>OW443300.2:26390361-27677518 GCA_937001585.2 Brachylomia viminalis | reverse complement strand
CTAACCTAACCTAACCTAACCTAACCTAACCTAACCTAACCTAACCTAACCTAACCTAACCTAACCTAACCTAACCTAACCTAACCTAACCTAACTAACCTAACCTAACCTAACCTAACCTAACCTAACCTAACCTAACCTAACCTAACCTAACCTAACCTAACCTAACCTAACCTAACCTAACCTAACCTAACCTAACCTAACCTAACCTAACCTAACCTAACCTAACCTAACCTAACCTAACCTAACCTAACCTAACCTAACCTAACCTAACCTAACCTAACCTAACCTAACCTAACCTAACCTAACCTAACCTAACCTAACCAAACCTAACCTAACCTAACTAACCTAACCTAACCTAACCTAACCTAACCTAACCTAACCTAACCTAACCTAACCTAACCTAACCTAACCTAACCTAACCTAACCTAACCTAACCTAACCTAACCTAACCTAACCTAACCTAACCTAACCTAACCTAACCTAACCTAACCTAACCTAACCTAACCTAACCTAACCTAACCTAACCTAACCTAACCTAACCTAACCTAACCTAACCTAACCTAACCTAACCTAACCTAACCTAACCTAACCTAACCTAACCTAACCTAACCTAACCTAACCTAACCTAACCTAACCTAACCTAACCTAACCTAACCTAACCTAACCTAACCTAACCTAACCTAACCTAACCTAACCTAACCTAACCTAACCTAACCTAACCTAACCTAACCTAACCTAACCTAACCTAACCTAACCTAACCTAACCTAACCTAACCTAACCTAACCTAACCTAACCTAACCTAACCTAACCTAACCTAACCTAACCTAACCTAACCTAACCTAACCTAACCTAACCTAACCTAACCTAACCTAACCTAACCTAACCTAACCTAACCTAACCTAACCTAACCTAACCTAACCTAACCTAACCTAACCTAACCTAACCTAACCTAACCTAACCTAACCTAACCTAACCTAACCTAACCTAACCTAACCTAACCTAACTAACCTAACCTAACCTAACCTAACCTAACCTAACCTAACCTAACCTAACCTAACCTAACCTAACCTAACCTAACCTAACCTAACCTAACCTAACCTAACCTAACCTAACCTAACCTAACCTAACCTAACCTAACCTAACCTAACCTAACCTAACCTAACCTAACCTAACCTAACCTAACCTAACCTAACCTAACCTAACCTAACCTAACCTAACCTAACCTAACCTAACCTAACCTAACCTAACCTAACCTAACCTAACCTAACCTAACCTAACCTAACCTAACCTAACCTAACCTAACCTAACCTAACCTAACCTAACCTAACCTAACCTAACCTAACCTAACCTAACCTAACCTAACCTAACCTAACCTAACCTAACCTAACCTAACCTAACCTAACCTAACCTAACCTAACCTAACCTAACCTAACCTAACCTAACCTAACCTAACCTAACCTAACCTAACCTAACCTAACCTAACCTAACCTAACCTAACCTAACCTAACCTAACCTAACCTAACCTAACCTAACCTAACCTAACCTAACCTAACCTAACCTAACCTAACCTAACCTAACCTAACCTAACCTAACCTAACCTAACCTAACCTAACCTAACCTAACCTAACCTAACCTAACCTAACCTAACCTAACCTAACCTAACCTAACCTAACCTAACCTAACCTAACCTAACCTAACCTAACCTAACCTAACCTAACCTAACCTAACCTAACCTAACCTAACCTAACCTAACCTAACCTAACCTAACCTAACCTAACCTAACCTAACCTAACCTAACCTAACCTAACCTAACCTAACCTAACCTAACCTAACCTAACCTAACCTAACCTAACCTAACCTAACCTAACCTAACCTAACCTAACCTAACCTAACCTAACCTAACCTAACCTAACCTAACCTAACCTAACCTAACCTAACCTAACCTAACCTAACCTAACCTAACCTAACCTAACCTAACCTAACCTAACCTAACCTAACCTAACCTAACCTAACCTAACCTAACCTAACCTAACCTAACCTAACCTAACCTAACCTAACCTAACCTAACCTAACCTAACCTAACCTAACCTAACCTAACCTAACCTAACCTAACCTAACCTAACCTAACCTAACCTAACCTAACCTAACCTAACCTAACCTAACCTAACCTAACCTAACCTAACCTAACCTAACCTAACCTAACCTAACCTAACCTAACCTAACCTAACCTAACCTAACCTAACCTAACCTAACCTAACCTAACCTAACCTAACCTAACCTAACCTAACCTAACCTAACCTAACCTAACCTAACCTAACCTAACCTAACCTAACCTAACCTAACCTAACCTAACCTAACCTAACCTAACCTAACCTAACCTAACCTAACCTAACCTAACCTAACCTAACCTAACCTAACCTAACCTAACCTAACCTAACCTAACCTAACCTAACCTAACCTAACCTAACCTAACCTAACCTAACCTAACCTAACCTAACCTAACCTAACCTAACCTAACCTAACCTAACCTAACCTAACCTAACCTAACCTAACCTAACCTAACCTAACCTAACCTAACCTAACCTAACCTAACCTAACCTAACCTAACCTAACCTAACCTAACCTAACCTAACCTAACCTAACCTAACCTAACCTAACCTAACCTAACCTAACCTAACCTAACCTAACCTAACCTAACCTAACCTAACCTAACCTAACCTAACCTAACCTAACCTAACCTAACCTAACCTAACCTAACCTAACCTAACCTAACCTAACCTAACCTAACCTAACCTAACCTAACCTAACCTAACCTAACCTAACCTAACCTAACCTAACCTAACCTAACCTAACCTAACCTAACCTAACCTAACCTAACCTAACCTAACCTAACCTAACCTAACCTAACCTAACCTAACCTAACCTAACCTAACCTAACCTAACCTAACCTAACCTAACCTAACCTAACCTAACCTAACCTAACCTAACCTAACCTAACCTAACCTAACCTAACCTAACCTAACCTAACCTAACCTAACCTAACCTAACCTAACCTAACCTAACCTAACCTAACCTAACCTAACCTAACCTAACCTAACCTAACCTAACCTAACCTAACCTAACCTAACCTAACCTAACCTAACCTAACCTAACCTAACCTAACCTAACCTAACCTAACCTAACCTAACCTAACCTAACCTAACCTAACCTAACCTAACCTAACCTAACCTAACCTAACCTAACCTAACCTAACCTAACCTAACCTAACCTAACCTAACCTAACCTAACCTAACCTAACCTAACCTAACCTAACCTAACCTAACCTAACCTAACCTAACCTAACCTAACCTAACCTAACCTAACCTAACCTAACCTAACCTAACCTAACCTAACCTAACCTAACCTAACCTAACCTAACCTAACCTAACCTAACCTAACCTAACCTAACCTAACCTAACCTAACCTAACCTAACCTAACCTAACCTAACCTAACCTAACCTAACCTAACCTAACCTAACCTAACCTAACCTAACCTAACCTAACCTAACCTAACCTAACCTAACCTAACCTAACCTAACCTAACCTAACCTAACCTAACCTAACCTAACCTAACCTAACCTAACCTAACCTAACCTAACCTAACCTAACCTAACCTAACCTAACCTAACCTAACCTAACCTAACCTAACCTAACCTAACCTAACCTAACCTAACCTAACCTAACCTAACCTAACCTAACCTAACCTAACCTAACCTAACCTAACCTAACCTAACCTAACCTAACCTAACCTAACCTAACCTAACCTAACCTAACCTAACCTAACCTAACCTAACCTAACCTAACCTAACCTAACCTAACCTAACCTAACCTAACCTAACCTAACCTAACCTAACCTAACCTAACCTAACCTAACCTAACCTAACCTAACCTAACCTAACCTAACCTAACCTAACCTAACCTAACCTAACCTAACCTAACCTAACCTAACCTAACCTAACCTAACCTAACCTAACCTAACCTAACCTAACCTAACCTAACCTAACCTAACCTAACCTAACCTAACCTAACCTAACCTAACCTAACCTAACCTAACCTAACCTAACCTAACCTAACCTAACCTAACCTAACCTAACCTAACCTAACCTAACCTAACCTAACCTAACCTAACCTAACCTAACCTAACCTAACCTAACCTAACCTAACCTAACCTAACCTAACCTAACCTAACCTAACCTAACCTAACCTAACCTAACCTAACCTAACCTAACCTAACCTAACCTAACCTAACCTAACCTAACCTAACCTAACCTAACCTAACCTAACCTAACCTAACCTAACCTAACCTAACCTAACCTAACCTAACCTAACCTAACCTAACCTAACCTAACCTAACCTAACCTAACCTAACCTAACCTAACCTAACCTAACCTAACCTAACCTAACCTAACCTAACCTAACCTAACCTAACCTAACCTAACCTAACCTAACCTAACCTAACCTAACCTAACCTAACCTAACCTAACCTAACCTAACCTAACCTAACCTAACCTAACCTAACCTAACCTAACCTAACCTAACCTAACCTAACCTAACCTAACCTAACCTAACCTAACCTAACCTAACCTAACCTAACCTAACCTAACCTAACCTAACCTAACCTAACCTAACCTAACCTAACCTAACCTAACCTAACCTAACCTAACCTAACCTAACCTAACCTAACCTAACCTAACCTAACCTAACCTAACCTAACCTAACCTAACCTAACCTAACCTAACCTAACCTAACCTAACCTAACCTAACCTAACCTAACCTAACCTAACCTAACCTAACCTAACCTAACCTAACCTAACCTAACCTAACCTAACCTAACCTAACCTAACCTAACCTAACCTAACCTAACCTAACCTAACCTAACCTAACCTAACCTAACCTAACCTAACCTAACCTAACCTAACCTAACCTAACCTAACCTAACCTAACCTAACCTAACCTAACCTAACCTAACCTAACCTAACCTAACCTAACCTAACCTAACCTAACCTAACCTAACCTAACCTAACCTAACCTAACCTAACCTAACCTAACCTAACCTAACCTAACCTAACCTAACCTAACCTAACCTAACCTAACCTAACCTAACCTAACCTAACCTAACCTAACCTAACCTAACCTAACCTAACCTAACCTAACCTAACCTAACCTAACCTAACCTAACCTAACCTAACCTAACCTAACCTAACCTAACCTAACCTAACCTAACCTAACCTAACCTAACCTAACCTAACCTAACCTAACCTAACCTAACCTAACCTAACCTAACCTAACCTAACCTAACCTAACCTAACCTAACCTAACCTAACCTAACCTAACCTAACCTAACCTAACCTAACCTAACCTAACCTAACCTAACCTAACCTAACCTAACCTAACCTAACCTAACCTAACCTAACCTAACCTAACCTAACCTAACCTAACCTAACCTAACCTAACCTAACCTAACCTAACCTAACCTAACCTAACCTAACCTAACCTAACCTAACCTAACCTAACCTAACCTAACCTAACCTAACCTAACCTAACCTAACCTAACCTAACCTAACCTAACCTAACCTAACCTAACCTAACCTAACCTAACCTAACCTAACCTAACCTAACCTAACCTAACCTAACCTAACCTAACCTAACCTAACCTAACCTAACCTAACCTAACCTAACCTAACCTAACCTAACCTAACCTAACCTAACCTAACCTAACCTAACCTAACCTAACCTAACCTAACCTAACCTAACCTAACCTAACCTAACCTAACCTAACCTAACCTAACCTAACCTAACCTAACCTAACCTAACCTAACCTAACCTAACCTAACCTAACCTAACCTAACCTAACCTAACCTAACCTAACCTAACCTAACCTAACCTAACCTAACCTAACCTAACCTAACCTAACCTAACCTAACCTAACCTAACCTAACCTAACCTAACCTAACCTAACCTAACCTAACCTAACCTAACCTAACCTAACCTAACCTAACCTAACCTAACCTAACCTAACCTAACCTAACCTAACCTAACCTAACCTAACCTAACCTAACCTAACCTAACCTAACCTAACCTAACCTAACCTAACCTAACCTAACCTAACCTAACCTAACCTAACCTAACCTAACCTAACCTAACCTAACCTAACCTAACCTAACCTAACCTAACCTAACCTAACCTAACCTAACCTAACCTAACCTAACCTAACCTAACCTAACCTAACCTAACCTAACCTAACCTAACCTAACCTAACCTAACCTAACCTAACCTAACCTAACCTAACCTAACCTAACCTAACCTAACCTAACCTAACCTAACCTAACCTAACCTAACCTAACCTAACCTAACCTAACCTAACCTAACCTAACCTAACCTAACCTAACCTAACCTAACCTAACCTAACCTAACCTAACCTAACCTAACCTAACCTAACCTAACCTAACCTAACCTAACCTAACCTAACCTAACCTAACCTAACCTAACCTAACCTAACCTAACCTAACCTAACCTAACCTAACCTAACCTAACCTAACCTAACCTAACCTAACCTAACCTAACCTAACCTAACCTAACCTAACCTAACCTAACCTAACCTAACCTAACCTAACCTAACCTAACCTAACCTAACCTAACCTAACCTAACCTAACCTAACCTAACCTAACCTAACCTAACCTAACCTAACCTAACCTAACCTAACCTAACCTAACCTAACCTAACCTAACCTAACCTAACCTAACCTAACCTAACCTAACCTAACCTAACCTAACCTAACCTAACCTAACCTAACCTAACCTAACCTAACCTAACCTAACCTAACCTAACCTAACCTAACCTAACCTAACCTAACCTAACCTAACCTAACCTAACCTAACCTAACCTAACCTAACCTAACCTAACCTAACCTAACCTAACCTAACCTAACCTAACCTAACCTAACCTAACCTAACCTAACCTAACCTAACCTAACCTAACCTAACCTAACCTAACCTAACCTAACCTAACCTAACCTAACCTAACCTAACCTAACCTAACCTAACCTAACCTAACCTAACCTAACCTAACCTAACCTAACCTAACCTAACCTAACCTAACCTAACCTAACCTAACCTAACCTAACCTAACCTAACCTAACCTAACCTAACCTAACCTAACCTAACCTAACCTAACCTAACCTAACCTAACCTAACCTAACCTAACCTAACCTAACCTAACCTAACCTAACCTAACCTAACCTAACCTAACCTAACCTAACCTAACCTAACCTAACCTAACCTAACCTAACCTAACCTAACCTAACCTTTTTTTTTTTTTTTTTTTTTTTTTTTTTTTTTTTTTTTTTTTTTTTTTTGTTTTTGGGGTGGAAAATCCTCATGGATGTCCGCCGCCCTGGGGCGGGCGACGGGGTCTGTCAGACTCTTACTGACTAAAAACCACCCCGGTGTTCTATCTCACACCTACGCCGGGGGTCGCGGGAACATACGATCCTTCCACAACCCCCGACTGGTGCCGGCCCGCCACTGCGGGCCTCTTCGGGTCTGGGGGGGGAGTGAGGTGTTTGACTCCCCCCGCGACGTCTAAGAGGGGCGCGCGTGGAACACTACGCGCCGCCACCTCGGGTCCTGGTGTGTGGGGGGCGAGGGACGTCCCCGAGTCCGTCGCCCCTGGACCCATTTAGGGGGGCTGGAAGAGGGCGTTGTCCGCCCTCCGCCGACGCCCGGTGCGCCTTCTGCGGGCCGGGTGAGAGGACGAGATCTCCCTCTCCCTTTCCGCATCCTCCTTCTGCGAGACGACTGTCTCACAGAAGGAAACCACCGCGTCCCAGGACTCGTCGCTGCCGACCATCGACTCGACTACGGCCGGCAGCGACAAGTCACTGCCTACTTCTGAGATGAGGGCACGGCGCGGCTCCTCCCAAGCGGCACACTCTGCCAGCGTATGCCGCGCCGTGTCCTCCCGGCAGTCGACGCAGTGGTGACACCGGGCGTCCGGCTCCCTGTTTATGCGACACAGGTACTTCCCGAAGCAACCATGCCCCGAGAGCACCTGCGCCACCCGAAACGACAGGGAGCCGTGCCTCCTCCCGAGCCAGCGCTCGAGCACCGGCCGGACCGCCTCGATGGTGACGAGGCCGGCGGTAGGGCGTGAAAGCCTGTCCCGCCATTCCGCCACCAGGACCTCGCGAAGCTGAGACCGACGCAGCTCTATGTGTCGCTGCATCGGTCCCTCGCCCCGCGCCCTCGCTTCCTCGCGCCACCGATACAACGACGCGAGTACTTTCGCCTCGAGGTCCCAGGGCGGGGATCCGGCCAGTACGCAAGCCGCCTCGTAGGAGATCGTGCGATACCCCCTGATGACTCTGACGGCCATCGCCCTCTGCGGCTTTCGCAAAACAGCGATGCTGCCGGCCGTCAGGTCAGAGGCCCACACCGGGGCCCCATACAGGGCCATGGATCGCACGACCCCCACGTAGAGCCGCCTACAGACGGCGCTCGGGCCCCCCAGATTGGGAAGCAGCGTTGCGAGCGCGCCAGCCGCGCCCAGCAACTTGGGCGCCAGCCGTCGGAAGTGAGGCTCGAAGTTCCACCGGCTGTCGAGCACCAATCCTAAATACTTCATGGTGGACTCGACAGCGATCCGAGCCCCCCCGACCACGATGTGTGAGCCGGGCGGCGGCGCCCGCCGGGGGCCATGAAACACCATGGCCTCCGACTTGCTGAGGGCCACCTCCAAGCCTAGGCGACGTATGCGGCCCACCACATGTGAGACCGCGGCCGTGGCCAGCAACGCTACCTCCCTGTGCGAGCTCCCCCGGGCAGTGACCAGCGTGTCATCTGCATAACACGTCAGGTCTACGCCCGGTTGGAGCTCGCCCCTCAGCACCCAGTCGTACCCGATGTTCCACAGGAGCGGCCCTAGGACCGAACCCTGCGGAACACCGCACGACATGCGGCGCTGGTTTCCGCCATCACGTCCCACGTAGGTGACACACCTCTCCGACAGATAAGCCCCAACGATGTGGCGGAGGTAAACCTAACCTAACCTAACCTTTTTTTTTTTTTTTTTTTTTTTTTTTTTTTTTTTTTTTTTTTTTTTTTTTTTTTTTTTTTTTTTTTTGTTTCCGGGGTGGAAAATCCTCATGGATGTCCGCCGCCCTGGGGCGGGCGGCGGGGTCTGTCAGACTCTTACTGACTAAAAACCACCCCGGTGTTCCATCTCACACCTACGCCGGGGGTCGCGGGAACGTACGATCCTTCCGCAACCCCCGACTGGTGCCGGCCCGCCGCTGCGGGCCACTTCGGGTCTGGGGGGGAGTGAGGTGTTTGACTCCCCCCGTGACGTCTAAAAGGGGCGCGCGTGGAACACTACGCGCCGCCACCTCGGGTCCTGGTGTGTGGGGGGCGACGGACGTCCCTAACCTAACCTAACCTAACCAGTTCCCCCCCAGCCTCCGTGTGGGTCGGATCGTTTTTAAAGCCGCTCCGTAGTTAAAAATCCAAAAAAGTGGTCAAAAGTGGTCGAATATTAATCTATTTGGTGTCTGTGAGTGCGTAATTGTGCAGGCTATACGCCCCAGTGAATGTCAGTAACCGGATTTCAGTGAATCTTGGTTTATACCTGAAAAACCTCTAATTTTGGAGGTTAAAGTCAAAGGAGAAACTTTCAAGTGCAAACGCTGCTCGAACGAGATCGTCGACCCCCCTTTTTTATTTGAGAAAAAGGTGGGCGTCGCCCCCGCACACCATCCTGAACACCTGGAAACACCAAAAACCCGGAGTTTCAGCTTTTAGGCTGAAAAAACTAAAAACCACGTGGCCTGAAAATTTGGAAGGAGCAGAGCTAGACACCTGGAATTTTGCAGCCAACATCTCTAGCTGCAACCCAGACGGTATTTGGAGAAAATTTTAATTTTATTACCACGCCTGATTTTTAAGAAGAGTTACAATTTCAAAATCTCTGACCTTAATATCTTCGGTCCTGAGCAAGATTTCAAAAATTTTCAACTGCAGACTGTTGCGCGCTCATCAAAACATTAGAGATTTTAAGTTTTAGATTTTTAACATCAACGGTTTTTAAGTTATACAAAATTTTTCATGAAAATCATATTTTCAAAATTTTTACATACTTGTCCTCGGTTTTTTAAAACTTCTATTATTCGTATCTTGTAGCTCTTAATTTTATGTAATTTTAGCATATTTTTTCAAAATTTTTCGTTCAATAGCTTTAAAGTTATTGAATTTCATATCATTTGTGTACATAATTCAGGATTAATAGGAAATACTCACTTTTTTATGCTTTTATACTGTTTAAATACCCTGTCCGGAATTACATAAGCCCAAACTTGGGCCCTATAGCACCGCATTTGGCTATTTTGACAAAGACACACCAAATGGTCTTTTTGGTTTAAATTTTTAGACTAAGATAGCTCGGGAACCGTTGATCCGATTTTCTTCGTGTTTCCACTCGGGCTGGTGGCGTACAGCCGACTTTAGGATAGGACTATTTTCAGGCCATTTCAGGCCTGAAAGTTTTTTGTCGCTGAAACCACTTTCAGGTCATACCTGAAGTGAAGCCGAGCTGCAGGTCCAAAACCCCGTCCTTCTGTGACGTAGGGTTCCAAAGATACGGACGTTTTAGTACGACTTTTGACAGATCGGCGGCCATTTTGTTCAACTTCAAACCACTGTAACTCCTAAACCGGTAGTCTTGGGAAGAAGCGGTTTTTGACGTTGCAGTCAGGAACCCGCCGACATACTTCCCCCGCGATTTCACGCGGTTTGGAGCTGAAAAATTTCGGGACCCTGAAAGTAGTTTCAGCGGACAGCGGAGCTCAGGCTGAGTTGGGAGAGCCCAAACTCGGGGGGTTTGCGGCCTTCCAGAGGGAAGTTATCCACTGTCAAAGTTAAGATTTGACAGGTCCGCGGCCATCTTTGATTTTTTCAATCGATCATAGCTTCCCAACGGAAAGTCGTAGAGGGCTGGGGTTTTCGCTGGTAATATCAGTAGGACATAGTGTTTAAGATAGGATAGCTTTCAGGCGTTTTCAGCGGGTAAAAGATTTTCAGCCTGAAAACCGGTCCAGTGGGTTGGTCTTGCCGAGCCAAGTTCGGAAAGCCCAAACATCGGGGTTTTTGGACCATTGGTTCCGGAGATATCCTCTTGTAACCAAGTTTGGTTAAAATTTTTGGAAAATAACCAAATTTTTCAAGTTGGGATATCTCCGAAACCCCTTGGAGTAACCATATCGAGTTTGGGCTCATCTAAGAGGGCTCGGCGGGAGCTATCCACTGGACTCGACGGATCGACTCTACATAGAGTCCTTCCAAAAATCGCTCTTTATTTAGGGGTCCTTTTAAATTTAAATTTTATTTTTACAAAATTGTATTAGGTTAAGATATCTGGACAAAGGGTCTGAGACCCAGTTAGTTTAACTGTAGCTTTATTGAGCACAAACAATTTATATAAGACAAGTGTATCTTAAATTGACGTAGCTTTTATGATTATAGTTTTTAACAAAACTACAACAAACTTATATAGACTGACATAGATACACTTGCACTTCGTTTAGCGCACTGCGAGCTCGAGTCTTTTCAAGTGGCCGTGAATTCGTATCGTCACTCCACGTTTGAAAAATCAATTAAATGGTATTTTTTAACGCTACAAGGTCGTGAAGTACACCAAAAGAACCGGCTCAGTGCCGCGCAAGTGATTGTGAAAACCCTGTGAGTCGCAAAAGTCAGGGAAAAAAGTGACAAGTGAAAAAGTGAAAAAGTGTGAACTTGGGAAATCTTTGGACTCCTATAACTCCGAAGAACGATCTTTTACCCCAAGTTTTTATAACACTATATTGTGAGGCACAAGAAGAGGCATCGAGAAACTTCAAGCCCAGAAGAATCCGACTGCGCATTCCCGAGAAAACGGCTGAAAACTGCGATCCTAACCTCCAAATTGGAACACGTGGTTTCCGAACGGGGCTTTGCTGGTTGCTGATTTTTCGGGAGAGAAGAGGAGGTACACGAGCGAGACCAACGATTTCTTGTTTGGATTTTTACAAGCAACAGGTACCGAGTTATTCAATTTCGAAAGTCCAAACTTCGGTCCCCTGTCCTGACGAATTTTCAGGCAGGACCCCTATTTTTTCTGGCGGATCCTGCTGCGCGCTCGTTGGGAGAAGAGACCAAGATTAATTTTAAATTTTTAGATTGCTTATTTTATCAAATAATATAGTTTTTGTTAAATTTTATGTTTTTTCAAAAATTTGGTCCTTAAAATTATTAATATTTTATTTTTTATAACATTATCTTTAAGAACGGTATTTACCAATAATTATTATATTTTTTCCAAAATTTTATGTAAAAGGACTCCAAAGATATTGAATTTTTTGTAATTTTCTCTAATTAAATGCAAACTATTAGTCCTAAAAATATTTTGACCACAGAATCGTGCTCTGAACACCTGTCTCGACTTGTTTAAGCCCAAAGTTGCCCCCTATAGCTCCAGGAACGGAGAAATTAGACTTTTTCAGCCATATTGGTTTTTATGGTTGACCGCTTCAATAGTGATTATCTCTGGAGCTATTGGGCGCAGAACTTTCGGATTTTCATAGTTATTAGGAGTGTATGAACGGGAACATTCGTTGTAAATTTCAGGCGTTTTTCAGGCCTGAAACTTTTTGGTCCTGAAATTTATTTTGCCGAATAGGGGAGGTTAAGTCGAACACCGCATCCAAAACCGCGTCTCTCTCCGACAAACGGGCACGGAGCTGCAGCTGCCCAAAGTCAACCTTTGACATTAGGGCGGCCATCTTGAAATTTTTCAATCCAACTTAGCTCCGGGCTCGGTGGTCGTAGAGGTTCGCCGTTTCGACACTCTGGATTGTGGGGACAAAGCCTATCGTGCGGAGTAGGTTTCGAGAGTATTCGGGCCTGAAATTTTCAGGATCCTGGAGTTCGCCACGCGCGAAAGAACGGGTCGGGGCAGGTCTGGGGAGCCCAAACTCGGGTGTTCTGCGACCACCCGAAGCGGAGATATTACCTGTCAAACATTGACACTGACAGCTGATCCGCCATTTTTGGAAAATTTAAAACATTCATATCTTCGCAACGGAGGGTCGCAGAACGACGGGGTTTTGGACGTGTGGGGTAGATCACTGTGTTCTGTCGGGTGGGACATTTTTCAGGCGCTTTTCGGGTGTCAAGACTTTTCGGCCTGAAAACTATTTCAGTGGATAGGTCTCACCGAGCCAAGTGCGGAGAGCCCGAGCACGGGGTTTTTCGGACCGGCGGAACCGGAGATAACCTCCATTAACCATTTTTCGACCTCCATCTTAGGAAAAAACCCAAATCTTTGAGCCGGGATAGCTCCGGAACCGCTTGGGGGAATTGCCTCGAGTTTGGGGTCATCTGAGTGGGCTCGGGGAGATCTATCCATTGACGATAGAAAATCAGCTCGACATAGATTTTACTTTTATTTTCGCTCTACATCGGCAGTTTTGACGCCTGAAAGCCGAAATTTCTTTAGTGTATGTTTTTTTATGTACATTGAAACCTGTTGACACTGACATTTATAGACCTAAAAATTTTCTTAGACATAAATTAATTAATTATTTTGACCTATTTTATCCGACTGACATTTTCACCCCATTTTTATACAATTTTATTTTATTCTATTTTTTTTACTTATTGACTTTCTACAATTATACAATCAATTTTGCTTCTTTACAAAGTAAACATTCATAGTTTCTAAAGGGCGCCCCTCGGACGTTAAAAATGCTCAGAACACCATCTAAGGAAAAAATGGACAGCAGAGACACGAACAAATCACCGACGGTAGCTAAAAACAACACTTTCACAAAAACCACACCCCCTATGGAAGCACCAAAAACGACAACATCAAAGAACATTGGAGAACTGGAGACTGGGAAGCCAAAGGCTCCAGCTCAGAATAAGCCTCAGACAACTCCAAAAGAGGCCTCATCCTCCTCTTTGCCGGATGACAAAACATCGACGGAGCCGGACGGAGGTCCCCCAGTGGAAGTAGGCAAAACAACAACACCTAAATATGCCAACAGGATTTCCGAAGCACGAGCTTGCCTCCTAAAGGCAACAGTGCACTTGGGGAACTCCCGAAATATTAAGACCGAAATCAAGACGGAGGTCACCCAGGTGCTGGAAAGACTTTTCCAGCTGGTCAAGGAGGCAGAGGCTGAAAAGGGGAAAAGAAAAGAACCACAAACAGACACACACACACACACACACACACACACGCACACACACAGACGGAACAAAGAGCAGTGCAGAGTGCGGAAACCGAGGGCAACAAAGAGATCGTAAATCTCATCGGGAAGCTGAAAGAGCACGCTGAACTCATAAAGGAGAACACCGAGAGCATGGGGCAGCTAAATGACCAGATAAGGAGCATGGAAAAGCGGTCCTATGCTGATGTAGCTGCGACTTCCACCAGTAAGCGACCCCCGGTGCAGACGGCTCTGCACTCCTTTATTGTGACCGCTAAAGACGACCAAGAGACCGGGGATGAGGTAATGAGCAAAATCAGAAAGGCGGTTAATGCAAAGGAAGGAGGATTCGCGGTAGAGAGAGTAAGAAAAGCAAAAGACCGCAAAGTAATACAGGGCTGCAAAACCGACGAGGAAAGAGAGCGGGTAAAAAACAGGATCAGGGAAGCTGGCGGAAGCCTCATAGTTGAGAACATCCAGAACAGAGATCCCCTCGTTATCCTGAAGGACGTACTTAGCTGCAACAGTGACGAGGACATCTCTAAAGAACCAAAACAAGAGATTGTTCACCAACCTAGAAGCAAAAGAAAATAGGTTAGAGATAGCGTACAAAAAACGTACCAGAAACCCACACACCAGTCACATCGTGATGAGGGTATCCCCCAAAATGTGGCAGAGACTGACAGAGGCTGAGTCAGTCCTCATTGACCTACAGAGGATAAAAGTAACCGACCAGTCTCCGATTGTACAGTGCTCGCTTTGCCTGGGATATGGGCATGGTAGGCGTTTTTGCCAGGAGACCCAGGCAAGGTGCAGTCATTGCGGGGGCCCTCACATGAAGGCAGAATGCCCTGACTGGGTTGAGGGTGCGATCCCGTCATGTTGCAACTGTGTGCGTTCAAAGATGGAGAAGACAGCTCACAACGCATTTAGCCAGGAGTGCCCCGTCAGGGCAAAATGGGATGCGATAGCAAGATCAAGGGTGGCTTATTGCTAAGGTGGTCCCAGGAGTAAACACAGTCTCCCAAAACAAGCCATACCTCGTGGCACAAGCAAACCTGCGGAAAAAGGCTCTGGCCACCAATGAGTTCATGCTTGAATCCCACAAGAAGGGGGTGGCTTTTGCACTGCTCCAGGAGCCGTACATCGGAGGTTTGGGTAGAATGAAAGACTACCGCGGTGCTCGAATATACCAGCATACCGGCAATGAAAACGGAGTCATCAAGACCGCAATTGCGGTCTTTGATGGAGACATAGACGTCGTCCAGTGTCCGAATCTCACCACGCCCAACATCACAGTGGTGAAGATGAAGACAAGCGCCTGGGAGATCGCGGTGGTCTCATTCTACCTAGAACCGAAACCAACACCGATAGGGCCATACCTGGAGCAGCTCATTAAAATAGAGATGACTCTCGGTCAAAGAATTATCATAGGCGGAGACTCAAACGCCAAAAACTCGTGGTGGGGTAGCCACAAAATTGACCGAAGAGGGACTGAAATGGCGGGTGCCCTAGAAGAGATGGGGTTGCAGGTACTCAATATAGGCGACACACCGACTTTTCATACAGTGAGGGGAACCACACTGTACACCAGCTTTGTGGATATCACGGCATGCACGGCGGATCTGCTCGACCTGGTCGAGGACTGGAGAGTGGACGAAGACATGACAAGCTCTGACCATAACACCATTCTTTTTAAAATTAAACTCGAAAGGGCAAAAGGCGTTGACATCAATAGAACCACGAGAATATTCAATAGTAAAAAAGCGAACTGGGAGCAATTTCGTGAGAAACTCTCCCAATCGCTTGAAGTAAATCATTTAAATAAGATTGAAATAGACAAAATTAATATTAAAACAGAATTAGAAATTAAAATAGAAAAATATATTAACGTAATAGTAGAAGCATGCAACAGTAGTATACCTAAATTAAAGCCCAATATAAAAATTAACATACCTTGGTGGTCAAATGAGCTGGCAATGTTAAAAAAGGAAATCGCCACTAGGAAGCGCAGAGTCCGTTGTGCAGCGCCGATCAGGAGGGAGAAAGTCGTGGGGGAGTACCTGCAAATGAAGGAAAAATACGAGCAAGCAGAAAGAGCTGCCCAAACAGAAAGCTGGAAAAGCTTCTGTGGGAAACAGGATAGGGAGGGACTCTGGGAAGGCATCTACAGGGTCATAGGCAGGACAACGAAAAGGCAGGAGGATCTGCCCCTAATCAGGGAGGGAAAGATGCTAAACCGCATTGAGTCTGCTACATTGCTGGCAGAAACATTCTACCCCGAGGACAGGAGGGAGGAAGATAGGGAGGAGCACAGGCGTATCAGGACGGTAGCTGAAAAAGTAAACGAGATGGGCCATGATGAAGAACATGACCCACCGTTTACTCAGGAGGAGCTGAACTCCGCTATACGTAGCTTAAATCCTAAAAAAGCCCCGGGGGTGGACGGCCTTACGGCGGACATCTGCCAGCAATCAATAAGTCAGGATTCGGAGCTCTTCCTATCACTGGCAAATAAATGCCTAGAGCTGGGCTACTTCCCGAGGATCTGGAAGGAAGCCACAGTGGTTATCCTGAGGAAACCCGGGAAGGAGAGCTATACAACTCCTAAATCATATAGGCCAATAGGACTGTTGCCAGTGATGGGAAAAGTCTTCGAAAAAATGTTGATAGGCAGAATAAAGTGGCACATCATACCCGGACTCAGCTCACGCCAATATGGGTTTATGCCACAAAGAAGCACCGAAGACTCCCTCTATGACCTGCTAGAACACATACGCCAAAAACTAAAAGAAAAGAAACTTACAGTCATGATATCGCTGGACATAGAGGGGGCCTTCGACAGTGCATGGTGGCCGGCCATAAAAACCGGATTGGCGGAAGCAAAGTGTCCAATAAACTTGAGAAGAGCGGTGGATAGTTACCTGGAACACCGGTCGGTCAAGATAAGGTACACGGGACAGGAGGTCACTAGAGAGACCAGTAAGGGTTGTGTGCAGGGATCGATAGGGGGCCCGATCTTTTGGAACATCTTGCTCGACCCCCTACTTAAAGGCCTGGTACAAAGGGGAGACTACTGTCAAGCTTTCGCCGATGACGTAGTTATGTTATTCGACGGGGACTCCGCGTTGGATGTCCAGCGACGTGCCAATGACGCCCTCGAGTATGTTCACCAGTGGGGAATCACTAATAAGTTAAGATTCGCACCGCACAAAACCAACGCAATGGTCATTACGCGGAAACTTAAGTACGATACTCCGCTGCTGAGCATGGGCGGGGTCGATATTGGCATGTCGCAGGACATCAAAGTCCTGGGGCTGACCATAGACAGCAAGCTAACGTTTAATGTACATGCATCCAATGTATGTAAAAAGGCAATAAACTTGTATAAGCAGCTGTCTAGGGCAGCCAGAATTAGTTGGGGACTAAATCCGGATGTCATACATACCATATACACGGCAGTAGTCGAACCGATAATCCTATATGCGGCAAGTGCGTGGGCACCAGCTGCCAAAAAGTTGAATGTGCGCAAACAACTAAACGCGGTCCAAAGGGGATTTGCGCAGAAACTGTGCAAATCCTATCGCACGGTCTCCCTGAACTCGGCACTGGTGCTGGCTGGGATACTACCCCTTGACCTCCGAATACAAGAGGCAGCTGCCCTATACGAGGCAAGGAGAGGGGTACCCCAGCCGGCGCTGGGAGATAAGGAAATCGAGCGACGAACCGCGTTCGATAAAACCCCCCATCCGGCCAAACATATAAGCCTGCAGTTCATATGCCTGGCAGACCAGGAGCAAGTACGCAACCACTGCACTCAAGCAGTGCAGATTTACACGGACGGCAGCAAAATTGAGGGTAAGGTCGGGGCATCTTTGTCTCACTGGAGCAATGATGCTGAAGTCAAAAACCAGAAATTAAAGCTGTCGGCCCACTGTACCGTCTACCAGGCGGAATTGCTGGCTATATGCAAGGCCACTAGGGAAATTTTGCGCAGTCCAAATGACAGCAATAGCTTTGGCATATACAGTGACTCTAGGTCATCGTTGGAAACTGTCGCAAACCACCGCTCTCTCCACCCTCTCGCCGTCGAAATCCGCGAAAACCTGCGACACTGCACGGATCGATCCAAAAAAGTTGAACTGTTTTGGATCAAAGCACATGCGGGACTAGAGGGCAACGAAAGAGCGGATCAGCTAGCAAAGGACGCCGCCCTGAAAACAAAAACAAGGCCAGATTATGACCAATGCCCGGTCTCATTTGTCAAGCGACAGATCCGCGCGGACACGCTTGATAAATGGAATCGGAGATACAAATCCGAGGATACAGCCGGCGTGACAAAAATATTTTTTCCTGATGCCATCCAAGCATTCAAGCTCGTAAAAGAGTTAAAACCGACCGGTACACTCACACAAATATTGACAGGACACGGTGGGTTTTCTGAATACCTGAACAGGTTTAAGTGTAAGGAAAGCTCATCGTGCATATGTGACCCTGACAAACAAGAGACCATAGTTGATATTTTGACTGACTGCCCCGCTTACGGCCTGGAGAGACATGACATTGAACAGGAACTAGGTACCAATGTAGCGATAGATACAATAAATACCATAATGACATCTAAGCAGACCAGACACAAGTTTATTGAGTATTGTGTAAAAATAGCCAACATGACCATTGCTAGGAATAAGTAGACTAAATTTATTATGCTCAGGATTCATATTTGTTTAATAATATATAACAGTAGCATTTACGCAAGTTGTTGAAAAGTCCGAAACCCAGCTATGACGAACTCATTAAATTATGCTTTTAACTAAGCTGTATTGTATACCTAGAAATAAGAATGTTTCCGAAACAAGTACTAGATGTTGATCTCCTAGAATTAGTATTAAGAAGTCGTTTAGTTATAAGAATGTGTAAATGTACGTAATGTAAATGTAATGAAAGGTATGTAAATGCAATGTAAGTTAAATGAAAAGTAATGTAATGAAAATTTCGTAAATGTAATTTAAATGTAATATAATGTAATTTTAATATATTTTAAATGTAATGTAAATGTCAAAGACGGTAAACAATGTTTAAACGCAATAGAATTAAGACCTTATTTGTAAAGAAGTGACTAGATGGAAATAGACTACAAGGATAAGAATAATGCTAGCACAACTATAGTTATAAGAATAAAGAGAATGTGACATTGGTATAGATAGATATAAGAATATTAAAAATGTTAAAAATCCTATAGAATAAGAAAAATGTAAGATATAATGTATTATATGACTGAAATTTTGAAATAAATAAAGAATGATAATAAAGAATAGCAAATAAGGTCTTGGACTATGTCCGAGGTAAACTAGCTCGCAGACTCCGCCTTGCGCGGAGAGGTAGGCGCCATAAAAAAAAAAAAAAAAAAAAAAAAACCTAACCTAACCTAACCTAACCTTTTTTTTTTTTTTTTTTTACGGGGGGAAATCCTCATGGACTACCTCCGCCTGGGGAAAAAGCGGAGGGGCGTGCCGGACTCTTACCGGCTAAAACCACCCCGGTGTCTCCTCGCACGTGCGCGCGGGGCCGCGGGAATCTAAATTCTTCCGCGGCCCCACACTAGTGCTGGCCCGGTCTGTCCGGGCCTCGTCTCCTGCACGGGGTAGTGAGGTGTTGTAACTACCCCGTGCATCGCCTCAGAGGCGCGCGTCGACACCCGCGCGCGCCTCCGCCTCGGGTCCATCAAATAGGGGGCGGGGAATTCCCCAAGTCCCGCGCCCCTGGACCCATTCATGGGGGCCGGAAAAGGGCGTTGTCCGCCCTTGTCCTGCGCTCGGTGCGCCTTCTGCGGCCGGGGAAGGGAGTCAAGATCTCCCTCTCCCGTTCCGCAGTTTCCTTCTGCGACATCACGTCCTCGCAGAAGGACACCACCGCGTCCCACGACTCTGCGCTACCGACCATCCTCCGCACTACGGTCGGCAGCGACAGATCGCCTCCTACTTCATTTGTGAGGACACGGCGCTGCTCCTCCCAAGCTACACACTCGGCGAGCGTGTGTTGCGCCGTGTCCTCCCCGCAATGGACGCAATGGTGGCACCGAGCGTCCGGCTCCCTGCCTATGCGGCACAGGTACTTGCCGAAGCAGCCGTGCCCCGACAGCACCTGCGTCACCCTAAACGACAGGGAGCCGTGCCTTCTCCCGAGCCAGTCGTCGAGTACTGGCCGGATCGCCTCGACGGTAGCGAGGCCGGCGGTAGGGCGCAGAAGCCTTTGCCGCCATTCCGCCACCAAGACCTGACGGAGCTCTTCGCGGCGCAGCGCGATCTGCCGCTGCACCGGCCTCGAGCCCCGTGCCCGCTCTTCCTCGCGCCATCGATATAATGACGCGAGTACTTTCGCCTCTAGGTCCCAGGGCGGAGATCCGGCCAGGACGCAAGCCGCCTCGTAGGAAATCGTGCGGTACCCGCGGACGACTCTGACGGCCATCGCCCTCTGCGGTTTGCGCAGAATGGCGAGAGTGCCGGCCGTCATGTCCATCGCCCACACAGGGGCCCCATACAGGGCCATGGACCGCACGATTCCCACGTACAACCGCCTACAGAACCTAACCTAACCTTTTTTTTTTTTTTTTTTTTTGTTTCCGGGGTGGAAAATCCTCATGGATGTCCGCCGCCCTGGGGCGGGCGACGGGGTCTGTCAGACTCTTACTGACTAAAAACCACCCCGGTGTTCCATCTCACACCTACGCCGGGGGTCGCGGGAACATACGATCCTTCCACAACCCCCGACTGGTGCCGGCCCGCCACTGCGGGCCTCTTCGGGTCTGGGGGGGGAGTGAGGTGTTTGACTCCCCCCGCGACGACGTCTAAGAGGGGCGCGCGTGGAACACTACGCGCCGCCACCTCGGGTCCTGGTGTGTGGGGGGCGAGGGACGTCCCCGAGTCCGTCGCCCCTGGACCCATTTAGGGGGGCTGGAAGAGGGCGTTGTCCGCCCTCCGCCGACGCCCGGTGCGCCTTCTGCGGGCCGGGTGAGAGGACGAGATCTCCCTCTCCCTTTCCGCATCCTCCTTCTGCGAGACGACTGTCTCACAGAAGGAAACCACCGCGTCCCAGGACTCGTCGCTGCCGACCATCGACTCGACTACGGCCGGCAGCGACAAGTCACTGCCTACTTCTGAGATGAGGGCACGGCGCGGCTCCTCCCAAGCGGCACACTCTGCCAGCGTATGCCGCGCCGTGTCCTCCCGGCAGTCGACGCAGTGGTGACACCGGGCGTCCGGCTCCCTGTTTATGCGACACAGGTACTTCCCGAAGCAACCATGCCCCGAGAGCACCTGCGTCACCCGAAACGACAGGGAGCCGTGCCTCCTCCCGAGCCAGCGCTCGAGCACCGGCCGGACCGCCTCGATGGTGACGAGGCCGGCGGTAGGGCGTGAAAGCCTGTCCCGCCATTCCGCCACCAGGACCTCGCGAAGCTGAGACCGACGCAGCTCTATGTGTCGCTGCATCGGTCCCTCGCCCCGCGCCCTCGCTTCCTCGCGCCACCGATACAACGACGCGAGTACTTTCGCCTCGAGGTCCCAGGGCGGGGATCCGGCCAGTACGCAAGCCGCCTCGTAGGAGATCGTGCGATACCCCCTGATGACTCTGACGGCCATCGCCCTCTGCGGCTTTCGCAAAACAGCGATGCTGCCGGCCGTCAGGTCAGAGGCCCACACCGGGGCCCCATACAGGGCCATGGATCGCACGACCCCCACGTAGAGCCGCCTACAGACGGCGCTCGGGCCCCCCAGATTGGGAAGCAGCGTTGCGAGCGCGCCAGCCGCGCCCAGCAACTTGGGCGCCAGCCGTCGGAAGTGAGGCTCGAAGTTCCACCGGCTGTCGAGCACCAATCCTAAATACTTCATGGTGGACTCGACAGCGATCCGAGCCCCCCCGACCACGATGTGTGAGCCGGGCGGCGGCGCCCGCCGGGGGCCATGAAACACCATGGCCTCCGACTTGCTGAGGGCCACCTCCAAGCCTAGGCGACGTATGCGGCCCACCACATGTGAGACCGCGGCCGTGGCCAGCAACGCTACCTCCCTGTGCGAGCTCCCCCGGGCAGTGACCAGCGTGTCATCTGCATAACACGTCAGGTCTACGCCCGGTTGGAGCTCGCCCCTCAGCACCCAGTCGTACCCGATGTTCCACAGGAGCGGCCCTAGGACCGAACCCTGCGGAACACCGCACGACATGCGGCGCTGGTTTCCGCCATCACGTCCCACGTAGGTGACACACCTCTCCGACAGATAAGCCCCAACGATGTGGCGGAGGTAGGGAGGCACCCGATGATAGCGCAGTGCCTCCCGAATACAACTCCAGGGCAGGGTGTTGAAGGCGTTGGAGATGTCCAAAGACACCGCCAACATCACCCCGCCCCGGGACACCGCTTCCTCCGCCAGGACTCTCACCCGCGACACAGCGTGGATGGTGGAGCGCCCATGCCGAAAACCAAACTGGCTGTCGTCCAGGTCCGGCCCCTCTCTGCACAAGTGGCCGACGAGGCGGGCTGCGATAATACGCTCAAACAGCTTGCCCACCTCGTCTAGCAGCACTATGGGCCGGTACGCGGACGGCGAGTCGGCAGGGCGCCCCGCCTTCCTGAGCAGGACCAGACGACCAGATTTCCACAAAGTGGGAAACTGGCCCCGCTCAAGACACGCTGTGTAGAGTCCTCTCAGTTGGGGCTCAAGCTCCTTCAGAGCGAGGGCTAACACGCAGCCGTGGATCCCGTCGGGCCCCGGGGCCACGTTCTTGGCCCGGAGCCGCATCACGGCTGCCCCCATCTCTGCCTGTGTCACCTCTGGGACGTTGTTGGCGTTCTCTCCTGTAGGCTCCGCGGCTGTGGGCACAGCCATCGGCGGCGGACTGTGCACCGCTCTCGCCGGGAAGAGGGCTGCGACTGCTTCCTCCAGCAGCTCGGGTTGGAGACTCTCCGTAAGTGGGGGCGCCGCGGCTCGAAGTTTCCCTCGGACCGCGCGATAAGGGCGCCCCCACGGATCCCCGTCTAGAGTCTCCAACATCTCCTCCCTGGCTCGCGATTTCGCCTCGCCGATGGCCAGCCACAGAGCCTCCTTCGCCGCGCGGTACACCTCATACAGCGCGGCTTCTTCGTCAGGGACCCGTCGACGTCTCCTCCGGTATCGGGTGTACTGGCGTCTAACCGCCACGCACGCGACGCGCAGTTGCGCGATTTCGGCGGTCCACCAGTACACCTGGCGCCTTGCTGACTGTGCGTGGACCCGGGGCATGGACGCGTCGCAGATTTGCGTCATCGCCCCGCGGAACCACAGCGCCTCCTGCTCGACGTCGATGGGTCCGTTCGTTGCCGATTCCCGGAACCAGGCCTGGACAATAGCGGCCTCCTCGAGAAGCTCCCTGTCGATGCGCTTACGCGCCCAGCGTGGACCGTCCATTCGCGGGGCCATCGAACTGCGGCCGCCGCTGGTCTGGGCGGAGACGTCGAAACGGATGTATCGGTGATCCGACAACGTCTCCACCTCCACGACGACACGCCAGTCACGGACACGGCTTGCTACAGCGGGGCTAGCGAACGAGACGTCCACTACAGAGCCGCCCCGCTGCCGCACGCACGTGTGGACCGAGCCCCGATTTAGGACGGTCAAGCCAGTCGTGACCGCCCACTCCTCCAGCACCTCGCCCCTAGCATCGGTCACAGGAGATCCCCACGCCGCAGACTTGGCGTTGAGATCCCCAAGCAACAGCACAGGACGAGGGTGGAGTCGGCCCACGACGGCATCCAACTCGACAAGGAACCTCTCGAAGTCGGCGAGACTCTTGTTGGGCGAAAAATACGCCCCAACCGTACCAATGCCGTCCGCGAGGGCGGCTACCCAGCCGTGACCTCGAGACGGGTTGACAAGAGCCCCGCCAATGATGGCCACCAAACCATCCAGGTCTCCCACCCAGTTATCCCTGGGGGGGACAAAGTACGGTTCGGCGACCACAGCCACGTGAATCGACCACTCTGCCATGCTCTGGAGCAAGAGATCCTGAGCTCTGGCACAGTGGTTGATATTGCCTTGGAGGAAATGGTAGAGCGCAATTATGCGCAATCCATTCCCTCCATACCATTCCTAGGCCGGGAGTCGACCGCAGGGCAGCCAGGCTGAGGGGGGGGTAAAGAGCCCCCGGCAGCCTTGGCAGTCCTATTCTTCCTTTTTTTGTTGGCGGGCGCGCCACAAGCTTTTCCGCCTGCTCTATGCCCGGCGGGTCTCCCTGCAGCTGTACATAGGCTGCAGTTTGGCGCCGCGGAGCACTGGGCCGCCTTGTGGCCGGCCTGACCGCAGCGATAACACTGCTCGCTGCGGTCTATTTCGGCGGTGCACCGTGCTCTGACATGCCCAATGTCGAAGCAACGGTAGCACCGCAAGGCCCTGGGTTGCAGCCGCTTCACCCTCGCTGCCACCCACCCCACCAACAAACGCCCAGCGTCGGCAACTTTGTTCGCCGCCGCCACCGGGCACCGCACCCAGATCGCGCCGAGCCCGGAAGCGTCGACGCGAATCTCACCCGTCCGTACGTCACTGGGCGAACATCCGCCGACTCGGGCCATGGCCGCCACGACCTCGGCTGAGGTCGTCGAGTCATCCAGGCCATCGACGCGCAGCTCAGCGGTCTTCATCGGCCTGGACACCCGGACGTCCTCCGGGTTGAGTACCTCTCGCAGTTTGGCGGCCAAGATATCCGCCTTTTCACCGCTAGAGGCACCCGACACCTCCAGCAGTCGCGCCCCCGTAATCGCCGGCCTCATTCTGAGGCCGGACGGTATTCCAAGGTCGTGGAATGCGACCTTGGCCCTCGCTTCCGTTAAGACCGCCTTGTATGAGTCGCCCCTTTCGATGGCTCCTGGCTGCAGCGTAATTACTACAGCCGCGGAACGTGGGGCTCTGACCTTAGGCGGTCCCTGGGCCTTCTTCGGTGCCGGTGCTTTAGCGGGTACCGGCGGCGCCATCTTCCCCTTGCGGCGGCCCCTCTTGACGACCGTCGTCCAGGCCTCCGTGGTAGGCCCGGGCGAGGCCGCCGGTGGCGCAGCCGCCTGGGAAGTGAGCGCTCTGGATCCCTCCGCGGGCTTTACCTGCCCCTTCCCGTTTCGTATTGACGCTGCAGCCACGGTAATTGGCCCCTGTTTAGCGGGCCCTTCCTTCCTCCGCTTGTCCGCAGCGAGCGGTGGGCGGAGGGTCTCAGCCGGGAGGAGCCTTGCCTCTATGCCCTCCATTCGGGCACCCACCATCTTTCCACACTGCATCATGCAGATGCGCGCGATCTTTTCAATCTCCGCATCCGCAAGTGCAGGTGTCGACGACGGGACCGATGAAGCCAACGGCAAGGCTGTGGAGGAAGAGGAGCAGGGGGCCGTGGAAGCTGCCCTCTGGGCAGCGAACTGCCGCTTGAGGTCCTCCAACTCGGATCGGAGACGGCCATTCTCCTCCCATAGCTTCGCCGTCTCCTCCGTGCTCGTACGAGTAACGAGGACCCCAACCGCCTCCCTGATGTCTTCAGCCGCCTCTTTTAGGGCGCGCGTGAACGTGCCCTTCAGGCTGCCCGATTTGGTGGCAACCTTCAGGACGACATCCACGCCGTCCATAACTTGGCGGCTGAGCGCCACCGCTGATGCGCTCTCCCCGGCAGCCATCCGAGTGGATCGCCGCTCTCGGGCCTGTCGGGCCAACTCGCAGACTTCGTCAGCCGCGACAGCCTTTCTTTGCGCCCGCTTGGCGGCGTTCGCTTCCGCCTTGTTGGCTCCCAGCAGGGACATAGTGGAGCCCCCGCTTAGGTCCGACACAAGGGGCTCCAGGTCGCTCGTCTCCCTTGTGGTGACCAAAGAAGTGGAGCTTTGGCTAGAAGCGCACTCCACCTGCTTGGTCCCCGGGTCGCTTCCTCCGGTGGGTGCCGGCATGTCGGGGCGCTTGAGAAAGCGCCCTAGAGAGTCGCGCGACGTCGAAGGAGCTGACGCTCCACCGATTGCGCGACCTCGCCCTCTTCTGCCCGCCTTGGCTGGCAGGTTCTCCTCGCTAGAAGAGAGGCCTGTCAACCCCGCGCGCCTCTCGTCCTCTTTGTTTGAGCACTTCCTCCAAAATTTTGAAGGACGCTCAAACATCTCCTCCTCAGTCCGCGAGCGCTTTGAGCTTACGCTCGCCACACTCGCCACACTCATCCTCTCAGATGCGGTGTCAGAGTCTGACACCGCACCTGACAGGACACCCATCTGCTCGACCAACACGATCGGCAATTTAGTTTTTTTTTTTTGTTTGTTGTCCATATGTAATCCCACGAGTAGATATAGGTTTTTTATGTCCACCGGGCAGAGCCTAGATGCCCGGTAAGCCTACATACTGCAGAGTGCGGCAGGTGCTCTGCAGGGGAAGCGCTAACGACTGGACTCCCTCCAGCCATGCATCCTCTCACCGCGCTTCAAAGCTTAGGATTGGGTGGTTTTTTATCTTAGAGGTAGCCTTCCTCTGGGCCAGGCAATTAAGCCAAGCCCCCGGCGGCAGCATTAAACATGCCTCCGTTCGCTGTCCGGCCGACCCGACTCAGCGAACCCGCCGAAAGTTCTCTCCTCGAGGACTACTCCTCAAGGAGAGAAACACGCGCCGCTTTGGTGCGCCTGCACCGCAGCGGCGGCCCTTCTCAGTCTACGCCCACTCAACTACCTCTGTAAGCAGAGGAGGAGTGGACGTACTGACCGTCTGTAGCCCGGTTCCCTTCACCGACCATCAAGCATGATCGGTGATTGGAACCATGACCTTTCTCCGTTTGTTGAAGATTAGCCGCCAGCCCCAATTGTCCACCAAGACGTGGTGGGCAATTGGAGCCGACGTTGCCCAGGGTGCGCCACGAGGAGGCTCTTCAACATGCACCCCAACCTAACCTTTTTTTTTTTTTTTTTGTTTCCGGGGTGGAAAATCCTCATGGATGTCCGCCGCCCTGGGGCGGGCGACGGGGTCTGTCAGACTCTTACTGACTAAAAACCACCCCGGTGTTCCATCTCACACCTACGCCGGGGGTCGCGGGAACATACGATCCTTCCACAACCCCCGACTGGTGCCGGCCCGCCACTGCGGGCCTCTTCGGGTCTGGGGGGGGAGTGAGGTGTTTGACTCCCCCCGCGACGTCTAAGAGGGGCGCGCGTGGAACACTACGCGCCACCACCTCGGGTCCTGGTGTGTGGGGGGCGACGGACGTCCCCGAGTCCGTCGCCCCTGGACCCATTTAGGGGGGCTGGAAGAGGGCGTTGTCCGCCCTCCGCCGACGCCCGGTGCGCCTTCTGCGGGCCGGGTGAGAGGACGAGATCTCCCTCTCCCTTTCCGCAGCCTCCTTCTGCGAGACGACTGTCTCACAGAAGGAAACCACCGCGTCCCAGGACTCGTCGCTGCCGACCATCGACTCGACTACGGCCGGCAGCGACAAGTCACTGTCACCCAACCTAACCTAACCTAACCTAACCTTTTTTTTTTTTTTTTTGTTTGCGCTGGGAAAAATGCATTACGCATGCCCACCCGTCGGGGGACGGGAGGGGTATGTGGGACTCCCCGGTAGAACCGGTATACCCACTAAACAACCCAGCGGCATTCCCGCATCGTCTGAGTGGAGGGGGACTGGGAATCGGCAGAGCCTTTCCATCCTGCCCCCCGCCGACGACCGCCCGCCTTTACGGCGGGCCCGGCACGCCCCTCCCGTCGGGGGGGAGGGGCCCAGGAATGACTGACGACGTGGGTGGTGAACAGTGCAATGCAGGAGAAGGCGCCCCCGCGCCTGTCTCCCGCTGTTCACCACCTGGAGGCGCGTGACGACGATCATACAACCGCCGTCTCACGCCCCGTCTTCGCCTGCGGAGCGGCGCCGCGAGAGGGTCTTCCTCCCGCACGCGCTCCGCCGCCTCCTTCTGTGACATTACCTCTTCGCAGAAGGAGGCGACCGCTGCCCAGGCCCCCTCGCTTTCCAGCATCGAGTTGACGACGCCGGGAAGCGAGAGGTCCTGCCCGACCGCTGCGACCAAAGGTAGGCGCAGCTCGGACCAGGCCGGGCACACCTCGAGGGTGTGCTGTGCCGTGTCCTCCGCCGCGCCACAGTCGTGGCACGACGGGGTCTCCTCCCTTTGGATCCGATGCAGGTGCGATCCGAAGCACCCGTGGCCGGACAACACCTGCACCAGACGGAAAGAGAGGAAACCGTGGGACCGCTCGAGCCAATCCTTCAGGACCGGCCCGAGCGCGTCCAGTGTTCGGCGGCCGAATGCGGCAGTGGCGAGGTCCTCCGTCCAGTGATGGACGATTGCGTCCTTCGCTTCTTGCCGCACGGCCTCCCACTCTTCTGCGGCGGGGGGCTCCCCTAGCGCCTTACGGCGCGCCGTCCATTCGTACACTCTGGTCAGCACCCACGCCTCGAGCTCCCAAGGAGGGGTGCCGGCCAGAGCGCACGCCGCAGAGAAGCCTACCGAGCGGTAGGCCCTCGCCACCCGCAGTGCAATGGCCCTTTGGGGCCTGCGGATGGCCGTGGCGTTCTCCCGCCTGTGGAGGGAGTCTGCCCAGATTGGGGCCCCGTAAAGGGCCATGCTCCTGAGGATGCCAGAATACAAGCGCCGGCATCGCGCCTTCGGACCCCCCAGGTTCGGGAGGAGCCACGACAGGGCGTTCGCGGTCTTCAGCAGGCGCGTCGACAGCCCGCTAAAGTGTGGGCCGAAGCGCCACCTGCTGTCGAGGACAAGGCCCAAGTACTTCATCTGGGCCTTGACCTCGATCCTGACGCCCTCCACTATAATGTGGCCGTCGGGAGGGATGCGCTGCCGTGGACCGAGAAAATACACGGCCTCGGTTTTGTGCAGCGCAACCTTCAGTCCGAGGCGGCGAATCCTTCCTGCCACTAAGGATCCGCCGGCAGAGGCCAGACTGGCCGCCTCCCTGAAGTCCCTCCCCCGGGCGACGAGGAGGGTGTCATCCGCGTAACAGATGACGCTCGTGCCACGGAGGAGGGTTCCCCGCAGTAGCCAGTCGAATCCAATGTTCCACAGCAGTGGTCCTAGGACAGACCCCTGTGGAACACCGGACTCTGCGCCGTATCGCCTCACTGTGGCCGTCTTGTCCGAGAGGAGGACCACCCGGTCCTCCAAGTAGCTGGCCAAGAGTTGGCGCAGGTACTGAGGCACTCCGTGGTATCGGAGCGCCTCCAAGATTGTCGAGTTGGGGACGGAGTTGAAGGCGTTGGCTATGTCGAATGACACCGCCAACACTCCGTCGCCCGCCTCCACGGCCTCCCTCACCTGGCCCTTGAGTAGGGCCAGCGCGTCGACCGTCGAACGACCCCGTCGGAAACCGAATTGGGCGTCCGACAGGTCCGGCCCCACCGTCCTCAGCAGGCTCTTTAGCCGGTCGGCAATTATCCCCTCGAACAACTTACCGACCTCATCGAGCAAGACGATGGGCCGGTAAGCCGAGGGGGAGTCCGCCGGGCGTCCCTCCTTTCGGAGCAGGCATAGCCGCCCCTCCTTCCAAGGTTTCGGGAACCTCCCAGTCGTAAGACACGCGCTGAAGAGGTCCCGAAACCTCTCCTCCATGTGTGAGGCGGCGATGGCCACCACCCGTGCGGGAACGCCGTCCGGCCCTGGGGCTGTGTTCTTTGCGCGGAGGTGTAGAGTCCCCGCGCAAAGTTCCACCGCCGTCACCGGGGGGACCTCCTCCTCCGGCGGAGCCGCCTCCCGCGGGGGATCCATCACTGGCGGGGTGAAGTCGGTCCTGGACGGAAACAGGGACCGGACCACCCCGTCCAGCAACGCCGGCTCGAGGGTCTCCGTCAGTGGAAGACCGCAGGGGCGCAGTTTATTCCGCGCCGCCTTGTATGGTCTTCCAAATGGGTCCCTGTCGAGACCCTCCAGCATTTCGGCTCTCGCCGAATCTTCGGCCGCGCGCATAGCCGACTTCAAGACCGTCTTGGCGTCGACGTACGTGGCATAGAGGGCCTCCTCGTTGGTGGGGTCTCGGTGCCTGCGCCTTCGACTCCGCGTGTAGGCCCTCCTGGCCGCCACGCAGGCGGTTCGGAGCCCCGCCAGTTCTCCGACCACCAATAGACGGCGCGGCGGGGAGTTGGGCGGCGAGACCGGGGCATGCTGGAGTTGCACACCTCGGTCAGCGACCTCCTCAGCTGAACCGCTGCGGTGTCCACGTCCAGGACCTCGACAGGAGGCGCGAGCCAGTCCTGGACGAACGCCGCCTCCTCCGCAGCCTCTCGGTCCAGGCGGGTGAGAGCCCACCGCGGGAACGCAGATTGGCCCGAGCCTGGAGCAATTCCCTGGGAGCTCTGGGTGGAGCTGATGTCGAACCGCACATATCGGTGGTCCGACAAGGTCTCCACCATCTCCACCCGCCAGTTCACGACGTGGGCGGCTAGCACGGGGGTGGCAAACGAGACGTCGACCACTGATCCTCCCCGTTGCCGCACACACGTGTGAACGGTCCCTCTGTTCAGGAGGGACACACCGCACGACGCCGCCCAAAACTCCACGGCGCGTCCCCGGACGTTGCAGGACCCGGCCGGGTTGCCCCAGGCCGTCGACTTGGCGTTCAGGTCACCCAGTACGGCGACCTGGCGTGGCGCCGCCCTCCCGACCACCGCGGTGAGGATTTCGAGAAAGTTCTCGAAATCCGAGAGAGGGCGGTTCGGGGAGAAATAGACGCCCACCAGGGCTAATTCTCCCCACGCGGCGGCCACGTATCCCGGTCCCCTCTCTAAGAGCGAGAGGGGAGGGGAGTCCGTGGAAGACCGCGTCACCAATGCCACCAAGCCGTCCCGATCGCCCAGCCAACGGCCAGGGACTGAATACGGCTCGGCGACGGCCGCCACGTCCACCAACCACTCGGCCATGGTCTGCATCAGCAGATCCTGGGCCGCTCTGCAGTGGTTGGTGTTCGCCTGGAGGATGCGATGCTTGACCGAACTATCCATCGACAGACATCGCACCCCCTTCCACAACCGCCGCCGATGTCCCAGCCTCAGGGACGGCAACGGTGGCAGCGACAGGCCGGATCAGAGCCTGCGCTTTGCCCTTCTTAGGGGGAGGATTGCACTTCCTCCCCATCATCACGTGGCCTGCCGGGCAGCCACTGGCGGCACACACCGCACAGTGCGGCGTGGCGGCCTCGCAGGAGGCCGACTTGTGGCCTTCCTTGCCACAGCGGAAGCATTTGTCCGCCCAGTCGACCTCGGACGGACAAAGGGCCCGAGTGTGTCCGACTCCAAGACACTTGTAGCAGCGCAGAGGCTGGGCTGCAAGTGCCCGGACTACACCCGAGCTGAACCCGACAGTCAGCCGTCCCTTGGCTAGGACGGCTACAGCTGCGGCGACTGGGCACTCGAGGCGAATGGTGCCCATGCCGCCGCGCCCGGGCCTAATGGCCCGACCTTGCACCGCTATGACACCACAGCCCCCCATCGCTGCGACCGCCGCGACTACCTCCTCTTTGGTGACCGAGTCGTCGAGGTCGGTCACCTCCAAGGCCACAGACTTTACGGGCCTGGTGACCTTGGCCGCGTCGGCGATGACCTCTCGCAGCTTGGTAGCGAAGAGGTCCGCGTTGGCGCCGCCCTGAGCCCCCGGGAACTCGAACATTCGAGCCCCGGCCTGGGTCCGGCGGCAGGAGACTGTGCCGATCCCCAGCTGGGTGGGATCGGCGTTGGCACGCGCCCGCATCATTACGGACGCGTACGTCTCCCCCCGCTCCACAGCCTCAGCGGTGAGCGTCACCACTACGGCTGCGGTCTTCGGAGGAACCAGCTTCCTCTTTGACTTGGCGGCGGGGGCCCCATTAGCTGCAGGAGCAGCAGCGGGAGCAGCGGCGTTGGGCTTCGGCGCCGACGTCTTCGACACGACACATATCGAATCCTCCCGCGCTCTGTTAACCCCCCCGTGGCCGACGTCTTTCCCTTCCCCTTTCCCTTGCCTGTTTTCTGAGGCGGGCCGGGAGGGGTGGTGGCGGGGGTGGCAGGGGCAGCCACCGTCTTGGCCTTCTTTTTGCCCTTTTTCACCTTCGTCCACCCTTGCTGGTTCGATGGGGTGGTGGACGGAAGGTGGGCGTCCTGGGAGGACAGCTCAGGCTGGCGTGGCCTACTGTCCGCCGCGAGCGGCGGTCGCAGGCGTTTCTCCGGCAAGAGCCTGTCCTCTATGCCCGCAAGACAGGCTCTCGTGAAGGCCCTTTCCTCCATTACGACCTTGCGGATTACATCCTCAAGGTTGGAGGGCGGGGCCTCTGCCGCTGGTCTCGGCTCGGACACCTTAGTATTTGGCCGGGCCGTGGCTTCAGCCAGCTTCAGATGAAGCTGGCTGACCTCTGACTGCAGGCGATCGACTTTCGCCTGCAGTTGCCGCGTTTCGTCGGACGCCTTGCGTTGCACCAGCTCTCCGACGATGCAGCGCATGCTCGCGGCCCTGCATTTAAGGGACTTTTGAAAAGTCCCTTTTAAGTTAGAGGACTTAGAGGCGACTGCCACTATCTCCTCTTCGTCCTCCTCAGCCATCAGCTGCAGCTCCGCAAGGGAGTGGTCCGCATAGTGGACGCGGGACGCGCCGTACCCGGACTTGGCCCGGGCGGCGTGCGTCCGTTGCTCCGTGGCCGCAACCCGCTCCTCCAGGTCTTGCTGGACCTGCGCCCGCCGCGACAGGTCCAACTGGCGTTGGGCTTCCGCCAGACCCACGTCGTGGGTGTCAGACACCGGCCTCTTGGCCCTCGGCTGTGACGCAGTGTCCGAGGAACCCCCAGACCCCTTCCGCTGATAAGCCCGCTTCATTGTGTCCCGGCGAGCAATCGCCGAACCACACGACATGATGGACTCGTCGTCGGAGTCCAGCAACTCGCCCGCCGAGCTATAGAAGCTAGTCGCAGACGGCGCGCGGCTAGCCTCTGATGCCGAGGCACCCTCAGATTGGCCCTGAGAAGGGCCTTTTGGTTGGCCCTGAGAAGGGCCTTTTGGCTGGCCCTGAGAAGGGCCTTTTGGTTGGCCCTGAGAAGGGCCTTTTGCTTGGCCCTGAGAAGGGCCTTTTGGTTGGCCCTGAGAAGAGCCTTTTTTAAAACGCCCGGAGGCGGTCCTCAATTGCTTTGGCATAGCCTCCGCAGGTGTCGTAGATGCCAACATGAAATAAAATTCGATAATAGGATAAAATACGCTACGACTGCACAGTGCACTTTAGCCGAACACCGGTCTGCCACTCCGTTACGGTGGTCAGAACCGGGTCGTTGCCCAGGGGACGCGACGTGGACGCAAGCACTGTGGGGTGGTCCCCCAACCTTTTTTTTTTTTTTTTTTTTTTTTTTTTTTTTTTTTTTTTTTTTTTGTCGCTGAGAAATGCTTTATGCATCCCCGCTCGTGGGGGACGAGACGGGGTATGTGGGACTCCTGTCGAAAACCGCACTCGACAGTATACCCACTAAAACTCAGCGGTGTTCCCACAACGCCGTGATGGGAGGGCTATGGGAAATCGGCTCAGCCTCTACTTCCACAGCCCTCCCGGCGCTTGCCCGCCTAATTGGCGGGCCCCGCATGCCCCCCATTTAACTAGGGGGCTACGGGAATGGCCGGGAGCACCCGGCCACTCCCGTCCGACACTGGTGGAGGCCCGTGTAATACAGGCAAAGGGCGCCCCCGCACCCTCCGCCTGCTGGCCTCCACCCGGGAGGAGCCGGAGGTGACTACCAGACCGGCGTCTTCCTCGACCCCTCCCCTCTCCGGAGCGGCGCCACGCGAGAGAATCATCCCCCCGCGCGGGCGCGCTGCCTCCCTCCGGGACACGACCGCCTATTCCACAGCGGCGGCCGTGCCCAGTCTACGCCCACTCACCTCCCTCTGTAAGCAGAGGAGGAGTGGGCGTATCTGCCCTCTGTAGCCCGGTTCCCTTCACCGACCATCAAGCATGATCGGCGATTGGAACCGTGACCTTTCCCCGCTTGTTGAAGATTAGCCGCCAGCCCCAATTGTCCCCCAAAACCGCACTGGGAGAAATTGGAGCCGACGTTGCCCAGGGTGCGCCACGAGGAGGCTCTTCAACATGCACCCCGTGGTCCCCCAACCTAACCTTTTTTTTTTTTTTTTTTTTTTTTTTTTGTCGCTGAGAAATGACATTACGCATCTCCGCTCGTCGGGGGACGAGACGGGGTATGTGGGACTCCCTGCCAGAGTGGCAGTATACCCACTAAAACTCAGCGGTGTTCCCGCGACGCCGTGATGGGAGGGCTATGGGAAATTGGCTCAGCCTCTGCTTCCACAGCCCTCCCGGCGTATGCCCGCCTAGCTGGCGGGCCCCGCATGCCCCCCAGCCTGGGGGGCTACGGGAATGGCCGGGAACACCTGGCCATTCCCGTCCGACACTGGTGGAGGCCCGTGCAATACAGGCAAGGGTGCCCCCGCACCCGTTGCCTGCTGGCCTCCACCGGGGAGGAGTCGGTGATGGCCGTCATACTGACGTCTTCTTCGACCCCTCCTCCGTCTTCGGAGCGCCGCCGCGTGAGGGTCGTCCTCCCGCGCGCGCTCCGCCGCCTCCTTCTGGGACATGACGTGTTCGCAGAAGGAGGCCACTGCCGCCCAGGACCTCTCATCGCCCAGCATGGCGTTGACCAAACCGGGGAGTGAGAGGTCCGGTCCGATCACCGAAGTGAGACTGCGGCGCGGCTCGGACCACGACGGGCACACCGCGAGGGTGTGCTGCGCCGCGTCCTCCGCCGCACCGCAGTCGTGGCACGACGATGTCTCCTCCCGTCCGATCCGGTGCAGGTACGATCCGAAACAACCGTGTCCGGACAGCACCTGCACCAGACGGAACGAGAGGAACCCGTGCGACCGATCGAGCCAGTCTCGCAGGACCGGCCCGATCGCGTCGAGGGTTCGGCGGCCGAAGGCTGCGGTGGCGAGGTCCCTCGTCCAATGGACGACGATGGCGTCCCTCGCCTCCCGCCGGACGGCCTCCCGCTCTTCCGGGGCGGGGCGTTCTCCTCTCGCCCTCCGCCCCGCCGTCCATTCGTATACTCTGGCGAGCACCCACGCCTCGAGTTCCCAAGGAGGGGTGCCAGCCAGAGCACACGCTGCCGCGAAGCCCACCGTGCGGTAGGCCCGCGACACCCGCTGGGCTATGGCCCTTTGGGGGGCCCGCAAGGCGGCGGCGTTCTCCCGCCTTTGGAGGGAGTCCTCCCAGATAGGGGCCCCGTAAAGGGCCATGCTCCTCAAGATGCCGGCGTAGAGTTGCCGGCATCGCGCGCTGGGCCCCCCCAAATTGGGGAGCAGCCACGAGAGGGCGCCCGCAGTCTTCAGCAGGCGCGTCGACAGCCCGCTAAAATGCGGGCCGAAACGCCACCTGCTGTCGAGTACAAGGCCCAGATATTTCATCTGGGCCTTCACCTCGATTCGGACGCCCTCCACAAATATGTGGGCGTCTGGTGGTTGGCGCTGCCGAGGCCCGTGGAAGAACACAGCCTCGGTCTTGTGCAGCACCACCGTCAATCCTAGGCGGCGGATCCTCCCTGCGACCAAGGATCCGCCCGCCGAGGCCAAGTTGGCCGCCCCCCTGAAACTCTCCCCCCGGGCGGTGAGGAGAGTGTCATCCGCGTAGCAGACGACACTCGTACCTCGGAGGAGAGTTCCCCGGAAGAGCCAGTCGTAGCCGACGTTCCAGAGGAGAGGTCCCAGGACTGACCCCTGTGGAACGCCGGCCTCGACTGCGTACCGCCGGACTTGGCCAGCCCTGTTCACGAGGACGATCGCCCGATCCTCCAGGTAGCTGGCCAGTAGACGCCGCATATATCGAGGCACCCCGTGGAATCGGAGTGCCTCTAGGATGGTGCTGTGGGGAACAGAGTTGAAGGCGTTGGCTATGTCGAATGACACCGCCAACAATCCGTCCCCCACATCCATCGCCTCCTTTACCTGCCTCTTAAGGCAGGCCAGCGCGTCCACCGTCGAACGCTCAGCCCGAAAACCGAACTGAGCGTCCGACAAGTCCGGCCCGATACGCCGCATATGGCCCTTTAGGCGGGCAGCGATTATCCCCTCGAACATTTTTCCGACCTCATCGAGCAGAACGATGGGCCGGTATGCCGAGGGGGAGTCTGCAGGGCGGCCCTCCTTGCGAAGGAGGCACAACTGCCCCTCCTTCCACGGTTTCGGGAACCTTCCAGACGCAAGGCATGCGCTGAAGAGGTCCCGAAACCGCTCCTCCATTTGGGTGGCGGCAATTGCCACCACCCTCGCCGGGACACCGTCGGGGCCCGGAGCCGTCTTCTTGGCGCGGATATGCACAATCGCCGCGCCAAGTTCCGACTCCGTGACAGGAGAGGGAGCCTCCTCTTCCTCCTCCTCCTCCTCCAGCGGGGCTCCACACATCACTGGCGAGGTGAAGTTGTCCCTGCACGGAAACAGGGACTGAACCACCCCATCCAGAAATGTGGGCTCCAGGGTCTCGACAACCGGGGGACCAAAGGGGCGCAATTTGTTGCGCGCCGCCTTATACGGTCTCCCGTAAGGGTCATTGTCGAGACCCTCCAGCAGCTCGGCTCTCGCCGAGTCTTTAGCGGCGGCGATGGCCCGATCGAGGCCTATTTTTGCCTCCACGTACACCTCGTAGAGGCGGTCCTCGTCGGGCCGGTTGCGTCGACGCCGCCGCCGACTCCGCGTGTAGGCCCTCTTGGCCGCCACGCAGGCGGTTCTGAGCCCCGCCAGCTCCTCCGACCACCAATAGACGGCGCGGCGGGGAGCCGGGCGGCGAGACCGGGGCATGCTGGAGTTGCACACCTCGGTCAGAGACTCCCTCAGCTGGCCCGCTATGGTGTCTACATCCAGGCCGGTGGTAGGAGGCGACAGCCAGTCCTGGATGAACGCCGCCTCCGCCGCTGCCTCCCTGTCTAGGCGGGTGAAAGCCCACCGCGGAAACGGTGATCGCCCCGAGAGGGGCTGCACCGCTCCGGGGCCACTGGCGGAGATGTCGAACCGCACGTAGCGGTGGTCCGACATAGTCTCCACCAGGTCCACCCGCCAGTTCAGCACGCGCGCGGCTAACCCAGGGGTGGCGAAAGTGACGTCCACTACTGAGCCACCCTGACGCCGCACGCATGTCTGGACGCTTCCTCTGTTCAAGAGGGAGAGTCCAGAGGAGGCTGCCCACAACTCCACCGCCAGCCCGCGAGCGTCGGTGGCCCGGTTGCCCCAGGTCACCGAGCGCCGCCTGTAGGCGGTTGTACGTGGGAATCGTGCGGTCCATGGCCCTGTATGGGGCCCCTGTGTGGGCGATGGACATGACGGCCGGCACTCTCGCCATTCTGCGTAAACCGCAGAGGGCGATGGCCGTCAGAGTCGTCCGCGGGTACCGCACGATTTCCTACGAGGCGGCTTGCGTCCTGGCCGGATCCCCGCCCTGGGACCTAGAGGCGAAAGTACTCGCGTCATTATATCGATGGCGCGAGGAAGAGCAAGCACGGGGCTCTAGGCCGGTGCAGCGGCAGATCGCGCTGCGCCGAGAGGAGCTCCATCAGGTCTTGGTGGCGGAATGGCGGCTAAGGCTTCTGCGCCCTACCGCCGGCCTCGCTACCGTCGAGGCGATCCGGCCAGTACTCGACGACTGGCTCGGGAGAAGGCACGGCTCCCTGTCGTTTAGGGTGACGCAGGTGCTGTCGGGGCACGGCTGCTTCGGCAAGTACCTGTGTCGCATAGGCAGGGAGCCGGACGCTCGGTGCCACCATTGCGTCCATTGCGGGGAGGACACGGCGCAACACACGCTCGCCGAGTGTGTAGCTTGGGAGGAGCAGCGCTGTGTCCTCACAAATGAAGTAGGAGGCGATCTGTCGCTGCCGGCCGTAGTGCGGAGGATGGTCGGTAGCGCAGAGTCGTGGGACGCGGTGGTGTCCTTCTGCGAGGACGTGATGTCGCAGAAGGAAACTGCGGAACGGGAGAGGGAGTTCTCGACTCCTTTCCCCGGCCGCAGAAGGCGCACCGGGCGCAGGAGAAGGGCGGACAACGCCCTTTTCCGGCCCCCATGAATGGGTCCTGGGGCGTGGGACTTGGGGAAGTCCTCGCCCCCTATTTGATGGACCCGAGGCGAAGGCGCGCGCGGGTGTCGGCGTGCGCCTCTGAGGCGATGCACGGGGTAGTTAAACACCTCACTACCCCGTGCAGGAGACGAGGCCCGGACAGACCGGGCCAGCACCAGTGTGGGGCTGCGGAAGAATTTCGATTCCCGCGGTCCCGCGCGCACGTGCGAGGAGACACCGGGGTGGTTTTAGCCGGTAAGAGTCCGGCACGCCCCTCCGCCTTTTCCCCAGGCGGAGGTAGTCCATGAGGATTTCCCCCCGTAAAAAAAAAAAAAAAAAAAGGTCACCGACTTGGCATTCAGGTCTCCCAGCACGGAGACCTGACGCGGCGCCGCCCTGCCGACCACGGCGGCCAGGACTCCGAGATAATTCTCAAAGTCCTGGAGAGGGCGGTTTGGGGAGAAATATACCCCCACAAGGGCAAAGTCTCCCCACGCGGCGGCCACGTATCCCGGTCCTCTCTCTAATAGTGAGAGGGGAGGGGAGTCTGTGGAAGACCGCGCCGCTAGTGCCACCGAGTCGTCCTCGTCACCCAGCCAGCTGCTGGGGATCGAGTAGGGCTCGGCGACCACCGCTACGTTCACCAACCACTCGGCCATGACCTGCACTACCAGGTCCTGGGCCGCTCTGCAGTGGTTGGTGTTCGCCTGGAGGATGCGGTAGTCGGAAACCTGCATTATTCCGACATGGCACCCTCCTCCTCAGCTACCGCCGCTGGAGCTGCAGCGGCGGCGACGACGGCGGCGGCGGTGGTGGCGACAGGTCGAACCTGCGCCGGCACTATGCCCTTCTTGACGGGGGGCTTACAGCTCCTGCCCGTCATCCTGTGGCCCGCGGGGCGGCCACTGGCGGCACACGCCGTGCAGTGTGGCGTGGTGGCGCGGCAAGTGGCACTCTTGTGCCCCTCTTGCCCGCACTGGTAGCACGTGTCTCCCCAGTCGGCCTTGGAGGGACACGTGGCTCGGGTGTGGCCGAAGGAGAAGCACTTGAAGCAGCGCAAGGGCTGGTCTTCAAGTGCTCGGACCACAGCCGAGCTGAGCCTCACAAGCAGCCGTCCCTTGGTCGCAGCAAGGGCGGCCCCAGCCGCGGCGACTGGGCACTCGACGCGGACGATGCCCATGCCACGGCGGCCGAGCCTGATGGCTCCAGCCTTCACCGCGCCAGCGTCGCAGCCTCCAGCCGCCGCGACGGCCGCCACCACATCCTCCTTGGTGGCCGAATCGTCCAGATCGGCCACCTCCAAGGCTGCGGTCTTGACGGGCCTGACGACCGTTGCCGCGTCGGCGATGACCTCTTGCAACTTCGTTGCGAAGAGGTCCGCGTTTGTGCCGCGCTGTTCCCCCGAGAACTCGAAAATTCGAGCTCCGGTTAGGGTTCGGCGGCACGTTATTTTGCTGATCCCCAGCTGGGAGGGATCAGCATTGGTACGAGCCCGTCTTAGGACGGACTCGTACGTCTCGCCCCGCTCCGCGGCCTCCGGGGTGATGGTCACCACGACGGCCGCGGTCTTGGGAGGAACTAACTTCCTCCCGCCGGCTGGAGCCCTTTTGACTGCCGGAGCAGTCGCGGCGGGCTTGGGGGCCGACTTTTGCCCTCCCTTCCCTTTTCCCCTCCTGACCACTTTCGTCCACGACTGGTTGGACGGGGTGGTGGAGGGAAGAAGGGCGTCTTCCTCCTGCGAGCTCTGGGGGGCTGCCGCTGGAGTGGCAGCCGACCCAGACGCTCCCTCCGAGCTGATGGTGAGGGTTTGAGGAGCCGCCTTGGTCCTCTTGCCCTCGCCTTTGCCCTTGGAGGGCTTCGGGGCCTGCGGCTGCGCACCCGATGCCGGGCCTGCTAAAGGCGCAGGTTCCGGCACCCTGCGTGGTGCCTTATCCGCCGCTAGCGGCGGGCGGAGCCGCTTCTCCGGCAGGAGCCGGTCCTCGATGCCTGCGAAGCAGGCTCTGGTGAAGGCCCTCTCCTCCATGACAACCTTTCGGAGTATCTCCTCAAGGTTGTGAGGGGAGGAGGTGGAGCCTCCTACCACCGGTCCAGGGGCTGATTGCGCAGGCCGAGCAGTGACCTCAGCCAGCTTCTGGTGCAGCTGGCTGACCTCCGCCTGCAGGCGATCCACCTTCGCCTGCAGTTGCCGCGTCTCATCCGTGGCCGTCCGCTGCACCAGCTCCTGCACAATGCCATGCAGACTGGCAGCCCGGCATTTAAGGGCCTTCTGGAAGGTCCCCTTCAGGTTGGAGGACTTTGAGGCGACCTCCAGGACCTCCTCCCTGTCCTCCCGCGCCATGCGCTCAAGTTCCGCCAAGGAGTGGCCAGCATACAGGACACTGGATGCCCCATAGCCGGCCCTCGACCGGGCGGCCTGCGCCTGGCGCTCTCTGGCAGCGACCCTCTCCTCCAGGTCCTGCTGGAGTTGCGCCCGTTTTAGGAGGTTTAGCTGGCGCTCGGCGTCAACCAAACCCACAACGTGGGTATCACCTGCTTTTGAAGAAGTCGAAGCCCTTTTGGACTTCGACTTCTTCTGCGCCCCGCCTCCAGCCGACGAGGATCCCTCGGACCCGTGCCGCAGGTAGGCCCTCTTTCGCTCGAGGCGGTCGCTCTCAGCTGCCGACGTATCGAGATTTGAGTCGTCGGAGTCCGACTCGTCTGCTCTGGCCGCAGATGGTGCGCGGTCAGCGTCCGACGCTAATGCGTCACCGGCGTGGCCCTGAAAAGGGCCTTTGGATTGGCCCTGAGAAGGGCCGTTGGGTTGGCCCTGAGAAGGGCCGTTGGTTTGGCCCTGAGGAGGGCCGTTGGGTTGGCCCTGAGAAGGGCCGTTGGGTTGGCCCTGAGAAGGGCCGTTTGAATCGTCCTGAGAAGGGCGATTCGGGTTAAAACTGAAACGCCCGGAGGCGTCCCGCACGGGTTTCTTCGTCATTTTTATACTCACAGTCTTCCGCATTGATTTACTGTGAGTCACAGCGCACTTTAGCCACCGGTCTGCCACTCCGTTACGGTGGTCAGACACGGCGTTGCCCAGGGGATACTACGTGGAAGTATGCGCTGTGGGGGATCCCCCCCCCCAATCTAACCTTTTTTTTTTTTTTTTTTTTTTGTCGCTGAGAAATGCTTTATGCATCCCCGCTCGTGGGGGACGAGACGGGGTATGTGGGACTCCTGTCGAAATCCGCACTCAACAGTATACCCACTAAAACTCAGCGGTGTTCCCACAACGCCGTGATGGGAGGGCTATGGGAAATCGGCTCAGCCTCTACTTCCACAGCCCTCCCGGCGCATGCCCGCCTAGTTGGCGGGCCCCGCATGCCCCCCATTTAACTGGGGGGCTACGGGAATGGCCGGGAACACCCGGCCACTCCCGTCCGACACTGGTGGAGCTCCGTGCAATACAGGCAATGGGCGCCCCCGCACCCACCACCTGCTGGCCTCCACCCGGGAGGAGCCGGAGGTGACTACCAGACCGGCGTCTTCCTCGACCCCTCCCCTCTCGGAGCGGCGCCGCGCGAGAGAATCATCCCCCGCGCGCGCGCCACTGCCTCCCTCCGGGACACGACCGCCTGTTCCGCATCGGCGGCCCTGCCCAGTCTACGCCCACTCACCTCCCTCTGTAAGCAGAGGAGGAGTGGGCGTACCCTCTGTAGCCCGGTTCCCTTCACCGACCATCAAGCATGATCGGTGATTGGAACCGTGACCTTTACCCGCTTGTTGAAGATTAGCCGCCAGCCCCAATTGTCCCCCAAAACCGCACTGGAAGAAATTTGAGCCGACGTTGCCCAGGGTGCGCCACGAGGAGGCTCTTCAACATGCACCCCCCCCCCAACCTAACCTAACCTTTTTTTTTTTTTTTTTTTTTTGTCGCTGAGAAATGCTTTATGCATCCCCGCTCGTGGGGGACGAGACGGGGTATGTGGGACTCCTGTCGAAATCCGCAACCGACAGTATACCCACTAAAACTCAGCGGTGTTCCCACAACGCCGTGATGGGAGGGCTATGGGAAATTGGCTCAGCCTCTGCTTCCACAGCCCTCCCGGCGTATGCCCGCCTATTTGGCGGGCCCCGCATGCCCCCATTTAACTGGGGGGGCTACGGGAATGGCCGGGAACACCCGGCCACTCCCGTCCGACACTGGTGGAGGCCCGTGCAATGCAGGCAAAGGGCGCCCCCGCACCCACCGCCTGCTGGCCTCCACCCGGGAGGAGCCGGAGGTGACTACCAGACCGGCGTCTTCCTCGACCCCTCCCCTCTCCGGAGCGGCGCCGCGTGAGAGAATCATCCCCCGCGCGCGCGCCGCTGCCTCCCTCCGGGACACGACCGCCTGTTCCGCATCGGCGGCCCTGCCCAGTCTACGCCCACTCACCTCCCTCTGTAAGCAGAGGAGGAGTGGACGTATCTACCCTCTGTAGCCCGGTTCCCTTCACCGACCATCAAGCATGATCGGTGATTGGAACCGTGACCTTTCCCCGCTTGTTGAAGATTAGCCGCCAGCCCCAATTGTCCCCCAAAACCGCACTGGGAGAAATTGGAGCCGACGTTGCCCAGGGTGCGCCACGAGGAGGCTCTTCAACATGCACCCCAACCTAACCTTTTTTTTTTTTTTTTTTTTTTTTTTTTTTTTTTTTTTTTTTTTTTTTTGCGCTGGGAAAAATGCATTACGCATGCCCACCCGTCGGGGGACGGGAGGGGTATGTGGGACTCCCCGGTAGAACCGGTATACCCACTAAACAACCCAGCGGCATTCCCGCATCGTCTGAGTGGAGGGGGACTGGGAATCGGCAGAGCCTTTCCATCCTGCCCCCCGCCGACGACCGCCCGCCTTTACGGCGGGCCCGGCGGGCCCGTCCCGTCGGGGGGGAGGGGCCCAGGAATGACTGACGACGTGGGTGGTGGACAGTGCAATGCAGGAGAAGGCGCCCCCGCGCCTGTCTCCCGCTGTTCACCACCTGGAGGCGCGTGACGACGATCATACAACCGCCGTCTCACGCCCCGTCTTCGCCTGCGGAGCGGCGCCGCGAGAGGGTCTTCCTCCCGCACGCGCTCCGCCGCCTCCTTCTGTGACATTACCTCTTCGCAGAAGGAGGCGACCGCTGCCCAGGCCCCCTCGCTTTCCAGCATCGAGTTGACGACGCCGGGAAGCGAGAGGTCCTGCCCGACCGCTGCGACCAGTGTGTGGCGCAGCTCGGACCAGGCTGGGCACACCTCGAGGGTGTGCTGCGCCGTGTCCTCCGCCGCGCCACAGTCGTGGCACGACGGGGTCTCCTCCCTTTGGATCCGATGCAGGTGCGATCCGAAGCACCCGTGGCCGGACAACACCTGCACCAGACGGAAAGAGAGGAAACCGTGGGACCGCTCGAGCCAATCCTTCAGGACCGGCCCGAGCGCGTCCAGTGTTCGGCGGCCAAATGTGGCAGTGGCGAGGTCCTCCGTCCAGTGATGGACGATTGCGTCCTTCGCCTCTTGCCGCACGGCCTCCCGCTCTTCTGCGACGGGGGGCTCCCCGAGCGCCTTGCGGCGCGCCGTCCATTCGTACACTCTGGTCAGCACCCACGCCTCGAGCTCCCAAGGAGGGGTGCCGGCCAGAGCGCACGCCGCAGAGAAGCCCACCGAGCGGTAGGCCCTCGCCACCCGCAGTGCAATGGCCCTTTGGGGCCTGCGGATGGCCGTGGCGTTCTCCCGTCTGTGGAGGGAGTCTGCCCAGATTGGGGCCCCGTAAAGGGCCATGCTCCTGAGGATGCCGGCATACAAGCGCCGGCATCGCGCCTTCGGACCCCCCAGATTCGGGAGGAGCCACGACAAGGCGTTCGCGGCCTTCAGCAGGCGCGTCGACAGCCCGCTAAAGTGTGGGCCGAAGCGCCACCTGCTGTCGAGGACAAGGCCCAAGTACTTCATCTGGGCCTTGACCTCGATCCTGACGCCCTCCACTATAATGTGGCCGTCGGGAGGGATGCGCTGCCGTGGACCGTGAAAATACACGGCCTCGGTTTTGTGCAGCGCAACCTTCAGTCCGAGGCGGCGAATCCTTCCTGCCACTAAGGATCCGCCGGCAGAGGCCAGACTGGCCGCCTCCCTGAAGTCCCTCCCCCGGGCGACGAGGAGGGTGTCATCCGCGTAACAGATGACGCTCGTGCCACGGAGGAGGGTTCCCCGCAGTAGCCAGTCGAATCCAATGTTCCACAGCAGTGGTCCTAGGACCGACCCCTGTGGAACACCAGACTCTGCGCCGTATCGCCTCACTGTGGCCGTTTTGTCTGCGAGGAGGACCACCCGGTCCTCCAAGTAGCTGGCCAAGAGTCGGCGCAGGTACTGAGGCACTCCGTGGTACCGGAGCGCCTCCAAGATTGTCGAGTGGGGGACGGAGTTGAAGGCGTTGGCTATGTCGAATGACACCGCCAACACTCCGTCGCCCGCCTCCACGGCCTCCCTCACCTGGCCCTTGAGTAGGGCCAGCGCGTCGACCGTCGAACGACCCCGTCGGAAACCGAATTGGGCGTCCGACAGGTCCGGCCCCACCGTCCTCAGCAGGCTCTTTAGCCGGTCGGCAATTATCCCCTCGAACAACTTACCGACCTCATCGAGCAAGACGATGGGCCGGTAAGCCGAGGGGGAGTCCGCCGGGCGTCCCTCCTTTCGGAGCAGGCATAGCCGCCCCTCCTTCCAAGGTTTCGGGAACCTCCCAGTCGTAAAACACGCGCTGAACAGGTCCCGAAACCTCTCCTCCATCTGTAAGGCGGCGATGGCCACCACCCGTGCGGGAACGCCGTCCGGCCCTGGGGCTGTGTTCTTTGCGCGGAGGTGTAGAGTCCCCGCGCAAAGTTCCACCGCCGTAACCGGTGGGACCTCCTCCTCCGGCGGAGCCGCCTCCCGCGGGGGATCCATCACTGGCGGGGTGAAGTCGGTCCTGGACGGAAACAGGGACCGGACCACCCCGTCCAGCAGTGCCGGCTCGAGGGTCTCCGTCAGTGGAAGACCACAGGGGCGCAGTTTATTCCGCGCCGCCTTGTATGGTCTTCCAAATGGGTCCCTGTCGAGACCCTCTAACATCTCGGCTCTCGCCGAATCTTCGGCCGCGCGCATTGCCGACTTGAGGACAGTCTTTGCGTCAACGTACGCGGCATAGAGGGCCTCCTCGTTGGTGGGGTCTCGGTGCCTGCGCCTTCGACTCCGCGTGTAGGCCCTCCTGGCTGCCACGCAGGCGGTTCGGAGCCCCGCCAGTTCCTCCGACCACCAATAGACGGCGCGGCGGGGAGCTGGGCGGCGAGACCGGGGCATGCTGGAGTTGCACACCTCGGTCAGCGACCTCCTCAGCTGAGCCGCTGCGGCGTCCACGTCCAGGACCTCGACAGGAGGTGCGAGCCAGTCCTGGACGAACGCCGCCTCCTCCGCAGCCTCTCGGTCCAGGCGGGTGAGAGCCCACCGTGGGAACGCAGATTGGCCCGAGCCTGGAGCAATTCCCCGGGAGCTCTGGGTGGAGCTGATGTCGAACCGCACATATCGGTGGTCCGACAAGGTCTCCACCATCTCCACCCGCCAGTTCACGACGTGGGCGGCTAGCACGGGGGTGGCAAACGATACGTCGACCACTGATCCTCCCCGTTGCCGCACACACGTGTGAACGGTCCCTCTGTTCAGGAGGGACACACCGCACGACGCCGCCCAGAACTCCACGGCGCGTCCCCGGACGTTGCAGGACCCGGCCGGGTTGCCCCAGGCCGTCGACTTGGCGTTCAGGTCACCCAGTACGGCGACCTGGCGTGGCGCCGCCCTCCCGACCACCGCGGTGAGGATTTCGAGAAAGTTCTCGAAATCCGAGAGAGGGCGGTTCGGGGAGAAATAGACGCCCACAAGGGCTAATTCTCCCCACGCGGCGGCCACGTATCCCGGTCCCCTCTCTAAGAGCGAGAGGGGAGGGGAGTCCGTGGAAGACCGCGTCACCAATGCCACCAAGCCGTCCCGATCGCCCAGCCAACGGCCAGGGACTGAGTACGGCTCGGCGACAGCCGCCACGTCCACCAACCACTCGGCCATGGTCTGCATCAGCAGATCCTGGGCCGCTCTGCAGTGGTTGGTGTTCGCCTGGAGGATGCGATGCTTGACCGAACTATCCATCGACAGACATCGCACCCCCCTCCACAACCGCCGCCGATGTCCCAGCCTCAGGGACGGCAACGGTGGCAGCGACAGGCCGGATCAGCGCCTGCGCTTTGCCCTTCTTAGGGGGAGGATTGCACTTCCTCCCCATCATCACGTGGCCTGCCGGGCAGCCACTGGCGGCACACACCGCACAGTGCGGCGTGGCGGCCTCGCAGGAGGCCGACTTGTGGCCTTCCTTGCCACAGCGGAAGCATTTGTCCGCCCTGTCGACCTCGGACGGACAAAGGGCCCGAGTGTGTCCGACTCCAAGACACTTGTAGCAGCGCAGAGGCTGGGCTGCAAGTGCCCGGACTACACCCGAGCTGAACCCGACAGTCAGCCGTCCCTTGGCTAGGACGGCTGCAGCTGCGGCGACTGGGCACTCGAGGCGAATGGTGCCCATGCCGCCGCGGCCGGGCCTGATGGCCCGACCTTGCACCGCTGTGACGCCACAGCCCCCCATCGCAGCGACCGCCGCCACCACCTCCTCTTTGGTGACCGAGTCGTCGAGGTCGGTCACCTCCAAGGCCACAGACTTTACGGGCCTGGTGACTTTGGCCGCGTCGGCGATGACTTCTCGCAGTTTGGTTGCGAAGAGGTCCGCGTTGGCGCCGCCCTGAGCCCCCGGGAACTCGAACATTCGAGCCCCGGCCTGGGTCCGGCGGCAGGAGACTGCACCGATCCCCAGCTGGGTAGGGTCGGCGTTGGCACGCGCCCGCATCATTACGGACGCGTACGTCTCCCCCCGCTCCACAGCCTCAGCGGTGAGCGTCACCACTACGGCTGCGGTCTTCGGAGGAACCAGCTTCCTCTTTGACCTGGCGGCGGGGGCCCCATTAGCTGCAGGAGCAGCAGCGGGAGCAGCGGCGTTGGGCTTCGGGGCCGACGTCTTTCCCTTCCCCTTTCCCTTGCCTGTTTTCTGAGGCGGGCCGGTAGGGGTGGTGGCGGGGGTGGCAGGGGCAGCCACCCCAACCTAACCTAACCTAACCTAACCTAACCTAACCACGCCCTCTGTATGCTAATGAAGCACGTGCAGGACAAGTTGAGGCTGAAGAAGCTAATTGTCCTGGTCTCACTGGATATAGAGGGTGCCTTCGATAGCGCCTGGTGGCCGGCAATCAAGGTCAGGCTGGCTGAGGAAAAGTGCCCGGTGAATACTAGGAGGCTACTTGACAGTTACCTCGACTGCAGAAGGGTAAGGGTAAGGTATGCTGGGAAACATACTACTTACTTACTTTACTACTTACTTACTTTAGAGTATACTTTACTGTATAGTATTAGACTTAAGTGCCGAACTTAATATTGGCAATAACTATATGTGAGGCAGGAGTGTGGTTTTAGCCGGTAGGAGTCCGGCACTGCCCAGACTGGCTCATACGTGAGGCAGTCTGGGCGTCCATGAGGATTTCCCACTCCGGCCAAAAAAAAAAAAAAACCTAACCTAACCTAACCCAGTCCCCCCCCAGCTCTCGTGGCGGTCGGATCGTTTTTGAAGCTGCTCCGTACTTAAAAATTCCGAAAATTGGTAAAAAGTGAGCCGATTTTGACGTGTGTGGTGTCTTAGCGCAAGTGAAAAATTTCAACTCGGATTGCAGTGCATTTTTGTGAAAGCCTGAAAAACCTCTACATTTAGAGGTTAAACACAGAAGAAAAAAACTTCAACGGCAAACGCTGCAAAATCCAGAGCGACACCCCTGCCTTTTTATTGATTGAAAAGGTGGGCATCGACGCTGCTCATCACTCTGACCACCTAGAGGCCTGAAAAACTCAGAGCTTCAGAAGTTATTCAGAAAAGAAAGGAAACCACGTGCGCCTGAAAACCGAAACCGACAGTCCGGGGAAGCTGAAACTTTGCAGGCATACCCTTGACATCATCACAACGCGGATCCAGCAAGTAAAACTATTCTAAATTGATTTGAAAAAATTATATGATTAATCGAAAGTTGTAAACTTGACACGAAATTTCTTCGGAAGTAAAGAAAAATTTGAAATTCTGCAACTGCTATCTGCTGCGCGCTCAAGAGGACAACATACATATAGGTTTTTAGATTTTTACAATTAATAGTTTTAGAATTATAATTAAATTAATGAAAAAATTAAATTTATGAAAAATTTCAACTGAAAGTTCTGAAAACCTCAATTAATTTAACTTTGCCTGCTAGAGGACCATTTTACAAAAATAGTTTTAGATTTTTAGGTCAAAGGGTTCCGGAGATATTAATTATTTTGTGTTTTTTCCATTTTAAATTTAAACTAATAGAAATTAATTATATTTGGCATCGGGAACGCCTTCAGAAGGTGTCTGGCAACTTGTTTAAGCCCAAACTTGGGCCAGAAAAATTAAAAACTGAGAGTTTTAGCTTTTTTCATCCATTTTGGTTTTTGGGTTTTTAACTTTACATAGTGATATCTCCGAGACCAATAGACATAGAGGGCTCGGGTTTGCGCGAGAGGCAGTGCACTGGCATAGTCTGTTCGTTTTATGTACTTTCGGGCCTTTTCGGGCGCTGAAACTTTTTCGTCCTGAAACTACTTTCAGGAGGTGCCGGATATTGGGCCAGGCTGCCCATTCCAAACCCGGTCTTTCTGCGACGGCTGGCTGTCGGGATATTGGCGTTTGAAGTTGACTTTTGACAGTTGTGAACTGTCAGAACCAAGTTTTGAACGCTCGTATCTCTGGACTGGGGGGTCGTGGAAAGTCACGATTTCTTTAGGGTATTAGTGGTTACCTTCTGTATATCACACGCCATATTTCAGGCTGAAATAAGCCTGAAAAATTCGGAGCCCTGAAAGTGGTTTCAGGAGAAGGGGCTAGCCGTGGCGTGTCGAATAAGCCGAGACACGGCTATGGTCCTCGGCTGTGCTCCTGGCAGATTTCAGGAGTTTTCAGCGTACAGAAAATTTTCAGCCTGAAAACGTTAGATCTAGGTGCGTCTCATCGGGACCTTTACTTTGAGCCCCGGCACGCCGAAATCGGCCTGGCGGTTGCGGAGATAACCTGGATTTACTAAAATCCGCGGCCATATTGGCAAATAACCAAAAATTTTGATCCTGGTTATCTCGGAGACCGCTTGGGCTAGCTTAGCCGTGTTTGGGTTCTTTTGGAAGGGCTCGGAGAGGGCTATATGGTGGTGGGTAAATTTAGACTCTAGGTAGAGAACGGAGGGTTTTTCCCGGTAAAACCTAAACGGGAGACCCTAAAAAATTTTTTTGAACGTCATTTTACACCCCCTGCAAGACAGACGTGAAGTGACTAACCAAATAAGGTTAAAAATTAAGTACCTTGACTCAATTTCGACGCATAATTTGACTTGACTTAGCGGTCTTCTGACATTTTATACACACAAATTTACACCCTATTTTTTAGATACTTTTATATTACATAATTATTAATTTATTTTTTGCTTCTTTACAAAGTAAAAAATATTAAGTTTTTAATTTAATTTTATTCCAATTTATTTATTATTACTCGTTTACTACTCATTTTTACAACTTATACAAACTTAAAATAGAGATAAGGCGCCCCTCGGACATGTTTAGAACTCCAAAAATGGACAACAAGGACCCTGCAAAATCACCGACGGCAGGTAATAAGACTTTTATAAAAAGCACACCACCGAAGGAAGGACAAAAAATGGCTCCGATTAGGTTAATTATCGGAGACGGGGGGGCTGGTAAGTCAGAGACTCCAGCTCAGAGGAAGCCTCAGACCACCCCAAAGGAGGCCTCGTCTTCTTCGTCTTCTTCTTCTTCTTCCTCTCTGCCGGTGGACCCCAAAGTAGCGCCCCCGAACTCACAAGAGGAAAGAAGGGCTACACAGAAGACGTCAACGTCAACGGAGTCTCACGAAAGTCCCCCTGTAGAGATAGGAAAAATTAAATACGCGAGCAGGATCTCTGAGGCACGAGCCTGCCTCCTGAAAGCAAAAATGCATATGGGCAACTCCCGAAACACAAAGACGGAGATAAAGACAGAGGTCATCCAGGCACTGGACAGGCTCTTCCAGCTCGTAAAGGAGGCAGAGGCCGAAAAAGGAAAAGGCAAAGAGCCACAAAGAGATACAAAAAAGGAACACAAAGCGGTGCAGTGTGTCGAAATAGGTAAAAAGGAAGAGGGAAACAGAGACATCGCTGATCTCATTGGTAAGCTCAAGGAGCATGCTGATCTCATCAAAGAGAACACTGAGAGCGTTGGGCAGCTCAGTGAGCAGATGAGAACCATGGAGAAGCGGTCATATGCCGGTGTAGCCGCGACCCCTATTGGTAAGCGGCTCCCGATGCAAACCGCCTTGCACTCTTTCATCGTGACCGCGACTGATGACCAGGAAACTGGTGATGAGGTCATGAGTAGAGTGAGGAAAGCGGTTAATGCGAAAGAGGGAGGATTCGAAGTGGAAAAGGTTAGGAAGGCAAAAGACCGAAAAATAATAGTTGGCTGCAAAACCGGTGAGGACAGAGAGCGAGTCAAAAACAAAATTAGGGAATCCGGCGAATGTTTGACTGTGGAGGATATCCAGAACAGAGACCCCCTCGTTATCCTGAAGGACGTGCTCAGTTGCAACACTGACGAGGACATAATAAAAGGTTTAAAAAACCAAAATAAGCGACTGTTCATTAACCTCAATGAACAGGAAAATAGGTTGGAAATAGCTTATAAAAAACGCATTAGGAACCCCCACACCAATCACATCGTTATGAGGGTGTCCCCCAAAATGTGGCAGAGACTGACGGAGGCTGAGTCGGTTCTCATTGACCTTCAGAGGATAAGAGTAGCCGACCAGTCTCCGATTGTACAATGCTCACTTTGCCTGGGCTATGGGCACGGAAGGCGTTTTTGCCAGGAGACACAGGCGAAGTGCAGCCATTGCGGGGGACCCCACATGAGGGCAGAGTGCCCCGACTGGCGTGAGGGTGCGACCCCGTCGTGTTGCAACTGTGTGCGCGCAAAGATAGACAATAAAGCCCACAACGCCTTCAGCCAGGAATGCCCCATCAGGGCAAAATGGGATGCTATAGCAAGGTCGAGAGTAGCGTATTGCTAAGGTGGTCTCGGGGGGAAACTCAGTCTCTCAAAGAAGGCCATACCTCGTGGCACAAGCTAATCTGCAAAGGAAGGCCCTGGCCACCAATGAGATTATGCTTGAGGCGCACAGTAAGGGGGTGGCTTTTGCACTGCTCCAGGAGCCGTACATCGGAAGTTTGGGTAGAATGAAAGACTACCGCGGGGCTAGAATATACCAGAATGCTGGCGATGGAGACGGCGTCATCAAGACCGCAATCGCGGTCTTCGATGGCGATATAGACGTTGTCCAGTGTCCGAACCTCACCACGCCTAACATCACAGTGGTGAAGATGAAGACAAGCGCCTGGGAGATCGCGGTGGTCTCATTCTACCTTGAACCCAAACCAACACCGATAGGGCCATACTTGGAGCAGCTCATCAGGATAGAGAGGAGTTTCGGCTGGAGACTCATCTTGGGCGGAGACGCAAACGCCAAAAGCTCTTGGTGGGGTAGCCGAAAAATCGACCGAAGAGGGACCGAAATGGCTGGTGCCCTAGAGGAGATGGGTTTGCAGGTGCTCAACACAGGCGACACACCTACGTTCCACACAGTGAGGGGAACCTCATTGTACACCAGCTTCGTGGATATAACGGCGTGTACGGCGGAACTGCTCGACCTGGTAGAGGACTGGAGGGTTGACGAAGGTATGACGAGCTCTGACCACAACACCATTCTTTATAAAATTAAATTGGAAAGGGCAAAGGGAGTACCATTATGTATGCCGCAAGCGCATGGGCACCGGCAACCGCAAAATTGAATGTGCGCAAACAATTAAACGCGGTCCAAAGGGGATTTGCGCAGAAATTATGCAAATCCTATCGCACGGTCTCTTTGAACTCGGCACTGGTGCTAGCTGGGATACTACCCCTTGACCTCCTAATCCAAGAGGCAGCTGCCCTATATGGGGCAAGGAGGGGGGTGCCTCAGCCAGCGCTAGGAGATAAGGAGATCGAGCGGCGCACCGCGTTTGATAAAGCTCCCCACCCGGCCAAACATATAAGCCTGCAGTTCATATGCCTGGCAGACCAGGAGCACGTCAACACCCACTGCACTCAAGCAGTGCGGATCTTCACGGACGGCAGCAAAATTGATGGCAAGGTTGGGGCATCATTGTCTCATTGGAGCAATGATGCAGAAACAAAAAGTCAGAAATTGAAGCTGTCGGCCCACTGTACCGTCTACCAGGCGGAACTGCTGGCTATATGCAAGGCCACAAGGGAAGTTCTGCTTAGCCCAAAAAACAGTTTCGGCATATACAGCGACTCTAGGTCGTCGCTGGAAACTATCACCAACCATCGATCTCTCCATCCCCTTGCAGTTGAGATCCGCGAGAACCTGCGCCAATGTAGGGAGCGATCCAAAGAGGTTGAACTCTTCTGGATTAAAGCTCACGCGGGACTGGAAGGTAACGAAAGAGCAGACCAGTTAGCAAAGGACGCTGCTCTTAAGACAAAAACTAGGCCAGATTACGACCAATGCCTGATTTCATTTGTCAAACGACAGATCCGTTTGGACACGCTCGACAAATGGAATCTTAGATATAGATCCGAAGAAACAGCCGGAGTTACCAAATTGTTTTTCCCAGACGCCGTCCAAGCATTCAAACACGTGAAACAGATAAAACCGACCGGTACACTCACACAGATACTAACGGGGCACGGTGGGTTTTCCGAATACTTGAACAGATTTAAGTGTAAGGAAAGCCCATCGTGCATATGTGACCCTGACAAGGACGAGACAGTAATACACATACTGACTGACTGCCCCGCTTACTGCTTGGAGAGGTACGAGATTGAGCAGGAACTAGGTATCAACATAGGGATAGATACAATAAACACCCTAATTACAACAAAGGGAACTAGGGACACATTTATTAGTTACTGCATAAAACTAGGCAACATGACCATAAAAAGGAACAAGTAGACGATTATGCTTAGGACTCATATTTGTTTATAATATAAAACAGTAGCATAAGAATTAGTCGTAGAAAAGGTCCGGAACAGTGCTATGGTGAGCCCTAATAGTGTGTAATTGAAAATGTATACCTAGAGATGTTGTCCGAAATAAATTGTTTAATATAAGAATATACAAACATGTTTTTAGACCTAAGATAATAATGTTTAGATGTAATAAATTTATGACCATATTCCCAAATAAAAGATGACAATAAATTAATAAATGTTGCTTTATTAATTTAACTATGATATTAACTGTAAATTTGGACTAACAGAATGTATGGATTGTTATAGATATAAGGATGATGAATATGTACACATTATTATAGATTTAAGATATAGAAATAAAGACTGTTTTTAGATATAAGGATAATAAATATGTAAATGATAGTGATGATAATGAGAACAAATGTAATAATTATAAGATTAAATTTTTGAAGCAAATAAAGAATAGCTATTAAAAATAATAGCAAATAAGGTCTTGGACCATGTCCGAGGTAATTAGCTCGCAGACTCCGTGTAAGGGCAAACCTTACAGTTAATGTGGAATGTTAATAAAATGAATGTTAATGTTCAAAAAGGTATTTTAATACGAAAATGCACTAAAATAATATAATAAGAAAATAATAAAAAATGTTATAAAAAAAAAATGTTTAAATGTTAAATGTTGCGCGAGCTCGATATTACATCGAAGACTGACGTTCTTGCGTACGTGACTATATTGCATTTTATAAATTAACAAAATTTGCAGTATTCTAACTAGGCCAAAGTAAAGTACAATGTGCGGTTGCTTAACCGTACATCTTGGCGGGGCAAAAAGTAATCATTTAAGATAACTTATTAAAGAATATTCTATCAATTTATATAAATTCATAGAAAAAAATGTAAATAAAATGATTAAAATGTAAATAAAGTTAAATGTTAAAAGAATGAGGTGTCGCGTAGGTGGATGCTGTAGCTCTTGGTGGCTTCTGTAGCGGTAATCTGGTTGGCGCGTCGGCGGCGCTGACGGCGAGCTTGCCACAGTGTTTGCAGTACACGTAGGCTCCTCCCGCGACGAAAATTGATATGATTAGAAGTCCCATCGTAGAGTACGAAATGATGTATTGATGGACATCGTGTTGCGACATTTCAGTCTGTTTGGTCTGATCTTCCAATTCTTTCAACGAATTATGAAGTTTTTCATAATCGTTTTTCACAAAATGCGTGTTATGTTGGCTTGTTGATAAATCAAGCGGTTGTACCGATGTTAAATTGTTGATGTCATCCAGGTTTATCAGCGCTATTTCCGGGTTGACATAAATTTTGTTTGTGTAGTAAACTTGTGTATAATATGTTTCTTCGTTGTTTCTAATTATGCATCCTTCTTTGGCTTCTAAAATTCCCGTTGACCGTATTGCCTTCGTGGTCATACGACCTTCACAGATGATTTGCAGTTGACAATCCGTGCAGCAGACATAGAGCCAGGTATTTGGTTTTTGTAATGGTGTCCATTTGTTGTTGCAGGACTCTGATGTGTAGATACATTTTGATAATGTAATGTTTGTTATTGCGCCGATTTCGCATGGAATTTGATGATTTCGCATATTGCGTGTTGGTTTGTTTAGTGAGCATACATATGTCCTTGGTTCTATTTTAATACAATGTTCCAGGTCATTGTGTGTTAGCTGCATGTATGTCTCTTTTCTCACATTTACTGCAACATATTCTGAGTTTGTTTTCATTGTAATTGACTGGTTGTTATTTTTGATCATTGGAATGGGAACTGTTTTATATATAGTGAATGGAGTGTCACCCGTTAGTGGCAATGTTATTTCGATGATGAAATAATTTTCAAACAATCTAGATTTTACTTCTAGTAGTTTGTAAATATCAGCTAATTGGTTTTGAATGTTGTCAACGGGTAGCGATAATTGTTGTGGCAATTGTCCAGAGATAATGTTAAGCTCCTGAAAGAGTTGGTTCTGCGGTAAAAGTCTGGTGTCTACATGACCATGGTGAATGTTAATAGCTGTGTCTAGAAGCATCTGTTGTATGTGGCGGAGTTTGGATAGAATTGTTGAACTTGTCAGAGCCATGATGTTGAAGTAGTTCAACGCTTCGTCTTGTTGAACAGCTTCGTCCAATTTCTTTAGATAATTATCTGTAGCATTAAGGTGTTGCTCTAATAGATTGAACTGAGTGTTCATCGCTTCTTCGTTTCTCTTTAAAATGTTATTGTGTGCCTCAATGATTGAGGTTTGACCTTTGATCAGATTTAATAGATGGTCTCTGTTATTATGTAATGTTTCTATGTCTTTTTTATATTGTGTTGCGAACCTTTCATCTAGCACGCCGAATAGGCTGTTTGCAAGGTAACCTACTCCATCGACGAGGCCTCGGGTAACGCGCCCCCTTGTCTGCCCATGATGAGTTTCCAACATGTAGTTGTTATGATCAAGTTCATTGAGTTCCTGTTCGAATTCTGTCATGATGGTTTTGCACAATGTTTGGTATGCAAATTGCTCACACCTTTCTCCTAGATGTTTCACAACTCTATGTATATTTTCCATGCCTTGCCAGTAAGTTGTCATGTTATAATATGTTACAATCTTCCAGTCATCATGTACGGTTTGCAAATTGCCGATTTTGTCAAAATACACTCCTCTATTTGGTTCAAACGGTGTGACGTTTATGCCGTCACTGCTCTGCCTTGTGGGTTGAAATAACGTAAGTAATGTTACGAGGATACATAGCAGGCTGGAACTTATCTTGCTTGATTTAAAACGTTGTTTCCTGTTAGTATTATTTGTTGTAGACTTTTGTTTTTCAGTGCAGTTTTTGTCATTGGAGGTGGTGGTGTCAGGTACTTCTATAGGAGATTCTGGTATTGGGAGTTTCACTAATTTTGTTATTGGTCTTGTTAGTAGCCCTGTTTTAGTTTTTAACGTCACAACTCTGACTAGATTGTCTCTCCCCGGGTGAACTTCCTGTATTCTGCCAAGTGCCCATTTCGCAGGCGGAATGCAGTCTTCTTTAATTAAGACAATATCCCCTATTGTTAAATTATTTGTTTGGTTTAGCCATTTACTACGAACTTGAAGTTGTTGCAGGTATTCTGATGACCATCTGCTCCAAAACCCTTGTTTCATTTTGTCTAATAACTGCCACCTATGTCGAATGTTGATGTTTTGATTTTCGATATTTTCCGTTGGTAGGAATGTTAAAGGTCGGCCAATTAAAAAATGTGCAGGTGTAAGGTAATCAATATCGTCCACGTCCTCTGTTAAAGGGCAAAGTGGTCTAGAGTTCATACAGGCTTCTATTTGTGTAAGCAGTGTTAAAAACTCTTCGTATGTCAACCTTTGCTCTCCTAGGACACGCTTTAGGTGATATTTCATTGACTTAACTGCAGCCTCCCAAAGTCCTCCCGCAGTCGGCCAGCTTGGGGCGTTGAAATGCCATTCTATCCCCATCTCGTTACTCTTTTTCGATAAGGTGTCGTTGTTCAATGTTTGTGAGATATGCAGTTGTTTGGCTAACTCCCTTTCGGCTCCAACAAAGTTTGTTCCATTGTCTGAATAAATATGCTTCGGACAGCCTCGTCGTCCAATCATGCGGTTGAGAGCCAGTATAAATGTTTGAGATGATAAATCTGATGCAAGTTCTAAATGCACCGCCTTTGTTGTCATGCATACGAATACAACGACGTATCCTTTGCTCGTTCTGACGCCCCGGCCCTTGTTTAATTTAACATTAACAAACCCTGTGAAGTCCACTCCTGTGTGATAGAATGGTGGTGATTGTGTTATTCTCTCCCTGGGTAGGTCAGCCATCAATTGGTATTGTTTCGATGGTTTGAAGCGACAACATTTTACACAGTCCTGCAGGTATTTTTTAACAGTATTATTTCCTCCTGTGATCCAGTATTTCTGTCTCAATGTAGCCATAGTTAGTCTCGCTCCACCATGTAGTGTTGTAGCATGCGCACGGGCAATTAAGAGATACGCCAGCTTGCTGTTTTTTGGGATGATAGTTGGGTGTTTTGTTTCTTCTGGTAAATTTGAATAATGTAGTCTCCCTCCGACACGTAATATGTTATTTTCATCCAGGTAAGGGCACAGTTTCTGGAGTCCTCTATTTTTGCTTACCCTTCCTTTAGTCTTTAATTCATGGATTTCTTGTTCGTAATATTCATTTTGTACATGTTTTATTATTATGTTAGTGGCGCATCGAATATCAGCGAGTGTTAAGTTGCATTGTTTTGACGCGGGCGGGTCATTCATGTTTGGATGATTCATAGCTGCGTCTTCCCCGAGCCGATTGCTTTGCGACGTCTTTGTTATGAAACGCGACACCCAAGCTACGATGCGTATTATAGCCATAATACAGCTGTTCTTGTTAAGTAGTTCTGTTACAAGGTTGATGTTTTTGTTTTCCGTAGTTTGTGACGTAACTGCATGCACCTTTTTAACTTCTATTTCAGGCATCTTTATCGTGTCATGTGTATCAGGAATGAATTCACTGTTAAGCCATTCAGGTCCATTAAACCACAGAGGAAAGTTGTGTAACTGAGACGGCAGTAGTCCACGTGACGCGCAGTCAGCCGGGTTTTGCTCCGATCTCACGTGCTTCCAACTCCCTGCGGGCACTACAGATATGATCTCTTGCACTCTGTGTCCGACGAAGGCTTTCCATCGCGAGACATCTCCATTCAGCCAGCCAAGTACGATCATCGAGTCCGTCCATGCTGTTACTTTAATGTTAGGCTTATCATGGCAATGTTTTATTTTCTTTACCAGTTGAGCTAACAGCTGAGCACCGCATAACTCAAGTCTGGGAAGTGTTTGTTGTTTTTGTATTGGAGCGACCTTTGTTTTTGCCGCAACCAATGCAATCTGTTGCTGTTTTCCCTCTGTAATCTTACTGTACACTACACACGAGAACGCTTTTTCTGATGCGTCACAAAATGCGTGTAATTCCCAATTCTTGTTTGCTTCTAATCCAAGCCATCGGTTAATTTTGAACGGTTGCATGTTTGTTAATTCTGTCTTTAATGTTCTCCATTCCTTTTCTATTCCATCTGGAACTGTGTCATCCCAGTCGATTTTGTACTTCCAGATCTGTTGGAATAAGATTTTTGCCTTGATCGTTATTGGGGATAGTAACCCCAATGGATCAAAAATTGTTGATATGTCGCTTAAGATTTGCCGTTTGGACGAATTCTTGTTGGTTTCAGTGTTGGTTTTGTTTTTTAGTGTGGTTGAAAATATAAATTCATCTTGTTTCGGATCCCATGCCAAGCCTAACGTCTTGGACGCTGATGCCTCTGTAAAGTTTAAACTGACTGGACTAATCATATGTTCTGGCAGATCTTCTAGCAGTTGACGTTCGTTACTCGACCATTTTCTGAGATTGAACCCACCTTCCTTCAATAACTGTATAAGTTGGTCTCTTGTATCTCGGGCCTCATCTATGGTATCCTTTCCGAATAACGCATCATCTACAAAAAATTGGTTGAGTAGGATGTTTTTAGCTTCCGGGTACTTGTCACCTTCGTCCCTTGCTAGTTGTTGAAGTGTTCGGAGTGCTAAGAACGGAGCGGCCTTGGTACCATAGGTAACTGTACATAGTTGATATTCTCTTAGCAGTTGCTGTTGACAATCCCTCCACACTATTTTCTGTAGAGGTTGATCTTCTGGATGCACCATTATAAATCGGTACATTTTCTCAATGTCTGATGTTAAGACATATTTGTATTGTCTCCATTTCAGCAAGATACTAAAGATGTCTTTTTGTAGATTCGGTCCTGCCTCCATCAAGTCATTAAGACTGCGTTTTGAACTTGTTTTTGCCGATGCATTGAACACAACTCTGAGTTTCGTTGTGATAGCATCTGGCCGCACCACCCCATGGTGTGGTAGATAATATTCCATGTTTTTGTTCCCAGTGTTGTTTTCGACTTTCTCCATGTGACCCATTTCTTCATATTCTTCCATAAAGGCTTTATAATCCCTTGCAAACGCTTGGTTTTTAACCATCCTTCGCTCTAGTTGCTGAAATTGAGCGATTGCCTGTGGTTTCGATGTTCCTAATTGTTCAATAAAATTGTCCTTGAGGGGGAGACGAACTTGGTATCGTCCATCAGGAAGTCGTGTTGTTGTCTCTTTGTACAGCTGTTCGCACTTGTTGTCTGGGTCGACATCTTCTTTCTCTTCTTGCAAAGACTCCTGTTCCCAGAATTGTGCAATATCCTGAATGTTGTTGACAATTACATGGCAATTGAATGTTTTGTAATTACCACATACTATCCAGCCTAAATGTGTTTGTTGTGCTATAACGGATGACGTGTTTGCTTTTATTAGCCCCTCTAACAATATTTCAGAATACACCTCGGCTCCCAATAGTAAATCTATATCCTGAGAAATGTTAAAATCTGGATCAGCGAGTTGCAAATGTTGCAAGTGTTCAAAACTATCTTTATTTATTGTCTTACTTGGCAGTTTGTTTGTTATTTTCTTCATAATAATTGCATTAATGTTAATGTTAAAATTGTTGTATATCGCTTGGCACTTAAGATGGAGCAGTCCTTTACAGTTGGTGGTGGCCGAAATCCCAACACCTGACACCACCGCGCTCATCCTTTCTCGCTTTAATTGCAATTTTTGTGCAGCATTTTCTGTAATGAGGCTGACCTGAGAGCCCTGGTCCAATAGAGCGCGTAAAATGACCATAGTTCCGTCATTGGCCATTGCTTTGACCTGGGCCGTGGCTAGTAGTACCTCATTTGAGTTGTCATGAGCTAAATGCGTGTTTACTTGTTGACCTACATTAGCTCTGTTGGTTCTCGATTTCGCAACTCCAATCGCGTCATGCAAAATGCTGCTATGCGGCTCATCGCAGTGCTTGCACTTTTTTTCCGACGTGCATTTTTCGCCGTTATGACTAAACAGGCAATTTAGACATACATGTAGGTTGTTGGCGGTTTTTAACCTTTCGTCTGGTGACATACTTAAGAATTCTCTGCAATTATAGAGACCATGTTGCTTATTACATTTAGGACAAGTTATAAAATAATGATGAGATGTTTGCTTGTAATGGAATGTTCTCGGCGTGTTCTTAGTTGCACCTGGACTGGTCTGTTGCTGCGCCTTAGGCTTGCTGTATGTTGCATTATGAACTGTTTTCGGCTGAGTGTTTTGCTGTTGACTGTTAACGTTCCGCGGGCGGTTCGGGTTTGTACCCGATTCCATTGACATGAATTTGGTTTCGATGAATTTCAGGAACTCGTTTAATGATGGCATGTCCCTTGGATTTTCCATGGATTCTTTGAAGGACTGGCATGTGTCTGCGTCTAGCTTTTGCATCAAAATGTGAACCACTAAAGGATCCCAACTAGAAGTATCGTATTTCAGATTTTGAATAGCCTGGAGGCACTCAATGGTCGTATCATGCATTCTTTTCAGTAGTGATGCCGTTGGGGTTTGTATGCTGGGTAGACTCAGTAACGTGTTGGCTTGGTAGGTAAATAACAGCCTCTTATTGTCGTACCTCTGCTGAAGTATCCGCCAACTGGCTTCGTAGTTGTCAGCACTAATGTTCATGTGCTGTATTAATCGCTCGGGCTCTCCCTTTAACTTCGCCTTCAAATGTTGCATTTTTTGAGCGTTCGAGATAAAAGTGTTACGATGCACGATTTCCACGAACAAGTCCTTAAATGTTGTCCACTGGGCATAGCTGCCACTGAAAATCGGAAGTTCAATTTGAGGCGTGGATTTTTCCTGGTGTTTGTTATCCCAGATCTTCTTGTTAATTTGTTCCTTACTGAATTCATACAACCTTTCTAGTCTGTTATAATCACTTTCAAATGCTTGCATGTTGACTAACATGTTGTCCAGCTTCCAATACGTGGCATCGACTTTTTCCCAACGTTGCGTAACTGACCTCAATTTATCTTCAAGTTGCCACTTTTCTTTCAAACTTTCAATATCCATGTTACGTACTGTTCGCTCAAACGCCTTGATGTTTGACCGCTGCTCATTTATCATATCTTTAGTCCGTTGATCAACGACTAACTCTTCATTTGACGTCGTGTTCCTCACATCATCCGCGACCTCGTCTCTTTCCCGTTGTTCTTTAACAACCTCTTGAGCACTTGACCTTTCTTCTTGTTGTTGTGACTGTGTAAACGAAGTAAATTTGTCGTCTTCGATTTTCGCCAATAATCTTTGTTTCGACTTATTTATCATACTCTTCGTCTCTTCGTATATTTGTTCCAAACGCTCGTAAATGCGATTCTCATAGTAAGGTCCAGACTTCTTGCCTTCAAATAAGGCTAATTGGATGTCGTTGTTTTTAAATTCACTCCAATACTCCTCCAGGTTTTGAAGTCTTTCATCGTGATACTCAAGAGTGGTTTTACGAGTTGAACTATCTTTCTTAAAGTTTTCATTTATACGTTTGATAGAGTTAAGATTGGCAGATTGAGATTCAAGTAAAGCATCGTAAGAAGACATTGTTGTTTCTTGGTACACAAATCCAAAATTTCAGAAAAGTAGGTAATATGGAACGTGCTCACCGGATTCGCTGCTTACGCCTGCTGCTTATACTTCACCTCGTTCTATGTAATCTAACTGATTATCACTGTTCACACTGTTTTTTAATGTTCCGATTAATGTGTGTGAGTTAGTGTAATGTTCAAAATAAATGTTCCCATCGAGTGAACACGTACCACGGCACTGATTTTACACTTAATGGCTCGAAGGACCAAAATGTAAGGGCAAACCTTACAGTTAATGTGGAATGTTAATAAAATGAATGTTAATGTTCAAAAAGGTATTTTAATACGAAAATGCACTAAAATAATATAATAAGAAAATAATAAAAAATGTTATAAAAAAAAAATGTTTAAATGTTAAATGTTGCGCGAGCTCGATATTACATCGAAGACTGACGTTCTTGCGTACGTGACTATATTGCATTTTATAAATTAACAAAATTTGCAGTATTCTAACTAGGCCAAAGTAAAGTACAATGTGCGGTTGCTTAACCGTACACTCCGCCTTGCGCGGAGAGGTAGGCGCCACATTTTATTATTTTTTTTTTTTTTTTTTTGTCGCTGAGAAATGCTTTGTGCATCCCCGCTCGTGGGGGACGAGACGGGGTATGTGGGACTCCTGTCGAAATCCGCACTCGACAGTATACCCACTAAAACTCAGCGGTGTTCCCACAACGCCGTGATGGGAGGGCTATGGGAAATTGGCTCAGCCTCTGCTTCCACAGCCCTCCCGGCGTATGCCCGCCTAGTTGGCGGGCCCCGCATGCCCCCCATTTAACTGGGGGGCTACGGGAATGGCCGGGAACACCCGGCCACTCCCGTCCGACACTGGTGGAGGCCCGTGCAATACAGGCAAAGGGCGCCCCCGCATCCACCGCCTGCTGGCCTCCACCCGGGAGGAGCCGGAGGTGACCACCAGACCGGCGTCTTCCTCGACCCCCCCCCCCCCCTCTCCGGAGCGGCGCCGCGCGAGAGAATCATCCCCCCACGCGCGCGCCGCTGCCTCTCTCCGGGACACGACCACCTATTCCGCAGCGGCGGCCGTGCCCAGTCTACGCCCACTCACCTCCCTCTGTAAGCAGAGGAGGAATGGGCGTACCCTCTGTAGCCCGGTTCCCTTCACCGACCATCAAGCATGATCGGTGATTGGAACTGTGACCTTTCCCCGCTTGTTGAAGATTAGCCGCCAGCCCCAATTGTCCACCAAAACCGCACTGGGAGAAATTGGAGCCGACGTTGCCCAGGGTGCGCCACGAGGAGGCTCTTCAACGTGCACCCCAACCTAACCTTTTTTTTTTTTTTTTGTTTCCGGGGTGGAAAATCCTCATGGATGTCCGCCGCCCTGGGGCGGGCGACGGGGTCTGTCAGACTCTTACTGACTAAAAACCACCCCGGTGTTCCATCTCACACCTACGCCGGGGGTCGCGGGAACATACGATCCTTCCACAACCCCCGACTGGTGCCGGCCCGCCACTGCGGGCCTCTTCGGGTCTGGGGGGGGAGTGAGGTGTTTGACTCCCCCCGCGACGTCTAAGAGGGGCGCGCGTGGAACACTACGCGCCGCCACCTCGGGTCCTGGTGTGTGGGGGGCGACGGACGTCCCCGAGTCCGTCGCCCCTGGACCCATTTAGGGGGGCTGAAAGAGGGCGTTGTCCGCCCTCCGCCGACGCCCGGTGCGCCTTCTGCGGGCCGGGTGAGAGGACGAGATCTCCCTCTCCCTTTCCGCAGCCTCCTTCTGCGAGACGACTGTCTCACAGAAGGAAACCACCGCGTCCCAGGACTCGTCGCTGCCGACCATCGACTCGACTACGGCCGGCAGCGACAAGTCACTGCCTACTTCTGAGATGAGGGCACGGCGCGGCTCCTCCCAAGCGGCACACTCTGCCAGCGTATGCCGCGCCGTGTCCTCCCGGCAGTCGACGCAGTGGTGACACCGGGCGTCCGGCTCCCTGTTTACGCGACACAGGTACTTCCCGAAGCAACCATGCCCCGAGAGCACCTGCGTCACCCGAAACGACAGGGAGCCGTGCCTCCTCCCGAGCCAGCGCTCGAGCACCGGCCGGACCGCCTCGATGGTGACGAGGTCGGCGGTAGGGCGTGAAAGCCTGTCCCGCCATTCCGCCACCAGGACCTCGCGAAGCTGAGACCGACGCAGCTCTATGTGTCGCTGCATCGGTCCCTCGCCCCGCGCCCTCGCTTCCTCGCGCCACCGATACAACGACGCGAGTACTTTCGCCTCGAGGTCCCGGGGCGGGGATCCAGCCAGTACGCAAGCCGCCTCGTAGGAGATCGTGCGATACCCCCTGATGACTCTGACGGCCATCGCCCTCTGCGGCTTTCGCAAAACAGCGATGCTGCCGGCCGTCAGGTCAGAGGCCCACACCGGGGCCCCGTACAGGGCCATGGATCGCACGATCCCCACGTAGAGCCGCCTACAGGCGGCGCTTGGGCCCCCCAGATTGGGAAGCAGAGTTGCGAGTGCGCCAGCCGCGCCCAGCAACTTGGGCGCCAGCCGTCGGAAGTGGGGCCCGAAGTCCCATCGGCTGTCGAGCACCAATCCTAGGTACTTCATGGTGGACTCGACAGCGATCCGAGCCCCCCCGACCACGATGTGTGAGCCGGGTGGTGGCGCCCGCCGGGGGCCATGAAACACCATAGCCTAGGCCTAGGCCTAGGCGACGTATGCGGCCCACCACCTGTGAGACCGCAGCCGTCGCCAGCAACGCTGCCTCCCTGTGCGAGCTCCCCCGGGCAGTGACCAGCGTGTCATCTGCATAACAAGTCAGGTCTACGCCCGGTTGGAGCTCGCCCCTCAGCACCCAGTCGTACCCGATGTTCCACAGGAGCGGCCCTAGGACCGAACCCTGCGGAACACCGCACGACATGCGGCGCTGGTTTCCGCCATCGCGTCCCACGTAGGTGACACACCTCTCCGACAGATAAGCCCCAACGATGTAACGGAGGTAGGGAGGCACCCGATGATAGCGCAGTGCCTCCCGAATACCACTCCAGGGCAGGGTGTTGAAGGCGTTGGAGATGTCCAAGGACACCGCCAACATCACCCCGCCCCGGGACACCGCTTCCTCCGCCAGCACTCTCACCCGCGACACAGCGTGGATGGTGGAGCGCCCGTGCCTAAAACCAAACTGGCTGTCGTCCAGGTCCGGCCCCTCTCTGCACAAGTGGCCGACGAGGCGGGCTGCGATAATACGATAATTTTTTTTACGTCGTCATGGACTACCTGAAATCTGAAATCATGACATCACGTCCTCGCAGAAGGACACCACCGCATCCCACGACTCTGCGCTACCGCCCATCCTCCGCACTACGGCCGGCAGCGACAGATCGCCTCCTATTTCATTTGTGAGGACACGGCACTGCTCCTCCCAAGCTACACACTCGGCGAGCGTGTGTTGCGCCGTGTCCTCCCCGCAATGGACGCAGTGGTGGCACCGAGCGTCCGGCTCCCTGTCTATGCGGCACAGGTTCTGGCCGACGCAGCGTTGCCCCGACAGGACCTACGTCACCCTAAACGAGCCACGTGCCTAACGTAACGTAACGTGCCTATGGCATTAAGTCCGCCTCTGTACATTTGTGTGCTTAAAGTGTTAAATAAATAAATGACAGGGAGCGGTGCCTTCGCCCTCGAACCTCAAACCTAACCTAACCTAACCTAAATGATTCACCAACAATAGAGGGGATCTGGCGCTTGGCGGTCGCTGCCGCGGCACGCTCGCTGCGCTCGCTCGCCTTCGCGCGCTAATGGTCACTGTTCTAACATAACCTAACCTAAATGATTTTTCACGTTTTCGGGGAAAATCAGGAAAATTACCCTAAAAATGGGGAAATTCTTTGCACCGGGCAACACTCCTCAACCAAGTATACAACCGGTTCATACGTCATGCACATCAGTCGGATGAACCGTTTGAACGACCTCAATCGGACAATTTTTGCCATAATTTTTCTGAAGAGACAAGGATACAAGCCACCTGTCAGTAAAAAAACCATGGCTGTACGTTGATTTTGGTAGAACAAAGTAATTCGCCAAAGTCGGGTCTGACCCAAACTTTCAAACCCCAATGGCTCGCGGGTTTGCCAGCTGAAAGTAATGAAAATGGTCAAATGTCATTTGGGGTACCTCATTCTTGCCGGTTACGCAAAGTCCCTATTAAAAATGTCGCTATTTCTACTTTTCACGTTTTCAAGGAAAATCTGGAAAACTACCCCAAAAGTGGGAAAATTTCCTACACCAGGCCACACTGCTCAACCAAGTATACAACCAGTAAACAAACTCATGCACCTCAGTCGGATGAACCGTTTGAACGACCTGAATCGGACAACTTTTGCAAAACCGGAAATGGCACGTCCGCCATTTTGAATTTCTGAAATGTCAGAATTTTTCTAAAGAGACCAGGATACAAGCCACCTCTCAGTAAAAAAACGGTGACTGTACGTTGACTTTAATAGAACAAAGTAATTCACCAAAGTCGGGTCTGACCCAAACTTTCAAACCCCAATGGCTCGCGGGGTTGCCAGCTGAAAGTAATGAAAATTGTCAAATGTCATTTGGGGCACCCCTTTCTTGCCGGTTACGCAAAGTTCCCATTAAAAATGTTGCTATTTCTACTTTGGATGCCAACAATCACGATTTTTAAAACCGGAAGTGGCACGTCCGCCATCTTGAATTTCTGAAATGTCAGAATTTTCCTGAAGACACCAGGATACAGGCTACCTGTCAGTAGAAAAACGGTGGCTCTACGTTAACTTTGGTAGAACAAAGTAATTCGCCAAAGTCGGGTCTGACCCAAAATTTCAAACCCCAATGGATCTCGGGGTTGCCAGCTAAAAGTGATTAAACCAGTCAAATATCATTTAGGGTACCCCATTCTTGCCAGTTACGCAAAGTCGCCATTAAAAATGTCGCTATTTCTACTTTTCACGTTTTCAAGGAAAATCTGGAAAACTACCCCAAAAGTGGGAAAATTTCCTACACCAGGCCACACTGCTCAACCAAGTATACAACCAGTAAACAAACTCATGCACCTCAGTCGGATGAACCGTTTGAACGACCTGAATCGGACAACTTTTGCAAAACCGGAAATGGCACGTCCGCCATTTTGAATTTCTGAAATGTCAGAATTTTTCTAAAGAGACCAGGATACAAGCCACCTCTCAGTAAAAAAACGGTGACTGTACGTTGACTTTAATAGAACAAAGTAATTCACCAAAGTCGGGTCTGACCCAAACTTTCAAACCCCAATGGCTCGCGGGGTTGCCAGCTGAAAGTAATGAAAATTGTCAAATGTCATTTGGGGCACCCCTTTCTTGCCGGTTACGCAAAGTTCCCATTAAAAATGTTGCTATTTCTACTTTGGATGCCAACAATCACGATTTTTAAAACCGGAAGTGGCACGTCCGCCATCTTGAATTTCTGAAATGTCAGAATTTTCCTGAAGACACCAGGATACAGGCTACCTGTCAGTAGAAAAACGGTGGCTCTACGTTAACTTTGGTAGAACAAAGTAATTCGCCAAAGTCGGGTCTGACCCAAAATTTCAAACCCCAATGGATCTCGGGGTTGCCAGCTAAAAGTGATTAAACCAGTCAAATATCATTTAGGGTACCCCATTCTTGCCAGTTACGCAAAGTCGCCATTAAAAATGTCGCTATTTCTACTTTTCACGTTTTCAAGGAAAATCTGGAAAACTACCCCAAAAGTGGGAAAATTTCCTACACCAGGCCACACTGCTCAACCAAGTATACAACCAGTAAACAAACTCATGCACCTCAGTCGGATGAACCGTTTGAACGACCTGAATCGGACAACTTTTGCAAAACCGGAAATGGCACGTCCGCCATTTTGAATTTCTGAAATGTCAGAATTTTTCTAAAGAGACCAGGATACAAGCCACCTCTCAGTAAAAAAACGGTGACTGTACGTTGACTTTAATAGAACAAAGTAATTCACCAAAGTCGGGTCTGACCCAAACTTTCAAACCCCAATGGCTCGCGGGGTTGCCAGCTGAAAGTAATGAAAATTGTCAAATGTCATTTGGGGCACCCCTTTCTTGCCGGTTACGCAAAGTTCCCATTAAAAATGTTGCTATTTCTACTTTGGATGCCAACAATCACGATTTTTAAAACCGGAAGTGGCACGTCCGCCATCTTGAATTTCTGAAATGTCAGAATTTTCCTGAAGACACCAGGATACAGGCTACCTGTCAGTAGAAAAACGGTGGCTCTACGTTAACTTTGGTAGAACAAAGTAATTCGCCAAAGTCGGGTCTGACCCAAACTTTCAAACCCCAATGGCTCGCGGGGTTGCCAGCTGAAAGTAATGAAAATGGTCAAATGTCATTTAGGGCACCCCTTTCTTGCCGGTTACGCAAAGTTCCCATTAAAAATGTCGCTATTTCTTTTTTGTCCCATTTAGTGTGTCGAAAATCACGATTTTAAAACCGGAAATGGCACGGCCGCCATCTTGAATTTCTGAAATGTCAGAATTTTCTTGAAGTGTGCAGGATACAAGCCACTTGTCATTAAAAAAACGGTGGCTCTACGTTGACTTTGGTAGAACAAAGTAATTCGCCAAAGTCGGGTCTGACCCAAACTTTCAAACCCCAATGGCTCGCGGGGTTGCCAGCTGAAAGTAATGAAAATGGTCAAATGTCATTTGGGGCACCCTTTTCTTGCCGGTTACGCAAAGTTCCCATTAAAAATGTCGCTATTTCTACTTTGGATGCCAACAATCACGATTTTTAAAACCGGAAGTGGCACGTCCGCCATCTTGAATTTCTGAAATGTCAGAATTTTCCTGAAGACACCAGGATACAGGCTACCTGTCAGTAGAAAAACGGTGGCTCTACGTTAACTTTGGTAGAACAAAGTAATTCGCCAAAGTCGGGTCTGACCCAAACTTTCAAACCCCAATGGCTCGCGGGGTTGCCAGCTGAAAGTAATGAAAATGGTCAAATGTCATTTAGGGCACCCCTTTCTTGCCGGTTACGCAAAGTTCCCATTAAAAATGTCGCTATTTCTTTTTTGTCCCATTTAGTGTGTCGAAAATCACGATTTTAAAACCGGAAATGGCACGGCCGCCATCTTGAATTTCTGAAATGTCAGAATTTTCTTGAAGTGTGCAGGATACAAGCCACTTGTCATTAAAAAAACGGTGGCTCTACGTTGACTTTGGTAGAACAAAGTAATTCGCCAAAGTCGGGTCTGACCCAAACTTTCAAACCCCAATGGCTCGCGGGGTTGCCAGCTGAAAGTAATGAAAATGGTCAAATGTCATTTGGGGCACCCTTTTCTTGCCGGTTACGCAAAGTTCCCATTAAAAATGTCGCTATTTCTACTTTGGATGCCAACAATCACGATTTTTAAAACCGGAAGTGGCACGTCCGCCATCTTGAATTTCTGAAATGTCAGAATTTTCCTGAAGACACCAGGATACAGGCTACCTGTCAGTAGAAAAACGGTGGCTCTACGTTAACTTTGGTAGAACAAAGTAATTCGCCAAAGTCGGGTCTGACCCAAACTTTCAAACCCCAATGGCTCGCGGGGTTGCCAGCTGAAAGTAATGAAAATGGTCAAATGTCATTTAGGGCACCCCTTTCTTGCCGGTTACGCAAAGTTCCCATTAAAAATGTCGCTATTTCTTTTTTGTCCCATTTAGTGTGTCGAAAATCACGATTTTAAAACCGGAAATGGCACGGCCGCCATCTTGAATTTCTGAAATGTCAGAATTTTCTTGAAGTGTGCAGGATACAAGCCACTTGTCATTAAAAAAACGGTGGCTCTACGTTGACTTTGGTAGAACAAAGTAATTCGCCAAAGTCGGGTCTGACCCAAACTTTCAAACCCCAATGGCTCGCGGGGTTGCCAGCTGAAAGTAATGAAAATGGTCAAATGTCATTTGGGGCACCCTTTTCTTGCCGGTTACGCAAAGTTCCCATTAAAAATGTCGCTATTTCTACTTTGGATGCCAACAATCACGATTTTTAAAACCGGAAGTGGCACGTCCGCCATCTTGAATTTCTGAAATGTCAGAATTTTCCTGAAGACACCAGGATACAGGCTACCTGTCAGTAGAAAAACGGTGGCTCTACGTTAACTTTGGTAGAACAAAGTAATTCGCCAAAGTCGGGTCTGACCCAAAATTTCAAACCCCAATGGATCTCGGGGTTGCCAGCTAAAAGTGATTAAACCAGTCAAATATCATTTAGGGTACCCCATTCTTGCCAGTTACGCAAAGTCGCCATTAAAAATGTCGCTATTTCTACTTTTCACGTTTTCGGGGAAAATCTCAAAAATTACCCCAAAAGTGGGGAAATTTTCTACACCAGGCCACACTCCGCAACCTAGTAAACAACCGGTTCATACAACACGATCCAGTCGGGGGTTGCCAACTGTCCCATTTATCCATTCGAAAATTGCGATTTTTTGTAATTTTCACAAAATGGCCGCCACACGGTCCGCCATCTTGTTTTTCTGAAATGTCAGAATTTTCCTGAAATCTCAAGGCGCTTTCATCGCTATCAATCGATGTACTCGGTGTTGCCAACTTTATAGTTTGGTAGAAGAAAGTAATTCGCCAAAGTGAAAAAGTCCCAAAAATGAAAATATTCAATTTTTTTTGGGGTGACCAATTAAAAGGGACGAAAATGGTCAAATGTCATACGGGGGACCCCAATGTTGCCAGCCAGTCAAAGTCTCTATTCAAAATGTCGCTATTTCTACTTTTCATGTTTTTGGGGAAAATCTGGGAAATTACCCTGAAAATGGGGAATTTTCAGGGTATTTTTAAAGGTGTTGTCCAAGGCAGTGTCAGGTCTTTGGGCCGTAACAGGATGTCAATCGATTTCATCACATACAATGATGCCAATAATTTTGTCAGCAATCCAATACTGATAGAAAATAAATATTCAGCAGCTATCCCGCGCTTTCATATAAGTCGTATGGGAGTTGTTAGGGATATCCCTACTGACTGGACTCTAGAGGAGCTAGTCCTTGGTATTGAAACCCCTCACAATTGTGGAGAAGTCATTAGGGCTAAACGGCTTAATTAAAAAAAAAAAAAAGAGGATTCCGTAACTTGGTCCCCATCATCGACTGTGGTGCTTACTTTCTCTGGTCAAATTCTCCCAGAGAAAGTCTTCTGTTACAATGTTTCTCTTCCTGTATCTATTTATCGACTTCCAACCATACAATGCCGCAATTGCTTAAGATTTGGCCATATAAGCACTCAGTGCAGATCTCAGCCCCGCTGTTACCGTTGCACTCAACCTCATCCCGGAGATAGCTTTAATGTTCCCGACTTACAGGTCTCTTGTCTTTTGTGTGATGGTGGAAGCCATAAGGCCACGGATAATAAGTGCCCTGAACACTCAAGACAGAAGTCTATTAAAATGGTAATGTCTCAGAAAAATTTAAGCTACCGTGAGGCTTCAGTAAGGTTTCCCCGTACCCGTAAATTGCCTTACTCTAAGGTTACAGCAGGTCCCTCCCAATCTAAACTACCTCAAGCTTATCCTTCTGAACCACTTCTCTTCTCGTCCCCTCTTAACACTCCTACTTCTTCTCCATATGCATCCCCCGTTAAAACCTCCTATACCAAGACTGTTTATCGTTCTCCAAAACCTAGGCCAGAATTGGGCAAGTCATATGATACCCAAGCCCATAAGTCGATGGTCTTTACCCCTAATTCCTCTCAGCCTAATGGCTGTGCCCTGAATTCCCCTTATGTTGAAACTACTCCCCTTCCCACTCCTAATGACAAATTGATTGAGGTCCTGGCTTGCTCCCTTATAAACATGTTGTCTGAATTTTGTGACGCAATACCGGACAATATCGTTGTATTAGTTCAACAACTCCTCGAATCCTGGACTCGACAAAATGGAAGAAATCCTTCAGTGGAATTGTAGATCCATTCGCAGGAAAAAACACGATTATATAATCTATCTTATAAATAGATATTGTTCGGGGTTAGGGTTAGATTAAAATATACTAAGTTTGAAGATTGTAAAGATTGATATATTTCAGTAATATAAATGGGATAACAATTAAATCTAATGAGGTGAATAGGATGAGGTTGAGTCGCGCCCGATATGCTTTCCGAAAGCGTACTGACTATTTTACTTAGGTGATACATAAAATATTCAATGCATGTAGCGTGGTGTCGCAATTACGCTGACATGTGTTTCTTATTGTTCGGTGATTGACCCGAACATGCTCCCGAGGGAGAAAAGGATGACGTTGGTAAGTATGTCAAGTTAGTAATGAAATTAATACTAACAAGGTGAAGACAATGTTCTTAAAATAATAAAATATGTAGTTATGTAGGGTTAGTTACGTTAAATGATGAGATGAGGGTAACATTACAACTTAAACAGAGTCTCTACAGTTTAAATCAGGAAGAGAAAACACACGAAAGATCGGTGAAGAACCTCTATCTTCCCTTTTTTTTAGGCACTCACTAGATAGAGCTAGTCTCTTAAGATCACTTTTCACTGATTTACTACTAGATTGCCCATTTTCCCTAAATTCACTACACTCAATCACAGCACTTTCTGGAACATTGTGTGGAGATGGCAACCCAGTCGCCGCAGATGCTGCTGACCGCTCTACTGTGGGAGTGGAACGATTTCCATTACGTCGCCGTTGCCGCCAACATTTAAGACAGTAAACTACCACCAATAACAAGATGAACGATATGACGAGATATATAGCAGCATACTGATGAACGTCGTGGTAGGAGATATTGGTGCTCAAAGGTTCAGTCTGCTTCATGATCTCAAGACTTCTCCTAATAGCTTCAAATTGCATGAGGTTATCTGAGTTATTGGGATTAAGCTCATATGAGATTTTTGGCATGGTGATATTTATCATATGATTGATTGGTGATATTTCTGGCGAGATAATATTTGTCGTTAAGCTAATTTTACTAGACAATCTTTTGTTTGAATACACCATAAAATTTTCTGTTTTTACTAAACAGCCTTCCCCTACACGCAACAGACCAGCACCTGCTAACCTAACTGCCTGCACTTGATTTTCACACAAAAGTTTGACGTTACATTCATTGCAACATAAATAAAAATATTTGTTTTCTGATGTTAACTCTCTCCAGTCATTCTTGCACGAAGTAGTTTTAGTTTTACAAGTTCTTGTGCCTGGGATTATTTCGCAAAGGCTATGATCATCTTTCATGTGGTGAATAGGCTTTCTGATATGGCACAGAATAGTCGCAGGGTTTTGTAATATGCAGGCCTGTAGATCCGTGTCTGTGACGGTCAAATACGAATCTTTTCTCATATTGATGGCTGCTAATTTAGAGATAGTTTTGACCTTCATGATCATGTTATCTTTCACAATGCGTGGAACCGGGATAAGATTGAATACCTCGTAAACATCCCTTTCAATCAGGGGTATCTTTATTTCGATAATTAGGTATTTTCCAGAGTATTTAGCTCTTACTTTGAGCAAGCTGTAAAGATCTTTAAGGTTAAGATTGTCGACAGGAACTACCAAGTCTCCAGATATTTGTGCGGAAATTATGCTTAGCTCTGATCTGAGTTGCTTCGGAGATATTAAATGAAAATCTAATTTTCCACTATAAATGTCAGTTACTGTATCCAAAATTGAATCCTGGATTCTTCGAAGGGTATACAGCAAGTTGTTGGCAGTGAACGCCGAAGTTATAAAATCTGTGATCATAGTTACATTTTGCACTTGCAAGGCGAGATTTTTATAAGTATCTTGGAGATAATTAAGCTTTTGATTAATTAATTTATGATGTTTGTTAATAGTAATCTCCATCCTTTTCATGAGATTGAATTCAGCTTCTACGATAGACGTTTGGTTCTTCCAGAGGTTGTATAGATGGTTTTCATTATGCTTTAAAAGGTCAATATCCTTCTCATATTTTTCTGCACATCGTTGGTCCAACACTCCGAATAAACTATTTGCAACGTAGCCTACTCCGTCTAGCAAGCCGCGTCTCCGCCGTTTCTTATTAGTCATAAATGAGTCATTCATCATGACAATATTATCGTAATGTTTAATTTCTTCGAACTCGTGCTCGAGTTGTAACATGACGCCGTCGCAAGGTGTTTGTGTTCGGATCGTAGAGCATAAGGTTTCAAGATACTCGATATATTTTAATAATGCCGCCGTTCCTTCTTGATAAGGCTTTGTGTCATAATAGACTATTAAATGCCAATCATCTCTAATTAAGTGCATATTAGATATTTTGTCGAAGTAGACACTATTGTTTGTCAGCAGGGTGAGGTTGTAGGATGCTTGAGCGGTGTTTATTAGTGACAGTAAAAATAATGTCAAAGATAAAACCATAGCTGAGAATGAGATAGGTCGTTTTTTCCTAGTAGCTAGAGGTTTATTTTCAACTTTTGGGGCATTTGAATCTTGATCAATACCATTTGTTGGCAGTAAGGATAGTTTCACAACTGGGCGTTTTAAGATCCCGTTTTTGGTTTTAAGTGTGACGACCCTTACGTGCCCATCGCTTCCAGGATGCAGCGTTACTACGCGACCTAGACTCCACTTTCCTGGTGGAAGGTTGTCGTCTTTTATAATAACGATGTCGTTAAGATTGAGATCCTTTTGGTGCTGCCGCCATTTGGCCCTAGTGGAAAGCTGCGTGAGGTAGTCAGTCTTCCACTTAGCCCATATATCTTGGTATATTTTTTGCGTCAGGTGCCATCGTGTTCTGAGATCATGCTCTGTTTCGAAAATCGTTAAGTTGGGGCCACTTGCCAGAAAGTGAGCTGGGGTCAGAAAGTCTAAATCCTCAGGATCTTCTGTCAGAGAGCACAGTGGTCTAGAGTTCAAACAAGCCTCGAGTTGGGATAATAGGGTAATATATTCCTCGTAGGTTAGTTTTTGCTCTCCCACGACCCGTTTGAGATGGTGTTTAAGGCTCTTCACTGCGGCTTCCCAGAGTCCGCCAGCAGATGGCCATGATGGGGCGTTAAAGTGCCACTCAATATTCATTTCAGAGATTGTCGAGCTTACTTCTTGATCAGATAAGATGCTTGAGATTTCGGAAAGCTCCTGTTTTAAGATTTTGTTGGCTCCTATGAAGTTAGTTCCCTGGTCACTGTGGATGTGGCCAGGAACTCCTCTTCTAGCCGACATTCGTCGAAGTGCGGCAATAAATGCTGACGCTGTGAGATCTGAGACTATTTCTAAATGTATAGCTTTAGTCACCATGCAAACAAAAACTGCGACGTATCCTTTACAGGTTTTAATGCCACGACCTTTGTTTGCCTTCATAAAGATGTGTCCGGTATAATCTACTCCAGTGTGGTAAAAGGGTCGGTTAGGAATCAATCGTGCTGGAGGTAGGTCGCCCATGATTTGATGTTGTGATGTGGGATTATTTCTTATACATTTGACACACATTCTTAATCGTTTCTTTGTAACTCTGTTGCCTCCAAGAATCCAGTATTTACTTCTTATAAATGCAGTAGTCATTTTTACTCCACCGTGAAATACAAGTTCGTGGGATTCATCTATGATAAGATCTGCCAGTTTCGACTTATTCGGTATTATGATGGGATGCTTCATTTCGGGATCAAGATTCGAATGTTTAAGTCTACCTCCGACACGGAGTACTTGATTGGAGTCCAGTATGGGATTGAGATTAAGAATCTGGCTTTTCTTATTTAGTGGGTCATTGTTTTTCAACCGCGATATTTCTTCGTGGAAATATTCATTTTGAACGTGCTTGATTAACATTTCTCTTGCTGTCTTTATATTTTGCAGAGTAAGGAAACTAGTGCGTTGTTTCTTGTAAACAACAATGTTGATGAATTTGTTGATGTAAGCTAATACTCGAGTCACTTTCCTTAAAGTGCTATATTTTGTTAAAAGGTGAATAACTATGGAATTTTTGGGGTTAATGATGACCGTGTTTACTTTTTCTTTTTTCCTTAGTTCTTCGCTAGTAATACTTGTATAAATCGGCATCTTATGATATTCTTTTGGGTTGTATTGTAGCAACCAGTCGGGCCCTTGCCACCACAGTGAGTGGTTGGCTAATTGAGCAGCAGGTAAACTACGACTTGCGCAATCTGCGGGGTTTTCCTTGGATTTTACGTAACTCCAGTTATCTTTAGGGATTATTTCTGTAATGCTCCTCACTCGATTTGCAACAAAGGGTTTCCATTTCTCCGGTTCGCCACTTAACCAACCTAGAGCGGCCGTTGAATCAATCCACCCATAAACATGAACCTTGTAGCTTTTTAGGGCTAAGATTATTTTATGCATAAGCTTTGACAGCAAGAGAGCGCCGCAAAGTTCCAAGCGCGGGATGGATTGTGGTTTTTTCAGCGGGATTACTTTTGACTTCCCTGCAATGAGAGTTACATGGGTTTCATTTTCTCTTTGTATTTTGCAATACACGACGCAAGCGTATGCTTTTGTGCTAGCGTCACAAAAGCCATGTAGTTCGATGGTATCTTTATCCTGAGTTTCAATCCAACGTGGAATTTTAAATCGAGATATGTGAGCTAGATCGGCTTTAATTATATTCCATTCTAACGCAATATCTTGAGGGACAGGGTAGTCCCAACCCAGGTCTGATTTCCATAACTCTTGAAACAAGATCTTGAGCTTTATTGTGACTGGTGCTAGCCAGCCCAAAGGGTCGAAAATTTTCGATATCTGAGATAGGAATTGTCTTTTTGTAAGTATGTCTTGTGAGTTAAATTCTATAGGGTGAAAGATAAATAGATCGTTTTTTGGTTCCCACCTAAGACCTAATGTTTTGGTTGACTCCAATTGCTTGAAGTCAAAGTCTTCATTTAGAGGTGCGTCAGAACTATCTATTATTTCCGATAAGTTTGATCGCCATTTTCTGAGATTAAACCTTCCAGATTTGAGGAGGTTGATCATCTCAGCTTTGAGCTGTTTTGCTGCTCCCGCTGAATGTGCTCCATGCATGAGATCATCCATGTAAAATGAGTGCTCTAAGATATCAGGAGCGCAGCTATGCGGAAAGTTTGGCCTTTCATCGTTGGCCAGTTGCTTCAGTGTCATCATGGCCAAAAAAGGTGCAGCTTTTGTGCCATAGGTAACTGTCGCTAACTGGTATTCTTTTAAAGGTTGTGTTTGATTGTTCCGCCAGATAATTTTCTGATATTTCTGATCGTCGGGATGCAACCAGATTTTGCGAAACATCTTTTCTATATCTGCTGTAAAAGCATATCTAAATTGTCTCCATTTTAAGATAAGGCTCTGAAGATCTTGTTGTAAATTGGGTCCTCGGCACATAAGATCATTGAGGCTGTAACCGCTCGAGGTTTTTGCCGAGGCATTGAAGACAACTCGCAGTTTGGTAGTTGCTGACTCAAGTCGTTGGACGCAATGGTGCGATAAGTAGCAGTCCGGCTGTACGTGTGGCGCAATCGGTGTCATTTATGTCCGAGCTCTAGGTATTCAGAAATAAACGTTTTATAGTCACGTGCCACAGCTGGCTGTTTACTTAATTTCCGCTCTATTTGGAAGAATTGAGCAAACGATTTTGTTTTCGACTCGCCAATATTTTCCTCAAAGTTTTCTTTGAATGGTATTTTCACGACGTAGCTTCCATCTTGCCGTCTTGAGGTCGAAGATTGGTAGAAGTCGATGCATTTTTGATCTTCTTCTGATATCGCTGGAGGTTCATGTATGTCCTCCACTTCCCAAAATTGCTGAATCTCTTCGATATTGTTTAAGAGCACATTGCAATGGTACGTTTTGTAGTTGCCGCTTAGGATCCATCCCAACTGAGTTTGTTGGGCTATGGGCAACATACCTTCTGATCGACAAATACCGTCCATAAGGATAGTGGAATAGATATCTGCCCCAAATAAGATGTCGATTGGCCTACTTTTATAGAATTCGGGATCTGCTAGAGTTATTTGGTTAAGAGTAGGCCAGTCTGGTTTAGGCAAGGTACAGCTTGGTAAGTTATTTATCAGTCTGTTCATTATATACACGTCCGTTTCAAAGGTAAAATCGCTAACTAACGATAAACATTTAATGGTAATCCTGCCCTTACAGTTGTTTTCCTTATTTCCTATCCCAGATATATAACCGTTGCATTTCCGGCGTGGTAGTCTAAGCAACTGAGCTGCGCTTTCCCTAATAATGGATGTCTGTGACCCTTGATCTAAAAGAACTCTCATTTTTTGGTAGGATCCGTCCGTTGCTTGTACGTTAATTATTGCCGTGGCAAGCAATATTTCTGAGGGTTCTTTAAGAAGCGATGCGGCTGTGTTTCTTTCTTGCTGTTGGGATGGCGATTTCGTAATCGTGGCTGTATTTGACCCAGACCGATGTGACGTAAATGCTTCATGCAAAATGGTATTGTGGTCTTTATTGCATTCTTTGCATCTTATTTCGGAAAGGCATTTTTTGCCTTCGTGGTAATGTAAGCAATTAATGCAAAGATTCAATTTTGCGATAGTATTTTTCCGTTCATGAGGTTGCAATTCCATTAACTTTTGACATGCATGAATTCGATGATCGTCGGAAGTGCAAATAGGGCATTGCTTGCGATAGTTATTTTTGCGTTTGGACTTTGACGATTGCGAAACTTGGTTTGTTGAGTAATTACTTTTGGGATTGTTATAATTTCGGCTATAATTGGAACCTTTTGAAAAAGACGGTTTGTTATTGTTGGATTGAGGTAAGGATGATTTCTGCGTGGAATTTTCAAGCTTCTTACGTGAAGTTTCCAGCATCATAAACTTAGTTTCTAGAAAATTAAGGAAATCTTCTAAGACGGGCAACTCTCGCGGGGATTTTAAAGCTTGTAGATAATCTTCATATGTATCCGAGTCCAGTTTTTGGCACAATATACATACGAGGAAGGGATCCCAGGAAGTCACATCGACTCCAAGGTTCTTGATAGCATTTACGCTCTCGTACGTAGAGTCGTGAATGCGTTTTATATGATTTGCTGACTGTTGCTGGTTTGCAGGGATGTTCATGATATTGTTAAGATGAGATGTAAAGATCAGTCGTTTATTATTATAACGATGATTAAGGATATTCCAGCACACTAGATAATTGTCGGTGCTAATTTGGAGATGTTGGATCAATTTTTCGGGTTCACCTTTGACCTTACTCTTTAAAAACTGCATCTTTTGCGCATTCGACAAATAGGGGTTATTGTGCACTGCTTCGGTAAAAAGATCTTTGAACGAAATCCACTTATTGTAGTTTCCCTCAAATTCAGCTATCTCCATTTTAGGGGTAGATTTTTCAATATGCGCGACGGACCACATTTTCTTATTGATGTCTTTCTTGATTTTGTTATAATATTTCTCGTAATGAGTAAATTGTTCTTCGTACTCGGGGTTCGATCCGCCACACTCGTTGTCCAGCTCCCAATGAAGTGAGTCAATAGCAGCCCAACGAGATTGTATCGTCTTCAGGAGGTCTTCGAACTCCCATTTTTCCGTGACGAGATCAAGGTCGATGTTGGAAGATGTTCTTAAGAAAGCCTTAAAGTTGGTAGCTTGCTTTTTTAAGAGAATTTCGGCTCTACTCTCTTCAAGAGCAGGAGTTTTAGCAGCAGCTTGGGATGCGAGGTTTAAAGATTGAGATTCCGCAGTAGGCTGGAACGTAGGAGGTTTCAATTCAGGGGTTTGCGGTCTGTTTGCGAGAGGGATATAATTCTGAATAGTAGATTTAATGTTATTATATTTTTCAGTCATTTGATCGTATTGATTAGTACCGAAATATGTATGAGATTTATCACCAAAAGATAACAAAGTCATGTGATTATTATGGAACTCTGTAAAGTATTGTTCCAAGGTAGCTAATCGACGACGTAGGTAGTCTGAGGTCTTGCGCTCTGCACCATCCTTCTTGAAATTGGTGAAGAGCCCATTTATGGCTTCAATCAGTTGATGTTGGGTTGATAAAATGTCTTCCATTTTCGACATTACAGGGATAACAAAGAGACCTTACTTGTACTGAAGGCTTCTTCGGAGATCAAATGTCCTTGCGATGGCTGCAAGAACAAACCTGGAGTAGCAGCGCGATGAGATGATGCGATGCTCTCGTAAAACCAGGTTCAACAGGATCAGCAGGATGATGAAAGTTTTGATTCACTCAATTCTGTTCACCAGGGTCTGGTTACAAGATTCAAGCGAGACACTCACACTGTACAGTTAGTGGATACACACGAATTGCACTAATGTACACGCGTCGGTCCCGCTATAATAGGCTCGAAGGACCAATGTTCGGGGTTAGGGTTAGATTAAAATATACTAAGTTTGAAGATTGTAAAGATTGATATATTTCAGTAATATAAATGGGATAACAATTAAATCTAATGAGGTGAATAGGATGAGGTTGAGTCGCGCCCGATATGCTTTCCGAAAGCGTACTGACTATTTTACTTAGGTGATACATAAAATATTCAATGCATGTAGCGCGGTGTCGCAATTACGCTGACATGTGTTTCTTATTGTTCGGTGATTGACCCGAACAGATATAAACCCGTTGTCTTTGCTGTGTCGGAGACGTGGCTCAAGCCTGGATCTCTCTTTAGGGTTCCTGGTTATGCATGTCTTCGGGACGATAGAGATGACGGATGGGCGGGTTGCGCCCTATTGGTTAGCAGATCTATCACTTATTCCCAGATTCCTCTTTCCCATCACGATCCTGGTCTACATGTAGTGGCCATTAGAGCCATGGACATATCCTTTGTATCTGCCTACATTCCCCATCCCAATGCTAATATTTTGTCTGAATTTAACTCTATCCTTTCTTCTATTCCTGGCCTTTTGATTGTGTTAGGTGATTTTAATTGCCGTCACACCCTTTGGGGCTCTCACTGTAATGTCCCCTCCTCCAGATTTTTGCTTGAACTTTTAGATGATCGCAACCTTTGTGTTCTTAATGATGGATCTGCTACCCGTCGGGTTTCACCTAACCAAAATATATTAATAAGTAAGGTCAGGAACACTTATTAAGTGTTCTTGACCTTACTTTCTCTTCCCCTTCCTTAGTATCAACTCTTTCCTGGACTGTGCTCCCTAATTCATATGGTAGTGATCATTTTCCTATCCTAATTTCTCTTCCAAGTACTCATCCACGTTCTCCTCCCACCCAACCCCTACAAAAATATCGCCTACCTCAAGCCGACTGGTCTAAGTTCTCGTCCAATTTGGACGCAGAACTTCAAAATTTGCCCCAAATAAATTCATCCAACTCCCTTATTCACTACAGTAATTTTGTTGAGAGTCTGTTGAGAGCGGCCAGTTCTTCAATCCCCTTAAAAAATTCTGCCCGTCACCGAATACCTTCTCCACCTTGGTGGGATGCTGATTGCACTGATGCCGTCCGCAAACGTAAAGAAGCTGAAAACTCCTTTTCCTCTAGCATAAATATCCCCATTATTTACATTTTAAAAAGACCTCTGCAACTACTTGTACGTTATTGGCAAGAAAGAAAAGAAGTGGCTGGCTCAAGTTTTGCGAGTCACTGTCTCCACGTTCTCCTGTTTCCCTTGTATGGAAAAAAAAAATCTACCGCAGAGCTTGTGACAGCCAGTCTCCCGATATTTCTACCAATGACCACAGTACCTGGTTGGAAGAATTCATATCCAAATTAGCCCCCCCCCCTTTGTTCCTAGCTTCGAATGCCTTCCCACTATAGATCCTCCTCCTCTCAATTCCTCTGATAGATTTGATGACCTTTTCTCTTATTCAGAACTTATTTGTTCCTTGGATCACCTCCGGGATTCTGCTCCGGGGGTCGACGGAATACCGTACTCCTTTATTTCCAAATCTTCTTCTAACTGTAAACTAATATTTCTGAACCAAATCAATTCCTTTTTTGTTAGTGGCAAAGTTCCAGAGTCATGGAAATCCCAAATAATCATCCCAATTTTGAAACCAGGGAAAGACCCAAAAGACTCTACTTCCTACCGTCCTATCGCCCTCTCTTCTGTCTTGGCTAAAATTATGGAGAATCTCATAAAGAACCGACTCGAATGGATCTTAGAAACTAAAGGCATCTTATCCAGTTCTCAGTTCGGTTTTCGAAGAGGTATGGGAACCCTAGATAGCCTAAGTGTTTTCATGTCTGATGTTCCTATTGCCTTTTCCAATAATTAAAGTGTTGTCGGTGTTTTCCTAGACATAGCTTCAGCCTATGATAATGTCCAACTTCCTATACTCAGGCAAAAGCTGCTACAGCTGAGTATCCCTGTGAGGATGGTCAACATCATTTGTAGTCTCCTTATGTCCCGTTCCATTTCTGTCCGTCATCAAAACTTCCTTTCCCCATCCCGTATAGTGTGGAAGGGTCTACCCCAGGGGTCGGTCTTAAGCCCCATCCTTCACAATATATACACACATGACTTGGAGTCTTCAGTGAGTTGTTTCTGCAAAATCCTACAATATGCCGATGACATTGCTCTCTACTTCAGTCCAGCTTCCCTTTCAGATGCCTCATCTCGCTTAAATTCAGCCCTTTACTACTTAAACCAGTGGCTGACCGATCACGGCTTAAGTTTATCAGTCTCCAAATGCAATGCAGTTGTCTTTTCTCGCAAACGTAATATTCCCCTTATTAACCTTTATGTTGAAAATGAACCCATTTTAATCCGTGACAAAGTAAAATTTCTTGGCCTCATCCTTGACTCAAAATTATCTGGGCTCTATCATCTGGATTACATCTCAAAGAAATGCGAAAGAGGCATTAATGTCTTACGAGCCCTTTCTAGAGTTCGCTAGGGAGCTCATCCAACTTCCCAGAAAATCCTATATAACGCCATAGTTCGTAGTCACTTTGACTATATTTTTTTTTTTTTTTTAAGAAACGTTGCCCCACACTAGGAATATCTCCTGTATCGTGGGTGCGTTTACAAACACTTAAACTCACATACACAAACAGCCAGACCCGGAACAACTACTTGCAGGTCATACAAATACTTGTTCCGTGCGGGAATCGAACCCGCGACACGCTGCGCAGCAGTCAATCGCTTAAACACTGCGCCAACCGTGTCGTCAAAAAACTATGGAACCTTTCTGTTAGAACCATGTAACAAAATAGCCCTGGCCAAACTGGAAAGGATCCAATCCAAATGCTTGCGTATTATCACGGGTGCTATGAAATGCTCACCAATTAATGCCCTTCAGGTAGAATGTTTAGAGCCACCACTTCACTTACGTAGGCAATATCTCTGTGACAGATTTTTTTATAAAGTCATCCAGAATAAATGTCATCCTCTTCTCCCTCTTCTTCGTACACTTTTTCACTTAATCCCGACATCTCGCTATTGGGCTCATAAAGATCCTCCACTCCTCGTTAACAGCTTCAGTAAATTCAATAATCTGCACATTTCCATAATTCAGTTAAATAAAAACCCCATATAAGAATTAAATTTTGATTCCTTGCTCTATCAACCAAAAATTATTTTTAACTTTGGTATACCCAAACATACCCTGTTGCTAATGTCAAACTCAATAGGATTCTGGCAGAGGACTGGCACGATTGGTTGACGATATTTACAGATGCTTCTAAGTTGTCCGATAATAGTAATGTCGGATCAGCTGTGTGGATCCCAAAATATAAAATTATTCTTAATTTTCGTAGTCCTGCTTTTTGCACTATTTACACAGGGGAAGCAATAGCTCTATTCGAAGCAGTCTCTTACATTGAATCACATGGACTCAACAAAAGCCTCATTCTCTCGGATTCTCTTAGCTGCCTACAGGATTTAATAAAATCACCTTTTCGCTCTCGTCACAATTTTCCTCTTATCCTAAAGATAAAACAACTCCTGTATAGATGCCACTGCTTAGGCATAGAGATTGCACTGGCTTGGATACCCAGCCACTCTGGAATAGTTGATAATGAGAATGCGGATTCAATTGCCAAGCTGGCTATTCGGAATGGGATTGAAACTCATACGTCTTGTTATCCCCGTGATCTGCTCTGTCTTGTTAAACCCGAGATGATGAAGAATTGGAATGATCATTGGCAAAAAACTCGAACATTGAAGGGCAAATTTTATGGCTCTATCCAACCATTCATTCCATCTAAATGTTGGTTCAGCAAACTAAAATATTCTAGTAAAATAGCCACCTCTGTCATAATTAGACTCCGACTTGGGTTCGTTTGTACACCAGTTTTTTGGCCAAAATACGCGTGAGGGACTCTTCTTTGTGTGAATGCGGCCTGGATGAGGACATTCTGGAACACTTATTTTTTTCCTGTCCTCGTTTAACCACTCCCCTTTACGACATACTCCCTTCTGATGTCCCCCGCCCAATTAATATTCCTTTCCTATTATCTTTAGCCCATACCCCTGCAGTTCAAATCCTTTATAAATTCATTAGCATTAATAAAATCCAGTTATAGTTGATATTTCTATTTATTTATTATATACCTACTGAATGTTCTAGCATTTATTTTGTGACATCTTACATGTATTAAACAAAAATGCTTTGTCTTTTTTTAGCATGGGGATCCATGGATGCCAACGCTACAAACACTGATCAATAGTTGTGTAACAGTTTACGATCATTACTAACTCATACATACCTTGACATTGGCAAAATCATCGAACGTTACCGATGGAGCCAGAACCATAAAATAGAATAGAATAGAACATTAAACAAAACAAAAAAAAAACAAAAGCTCAAGTTCAATTAAACAAACTAGCACGAAAATAACTATGTTTCACATTACACAAAGGTTTTGTCATGATGTCTGATATATTTTCACAAGAACTAACGTAGTTTACTGTTATTAAGTTTCGATCAACAATGTCTTTTATGAAATATAACTGTACGTCTATATGTTTTGAATATCTCGTATTTTCACTGTTCATAATCATTTTTATAGCACTTTGATTGTCCACTTTTAGTTCAACACTGCACTGATCGTTGAAGTCTTTTGCCAAACCATGAACAAACAGAAGTTCACTTGCACACATGGCCGCAGAAATATACTCAGCTTCGGCAGTACTAAGCGCAACAGACTGTTGCTTCTTGGAAGACCATTTGATCACATTGCCTTGGTGATAGATAACCATACCACTGACACTTTTCCTGTCAGTCCTATCACCAGCCCAGTCTGCATCTGAAAAAGCTGAAATTAGAGAACGATTATTATCTAGGCTTCTTATTGTAAGTCAATTTCATATCTTTAGTTGCATTTAAATAATGCAATAAGTATCCTCTTTGCTGCAGTACACAAGCTTCTTGTAGGTCTAGGTATCTGCTCAGATAAGAAGTAGCAAAGGTAATATCCGGTCTGCTGATTGTTGCCAGATAATTTAGGCATCTCATAAGCTCTCTGTATGGTACATTATTAATCTGTTCTTCTTTTTCAGGTACTTGGAAGCCGCTCTCCATCGGTGTCTTGGCTTCTCTGCAGTTTGACATAGTAAATAAATAAATAAACGGTTATTTCAGACTTTCTGTCCATAGGTACACTTACAAAAATGAACGGAACATACAGTAAAATACACATACTAACAAAAACTAACAAAATCTCAAAAATACACAACACACAAAAAGATACAAACAATCAATACAAACAATAAAAAACAGGATGGCAACCAACCGATTATCCTTTAAAACTAAAGTTCGCGAGCACATTCGTAAGAAGCTAGCGGTATCATCACAGCGGTAATGTTTTCTCATTGTTTGTCCAATTTGTTTTTAACATACTCGTGTATTTATGTACATTTATTTGTGCTTATATTTATTTATGATTAGTTATATGTATTATATGTATTTATAGACTAAATAAGTTTATACGTGTCTATATATTATTTAAAATTATTTAACCTAAAATATCATTATAATTTGCACCTGCCACTGTTTGTCTCTGCATCACCCAAAGGTTGACTGGTAGAAAATGCCTATGGCATTAAGTCCGCCTCTGTACATTTGTGTGCATAAAGTGTTAAATAAATAAAATAGCAGTGACAACACAGAAGAAGCAACACATTAAAGGACATTGTTAATAATGGCCTATGAATCAACACGTATGAAACCTTTGCAGTAATTATTAGTTTTTTTTATAATTTACATTACAATTATTACAATAGAACGGACACTTCTTAATTTCGAAAACATTTTAAAAAGTAATTCACTTCGGTCTTATTCCCCGGCGCCATTATTTTTGTTCCAATTTGACGTTTTGGTGTAGGCAAAGGGCAATAGCTCATACAGCCAAGTCTTTTTGCGCAGCGGTATAGTGTGCCCCGTAATTACAACTTTCAGCACTCTCAGCGCTTGATCTATGAATAAGGTAATTAGTTACAAACAGAATAAAGTGATTAAAAGCGCTGTGTGAAACTAGCAACAGCGACACTGACTGTCGATGAATTGACAGATGACAGTTTGACATTAATTTCATAGTAATGACAGTGTTGTTATTTTGTCACTCGCATCCTAACTCCTGTGCTTGCATCTTGCGTTGGTTGTGTGTATTCGTTTGTGTTATTGCATTTCTTGTTTTTTTTTCGATTTTAACTAACAACTTGGCGTGAACAAAGGACTGTGATTTCCTCTTGAAATATCGACCTCTGGCTGTGATTGACTGATACGGATCAACTAAGAACGACGACTTGGCATTTAAAAAACTGACTTTACAGAGTTAACATGGAATTTGAAAGTGTTTCTGTATTTTGTGTTAACTGCGGATCAGCTTCTGGTTCCATGGTATTGGAAGATGAGAACATTTTCCATTGTATACAGCAATGGACTGCTCCTCGTTTGGTGAGTAAAACCTCTCTTTTTCTCGACTGATTCCTTTTTTGAAACAAGATGCGGAATGTTTTAAAACATATTGAACCATCATGCACTGGGCAGCGGTTAAGACCTAATCACTCTCTCAGAGAGTAAGCCTGTGTCCCAGCAGTGGGAGCATTAGTAGGTTGATGATAATAATTACTGGTGGTGGTGGTTAGTGGTGACTGTTTAGTAATCCCAAACTTTTTTCAGGTTCAAGCTCATGATCTTATTTGTACAACATGTTGGACGGAAGCCAGGGCTACAGCAAGCATTCCAAATGTATGTCATATTGGTAAAGAATGTGCTCTCTGTCAAACTATATTGCCACATCGTGCACATTCTCACCAAGTTATTGCACTGAGAACAGACACTGTACAACATGTGAATATTAGAAACATCATCTTGGAAAGACTTCTTCCATTGCAGGTAACTAATATATTTTCTTTTTTTTTTCATTAACAGACCTATGTTGTGGCATGTGGGTGCAGTTTCAGACAGATAATGATAAATGCATATACACCCAGTGTGGAGCAAATAACTGCAGGCCTTAATAAATATTTATACCATGCAAGAACTGGAGTCCTGGGGGGTTGAGCCGAGCGGCTCTGGTTGTAATGTGCCCGTAAGGCAACACGCCCCCTTTGGTCTGGATTTCAAGCGAAACGGTGGCCCTACCCATTAGCCAAGGGTGGGGAAATGGCCACTGTGTCCCGTCAGAGGGCCACTGGCGAGGTGCGTGAGGTCCGCTGAGGTCGTCCTCGGACGGCCAAAGCGGTAGGTAAAGGTCATGCTGACGGTGTAAGTGAGGGTTGATCAGTTCGTTGGGGGTGGCCTTTTGGACCCCCTACGCCAACCCGATCGAGCACCCGATGTCGCACTGTAAGCCAGCCTTGCGCCCCTATATCTCTCTGGTAGTCCTAACGTTCGAGCTTCTTATTAGTGAGACGTTCCCAGTTGCGGGCTCCATGGAGGGTGGGAGCCAGAGAGACGAATTTAAAAAAAATCATTTAACATGGAAAATTCAAGGCCAGTTAAATCTACAGACCTGGGAGTGGAGGCGAAAGCCAATGAGACTCCCAAGGGAGGTGCTTGCACTTCCCTCGCCCCTGGTGGCCATGCGGTTAACGCCGTGGGTACCAGCGCGGGTGCAGGTCCGGCTGTGGCGAGAACCACAGCTAAGACCAAAAACAAAACGTCCCGGAACAAACAAAGGACGCCGGCGCTGATTGGGACCAGTACCGACCCTTCCAATACTCAGGCGAAGACGGCGACGACTAATACCAGTGCCGGTCTGACCCTCCCCACACAGACTCCGGCGCTGGGTAATACCAGCACCGGGCTTCCTGCCAAACACCCTCATCCTTCTGTGGCTCCACAAGCCTCCTCCCAACAGGCGGCCGTAACCGGTCAAACGGAGACGGCCGGCTGCGCTGAGGACGCTTTTTCGCGCGCCTGGCAGGTGCAGAAACGCAAGGGCAAGGGTAAACGCACTCAACAAGCCCGTTGCCCTTGCACTGAACCTTCAGTTCCATCCGAACAGGGTAAGAAGGAGGACAGAGTGACGAGGAAGGAGCGCCGCCAATCACGTTGGATGACAGGTAAGGGCTCCCGTAAACAGGCTACTGCCGCTAGGTCGGTCAAACCGGCAAGCGGCCAGCTGAACTTCTCCGACGGGAAGCGGTTGCAGGCAGAGACCGGCGCAAGCCGGCCAGCGCCCAGCCGACCGTCAACCAGTTTTCCGGAGAGACCGGCTAAAGGTAGCAATGACACACAGCGACCCGATTGGAAGGATCAGGCCGCGGCCAAGCGAGCTCTCAACGAGACCTCGTCACCTCGAGGGGAGCATAAGCGGCCGCGGCTTGATCAATCCAAGAGGGTTGATCAACGAAGCTACGCCCAAGCTGCAAGTGCTATCCTCGACGTCGCGATCACCTGCGACCGCACGGGGATCCTCAGCAAGGACGTATCGGACCAGGTACTCGCTGCTATCCAGAAGCAGATCATACTCGAGGCCTGCTCCCCCAAACCAGACACTCCAGGGCCGACCTTCAACGCCAAGCCGCTGTTCGCCGGGGGTGTCCTGAAGCTGTGGTGCGGAAACGACCACACCTTAGGATGGCTAAAGAAGACTGTCTCCGACCTTTCTCTCCCGACTAGCATCTCGTTGGTCGTCAAGAGTCAGGCGGAGATTATGAAACGTGCTCGATGTGGGATCGTGATCCCAGACGAGCAAGGGGTATTTGGTGAGCCGACCAATATTGGGCGTGCTCTCAGTTACCAAAACCCCTGGGTAGACATCAAGAGGTGGGTGCTCTTGCATGCCGACAAGCAGGCCGCTGCGTGGTTCGTGGTGGTCGGTATCCCTGAGGACCAAATCCCGGCCCTGATGGAGGCCGGACGCCGTCTCTCAATAGGATTAGGGGCGGTGTACGTGAAGTTCCAGGGTCGGAACGGCAGGTTCACCGACGTCCCTCAGGGATGGGACCCCACCACGGAAACCATTGGCGACGCGCCAACTGTACTGCAGACACCAGCAGGGGAGTCCACTCCCCCAGCATCATGCAACCCGGAAGCATCCGCGGCCGCTGCTACCACAGCAGAGTTGGCCGTGTTTGATGCCGCCATCGTGGGAGCCGTCCCTTCATCGGGCGAGGAGTTGGACGACATTACCCTGTCTCCGGCTTCGGGTCGGGGAGGGGACGGTTTCGACGAGGGCGACCTGTTTGCCGGGCTGAGACTGGAAGGGGACGAGGGGGGTTCGACCAACGATGGCGTTCCCTTCGTCGACCTGTAAAGTCCTCCAGGCTAACCTCCACCACAGTCAGACCGCGACGGCTCAGCTCCGCAAGTGGCTGGAGGTTCAGCACACGGCCATTGCCCTGATCCAGGAGCCGTGGATTAGGGCGGGCCGCATACAAGGACTCTCAAATCTTGGCGGTAAGCTCCTGGTCACCACAGATCATGATCACCCCAGATCGTGCATCTTTGTCACAGGTAACCTCAAAACACAGATCTTAACAGACTTCTGTTGCAGAGATGTCTCTGCAGCAAGTATGCGTATACAGCGTGACGACGCCCCGGAAAGGGTGATCGTTTTCGCCTCGGCCTACATGCCTGAGGCGGAAGCGCCGCCTCCGCACGACCTCGCCCGCCTCGTGAGCTATTGCGAGAGAGGTGGGTTTGCGGTCGTCGTCGGGGCCGACGCCAACGCTCACCACCAGCTGTGGGGTATGGACACGCAAAACGAGAGGGGTAAGGCATTGGTTGACTACCAATTCTCGACTAACCTATCCCTACTAAACACTGGCTCCGAACCAACATTCGTAACCAGGAGAAGCCGAACGATCATAGATCTCACGCTGGTATCGGAGGGCGCGGCGGAACTTACCACTGGGTGGCGGGTCTCCAAGGAGGCCTCCTGCTCTGATCACAGGTGGATCCGCTTCGACATCCAGGTCTGTGTTCCACCAACACCACCACGGCGCATTCCGCGAAACACGGATCGAGCCAACTATACACGTAGCCTTGTATCCAAGCTTACGACACTAAACAATCCGACGACATTTGCGGATACGACACAGATTGAGGTACATGTAAGCCAGCTTACTAAATCAATAATAGACAGCTACCATACTGCCTGCCCAGAGACCACCCCGCGTAGCGCTCCGGGCAAGCAACCCTGGTGGGGGGCTGATCTGGAGCGCAAGCGCGGTAAGGTAAGGAAAGCTCTGAACAGAGCCATGAACACATGTGCGGATGAGGACTGGGACAACTATTACGCAGCCAAATCCAGCTACAAAAAATGCATCAGGTTCAGGAGTACCACGGGATGGCGCAAATTCTGTGGTAGCATAGAGTCCTGTCAGCAGGCTAACAGGGTAAGGAAAGTACTGTCACAGCAGTACACACCTGGGCCCGTTACACTCCGCAAACCGGACAATACACTCACTTCCTCGCCAGAAGAAACGAGACGCGTCCTTATGGAAACTCACTTCCCTGGCTGTACCTTTGCGCAGGTAATCGCCTGGCAAGATGTACTACAAACACCAACAGAAAATGAATGGCTTTATGCAAGTAGGGTGATCACGTTGGAGAAGCTCCAATGGGCCATCCGTAGCTTCCATCCTTTCAAGGCAGCCGGTCCTGACGGAGTGTTCCCCGCCTTGCTACAGTGGGGTGGAACCGCTGTCGCAATAAGACTGGTGCCCCTAATGAGGGCGTGCCTGGCCCTTAGATACGTTCCTAAAGGTTGGAGGGAAGTGAAAGTAATATTCATCCCCAAGCCAGGTGAGGGAGACTACACAAACGCCAAATCCCATAGACCCATAAGCCTCACCTCCTTTCTACTAAAGACTCTGGAAAGGCTGTGTGACAGGGAGCTGAGGGACGGCGCTCTGAAAACCATACCGCTACACGGTAATCAACACGCATACAGCTCGGGTAAGTCGACTGAATCTGCCCTTCATCTAGTAGTCAGCCAGATAGAGGAAGCGATTCATCAGAAAGGCACCTGCCTGGGCACTTTCATAGACATCGAAGGTGCCTTCGACAAAACAAACTTCTCCAGCATCAGCGGCGCCCTCTATAGACATGGCGTCGAACAGGTACTAGCGGACTGGATTACTAACATGCTAAGCAAACGAGTAGTTCGCCTTGAGGATGAGCAGCAGCTGGCCATGATAGCCAGAGGCTGCCCCCAGGGTGGGGTGCTGTCCCCTCTTCTGTGGAATATGGTGATTAACGATCTCATAACCAAACTCAACGCCAATCGTTACTACACAATAGGGTATGCAGATGACCTCGCAATCCTTGTATCGGGGAAGGTGACGGGTACGATCTGCAACCTTACTCAGCAAGCGCTACGAATCGTAGAGAGATGGTGCAGGGAATTCGACCTATCAGTGAACCCCACTAAAACTGAACTGGTTATGTTTACCCAGAAACGAGCATTAGGCCCGTTCCGTCTACCAAAACTTTTCAATACAGAACTGCAGTTGACCAACGAAGTCAAGTATCTCGGGGTCATTCTGGACAGTAAGTTAAACTGGAGTAGTCACTTGGACAACAAACTAAACAGGGCCTGCATAACCTTCTGGCAGTGCAGGAGAATGATAGGTAAGAAGTGGGGCCTATCCCCTAAAATTATACTATGGCTGTACACCACAGTGATACGCCCTATGATCACCTACGGGGCCGTGGTCTGGTGGCCCCGTACTGAGTTGGGTACAGCTACTAGCAAACTACAACGCCTGCAAAGACTAGCCTGCATGGCCACCACAGGCTGCATGAGGACCACTCCGACTGCAGCTATCGAAGCCATGCTGGGACTACCACCGCTCCACCTGTTCATACAGCAGGAAGCGACGATGGCGGCGGTTCGTCTAAATGCACTAGATCTCTGGGGTAAGAGAGATTTGCCACACACCGCGCTGCTTGAGGGACTCAGCAAGGAGTTCCCCATTACGAAAGCCATAAATGACCGGGTACCCAAACAATTTATATTTGATAAAAAATACAAAATCCAACTTCATGAGGATCGCCGATGCGAGGGCTTGCGCCCGGCAGAGCTGCGCATCTTCACGGATGGATCCAAAACAGGTAGTGGCACAGGTGCTGGAATCTTCTCGGAGGACTTCAATATACGCATCTCCACACCATTGGGGGTCCATAACACAGTGTTCCAGGCCGAATGCATGGGTATTTCTCTAGCCGCCTCAGCCATCATGGCCAGGGAAGTTAAAGAACACTCGATCCGCATACTCTCAGACAGCATGGCCGTTCTGCAAGCGCTGAACAGTCACACCGTTGATTCTGGGCTAATATACGAGTGCCACCAGCGCCTAAACCAGGTGGGCAACCTCAATAACATAACCATTCAATGGATCAAAGGACACAGCGGCTCGCTAGGCAACGATGCAGCCGACGAACTTGCCAGAAGGGGGTCGAACGCTGTACCAGTGGGTCCCGAACCCATCGTGCCACTCCCCTTCGGGTTCATACGCACTCTGGTAAGGAAACGCACCAGGGACCAACATCACAAACTATGGGTGGACCAACGTGAGTGCAGGCAGGCTAGGGAAGCACTCCCCACAATCGATGGCCGCTTCACGAAACAGGTTCTCCGACTAACCAAGCAACAGCTGCGTACAGTCACAGCAGCTGTAACTGGTCACGGATCATTTAATAAACACCTCTTTGTATTAGGAGTCACGGACAGTCCGCTGTGCAGGGCCTGCATGGAGGAGGAAGAGACAGCAGCCCATGTGCTTCTAAGCTGCCCGGTGGTCACCACATACAGGGCAAAGTACTTCGGCAACCCAGGTACCCTACGTGAGATTGTCAGCAACACCAAGGCGTTGCTGGCCTTTCTCGAGGAGCTGGGGTGGATCGAATAACCGATTTTCCCACCCGTACGCAAAATACGCGCATTGTCGTGGAGTTGCGGACACCAGCCCGTATTATCTATCTATCTACCATGCAAGAATAAAACCTGCAACTAGTAAAGCAACAGCCAATCACACAACCACTGCACCAATTGTGTTTAGTAAACGTTTGTGTAAAATGGTGTATTTTCAATTGTGTACTTTCAGGTTCGTGCATCACATTATATTTGCCATCCTTGCTGGCAAAGGGCTGATCGTGCTGCGAAGCATTTTTCAACACCGTCAACTTCATCATCGGTTACTACCAGCAATCCATTAAGATGTGCAAACTGCCACATTGATTTGACGAGGTTGAGGCGACACATTTTAAATAATGATTCAATTTTATCACAAATACAGCAACGTGTCGCACCACAAGTGGTGAGTGTTTTCTTATAGTTTGTGTTGTTGTTCTCTTATTTATTTGTAAATAATTATTATAAAATAAAGCAACGTTTGTCATCACTCAAATAAGACTAAATAATTAATTTTAATACAGGTGAGCGCCACTGACTACATATGTGATGCATGCCACACAATATTTGATAATACACCAATGGCCTTAGAAGATTCTGCAGCGTCTGTAGGCCATCAAAATGTCTGCATAAAATGCGGTCACTCCGTAGCACAACAGAGATACTCCATTGTACTAGCCGGGCAAAACCAGCATATTTTAAATGTTGTGCAAAACTGGATTCAGCCACGAGAGGTAAAAGACTTATCAGTACGTTCATAAATATAATTATGCAATCCTGATTTAATTTCTGTGTAATAACCGTTTTTTTTTAGATTCAACCGTCAGATGTCATTTGTCACAGATGCTTACAAAGAGCCGAAGCAGCTGTTCGAGCAGATGCAGTTACAGCAAGTAACCAAGTAACACAACGACCTGAAAGAATTAGTTTACAAAATTATTTAAGAGCACCTGATACACATTCTCGATGCTTATTTCCAGCTTGCAATAGTAGCTTACAGCAATCGGTTCCATTTACAGTCAGGGTGAGACTCTTTAGTGACCACAAATATTACATACCACCAAACTGTAGGATATGCAGTTTTCATCTAGAAAACCAATTGTGGCCACTTTTATTTGAGGCTGAAAATACCCTGCATAGTTTTTCAGATGCCCACATAGAGGATTTTTGTGAGCTACTCAAAAATGATACAAACACTCTAGACTTTGAAAACATTGACCAAATGGATGACAATATGGTGTGGTATTGGCTGGGACGCACAAAACAACAATTTAGAGAATTAGAAGCCGAATTGCCTGATTTTCATAAGCGTGCCATTGCACTTGGAGCTTATTTGATGAAACTTCGTACGGGGGACTCCGATGAAAGGATTTCGAAATTATTAAATATAAGCAGAAGCACACTGAGTAAATACATAAATAAAGCAAGAGATGTAATGGTGGCAAGCTTTGTACCACAACATCTGGGCTTGGAGCACATTTCAAGAGCAGAAGTTGCAGAGAGAAACTTATACATTCCAAACTCATTGTTCGGAAACCCTGGAAGCAACATTGAGGATAGAAAAGCCATTGCAATAATGGATGGGACATATATTTATGTGCAAAAAAGCAGCAACTACTCTTATCAGAAGAAAACTTATTCACTTCATTAATATAGAAATCTAGTCAAACCATTCATAATAGTATGTTGCGATGGCCACATAATCGACGTACTAGGCCCGTATCCTGCCACAAAATCAGATGCCGATATTTTAACAGATCAATTTAGTGATGCGTCTTATCCTTTGAGACAATATTTTATAGAAGGTGATGCATTTATTTTGGATAGAGGCTTTTGGGACAGTATTTCCCTATTGGAAAATCTTAACTATTCAGTACATTACCCTCTGTCAGTCCAACAAGGTGATTTTTAATTAACGACAGCAAATGCGAATGAATCCCGTAAAGTAACGTTATGTCGTTGGGTCGTAGAGGTAGTTAATGGGCGCTTCAAGCGAGACTTTAAGTTGCTGCAACAGGAATATTTTAACAAAGCCTCAAAACATTTAATGATTGATTTTAAGGTCGCAGCAGCCTTAATAAACAGATTTCACCCTGTATTGGTTGACAGAGAGGATGCAAGGGAAATTATATCAATAATTCAAGAAAAAATGTTTACAAATAACTATTTGGCAGATTTTGTGGAACTAAATAATTTAAACAGGAGACGGGCACAATTTCACAGTATAACTGTAGAAACAGATAACGTTGAAGGCTTTCCACAAATAATATAATGATTTAGTTTTAATACCACTAGGAGCTACCAAATAAAACAGGCTCGCTCATACTATGGTGAACATATGAGACAAGACGGTTCATATATTATTGAAGTATGCAGGGAGGTCGACGAGGAGTTACTACGTGAATTACAAATAACAGATGCAGAAAATACATGGCTACTTCGAGGCAAAATACGTAGTCGCCATATAAGCCAAAAAACATACTTTGTTTATATCTATATGAATTATAATCTGTATGAATAGTATACCTACTTGGGACTTGTTGAATTTGAACCCTATCAGTTTAAAAACATTTTATTTTTGTTGGTGGTGGTATCAGTCTATTAATGGGTTTTTGTGTGACGTCCCCGAATGTGGAAATTGTGACTACATTGTTGTATTGGGTTCTCACCTGTAAAAACAAATGTAAGTGGTAATAGTAAATAAATAAATAAATAAAAATATTTTAGTAGACGCAACCCAAATTGGCAGAGAAGCCATTAAACAGTACTGTTGCAATTATTGTATTGTTGAGCGCAGAACTATTGCTTGCTGCGCCCATGTTATGACAATAATATGGTACTTGAGCTGGGCAAGACATCAAAACTCTATCATCGACCCCCCTGCACAGTTTTTGGATGATATTTTAATAGAAAATATAGACGATCCTCCTGATGTGACTAGATAACGTAATGTTCAATTACCATGAAATTAATTAAATTATTTAATAAAAAAATCTGCTGCAAAACATTTTTGTTTTATTTTATGAAGTATTTAGATTGATCCCATATTATATTATTTCTGAAGCCTTGCAAAGACTGTTTACTTCCTCTTGGCTGCCGGTGTTAACTTCTAATGGTCGTAACCGTCTGCTAATCGTCCTAGGTTCGATCCCTGGGTCAAGTACCTAGTCTTATTGGGATTTTTGAAATTCTCAGCTATAGCCTGGAGTCTAGATGTGCACCCGGAATATGGTGATAGACTCACCCCTATTAGATGGAATAAAAAAATCTGTCAATCAGGGTGTATTAAAGTATAGGTAGGTATTTACTTCTGCTGCTCTGCATACCCTTTTCGATAAACAAGCAAGATTTTATGTAAGTATGTAGTATTCTTCGTAAAATGAAATAATTCTAAATCACACAAAGACGAAATAGTTCATAGCCCTAAACTAGTAATAACTACAAATAAATTAGTAACTACTTATAAAGAAAGAATGGTTCTGACTTCATAATAGTACATTATGCATTTAATGAAACGTTTGAAGATAAAATCCAATGTATTTTCACTAATAAACGCTAAGTTAGTATGTTTCTATTGGCCTAATAATTATAACCTCAAAATCCGAAAGTGTTTTAGATTTTTTACAATTCTCAGAAGTGTCCGTGATTTTAATTTAGTTTCAGTCGAATATATGCATTATTTAGAATACAGAAAGTAAATTCCCGTCTCTGTTGGTTCTTAGGCGAACGATGTATGAACGCCGAACAATGTCCTTTGACGAGGAGGAAATGCCCACTGCTCACAAGGCAGTATGCAAGCGAATCCAGTGGCGCAGCAGTGGAGAGTCCCACCTGTCCGTGAACACGCTTAATAAGCAGTTACTGCTGGACCTAACACGACTCAGCAGCGACGCACATTGCTTCCTTATTAGGGCATGAAAGCCATCAGTGTGCGCCTCCGCAAACATCGTCGATGCACTGCAGAATCGTGGTAGCCCCGCCCCAGCAACACCCTAAACGCGTTGTTGTATTGAACACGCAGGGCGTTGTATGCTCCCAGTGTGTAGTTAACCCACAGACTGCACGTGTAAAGTGTTTGGCATTAAGACTTAAAAAGTGTAACTTTCACTTCATTACTGCAACGTAAAAAACAACGCCGCTGCTGCTGTTAAACTTTGCAAATATGTTTTCAATAAATCGCTTTTGTGACAACTTTATTGTGTTGTTATTTTGCTGTATCTCAATACCTAAAAAGTTACTTATACTTCCCAAGTTTTTGGCTTTAAATTCTTCTTGCAATAATTTAATCACATTATTTACTTCTTTTTCAATTCCCATCAACATTATATCGTCAACAAATAGTATATTTAGCCATATATTTTTGCCTGTGTAGAGGCAAATGTCATTTTTGGATCATGTCATATTTATTTTCTTGCAAAATGTATCAAATGTTTTATTCCAACATTTTGGCGATTCTTGTAGGCCATAATTACAATGCTTTATTAAGTCTTAAGACTGATCCTTCCTTGTTATTTTTCACATTTGCTCCCTCTGGAACTTTAATGTACACTTCTGTTTCTAATTTTCCATTTAGGAATGCTGTAGGTATATCCAATTGATTTATTTTCCAGTCATTGTTCACTGCTTGTGATAATCCCATTCTTATGGTAGTCATTTTTGCCACTGGAGCATATACATAGTCTTCAGTTTCTTGTTGGAATCCTCGGGCAACTAATCTTGCTTTTCTGGTTCCATCTGATTTGGTCTTAAAAATCCATTTTGTGTCTACTGTTTTAAATCCTTTTGGTAGCTCTGTTTCTGTCCATGTTTCTTGTTCTTCTAATGATTTTATTTCATTTATTACTGCAGTTTTCCATTCCACACTCTGTTCTATGGCTTATTTGTATGTTACCGGCCCGTTACACTGGATAGTAAACAGTATGCTTCATAAGTCTCATAATCATTTAAATGCTGTGGCTTTTTCACTTCTCTACCTGACTTGGCACATGCATTTGGACTACCTCTGTCTTCTCTATTTTCCGTAAAGTGTTCTTCTATCTTTTCAACTTCTTCTTGTTTTGTTTCATCTGTTTCTTCAGACAAGTATTGTGGTTTCTTTGGTTCTGTATACTTTATATTAGTTTCAACAAATCTTACATCTCGCGATATTATTAATATTGAATTTGTGTTAGGATCCCATAATTTATAGCCATTAATAGCATATCCCACCTTTCTAGTTGGAATTGCTCTGCTTGATAGCTTGTCTTGTTTAGGCATTATGTGTACCCAAGCTTTACTTCCAAAAATCTTTATCATTTGCAGATTAAATTCAGTCTTCATTTCCCTGGCTGGTACTTTGTCTTGTATAGAGGAACATGGTGAGCGATTAATTAGGAATGTGGCTGTTAGTGCAGCATGTCACCAAAGATGTCTCGGCAGATTACACTCATCCAACATTGTTCTTGCTTTGTCATAAATTGTCCTATTCATCCTTTCAGCTTTGCCATTTTGTTGTGGGCTGTATTTCTGGTTATACTCTATTCTGATTCCTTTGTTTGCGCAGAAATCTTTTAATGACTTTGATGTAAACTCACCACCATTATCACATCTTACTCTTTTAACTTTCACTTCCATTTGTCTTTCCATTTCCTTTATGTATGATATTAGCTTTCCTGTTGCTTCAGACTTATTTTTCAACAAATATGTCTGTGTAAAGTGACTGTGATCATCAATTATTGTTTGAAAATACCTATAGCCTTCTGTAGTCGGCTCTCTAGTAGGACCTGGCATATCTGTATGAATCAATTCACCAATTTTACTTGATCTTGGTCTCTGTAGCCTTTTGAATGGCAATCTTGTCGCTTTATTTTTCATGCATGGCTCACATGGTTCTATACTGAATGGTAATCCTAGTATTGACAATTTCTTTCTACACATTATGTCCAAGTCTTTGATGCCATACATTTATGTTATCTTCCGTCAGCTGGCATGAATGTTCATCTTTTTCAATATTTATTTTTACATCAAATGTATATAGCCTTTTTCACTCCATGATAGGTTTTATTTCGGTGCTTTATTAGTAAGTTACCTTTTCTAAAAATTACTTCCATTTTTCTTTCTACTAATTTACTAACCGATAGCAAGTTAGTACTCAGATCGGGCACTATTACAGCTTCTATTTTAATCATTTTATTATTGTGGGAAGCTTCTAAGATTCCCTTCTGTGTAGCTGTTAGGGTCTGTTCATTTGCTATTTTTATATTTAACTTTTGTGGTAAATCTTCTACATCTTTCATATATTTTGTGTACTGCTCTTGTATGAAATGTTGAGTGGCACCGGAATCGACAATAAAAGAAATAGTGTCAGCCATGTCTTTGGCAGTTAGTGCCTGCTCCGACGCTATAAACATGCTCTCCTCTTGTGCGGGATGAGCTGCTTCATGTCTGCCCCTGGCACTTCTGGAGCCCCGTCCTCGGCCTCTACTCAACATACGGCACTCATACGACTTGTGGCCTTACTTCCTACATTTGTAACAAATCACATTTGTTCTGCTTAAAAATGATGTTTTCATCTTTTTCATTAGATTCGTGGGACTTTCTTACCTCGTGGTCCAGTAATTTTGAACGGACGAATTTTAGATATAGGTCTATTAACAGTTTCGATTGCAGTAATAACATGGTTGTACTCCTCTTCAAATCCCGTTAGGAGGTAACAGACTTTATCGCATTCTGCTATCTTTTCAACCGAGAGAGACTTCTAGTTCACGAATGAGATTTTCAAACTTAGCAAAATATTCCTCTAGGCTGCCATCTTGCTTCAAAGTCAACAATTTTCTTCGAAGAGTGATTTTTGATATTACACTTTTCCTTTGAAATGTGTTTTTTAAGTAGTTCAGCATTTCTTTAGCTGTAGAACAATCTTTAACAAGATTTAAATGCCTATCCGTTAAGCATTGTACTATTAAACTTCTTGCCTTCGCATCCAAGTTCTTATTTTTTTCTTCAATCTTTATTGCCTCGGCTATATCCTTTAGGCCTCTTTCTTTTAACTAACATTGCACTCTAAAGAGCTAATTTCCGAATGATTCGGCTTTTAAGGCGCGGACTTACTACGATTTTAATCGCTATTACCGCACTCACACAACCGCATCTTCGCGTTTTACGGTAATGCACACACTCGCAAACGCTAACACGGGCGTTTGTGTGCTCAAGGAAAGTTGCATAGTATACGTAAGGAAATCAGATGTTTTCTGTTGAATATACTTACTTATGACGTGCGTTCTAAAATTCGATGTAATTACAGTGTCGGTTCATAATATGATACAATAAATAATTACACATAACAATAAAAAAAAAACAATTAAATCACTACTGTTTATTTTTATTACAATACATGATAAACAGGTCAAATATAAACATTCCGAATTTTACTCGACTGCTCTAGAAGGGGAATTATGCTTTTCGGGTGTAAGTCAGTATCAGGGATGGAAGGGTTAATTAAATGGGTAGTTATGCCATTTCAAACTAATGTTTGTGTTTTAGATAGGTACTTAGTGGGTGCGGTAAAAAAATAGAAAATAAAACCAACATAAAGGCCCTCGGACCACTTAAAAATCACATAAACTCTAAATAAATGCAATAATATCACAGCTCCAAAGTGACAAATGCCATAATGTTTCTAAGAAAATGCGGAGCCGGGACGGAAGCTAGAATTCTGAAAAATTTAGACGATAGAGGGATCATCCACGGGAATGGAAGCTGCTGCTGGCTGAATATTAGTTGGTTTTTGCTAAAATTGGTAAAACAGTGCGTGAATTGAACTAAAGTTCTGTGGCAGACTACTAAGGCTACTCACTGCCTAATATTGAAGTGAAAATTCAGTCTCAGTGGAAATATGGGCAATAAAAATAAAATGTTGCGAAAGAGTTTTACAAGAAAAAGACGAAAAACTCGAAAAAATGATGGAATGTTTGGGTAAGTAGGATGATTACGGTATTGTATCATAACATTTGAAATTTGTATTTAGTTTAGTTTACTTACGAAACTGTATAAATCTATAGAAACGGTATTGACAATTTCTACAAACATTTTGCTGAATCCAAAAACAAATAGGTGCACTCTATTTTGATGTCTATAGAATGCATATTTGAATGCGCCTAGTGCAAACGGCTCTGGTCGAAGCAACCATCGAGGCGATAGCCATATTGCAATAGTAGGTATAAGTAACAAAAACAAACTTGCAGATAAATCAGAGTGCGTTCGTAATTATTATAATAATATAAATATTGCACTAGTTATATATATAGCATTTTGATTCTTTTGTAAGATTATTTTATAATATTTATTGAGTCATTAGACCAGTGCCGATAATTTTTGAAAACGAAAAAAATCACAGTAGGATGAAACCCATTGGAAAAGAAAGAGAATATAACAAAAATGAAAGGAAAAATAATTTACGGGCGATCCGAGGTCGGGAAGTGGGGGTTTAAGGGTAAAAAGCGGTTTATCTCGATTTCCGGCAAAACTACAAGACTTATGGAAAAAAGTGTAATGGCAAAGTTGTAGGTAATAAAAAGATCTACAACTTTTGCATTCACACTTTTTTCAAGTAACCTCAAAATTTATGTGAAAAATTCAAATAACCAAGTTCTTGGTTTTTTATTTTTATCTTTTACACAGCAATTATTTTTTTTTACCGACTTTTTAAAAAAGCAGATATTTTCACGTGAGAATTTTCGATTGAAAATTAGGGTGCTTTTTCGATATTAGGTCAAAATAAAGTGAAAAAAATAAATATTTTAAATCAATAAAAATATAGTGTGCTTTGAACATAAAAAGGTAAGTATTCAGCAAATTTCGCGAAAAAAAAAATATTATAAAAATAATCTTACAAAAGAATCAAAATGCTTTATATATAACTAGTGCAATATTTATATTATTATAATAATTACGAACGCACTCTGATTTCTCTGCAAGTTTGTTTCTGTTACTTATACCTACTATTGCAATATGGCTATCGCCTCGATGGTTGCTTCGACCAGAGACGTTTGCACTAGGCGCATTCAAATATGCATTCTATAGACATCAAAATAGAGTGCACCTATTTGTTTTTGGATTTAGCAAAATGTTTGTAGAAATTGTCAATACCGTTTCTATAGATTTATACAGTTTCGTAAGTAAACTAAACTAAATACAAATTTCAAATGTTATGATACAATACCGTAATCATCCTACTTACCCAATCATTCCATCATTTTTTCGAGTTTTTCGTCTTTTTCTTGTAAAACTCTTTCGCAACATTTTATTTTCATTGCCCATATTTCCACTGAGACTGAATTTTCACTTCAATATTAGGCAGTGAGTAGCCGTAGTAGTCCGCCACAGAACTTTAGTTCAATTCACGCACTGTTTTCAGTCATAAATTACTTGAAAACTACAATCGAATTATGCACAGAGCGTCCGGTGCCAACCATCCAAGTCGAGCGCTGCCCGACGACTAAAGTATGACCGCGTAAACTATTGTCACCACTATGGAGCGTCAATAAGATTGAAAATTGAAAATGATATTTGTGTTGAAATGTGACGTAAGCTGCGAATGGGCATTTATTTTACTGCTTTTCTTTAGATTATTTAAAATATAGACATAAAATTAAATAATGGTTTGGTTAAAGTTTAAAAAAAATGGAAAACCTACTAAATTCTTAAAAAAAAAACTGTTGTTATCGCTGGAAATACAGAGATCTTCGACGTCAAAGTTTATTTTTGTGCTACAACTTCCCAATTTTTTATTGGGAATATCAAACTATTATTTATTATTCTGTTCGGTTTAAATTCTTCTTTATACCCTTCTCTGTTCACTGTATTTTTCGCGTTACTTATTTTTATTACATTACGTCATACTCGACGTTCTAAGGAACCAATTTTTGGGAATATTGAGATAACACCGCGCCTTAACTGAGGAAAATTTACCAGCTTTGGCGGCGTGGTCTCCATTCTGTGCTGAAAGACGCGCTCGGTAAACTAAATAGGTAAACTCACTGAGTGGGTAAACTATTTCCCTAACTAAACTAATAAGGCGTCAGTGGCCCATAACCTGTGAGAACTTGAATGTTTAAATAAAGGATTCGTTTAGTAATAATCAGTTTATTTCTTTCTATAGCTTAGCCTAGTAATCTCTGCTTCAGACACGACCGGAAGTGAGAAGGGGGGAAGTTGATAGTTGACATTAGGTTCACAGATTATAAAATACTTTAACAATTATAAAGCCATGTAAATAGATTAAGTAGGAAAGCTGTAATCCAATCTAGAAATAATAAGATACTTATTATTTAATAAAGAAAGCCGTTTGTGTAGTGAGGCAATCACAAATAAATGAACAATAGTAGAATGAAAGAAATAAATAAAGAATACCCGCATTTATATCTCATTCACTAAGAGATACATAAGGACTCTAATTATGTTAGAGGTAGCTCGTAGACACCGCCTAGCGCGGAGAAGTAAGCGCCATAAAAAATAAAAAAATAAACCTAACCTAACAAACGAACAACAAAAAAACAAAAACGACCAAATATTACTAAGTATTTCTGTTTCATTGGTCGATGCAAAAAGGGGCGTCAAACAGTTTTGGTCATCATGTTCACGGGATTTTGTTTTAAAACTGCTTAGATATGAACTTCCCAGATAGTACAATCCCGTTTGAGTTAAATTGTGACAACATCGGTTCTAGCATGATTTTATCATAGATTTTGCTCAATGCTGATAGCACAGATATAGGTCTGCAATCAGAGGGATCACTCTTACTACCTGATTTGAAAATTGGTGCTACTTTACTATGTTTCATTAAATCAGGAAGCGTACCCCTTTCGAAACATTGATTAAATATGCCTGTTAGGACAGGGGCAATTGTGTCAATGATATTATCTCCAAGAACCTTAACGGAAATCCCCCATAGGTCTTCAGTGTTTTTTATGTTAAAACTTTTAAATGCATTTTAATTGTGGCAATGGAAACGGGCTTGCAAACGGGCCTCAAAATTAGGAATGTGCTTACCTTGAAGTTTACTTTGAGAAGAGTTTCACCTAATACAGATGCTGACGGATCAGATTTCGTCACCTCTATTGGGATATTGGTAAATAAACTTTATAATGTTTCAGGAACTTTCAACATATCCGAAATGGTTATGGTTTTAAAATAACATGGTAAACCTGTCAATATTGAGCGTACAAACCTACATTTCCAGTTTGCATATATGAGAACATGTTTTATAACTACAATGTATGTTTATTCTTAGGCCTTCTTCATCCCAACTATAGAACTCTTCATGGTGCGTGGTCCGACACGCACTTGGCCAGAATTTTGTAGTTATAAGGGTAAGTTAATGAAACTGCATAATTTACAAACAATCGTTTTATTTCGTCTCTATCAAAAGAAATTCGACTTATTTTCGATCGTGTCGTTTCGTCGTATAAACTATAATATGTATGTATATTATTTACAACATCGTAAAATTACGTTTTGCGGAGACCCAAGACGCCGGGAAAATACAAACGGACATTATGGTGTCTCTGGGTCACCGTAACAAATAAATTATAAAAAAAGACGTGCGCATGACGCGGAAGCGACTTGCACGGTGGCGTATAGCACATCGGCGTGAGCACGTCGGTGTGAGCACGTCCCGGGTCACCACCACGTCCACGTCCCTTCGGCGTCGTGTGTAGCGCAGCAGTGACTAGCGTGGCGGCGATGGGCGCGGCTTGGCCGTCGCATACGCAATTTCCGAAAGGCGCACGTCAATGGGAGCGCGCTCGTCGTACAGCGTCGGCGCTTGGAGGATGATGCCGGCCGAACCTACTACCACGGCCAGCGTGAAGATCCACAGGAACAATCGGTCCAGCACCATCGCGACATACTTCCAGTCCTCTTTCACCTACGGAACACAAACCCGTAAGATTGACGACAGTATAACGAGAAGGAAACTGAAGTAGGAGCGCCGGAAGACGTGAACCTACCCTAGTAGACTCCTCTTCTTTGCGCGTCTGCTCAGCAATATAGTTGATGCCATCAATAGCCTTATTCAACTCTGGGCAGCGATGCCAGCGGCGCAGCGCATCGCAGAGCGCGGGCGCGTCGTGCATGCGGCACGTGCGACACGCACTACAGGCGGGCCCGCCCGGCGCACCCGGCCCCACGCCCAGCGGCGAGCCCTCATCCCACGGCGTGCTCTCGCTCACCGCCGTCACCAGCCCTGCACTGCAAACCGCACACGTGACTTACGCTGCGCTCTCGGCGGCGGCGAGTGCGAGCGCATGGTCGACGCGGACGCGCAGTATACTCACAAGCGGCTCCGGTGCGGGTCCACGCGGTAGTGCGGGCGCCGCATGACCAGCAGACGTGGCAGCACGTGGATGAATACGCGCCGCACCCACGGCGCCATCGTGTGTGTCTGCGGCGACCGGAAGTGCACGTTCAACACCACCACCGTCACGCATATACTGCAGCGCATTACAAACATTATTACACCGGCTTTTGTACCGTCTACGCGCGTCTGGAAAAAAAATTGCTTATGAACGGAGCAGAAGCCTTTGGCGTAGGAAAACGTATTTTTATAAACCAAATCAATAATGTATTCAGGGTGGCAGGAACATCGATGCATAATCTGAAACCACTAATTCAGCACATGATTCGCCCCCAGCGTCGACATTATTCGACAGTTATCAAAAAAAAATTGGTGTCTCATACATAATCAGCCTATAATGTTCCCACTGCTGGGACACAGGCCTCCTCTCGGTGAGAGGGGTGTCTCATAGTAAAGTACAATACCTACGCGACGTGGTCAAAATGTGTGATAAAGTTTTTTTTTTAAATAACCGACGAAAAATCACAAAACCATGTACAGAATCCATGGTAATAGGTTGTGCGGCGATGTGCGTGCAATAAAACTCCGGATGTAACATTTTTATATTAACTAAACAAAAAAAAGGAAACAAGCTAAACTTAAAACGAAAGAAAATATCGAAATTCAAATAACTAAACGATGGAACGGACCAATGTTTTGATACCTTTCTTCCCTTTTTTTCCTTAATATATGTACATAACATTTTAGTGTTAGATTGTATATTATATGTGGGAGTTACTCACGATACTGTTCTATGAAGGCGCCGCCGCGCGCCGGCGCGTCGTGGGCGCCGGCGGATAGATACAGCCGCTATTATTAATATAATAAGCTCGTGCAGTGGGAATGATTGTTTTCGTGTACTTTTATATAGTGTTTGTTACTTTTAAAATCTATGTGGTTTCTATTTTACTTACATAATAATGCGTTATTAATTTCCAAACGATAAAAGATGATCTAGTTTAAATGTCTACATTGAGTGTCAGTATCAATGCTGTCACTTGAAATTGCGAGGAGAAAGTACCTGAACGTGTCGAGGATCATGGTGAAGAGCACGAACTTGCCGAGCAGCGGCACGACAAGCGACGTGGGCGGGATGATCTCCGCCAGCAGCAGAAAGAACACGGTCAGCGACAGCAGGATGGAGATGGACAGCGACACCTTCTCGCCGCTGTCCGACGGCAGGTAGAACACCAGCACGGTCAGGAACGAGATGCCCATGCAGGGGATGATTAGGTTCACCGTGTAGAACAGCGTCTTGCGTCGCATCGTGATGTTGAAGGTTATGTCCAGGTACGGCTCGTCGCAACACGTGTAGAACTTTTCGTTCCTGACGAACAAGTGTAGCATTGTGTTGTATGCGAATACCAAGTTAATGAGCACGTATGTTTTAAAAAATATGAGGGGTCGTTCTAAAGGAATGAGAATGTATTTATCGAGAAGAGACAGTCGACGAGCGTGCGTTACCTGACGGCGGGCACCTCAAGGATGTCCCACTCCACGGAGGTGTAGAACTCTGACAGGTCCACACCCAGCTCCACCACGTTGGTGCCATCCGCCTCGTCAATGTGCCTCAGGTCCACCTGAGCACACAACGCATGTAGCACAAGAGACAAGATCGTCACACTCAGTGTCACAGTGCGCCACCGCGGCGACGCGGCGCGCGGCGGTTACCTGGAAGCCGTCGTAGGTCCATGAGCCGAACTTCATGACGCATGTCTGCTGGTCGAAGGGGAAGTACTCCACGTCAATCTCGCAGGAAGACTTGTAGATGGCCGGCGGCCGCCACTCCACGCGGCCTGTGTAGTTCAGCGTCGCCTTCGTCGCTAGCGTCACTTCGAAATTGCCGTCGGCGCTGCGACAACAGCACGGTTAGACGGTTAGCATGTGGTGACATACGAGTAGGCTCATCCAACAACAAGGAGCTGCTCACACTCACTTATTGTAGAGAACTATATCAGGGCGCCAGATGTGGTCGGAGGGCACGTGAAGCATTTCCACTCCGCCGTACTCCCGCGGCTCCCATGACAGCTTGTAGTCGTACCAGCTCTGCGAACAAGTGGCACAAGGGGACGATTAGCTTGGCTCCATATTTGACAACTGTGCTGTCGAGGTGATCCTTACCTGCTCCACCCACAAGTTGGTCGTCATGATCTGGTTCTTAAGGTTCTGTAACAGAAGTGAAGCTCATGTAAGAGGGGCTCGGTCGAGGGGCAGTACGCATCGCGTGTACGTGTACGGTAGTGGGCTCACCACGTCGATGAGCTGGCTCAACTTGAGCTTGATGCGCACGGTGAGCGCGTCGCTGACGTTAAGCACGGGACGCACGAGCTTGTTATAGTTGGACAGCAGGTCGTCGTACAGGCGCTTGGCGTCGGGGTTGGCGGCGCAGCCGGCGAGCGCGGCGAGCGCCACGAGCAGCAGCAGCGGGGCCGCGGGGTGCGGCGCGGCACGGCGCGGCATCTCCGCCCGCGCATGACGTCAACGCATCGCGCCGCCACCGCGCGCCGCCTGCCCGTTGTCTGCAACATAACATACTCCTGTAAACATGCCATATTACACCTAAGCATTCGAATGTTTCGGGATTATATAATCTGTCATGAAACTCCTTTATATTGTACTTAAAGCCGCGGCCAGACGTGTGTAATGAATGTACCTATCGGTAATGTAAGGCAAATAGTGTGGACAGCATACAAATTAACGCGAATCTTGTATGTTTTCGCGCTAAAAACCGACGGCCAATGGATGAGCGCGAGCGCCTGCGCCAGCCCGAGCGTTGCATGTAATGCTCGTATTGCCGTCCACACGCAGAATTCGCGTTATATTACACATTACACACGTCGGGACACGGCTCTTTCAACTTTTAGTATAGGTAAAAAAGCTACTAACGGTTGAAAGTGAAACGGCCTATAGCCCAGGAAAATAAGAGATATAATATTATGTATATAAATCTGCCGAAAAAAAGGACTTTTCACACAGTATCTAACGACAACAACAATACCTACTGGTGAGAAATATTCATAATACTTAATTTTTTTCGCAGGATTATGGTAAATGATACCTAAATGATTTTATTTCTGTAAGTAGGTTTGAACAAACTCTTTTACACGTCAATCGTATTTTAAAAACTAGATGAGGTCGGCATTTCCTTTCTGACTACTCTGAGAAGAAAGGCCGAAACAAACTCAGAGGTCACAGTCTCTTTTAAAGTCCAGACAGAATCATGGTCAGATCATGTGAAGGCTATGTAGATCGGTGTCTGAAATGGTCTTTTGAGGAAAGAACCACACAGATTGAGTGGACCTGTCCAGTCAGTGCACGCAACAGCAATCGTGCAGCTCAACTTAGACTTAAGGAGCTCCACGATTCGACGAACAATACCAAAGAAAGGACATTTGGGTAGGCCGCATCAACTACTCAAACTGCCAGAACATGATTAAAACTGGAATAAAAATACACATAGTCCTCACATTCACAATAATTAAAAATATTATAATTAAAGTATTATATTATTACAGTAAATATTAGTGTCATTGTATATGTAAATAAGTATAGATACTTATAGCAAAGATTAAAAGTAAAAATAGTTAGCAAAATAAAATAAATTAACCTTTCCTGTGCTTTATTGGAGCAACTTAATCCCTTTTTGTCCTCAATATAGTCTTTGACAGTATAATAGGCATTCTGGCATAGTTTCCACTTTATAAAAGATTAGAATTTATTAAGAGCGTTTATACCTTATGAGTGGCAACGTCGCAATTTAGTGTCATATTTCGTGGTTTTCAATTTTTATCATTTAATCGGAGCTATATTTTAAAAATCTGTTTAATTAACTTTTTAGAATTATGTGAAAACTGTGTAAAAGGTAAGAAATCGTTGCGTTTACAGTTCTATTTATATGCAAATAATACATTGGAAACTTGCAGGGCGTTATTTTCATTGTAAAATAACTGTAAGCATTACGGTTACTTACTTTTTAAACACTTTCACGTAATTTAAAAAGTTAATTATTATAATTTTTTTTTTTTTTAATTTTTTTATTAGTTAGTTTTAGTTTTTGGCAATAGGCTCGCCACCTACTACAATAGGCTCGCCACCTACTACAATAGGCTCGCCACCTACTACAATAGGCTCGCCACCTACTACAATAGGCTCGCCACCTACTACAATAGGCTCGCCACCTACTACAATAAGCTCGCCATCTACTACAATAGGCTCGCCACCTACTACAATAGGCTCGCCACCTACTACAATAGGCTCGCCACCTACTACAATAGGCTCGCCACCTACTACAATAGGCTCGCCACCTACTACATGGGACATAAACATAACTGGCGTAATGTGGGTGTTCTATAGGTACCTACACGTCTGCCTAACTCTTCGGGGAATCAAGAACTGATGTGATGTTTTGAAAACCTTGTCTGCTATGTCAAAATATGTCTGCAATGTCAAAAATATGTCTGCAATGTCAAAAATATGTCTGCAATGTCAAAAATATGTCTGCTATGTCAAAAATATGTTTGCAATGTCAAAAATATGTCTGTTATGTCAAAAACATGTTCTCAATGTCAAAAATATGTCTGCAATGTCAAAAACATGTTTTAAATAACTTAGCTATAAGATTAAAGAATATTAAGAGTATTTGAGTGTTTGAAGAGTCTCACACTCAAATACAAGAAAAAATTTGATATTTATTTAGAAGTTTTAGAACACTCCTGATATAAATAATCAAACTTTTACGGGCATAATTTTTTTTTTAATTTTTGGCCGTATCTAAACAATAATCACACATCAAAACTACCAGTTTAGATGTGTGATTATGGTATAGATATTTGAGTGTGACTCTTCAAACACTCAAATACAAGAAAAATGGTGATAGCCCTCTTATGTGCTCCGTCTCGACGGGCTAGGCACACTCAGTAGTTCGATGGACCACACAGTGGTTCAAACTACGCTCAAAATTCAATCATTGGTAGGATGCTAAGTAATTTTAACAAAATATTCTCTCACCTTGATATATTTAATACCAAAAAAGATATATTCAAGAAACAATTAATAACGTTTCTATGTGACGTAGGTACTGACAAATAGATCTAAAAAAAATGTGTGCAAAAGTGTATCCTGTACTATATTTTGGCATTTATAACAAATTAAGTACCTAAAAGTTGGAGAGAACTACCACCATCTATGTTTAAAAATAAACTTCGTACTTTTTTGACCGCCAGAGCATATTATAGCGTAACTGAGTTCCTTATTGAAAAGGAATTGGTCTTGGCATAAGTAATTAATTTGATTCATTTGGAACTACATAAATAATAATGTTGATTTACTCTATAATTTTAATAACCCATTACTAATTAAGTATGACAACTTACTATTTTGTTATTTTTTTTAAATTGTTTAATTATATCTATGGTAAGTATTTTGCACGTCGCGTAGTGGCAAACATGTTTGCACTTAATTTACTTTATCATCTTGTATGCACTTTCTATGTATGTACACACACATGTTTAAGCAAATACAAAATCTTATCTTATCTTATCTTAAATTAAATTGAACTGAATAGAAGGTATACAGACAATCACCAGTTCACCACATACCACTCACACACAGCCATTCGCAACTTCTCGTGCACACTCCTACACACTCACCCACACTGTTCACTTAGCAATGCTTAGATGGTGCTAGCAGTTCACTTCATTCTGTATGTTTGTTTCTGCCGCTTGTATTGTATAGCTATTAAACTGTAAATCTATAATCGGCTGTAAGACTAGTTTATATGTATACCTATATCAATATACAATTTTAAACAGGTTTTGGATTTTGTGAATAATAAATAAATACAGTTGGTTGAACGGACTGCAAAAGAGGTTTATTAGATTAGAAATTTAAATAAACCTATTATTTAAATTTCTAATCTTATTTAAAATGGAGAAATGGTATCACAAAAAAAAACATGGATGAGGAGAAACACAATGATTCATTAAAATGACAATACCTAGGTAGGTACTTACAGTGTGTCTCAGTGTTTCGTTTTGTTTAACATATTTGATACAAGCATGAGGCGTGGCCAACCAGGCCGACTGAGCGTCCTTCTTTCACACGAAGATAAGCCTCCAGCTTTTAAGAAATTTTAAAGTTCCGTTTACGTACGTTTTATTTGCTAAGTACCTATTCATAATTTCATGAGAAGCTCGAGTTCAAACGGATATTAACGTTTATTTTATTTAAATAAATTGTTTTGCTATAGAATTGACGCATTATTATATTTCTTATGAAACCGGCACATGGCTACTTAGAAATTCTCTATTTAAAATAAACTAGGGACAAGTAACGGCGGACAGGTCGAATGCAATAATTCAACAAACTATGAAACGAGTTAAACATCCGATGAATCTCAAGTCACAATACTAGTGCCTCAGATGGCCACCAGAAGTGGTGCCCAGCGGAATCAAAGCGGACCCTTCAAACAATTGAGAAATTGTACGAAAACGGCCATAAACCTATTCTGAGAATGTGTGGGAACTTGTCTGACATGGGTGTTTTAGGAATTGTTGAGAATTATTTATATGCCAACAGCTGACTTTGACAACAGGACAGCTGCTCTTAGACCACGATAGAGAGCGGTCGACGTAGTCTAGGCTAGCAGGGTCAGGGCTTATTCGATAGCAACGTGACTGTCTCTGTGGAGAGGTCGTAAGGGCGAAAGTGTTGTTTAATACTTACGTTGCATCACAATTGAAGTTTTAGAACATTTAATAATAGTGAATATTAATGGAACGCGTGTCAGGCGCGTGAATCTCAGTGAGTCTGTTTGTGAACGATTGGGTGAGCGTTGACCATTTTATGCCTTCTTGTTCCTTTTTATGGCATGATCAAGGAGTCCTATTTCGCGTTTGGTTCTGCGGACTCGGCGAAAGCCTTCTATAGGGTGTGACACTTACCAACAAACTGCCGACAAGTAGGTACTCCACCAACAGACTCCCGCTCGGGCAGGCACTCCGCTTGTGGAAGGCTGAACCGACTTCATTCTCGCAACTCGTTAGGGCCGACTTGAGCTATAATGCTACTCTGTAGTTGTTGACGCACACAAACCAACCGAACGTTAGTGATGGCTACCTCCTCCCCATGGACTGACTAACTGCAGAACACTTTGCATTGCACTCGATGTACGCACACTTCCCGGGAGGGGGGTAGGCTTCACCAAGTAAGTACCCTAAACTGGATTGATAGCCGTTCTAAGCAACGTTAGGAGTCGTGTCTCATTAAATCACACCTGGCTTGCGGGCCTCTCCCTGATAGCAAAAAATTATATCTAGCGAGACACGATTTTTGGCCATCCAAATTACAAGAAACTCTTTGCTGCTAGACGAGGACATTCGCACGGCTCCCGATTATTTTATTTATTTATTGGTCTATCTACAATCGTTACACTGTTTAAACAAATTTACACAAGCAAACATACAAGCCAGGTGCACAATATTAGGCGACACAGCATGCAAAAACAATATATTATATAAAAATAAACAAAAGTTAAAGTAAGAATAAGTGCAGAAATGACGCAAATTTTTACACAATTTCAAAACGTTGACAAGTTGACAGTAGTTGGGGAAATCGTGCGTTACTTAGAGGTAATGGTTATCTATTTTGGTGGACTTGGCGCTTGAACTTTGGATGTGAAGTGCAACAAATATCACAACTAATGTTAAGAAGTCTGCAAAGTCTCGGGACTGGAGAGTTAGACCCTGAACCAGTTCTGCGGAAGAGGGGACGTAACAGTTTGATGGGGTGACGTGGATATTTATGGGGTATGTTAAAATTAAACTTACTTAACAACGAGTCTAATATACTGTGAAGAACTTTGAACAGAAAGATTAAATCAGTATTATCTCTACGTTTTTCGAGTGAGGTCATACCAAATTTTTCGAGACGTTTTGCGTAGCTTGGAACTTTTTTTGCTATTCTCGCAGAAAAGGCAAGGTGGTTTAATAGTAGATTATGCACCGAGGGGCTAAAGTTGTGTCTTATGTCACGGCCGTCATATTGAATCTCGAGCGCAATGAAGGTTTCGGGATTTAACTCCCGAGCGCAGCGAGGGAGTTAAGAGTTTAACTCACGAGCGAAGCGAGGGAGTTAATACAAGAATCCTTCATTGCGCTCGAGATTCAAGCTAGCCCAAGGCAAAGACACCTTTAGCCCAGAGGAGGATACTCTACTTTTTACACCTACTGTGAGAAAATAATAGCCATAGTACGAAAAACAAAGTATTTATTAAATAAACAAACAGTAAGAAAAACATATTTAGAACTAGTTAGTTATATGCACTTACATATTAATTGAAGTTAATGGTAACATTTGAGACATTAGTCCAGTTGTGCAAAGATAAATATGTCTTCGAAAACATGGCAATGATATGAAGAAATTGAAGAAGTAGTCGTTATGATTTTGTAGGAAATCGAGAATATCATCCACGCGTAGTAAGGGTTTCGAGAATAGCTTTCCTCTTTCTGGCACCAAAGGGTGTTTGTTAGTACTATACTGCCAATTTAGCTGAGCATGTGAGATTCCAAATTCAAATCACATTATTGACCAGCGGGTCATAATGAAATCCAGTACAACATTATTGACCGGCTGTGCCCCCGGCCACTAATGACTCACTTTGGGTTAAGGTTGCTTGACATATAATTTGACATTTTCGAGCAGGTGGTGTGAAAAAATCTTTTCTGTATGCGCTCTAACCTAAGACTATGTGATGCATAATGGGGACGCCACACAACCGCGCAGTACTCCAATACGGTACGAACGAGGCAATTGAACAAATATATTTTTGTTTTGGGTTGGCAAAAACATTTTGCATTCCGCATGACAAAACCGAGTGTCTTTGATGCTTTTTTGATAATACTGTCCATGTGGGGAATAAATGTCAGCTTGCGGTCAAGAAGGACCCCCAAGTCTCTGATTACATCTACTTTACTTAGGCATCATACTATAATGGTAGGCAATACAATTTGACTTCCGAGTCAACGTTATTTGACCATTCCAAAAGTCTATTGACATCTTCTTGAAGTAATGCTGAATCGGCTTGAGTATCTATTACACGAACTATTTTCAAATCGTCAGCGAATAAGAATGGCGTGGAGTTAATGAAGCAATTAGGAAGATCGTTAACAAAGATAACAAATATTACAGGACCCAGGTGGGAACCCTGTGGAACCCCACACTGCGAGCGATTACACTGCGAGCATCCTATAAATGGGGTAGCTTAAGGAAGTGAGAAGTGACGATTTGGAATACTAATGCTAATGCGGCGTATAGCAGCAGGAGCAATCGTAAAGAATCCTGCCAGCGACTGGCGTAATCATTTTTCTAGCTTAAGGCATAAGTACCTACTTAAGAGAGTGATTTCAAAGAACAGACTACTCACTGCACTAGGCTCACTACATTGGTTAAACTCTCCGAATGCATAATCTCCTCCTTTTTATGCAGTCGGTTCAAAAGTAGTTGCAAGTTAGCTCCTTGAATACTAAATAGCTTGTTCGACTTGTTTACCAATGAAAAATCTGAAACAAAAGTCACTATCACTCTAAGTGATTGTTTTGATAATTTAGAAATTAAATTGTTGTTTTTAATATTATTATTACGCATGAATTACCAAAAGCACTTTAATAACTTAAATTGTAAATATCCTTTTTGTTCGAGATTCGTGTTGTACGAGTATATAATCATGGCGGGACACGTCCAGTGCAGACGGCTAGGAGAACGTTTGAATCAAGCATGTTTCGAAGAAAACTCTCATATTGGAGAGGTTCTGTACACGCGTTGGCCGGTATTTAATCGGAAGGTCGCTCGGCGCTAGTGCCGATAGAAAATGGCAATCTGACCGCTGTGAGATACGAAAACGAGATTCTCAATTACATCCACGCCAGTCCACAATTCGCCAAGGGCGACAATGCATGATAATGCCCGCATCCCCACACAGCTCATGTGGTAAACGAGTACCGTCAAGGCGTGGGAATCCATCAAATGGAGTGGCCGGCGAGAAGCCTTGACCTAAACCCTACCGAACATGCTTGGGACGGACTTGACAGATGTGTGCCGAAATCCACCTCCTGTCACCCTTTATGCCCATATTAAATGCACTTATTGAAGCATAGGAGAATATTCCTCAGCATAAACTGAAGAATCCAGTACTCAGCATACCAAATTAGTGTAGAAGCCGTATTGCACGCACGAGAGCACGCGAGGCAAACGAAACATTCAATGATAAAATTAAAACAATTGTTTCCATTTCGAAAACCCAGTTTTTTGTCCAAATGTTATTTTGTTTTTTCCTTCTTTAACACTCTTTTTTTGTTTCAGTTTCGTGTTTTTTGAATGCGTTATAATATATACATTTGAATGTGTTTAATCACTTGCTTTTGACTTCAAGAAGCTATCTTGCGTGGTTACGGAAATATTTCATGATAAGTTAGTGGCTTTTTTATATTGCTCTTGAGTGTATCTTGTTTCAAAATAATGATAGGTAAAAGACTGCACTGAGTGTGAATATTATTTCAATAGCGTTGTGGTCCCGGGGACGAACTACTGACAGAAACAGCTGATCTGTTGAACATGGCTCAATAATCGTTGACATCCAATAGCGAGAGTACCGTACTTACATACTCAAAGTGTTTAGTGTACTAGTATAAAACTTGATAGTTATCATTACTTTGTATAAAGATTTGGCTAGTAATAGCAGTCTAGAGAAATTACTTTGACGTTAGTGGTCTGTCAAAGTATAACCAGATGAGCGAGGTGTCCACATAGCGTGTGATCACCGCGGCCTCATCAGGACACCAAAGTGTCCATATAGCGCGTGACTACCGCGGCCCAGGTCACAAACATGTCCATATAGCGCGTTGCCACCGAGGCCCAGGACACCAACGTGTTCATATAGAGCGTGACCACCGCGGCCCAGGACACCAAAACGTGTTCATAGGTATAGCGCGTGACCACCGCGGCCTCGCCAGGCCACCCCGCGCACTACACTCATCAGTACTGCAGACTGTATGATCTTCTTACATTACTTTACCACCACCTTTAGACGTTGTGTTCCATTCAAAGAAGCTCCACGATTGATATTCAGGTGTCAGTATGTCTGGCGTCCCATCCAGCCGAGACTCCTGAACCACTAAACGTTCACACTACCGCTTATCGGTTTACGATGATGACTTTCACAGTTTTTATTATCATAATACTTCTTTTTCACTGAGAGTAAGAAATGAAAAATAAATGCTCGATTAGTGATCAAGATTTGGAGATATCGAGCAGCAGGCGCGACTGGCGTGCGGGCACCACGCGGGCGCGCGCTGGCGTGTTGGCGTGCACGGCTGCACCATTCACGGCACAGACAAGCGCGCTTCTAAACACTATCCGTTAACTCAAATGTAACAATCGACATTTACCAGATCGGGACGAAGCGGATCCTTAATGAAAGTTTTTGGTGAGCGCGTCCTAACGTTAATTCATTATTAGTGGGGCGCAGTGTTCTAAAGGCTCGGGACGGCTCACTGGGCCGCGGCTCGGGCGGCGGGCATGCTGGCTCACGCGGGCGTGGGGAGCGGCGCGGCGTGCAGGCGTGCGCGAGTGGCGGGGGCGCGCCGGGTACTGCCGCTCGCGCCCCGCCACGGCCGCGCGCCGCCGCACTCGCGCCGCCGCGCGCGACCACTACGCCCGCCGCCGCGCACGGCCACGCACTCGCCAGCGCCACACCTCTACCGTACACAAACTTTTTACGTGCCGCAAGCTAAAATTTATGCATGACGCGAACTTACTACAACTAAGTTTTTGTCACAAACATTTCTTATTACCTACCGTTTAAGACCATACGCAATTTTGAATTAGGGCTCCCGCAGACAGCGCGACGTGACTTTTCTAGAACAATTTTCATGAAGTTTTCATAGGAATTGTTCTACCAGAGTCACGTCGCGCCTGTTTACCTTTAGCTGAGGTCGAATCTCTGAGTACCTATTTCAGATTACATAACAAACTTTCAGGATCGCAAAAAAAGTGTCAACAGGCTACATTATTTTTGATTTTGAAGAAACTACTTAAAAATAGGCTTTTATGTTATGTTTTCATTTTGAGTTAACGACTCCAATAGGGGCTGCAGTCTCGACATACTTAACGATCGCTTTACGATCGAATTCAGTCCCAAAATTTTAACGATCCGGATGTAACGAATTTGGTAGTCTCGATAGTTATCATAGTTATCGATTGTTATCCGTATTTTACTGAACACTGTCGCAAACTTGACGATATTCTTAGTGTTTACGAATATATTTAGCGGCCTTTTTTGAAAGCCCGCTAAGTGATTCGTTAGCATCGTAAACTAGAATTTTTTGGTGTTTGCTAGTAATTTTAAACAAAAATTATGCGGAATGGCCGTACTCGATGGTGTATTGTGTGTCTGTACCGATGAGGCTTTTAAGTCCACCTATTTATAGGTTCCAGACATACTAGGTACGTGCAAATGAGCGTCTCCGTAAATCACCGCATTGGAGGGAGCCAAAGACATTTAAATCTTTTTGAAGGAAGTGAATCGTCCGATCTTCGTATAAAAATAAATAACACACAACTGCGAATCATTCAACTTTTAAATCTCCTTTAGGTATCACTATAATTTCCTAAATTCACACATTCTAATTCTAGACACTGTTTACATGAGACACGTTGCACACCTATCCGCATAACACTATCAATAAACTCAGCAGTTAAATAAAGTGGCTCGACAATTTCTTTTTCTTAGCCGATAAGTTAACTGTATTCAAATTTAGTTTTTATTATTATTTAAATGTACTAAATTAACCTGCTATCTTAGGTGGAATGTACATGGATTTCTCACAACTGTATTCAACTGATTTTAGTATGGTGTATTCTTGGTAAATAGATATTCTATTCATTTTATTCTATTGAAAAATAAATAAATAAATAATGCACAACCACAAAACATGTTTTCAACTTTATTAAATTTCTATTACAACAATCATATCCTATGTTCATATATTATCCTAATAATCTAGACACATTTTACACTGGGCATGTTGCATACCTATCAAAAAATCTTTATCTAATGAAAATGTGAACTTTCACTATTCACTTAGTTCAAATTGTTTTCTTCTTCTTCTACGTCGTGCCCTCACTACACGAGATAGCGACCACAAATGACGCATCTCTAAGCTATGTGGCCTTCTGAAGTGTGGACCGCGAGACCTCCAACAGCATTGATATGGTTATGAGACCGCAATTCGCACGAAAGTGAAACTCCGTTGAAATTTTTCATTTCTGTACCTTCAAGTGTCATATTACGCAACTCTATACAGGGTGGAGACTTTCAGCGGGGCAGTAAGGGGAAGTACCTTATCTGCTGCAGCTTGTTGTATTGGATCATTGAGTTCCCTTCAAAATGGTTGAGCTGAATGGTGCTGATCCATACGTCATGTTCGTGAACGGGCACCGTCAGTAGGCACTGGTCATTTCTTAGCTGCCACGGCTTATTTTAATTCCATAATTGTTTTTATCTTTTTATTACGGACGCTTTTAACGTGCACGTCTTTCTACATCGTTCTCACATGTATAATTACAACCTGAATGATGTAACCACTCTATTGTAACAATATTTTGATTTAAAAGAGTGTCCATGGAGTTTCTTGCCCGTTCTTCTCCATAGGTACCTACTACGCTTTGGAATGGGCAACTAGCTTCATCTTTCTGACTGACCGACCCCTTGACAATTCAAAAGTGCCTGTAATTGGTTTATTTGAAATAAATGCTTTGAGTTTGAGTTTGCTACGCGAATGTGGTCTTAGGAGACTATCCATATTTTTTTATGGAATTTTGATCCACATTCACAGATTAAAAAAAAAAATACAGTTGGCAAGAAAATAGCCATTTTACACAAAATCATTTTTTGATGCCAATCGACCCTGTTTCTAATACTGATCAAAAACTTCTATGGGACCAACCATCGTTGGAGTACTCAAAAAGTCACAAATTGCAAAAAACTTTTCCCTTACATTCTGTAAAGAATTTGTGTAACTGAAATACAAAAAATAAAATAAAAGACAAATGATCACGTAGAATTTTACACATATCAAAAAGAAGGCGTATTAATTTTCTTTTTTTGTTAACTAACATAAACTGATGATGTTATTCTTATTTAAAATCTTGCTGTTTCTTGCCCTACGATATCAAGTGCTCGAAGAGACCACCATTTCGACGAATACATAAATTGATTCGTTTCTGTACCGACCTAGTGGCTGCTGACAATTTATTTGTATGAATTCCATACAAAAGTCTTTTAAGTTCTTGAACACTATCGTATTGCTTTTTGTAAACCTCAGTTTTCAGGTAGCCCCACAAAAAGAAATCTAGAGGCATCAAATCTGGACTACGCGCTGGCCAAGAAATACGACCATGTGTTCCTATCCATTGATCACCAAACTGTCGCTCGGTTCAAAGTCGAACGCGTACTGCGGCTGTTGTGAGATGGAGCGCCATCTTGTTGAAAAAACATTCTTCTTGATTCCGACAGTGGTAAATCATCGACGAGGTTTTCAAGATTCTCTAATATTCTGTTGTTATAAATGTTGGAATTCAAGGTGCCTTCATAAAATTCCACCATTACCCTCGGTTCCATATTATACCACACCAACAATTAAAAGAAAATCGCACTTGATTATGTGTTTCGCGAAACCTGAGAGAATTCTCCAAAAACAAACCAAATACCAATAATGGTGATTTCGCCGGTTGTACATTCCATTATTAGAAAAATTTGTTTCATCAGACCATAATATGAAATTCAGAAAATGGTGATCTCTGCAAATTTTGCCACTTAACCACCTGCAAAAACTAAGTCTTCGAGCGGCATCCCCTGAATGTAAGGCTTCAACTAGTCGCCCCTGTCGGTAATATTTATAACCATACTTCTTCCATATCTTTAGTACGAAACGATGTGAAACACCTACTTCTTCAGCGACTGCTCTTACGCGGTGTCCTGCGTGAGCGACGAACACGACGCGACGCGACGCTGCGAACACGACGAACGCGATCAACTCAACGGCATACCCTACTTGCGGCCTATATGACAGTCTGCGGCGAGAAGCGACGTAATGCGGACTTGTTTTGAGGGCGACCAGATGCGACACCACGAACTACGTAATGGTTGATTCAGAAGCGTTGATCGACGCAGTGCGTTAGCAAAGATTGTTGTGGGACAAAAAACATAAACATTATAGCCGATTATTGGCATTGTTGCCGAAGCAGTAGAAGACTCAGGCTCAGGAGATGCTCATCAACGAAATATCAAAACTGAATACCCCATCAAACACAGAATCTTCAATGATGGGTTACTTCACTTCTGGTGATTCATCTCAGTGATAATTTCATAATAATTAAAATATTTTCAATAATTACAATATTACATTATGTAGTTTCATTTCTATGTACCTACTCACCGCAATGTCAAGAGTAATCTTTCTTCAATAGAAATAGGTTTTTGAAAATTTAAAAGAGTGTCCATGGAGTTTCTTGCCCGTTCTTCTCCATAGGTACCTACTACGCTTTGGAATGGGCAACTAGCTTCATCTTTCTGACTGACCGACCCCTTGACAATTCAAAAGTGCCTGTAATTGGTTTATTTGAAATAAATGCTTTGAGTTTGAGTTTGTTGTTTTTTAATGAAATTCAGCCTTAATATTAGCAATAATGTAATCGAAAGTAGACGGTAACACTCCACAATATTGTTTAAACATTTTAGAATCGTTTCTTAATTTTGGATATAAATGATGGAACTCGCCAAATGTGTTTCTTTGTAAAAATATTATATTTGTTTTCTTTCTGTGCTTTTTACGATATTTTATTAAAAGTCTGTACTTTAAATATGAACTTTCAAGCAAAATTGTACTGTACTTCTCCATGATTCGAGAAATAATGACCAAAATCACGTAGGACATTTGTGGCGTGTAGCATCGCGTCGCATTACGTCGCGTCGTGTTGCGTCGCGTCGTGTCGTATTCGTCGCTCACGCAGGACACCGCGTTAATGATATTTCGGGATAAGCTTCGACAAGTGTAAGAACAGAAATGGTCAAATTTTCATATACTATAAATTTTTAAAAGATTTGTAATAAACTTTCTGGTTGGCACATGACGATTTGGATATTTGATCCTATACCATTCTAACGCAGCCGATGTATTTTTATTATTTACGTAATATGCTTCTAGCAAGTCTAAACGTTCTAAATTGGAGTTTTTTTTTTCTCTTATCAATAGCTGTCCTATTATGGCACTTAATGTAAAATTCACAACACACTCAGAGCTTTTCTGACGCAACAAACTGTAAAGATTGTTTTTTATTTAATAATAACGAGTTTGAAATTTAAATTGTTTTTAAACTTATCTTTTTATTCAGTCAACAAAAAGATCTCAAACGTCACTAAAAAAGCTTTTGCGTAAAATTTTCATACAAAATGTACGGTAAAAGTTTTTTGCAATTTGTGACTTTTTGAGTACTCCAACGATGGTTAGTCCCATAGAAGTATTTGATCAGTATTAGAAACAGGATCGATAGACATCAATTTTTTTTTGTGTAAAATGGCTAATTTCTTGCTGACTGTAATTTTTTTGGAAAATCTGTGAATGGGGATCCAAATTCCATAAAAAATTATGGATAGTCTCGTAAGACCATTTTCGTGTAGCTGCAACGGATACTGCACTGATACTGATACCCTTTACTGCCCCGCTGAAAGTTTCCACCTTGTATACTTTAATGAGAAAATATAATATATGCAGTGGGGTCGCCGTTTGAGCCAAAATGGTTTAGCCGAGAAATAATTATATGCTGTTACCTTGTCACATCAATGAAAAATTATTAAGTAAATACCATTGAAATTACATAATTTGCTTGCAATGACAACAAATAAACAATTTACAATTCCATAATGACTTGACATTGACACTTGACAAGTTTGGCATTAGGTTAATAATGTTGCAAGGAGGCTGATTTTAATGTCCTTAGTTATTTAAAAACTTATTTTAATTCTTTAAAATGGTTATCGCTACTTATTAGTATTCATGAAAAATTGTCTTTCCAAGATATGGTTCACATAGCCACTATAAAATTTTCCAGATTTTTTTTTTATTAAATCATGTTAACTAATTTTGCCTGTTTCCACGGTAAATTTGTTACGGACAATAATTGTCTTCGAAAAAATCGAACCATGAATACGCTTTTCGCTGGCGTACCGACACCGTTTTGTCAAAGTTATGCACGATTTTGCACGCTAACTCGGATGTAGAGACTTGCATTTGTCGTAAGCATCGTTATGGCAAGCGATTCTTTTCGATATTATTTATCGCTCGATAGTTTGCGACAGCAGTTTGCGACATGTCGAGACTGCAGGCCCTGGCCCTGCAGTCTCGACATAGTTAGCATTCGTTTTCGGTTGCTACTTAGCAACCTGGATTGTTAGGACTTCCTAACAATCCAGATGTAATGATATTTGGTGGTCTCCACACTCAAATTTATCGGTTGTTACTGGTATTTTAGGTAGGTACCGGTAAGTAACAACCGATAAATTTGAGTGTCGAGACTTCCAAACATTTACATCAACATTTACATCTGGATTGTTAGGACTTACCAACCGAAAACGATTGCTAACTATGTCGAGACTGCAGGCCCTGGTCAAGTGCGCGTCGGACACTCTTACCGACCGAAGGTAACCTTTTTTTTTCCTATTTTCAATGTTACATTTAAATTTTTGGAAATACCTTGTGTGAGGCATACTATTTATTGACGTGACAACGTCTTATAATTCGATGGAGCCGGCTGCACAGACGAAAAAACATGACTCATGCGGCGTTACACGTGACTCATGTGGCGTTACCTTGCTCTGCTCTCCGCTCTCTCAGAACGAGCGACAAAGAGGCACAATCGGCCTCCGCATTCGGCAGCGTGCGACATCTGTCTCTCTCCTACTTGAGTGAGCGATGCGTCCGCGTGGACAGCTGCTATACAATAATACATTTACATGTTTTCGTCAAGTATGAAGTGCAGTGAAAAGTGAATGATTGTTTACAGCAACGATAATTGCGGCGATAAAGGTAATGATTATTTCGATATGAAATATAATTATGTTCAGTGATATATTGTCGAATATTCGTGCTTTCAGCATTAAAATAAATAGCATCGGTCCACTAGTGCAGCGATTGTAGGTTATGCTATAATTGACAAAATTATAACAATAAGAAAACTATGAACACTGTAAAAAAAAAATTACATAATTATTGTATTTATGCGTACAAATAAATGTAACTTGATCAATTTAATTGTGATTTCCATTTAACTCCTTCTCCTATATCCATACAAAATATGTATCAAACAAATAAAATTAAAATTTTCTTTTGAATAATGCAACCATTCCATCAGTATTTTCTTATGACGTTGTCACGTTCAACTATCGTCAGTAAACCGACTTTACAGACAACCGATTTTTTGTTATTACATTAACAAGCTACTAAATTTAAAAGGCGTTTAAATTAATTGTAATTAATTGAATTGGTCTATTAAATGATGAGATGCAATTGAAATTAGTTTTAATGAAATCCATTCATCACCGTTTACAATTAATGGAATTGCAATTAATTGAATAAATATTATATTAGGAAACAAGCACTGATTCGAAGATAGAATAGGTTTACTACTTACGTAGGTCACACTGAAAGTTTTTAGAAAATAAAAAACGGAATGATGTAGAAGCCTGTTAATATTTTTATTGCTTTGCGAAGTAGTCTCTGTTCCTTTCTAAGCACCTTCGCATGCGATGGAACCATTGACCGAAGCAGTGGGCCCACTCTTTTTTAGAGATTTCATCCACGCCTTTTTCTAACGCAGCCACGGCATCTTCAGGGTTCATAAAACGAATTCCTCTAAATTTGTTTTTTATTTTTGGAAATAAATAATAATAAAAAGTGTTTATTTCTCACCACAAGCCAAAAAAATACAAACAATATTTAACACACAAAAAAAATAGCTAACGATTTTTGGTTGTGGATCGCTGGTGCCTGTGGTAGGTAGTAACACCTGTATTACAGGTCACCAGGTCCCCACCTGCTTGAGATTACATATTTGATAGCCTAACATCTGATATCACAACAAGTAACATAAGTTTCAAACAATTAGTGAGCTTATTATTAGAGTAAAAAATAAATAAATAAAACGAATTAAAAGTAAAAGTATGTTGGGAGGTTTTTATGAGTGTAAGGGTGTGTGCGAGGGTGTGTGTGTGTGTGTGTGTGGGTGGGTGGATGTTGGAGAGAGTGTTACTGGATGAGTCTGATTAGACTAATACGTCAAAGAGAGCTTCTGTAGCAGCATATGTTTGGCTTTGTAGCCAGGCTTGTAGAGCGATTTTAAAATTATATTTGTTCAATGAGTGCAGGGAAAGAATTCGGTTTAATTTATTGTAAAGATAAGGTCCAAGGAAAATAAAGAATCTATGACTAAAATAAGTTTTAAGAGGAATAGCTAAGGCAACTATATGGTTACGGTGATTGGTTTGCTGAGAATAGTTGGAAATAGCATGTTGTTTAATAGCAGTGGCCAGTACAAACAATTGCCTTACCGTAAGGACTTGACAATATTCATAGAGCTTGACGGTGGGATAAAGTCTTGGCAAGAAACAGCACACCTTAAGAACCACTCTCTGCGCACGTTCGATCTGAATATAGTGAGACTTCGCAGCCACACCCCAGGACGAGACACAATAAACCAAAATTGATTGACACAGTGCCAGATAAGTCATTTTCATGACAACAGTATCTGCTGATTTGCGTAGTTGTTTAAAAATGTACATTAGTTTGCGCACTCTATTAGATAGGTGTATTATGTACTCTTTGAATGTAAGGTTGCAATCAATCACTATGCCAAGATACTTTATCGACGAGATTTTACAGTGATCTTGGGTGCCACTGCCGTCGCTACTACCATTAGACTGTGTCAACTGGGCAGCAACGTTTAGTGAGCTCGTAACTGACACATTTGTATTACGAATAGAAACATTTATTATTTTCGTTTTTGATATGTTCAGGGTAAGCAAGTTGTTCCCAAGCCATTCACTAACTGTACCGAAACCCTTCTGAGCAAGACGATATGCCTCTTCCCAGTTGTCCGAGGAGAATACAAGTGCTGTATCGTCCGCATAGGAAAATATTGTACCGCTTTCTAGACTGAGGCTACACAGGTCATTCATGTAAGTTAAAAATAAACTGGGGCCAAGGATACTGCCCTGTGGCACACCAAAACCTACATTTAAATCGGAGCTAGAGTAGGTTCCAATCTTGGCACTCTGTATTCTATTTGTAAGATAGCTCTGAAACAGGGATAGCTGGGTACCTCGTATACCCAGGCATTCGAGCTTGGATATTAAGATGGGAATCGAGACCGTGTCGAATGCCTTCGCGAGATCTAGGAACAATGCAACACATTTCTTACCGTTGTCAAGTTTATGAGCTATCTGATTAACCAGTTTGTGAACAGCATCAGCAGTAGATAGACTTTTTCGAAAGCCAAACTGGTTAATTGACAAAAGATTGCGTGCCTCTAAAAATGCAACCAGCCTTGTATTTATTAACTTTTCCAATATCTTGGACATCGCAGGCAGAACTGATATGGGCCTATAGTTTTCGACACGACCACGATCACCAGATTTAAAAATAGGGTGAAGAATTGCGTTTTTGAACCAGCAGGAAAGACACCAGAGTCAAGGCAGAGGTTGCAAACATATTTCAGCGGAGGTACAATAACGTTTTTATGTCGTTTTAGAAAACTAGAGGAAATACCGTCCCAGCCGACTGCAGAATCACTCTTAAGTGAAAGGATCAAGCGTTCCACCTCCTGTTCATTCGTCCTAAGCAGCACAAAAGATTCCGTCTGAGGGACGGGTAGCGAAATAGATCGAGGGTCTCTATGTATTTTGTCAGCTAGACGTCTCCCTACATAAATTGCGAAATAATCATTAATTTGATTTACAGTGTCCTGCTTATCGTGATTATTCGCTATGAGATCATGGGCTGAAGATCTAAGTTGACCTATGTTTGTGACGTTTTTAATTACACGCCATAGCTGCTTAGAATTTCTACCTGCTTTTTCAAATTCTAGTCTCTCATAATCTCTTTTTGCTTTTCGTAGCAGATTTGTACAAAAATTACGATACCTTCTTTAGGACACCACGAGGACTTCATTTGATGGATCCGTTCTAAGCTTTTTATACAAATTGTCTCTATGGCGCATCCAGGGTTTAATCGGCCTGCGTCTACGTGAAGTTGAGATAGTTTTAGTGTTCTTGGTTAAAGCTAGGAGAAGTGGTTCCGTTAAGTATTTAGTAGCCAAATTAGGATCTTTCGTTGCATAGACGGCATCGAAACTTATGTTGCTAATGTCATTAGTAAGCTCATCCTCATTTATTTTTGTGAATTGGTGTGAGTTTAGAGTTTTGATTCTATTTACTGACAAAGAGAGTAAAACTGCAAAGTGATCTGTAACAGTGGATTCTAGCACCATGACTGTGCTAGAGAAAGAAGTTTTTATATTGGCGTGATCAAGACATGTAGATCCATGCGTTTCCAACACATGTCCCGGGAAAAGTCCGTGGTGAGCTAGTAAATCCAAATAGTCCAGTGAGTATGCATCTTTATTATTGCGGGAAATATCAATATTTATGTCTCCCATAACTACAATGTTTCTAAACGATTTAAGCTCACATAAAACACTGTCCATAGATTGTATAAAATTTGAGGGATCTTTAAATGCATAAGGCCTGTACACAGCAATTATGGCTATATCAGCTCCAACCGTGATCGTCAAACAGTTCGCTTCGGATACGACGGGTTCTTTGACTTTCACATTAGCTAACAAACTATTGACATATATAATTACTCCGTCATTCTGATTAAAGGTTTTTGATGACTTATGAGAAATATATCCCTCTAGAATCGGAGTGAAGGGGTTGCGGGAGAGCCAACATTCTGATAAAATAATAACGTCAATAGGAACCACAATTCTTTGTAATAGAGTTAGAAGCCCCGCATAATTAGCATTTATACTGCGAATGTTTTGGGATAAAATAGTCAAACGTGTGTTAGAGGGCAACAGCTTGGTACAGTCATCAGGGTCACATGTTATCGCGTTTGAAAAAGTAACGTTATCCAAATTATCCAACATGTCATTTACATTATTTGAATTATCGAATGGTACGGTTTAAAACTAAGAGGACAAAGTACAGAATTCTTAATATTATTATTTTTCCAGTAACATGTGGGTCACAAGCACAACAGTATTCCAAGGAAATGTGAGAACCAAGACTAAAACTAACTCCCGGTTTTGATCGTGAATTTGTAAGTTTTGCAAATATTTTGTGTGGGTACGATGTAAGATGGTGTGTATTTTCGTGCCAGTGTGATTGTTTGGAAGTGTGTGTGTAAATAAGTGTGATATAAAAACCAAACAATTGCAACATGTAACAAAAATCAATGAAATAATTAAAATTAGGCATACTGCATAGTTTGGTAGCTATAAGTAAATAATAACAATAGAAACAACAAAAAATATTAAAAGTAGACATGCAAGTTTTTGTAAAAATAAGATAATTACTACATAGTCAGGTTTGAGTTAACTTGGCTAAGTTTTTTTCAGAGTTCACTACGACACGTTGCGCCCCGTCTTCTTTGCGTAAGTAAACTTTACCATATATGCTGTCCAGCAATGTTTATATTTATGCTGGGCGGCGAAATCTCTTGCTAGAAAGTATATCTTCCGGGTTTTCGATGGTAGGCTGTCTGATATATAAATAGGTACCTTGGGGCCGTCAACATGTAGGTGCGCTGTATTTAATTTGTTGTTAAAGTTGTTTTTGTTGAAGATCCTGACCGAATGAAGCAATTTTGACTTGAGCATAACGGTAGTAAAATCAACTATGATGGTGTTATTCATGGAGCTTTTGGTGTTTATTCTATAATACATCCTTAATATCGGATTGAAGAATGGTGGTATCAAGGACGTTTCCGATATTTTTCACTGCTTTAGCCAGATCAAGTTTCGATTCATCAGCAATTTTTGGGACATTTTTTATTTCAAGACTAGTTATTTTTGATTGTTTTTCCAGATGGTCGATTCTTTCTTCAAGTATACATAATATAATCCCGATTTTCCTTCCTCTCGACTTCATATTCCTGCATTTTTGCCAGCATCTCAACATATTTGGCAACAGAAAAATCAACGTAATCCTGAAGTTTACTGCATTGGTTTTTAATTTCAATCAGCGTCGTTGCAATGTCTGAGCGAAACAATGATTGCTCTTTTCTTATGTCTAAAAGTATGTTCGATATTTCGTCCTTGAACTCACTCATGTTGACAAGATTTTCGTGATCGTCCCGTTTCTTTTTATTGCGCCTGGTTATATTTGAATCCATGCAAGCTTCACTCGATTCCGTAGGCACACTAATATTTGGCTCAGATTGGTGAAGAACAGGTGACTGCCCACTTATTACGGCTGGTGATCGTGGTGGAGTACGTCGTAGCGGCATCATTTTTATTTAAAAAGCTGTGCTGCGTATTTATACTTTAGCGTGATTTAAAATATGTTTAGTGATTTAAAAACAATCTTAAACAAAATCAAGATGTATCAGACCTTATACTGTATGTATAATAGACAACAATAAAAATAAAAAAAAATCAAAAAGTTCTAACAGACGGGTATTGGATTTGAACTCGAGACGATATGATTACTGGTGGGCAGCCTACACCATAGTGCTACAGCACAACGTTACGTAGTCATTCGAAAATTACGATCGGTAGCGAAGCGAACGGATTTTGTTTTTAAACGGTGACGGTAGTCGTATCCTTTGTGTAAGTAATGAGTTCAAAGTTCACAATTTTAAGACTTTGTTGTTCGTTTTAGAGTTTCTGTTTGTATTTTGGAGATGATAGAATTGTTATATCACTATAATTTTCACACAGTTTGTCACTTGATCACTTGGGTTTATAATGCTATATTTTTCTCATAAGAGTAACCACTTTTTCCACTGATTTAAATTTTAAATACAACGAGAAGAAAAAGCACGTCCGTTCACTGTGACACCGCGCAGAGGGGGGGGGGGGGAAATAAAAGTCACAAGGTGCCAGGTCAGGACTGTAAGGATGATTGGGCACGCCACAATTGCGGCGATAAGTCCCCTCTTTGAGTAGTGGCTAGAGAGGCGCCACGGCGTCTTCACCTTCCACCTGACGTAGGTTCTCACCGAGCACGGTTGCTTTGGGAGGTTTCGGATTAGGCGGGAGGAAACGCCCGGGTCACCATTGTGTGGATCACCCGGAGGACATGGTGGAGCACACGGTGGAGGTCTGCCCGGCTTGGGCGGAGCACCGCCGTGTCGTCGTGCAGGCGACTGGCGGTGGCGATCTCTCGCGTCCGGCCCTGGTCCAGGCCAAGGTACGGAGCGAGACGGCATGGGAAGCCGTCACCTCCTTCTGCGAAGCAGTAATGCTCGCGAAGGAGGAAGCGGAACGCGTGAGGGATAGGCAAAATACGCGCCCTCACGCTCCTAGTCGCCGCAGGAGACGCCCTGGGCGTCGGGAATCCCAGGCCGATTCCCGGCAGCGGTGGCCGTGGGCTTGCGGACGGCGACCAATGGGTGGTTCGCCGTCAATCAATCATCAAATCATGAAATGCTAATCGAAGTCTATCGTAACATTGTTGTTGAGTTAGACCGCAACGAAAGTCGTAATAAATCATTGGACGAAAATTTTCTCCAGTCAAATCCATTTCGACGCACGGCAGATACTTTTTAAATTGCCGCCAATTTGTAAAAAACAAATGACATTGTTCATCTACAGATTCTCAAAGAGTTCCTAATTCGAAATTTAAATAAGTACATGTTTCATCAGCTGCTTTTCTTACTGGCCTATTCTAAAAACTTTCAGTGTGACCCGTACTACTTTATCTACTTTCACATTATTCAGTCATTTTACCTGCCAATTTAATTCATATCGTTATGTATATTATTGTTACCTATTAATCAACTACGTAATTTTAATTATTTTGTGCGGCGACCCTCGACAGCAACTAAAACCTTCGAATTGAGAACCCGTTGGTCAGCGTGGCTGCAACTAGATAAAAATAAAAAATACATTATTTCACTACTACTAATACTACGTAGCTAAAAAACCGAGCAAAAAGGACGCCTTTGATAATTAGCAAGAAAAATAAAAAAAAAATGGAAATAGACAGCGATAGCGATAGAAATTCAACTCGAGAATAATTATTATTCACAGATAAACCAAACAAATACTAGAATAAAATGTTCCAAGTAAAAGTGCAAATTTCACTTTTAATAACTGCACATTTAAAAATTTTAAGTTTTAAATGTTTGAGAAGATGAATTTATTAAACTTTGTTTTCATTAATTGAGTTTTTATTTTGAGTAGGTATATTTTATCACGGTAGGTAGATTGGTAGATGCAAGAAAAGTAGATTACGCACTCATTGCTCGTTCGTCAAGTGTCTGTGGCCGGTTGTAGATTATAGGTACTTACACTTTGTCTAACTCTGAGAGGAATATTGTAATTGTAATACTTGCACATGTTCTAGAGATGTTTTACCGATCATCCTGAAGTTTTGCACACACGTCGTAAGGTGTACAGAAACGGACATAGGGTACCTTTCATCCCAAAAAAGTACCTACTGTTCCCGAGGAAAACAACAACAGCTTTCTTATGATAATAGATGGCTTCACGTATAGTGTAGTGAGTTAAGAGTTTTTATTTTATTTAAAAAAAAGCTAATTCATTTGTCAAACATACGTTTACATAAACTGACTAATAATCAATCAGACATGCAAGGTATTGAATTAATAGATGTTGTGAGCGTCCATGTTTTGCCAATAACGGCGTACACATTTTGCAGGTATAGTATTTTACATAGTCAATCTAAATTTCATTACACAATACAAAACAAATAAATAATAAATAATGTCAAGATATTACCTATAGTTTAAGTATATTAAAGTCCAATTTAATTAAATTATGTCCTGAATATTCATTATTATGCAGTCAAATAGAATCATTCAAAAGTCAATTGATTTAAAATGCACATTATTCAATTGTTATTCTTAAACCGTCTTAAACGTATACTAGAAGTCGGAATAGAAAAGTCCATATAACCTAATAGGCCTTAGTACCTATATTCAGAGAACTACGTAAAGTACCTAGTTCTTTATTATTTTTTGATGTTATTATAAGTACTACTATAGTTATGTAATTGATAGCGACGTGTTACCTACCGCGATTGAAGTAACTGAAGACACAGGATAGCAGTGGTCGCTGGTGGCGCTCGGCGTCACATGGCAGCACATGGCGGCGCTTGTTCACGCCACGAGATAAAGTAAAGCTGCTGCCACTCTGCCAGTAATCTGGGGTGTCGTCATAACACGACGCGAGGGTCGTTTATCGGCGGCTAGCTCCGGACGCGCCTCCGCCCCGCGCCCGCGCCCCGCGCCCTGTCACATCGCGGCTCTTATCACCAACGACGTGGTACGAAGTGCCGACAATAGTTGGCTCTAAGATATGAGCGCAGTGTCGCCGGCTAAGTATCCGCTGTGAGCGCCCCCCCCCCCCTCCCCCACCCCTCCGACACCCGTTATACGCTATGAAAATGATTCTCAAGACTATTCACTACATACCTACGCGACAGGTCGCGTCCCGGACTACTGAGTGGCCTGCTTGATCACGATCTCACCCGATGGAAGCAATGAATGAGGTCCATAAAATGCCGGTTTACTCTAGCTTTGAAAGCTTAACGATAATTATCAGTTATTTTTATATTTGAGCAGCTGCAATTGACGGCCGTTTTTTGTTTCGATCTTTGCAAAACTGTCGTTGAAGAATACTACGGACCATGATACAAGTTAGTAACGGAGAGCCAGCTAGCTGTTGCTAGGGAAGAGCCGACGAGCTCAGCCCCAGAAACTAATAAGGGCTATATGAGTGAAGGAATGAGGGTCTTCATTGCTTTCACGATCTAGTGAAATATTTCTGTTGTGATGTCATAGCTGTGGTCGATTGACGACAGTACTGGCCGACGACGGTGGAGCACTGCATAGCCTAAAAGTTACAGAGTTGTTTTTGGTAGTTCGTCATGTACGTCTGTCCGTCCATCCGGATGCCATAGAGCTGAGCTGAGCATTAATCGGAGACTGTTAGCACTATATAGATGAAAATTGGAAATAGGGTGTAGGTATTCGGTGCACGGCTAAACAAAGGTGTGATGAAATTGCGAATAAAATAGTAGGGGTTGTCACTCTCCGTGTGTGGAACTGAAGCATGAAACATTATTCAATGCACATAAGCATGTGGGGTATCGTTGGATCCTATAATTAAAAAATTATGACGTTTTTATTTTAGTCGGTCAAAATCAATCCGCAGCGTTTTCCCAAATATTTTGGGGTCGGCTTCCAGACTAATAACTGTTAATACTTTGTCAACTGAATATTTATTTATTTATGATTAAAAACCAAGAGATTCGTGACAGTTTTGTCTCAAACTGCTAATATTTTTTAAAAAAATATCTATGGCTTTCATGAAATTGCTATAATTTGAGATCTGTTCTGTTTTTGTTGTAGATATCTTTGATTGTATTTACTTGATGTTGTAATGCATGATTTCACTAGGCGACACCTAATTGTAATACCTAAACAAAAGCAGGGGAGAGCGGGACTGAAAGTGCCGATTTTGACAAATCCTTAGATTTATTTTATTTTATTTGGGAAAATAAACGGTTACACATTACAATATCGCTAAGAACTTAAAACTAATTGGTATTATAAATGTACAACCAACAACATTTTCCACATAATATAAAAAAGTTAAACTAAAATGAACATCGTGCGATGTAAAAGTACATAGATTATGGATAAATGTTAACCTCTAATAATAATAAAACCAAACTGAAAGTCATTCACACAAAAACATAAAAAAAAGTAAAAAGAGAAAGAATAGTAAACTATGATTTTAAATGGTTATGTACTTAATTCTGCTATGGTTTTAAGGGCAATACTTCGAAATTTCCCAGCCGAAACAGCAAAGAACTCAATACCCTGGAAAATTTTATTGAACTGAGCGGTAAGACGTCGCCGCGTCGTCGTAGGGGTGCTCGCGAGCCCGCGTTTGTCCGACAAGAGGTTACAGCAAACAGCGGTCGCGCGCGCACACCCCGACATATAGTTGTTCTAGGTACTACATAACTTATTCTATTGCTTATATCTATACAATCAAATTTATTGTTACATAAATCAAACAGAAACATCGATTCGAACATTATACGTCTAGATTTAAGATTTTGAAGTTTGAATTTATTTAGTAAGTCGCTGTAAGATGCATACGTACGAAAACAACGGTAATGCATGGCCTTTATAAATATGCGTTGTAAGAGTTTGTGTTGTAAGTTTGTGTTGTTAGATAAATCGGGTAAGACGAATGCTTCGGTTAATAGTTTTAGTCTATCTTATGTAAAATTTTATCTAGATTTTAAATGTATACCCAAATTTTGTGTTTTTGAATGGTTTTATATAGAAAATTATATTTTTAAGCAACGGTCGTACGGCACTAATGACCCATCGCTGGGGCAAGTTGTGCCGCAGCTGAGGTCAGTTGTGCTGTTCATTAAATTTTGGTTTTTACACTGATTAATATGGATTTTGGAATAAAAAACCCATAACAAATGATAGCTTTATATATATTTATTCGAAATTAAATTTATACAAACATAAATATTTTATAAACTTTAGTTAGTTAAAATACTAAACATTTGTGAATAAAAAAACAACCTGTTACTCTTTTAACTGTCTGATATTGAAAGTATCTTCTACATTAATCATTTTTACTTAATTTTAATATAAATGAGGTCTATTAGACAGAGATAAAATATAACCCTTAACAGATTTTCTCCCAATACCTAAGGTCAGTGCAGCTAGATAATTATTATCTTATTAATCAGTCTCTCAAATTAGTCTTCACAGTGAACTTATATTTAAAAATCTAAAAAATCTAAAACTAAACTAATTCTTCAGACGACTGATCAAAATAGCAATTAGGACATACAAATGTTAAGCTTTCTTCATCATCCACACATAAGTTAACTATAAGTAACGTTTATAAATAAACAAAGGGGTAAGCGTTATCTTGGGGCTCGGGATTTGATTTTCGTAGTAGAGAGTAGAGACTAGGGAGGCCATTAAGAGTGTGGTGGCGCGTAATAGTATGTGTGTGCTATATTCTGTTTAAATACATTTGATAGGGATTTGTTCAACGTGGAATTTTTATGTTATAAATGAAAAAGTGACAAAAACCTTTTTTTTTGTGTAAAATTGGCACGCGATATTCCACTTTTGCTCTTAAGATTTTCTGTTGTAAGATAAGATAAGATACTTTATTTGCCAAAATGTAGGTGTACAAAGTAGCGTGATGTTATTATAAATGTGACCCGTTTACATTCTACCATTACATGTGGTGTGCAAATATTTAATGTCAAAATACATTAAATTATTAAAAATGTCATAAATGTAATATTCCTTCAGTTATCACTTTATACGTTTCAAAATTGCTGAAAAAATAAATAAATTGCAAATATTTAATTTCACAATACATTAGGCAATTAAAAAATGTCATAGTATCAAGCAAATAAATAGTGGATGTCCGTTTTTCAGGTAATTTGACATACGGCGCGCTGCCGTCATGCCACCATCACGGCGTCGTCACGCCGCCGTCACGCCGCCGCCACCCCGCTCGGTATCGGTAAGTAATTCAAGGCAAAGGTAAGAAGGATGGCTGGCAGTGGGTCATTTTGCGCGACTTCCGGGAGTGTCGCGACAAGATCGCGGGCTCCCCCTCCCCCGCGTCCTCTGGTGGGTGGTTGATCTCGGGGGAGAGGGGAGTGCACGACCCGCCCCTGACCTAGATGCGACGCGGCGGCGGCGCGTGCGTTACGTAGCCTTCGCTGCGTGCCGCGTCACGCGGTCAGCCAGCAGCAACTCGAACACGTCACGCAACCCACTCCCTTAACTGAGTTCCGCATCGGTTCCGAATGAACACTGATCTTTTATAACAGCGGAGCGTTCTGTCGCGTACTTCCCGTAGATGTGTCGCTAGCCAAAATTATGTTCTAATAACAACACAACCGACTACCGAGTGTCTCAGATCGTTCAAAACTCGGTAACATTGCAGTTCATAATCTGACGAGGATTTCTGACTCAAGTCGATGTCGTTCTAATGACGGAGAGTCCCCGTTTATAATCTGTCGTTGGCAGCAGACCGGTAGAGTTGGTTACAACATTGAGAATATGTAACACAATGCTTGAGATTCGTGTATGTGTATAAAGTTCCCAGTTCCTATTGAGTGTGTAGCTGTGTAGCTGTGTGCGGCGCGGCGACGCGACTGGGGACAGCGGGGGGCTGCGCACTTGTAATTCATCGGAATCGAAGACATCACACGCGTCGTGTCGGTGGAAAACGCGGGAGCCGATAGCGTGCGTCTTCGTGTAAATTCTCGACTTACAGCGTATGATTTATTACAGCTCCCCTCCCGTAGACGTATTCGAGCTCGCCCCACGCCCCTGGCACACTGACTGAGTAGTAACATTTGGTATGTTTCTCACATCGGACTTCCTGATTCAGACAATCTAACGTTGTTATTTACGGCGTCCTCAAATCCTTCAGTAAAGACTGTTATAAAGCCGAGCTGTTACGTTGCGACTAACTCGCTAGACTATGTTTATGTCATGACGGCGCTGCCATATTTGAAACACAGATTACTGAAAACTATAAGAAATTGACCAATTCAAAAAGAGGAGTATGAAGCTAGTTTCTGATTTGTTTGAATATACCCACCATGCTCTTGCACATAATGACAGCAGTTATTATCCAGAACAGTATATAGGCATGCGAGATAAACGTGCAAACATGAAAAGTGGTGCTAGGCTAGGCGGGACTTTAGTGGTAATGTTAGAGCAGTATGAGCACATCCTATATTGCGAATTGTTGTATGAAGGTACAAAAGGGCTCGCGGGACGGTGCAGGACGGGGCGGGTCGGAAGTGAGCTCGCGACCTGTCGCCGCCGGAATGGACTCAATTTGCACGGAAAGCTTCCGATGTCACAACAATTATTCATTGTGAGCAGCATTAGTGCCCAGTCCACAGCCCGCGACAAACTGCTGTATTGTACACCTGCGACACCGTTCAGAAGGCCGCACTCCAACGGATCGTAATCTGTTTACTTTTGTCTGCAACAGATGACGTCACCAACTTGCACTTCTATCGGTGTCATCGAACGAAGTAATGACACGAAGGAGGAATGAGTTGGGGCGGAGTGAGGTCGCAGCGGAGGGGAGGGTCATTCAAAATATATGATGCGCGAAGGAGCGTAATGAAGACAAGAAGCAATACGCCTCAAAGGTCGCCGCACTAACACTGCTGCAGAACCATGATAATTATCATAATACTAATATGTCCTAAATGTAATGTGTATGTTTCGGTTAAATGCTGAATGGTAGCCGGCTACAATGGACCGTAATGTAGAGGTACCGAGCCCGCTTTAAGGCCGACCAACGGCGGCGGCTGATAGCAGATGGTCAGAAATTGGTGTAGAGAAGTCATTTTAAAAGTTGTTGATTGCACTTTTACCGGTGATAATTACCTCCTATACATATATAGCTTTTGACAAACCTATGTAGAATAAAACTCGGTATTATTAAATTATACACAGCGCGTCTTCAGATTTCAGTCTTCGCACCTCACGCTCCTCGCCAGCCATCCATTAGCGGAGACACATTTTCTTTCTGCTACTTCACTTTTCGTTTATCAACAGTTTTTCCTTTGACATGAATTAATTTTAGCATATTTTGTGACGAAGCTGTCTTTTAGATTCGATTCGATTATGTTCAGGTCATAAAAACAATACCGTAGACTTACGTATTTGATATTAGTTTCAACTGAATAACTTCACGCGTTCCTGAGGGCAAGGGTATTGACAGACTGACGGACGGACGGACGGACAGCCGGAGGGACGGACGGACAACGAAGTGATCCTATAATGGTTCCATTTTTTTTCATTTCGAGGTACAGAACCCTAAAATAAAACATGAATGCTAGGTAAAGTCGTACTCTGCCAGGGTTGCGGGAAAGTCCGAAAGGGTTACCGTGTCCCCTGGCACAAGCAGCTGAGGGAACACGGGTGGGTTTTAGTCAGTAAGAGTCTGACACGCCCTCCCGCTCCACCCAGAGCGGCAGAAGTTATTTGATGGCGTCCCATCATCAAACAATAAAAAAAAGGTAAAGTCGTACTCGGGGACGTATTATATATCATGGGAGGGCCAAATTGAATGTATACAAATTTTTTGGGTCACCGTTTTCAGTTGGCGCCATATTTTACGGTTTCCTGATACCCACTAATTAGCTAAAATTAATGTGGCATTTTCGTTATGCACCATTTATAAGACTATAATTGCGGTGGTCATGCACCGCAATTATATCCCAAAGTTCCTAAACGGATTGAAAGATCAAAATCAAATCAAAAGTCATTTATTCTAACTGGGCTGAGAATCAGCACTTTTTGAACATCAAAATTACATAAGACAGTCCCCTCAAATCGCCCGCCCTTCACCACTTCCTAGTGCTTTAGCTGGGAAGAAGAAGTGGCGCAACAAACTCCCCAGCAGCACTGCTATCTGTTCAGTTAGAAGAACTGGATTCTATACAGTAGTAAGTAATTAATATTACGAAACACGATACATTAAATAAAATTATTTGCCATATGTCTCAATCTACCAACGTCACGACTGAAAATGCACTCTGACAGTGCCTACGTTATGTCTATAAAATTATACAATAAGCTGCCAGAATCCATTAAAAATATAGATAATTATGACATTTTCTTAAATAAATTAAAAACATTCCTAATAAATAAAACCTATTAGAGTGTAAATGAATACTTAAATGACAAATTATAAATATGTACATAAAATAATTATAATATAATATAATAATAACCAAATTAATAAAATATTGATATTATAATAAAATACTTGCAATTAAGCCCCGCAATAGTCTAAGTATAATAATGTCTATACCAACTTATATTATAATATATAAATACCTAGAAGATTTACTTAAATGAGTAATAATAACGTAACGTGCAATATTTTTTTCACTCCTCTTGCTCAAAAAGACCGTCATTGTGGCGTACCAGAGCGAAGAAAAAATAGCAATTCTTCCTCTAGGAGAAAACGTTTTTTTTTAAATTTTTGTGTGTCAAATGACAATGAGCCTACAAAAACGAAAAAGTCTTTAGTCATAAGTAGAATAATCATGAATATAGATTCGACTTATTACTGTTTCATAAAAAAAGAACTTCATTTTATTTTTGAAAATGGAACTAAAATCGGCGATCTCTTTGGTAGAATGCATGCAATGCGTTGCGGCTGCAGAAGAAAAAACAAAAAAAAAGACATTGGCGCGAAATCTTTATAATTTTTCTCTAATTGCAAATTGAATTGGTAGTGACCGTAATTAATTTTACAATACCTAGTAAAAATGTCATCATCTAGTGAGAATGGAGACCCTAATTTGCAAATAGAAGAGAAAGGAAAAGAAATAATTTTCAATCTGTTGCCGTCAAGGTCACAAAGCATTTATTTAAATACTTACGAAAAGTTTATGAAGTGGAGGACAGAAAAACGAGTGGATTCTCTTACGGAAGGAGTTTTTCTTACGTATTTCGATGAGCTTTCCAAAAAATATCAAAGTTCAACGCTTTGGAGCACATATTCAATGTTACGAACAACCATACAGATAAGACATAATGTAAATATAAAGAAATATGTAAATTTGACGGCTTTTCTCAAGAAATTATCCACCGGCTACAAGGCCAAGAAATCCAAAGTTTTCACGAGGACAGATATCGAGAATTTCATAAATAATGCACCAAATGAAAAATATTTAGCAACAAAGGTAGGTAGTTACATTTGTTTTCTATTATTTTCATCAAACTAAATTGCTAGTTAGAGGTACCAACCAAAATACAGTTCTAACACACTTATATTTTGTTTAAAGGTTGCGTTAATTTTTGGGATCAGCGGTGCCTGCAGAGGGATAGAACTGGCTAACATAACAGTGGAAGATGTCGAAACTGATACCCATCTTCAAGCCATAAATCTGCCCAATACAAAGACAAATAAGGAGAGGAAATTCTTTATAAGTGGAGAATTTCTAAAATTGTCAAAGCCTACCAAGACTTACGGCCAAGTGGAGTGGGCACGCCGAGATTTTTTCTCAACTATCAAAACTGAAAATGCACAAGGCAAGTTATAGGCAAAAATAAATTAAGCAACATGCCAAAAGAGATCGCCACTTATCTAAATTTGCCTAATCCGGAACAGTACACTGGCCACTGTTTCCGAAGAACATCCGCCACTCTCTTGGCGGATTCTGGTGCAAATATAACAACGTTAAAACGCCACGGTGGATGGAGAGCCGATCAAGTGGCGGAAGGCTATATCGAGAACTCCATTCAAAATAAATTCGATATCACCCAGCGTATCACAGAACGCATCCATATTCTCCCAACTAGCCCACGACCATCGACATCAAGAGATGAGTCAACTCAGCTGATTCTCTATCCAGAACTTCCGAACGAGGGACCCTCCAACCTGGAACTACGTGTATCTCCCACGTTTACCCCACAGACCACTCAACATCCATCTTCACAGAGGACTGAAAATAAGTTACCGGGAAAAAACATCTCGTTAAATATCCAGAATTGTACAAATTGTACATTTAATTTTTAATAAAATAAACTGCATATTTCATATTGTATTGGATTGTTTTATTTTCTCGCAATCGTAGTGAAAAGTAGAGTGTAACACACGGCGCTAAAAACCCATTAAAACTCGGTTTCTATTTACTCCCTCGCTAAAGCTCGGGAGTAAAACTACCTCGTATATAATGGGTCATTTTAGCTCCTTGTATAACAATCTACTATTTTAGTAATAGTAGTAAAATCTCGCTCGCTAGACGAGACAATACAAAATTAAATCAGGTATCGTGTCAGACAACTATGATGCGCAAAAGTGTTTATTGCATGGCCCCAATTGTTTATAATAAATTGCCATGTGCTTGGAAAGAATCGAAAACGGTGCAATTCAAAAGTAGACTTCGAAAATTATTAATAGATAAAACGTACTACAGTGTAACTGAGTTTTTAACGGACAAAACTTTTTCTGAATATATTGTCTCTTAGTATATTGTATATTGTTATAATTAAGTTAATGTTTTAATGACAATTTGAATATTAATAATTTTATTTATTGAATGTAAGAATTAATTTAATGTTTTAATGAGAATTTAAATTTTAACAATTTTGTATAATGAAAATGTTTGCATGCCGAATGGTGAAATATGGCAGAACTCTGATTTATACCTACTACTATCTACTTATGTATTACCCATATTTGCAAATAAATGATATTCTATTCTATTCTATTCTAGAAGAGCTCGCAAAATGCTATTGGAGTTTTCTGTGATCTCTCCAAAGCCTTTGATTGCGTGCACCATGACACGCTTTTGCGTAAACTAATTCATTACGGTATTCAAAACGAAGCTCTTAACGTATTAAATTCATATTTACATAATAGGCACCAATGTGTAGATGTTGATGGTGTGAAATCTTCCGGGCTACCAGTTCAGTTAGGTGTACCTCAAGGCTCTATACTGGGCCCATTTTTATTCTTGGTGTATACAGGGTGGTAGGGAAACGCTTCCGAAAACGAAGACAGGTGATAGGGCTAGTGATTCTCGATACGATACCATAAAAAAAAACAGTTTTTTTTTTTACAATTTTACTAATTTTTTTTAGCTTTTTCGTACACTATGCGGTGAGAACAGTTAAATGAAACCATTATTTGCCATTAAACAATTTTTTTTTCTTTACAACTCTATCAAGCAATGTATTCGTAAATAAATATCAGCTGACAATCGCGCATAGCCCCGAGTTCAAAGTGCGCGAGCGCTTGCCGACAGCAGCGCGGCCAACGACCCCTTTGTTCACGCGATTGATGTGCGTCAAAGTTGAAGCAAATATCTTTTCAGTTCACTATTACCTTCCTACTTTCGGATTCCATTCATGCAAGGTTCGTAATGATTTTCCCCTTGAACCGGGTTACAATTTTGATCCGAATGTTCGCAAATTATGCTCACAAATCAGAAAAATCCAGATGTTTATGCTTAACCTTGAGATCCATGTCGAATAGAGATAATAAGATACCTACTGTGATTGGGAAAGAGCACTTTCGTTAATTCGTTCAATAAAATTTTGCACAGTAAGAAAATTGAAATGTTTACCTACCTACATCATGGTCAGATTATCTCTAGATCTGGGGTCGACGACTTCATATCGGCAAACTTAACAATAACTATCAAAACAATAATAATACAAAAATTAGCAAAATAACGAGACGCGTATAAGTAACGAAGAGGCTCACCGTACTGAGGCGACGGCCGACGAGTCACGCGACGAGGCTAACACGGGGAGGTGAAGGGGGAAGCGAGATGGACCATTCCAGCGAGGTACAGAGATAATTGTGACATTCGGTCGAATTCTGATAATCAAGGTAAATGATTACAAAAGTCATTGGTATTTGGCCGAGATTTGAACCCGGGTCACTTCACTTGATAGAGAGAAGCTTCGACGACTATTGCGCGGCGTGGGCGGCGACCTAGACATCCTTTGTAAAGCGCCGCCAAAATAAAGAAAAATAAACATTACAGAGGCTCCAAATGTTTTAAATTAATGGGCCGTGTCGTGCACTTAATAACAGTTTTGTATGTAAGTCGTTAATCGATAGTGAATGAAATAAAGTAAAAAATCGCCGACTTTACCTGTGAATGACTAAAAAAATTTCATCACGTGCACCGTTTCAAGCAAATAGCGCGCGTGAATCAATTAAATTTGAACTTTATGTCAATGTAATTACGGGTCACACGACGCGCACTCGTTTATTGCTATAACTGTATCCTTCATTAAGTAGGTATGTAATACCAATCAATTGAAAGTGGATAATTTAATTAATTTAATCTAAAAAACTCGTTAAAACTAATTTAAAAGTTAGAAAATGAAAACAGCTTGTAATAATAAAGCATTTAAAGTACAATTTCATATCAATTAAAATTAATTGGTTTCTGGTTATCATTATTCTTCTAACATTTTCTGTAATTTGTTGATCTTTGCACATGAAAAGACACCGCTACCTATGTGATTCCCCGTCCACGCACACACGCGTGGCGCGCGGCGGTACGTTTGTCGGCCGGCGCCGCCGCACGTGGCCAGGCGGCATGTTTGATGTTCTTAGTACTTCTTAGTAATCTAGTTAGTTCCTTTCAGACTCAGTTCGTGAGCGAACGCGCGTTACGTTTAATCGGTCGATAGGTATTGAACCGTATTTAATACTGTTTTGTTAGTTTTAAATTTGTATTTAGTTATTATTGTTACGTTTTTAGTGTTGTTTTATTGTTTTTTAGTTATAGTACAGTTTTGTTGTGTTTAACAATGCCTGATGCATACGTGTACAGTGCTCGTGAATACGGCAACATGTTAATGTGTTTAGGAGAAGCCCGTGGCAATGCTTCTCTTGCGTTGAGAATTTACCGAGACAGATTTCCGAACGTCCGGCATCCGTCTGATTCTCGCATGATAACGGCAGCTTTTCAGCGAGTTTTAGAAAATCGACCGATTGCTCCGATAGCCGCAGGTGGTGGACAACAAGTGAATGTTCAGACAGAGGAGCGTATTTTAAATTTGATTCGCCAAAATCCTCGCCTGGGCACACGAAGTGCAGCGAAATTATTGCGGCGCCGGGGCGAACCGACAGTCTCTCACTGGACAGTTCACAAAGTCTTGCGCCGGAACAGAATGCGGCCCTACAAAATACACAAAGTACAAGCTTTGCTACCTAACGATCACGTTCGTCGTCGTGCGTATTGTCGTTGGCTGCTAGATCAACAACAACGTGCGCCTGGCTTTATTGAGCACATTATCTGGACGGACGAGTCCACTTTCACGAGGAACGGGATGTGGAACAGGAGGAATGCTCATGTATGGTCAGACGTGAACCCGTCCGCCACTCAAGAAACCGGCCATCAGACCCGATGGTCCGTCAACGTATGGGCTGGTGTTTTTAATGGACGAATTCTAGGACCAGTGTTTCTACCGCAGCGCCTCAATGGATCAGAATATCTTATTTTTTTAAACGAACATTTAGATGATATGCTAGATGATGTATCGTTGGCTGAATTTCGTCGAGCATGGTTCCAGCACGATGGTGCTCCACCGCATGTTACGCGCCCTGTCCGCGAGCGTCTCACTGAGCTATTTGATGACCGCTGGATCGGAAGAATGGGGCCGCACGCCTGGCCGGCTCGTTCACCTGACCTAACACCTTTGGACTTCTTTTTGTGGGGTTATGTGAAAGAAAGAGTTTTTAATCGGGAATGTGACAGTGCTGATGAAATGCGGGGCAGAATAGTGAGTGTTTTCGATAGACTTCGTGCAGAATGTGTTGAGGATCCTACACTATTGCCTCGTGTTCACGGGTCGACACAACGACGGGCCCGACTTTGTATTGAAAGGGATGGAGCGCAGTTCGAGCCAAACCTCATAAGGTCGCAAAGGATTTAGACAGGTACGTAAAATGCCTCTGTCAGCTTTAATGTTTAACAGTGGGCTACGAATAATGCGATTAAAATTCATAATTTTTGTGAAGTGTTGTAAAGGTAGGCATTTTGAAAGTGATGTTTGTAAATTCCGTATAAATCCCGTGACTCGGCCGTACGGAGCGCTCGGCGCCCGAAACACGCGGACGCAAGGTGGCGCGTATGTTGCGTTGCGTGTCAGTGACCTCACGTTTTGGACGGTTTCCATTGCGTGTTTACGAAATATGAAGTCTTGAAAATAACCAATTTAAAGTGAAAGGTTATTGGTATCCGTTTGCATTTAGGTAGTATATAATCTACGTTCTGGCTTCGGAAGCGTTCCCCTTACACCCTGTATAAATGACTTACCATTCTATTTAAAGGGTATCTGTGACGTTGTACTGTTTGCTGATGATAGCTCTCTTATCTTTAAAGTAGACAGGAATAGACAAAATGTTGACGACGTAAACTGACAGTGCACTATCAATGGTCACAGATTGGTTTATCACAAATAACCTAGTTCTCAATGCCAAGAAAACGAAATGTGTATAGTTCGCCTTACCGCATGTTCGAAATCTAGGACCCAACATCGTCATAGATAAAGAGGTACTTGAAACTGTAGACTCTGCAGTATTTCTGGGCATAACAGTTGATGCCAAGCTTCAGTGGGGATCACATATATCATGCCTAGCGGGAAGGCTCAGTTCGGCCGCCTATGCCGTCAGGAAAGTAAGACAATACACTGACGTTGATACAGCTCGGCTAGTCTATTTCAGTCATTTTCATAGCGTCATGTCCTACGGCATTCTTCTGTGGGGCAAAGCCGCTGATATTCAAAATATATTTGTTCTTCAAAAACGAGCTGTAAGAGCAATTTACCAGCTAGGTGCTAGAGTTACTCTGAGAGATTTTTTTAAAGAGATTGGTATTCTCACGGTGGCCTCTCAATTCATCTGCGCCAAAATCTATTAGGCAAAATATACACTTTTACACAAAAAACAGTGATATTCATAATATTAACACCAGAAACAAGGACAAACTACGTGCTCCCTTTCACCGGCTTCATAAGGTCCATAACTCATTTGTTGGGCTTGGTATAAACTTTTATAACAAGCTTCCCTCTTCTTTGTTAGAATTGCCTTTTAGTGCGTTTAAAGCTAAAGTAAAATCCAACCTTTGTTCAAAGGCATACTATTCAATCAACGATTACTTAAACGATAAAAATAGTTGGTCGCTGTGATTAACTCAAGACAATGTTTATGTTCTTTCTCCAAAATTAGCTTACCTACGGACAAGTTATACGAGTTCATATAATTGATTATTTTATTTGACTGTATTAGTCAATTTAGTTTAATTTAATTTTTATTTATTATTGACATAACCTACTCATTTCAATGTTTTTTAATGAGTTGTATTGCAATATATGGTTAGCTAGCGACCTCGACAGTTGATCATATTATTCTTTTGAGCAACCGGCAGCATGTTCGTCATGCTCCCTTAGATGTCTATGCTTGCGGTAGCGTCGGTGGTCGGGTTGCCTCCTTCCCTCAAATATGGCGAGGGGGGTAATGGTTGATCTTTGCGTTATGCTCGTGAACGTGTGCTGCTTGTGGTGACAGGTCATCTTGCTGACTATGGTTTTGTTATTGTTATTAGAATGTTTCTTTATTTTACTTCGAAGGTCCTAGTTTATCATTTGTGGCTACAAGTTACACCTATATACATATAAACATAATGCAGCATTGCATATGTAAGCGGGTACGCCCTTTATGCCAGGAGGCTTTTTATTATGTATTAAGTTCTGTTTGCGTTTTTGTTTTTATTATTTATTTCTGCTTGAGTATACTTTTAAATATTGGCGTGTGCTAGCTGACTTATGGCAAATAATTTTAATATTTTTGTGTTTCGTAAATGTTAATTACTTATTACTATATAGAATCCAGTTTTTCTAACTGAACAGACAGCAGTGCTGCTGGGGAGTTTGTTCCGCCACTTCTTCGTCCCAACTAAAGCACTAGGAAGTGGTGAAGGGTAGGCGTTTTGAGGGGACTGTCTTATGTGATTTTGACGTTCAAAAAATGCTGATTCTCAGCCTAATTTGATTTATTGACTTTTGATTTTGATTTTGAAACACTCAGTGCTCTTTCTCCTCTCTCTCATAATTATTCTATGCTGTGCTCGACCGGGTCCAAAATTGTGTCGTTATTACAACCTACCAGGTAATGTAAACTTAAATATGTACATTTTGGAACGCAATAAATAAATTGAGTATTGAGATGAAAAACGTTGTGTAGGAACAGTATGTGTGTGTAGGTGTTGTGGTGATGTATGTATGTTGTGTGTGTGTGTGTGGGTGCGTGCATATGTGGAACGTGAGAGTGCTCATGTTTGCATGGGGATGAGGGGGTGCTGCCGTCGTCGGGAGGAAGGAAAATTATGTAATAGAATCAACAGATCCAGGTGAGTAAATCTTCAACAGCCTCATACTCTTGTTCAATTATCCACTACTCAATTTTAGCCTTTACCCTTTAAGCATCCAATTCATTAATATTTGTTTTATTATTAATTGTTGTGTTTAAGTGTGAGCGAAGAACATAATGCTGGCGTCTAGCAATATGGTGTTTAAGGAAAAGATTTTATGAAGAAAAGCACAGAAAGACAAGAGGCAAGGAGAGCTATCTACGCCCATTGTAACAGGCGAAACATACTTTCTGGTGTATATACGGTATACATATTTGGTAGAGCTGTTCAGTGAAGCATGTCCCATGCGTGCTCAATAGGATTCAAGACTAGCGATTGAGTAGGCCATGGTAGGACGTTGATATTAGCTGCGGCAAGTGTGTTTGCTACGGCTGGCAGTGTGTGGACGTGCATTATCATGCATACGCAGAAATGAAGCACCATAGGGTCCGCAAAGGAATGATAACATCTGACAAAATTGTATCAGCGTAAATATGTGCATTGAGATTGCCTCTGATCCAAATCAGTTCGGTTCTTCCGCCGATCCAAATTTCCGCCCATATTATGATTGTTCCACCACTGTATGCATGTACTTATGAGATTAAACGTTCTTGGCATGCAGGTGTCCTTCAGTATCGTGCAAGTCTAGTATCTGGCCTCACACCAAAGCAAGACTTGTCACAAAAACACATAAACAAAAGCATAAGCATAAGCATCACCTTTGTACCTATTTTTCTGTTACTTATTTTTTTCTTGTCTGTTTATATAAGTGTGTACATAAATGGTTAAATAAATAAATAAAATGCCACTCTCCTTCTGCCCAATGTCTGTGTTCACGAGCCCATTGTAAGTAGGCTCTGCGATTGCAAGATTACGGATTGGTACACGTAGCAGCCTGCGGGAACGGAAATTGAGCTCACGCAAACGATTTCTTATGCATTGATAGCTTATTAACATCCCTGAAGAGATATGAAGTCTCGTAACCAACATGATCGCGGTCATTGTACGATTTCGTCGAGCAGTAATTTGTATATAAGGATCTTGTCTGCGTGTGGTGATGCGAGTTCGTCTTCCATGTCGCTCTGCCATGCTACCAGTGATGCGATAACATATCCAAGGTCGGCTTATAACCCTCTGCGTAGTGCCCAGAGCGATTGCCACAGCACGTTGCGGAGAACCAGCTTCCAACATTACCATGGCTCTGAAAAATTTTTCTCGGCTCAAATGACGTCTTCTCTCCTTAATACCGTTTTTTGTATTGATTCCACTCAGAAATATGGCAGAAATTTACTTATTTGGCCTCAAACCCGTTGTAGGATTGTATAGAAATACGAAACGACAAAATATTTTCATCTTTTGACCGATATTCAAAAACCCTTTTAAAATGGCGAAATGTTGATGCACTTCCCGTGCAGTCCGTCCAGTCAAATGCAGAATATACTCAAAAAAAAAAACTTTTATCAAACTAGATTGAGAATCAGCACTTTAAGAACGTCAAAAACTGTTTGTTAAAGACGTGGAAGTTTGTCAATAATACCTTCTGCACATATGGCTTCCCTGGTGCCTCATGAACGGCATCACAATGTAAATGTCTATTAACTGCTCCCAAATTACGATGCTTTTTTTTACCTACTTCTTTGAGATAATCTTGTCATTATTTGACATTATAGACTTACAATATTCTAATTTCAATTAAATTATTTAGATTATTTTATGTTTTGTGAATGTGAGAACGTTATAGGACTTTTAGACTGTATTGTATAATATGTAGACCATCATCTATTTGGTACTTGTTGACTGGCCCACACTGTCCTCTCATACCTATCAAAGCTGTAATTTGAATTTGCAATTTAAAAACCGTAGAGTATCTTGCCGGCTCTTCTCCATAGGAAACGACCAATTGGAACCGTGCAGCTAGCTTCTAACGTTTCAAAAGTGCCCATTTAGGTTTATGTGAAATAAAATATTTTAATTTGATTTGATGATCAGAGGAAAACGGCTACAGCTGTTTGCTACGCATAGTAGTTTCCTTCCAATGAGTCAAGCAAGTGATGAACACTTTTATTGAATCAGTTAATTAAAATTGAGATTTTTTTAATTAGTAGCATATGTATATTGCTGTCGTGTCTACATCTCGGTTAGTTTCGCGACTAATATTTACCGGTTCATCTGTAACTTGACGACGTCGCGCGCACAGTTACATTGACAAAATCAAGATGATGAAACAATGCAGAGCTTCACATTTAAGAGGATATTGTGTGGTTTGGCCCTCAATGCCCGAGTGCCACTTTCGAGTGTCATCGAGTCCCATCGGCCCCCATTGGCCCACGCCCGCGCCCTGTACGTCCTCACACAAACATCAACGAGATATAACAGACGACAGTCTCGTACCCAGGAGTCGATTCACCCACATTGTGTTTTACAGTCAAATCTCCAGTGATGCAACGTTTGCACTAAACTATACTAACAACTAACTCGACCAATAACATTGGAAAACCCGTGGTCAACCCCTCTACTTGTTCAATGTATGTACGCCCGGTAGACCAAAAAGAAAATGATATAGTTAATATAATAAGGTCAACTAAAAATAAGCACAGCTGCGGTATCGATGCAATTCCACCAATTTTATTAAAGCAATGCTTGCAAGCAATGCTCAATCAAAGCTTCCAAGACGGCCAATTTTCAGACTCACTTAAAGTAGCTTTAATAAAATCAGTACATAAAAAAGGTGACAAGCATATCCCAAGCAATTATAGACCCATATCAGTGCTACCAACCTTTTCCAAAATATTTTAAAAAGCTATGAGAAATCAGCTATATTATCATGTTCTTAGAAAAAATTAATATTCTTGATGACGCACAAAATGGATTTAACACATTCGCGCGCGCTGCTCACTTTTTCGAAACTTGTGATGGAGCACTGTTTTCCGCCATACATTTTTTGTGACGTTTATAAACGTTCATTGGTAGCTCTATTTATTTGAGTAATAAACTATGATTAGAACGACATTATACGTCGACGTATGGTGACGTTCCGCAACATTTAATCATTTTTCATTTTTTTAAATTAAACACAACGTCTCGATACGTCAACGTGCAGTTACGTTCTGCCACATTTTATCCTTAAAAACGTATTAAATTATACAAAACGTATCTGTACGTCGACGTACGTAGACGTTCTGTAACATTATATATCTCCTAATCTATTATACTACACGCAACGTCTTACTACGTCGACGTATGGATACGTTGTGCCACATTTAATCTTTCGATACCTGTTATATTACTCGCAACGTGTCATTACGTTGACGTATTAATACGTTGTGCTGCATTTTATCTTTCGTTACCTATTATATTACACGTAACGTCTTATTACGTTGACGTATGGGTAAGTTGTACCCCTTAACGTCTTTTTTACCTATTATGTCTCGCGCAACTTCTGATTACGTCGACGTAAAGAAACGTCCCGCTTCATTTTATCTTACCTTACTTGATATTATATTATTCGCAACGTGTCATTACGTCGTTGCATGGATACGTTTTGCTTCATTTTGTCTCATCCAATCTATTATATTACACGCAACGTTGACTGTAATACATTAAAACAAACACTGTCTTACGTAGGTATGTATTTATTGTTATTGAAATAAAGAGAGATAAAAAAAATACAAAGCAGCTGCTCTTTTTGGGGCGAATTTGGGGCGAGGGTGGCATCATGAGATGTGGATTACCGTGGGAGTTCTCAGAGTCTATATTCTGAGGCGAGGATGGTGCCCCGCAGTGTGAATTGCCTTCGGGATCTTCAGGGTCTGGATTCTGAGGTGAAGGTGGAACTATGCAATGTGGGTCCTCAGGGTCGGGATTTTGAGATGAGGGCGGCACCACGCGATATGGGTTGCATTCAGGGTCCTCGGGGTCTGGATCCTGAAGCGAGGGCGGCACCTCGTGATGTGGTTTGTCTACAGGGTCCGCAGGGTCGGGATTCCGAGGCGAGGTCAGCACCTCGCGATGTGGGTTGCTTTCTGTGTCCTCAGGGTCGGGACTCTGAGGTGCGGGCGGGACGACGCGACATGGGTTACCTTCAGGGTCCTCGAGCTCTGGATTCTGAGGCGAGGGCGGCACCTCGCGATGTGGGTTGCCTTCTGGGTCCTCAAGGTCTTGATTTGGAGGCAAGGTCGGCGCGCCTCTCCACATGAAACATCTTCAGGGGCCACAAGATTCTCCGGCATCATAGACAAGAGTGGTGCTCCACGATGTTGACTGCCTTCGCAGCTATCAGAGTTCATCCTGGGTGGTAAGGACGGTGTGAGAAATGAAGAAAAGCTTGAAACGTCACCAATATTATTTATAAGGGTAGGTGAATTAATAGAGATTGTGTCAGCATCTTCATCGTCGGTAACTTTCCTTTTTTTGTGTTGACTCTTAGCACTCGTGGAACTATCGCGCTTTCGCTTATTTTTATGGGTATCAAAAATACTTTCATCACTACTTGTATTACTTTCCTCTTGATCTTCGCTATAGTTTTCATTTTCAGAGTAATCAGACCTTGTTTCATCGCTACTACAGTTCTCAGAGCTCCAATCATGTTGGTCCTTTTGGTCACCCGCTGGATCATAATCTACATCAGAAACTGAACCATCAGTAGCATAGGGGTCCGGCGAAGTACCACCAGAGGAAGTTGGCTCAAATATTTTCATTTTTATGTTGTTTCGTGCTCTTTTTTCCATCTACAACAAATAAATGAAATTAATTAAAGCAAGTGTAGGTATCAGTATAAATATTAAGCAACCTTAAATACCTATATTTGACGGCATAAAATAGTATTGTTATCAAATCTACACACATACGAAATATTATTTCGATCGGACAACAGGACGTAGGTCAAATGTAATTTACTACATTTTACTAAAGACAAACTGTCTTAGCGACACTGAAACAGGTGAACTTAATTAAATAAAAGCTATTTTAGTAAAATTAACATTACTAGTCTAAAAACGTGTAAATCTTATATAAACAACATTTAGTACTTACTGTTATGCCCGAAGAACATCGTTGTGATGGATCCTTGCTTGTATTGTCACCTTTTTGATTACTTTTCTTTCTTCTCGCTCGCTTTGTTTTGTTCATCTAAAACAATGGAATTTCTATAATTAGAACTAAAATAAAACTACTCTTGTTGCTCAAATATGAAAATAATTATTGTATTCTATATAATACACACTCTATTATTTAAATCCAGTAAAAATATGTGATAACTTACGATTTAAAAGTTTCGTAACTCGGGAGCTCACTTCACTGTAAACGTGCGTCGCGTAACGGTGCACAGCCCGACTGACAGTATGGCGGCGCATACTCCAGTTGACGACTATGCACGTTCTGCGTTTGTGAGTAGGTGTCTTTGTATGTGTGAGAAGTACCCACAAAACGCTTAAAATGTCCATGCTGTGTGACACTACGAAATCAAGATTTTGATATGTTGTAGCACTGTGACGTCACTATAGGAGCATTATATGTGAAACGGACGTTTCCTTACGTACTGACTGATAGAGAAACATAAAATTTGACGTATCGATACGTTGTGCGACATCGTATCTCGATTTTTTTACGTATCCATACGTTCTGCACGCGAATGTGTTAAAAAATGTAGATCAACAACATCAGCAGTTTATAAATATGTTCAACAAACGCTACAACATATAAACGACAAACAATATATAATTGGGCTACTACTAGACATGATAAAAGCATACGACAAGGTCCTTTATGACATCTTACTCACTAAACTGTATGGTTGCGGCGTACGAGGACCAGCGTATTCGTGGTTCAAATCATATTTACAAAATAGGGGACAAATAGTACAAATTTAAAATTACGACCAAGATGAAAATGAGATCAAAAACACAAACAAAAAACACAAAAACAAAAAACAAACACAAATTACTTACTCAATCTCACAAGGAAGTGTGTTAGGATGCCGACTATTTTTAATATATATATATTATTAATGACCTTCCCAAAACATTAGATAAAGAAAACGCTTTACCAGTATTATTTGCAGATGATATTTCAATATTGATCAAGTGTGGAAATGTAAATAACCCAAGTCTACAAATACAAGATACCCTTCAAACTCCAGATCCACAACTTGGAAATAAATAGTAATAAAAGTAGAACAATGCAATTTAGATCATACAAAAAACCACCTCTCGCTCGGAAAAACCAGTGAAATCTAGTGTAAATCTGATAAAAGCAAGTGCAAGTGAAAGTGCTACATCCATCCAGGCGTCATTTAGACGACCTAGACGGCGCGGTCAAGAGTTCCAGCACGCAACAATGCAGTTAGCCTTCGTGCGTCCTGCCTGTCGTGAGTACCTCAATATCCTACAACAACGCTACACCGCATCTTCACGCTAATATCTCATAATATTATGCGCAAAGCCACTCTCAAATCCGAAGAAATCGCAGAATCCCTTGAAAAACTAGCTTCCGAAATGGACCTCAACAGTCTGTTTAAATTCGTTAAATCATACGACAGAACCCGGGAAACCCTGAATTCGTTTATAACGAACTACAATAACGCGTATCAACTTGCCTCGGAACCTCAAAAACCCATTTTATTTAAATATATCCTAAGTCGACTCGAAGGGAAAGCGTTAGTTTTTTTGCTCAATAAAAGAGTTTAGTAACTGGGGACAATTAAAAGAATTCCTAAAAACCCAATTCTGTGACAGAAAACACTATGCCCATCTCCTTACCGAACTCCAAGAGAGCAAACAAGATCCGCAGGAGAATGTTAACGAATTTGCACAAAAAATCGAGATAAGCCTCTCACGTCTGCTCACAGAAGTGTCACTATCCACGGCTAAAGCCAAAGAACTTCCCGGCCGCACAGCGGCAATGGAAGACTTAGCTCTCCATCATTTCACGATGGGACTACACCCGCGTTTTTCCAATTTGGTGAGATGCAGGTCTCCACAAAACATAAATGAGGCCGTAAATCATGCTATTAACGCAGAGCGCATTCAACAGTCAATGTTTAAGAGAAATCAACCTACGGAAAATAGGTTTTCTAGATCAAACAGACCTGTCCCTTCTAAACCTCAACAACAGCGTCCGACATCTAACAATAATAACCAATCTAATAAATCCGATATCTGCCGATATTGCAAATTCCCAGGACACTCAATTAAAAACTGCCGTAAACGCGAATATAACAACAACCGTTTCCGTAATAATGAACAACCTTCTACTTCCGGTTACAAACCACCACAACGAGTCAATTTTTTTGAGGAATCAAATGAACAAGAAGACACTGAATCTAATGATGAAACCGACAACGACCAAAAAAACTATTAAGTGACGCGTATCGGTGTTGTGCGAGACACCACTTACCATATCCATTGGACACCGTATCTACTAAACCCACTGAATCTACTAAATCCACTAAATCTACTAAATCCACTGAATCTACTAAATCCACTATATCTACTAAATCCACAGAATCCACTAAATCCACTGAATCTACTTTATCCACTAAAATCCATAAAAATACTAAATCCAAGCACACCGAATCTGATAAACCCAAAACAATTCTCAAATCCTAAAGAAATATTTGAAATTACTACTGACCCAAGAAGGACCTTACTCCCACATCTCCTTATCAATACTTCCGTCTCCGATTTACCACTATGTCTTTTAATAGACTCTGGATCGGCGATAAGTCTTATTAAGCAAAGCTGTATTCAGAAAAACCCCAAACTCATAGCTGAACCTATAAACCTAAAAGGTATAGAGCCTGACCAAGGAACCACAGTAACCTCAGGTCATTTCCCACTTAAATAACAATTATCTGACTCGCTTCGAAAGTTCGTAAATCACAAGTTCCACGTAGTAGATAAAATACACCTCCCTCGTGATGGCTTTATCGGAAGCGATTTTTTAAACGCTTTCGGAGGTAAACTCAAACTCAAAGCATTTATTTCAATTACTTTACATTTGCTATTTACAGGCACTTTTGAATTGTCAAGTGTTCGGTTAGTCAGAAATATGAAGCTAGTTGCCCATTCCAAAGCGTAGTAGGTACCTATGGAGAAGAACGGGCAAGAAAGTCCTTGGACACTCTTTTAAATTATATTGTTACATAAATATTAGTTACATCATTAATGTTGAATATAGGTATAATTATATGTGAGAACGATGTAAATAAGACGTACACGTTGAGTGTCCAGTGTACAGCAAATATAAATTTAAACAAAACAATCCATAATAAAATAATTAAAATAAGCCGTGGTGGCTAAGAGATGACCAGTCCCATCTGACAGCGCCCATTCACGAACATGACGCATGGATCAGCACCATTCAGCTCAACCATTTTGAAGGGAGCTAAATGAGCCAACACACGTGCCACCGTCAGCGAGACATTTGAGTGAGCATGACATCTATCAGCCACCAGGGCACATTCAAGTCAATGAAAGACATTACCCGGTAAATGGTAGTTAGATAGTACATAGTACTCACACTTGTCCTATGCAATTATATAATATTTATATTTTATATACAGGGTGGCCCAAAAGTCGTGGATCAAACGCAACTAGGGGTTAGGTGGGGTCATCAGCTGCAAAAAGTTGTTCTACGGGAGGTCCTTAAGGTCAACCCCTGCAGAGTATAATTTATTTTGAGTTTTTATGAGAAATTTGACTTTTTTTAACTAATTCTTATTGAAATTCGAAAAAATCTACATCCTGTATCTTTTTTATAATTTTCACTAGATTGGTACTGATGAGTACTTGCCTTAGACATGCTATTTATGGTTGTTTATTGGGTGTGTTGAAGATAATATTAAGTTTTACGAATTTTTTTTTCTCAAATCATAACTTTTCATTTACTTTGGACCCCACTGTGAAAAAAAAATACTCTACCGAAAAGTGACCCTGTGTCACAAGTTTTGGCGCATTTAATAGGGATTCCGAAAAGGTATTACACATGGCCGTGAGTGGCTCTAATATCTTTCTAGGACGAAAAAACAAGACAACGATTGTGAAATAATTGTTTTATTAAGCAAAACATTTTACAATAAATGCTCAAAATTCCTGCCTCTGTCCGTCCTAGAAAGATATTAGAGCCACTCATGGCCATGTGTAATACCTTTTCGGAATCCATATTAAATGCGCCAAAACTTGTAACACAGGGTCACTTTTCGGTAGAGTATTTTTTTTTTCACAGTGGGGTCCAAAGTAAATGAAAAGTTATGATTTGAGAAAAAAAAATTCGTAAAACTTAATATTATCTTCAACACACCCAATAAACAACCATAACTAGGATGTCTAAGGCAAGTACTCATCAGTACCAATCTAGTGAAAATTATAAAAAAGATACAGGATGTAGATTTCTTCGAATTTCAATAAGAATTAGTTAAAAAAAGTCAATTTTCTCATAAAAACTCAAAATAAATTATACTCTGCAGGGGTTGACCTTAAGGACCTCCCGTAGAACAACTTTTTGCAGCTGATGACCCCACCTTACCCCTAGTTGCGTTTGATCCACGACTTTTGGGCCACCCTGTATTTATTATATAAAATTGTTAGAACATTTTATTAACAAGAAGTTCATTATGTGTGGTGACTTTAATATTGACGTACTTGCTGACAATAAGAAAATGCTGAATTTTTAAGCATATTGACATGTTACAATTTTCGATACCTTATAAATACTCCTACTTTTATACGGAACAACGCATATTCGTGAAACGTATTTGTAAGATAAATTGGACTAATAAACTGTTTTATAAGCTGTCTTCGTAAAGCATTCCAAGATTGTTACCGAAAGAAGTCGATTAGAATAAAGCCGTATAAAAACATATCGATACCGTGGATTACTAAAGGGGTTAAAGTGTCAAGTAAGATGAAAAGAGTACTATGCTCAGGTACAGTAAATAACGCTAGCCTTAAAAAGTATAAAACAACTATATTGGAATTTATAGAAGAGTTGTTCAGCAAACCAGAAAAAATGCCATAATAAAACATCTGAATACCGCTACAAATATAACAAAGCAGACGTGGAAACTTGTTAATGAATGTACAAAGAAAACAAAAAATAGGCAATGTAGAAATTTAGTCCTAAAAGTGAACAATGAGGTGTTAACTGACCCTCAGCAGGTTGCAAATCATTTTATTGACAGTTTTGTGTTCAAATCGTCACTAGCTAGCAATGAAAAGAAATGGCAATGACTTTTCTATTGGAAAGTACAGAAAGAGTCGAAAGTGATTTAATTTTCTGTACAACCACACCATCTGAAATCGCAAAGATTATCAGAAACATGGCCAGTAAAAAATCTTGTGGTTTTGATGACTTACCGATATCTATTTTGAAGGAGATTATAGACTGTTTGGCTCTCCCTCTTTCTGATTTTTTTTAATAAATGTTTCGAAGAGTCAGTCTTTCAAGACCAGTTGAAATTGGCTAAAGTGGTACCAATATTCAAGAAAGGTATTAAGACTGATCCGAAAAATTACCGACCTATATACCTTTTGCCAACCTTATCAAAAGTATTTGAAAAAATCTTTAAAACTAGGCTGAGGGTACATTTAAATATGAATAAAATAATTAATTTAAGACAATTTGGTTATCAGAAAGGCGTTGGTTGCTCCGATGCAATAAACACTCTTATAAATGACATAATTATTAAATTAAATGACAAAATGAAAGTTGCTGGGGTTTTCATCGACCTTAGCTCCGCTTTTGATACCATTGATTATGAATTGCTACTTACTAAACTTGAACATTATGGTATCAGAGGCAAGTCCTTAAAACTTTTAATATCATACTTACAAAATAGGCGAATGTTTGTCGAAGTAAAAAGCATCGATGAAAGTAATCATGAAGTCATATACACCTCTAAATACACTGATATAAAACGTGGTGTGCCCCAAGGCTCCATTTTAGGACCAATACTATTTATTTTATTTACAAACGACTTGCTTAATTTTATGCATTACGTTCAGCCTGATGTAAAACTTGTTGTTTACGCGGATGATACAAATATAATATTTGGGGCAAATGACTTAAAATAATTGATCAAAAATTTAAATAAAAGCCTACAAAACCTCTGCGATTGGTTTACAGCCAACAACCGTTTACTAAATGCAACTAAGACTAACATCATTTTATTTAAGACTACAACTCGACATAATGACATTTTAGATGTACAAATCAAAGGAAACAGTATTGAATTAGTGGACAATGTCAAATTTTTAGGCATTAACATAGATGTGCATTTAAATTGGAAACAGACTGACTCTTCAATTTCATCAGCATGCTATGCACTCAGAAGCCTTAGAGATATGTTACATCTAAAGCAACTAACTGTCAGAAAGCGTTTATTTTACAGAAACGCGCTATCCGGAATATAGTAAGGATCTCACAAAGAGAATCATGTAGAGAGCACTTTAAAGAATTAGAAATTTTAACAGTGCCAAGTTTATATAATATATTAGTAATTCTAAATCACTTTGCTAAGTATATTCATGAGTATGAATCACAAGAGGAACGTAAGGTAAGAGAAAGCACAAGAAGGAAGGATTTTAAACACAAAATGGCACCAAATTTTAAGATAGCTAAGCATGGTTCCAAATATCAAGCAGTTGAGTTATTTAATAGGTTACCGACTGATTTAAAATGATTAATTTAATAGCTGTCGCTCTTTTAAATCTAAATTGAAAGTCTTCTTGTTGGGAAAATGTTTATACTCGGTATCAGAATTTATGACAAATGATAAAACTAGTCACACATAATAGTCACTTATATTAATAGTAGTGAACAAGCCTTAAATTAAAATTATCTTTTGACTTTAACACTGTGCTTTTCACGTGGACCTTGATGAAGTTGTACTCCTAATACTTTTGACATTGATTTTGACATTTTACTTACTATTATTTTGACATTGTATTTATTTGTTGACATAATTATCTTATATGCATTGACTCTTGAATTAAACATTTCACATCAATTATAATTAGGTATTTTGTATTGTTTCTGCATGTGATAATTTTAATTAACATTTTATTTGGTACCTATTGTTTCTGCATGTGATAATAAAATTGTATTTAATATGTGATGTTCAACACAATGTATATTGTATAAGAATAAATAAATGAAAAAATGAAATGAATGAATACAAAGGAGATTGAGTTTATACAAAGCAAAGGTAGTCTTACAATCTTCAGCAGCTCCAACAGTATTTTCAAATGTTAATCAATTAGTTGTGGTTGTGGAGCAGGACCAGCATTGAGCCAGGCATTTTTATCAGCGATATAATCCCCCAACTTATAATATGCCTGGCTGCATAGTGTGCGTTTTATACAAACTTTGAATTTCATCTCATTGAGTTGAAGTATGTGGGGAGGTATTTTATTGTAACATTTTAAACAGTACCCCATGAAAGATGAGTCTACTTTAGCCAGTCTGAAACCTGGTTGAACTAATAGGTCCCTATTTCTGGTACTATAATAATGTCTATCACCTCTTTTAGTAAAAAGATGTAAATTTTTTCTTACGTACATGATGTTTTCATAGATATATTGACAAGGTGCCGTCAAGATCTTAATAACCTTAAACCACGGAGAAAATACAAAGAGGAGACGGCCTAAGCAACTGTGCACTGTGATTCTCAACTAGGTCCTGACGTCATCATGTAGGCGTGGCCTTAGTCAGTGTATTGCAAAGAGTAAAGTAATTATAGAGAGATTATAGAGATATTATTGATTGTGTATTGTTATTATGGTGTATTGTTGGCATTCGTCCTGTGCACAGCTCTGTAAACGTTCCGTTTTTACAGCATATTTGCGCTAGAAGACAAAAAGAATGAAGTGTGGTGTTTTATCTTGTAAAAACTACTCGGATAGACGTTCTGATGCTATGGATGGCATCACATTTCATTTGTCAGTAATTTTATGCGTAATTTATTAAAATAGTTCTTCATTCTGCATGTTGTAACGTTACATTTTCCCGGGAGGGGGGAAATGTAAGGTCAAGGAGGGAACTGTCACTAGAACTGGAGGAGTCCCGGCTTAAAAGAAAAAGTAAAAAGAAGAGAAGAAATGGTAAAATAATATAATTGATGTAGAATAGAAGGTCAGGGAAACCGGGTATAAGTAGAAGGTCCAAGCGTTTCTTCTAGAGAGGCTCGCAGGTTGTAAAAGGAGGGGTCCTTGAGTCAGACCACGTCACCGACCTCGGAGGGGCAGGCCGTGGTAGAGGAGGCAGGCAGAGGGCTGAAATCTATCAGCCGTCGGCGTCACTAGTATATTGTAGACCACGACGTAATCTTCTTGCGTCAGTATCCAGAACTGACGCCAAGGGTAGCCATCGCCGGTCTAGCGAGTTTCCAACATAGTCTGGTGTAGAAGGACGCGTAGATTTATTTGTTCAAGCACAGCTCACACTATCAGAGGGCACAGCCCTCCCACCGAGCGCTATATAACTTCAGGACCTCCTGCTAAGGCGAGCACCAAGAGTAATCTGGTCTGACGGTCCCGGCTCCCTTCCTTTACGGATCGGTTGACATATAAAATTTTTAACAATGATTCTAGAACATAAAAGAAGAATAATAGTTTATAATAAGGTCTAATACCTATACAACCTTACCTACTGGCAGCTCTAGCAATACATTAAAAATAAAACCTAGGCTTGTCATTATCTGACATTACAAAAGGTAAATAAACATTGGGAGAGCATGAGAAAATCTAAATAACTTAAAATATAGAGGCCTAGGAATGGTTAAACTACAGACAATGGCCATGCAGATAATTGGAGAGAACGTATAATATAAGATCTAATAGCCAGAACCTAAGTAAAAAATACAAACATTACAATGTAGTGACATCTAGTGTGAGATAGTTACATAACTACAAAGTAAAATCAACAGGACGAGCGAATAGTTTTGCTATTGACCAGTAGATGTAAAATAAAGAAGTGGGCGGGATCTGATCACCCCTCACCCCGTAAAGTGTCACCCGTTGTTTCATACAGAAACCTTATTACAACATCTCCTCTTTGTATTTGCTTTGTGCCTTAAACAGTTCCCTTAGAGAATCGCGCCTGCGGAGGTTATACAGGGTGGTCCAAATAGTGAGGTCAACAAATTTTTTTTAGATTCCTCACACCTGGGGGTATCCAAAAATACCCCATGTATGTTCCGCGATTTTTTGTAGTTTTCGAATTATTAGTTTTTTTTGTGTTTTTTTAATTTATTCTGCCAGCGAGGTTGCAAAAATTCATATCTTTTTATGTAGTAAGTATTTTGCAGTTATTTTTTTTGTACCATAATTGTCTTGAATGTTGTTTTAATTAAAAAAATAACTCAGCTTCCTGAAATTACTTAAAGTTACCCAAAAAAGGCTTGAAAGTTAGAACTTTAGTTTTCAGTAGGATTTACCCAAACATTCAACTTCAATTTAAAAATACAAAAATTTGTTTTCATAGCTTCAAGTTAAATTTAAAAACTTCGCAGAGTCCTAAACTATCAAAAACATACAAAAAAAATAGTACTTAATTAGCCTATTTTTGTTGTAATCGGCGTTTGAAGGACGGATAGGCTAAAAATCATTGAAACACGATCAAAGCATTTTTAATTTATTTTTCAACTTTTTATCATTGTTATGGTAAATTAAACTTAAAAGTGTAATTTTAAATTAATTTTAATTGAATGTCCTGTAAAATAACTGTACGTCGTGTATTTTTACTCTATGCCCCTTTTTTTACGTCACTCGAGTAACACGTTACATTGTGAACCAACCAACGATACTGATAGGGTCTCAGGGGTTCGGTACGCGTTGGGGGAGGGGAATGTGCATTCCACGGACCGGGAAACGGTTGTAAGTACATCGTATTAGTCGTTTCTTGCCATCGCGCGCATTAAGACTGCTCTCGTTGACGTTATTTTCTTTTCCTTGAACTACTTACGCTGTGTTAACTGGAATCTGATTTGCCTCACGATTATCTCTGCTTGTGCTTCGGACCCTGATTTACCTTACGAACAACCTGTGCTTGAGTTTTGGACCTTGATTTGCCTTACGAACAACCTGTGCTTGTTAGTCAGTGACTTGGATTGTCTTTGTGCAGTACCATGAGCTATTCACTAAGCCAATACGCAGAAATGCATTACTATTATGGCTTTGCTCAAGGCAACGGTAGTGAAGCTGCGAGGCTTTATCGACAGCATTAGAGAGGCGAGGAGAAGTAATGGAGCATTACCCGGATCACAGGGTTTTTATTAATACACACAACACCCTGATGGCTGGACGTATCCCCGGGCGAAATCAAATTCGCGGAGCTGTACCCCAGGACCAAGATCAAGTGGATGAAGTCTTGGAAGAAGTTCAAAGAGACCCATCTACAAGTTCAAGAAAAATAGCTAGACGAACTGGGATTCCACGAACTAGGATTCTAAGAATTCTTAAGGAAGGTGAGTCATAAAAAAAGGTACCTGAGCAATTACGAATTGTGTTGTAAAAAAAGATTTTATTTAGTTAGTTATTATGTACGTATCGTCTAAGATAGTGGTAAGCCTATCTCTGATCTAGGTCTCTTTCTGCTAAAACCCATTTTGTTCAAACCACGCTGTAACCAGTTAACTTGTGATAGGAACTTAGCAGTGTGTTTTTGTTCACAGAAGGATTCCATGCGTACCATATTCAGCGCGTCCAGCAGCTCCAGGAATCCGATTACCCAAGAAGAGTGGCTTTTTGTCAGACAATGATAGAACGATCTGAGGAAGACCCTGATTTCTTCAATAAAATACTGTGGACCGACGAGTCCCGATTTGAAAGGACTGGAGTGTTCAACATCCATAATTATCATAGCTGGGCCATCGAAAACCCACATTCGGCAAGGGCGTCCAGCTTCCAAACACGCTTTAGTGTCAACCTTTGGTCTGGGGTCCTAAATGGAGTGTTGATTGGGCCCTTTGAATTGCCGACCAGGTTGGATGGAAACAGTTACTTAAATTTTTTACAAAACAATCTTTATGCATTGTTACAAGACGTGAATCTCCAGATTCGACGAGAAATGATTTTTCAACAAGATGGCGCGCCCTGTCACTACGCGGTACAAGTAAGAGAGCATCTGAACACCACTATTCCCGAAAGATGGATTGGGCGTGCAGGGCCGATCGAATGGCCTGTGCGTTCGCCAGACTTCAACCCCATCGATTTTTTTGTTTGGGGATTCTACAAAGAGCTGGTGTACGCGTCGGAAAGCAACGACGAAACTGAATTAAGACGAAAACTTACAGAAGCGGAAAGAAAAATAAAACAAGAATATTCCAGTAGCTTCAGGCAATTAAAACATAACTTTTTAAAACGTTGTCGTTTATGTGTTCAAGTTGGAGGAAGAAATTTTGAAAATTTATTGTAATAAATAGCAATTTTTCAGTAATTTGTGCCTTTTATTTCTTATCCAAAAACAAGTAATTTCACAACTAGCTATTTTGACAAATGCTCACATTTTAATCAGTGGTAAGACCAAATTATTGTAAAAGCTACACTAGCTACGGTTATTTTGCATGAATTTCAATTAAAATTAATTTAAAATAACATCTTTAAGTTTAGTTTACCATAAGAATGATAAAAAGTTGAAAAATAACTTTAATCGTGTTTCAATGATTTTTAGCCTATCCGCCTTCGAACGCCGATTACAACAAAAAAAGGCTAATTAAGTAGTATTTTTTTTGTATGATTTTGCTAGTTAAGAACCCTGCGAAGTTTTTAAACCTAACTTGAAGCTATGAAAACTCATTTTTGTATTTTTAAATTGAAGTTGAATGTTTGGGTAAATCCTACTGAAAACTAAAGTTCTAACTTTCAAGCCTTTTTTGGGTAACTTTGAGTAATTTCAGGAAGCTGAGTTATTTTTTTAATTAAAACAACATTCTAGACAATTATGGCACAAAAAAAATAACTGCAAAATACCTACTACATAAAAAGATATGAATTTTTGCAACCTCGCTGGCAGAATAAATTAAAAAAACACAAAAAAAACTAATAATTCGAAAACTACACACATCAAAAGTGTCTAGGGATCAACATATATTTTTGCAATAACTTTTCTCCTGATTGATATTAATTAAAATTTTCTTTAAGGATTCATAAAATAAAGTGTTTTCGTTTGTCACAGTAACGATAAACCAAGTCACCTTTGCATTAATAAAGAAATTTGCCATTTTCCTAATAAAGGGATTTTTGACATTTGAACCACTAACACAAAAGTTCGAAAAAAAGACTGAAATAACAGTTTTCTTTAAAATTTTATTGGGTAACTTAAACAATTAATAATCCGTGTTTCTACCGCGAACACTAACAACACAAGAACATCGGTTTGGCATACTCAAAATGAGTTCATCCAAATCACGCTGTGGAATGGCCGCCCATGTTCGTTGCAACAACAAAAAAAGGTCTTCTTGCGACTGGATACCCTCCATATTCGGCAGAGCTCTTCTCTGTAGCATATCCCATGCATGCTCAATCGGGTTCAAGTCTGGCGACTGAGCAGGCCAGGGCAGGACAATGATGTTAGCTGCGGCGAGAGTCTGTCTTACAACTCTTGCGGTGTGCGGTCGTGCATTATCATGCATTAACTGAAATAAGGGACCGATTTGCACTTGTAGAGGAACGATGACGTCTGATACAATCGTCTCAGCATAAATTTGAGCGTTGAGGTTGCCTCTGATCCAAATCAACTCAGTTCTTCCGCCGATCCAAATACCCGCCCATACCATGATGGTTCCACCACTATAAGGATGGACTTCCTGGCAGGATTTTAATCGCTGTTGGCGTCCAGGGGTTCTCCAGTGTCGTATACGTCTTGTATCCGGTCTCATACCAAAACGAGACTCATCAGAAAAGCACACGAAACGCCATTGTTCTTCTGCCCAATTTCTGTGTTCAAGAGCCCATTGATATCGAATCCTACGATTGTGCATTGCTATAGGTGGTACCCGTAGCGGTCTTCGGGAATGAAGGTTCACTTCATGCAAGCGGTTTCTGACTGTTTGGTCGCTAATTAAGTTCCCTGAAGAGTGATGAAGCCTCACGGCTAACATCATGGCGGTTATTGTTGGAGCTCTTCGAGTTAAGATTTGAATGTATCGGTCTTGTCTCCGTGTGGTGCAGCGATACCGTCCTCCATGGCGCTCAGCCACGGTACCAGTGCTTCGGTAACGTGTCCAAAGTCGACTGATAACACTCTGACTTGTATTCAGAGCTAAAGCCACAGTACGTTGCCGGGAACCAGCTTCTATCATTCCCACGGCTCTGAGCATTTCTTCCCTGCTTAAATGACGTCGCCGCTCCATAATAACGTTGGTTTTAATCAGTAGTAGGGAAACAGTAGCACTAATAATGTCTTCAATGCGTTGTATGTTTTTATAGGGAAAATATAGACAGCTGATTTTCATCTTTTACTCGAATTTGATTCACAGTTCCTGATTCAAATTATGAAATGCACCAAAAAGGATCCATATAAATTTATAAAATCATAAATTTATTACAAAGCCACATCTTAATCTCAAGAAATCCGCATAAAAATGCTTGATCCCTAGACACTTTTGATGTGTGTACAAAAAATCGCGGAACATACATGGGGTATTTTTGGATACCCCCAGGTGTGAGGAATCTAAAAAAAATTTGTTGACGTCACTATTTGGACCACCCTGTATATAAAAACTGCTTCAAAAAAAAGGAAAAATTATTTATCTGAATATGATAAAAATGACATGAAGTGTTGACGTCGGTGTTATCCTTATTATTATTATTACCGCACACTGAACAATTTCTGATTTCCAAATTGTGCATCCTCTCGCTAAGTTCCCGGTTTGGAACTTATCCCGCGAGCCCTCGACAGCTCCGGCCTCCCTCTCCGCTGCCTCCGGGGTATTGGCTAACTGTAGCGCTTTGTTGTAGTGTAGATAGATAGTGTTTCAAGTCTGCCACGTAGTCCGCTATCAATTCGCGTGCCACTTGCCATCTTTGACGAAATCTATATCTCTCTGCCAAGATTGACGGTGTTGGTTGCAGATGTGCACGCAGTAGATCCACCGCGACCGTATATGATAAGCTTGATGGCCTGCTAAGACTCGCTAATGTAGACAACAATTCGTAAGCCTGTTCTCCGATTATCGCGATTAAAGTTGGCAACTTTAAATCGTCCGTTATTTTGTTAACCACAAAGTACATTTCTAATCGCTCGACATAATGCTGACCAGTTACCGGTTTTCACATCAAAGTCTTTGATTTTGCCTACCGACATTGTAACAATTGTTCACGATTACACTATTGATACAACGATTGCAGACCATTTCAGACACCGATCTTCATAGCCTTCACATGATCTGACCAAGATTTTGTCTGGACTTTAAAAGAGACTGTGACCTCTGATTTTGTTTCGGCCTTTCTTCTCAGAGTAGTCAGATAGGAAATGCCGAGCTCATCTAGTTTTAGAAATACGATTGACGTGTAAAAGTGTTTGTTCAAACCTACTTACAGAAATAAAATCATTTATCATTTATTAACATTTGAAATAAAAGGTTTAGCATTTATGAGTTACGTGTTTTTTTTTGTTTACCCCTTTTTAACTACCTAAACCTATGGAGTATAGCTCTAGGTACTACCTTTATACAAAATACTACGGGAAGGCTAGTAATTTTGGAACAGAGAGTAATGGAAAAACATGAAAGCCTTTACCGTCACCACTTCGTAGGCTCCGGTCGACTTAATACGCGATCAAGTACCAGCGTAGCACCGCTATCGCAAACACGTCGAGCGCTCGTAGGGACGCGACGTGTGACGTCTGGAGGTAATATGTCAGTGATCCGCTCTTTATTGCGCGCACGTTGCCGATATCCGGCGCCGCGCGCAAAATAATTAAGTGAGGGCGGAGTGCCTCCTCGCCTCACAACTGTGCCGCGGCCGCTACGATATTGTTATAACTTGAATAATAGCAATGATTATTGCGGGTTCGTACTTATCTAAAAAAGACAGCCACAACAGCTGTCTATAAAAGAATCTTTCCTATATGTCAAAGTCAAAACGTTTATTGCGAACTAAGTGTACAATATTGGTGTTATGTTATGTTAGTACTTATGACTTAGCAGCCTTTTACAAGCATTGCAATCATAATTCGCCTGCCCAGCATCCTAAATAAGCATGCATTTAACATTATTATTAATTAGTTATTTTCTTCTAATACAATTAAATTTAGAAATTATAGTTATGTCAAAATTGAATGTCAATAATAATTAATTAAATCTCGTACAATTATTAGCAATAATAATGTCATCTTTTTAAGGTAGTACAAAATTTAATTATAATTTTATATAAAGTCAAATAGGATAGACTAAATCTTATTGTCTGACAGAAAATCGTTATGTTCTTTTTTTTTAGATTCTAATTAATATTCTTTTACTGAGTAGAAACATTTTTGGAAAAAACTAAAACTACATATACCTTATATGTAGTTTTAGCCTTTTTTGGAATATTGTTACAGATTATACAGTTTTAATCATGTTGAGCAACTCATTATATATTTTACTGCCATAAAATATGGACTATTACTTAACATTTTAATTCTTGAGTATGGAGTGCATAACCTCTTTTTATGGCGAGTGCTGACGTTGTGTGTATCTTCGACTTTAGTAAACTTGTCGATATGTTTAAAAACAAATACGCAAATGTCAAGTATGTATATTGACGGCAGAGTTAGAATCTGATATTTTATAAAGTATGGTTTGTAAACCATACTTTAGCTCTCCGTATTATCTATTTGGGCTAGAATTCTTATACACTTCTTTTGTATTATGAATAGTTTCATCTACGTTAAACACTATTTCCCCATAGCATGACGCCATATCGCAGCCATGAGTATGCGCATGCGTAGTAAGCGGCCATAGCTGTTTGTGTTGTTAGGCCGCGCCATAGCGGAAAACTGTTTTACCAAAGATAATATATTGAATAAAAAGATATAGAAAATTACAAGGTTTGGAATTAGAACGTGTGTGCCTCTTTAAGATGATGGCGAGAGACTAATTATGTGACCTCGCAGTTGGGCGACGGCGGCTGGCCCTTATCAGCGATACTCGAGATTGGAATGCAGAGAAGTACAGGGTGTACTTCTCTTAAATTATTTATTTTTTAATTTTTTTTCAAGTCAGGGCTATAACAACCCCCTGCTTAAGTGGAAACTTACGCCTTTTTAAAAGCGAAGTTAAAAAGACTTATAAAAATATATATAAAACAATAGAATATGATGGAGGTACTTTAACAATAATGAAACACCTAATGTACATTAGGTGTTTCATTATTGTTAAAGTTCCTAGTTATTTCTAGGATGTTATCGATCGTATCATTAATTATATCTTGATTATTGGTGTTTAGGTTAGAAATCTTAGGTGGACTCCGATTAAGTTTATTAAAATTAGACATATTACAATATGAATCGTGGATTAGATAAAATCAGAGTGAATATTTATTAAGGATTGATCTAGGATATTTCTTACTTATTAGTTTTACATTTTTACAATATCTATTACAGTTAGGTTTCAGTGTTGATATGCCTATGCCTAGGATAGTATATTCGGAAACTTTGCTTTCACATTCAATGCTTAGTTTCGTTGGTTCCGAATGGATGAACAATCATCTATTTTTTTCCAATGATTGCCAAATATCGTTTTGACCATACAAAAGTTTTGTCGTAAATTATTTCGGAAGGGAACTAAGAATTTTAGTCATTATTTCTGTTTCACAAATAGGGTTATCTTGAGTACTAGGCTCGTTAGTATGCTTACAAATGTATGTATTACTAGTAACAATTTTACAATCAGTTAACTTATCTAGTGTTATATACTTAGATCTATCTTGAGCTATGTATGAGGCTGTTGGTAATATAAGTGCGTATTTATTTATTTATTGGATCGCCAACAGAGGCTTCACAGTTACATGCATGCTAACATGAAGGGGGACAAATACATTATGCGCTTCCAATTATAGGCGACCACATCATTCACTAACATCTAGGTAGGTACAACCAGTTTGACAAGGACACATGAACACATTAAAATAAATCACAATACAATACACGAAAATCATAAAAAGGAAAACAAAAAAATTAAAAGCATATTAAAGTCAAAACAGTATGGTTACAAAATGAAAATATAAAACAAAAATACAAACTAAATTCAAATAAAATAAACCAATAATTAAAGAATAACTATAGAAATCAACATAAATTGGATACTAGGACTTGTAGGCCTTTTTTAAACTTTGATATTTGATTTGATTCGTATGATTTGGACACATTAACATTATGAGGTACAGGCACAGGAACATTCTTATACAAACTATACTGGCTTATCCCAACGAATGGGATTTTTAAAGTAAACTAGAACTAGAACTAGTAGAACTATTTAAAAGGATTAATATTATGACGGTACCTTGCCAATTCATCTATGAAAATATTATGTACGTAAGAAAAAATCTACATCTTTTTAATAAAATAAGTGATAGACATAATTTTAATACAAGAAATAAAGATAAAATTGAGCAACCATTTTTCAGATTAGCTAAAATACATACATCTTTTATGGGGTACTGTGTTAAATGCTACAACAAAATACCTTGTAATATATTGCAATTAAATGAAAGAAAATTTAAAACTCATATAAAAAGTTCACTGTGTAAACAAGCATATTACAAATTAGAGGATTATATCCAAGATAAGAATGCTTGGAAACATGCTGGTCCAGCTCCACGGGACAATCTAGGATCTTGACAAAATTAAAACTTGTTGCTACTTTAATTGTATGGTTTGTTATTTTTATGACATTGGTTTACATTCTGTGACTACTTTAACTCACACACTGACATATTAATTGGTTACATAATTTGGGAAATCGTATACTTTTACAATGTTTGTAAATATGTGAACACCATGTATCTATCATTTAATTAACTTATTTATCATTGCTACGTTTATTAAATTCTTTTTACCTATTTTGGTAGGGTAATTTTTATTATAGGTGCATCGTCTTCACATATAATTATATAATTAATGTATACAAAGTATTGTAACACATTTTAAAAGAGTAACGATGGAGTTTCTTGCCCATTCTTCTCCATACGAAACTACCTTTTGGAAGGGGCGACTAGAATCAATTCTATTTAAATGTAAATGTTGACGTTCAAAAGTGCCTTTTATGTGCCTATTTGAAATAAATGCTTTGACTTTGACTTTGAAACACAAGCTTATCATCTAGAATATTACTTACAACTTCCGACAGATTTACTAAAGTGTTTATGCCACTTAGCTCCAAATTGATTGGGAATTCTGTGTATTTCGCAGGTTCTTAATATTTTCGACCAGGTCGTAATACAGATCTTTCGCTGATAAAACTGAAGGGTGCAGTGTTTAAGTTTGCGAACAGGATGGAGTTAACAATATCTTCTAATTTATAGGAAAGGCTTATATTACTCGATTGGAGCACATTTAACGTGTGTTGTAAAGTGGCTCTAAGTGCTAGAGCATTCATAACGGCTGTAATATTATCAACGTGGGAAGAGTGGTTTTCTGTTGGCGCGTTGAGGGCTTTCTCGTTTTTATTAATTTCTATGAATAACTTATTAAAGCTGTAAATCGCGTATTTACTACTTATTATTCCTAAAACTGCCTTCATTCCTTACTATTCCTTACTATTACTATTCCTAAAAGTTGGTTGTCATTTTCTCTCAAAATGTTAATGGCGTTAGTGTAACTAATCGCGTCATCTTCGTCCATTGTTCCGATTATATGTGTAAGAATAGTACCGATGCCAGGTATCCAGGCAGATCGTTTGGTCTTGGTGGGTATTAGGTGTGATATTGAATAGTAGTCTCCAGCTAAATCGTCATTCATAATATTAGTGGTTGGAATGTATTCTGGCAATCTATGTTAATGATTGTATTGATTTTAGTGCATAGATGTAAGGACGAGAACAGTACACTTTTTATATTGTCGATGTGTGATTTAATGTAATTTATTTCTTTGGGCACTATGACGTGTAAATAGTCGTTTATTAGTTTTATAGAACCTGAAGGGTTAAAATAGATGCCAGGGCTTTTGAAAACCTTTTCGATGGTGGTGGTGTCTTGGGTGTTCGGCACACTATAGCATAAGGCAGCCAGGCTGTAAGAGGAGTATCCTTGTTACTAAGTCTAGAGCTTAACTAATTTCAATACAAAATAAAAGAAATAGGCAGAAAAAACTTATAACCTAGGGGGAATTATCTGTGGCTAATTTTACTTCATCGTAATGATGTTTGATAGGTCTTCTATTGATTAGTAGAGAAAGCGCGTGGTTCCCATGGACTTTAACTACTTTTTAGGGACCTTTACACACAGGTGATAATGCTTTCCGCATTCTTAAGTGGCTTTTAAATAAACCATATCACCAGCTTTATAAGTGACAGGTCGGGACCGTTTGTCATAATATTCTTTCGACATCTCTTTGGATTTAGTTATATTTTCTATGGCCCTATTATGGGATAGTTTCAAACGGTGACTTAACATTTTAATGTACTATTCGTGGTGAGTGCTAGTAGGGTCTAATTCATAGATTAAATCTGGTAAATAAGGTGTATGACCGAACAATAGTTCATAGGGTGTGAATTGAGTGGTTGTATGGACGTTGGTATTATAAGCGAGGATTCCTGTGTAAACATATTTATGCCAATCCGTTTGGTCATTGTTGACATACGATTTTAAATGTTAATTGTTATTGGTTCTGGTAAACGATACTTTGTACCCCGGTATTACTGGGAGGTTATCCTGAAGATTAGATAACCAGCACTCGGTTAGTATAATTATATCACAATTAAAGTTAAATCTATGAAGAAAAATGTTAAAGCTATCCATGTTCTTATAAATACGAAAGTTTTGGGTCAGTATGGTTAGTGACTTTTGATACACGGAAAGATATTGTCTGCAGTCCTCAACCTTACATGACTTTGAAACAGTTTGAAAACTATTATCTATATCCGTAATTAAGTTACTATCCATAGTACAATAAAATTTAAAATAAAAAGTAAAGTCTAAAATAAAAACAGGTATGTGGCGCTCTTAGCTTCATAATCGATTGAGTTGATGTACCTGTTTTCGGCAGACTTTCTAGCTGGACAATCTAGATCTCCCGTTTTGTGGCTCGCTTGTTTTTTGAAGCGCAGGCATGTTGCACATCTTGGCGCTTCGGCTTTCTTTGTGCAGTCTTGAATGGTGTGCCCTTCTTCATCGCAATGACCACATGTAGGGGCAGTGACTTTGCAGAACTTGGCTGCGTATTGCTGGCACTTGTAACATCTGGTTACCAGAGTGAAGTCACGTACTGGACAGGACGTCCAATTAATAAATAGTCGTTCCTGGATGATCAGGGCCTTGCGAATGACGGCTGAAACTTCTAGTATAAAATTGCAGTTTTCAGTATCTTTTCTGCCAGATTTGTGGCTTAGTTTTATTGAGGTCATACATGTATCTCGGGACATAGTCGGCAGTTTGTCAGCTAAATTTTGTTCATAGAGACATTTAAAGACCTCATTTCCAGTCATAGATGCGGGCACTCCAATTACTACAATGCGAGGTTTGCGCTTTCGGGGTTCGTCGACGGTAACGTCGTACAGGACTCCTGAATGGTGCGGTTCATCTCCGTTAGACAGTCGGATAGGTCTCGAGCTTCGGTCATGGTTTTAAGAGAGGTATGGGTTTGAATTGCTTTTTGTTTTAGCGACTGGTATTGGACAGTCATTTGCGAAACTCCATGTCCAACTTTTCGGCAAGGATTACTTATCTTTAGTTTCTGCTCAGTATTAAGCTTACCATCAGAAGCAATAGCACAGACTTCATTCAGGCACTGTTCAATTGATGTTATCCAGTTCTGGATCTCCGGAGTGGTCACAAACTTCAATTACATCAATTTGGCCGGTGTCGGTACCGGGTACGTCGGTACCGGGGTCGTCGGTACCGGGGTCAGTGTCGGTGGAGGGCTGCGTCGTATCATCGCGCTCCGATTAAAGGGGCTGTCTTCCATATAACAGAATTATTTAAAAATAATCCAATACGTTCATTATTTAAACTTATCAATTAAAATGTTTCACCCTATAACACGATAATACACTAAAACTAGGTCACTGTTTATGCAAACGTTAATTTATTTTATTTTTAAAATGCATTGATGCGCACGTCTGTATACTTTGAATTGTCATAGAATCCTTCAAGTGTAAGTGTTCTGTAAGGCAGCCCAAGCCTTATACATTAGCAATAAGGTCAAATCTTCAGACAATAAAATAAAGACTGTTTGGAAAATTATCAATAATGAAACGAACAGCAATAAAAAGCATAATTCTGATTATACACTGGAGACGACACGTGGTCTCATTTGCGATAGCAAAGAAGTTGCTCAAGAATTTGTAAATTTCTTTACCAGTATCCCAATTAAAACTACTGACACTTTTAATTCCTCGCCCACGCTCACTTTTGATTTAGTAAGGGCGAACGTTTCGGTCTGCCCGATTGAATTTAACTTTAAGCATATTAACCCCATAACAGTAATAAAAGCTTTTAAGCAAATCAAGATCAAATTGACTGAAGATCTTTGGGGAATGTCCATTAAAGTCTGTACATCCAATATTGACACTATAGCGCCTTACTTAGCCTTCATATTTAATTTGTGTGTGGATCAAGGAGTCTTCCCGGATTTAATGAAATACAGTAAGGTAATACCACTTTTCAAATCCGGGGACAGTAAAGACACCAATAATTATAGACCCGTATCCGTGTTGCTAGTTTTCAGCAAGGTATTTGAAAAGGTAATGCTTAATCAAGTGCTCATTCATTGTAACACCAATAAAATCTTACACAATCAACAGTATGGTTTCACCAAGGGACGCTGTACGACTGACGCCGGGGTCACCTTATTAAAACACATATTTACGGCGTGGGAAGAGGCCCAAGACGCCATAGGAATCTTTTGTGAACTCGCCAAGGCATTTGATTGCGTCGATCACGAAACCTTGCTCTTGAAACTTGAGCATTATGGACTTGGAATACTTGCGCTCAGTCTAGTAAAATCTTATTTAAATGATAGGCAGCAGCAAGTTCAAATACCTAAATGGTGTCAATTCACTTAGTTTAAAAAGTAAAAATGGGAGTTCCACAAGGCTCGATATTGGGTCTTTTCCTCTTTTTAGTGTATATTATTGATCTGCTCCATTTATTAAAAATTCAACCACAAATGGTGTTATTTGCTGACGATACTTCTATAATTTTTAAGGTAGAAAGAAGTGCTACAAATTTTTACGACGTTAATAACGCCCTATTGCAGGTCCATAATTGGTTCACTGCTAATAATTTAGTCTTAGGGACCAGGAGAGGATATTTAAATAAAAGAAACAACTGTCAAGTCGGCCTAACCTATATTGAAATAGCGAACTAAATAATTAACACAAATAATCACGCACTATTTAGTAGGAAACAATCAACTTCAACAAAACACAATAAGCACAGGCTATATTTGCACATAAAAGGGAAATGGCCACCAAACAAAGACTTAACTGTGATCCAAGACGAAATCCAACGACCTCTCTGCACGAGCGCTGACAGGGAAAAAAAGGGGCGCGGCTCAGTTGACAACCGCTTTTATAGGCGTTGGAATGACGTCTCAGGTGACAGCTGTACAGAAACTCTTTCTTAACCTAATACGGCTTCTCCTGACTGTGCACCGTCCTCGGGCACGTCTGATGTGGCGTCATCTTGAGCTCGCTCTTCGTCTTGACTCGCAGGTGGATCAGCCGAGAGTCCTACCTACGTGTCGACACCATTATCTTGGCCTGAAATCATGGCATGATTAGTGAGGACCCAAACAGCTTATTTTTTGCCTACTCAATCATTCATCACACATTTGAGGCCCTCTTTCAATGAAACAATCCAGCTAAGATATCAAATCGCTTTCAATCAATCACAGTTTTAATGTTCTCACATCCATCATTCTATATCATCCGGCGCCACACATTCTCATTATTAGAAAGTGTTTACGCAACAAATGCACCGCAGCGCATTTCTACACAATATCGAGATCATGATACCGCAGCACATGTCCGATAATACACGTACAAGCCGTGTCTGCAAGACAGAGGCACCGCAGCGCATGTCCAAAAACTAGTGGAGGAGTACCGCAGCACTAATCCATCATCAACACATAAGACAGAAGCACCGCAGCGCATATCTGTCTTCTCAACCAGCACCGCAGTACCAGTTACACACATGGCGGCGAGGCTGAGTAGTCGCACCGCAGCGCGCATCAAGCCAGTAGTTTGCTAGCTTCACACTCGCACAGCTCGCACAGCTTCATCGCAGCTCCGCTAGGGCAGCCGACGAAAGTATCACACACACGAACCAATCTGTGACCAACAAACAATTACTCACATTCAAAAAAGGCTGAACAGGTGTCAGGACACCATTCTCCTTTCCACGGCACCATATATTGCGCCGCAGCCTGGGTTGTCTTGCCTCGAGCACCGGTCAGTAATTTGAGCGCATATCGGTCACTTGGTAAGATCTTAGTGACCTTGTACGGGCCTCTCATCCCGGAGTCCAACTTTCCAGTGCTCTGTGAGTACTTAATTACAAACACTAAATCATTTAATTTAAATCCCATAGGAGATCTACGGTGTCGATTAACACGAGAATCTTGTTCGTCCTGATTCCTTTTAAGGAACTCACTCGCGCGGCTCCTGCATATTTCACGCCAAGCCTCGCGATTTGGGTTAGCGTCTTCCACCGCCAAATCTCGTACCAATGCACGAATTATAGGTGTGGTCGCCTCAGTGCCAATTAACAGGTTTAAAGCGGATGATTTCGTGGTTTTATGTTTTGTAATATTTAAAACTAATTGTAGTTTCCATAACAAATTAGACCAACGAGTATTTTTATTACTCGTCTCGATGCGAATCATGTTCAAAACAGTGCGTATATAACGCTCCGCCTGGCCGTTTGCATGATGCATCTCGGGTGTGATATAGTGAATGTTGCAGCCCATTTCAGTAACTAAACTTACAAAACTAGATGCCTCAAACATACGACCACGGTCGCAAACTATTAATTTTGGAACACCAAACAGTGAGATCGCGTTATTAAACACGCGCTTTAATTCCTCTGCGTCTTGTCGACTCATAGGGTAAAGCAAACAAAATTCCCAATCAAATAATGTCTAAAATGCTGCAATGCCCTGACAACAGCCAGCGTCTCCAATTCATAGGAGTGGTACCTACTTTCAGCGTCTTGTGTAACTTTACTAAAATAAGCCACCACTCGTTTAGTGCCATCGATATGGACTTGCATTAGAACGGCCCCATATCCAGCACTGCTAGCATCAGTGTGGAGCTCCGTGGGTAGGCTAGGATCGAAAATAGCAAGTATGGGCTCACTTGTTAGTCTCCTTAATAGGTCTTGTCGAACAGTCTCCTGTTCGGGTCCCCATTCGAACTTTACATCCTTTTTAGTTAAACGTGAAATACTTGCTGTTTTCGTCGCGTAACCTTCGACATAACGTCGAAAGTAACCAGCTAAACCCAAGAATTGCCGGACTTGTTTAACGTTGGTCGGGGCCGGGGCGTTTACCAAGGCTAAGATTTTGCGCTGACTCGGCCTAACCTGACCATGTGATATAATGCGGCCTAGGTACTCTACTTCGGTGGTTAGAAACGAGCATTTTCGGATATTGACTGAGAAGCCGGCTTCGGTGAGTGTTTGAAGCATTTCGTGTAATAATTGAAAAACTTCATTTGGGGCACGGCTCAAGTACTGTTTGTGTTTTATACGGACGTAAACAATGTCGTTCCTGTTAAGAACATCCGTGCCGACAACAATTGGAGCATTCATGCATGAAGAGGGTATGACTATTAAGTCTACTTCGAGTGAAATGTGCTCCAACTCGATAGTGAGAGTCACGTATTCTCGAGAAACTATTTCGCTATCGCTCACCCCTTTAATAACGCAAAAAATGGACCTACGCGGACAGGAAAATAGTTTGGCGACGTCTGAAGATATCAAAGAAATATTAATCGCACCGCTATCTATCAGGACATCTACTGGAATACCTTGAACGACAGCAGTAGATACATCACTGCCACTAGAACTACGAACTACCTGCGAGTTCCCTACACAGGTTAACTTTTCGTTGATTATCGTTCCGTGCCTCTGAACGCTGTTTAGCAAAGCAGTCTACTTCCTTATGCCCAATCTTCTTACAAAACGAGCATGTTGGTTTTGAAAGACTGTCCAAAGATTTTGCCGCACCTTCTGGGGGTTTCTGATTTTTCGGACACTTGTAGCTTTTATGTCCAGTCTGACCGCATGAAAAACATTTATCATGGCGCCTTTTTATTGTGTTAGAGGGAAACGCGCGTGCTTCATTCTTGGTACGGACAGGCTTGACATAAATTGCTAAAAACGATACCAAACTATCAATTGTTAAGTCGGCATTCGCGGCCGCTGCACGAACATGTGGGTCGGTAATACCACGTACTACGATCTGCACCATTAGCTCATTACTCAGACCTTTAACAATACGCAACCGTAACAGCGAACGCCGGGCATATTCTGCATAAGTCGAATATTTATCTGAAGTAGAACTCATAACCTCAAACAAAATATTGGCATAGTCAAGTTTGCGGGGGCACAACGGTCTAAATTCCAATTTAAAATTAGACCAGCAACGGTCATTGGTATTCCACTCACTAAGCAAGCCAGGTTTTTGCATCGCCTCTAAGGCAGTTAGATACTCGCGAAAGACATTCGTAATCATTCCAATGGTTTGATAGTTTAGCGCGTTCCACCTCTTCACACCACACCTCAATGTCATGGATAGCGGGATCAAAATTGGATACGTAATAACCATGTGACTTTGCAGGATTTAACATGTTTAGTATCTCCGTTAATGTTTGTGTCGTTGAGGGTACACTGACATTTTGAGGCGTGCTGTGACCAGCGGGTTGCGGTGGAGTTCCAGGTACGCTTGCGGAACGTTCCTCGATTGCATTCAAACGCGAGACTATCGTTTGCAATGCCTGTTTTACGGAGCTTTCCCGACTACGAGATCTTCGGTTCAATCGTTCATGGGACTTATGATGAGCTCGCGAACGTGAAACGCGGTGAGAATGAGAACGGGACCAATCGCGAGAACGAGAACGGGAACGGGCTCGATCGCGGGAGCGGGAACGGTGCCGTTTACGTTTATGTATGCGTCTCTGTGGGTAGTTCGATTCGGACGACACACTACGCGATCTTGATTGAGGCATTTTTCAAAAGAACGATATAAGTTGATTGTTTCCTAGTGTAAATCAAATTTAGTGGACCAGGGCGAATCCCACTTCTGATTTTAGGGACCAGGAGAGGATATTTAAATAAAAGAAACAACTGTCAAGTCGGCCTAACCTATATTGAAATAGCGAACTAAATAATTAACACAAATAATCACGCACTATTTAGTAGGAAACAATCAACTTCAACAAAACACAATAAGCACAGGCTATATTTGCACATAAAAGGGAAATGGCCACCAAACAAAGACTTAACTGTGATCCAAGACGAAATCCAACGACCTCTCTGCACGAGCGCTGACAGGGAAAAAAAGGGGCGCGGCTCAGTTGACAACCGCTTTTATAGGCGTTGGAGTGACGTCTCAGGTGACAGCTGTACAGAAACTCTTTCTTAACCTAATATTAGTATTAAATGGAAAAAAAAAACTAAGTGTATACGATTTTCCTTACCTAATGTCAAAAGTAGTGATTGTGAGATAGTATTGAATCAAGAGAAACTAGAATTCGTCGATAAAACTGTTTTCCTGGGGATCACGCTCGACTCGAGGCTACAATGGGGTCCTCATTTAACATCTCTGGCGGGATGGCTAAGTTCAGCAGCATATGCTGTCAGAAAAATCCGTCAATTTACCGATATACCGCGAGGCCAGTCTATTTTAGTTACTTTCATAGTATCATTTCATCTTACCCTGAAAACAAAACAATTATTTCGGAAATGTAAAGAACTACCAGCTAAGAACCAAACAACACGATTTTAAGTATGTATGGGTTAAAAACTCAACTGTACTTGTACGTGAACGTGACGGCATGGCTTCATTTGCAGTTCGCACACTGGATGACATCCGAAAGATTAAAAGCGGTCTAGTGTCAAGTGTCAAAACCCTGCTGGAAGATACTCAAAATCACAACGCTTAGTAACTGCTACGATTCAACATACTATGTGATTCTATTAAGTATACCATATCTGGCGTTTGATGTTCACACTCGTAGTATTATTATTAGAATTAAGATTTGTTACAGTTTGTACTTTTTAACATTGAGGTTACGCGTTAAATTTATTAGTTCTAAGTTATTTACACTTCTAAGATGTAACACTTCATGGAGGCTACTATTATTAACACGTAAAATATGTCTAATTTTATCAAATTTACACCTGAAACATAACACAAGATATATATTTCTAGTTAAAAGTCGAAACTGAGGTGCACAAAATGTCAAAATTACGTTCCTTTTGTAAAACGGAGTTAGTTTGTTTACCTGATAGGCGTTTGTGCTGCTGGTTAATTGTAATTAAATCATCTTTATACGTTACTTTCAAGTTACACTTAACATCAGATAAACTTACCTATTTTCTTGACATCCTAATATTTTGAATACATTATAATAATACACAGTCATGTTCTACCATTACCAGTGACTGATACGCACTTAACCATTTATTACCAAAACTGTAGGGGTATCCGCACAAAACTGCAAACTTTATTCATGAACATCCTCACGACAACATATGACGTTATAGTACTCACAGAAACATGGCTAGTGCCGGAAATTAATAACAATGAATTCATTGACCAGCGTTAAATTGTGTTCAGGTGTGACCGCGATCGAACTAGCACAAAAAAGCTGGACGGTGGTGGTGTACTAGTTGCACTCTTAAAAACTCTCCGACCCATCGAAATTGGCTTAAACTCTTCAGCTAATGTCACTCCATTGCATAACTACATCTAGCAAATTGCTGGCGAAATACCTAGTGGCCAAAATCTAAAGCGTCACATCGTAGCTGCCGGATACATTGGTATGTATCCGGCAGCTACGATGTGACGCTAGGTGGTCCTAAGACACCCTCGCCTGTTTATGAAAAACACTTCGATTTACTCTATGACGCTCTGGGTAATCGTAACGTCGAGTTCTTTTACTTAATTGGAGATTATAATCTTCCAGAAGCAACATGGCACTTACCATCTAACCTAAATACTCCAACAAGTTCTCCTTTGTGTTCGGGCTCAACTTTGTCTTGTGATCATCTAAACAACTCCATGTCACTTCTAAATGCCTCTCAGTATAACAGCACACTAAACACTAAAGGCAAAATATTAGACCTCTTAATATCCAACTGCCCCTGTAATGTGCAGCAAGCGTCCTCATCTCTGTTACCTGCTGACGTATATCACCCCCCATTTGTTTGTGACACTGATATCAATGTTAAAAATCTCCCCCTGGATAGACAATCGCTGCGGAAATACAATTTTTACAAGGCTAAATATGGAAAAATAAATAATATGATACAGAAAACAGATTGACCTGAACTTCTCATACATAAAAATTCTGAGGAAGCCCTATGTTTATTCTATGACAAGCTAGACGAGATTATTAAGCTACACACTCCTCTGACTAGTTCTAAATCTTCCGCTTTTCCAGTCTGGTTCTCACGTCCTTTGATCAGTACATTAAAAAAAAACAGAAAGCCTGGATCAAGTGGAAGAAGTATAAAAATATATCTGATTATGAAGCATTCGCATCACATAGAGCTAATTTTAGGGATATGTGCGGTTAATGTTTTTCTACGTATATTAACTCAGTAGAAGATAGCCTACACACAAATGTTAAACACTTCTGGACATACGTATCAAACCGAAAAGACATACCGTGCATCCCCGCTAAAGTTCACTACAAAGATACCCAATCCAGTGAACCAGAAGTAATCTGCGAAATGTTTTCAAATTTTTTCCACTCAGTTTACGAACCTGCCTCTCCACTCTTGTCTCAATGGCAACCGCCCACAGCAACCTCCTCAGCTAATGATATAATTTACAACTTACAATTTGATGAACATAAGATCCTAAAAGAACTTAAGTCCCTGGATCCTTCTAAAGGTCCAGGACCTGATGGCATACCTGCCTATTTCCTACGGTTCACTGCTGCTCACATCTGCAAACCATTAACTATAATTTATAATAAGTGCGTTACTGAGGGAGTATTTCCAAAAGAGTGGAAACGTGCAAACATCACACCTGTACATAAGGCTGGCAAAAAAGCTGACGTGGAGAACTATCGTCCAATCTCTATTCTCTCCACTTTGTCAAAGGTTTTTGAGAAACTCGTCCATAATGAAATATATCCATCGTTACACAATTCCATTATACAACAACAACACGGCTTCGTTAAACAGCGATCTACCACCACAAACCTTCTGTCCTTTTCCAACTTCTTGTTTGTCTCGATAATGAGTCTCGATAATGGCCTGCAAGTAGACGCTGTTTACACAGATTTTTGCAAGGCCTTTGACAGGGTGGACCATGAACTATTGCTAGATAAAATTACCTTCAACGGGATTTGAGGTAACTTACTGCGGTTTGCATCGTATGTTTCAAACCGCTGTCAAAGGGTGGTGATAAACGGATACAGATCAAGCACTATCGAGGTTACATCCGGTGTCCCACAGGGCTCTATCCTTGGGCCGTTATTGTTTAACATATTTATAAATGACATAGGTTATTGTTTTCACAACACACAGTTCCTATTGTATGCAGATGATCTGAAGGTCTATAAATCCATCAAAACCATTAACGATTGCACTCTATTACAGCAAGACCTGGACAGACTAACAAACTACTGTAATAGGAACAAACTTAAACTTAGTATACCTATATGCAATTACCTTAATTTCACCAAGAACAAGCACATTATTAACTTCGTGTACACCCTTTGTCACGTGCCTCTCTCTAAATTAAACTCGATTCGCGATCTCGGTGTTATACTCGATTCCAAACTTTGCCTAGACTTACACATTGACAAAATTGTAAGTAAAGCTTACCAATTGTATGGCTTTATCATGCGATCCACCCTTGACTTCAAGAGAACTTCGTCATATCTGTGCTTATATAAAGCCCTAGTACGATCACAATTAGAGTATGCAGTGTCAGTGTGGAACCCCTTCTACAAAAAATATGCTGAAATGGTGGAAAATGTTCAGTACAAATGTTTACGTGCGATGCACTATAGATGCCATTAATCCTACCTACCTTACTCTCAGTTACTCAGCAAGTACAAACTCCTACCCCTGAGCTCTCGAAGAAAATACCTCGAAGCCATTATTTTATACATAATTGGTAGAAACAAACTTAATTGTATAAATCTGAACAACATGATTTGTTACGCTGTACCTAGAACCTTCCACAGGCGACGGGTACGTGCAGGTACTCTTTTTGCAGTGAACTCTTGCCGTACTAATTCTGGCCAGCGCTCACCTGTTCGCCGTATGGTTGACACTTTTAATAGTACTTTTGAGAATATTGACATCTTCAATTGTTCAATGAGTAGATTCAAAAGCCTCATCCGCTCCTCTTTATTGAATAAAACCCAGATTATGTTCCCTTCCTGAAAATCATCAAACTACTTTAAGGTCATATTTTATATTATGTAATCATTGTTTAAATTTTAACTTTAACTATATAGATATACAACTAATTACTGCACGTACTGCTACTAAAACTCCTAGCGATTAGACTTATTTTTTTTTTTAATTTTTATACCTACCTGTGGACAGCGTTGTGGGTTATATTATTACCAATACTTGTTTTTGTTAACTATGTAGTTGTAAGTTCTTATAATGTAACTGTTTGCTGTTCCTTTTAATAAAAATAAGTTAAAAAATAAAATCATGTCTTACGGTATTTTACTTTGGGGACGGGCTGCAGACGTCGATTCTATTTTTATTCTGCAGAAAAGAGCCATCAGAGCCACATACATATAGTGTAAAACCCCGCAACCAAAGCCCAAATAGTAACTACAACTCAATATAATTAGCATCTAAAAATATACAATGGACCATAATTTTCGTAATTTTCGCAGGACAGAATTCAATAAGAAATAGAAAAATGAGAAGATGTTGACAAGATCAGCCGTACGACGTGCACGACCACCACCTCCGGACTCTTCGCTCAGCTCCGCCTCGCCGCCGCCGCGCCGGTATCCAGCCCCTCTGTGAGCGCTGTGACGACACCGGCCGCGGCAGTTGCGTCGAGCTCGAGCGACGAGTATTTCTCTCCGCCCACGACGCCACCACCTGCTCGTCGACGGGGAGGACGCCGGCCGCCGGATGGCTTAGGACCTCGAGGCCCAGCGGCCTCTGATAGGGTCCCAGCTCCCGGTAGAAGTGTGCAGCGCATGAGATGGACGAGATCCATTAATGAAAATGTCATGCGCTCATACTATGGGGCTACAGAGGGGGGAAACAATCTGACCGCGTACCGTGTTCGGATGCTCTCTCTTTTTCAGGTGCTTGAGCCAGCTGTCAACGTTTCGGCACAACGACTGTCGGATCAGGTGCAAGTCAACCAGCGTAATCATATGTTGGATGACTCTGTACTTGATCGCCTGCGAAGTGAAATGCAGAGTGGTCATATCATCGCCCCCCAGTCGCAGACTGTTGTACATCCGCAGCCCAATACAACGCATGCTGACGAAGGGAGTAATGATAGGGCTACAAATGTAAGTAGCCAGTGCAATGAGCACTTGAGGAGTGCTTTGGAGGATGCGATTCAGGAATATCGCTTCACGCCGCCCGAACTTAGATCACGCTTACCTTGTTTGCCCATGCATAACAAAAATAGGGCGCTGGTGGCGGTCCTGGATTCGCAGTTATCAAACTATTTTGATACCTGCGAAGACCTCACCGATATTCATTCGATTCTGTACCGCGCGGCAGTAGCGGCATGTCGTGTAGCTCACGTCAAATTTGCAAATGCCACTAGAGCTACACGACCGAAACCAAACGTACCAGCTTGGCAGTGCAGAATTGAACGCCGTATTGGTGGGGCCAGGACGCTCATCGGCAAACTAATCTGCTTCAAGGAGGGCAATACTCGCCCTAGAGTGATGCGCTTTGTGAGACGGGCATTCTCAGGGACTGATATCAGTCCCCAAGACTATAATATGTCTTGTGTCACAGAGCGCATCGACTTCCTGAAGCAGAAAGTGTATGCATGGGCAAACCGTATTCGTCGGTATAGGCGGCGAGTAGAGCGATACACTCAGAATCGCACCTTCCAGAGCGATGAAAGGTGGGTTTATAGGGGTTGGGAGCGACCGGACCATGGTGTGACTGAGACGTGCGGACCGGATGATGATGTCATGTGTTCCTTCTGGCGCAGCATCTGGTCGGTACCTGTCAGTCACACCGAAGGTGATTGGACTCGGGAAGTCGAGCGAGCCTGCGATCCGATACCAGAAATGGGGGCTATTACCATCTGCCCCCAAGATGTAGCTCGTGCAGTCCGTCCACTACCCAACTGGAAGTCTCCAAGGCCGGATGGACTGCACAACTTTTGGATTAAATGGTTTACAAGATCGCACGCTCGCTTGGCATCTCAGTTTCAGACTACTTTGGAATCTGGTTCGCTTCCCCAATTCCTAACGACAGGAATTACCCACCTGCTCCATAAATCAGGTAGCACCGCGGAACCCAAGAATTAAAGGGCGATCCCGTGTTTACCGACGGTCTATAAAGTTCTTACATCCATTTTGAGAGCTAAAATTAACAAACATATAGACACCAACTCCATCATGTCTGCCTCTCAAAATGGATGTAGGAATAGGTCCCGCGGTACTAAGGAGCTACTCCTCATTGATATGACCATAAGCCAACAGGTTAGAGATGTGTCCCTCACTCATGAGGTGCCTCATTTGAGGTACTCGTGATCGCAAATTGAAAGAGTTACTCGAATTTCAACATTGAACCACCTCACTCGTTCACGCGTCCTCAAAAATTGACATTGACAATATTGTATTGACTCGTCGAGTCGTCGCGACTACTCGCGAGTGGAGTGAGTATTGAGTGATTGAGTGAGCTATGTGAGCGAATGAACCGACTTAGTACAAAATTTGAGAATGAGTGCGGTGAGGTCTCGAAATTTTGAAAACACAGTATACATTATGATTTTGGTATGTAGGTACCTAATGAAATAATGATGTTTGGTGTGTGTGTGATACTGATGTTTGGTAGAATATTATTTAGATTAAAAATAGATACAATAAAATGTGTGAAATGAGTTGCAGGGTAAATAAAACACACGAAGCAAATAAAAAAAAACTGAGTGTATTTGAGAATTATAGAGAAAATATTTTGAATTCGGCTATTACTATGAACTCTAAAAACATTCTCATTAGATTGGTAATCAATTGTCATTGATTCTTTTATTTTGGCGGTCAAAAATTTATGAGCGAAAGAAAATTATGTGTGTGAGGGAGACGTAAAAATCGGAATCACGAGTACTCGTGAGTCGACGCGCCCGTCCGCCTCGCTGCCGCGGACTATCGGCTGAGTTCGGCTCGTGAGGTGAATACGCCGACGTGCGATTACTCGCCTCAAATGAGGGGTACCTCGTGAGGACCTCGCGAGGTAAAATGAGGTGCTCCCTCAACCTCATATAAAAATGATGAGTTACCCATCACTACAACAGGTTCGTCGTTCCCGAAAGGATCTGTCGACATGTTGGATAGATTATAAGAAGGCCTATGACTCGGTGCCGCATACATGGCTCATGAGGGTGTTAGAGTTGTATAAAGTAGATACAACTCTTCGCACCTTCCTAATGTCATGTATGCGGCAATGGAGGACGGTCCTTCACTATCCAGGATGTCGAAATATTTATGGGAATAGCGAACCGATAAGGATCGAGCGAGGCATATTTCAGAGCGATAGTTTGAGTCCGCTTTGGTTCTGCTTAGCCTTGAGTCCTCTAAGCACACTGCTGGAGGATTCAGTTCTAGGTTATCGGTTGAGGAGAGGTGGTCAGGTTATATCGCACCTCCTCTACATGGATGACGTAAAACTCTTTGCCCCCAACAATTTGCAACTGATGGAGCTACTGAAAGTAACTCAAACTTTCAGTAGCGCCATCAGGATGGAATTTGGTGTGGACAAATGTGCGGTCATGCATGTAAAGCGAGGTGAGATTGTTGAATCCGTGGGAACCCAACTCTCGGATTCCACAAACCTTAGAGCCCTCTCCGCATCCGAAACCTATAAGTATTTGGGTATGTCGGAAGCGTTAGGCATCAATGTTACTGACATGAAGCAATCGTTGAAGGAACGCTTCTTTGGCCGCCTGAAAAAAGTACTTTATAGTCTTCTATCAGGCGGAAACAAGGTGCGCGCCTTCAACGGTTGGGTTATGCCGGTTTTGATGTGCTCTTTCGGCATACTCAAATGGACTCAGACCGAACTCGATGGATACCGAACTGGATAGGAGGGTCCGTACGCTGCTGACTGCTAATCGAATGCATCACGCACGATCATCGGTAATGAGGCTGTATGTCCCGCGAAAGTGTGGAGGTCGAGGCTCTTTAAACGCTAAGACCCTCCACAATCGCGAGATATGCAGTCTCAGGGAATATTTCCTAGAAACCGACGTGGGTATGCATCGAGATGTAGTCGCGGTGGACAAGGGCCTCACCCCGCTCTCCTTGGCTAAAGAGAACTGGCGCAAACCTGTAGTGCTTGACACTAATGATCGCATGGAGGTATGGCAGAGTATGGAGCTCCACGGACGCTTTTTCCGGGCCCTACATGGACCGGATGTAGATCTACTAGCGTCCGTTGCCTGGCTGCGTTTCGGTGACTTTCTTTGGAGAAACCGAAGGTTTTGTCTGTGCAATTATGAACGAAGTTATGATGACGAACAATTACCGGAGATTTATTGTGAAAGACGGCACAGTTGACATCTGTCGGGCATGCCACCGGCCGGGAGAATCAATCAGGCATATCATCTCCGGGTGTTCTCGTCTAGCTAACGGAGAGTACCTGCATAGACACAACCTTGTAGCCAGGATAATCCATCAGCAGCTTGCTCTGAAATACAACCTCGTGGAATCGGAGTTACCGTACTACAGGTATGTGCCCGACCCAGTTCTCGAAAATGGTAATATCACATTGTACTGGGATCGATCCATCATCACTGACAGGACTATTGTTGCCAATAAGCCTGATATAGTGGTGGTGGATCGATTGGAGCGACGCGCAATGATTGTTGACATAACCATCCCGCATGATGAGAACCTCGTGAAAGCCGAGAAAGATAAACAAATCAAGTATCTTGACTTGGCTCACGAGGTTGTCGACATTTGGGATGTGGACTCAGCGGTCATTGTGCCGACAGTCGTGACAGCCAATGGGCTAATACCCAAGAGCCTCGACCAACACCTAAGGAGGCTCTCGTTAGGCAGCTGGATCAAGGGCTTGATTCAGAAAGCGGTACTTCTGGACACGGCCCGCATTGTTAGGAAATTTCTCTCTCTGGAGCCCTGACCGCCGGTAACTTGGACCCAGTTCCCGATACCGGTGGGCTACTATTTTTTATATTTTTAAATGTTTTTGGTATCTTTTTGTTTATAAAAATATTTTAAAATGTAATTGATATGTATGTCGCATCAGGGCTGGCCGAGATACGAAATATCTGGTCTTCTTCGCGATCCGACATAGTTTATGTAGGTGTGGGCACTGTAGTGGGTACTCGAACGAAAAGATAATTTGAATTCAAAATAACTAAATAATAATAACTTTAGCGAACGAAATAAACACGCGCGTCGGAAACAAACACGTGCGTTGGTACTGAGCGTTTGCCAAGACTGTCCGAGCTCGACTGTCAACTGTAGACTGTCGCAACACTCGGTCTCTCCGCCAGTCCTCGCTGCATCCCCTCCACCGACGATCGTGTCCAAGCGGTAGCGCTCGCTTGCGTTTCCGATCACATGATTATTCGTTTACGATTGAAATAGTTAGATGGCGCTGTCCGTTGTACTGTGGCGCCATCAATCCACGACACGGCCATCCCTGACTAGCACCCGTCCTCGGGTGTAGTACCTGGGGACAAAATATGCTCAGAGAGTAAAATAGCTCGGCTATCCTGCCAATACCTAACAACTAAGGTAGCTAGGCTATCCTGCCAAAACCTAACAACTAAGGTAACCCGGCTATCCTGCCAATACCCAATAACTAAGGTAGCTTGGCTATCCTGCCAATACCTAACAACTAAGGTAGCTCGGCTATCCTGCCAATACCTAACAACTAAGGTAGCTCGGCTATCCTGCCAATACCTAATAACTAAGGTAGCTTGGCTATCCTGCCAATACCTAACAACTAAGGTAGCTCGGCTATCCTGCCAATACCCAATAACTAAGGTAGCTTGGCTATCCTGCCAATACCTAATAACTAAGGTAGCTCGGCTATCCTGCTAATACCTAACAACTAAGGTAGCTTGGCTATCCTGCCAATACCTAACAACTAAGGTAGCTCGGCTATCCTGCCAATACCTAACAACTAAGGTAGCTCGGCTATCCTGCCAATACCTAACAACTAAGGTAGCTCGGCTATCCTGCCAATACCTAACAACTAAGGTAGCTCGGCTATCCTGCCAATACCTAACAACTAAGGTAGCTCGGCTATCCTGCCAATACCTAACAACTAAGGTAGTAGTGTCTCATTTTTACTTTAATTTTTCTAGTTTTAATTTACAATGCCTTGTTATCAAGGTTTCATAAACAGTGCATCCCAAACACAACAAAAAACTTGGAAAAGGTCCCATCAATAAGTAAACAAAAAAAATCCAAATAATTGTAACGAATCAGTTACTATTTACCAAAATAAATTTCATAAGCAATGCATACTCAACCCATGACATTTTTATAAAAATCTGTGCACCAACACAGATAGGAATCGACCGATCAACAAGTTGAAGCATAATAATCGTAACAAATCAGTTAAAATTTACAAAAAATAAATCTCATACAATGTAGTGCATACTCAACTCATGAAACTTTTACTGCAATCTGTGCACCAACACACAGGAATGGCACCAACGATTTCTTACAGACCCATCGCCACATGCGTAGCACACGTGAGGTGCAGTCAAAACCCATCGCCACATGTTACTCATGAGGTGCGGTAAAGACCCATCGCCACACGCGCTACTACACATGAGGTGCGGTCGAGAGAGACCCATCGCCACATGTGCTTACTGCACATGAGGTGCGGTCGATAGAGACCCATCGCCACATGTGCTTACTGCACATGAGGTGCGGTCGAGAATTTAGAGTATGAGTAGACAAGCCATTCTTAATCAGAGGTGGTTTCACTACCACTGTCCTCAACTATAACATCTAAATCTCAAGGAACTTGGTGATCGGGGATCCTCTTCACACGATCATGAGGATATTTGTAGGTTCGTTTAGAGTCAAGCGCCTTTAGTAGGTATCTATTACCGTTTAACACATCGATACTCTTAAATGGGCCTTTGAATTTAGGATCGAATTTTGTCCGATTCCTTTTCTAATGTTCTAATAAAACAATTGGTAAAAGCAAACTTAGAGACATGAACTTTACTTTGGTTAAATCGATTTTTAACGTAATTAGCCTTTCTCTCAATATTCTGTGTCACGTGCTTTATTAATTATCTCATCTAAATTAATATCAGTTACATCATCATCAGTTGTCACTTGATTATGCCAATAAGGGCGACGATTAACAGTAATACTAGGATCTGCAAGCGGAATTTGCAACTGTCCTGTTGTAACATGGGATCTAACAACACCACTAGAATATGAAGATGAATATTCTGACAAGAGATAAATTAACTGGGAACGAAACCAGCCGGAACGTCAGCATTCACTTTATCGAAATCAACTTGAAAATAAGAATCACTTTTGAGCTCATTTGAAACTTTACCTAATATATCAACCAAACCTGTCGTGATAAACGACACTAAACTACACTATCAGATGTCATACTAACGTTGAATCCCTGATCTAAAATCTTACGGCAATCGAAATATAATTTTTAAGACAACCATCCGGTACAACATGATATTAGATCTCTGAACGCAGATTGTAAATCGTAATCTCTAATAAAATGTGTAGGGTATTTTGCACACTACCATAACAGATCGCCGTTATGTTCATAGTATTATTTGCGTTTGTTTTTTGACGCAACACAATCTTTGATGAGAGAGCATTCGACGCCAGAATCATAATAAAATGGATATGACTCACCCAGTATTCATCAGTACACAGCTCAGATTGCTGACATAGCAAACTTAAACACATCGCTCGCTGCTCACCGCTGCTGCAGGCGCTGGCCCGGAACCGCCTGGACCGGCCGCCATGCTAGCGCCTCCTTCATTGCTTCGTGAACATCTCGAAGCAAGATGTTCAGTGTTGCCGCATCGAAAACAGATGCTGTCCGAACGCTGCTTCGATCCCGAAGAACCTGACGCCATATTGGTAGCATAGGATGCCTTGCCTTTCACCTCACTTCTTGATTGGCAGTCCGACGCTCGGTGACCTGTCGGACCCTTGATGGCTTCTATCAGGAACATATTCTGATTTTGAGCCGCCAGCAGTGTACGAAGTAAATTCTCGTCACACCGTGACGTCATCGCTCCATTCTCCACATTTTCTTCAGCTCGAGTGTATCCCAATTCTGATGTCGCATCAGGGCTGGCCGAGATACGAAATATCTGGTCTTCTTCGCGATCCGACATAGTTTATGTAGGTGTGGGCACTGTAGTGGGTACTCGAACGAAAAGATAATTTGAATTCAAAATAACTAAATAATAATAACTTTAGCGAACGAAATAAACACGCGCGTCGGAAACAAACACGTGCGTTGGTACTGAGCGTTTGCCAAGACTGTCCGAGCTCGACTGTCAACTGTAGACTGTCGCAACACTCGGTCTCTCCGCCAGTCCTCGCTGCATCCCCTCCACCGACGATCGTGTCCAAGCGGTAGCGCTCGCTTGCGTTTCCGATCACATGATTATTCGTTTACGATTGAAATAGTTAGATGGCGCTGTCCGTTGTACTGTGGCGCCATCAATCCACGACATGTATATAAATGAAATAAAGGAGATAATAATAATAATAATAATTCTTTATTGAACAAAAAACATAGTATGATAATAACATTTAGTGCGATAATACCTACATTAGTAAGATACTGTGTCATAGGAATTAACGCCAATCTCAGGAAAAGGACACTAGCGTTCTAGAATTTATACTAAACACAGGAGATAGTTTACAAACTAGAACAATAGGTTTGAAGACATCCTCAAGACGATACAATCTCGTTGGGCGGCTATTGACTCGCTTCATTGGGAGCTAGACAACGAGTATGGCGGATCAAACCCCGAGTACGAAGAGCAATTTACTCAATAAGAGAAATACTATAACAAAATCAAGAAAGACATCAATAAAAAGATGTGGTCTGTTGCTCATATTGAAAAATCTACTCCTAAAATGGAGATAGTCACCTTTGACGGAAATTACAATAAGTGGATTTCGTTCAAAGATCTTTTTACCGAAGCAGTGCACAACAACCCCTCTTTGTCGAATGCACAAAAGATGCAGTTTCTAAAGAGTAAGATCAAAGGTGAGCCCGAAAAATTGATCCAACATCTCCAAATAAGCTCCGACAATTATTCTGTATGCTGGAATATCCTCAATCATCGTTATAATAATAAACGACTGATCTTCACTTCATATCTTAACAATCTCATGAATATCCCTGCAAACCAGCAACTATCAACTAATAATATAAAACGCATTCACGACACTACGTACGAGAGCGTGAATGCTATCAAGAATCTGGGAGTCGATGTGTCTTCCTGGGACCCTTTCCTGGTATGTATATTGTCTCAAAAATTGGACTCGGATACATACGAGGACTACCTACAAGCCTTAAAATCCCCGCGTGAGTTGCCCGTCTTGGAAGATTTCCTTAATTTTTTGGAAACTAAGTTTATGATGCTGGAAACTTCACGTAAGAAGCATGAAAATTCCACGCAGAAATCATCCCCATCTCAATCCAATAACAAATCATCATTTTCAAAGGGTTCCAATTATAAACGAAATTATAACGATCCTAAAACGAATTACCCAACCTACCAAGTTTCGCAATCGTCAAAGTCCAAACAAAAAATTAACAATCGCAAGCAATGCCCTATTTGCGACTCCAGTGATCATCGAATTCATGCATGTCAAAAATTATTGGAATTGCAACCTAACGAACGTAAAAATGCTATTGCTAACTTGAATCTTTGTATTAATTGCTTACATTATCACGAAGGCAAAAAATGCCTTTCCGAAATAAAATGCAAAGAATGCAATAAAGAACGGGTCCATATTGGCTCAACTAAAGTTCTTTACCCGAAATTGTTCTTCCTAACGGTTTGTAATCCGAATGATCACTCTTCCTAAAATTTTTCATCCTAAAGTTTTCACGAAACAAGAAAAACAATTAGAGATTATGGTCGACAACAAATTAGTTAATACAGCAGCTGACGTAGCTGAAGCATTTAATGAGTTTTTTGCCAACATACCTATAACTACGACTCGCTCCTTAAATTCGTCCCCATCTGAAGCTGAAAACCTTTTGCATAATAGTGTACCTAAATGTAGTCGCTTATTTAGCTTCGAACATGTAACACCTCGTGATGTAATTAGTGTTTTTAACACACTCAAGTCAAAAAACACTGGTGATTACTGGGGCATCTCAATTAAACTTGTAAGTAATATAATCGACATCGTAGCCCCCTATCTAGCTGTTACTTTTAATAAATGTGTTGATTTAGGAACTTTTCCTGACCTCATGAAGAGTAGTAAAGTCATACCATTATTTAAATCGGGTAATAAAAATAACGTTGGCAATTTTAGGCCTATTTCTATCTTACCTGCATTTAGTAAAATATTTGAAAAATTAATACTCAAGCAGTTGCTAAGACATTTTAATTTAAATAGCCTCCTTCATGATGAACAATATGGCTTTACAAAAGGTCGTTCGACTACAGATGCGGGTGTTGCTCTGCTGAAACACATATTTAGCGCATGGGAGAGCTCGCAAAATGCTATTGGAGTTTTCTGTGATCTCTCCAAAGCCTTTGATTGCGTGCACCATGACACGCTTTTGCGTAAACTAATTCATTACGGTATTCAAAACGAAGCTCTTAACGTATTAGATTCATATTTACATAATAGGCACCAATGTGTAGATGTTAATGGTGTGAAATCTTCCGGGCTACCAGTTCAGTTAGGTGTACCTCAAGGCTCTATACTGGGCCCATTTTTATTCTTGGTGTATATAAATGACTTACCATTCTATTTAAAGGGCATCTGTGACGTTGTACTATTTGCTGATGATACCTCTCTTATCTTTAAAGTAGACAGGAATAGACAAAATTTTGACGACGTAAACAGTGCACTATCAATGGTTACAGATTGGTTTACCACAAATAACCTAGTTCTCAATGCCAAGAAAACGAAATGTGTAAAGTTCGCCTTACCGAATGTTAGAAATCTAGGACCCAACATCGTCTTAGATAAAGAGGTACTTGAAACTGTAGACTCGGCAGTATTTCTGGGCATAACAGTTGATGCCAAGCTTCAGTGGGGATCACATATATCATGCCTAGCGGGAAGGCTCAGTTCGGCCGCCTATGCCGTCAGGAAAGTAAGACAATACACTGACGTTGATACAGCTCGGCTAGTCTATTTCAGTTATTTTCATAGCGTCATGTCCTACGGCATTCTGCTGTGGGGCAAAGCCGCTGATATTCAAAATATATTTGTTCTTCAAAAACGAGCTGTACGAGCAATTTACCAGCTAGGTGCTAGAGTTACTCTGAGAGATTTTTTTAAAGAGATTGGTATTCTCACGGTGGCCTCACAATTCATCTTCGCCAACATCTTATATATTAGGCAAAATATACACTTATACACAAAAAACAGTGATATTCATAATATTAACACTAGAAACAAGCAGAAACTACGTGCTCCCTTTCACCGGCTTCATAAGGTCCATAACTCATTTGTTGGGCTTGGTATAAACTTTTATAACAAGCTTCCCTCTTCTTTGTTAGAATTGCCTTTTAATGCGTTTAAAGCTAAAGTAAAATCCAACCTTTGTTCAAAGGCATACTATACAATCAACGATTACTTAAACGATAAAAATAGTTGGTCGCTGTGATTAACTCAAGACAATGTTTATGTTCTTTCTCCAAAATTAGCTTACCTACTGACAAGTTATACGAGTTCATATAATTGTTTATTTTATTTGACTATATTTATTAGTCACCTTAGTTTAATTTAATTTTTATTTATTATTGACATAATCTACTCATTTCAATGTTTTTTAATGAGTTGTATTGCAATATATGGTTAGCTAGTGACCTCGACAGTTCATCATATTATTCTTTTGAGCAACCGGCAGCAAGTTCGTCATGCTCCCTTAGATGTCAATGCTTGCGGTAGCGTCGGGGGTCGGGTTGCCTCCTTCCCTCAAATATGGCGAGGGGGGTAATGGCTGATCTTTGCGTTATGCTCGTGAACGGGTGCTGCTTGTGGTGACAGGTCAGCTTGCTGACTATGGTTTTGTTATTGTTATTAGAAATTAATGTTTCTTTATTTTACTTCGAAGGTCCTAGTTTGTCATTTGTGGCTACTAGTTACAGCTATATACATATAAACATAATGCAGCATTGCATATGTAAGCGGGCACGCCCTTTATGTCAGGAGGCTTTTTATTATGTATTAAGTTCTGTTTGCGTTTTTGTTTTTATTATTTATTTATGCTTGAGTATAGTTTTAAATATTGGCGTGTGCTAGCTGACATATGGCAAATAATTTTAATATTTTTGTGTTTCGTAATGTTAATTTATTTATTACTATATGTATACAAGGTGTAACAGAATAAACGCAAGTCCTGAAAGTAGTTTGCTCATAATTGACTACTGAATCGATTTTAGTAACTATTAATATAGGTATTTTTTTGAAATTTTATGTATATTGCAATACTGACCGTCGATTGAGCCAAGGAAAATTAAATCTTATGTCAAGATAATAAGACTCAATTTTAAATGCATAAAGTAATGCTAGGGTCAACACAATTTTCTTAATAAAAATAGTTAGCTTTAAAAATTATAAATTTTGGTCATTGTATTATGCTTTTAACTCAATACTCTAATTGGGGTGTATGAGGTCTTGCGTTAATTATGTTACATGTTGTAGAATCCAGTTCTTCTAACTGAACAGACAGCAGTGCTGCTGGGGAGTTTGTTCCGCCACTTCTTCTTCCCAGCTAAAGCACTAGGAAGTGGTGAAGGGTGGGCGTTTTGGGGGGACTGTCTTATGTGATTTTGACGTTCAAAAAGTGCTGATTCTCAGCCTAATTTGAATAAATGACTTTTGATTTGATTTGATTTCATTCATACTATTTGTAGTGCTACCGGCGATGTTCATAACACTCATGTTTCCGAAAATTGTAATTAATAATATCATTACCATAATATTTTCACTCATACTCAGAAAGAAACATTTACCAAGTGTTAAAAATATATGTGGGTAGAAGATGATATTTATAGTTTTAGGTTTTTTTTTCTGTGCATGGTTGACGGTGGGCTAGGTCGACGGAGCCCCGCTTCGCGGGGCTCCTACTTCTGTGTGGCTTATAAAAAAATAACCACGAAGGGGATGGCGGGGTCTATTCGCTCGCTTCGCCCGCTCACACGACCCCGCCATCCCCTTCTAACCTAACCTGTCCGAGTCGGGGTGACCTAAAGTCCCAATTGCATCCAATTTCTCTTGATATAAACAACCGTTACACACCCGATGTCGATGGCAAATTATGTTATGGCATATCATAATTATGGCATGTGATAATTAGGGCTTACAATGATTAATGTATATAATACTGATTATTATGAATAAAAAGAAATCTAAACAAAAAAGATATGACTTTAAATAATAGTATAAAAGATGGTTATGTTGAGAAAATATAGGGAAACAAATAAAAGTATAATAGATGTTTATTGCTACTGACATTATGAAGTTGAATGCTTCGGAATTATGAACATTAGAGACAGAGTAGTTAGGAATTGTGATTGTTAGGATGAAAAATGTTAGGAAGAACATTTTCGGATTTCCAATTATCGGAGTTGAAAATTTAGGTGAACTTTGGCGCACCCATAAAGAACACAATACCATTTTGCATGAATGTTTTACGTCGCATCGATCTGGGTCAAATGCAGCCATGATTACGAAATCACCATTTCAGCAGCAAGAAACTAACACAGTTGCATCGCCACTTAAAGAACCCTCAGAAATATTGCTTGCCACAGCAATAATCAACGTACAAGCAGCAGACGGATCTTACCAAAAAATGAGAGTCCTTTTAGATCAAGGGTCACAGAAATCCATTATTAGGGTAAGTGCAGCTCAGTTGTTAAGACTACCGCGACGGAAATGTAACGGTTCTATCTCTGGAATAGGAAATAAGGAAAACAACTGTAAGGGCATGATTACCATTAAATGTTCGTCGTTGGTCAGCAATTTCACCTTCAAAACGGACGTATATATAATGAATAGGCTCATAAATAACTTACCCAGCTGTACCTTACCTAAGCCAGACTGGCCTACTCTTAACCAAATAACTCTAGCAGATCCTGAATATTACAAAAGTAGGAATATTGATATCTTATTTGGGGCAGATATCTATTCCACTATCCTTATGGATGGTATCTGCCGATCAGAAGGTATGTTGCCCATTGCCCAACACACCCAGTTGGGATAGATCTTAAGCGGCAACTACAAAACGTACCATTGCAATGTGATCCTAAATAATATCGAAGAAATTCAGCAATTATGGGAAATGGAGGATATACTCGTACATGAATCTCCAGCGATATCAGAAGAAGATCAAAAATGCATCGAGTTTTACCAATCTTCCACCTCTAGACGCGAAGACGGAAGCTACGTCGTTAAAATACCATTCAAAGAAAATTTTACGGAAAATATTGGCGAGACGAAAGCAAAATCGATTGCTCAATTTTTCCAAATAGAGCGGAAACTAAGTAAGCAACCAGCACTGGCACGTGATTATAGGACGTTTATTTCTGAATACCTAGAGCTCGGACACATGACACCCGTTGCACCACACGTACAGCCTGACTGCTACTTTCGCACCATTGCGTCCAACGAGCTGAGTCATCAACTACCAAATTGCGAGTTGTCTTTAATGCCTCGGCAAAAACCTCGAGTGGAAACAGCCTCAATGATCTTATGTGCCGAGGACCCAATTTACAACAAGACCTTCAGAGCCTTATCTTAAAGTGGAGACAATTTAGATTCGCCTTTACAGCAGATATAGAAAAAAAGTTTCGCAAAATCTGGCTACATCCGATGATCAGAAATATCAGTAAATTATCTGGCGGAACCATCAATCTCAACCTTTAAAAGAATACCAGTTAGCGACAGTTACCTATGGCACAAAAGCCGCACCTTTTTTGGCCATGATGACAGTGAAGCAACTGGCCATCGATGAAAGGCCAAACTATCCACAAAGTTGTGCTCCTGACATCTTAGAACACTCGTTTTACATGGATGATCTCATGCATGGTGAACATACAGCGAGAGCAGCTAAACAGCTCAAAGCAGAGATGATCAACCTCCTCAAATCTGGCGGGGTTCATCTCAGAAAATGGCGATCAAACTTGCCGGAAATAATAGATAGTTCTGAAGCACTTCAAAGGGAAGACTTTGACTTTAAGCAACCGGAGTCAACCAAAACTTTAAGACTTCGGTGGGAACCAAGAAATGATCAGTTTATCTTTCATCCTATAGAATTTATCTCTCAAGACATCCTTACAAAAAGACAATTCTTATCCCAAATATCTAAAATCTTTGACCCTTTGGGCTGACTAGCACCAGTCACAATAAAACTTAAGATCTTGTTCCAAGAATTATGGAAATCAGACCTGGGTTGGGACCACCCCGTCCCTCAAGAAATTGCGTTGGAGTGGAATACTATTAAAGATGATCTATCTCATATATCGCGATTTAAAATACCACGTTGAATTCAAACCCAGGAAAAAGATATCATCGAACTCCATGGCTTTTGCGACGCTAGCACTAAAGCATACGCTTGCGTCGTTTATTACAAAATACAGAGAGAAAATGAAACTCACGTGACCCTTATTGCAGGAAAGTCAAAAGTAATACCGCTGAAAAAACCACAATCGATCTCCCAAACGCGGGATCGATTGTGGTTTTTTCAGCGGTATTACTTTGCGGCGCTCTCTTGTTGTCAAAACTTATGCGAAAAATCATCTTATCCCTATCGAACTACCATGTTTATGGTTGGATTGATTCAACGGCCGTTCTAGGTTGGTTAAGTGGCGAACCGGAGAAATGGAAACCCTTTGTTGCGAATCGAGTGAGGATTATTACTAAAATAATCCCTAAAGAAAAAATCCAAAGAAAGCCCCGCAGATTGCGCAAGCCGCAGTTTACCTGCTGCTCAATTAGCCAATCACTCGCTGTGGTGGCAAGGGCCCCACTGGTTACCACAATATAATCCTGAAGGATCTCATAAGATGCCGATTTATACGAGTATTACTAGCGAAGAACTCAGAAAAAAGGAAGTAAATACGGTCATTGTTAACACCGAAAATTTAATAATTAATCAACTATTACAAAAATATAGCACTTTAAGGAAAGTTACTCGAGTATTAGCTTACATCAACAAGTTCATTGACATTGTTGTTTACAAGAAAGAACGCACATGTTTCCTTACTCTGCAAAATATAAAGACAGTAAGAGAAATGTTAATTAAGCACGTCCAAAACTAATATTTCGATGAAGAAATATCGCGGCTGAAAAATAAAGAACCACTAAATAAGAAAAGCCAGATCCTTAATCTCAATCCCATACTCGACACTAATCAAATTCTCCGTGTCGGCGGTAGACTTAAACATTCGAATCTTGATCCCGAAATGAAGCACCCAATAATCCCGAATCAATCGACTTTGGCAGATCTTATCATAGATGAATCCCACGAACTTGTATTTCACGTTGGAGTAAAAATGACTGCTGGGTTTATAAGACACAAATACTGGATCCTTGGAGGAAACAGAGTCACGAAAAAATGTTTAAGAACGTGTGTCAAATGTAAAAGAAATTATCCCATACCACAACATCAAATCATGGGTGACCTACCTCATCTTTATTAAGGCAAACAAAGGTCGTGGCATTAAAACCTGTAAAGGATATGTCGCAGTATTTGTTTGTATGGTAACTAAAGCCATACATTTAGAAATCGTCTCAGATCTCAGAGCGTCAGTATTTATTGCCGCGCTTCGACGAATGTCGGCTAGAAGAGGAGTTCCTGGGCACATGTACGAATGCAACTAGGACTCGGGTAAAATAAAACGAGGAGAATTGAATGAAAAAAAAATGCAAAAGAGAGCTGTCAGAGCCATTTATAATCTACGTCAACGCGAATCTCTCAGGGAACTATTTAAAAGGATTAATATTATGACGGTACCTTGCCAATTCATCTATGAAAATATTATGTACGTAAGAAAAAATCTACATCTTTTTAATAAAATAAGTGATAGACATAATTTTAATACAAGAAATAAAGATAAAATTGATCAACCATTTTTCAGATTAGCTAAAGTACATACATCTTTTATGGGGAACTGTGTTAAATGCTACAACAAAATACCTTGTAATATATTGCAATTAAATGAAAAAAAAATTAAAACTCATATAAAAAGTTCACTGTGTAAACAAGCATATTACAAATTAGAGGATTATATCCAAGATAAGAATGCTTGGAAACATGCTGGTCCAGCTCCACAGGACGATCTAGGGTCTTGACAAAATTAAAACTTGTTGCTACTTTAATTGTATGGTTTGTTATTTTTATGACATTGGTTTACATTCTGTGACTACTTTAACTCACACACTGACATATTAATTGGTTACATAATTTGGGAAATCGTATAGGTACTTTTACAATGTTTGATTATGTGAACACCATGCATCTATCATTTAATTAACTTATTTATCATTGCTACGTTTATTAAATTCTTTTTACCTATTTTGGTAGGATAATTTTTATTATAGGTGCATCGTCTTCACATATAATTATATAATTAATGTATACAAAGTATTGTAACACATTTTAAAAGAGTAACGATGGAGTTTCTTGCCCATTCTTCTCCATAGGAAACTACCTTTTGGAAGGGGCGACTAGAATCAAATCAAAGAAAGAATCAAATCTATTTAAATGTAAATGTTGACATTCAAAAGGGCCTTTTATGTGCCTATTTGAAATAAATGCTTTGACTTTGAATTTGGAATTACTTAAAAATGTGTACTAACTCGGTAATGACACAAGCAGTAATCACTGCGCAATTATTACATACAAAACTTAAAACTAAAAGAGGACGCATCGTCGCTCGCTGCTTTGACGAATTCATCAGGCGCTCCAACATGCCCCCGGACGTTGAAAGATGATCTTTCAACAAGCATCAGAAGAGACGGGTAATGGGCAAATTCTGTTGAAGGCTCGTCTTATTACTCCAGCAGTAGTCCGGATGTCAGCTACACGAACGATGCTGTCTGATCCTGGATGGACGGCGACAATTCTACCCAGCTTCCACTTGAGGGGGGGGGGGTAGGTTATCCTCTTTGATCACTACCAAGGAATCCAGCTTCAATGCATCTTTACAGGAACGCCATTTGGTTCTCTGCTGCAACTCGGAAACAAACTCCTTACTCCACCGAACCCAGAAATGCTGGCGGAGTGGCTCGATCCTTTGAAAGCGAGTTAGATGATGAATGGAGTGTTCCTGAATATCTCGCTGTGGCAGTGAAGTAGAGGTCGACCGACAAGGAAGTGTCCTGGAGTCAGAGGTGTAAGGTCAGCAGGATCAGCGGACAGCGGCGTCAATGGACGAGAGTTCAATATTGCCTCAATTTGGATCAGCGTGGTGTTAAGTTCTTCGAACGTAAGATTACAATTTCCCAACACTCGCTTTAAATGATATTTCGTCGACTTAACACCTGATTCCTAGAGTCCGTCAAAGTGAGGAGTATAAGCGGGAATAAAGTGCATCTTAACTCCATCATTAGCCAAACTTTTACCCAAGGAATCGCAATTTGACTTTAAAAATTTCGATAAATCGTTGTACGCTCCATCTCCAACGTGTCGTGGGAGAGCAGAAATTAATCTACGAAGAATATAGTACCCTACTATCCCAACTCGAGGCTTGTTTGAACTCCAGACCTCTGTGCCCTCTGACAGAAGATCCTGAAGACCTGGACTTTTTGACCCCGGCTCACTTTTTAGCAAGCGGCCCTAACTTAACGATTTTCGAAACAGAGCATGATCTCAGAACACGGTGGCACTTGACGCAAAAAATCTATCAAGACATATGGAATAAGTGGAAGACTGACTACCTCACGCAGCTTTCTACGAGGTCCAAATGGCGACAGCAAGAAAAAGATCTCAATCTTAACGACATCGTTATTATAAAGGACTAGTTAGTAGCGCTGCATCCTGGAAGTGACGGACACGTAAGGGTCGTCACATTTAAAACCAAAAACGGGCTCTTAAAACGCCCAGTTGTAAAACTGTCCTTACTGCCAACAAATAAAAATGATCCAAATGCCCCAAAAGTTGATAATAAATTGCCACCGGCGAAGAAAAAAACGTCCTATCTCATTATCAGCCGTGGCTTTATCTTTGACATTATTTTTGCTGTCACTAGTAAACACCGATCAAGCATCCTACAACTTCACCCTACTGAAAAACAATAGTGTCTACTTCGACAAAATATCTAATATGCATCTAATTAGAGAGGATTGGCATTTAATAGTCTATTATGACACAAATCCTTATCAAGAAGGAACTGCGGCACTGCTAAAGTATATCAAGTATCTTGAAACCCTATGCTCTACGATTAGAACACAAACACCTTGCGACGGCGTCATGTTACAACTCAAGCACGAGTTCGAAGAAATTAAACATCATGATAATATTGTCATGATGAATGATTCGTTTATGACTATTATGAAACGTCGGCGACGCGGCTTGATAGACGGAGTAGGCTACGTTGCAATAGTTTATTCGGAGTGTTGGACCAACGATTCGCAGAAAATTATGAGAAGGATATTGACCTTTTAAAGAATAATGAAAACCATCTATACAACCTCTGGAAAAACCAAACGTCGTAGAAGCTGAATTTAATCTCATAAAAAGAATGGAGAATACTATAAACAAACATCACAAATTAATAAATCAAAAGCTTAATTATCTCCAAGATTCTTATAAAAATCTCGCTCAGCAAGTGCAGAACATAACTATCATCACAGACTTCATAACCTCTGCTTTCACTGCCAATAACTTGTTGTATACCCTTCGACGAATCCAGGACTCAATTTTAGTTAAAGTTACTGATATTTTATTGTGGAAAATTAGATTTTCATTTGATATCACCGAAGCAACTCAGATCAGAGCTAAGCATAATATCGGGTGCGCCAAAGTTCACCTAAATTTTCAACTCCGATAATTGGAAATCCGAAAATGTTCTTCCTAACATTTTTCATCCTAACAATCACAATTCCTAACTACTCTGTCTCTAATGTTCATAATTCCGAAGCATTCAACTTCATAATGTCTTACTAATAATGTCTTAATAATAATATGTAATACTTTTATTTGTTTCCCTATATTTTCTCAACATAACCATCTTTTATACTATTATTCAAAGTCATATCTTTTTTGTTTAGATTTCTTTTTATTCATAATAATCAGTATTATATACATTAATCATTGTAAGCCCTAATTATCACATGCCATAATTATGATATGCCATAACATAATTTGCCATCGACATCGGGTGTGTAACGGTTGTTTATATCAAGAGAAATTGGATGCAATTGGGACTTTAGGGCACCCCGACTCGGACAGGTTAGGTTAGAAGGGGATGGCGGGGTCGTGTGAGCGAGCGAAGCGAGCGAATAGACCCCGCCATCCCCTTCGTGGTTATTTTTTTATAAACCACACAGAAGTAGGAGCCCCGCCAAGCGGGGCTCCGTCGACCTAGCCCACCATCAACCATGCACAGAAAAAAAAACCTAAAACTATAAATATATAAATATCATCTTCTACCCACATAATATTTTTTATAACACTTGGTAAATGTTTCTTTCTGAGTATGAGTGAAAATATTATGGTAATTATGTTTAGGGATAAAAGCGTTATGATAAAAAACAGTAGGAGTTTAAATATATTTACATTAATGATATTATTAATTACAATTTTCGGAAACATGAGTGTTATGAACATCGCCGGTAGCACTACAAATAGTATGAATGAAAACTTTAGGATGAAAAATTTTAGGAAGAGTGATCATTCGGATTACAAATCGTTAGGAAGAACAATTTCGGGTAAAGAACTTTAGTTGAGCCAATATGGACCCCATAATATCAGCACGAATATCTGGAGACTTGGTAGTTCCTGTCGACAACTTTAATCTTAAAGACCTTTACAGCTTGCTCAAGGTAAGAGCCAAATACTCAGGCAAATACCTAATTATAGAAATAAAAATACCCCTGATTGAAAGGGATCTTTACGAGGTATTCGATCTTATCCCGGTTCCACGCATTGTGAAAGTTAACATGATGATGAAAGTCGAAACTATCTCAGAATTAGCAGCCATCAACATGAGAAAGGATTCGTGTCTACCTATCACAGACACGGATCTGCAGTCATGCGTATTACAAAATCCTGTGACTACCTATTTTGTGTCATATCAGAAAACCCATTCACCACATGAAAGATGATCATAGCCTTTGTGAGACGATCCCAGGCACAAGAACTTGTAAAACTAAAACTACCTCTTGCAAAAATGACTGGAGAGAGTTAACATCAGAAAACAAATATTATTATTTATGTTGCAACGAATGTAACGTTAAACTTCTGTGTGAAAATCAAGTTAAGGCAGTTAGGTTATCAGGTGCTGGTCTGTTGCGTATTGGGAAAGGCTGTTTAGTAAAAACAGAGGATTTTATGGTGTATTCAAACAAAAGATTGTCTAGTAAAATTAGCACGACGACAAATGTTATCTCGCCAGAAATATCACCAATAAATCACATAGTAAATATCACTATGCCAGAAATCTCATACGAGTTTAATCCCAATAACTCAGACAACCTCAGGCAATTTGAAGATATTAAGAGAAGTCTTGAGATCATGAAGCAGAGTGAACCATTGAGCACTAGTATCTCCTACCACGACGTCCATCAGTATGCTGCTCATATATATCTCATCATAACGGGAATCTTGTTATCCAATATCGATTTCCTCCAATATCGATTCAATGTTAGCCAATATTATGTATCTCTCTGGCACATTAAGGCGGTCTGTTCTATGCCCTGCTCATTATGCTACTTCAGTGCGTGCGTATTTAAACAGTGTGTTTGGTGAGCAGTGGATAGGTCGTGTGGCTTGGCCTGCAAGGAGCCCTGACTTAACACCACTGGATTTTTATGTGTGGTTCAAGATAAAAAGACTAGTTTCTTCCGATTAGCGTACTACTCGAGATGACTTAATAAGTGCGACAGTGGACGCTTTTAATATTGTGAAAAGTGAAGTGAATAAAAGAGTACCTACAAATAAGTAAGTATTTACCTACTTAGATACGAAACATGTACTTACTTATTACTGACGCGACGGTCCTAAGCCCGTAGAAATTATGAAGGAAAAATTAGAGTTATTTAACTGATAGGTATGTAGATAAACGCAATTTAAATCAAACAATGGTTATGAATGCGGAATCAAACGATTTATTATTGTCGCGGGTACTTAGGTATCTACACCAACAAAGTGCAAGTAGGTACTGATGACCACGACTGGTGACTGAACACCACAGTGAAAGGTGGACATCTTGTTCACTGTGTACCTACTTACATCAAAACAATCTTTTTTGACCGTGGGAGGACAAGGAGGTTCCTCAATAATATCCTTGCTAGCAAATTTCTAGTATTAATATACGTATTTACTGAAAAAAAAAACTGTTTATTACATTAAAATTCCTGCTTGCCATTTGGACGTACCGCCACTATTTAAGCGGATTTAAACTTATTTATATTCTAAACATATGGCTGTAGTACTATGTCTATTTTATCTATGCGTACGTTGAGGTACCTAGTTCACAGAGGTCGCCGATTGCCGCTAACACGCAATAGATAAAATAGGTACACAAATAAAAATACGAAAAGCGAATTCAGACTTTATTTCTTAACCGTAGACGGTAACAAATCGAAATTTCACCAAACTAGGTACAAGTAACGTAGGTACGCAGTTTACTAAAATTATTCTGAGAAGCCACAGAATTGATGTACAACCGAATTCAGCGGTTAACTTTATAAAAATAAGGTCTTAATTCGGTACAATATTTTCATAGAAAAGGGCACCACCAACTTATAATGAACTCTATTTGACAGAATGTAACGATTCATTTTTCTGTTTGAATTGCCTGCCTTTGTAGACGCCGCGCACCGCGGCCGGCCGCGAGCAACATTGTAAAAATTGGTTTAGGCAGTATTATTTTTATTCATCATAATTTTATTATGGTAGGTAGCTGTATGCTTATTAAGTACCTATTAGCTCGATTGGTGGACACTCGATTCAAGGCCTTAAATAAAACTCACAAGCGTACTCGTCATGTCTAGTTGAGGTAATAGACCGTACGATTACTAGTGATTTCGTGATGCGAGAGTAGCGAATGAAATTTCAATTAATTTCTCTCGTTTACGAGGAGATGTGATAGTGGTAAACACCGTGCCGTGCGTCCAATTAGGTTCCAATACAAACGAGAGATAACGGAGGTAAATGAACTTACACCAACCTAAATCATACCTACCTGAAATAAAATACCTACTTGCAGCATGTTATTCGTCCAACGTCCATTGCACAGCTGTTCCGCGCTACGTCATCACCGAGTGGATCGCGTTTATGAATGAAATAGTGGAAGGGCTACTAAGATTTAACTCGAATGACAGAATAAAAGTGATAAATTTCTAACTTCTATATTAGATGTCTTAAAAAAATTATAACTGTGGGATCGTGTGGTGAAATAAAAGAGCCGTGTCGATGAAAACTTCTATATTTTTTTAAAACACAAGAAAACTTTTAAACTCTTAACATTAACACATCGTCTCGTCGTACGTCTTTTCTTCGTGTTCCGCCATATTCCTTTTTTTCCCTCTCCCGTTCACTCTTACCGTTCCGTTCTCGTTTACCTTTCACTCGCACCTCTTCATACATTCCCTTCTACTCATAATTCATTCCACACTCGGTCATCCTACACACTGTCTGCCCTCAGACACAACATTTCAAACACTGTAATCCTCATACAATCATCACACCTTCCATAAACAATCTTGATTAACACTTTAGGTTAAGTTTTACATGAGTTACAGAAACTTACTTAATGAAATTGTAATCTTAAACAATATTATTTTTCAAGCAAACAAATTCACAAACAACATTTTTTTTTTCTTAGGTAGAAACACATTTACTGAATTTTTATTAAATAGCAACCTATTTAACAACTTATTATTTCTTTTCATAGAAGAAGAGATAAAAGGAAAAGAAAACATCATGACTCTAGTTATAGTTACTTACAAACATTAATTTATAGTTTAGGCTTCATCTTGTTACATCTTTGCATAACAAAGAAATATAAAACACATTAGTTACACAATATGATCATCAGTTACAATTTACTTATAATGCTTACCTATCCTTAACAACTCTGTGTAATTATGAATCTAGAACATAACAAAATAGAGAAAACACAAAAAAAATATTTCTTAATTCTTATCACTTTCATACAGTTAACACACAACATACATACTTCATAAACCTCACATACTTACTTGACTTTACTCCTTGTCATCTGGCCATTTCTTCATATGATCTGCAGATGTTGTGGTCTTGACTGGACCTTCTGCCATCATATCTACTTTTTCTACGTCATATCTGTCGTGTCGTTTGATTTTTGTAACCTGATAAGGTCCCAAATACTTTGGTTTGAGTTTAAGTCCTGGTCCTAACTGTGTTCGCTTTATAGCAACTAACTCCCCCTCTTGATATTTCCTACTATCCTTTCTATGCTTATCATAGTTCTTCCTGTTCTCCTGTTGAACTTCCAGTATTTGTAGTTTTGCTCTCTTCCTCAAATCTTCTCTATTTCCTATGTAGTTGTCCCGTCCTTCTTGTTGTAGTAGTTCATATATCTCTATATCGTCTTGTCTCTTCATTTTCTTCCCTATTAACATCTCAAACGGAGTAGTGTTCACACTTCTCTGGTAAGTACTGTTTAGTGCCATCTGCACTCTTCCTACATGCCGGTACCACAGTCCTGGTTTCTCAATACATAGCTTGGTAAGTACTGGTATAATAGTTCTGTGAACCCTTTCCACCTGACCATTACCTCTAGGTACTCCTGTAGTAATATGACATAACTCTATTCCCTCTTTCATGCAATACTGTTGAAACTCGTTGCTAGTAAAAGCAGTACCTCTATCTGTGATGAACCTTTCTGGACTTCCAAAAGTTTCCTGCAATGTCTCCAATTTATTCAACACTTCCCTCGTTGTGGTACTTTTACATGGAAACAACCATACGAACTTCGTAAAAGCGTTAACAACGGTAAGTATATGATTATACTGCTTATGAGTTTCTGTCAGAGGTCCAACATGATCTAGATGCAGCGTATGCAGTGGAGTGTCTCCCTTCTCAATTGGATTAAGGTAACCTTCCTGCTTTCCTTCTTTTCTATTTGTCAGTAGACATGGTATACATGATGCTATATAATCTTCAACTTTTTTTCCTATTTTGTCAATGTAGTAATCCTTGCTAATCAAATCCAAAGTTTTCTTCTTCGCAAAATGACCGTTACCATGTGCCCTCTGGATAATTTCATTTTCCATCGTACTAGGTATAACAAGTTGTTGCTCTAATCCTTTATAAAGTAATCCTTGATTCAGATTGTAATCTTTAAATGATTTTCCTTCTTCCAAAATTTTTATTATTGCACTAAGGCCCTCATCACACTCCTGTGCACGTCTTATATCCTGGTGTAAGCTAGAAGTTATAGCTGCTACATACGGGTTTCGACTCAATGCGTCAACATGCCTCATTCCAGTACCGTCACGGTGTTCTACTGTAAAATCGTAATCCTGTAAGAATAAAATCCATCGAGCAACTCTTGTTGATGATGCTAAATCTTTCTTGTTGAGTGTCATTTGAAAAGCTTTACAATCGGTGACAATCTTGAAGAACTTTCCATATAAGTAGTGTCTGTACTTCTTCACACCTTCAATTATAGCTAGTGCTTCAAGCTCATAGCTTGTGTACTTGGCCTGCGCGTCTGTAGTCCTTCGGCTCATATAATGAACTGGGTGTAAATTCCCATCATCACCTTTTTGCAATAAAATAGCCGAATAAGCAATACTTGATGCGTCAGTGTGGAGCTGCGTCTCTGCTCTTTGGTCATAGATCTTCAACACTGGTTTAGTGGCCAACTTCATCTTCAATTCGTTAAAAACAGTTCTATGTTCATCATTGAATTCAAACTTGCGTTCTTTCCTTAACATATCTGTGAGCGGTTGTGCTATCTGAGCATATTTAGGTATAAATTTCCTGAAGTAGGAACAAAGTCCCAAAAAACTGTGCAGTTGCTTCAAGTTCTGAGGCTCAGGGAATTTTGTAACAGCATCTGTCTTCCCCGGCGATGGCATTACTGCTCCACCTTCGATAACGTGGCCAAGGTATTCCACCTTTCTGGTTAACAGCTGAGACTTCTTCCAGTTGATATGTAACCCATATTCCGATGCAGTATTCAGAACTTCCTTTAGGCGCTCCAAAGCCTGATACTCGTTGTCTGCTGGAATTAAAATATCATCAATAAAAACAATAACAACACCTCTGGCAATCAATTCTCTGAATATAATTGTGATAAATCTTGTAAAAACCTTGGGGCAAGTCGCTAAACCAAAAGGTGCACGTAAAAATTCATATTGTCCGGTTGTCGTTACAAAGGAAGTATACTTAATCGAATCTTCGTGGATGCGTAAATGAAAGTAACCATTTTTTAAGTCTAACGCACTAAATATTCTAGCTGAGGACAGCTTGTCAATATGATCATCTATTATAGGAAGTGGGTACTCGTCTTTAACCATTTTACTGTTAATCTTTCCATAATCAACGCATATTCTTAAACCACCATCCTTTTTTCGCACTAATACTAATGGACTAGAATATTCTGAGTAGCTCACCCTGATAATTCCATCATCAAGCCATTCTTGGATTTGGCGATCCACATCCTCCTGTTCCTTGAATGAGATTCGTCGTGGCCGCTGAGATACAGGTAAGTCATCTTTGAGAACAATTTTCAATTCTATTGGCGCTTCTTTATTTTTCTGTGGCACATAACTCGTTACTAACCTTATTACTTCTTCTTTTACAGCAGGATCACTGACATGAGCTAAACAATCAACAGAACTAGAGAAGCATGCAACATCTTTTAACCATTCATAGTTTGGGTTCATCCAATCATCTTTCGGCAGTAACCAAACCATACAATCTTTCATAAACATCATAACATTTCGTAAGAAATCATTACCAATTATCATTTGGAATGGCACAGAGTCGTTAGGCATTACATAGAAAGTAGTGTCACGGTATAAACAATTATCAATCGTTATGTCTAACTTAACAACACCACATGACTTTACTGGTGAATGACCTAAACCGGTTAACGTAATGTTCTTTTCGTTACACTGTACTACATAGTCTACCTCATACCTGTTAAGTTCGTTGCAAAAATCCTTTGATATCAAATTCACGTCACAGCCCGAATCAATTAATGCACTGCCCGTTTTACCGCACACAAACACTGTTTTTATTGGTCTTTTAAGACTTATAAGTCGTACAACCGGTATCTTATCATCAGGTTCCTTTATTTGTTTACATTCATTGTAATTGTCAAACTCAAAAACATGGCTGCTGTCTAAGCCAATCGCTGCCCTGCTCCGTGGTTTATTACCAACATCGTAACACGAATCATTCACTCCTGAGTTCACACCGGTCGTCGCTATGTAAACATCACCCTGAACATCGTCGTTCGCGCTGCTGGTGGCGCCCTCTTGCATCAAGTTGAAGAATGCATTTTTCGACATCTGATTGGTTGGTCTTCGTTCTCGTTCAGTAGAAGTGCCAACCTTTGGAAACTGTGCCTGTCTTCCGATCGTACCCGAAGTCTGCCGAATGTCTGATGTTGACGTATGCGCTGTTTGCTTCAAATCGGAACTCGCACTCGCCATCTTTTTTGGGCAATTTGGAGAAATATGACCAAAATCATTACAGTGGAAGCACTTTTTTCCTTGCGACCGATGAGGACAATTTTCTGACGCATGACTCTTCTCTCCACAGTTGAAACATCGCATCATTGCAGCCGCGTTTCTCCTATTACTGTTGTTCTGTGCGTCATTAGGCGGCCTATTACGCCGAATTTCCTTAGCGGAATTTTTCTTGAACATCGCGTACAACTTTAGTTTCTCTTTCAGTTCCGTGTAAGTTGTAACACCATACAACATAATCTTATTCAAGTCGTCATCTATGATGCCGTCCACAATATATTTGATAGCTACGTAGTCCGGCATTCGTCCACGTTTTCCTAATTCTTTCATTATTAACATGTAGTCAATACATGATTCGTCTTTCTTCTTACGTCTTGAACTCATTAATTCATGTATCTTCTTCGCATCGATGGTATCCACAAATTCTTTACCGATAGCCAGTTTCAATTCATCCCATGATTTATATACTTTCTCGCTGCGTAGCCATAGCGCTGCGGTGCCGGTTAGCGAACGTCGCGCCACTAACAATAGTTGGGTCGGACTCCATTTAAATATTTCGCCATTTTCTTCGATATCCCGTATCCACATAGATACTGTATGCGTTTCATCTTGTGCACTGAATTTTCGTATGAGCTGTTCCGTAAGGTGCAGCATGTCGCCGTATGCCATCTGTGCCGTCTGTGCCGAAGCCATCATTGCCGCATCGTGAAAATCCTGGTCGGTTTTCTCCGTCGACATCGTAATTCCTCGTAGTCGTCGTAACTAGGAATTGTCGTCGTAAACGTCTTCTCGTCGTCCGTAGGATCAGGATCTTCGAAAATCAATTGGCGTGTGCGTCGTCGTGGTCGTACTTGCGTCTGAGTCGTTCGGCGTTTCTAACTCCACTTATTTCACCGCAATCCCGGACGAGCCCCCAAGTTTGTGGGATCGTGTGGTGAAATAAAAGAGCCGTGTCGATGAAAACTTCTATATTTTTTTAAAACACAAGAAAACTTTTAAACTCTTAACATTAACACATCGTCTCGTCGTACGTCTTTTCTTCGTGTTCCGCCATATTCCTTTTTTTCCCTCTCCCGTTCACTCTTACCGTTCCGTTCTCGTTTACCTTTCACTCGCACCTCTTCATACATTCCCTTCTACTCATAATTCATTCCACATAACAATGCCAATAGTAACTATTAATCGTCTGGAGTTACTGTGTTTCGGCTCCAGAACGATGTAAAATTGTTCGTGTATAATATTTTTTTAATTTTTTTATAATAAACATGTCAGAGTAATTGCGACACCGCGCTATGCCTTGAATAATATTTTTATGTATTACGTAAGTAAAATAGTCAGTACGCTTTCGGATAGCATATCGAGCGCGACTCAATCTCATCCCATTCACCTCATTAGTTTTAATCGTTATCCCATTTGTATTACTGAAATATATTATTTTTATAATATTTAATCTCAGTTTATCTTAATCTCACCCCAACCCCGAACAACTTGCTTGTCGAATATATTTTTTTTTTATATGCAGGGTGTTAGCGACGCAACTAACATAATTTTAAGCAAACAATGTTTAAGGGAGTGCGCGGGGTCAGAGGAGGTCCGAGGGTAGTCCTGAACCGCCATTTCGATTTGCGATGACGCAGTGCCATTTCTAACGTGACAGACGTCGCGCGCTTCCTAAGCTCAAAGTTTCGTTGTCTAACCCTACAGTTTAAAAAAAAATTCTTTGCTTAGTACGCGTTGTTTTACCTCGATCCACATCATTAACAGTGGTCCTTCGAGCCGGATCACCAAAACCTAGACTAAATGTGCTGTCAGATTTCCTCACCGAAGAAGCTGTGAAAATATCAACCTGTAGTGCTACTTTATTACAACCTTTTTTTTTTTTTTTTTTTTTTTTTTTTTTTTTTTTTTTGTGGGTGGGAAATCATCAAATAACTTCTCCCGCTCTGGGCAGAGCAGGAGGGCGTGTCAGACTCTTACTGACTAAAACCCACCCGTGTTCCTTCAGTTGCCTGTGCCAGGGGCCACGGTAACCCTCTTGGACTTTTCCGCAACCCTAGCAGGCATCGGTCCTAGCAAACCCCGTCATGGGTGCTGACATCTCTTTGAGGCGCGCGTGGAACACAACGCGCCGTCGACCCGGGCCTGGTCCTTATCGAACGGCGAGCTGCCCATTGCTCGCCGTTCGCAAGCCCGCGCCTACGGTGGCCGGGAATCGGCCTGCGATTCCCGACGCCCAGGGCGTCTCCTGCGGCGGCTAGGGGCGTGAGGGCGCAAACTTTGCCTCTCCCTCACGCGTTCCGCCTCCTCCTTCGCGAACATTACTGCTTCGCAGAAGGAGGTGACGGCTTCCCAAGCCCTCTCGCTCCGTACCATGGCCTGGACCAAGGCCGGACGCGAGAGATCGCCACCGCCAATCGCCTCCACGAGGACACGGCGGTGCTCCGCCCAAGCCGGGCAGACCTCCACCGTATGCTCCACCGTGTCCTCCGGGCGATCCACACAATGGTGACACCCGGGCGTTTCCTCCCGCCTTATCCGGAACAGGAACCTCCCGAAACAACCGTGTCCGGTTAACTTTATTACAACCTACAACGAACAATTTCAAGTGTAAACACGGTGATAAAGTGAACAATATACAAGCTGTTCTAGTGCAAGATGGACAAAGTGAAAAAAAAAATGGTCGTTATTGTCGTACTGCTAGTCACAAATTAATTGAGTGTAAAAAGTTTAATAAAGCACTACGAAAGGACAGATGGCTGCACGTAAAGCATAACGGCGCGTGGAACGTCACCGAACTAGTGTGCAACGCACAGCGCGCAAAAGTGACTTTGTGTGGTGTTGATAACAAGATGTTTACAATCGATGCGCGAATTGTTGAAGAATTAAACCTACCACAAAGTTTGCCTACAGTAAATAGCAAAAACTACACGCTCATACGTGACGTCAGCCATAATTTATGCACAAAAACACAACTACAACCACAAGTCTTAATCGGACAAGATAATTGTAATTAAGTTAAAACCTCTTACCTTTGGAAATGAGGGTGGGTAGACCCAATGAACCCTGTGCCACTCGGACTCCACTGGGTTGGTGCCTGCATGGAAGGGTACCTAATGTTTACTTACCTGATTCTGCTATACGTCACTCCTCATTGTTTGTCACTAGTGACGTCATAGAAACTGAATGTATACTGCGAGAGATCCAGGAGGAGGTACGAAAGTCGTTCTCAATCGAGTCCATGGGTGTGTCTGGCAGGCCAAGACAGAACTCTGAAGAATTACGCGCTGTAGAATGTTTAGAACGATCTTCTGTACTCATCAATGGTCAATGGCATGTTGGCTTACCTTGGCGAGAGGAGAAATGTGTGATGCCTGACTCGTACCCGACGGCTCTGTGTAGACTGAAAGGAGTAGAACTGAAACTAAGAAGAAGACGCAAAGAATATGCGAATAGATACGAAGAACGCATACGACACCTATTTGATAACAACTAAGCAAAAATATGTAACAACTTAAATGTTACACCGCCGAAAACTTGGTACTTGCCTCATTTTGATTGTGCGATCGATCGCTTAACACATCGGACGTATCTTGCTTAGCTTATTATGATACCCACTATTAATTACAAATAAAATTGTTAGAATTATTTGCGTCGTCAGTGAAATAAGTGTGTCGTGAGTGATTATTACGAGGTTACTGACTGTGTGTAAGAATGAACTAAATTACTTTTAAAGACAAATAGTGTTTCTGTGTTAGATATGTCTAATACAGGATCTAGCCCGTTTGGCCGTAGCCATCTAGTACTGCGAAGTCCTCCGCCGACACCAACTCAAGATTCCCAGCCTATAGACCCAAATCCACCACCTCCCTTGGAGAATGAGCTACCAGCTGAAGTTATTTCTACGCCGGAGATACAGAAATGGATGGGGTCCATAGAAAAAATCCTAAGTGAAGTATGCAGTTTAGTCGCTGAGGGAAAAATGAACGCGGAACAAAAGGTTCGTGTAGCCAATCTATGCCGTAGTGTCACAAACGGCGCATCTCAGATGGCTGTTTTATATCAAGCTTTAAAACAAAAAACCATTCAAGCCCATAGTACCATTCAGCACTTACAGCAACAACAGAACATAACGAACCCTCTCCTACAGTTCAAAGAAGTAGTTGAGGGCATTTCAAACCCTTCAGAACCCTCTTCGTACGCTAATATGGTCAAAAAAGGCTCGGATAACTTTGTGCGACCAGCAAATTTAAGCTCAGTTGCCATATATCCCAGTGACAAGACCAAATCTAGTGACGATACGAAGTCTCTCGTACAGAAAATTATTTCACCCGGGGAACTTAAACTACATGTTCGTGGACTTAAGAAAGTAAAAAATGGAGGTGTTCTTATCAGTACCGATTCCAAAGAGGACATTCAAAAGCTCAGAAGCTTAGAAAAACTCGCTTCTTCGGGCCTTAAGGTTGTAGAAGCATCAAAACGGCGCCCAAGAATCACTGTTATTGGAGTCCCGGTAGCCCTGACTGAAAAGGAGGTTTTTGAGTGCATCTACGAACAAAACCTCGCAGATAAGATGACCAATACAACTCGTGAGTCGTTTGCAGAACAAATTAAACTGAGCCATAAATCTGGAAAAGAAGACCTCCCTAATTGCAATTACATACTAGAAGTGCCAGCTAGCATCAGGAAGATTCTAGTGAATCAAGGACGAATATTCATCAATTGGACGTCATGCCCAGTTCGAGATTTCACGATCGTTACTCGGTGCTTTAACTGCCAGCAGTTCGGTCACGCAGCCAAGTTCTGCCGTGAAACTAGCCCGACGTGCAATCACTGTGGAGAGACTGGCCACTCTTTTAAGGAATGTAGCTCAAAATCCAGCCCACCCAACTGTGCGACGTGCAAACGTTTTAAGAGAAAAACTGACCATAAAACGGGTGATGTAAATTGTCCAGCACGAAAATATGCCGAGGACAACTATATCCATTCCATTGATTATGAAGGCGCCTAAGAGCGCTACCTATTAACCAATCTGCTAAATATTTGTTTAACAAACTCGCAATCCAGTATACCTACTGACTGGATGCTTGTTTTGTTAAATCTATTTATTATGTTGCCGTGCCCTAACCGGGTTTCATGTTGGAACTTACTTACATGTAACAACTGAATGTACACATGAATGCAATAAAGAATTTGAGTTTGAAAAAAAAAAAAAAATCTATTAAGCACACTAGTAGTAGTTTTTTTGTTTGTTTATATTTGTTAATTTATCATGACTGATCAATTGCTTAGTGACCTAGATCAATTTTCTGTGTCTGAAGTTATAATTTGTAATGTTGATGAGTGTAAACACCTCTTTCCCTTGGGAGAGAAACCGCTGACCATACTCACACAAAATATTCGCAGCATAAATCGAAATATAAATGGTTTTGAAATATTGCTACAGAACCTGGGTATAAGCTGCGACATTATCGTCCTAACGGAATGTTGGTTGTCAAACCAAACAGCTGATATACCACCATTAGACGGATATGTTTCGCACAAAACCAACAGAAACATCAACCAGAATGACGGTTTAGTTGTATTTGTTAACAACAATTTATGTACAAGTGTAGAAGAACCTTTGCTACAAAATTGTAATTGCTTACTCATAAAAAATTAATTCAGATACGGCAGTTTTGGCTATATACAGACCTCCTTCTCAAAATGTCGCAAATTTCTTAGATTCACTAAACGTACAGTTACAAAATCTTACAACTTGTAAACACATAATACTAATGGGGGACATCAATATTAACATTGCTTCCGGGAAAATGGATACAAATGCACAGAACTATCTTAATATCTGCTCATTCCACGGACTCTTGCCTGCTCATTATCACCCCACGCACCAAAGCGGTTCATGCTTAGATCATTTCATTATAAAAACCAATAACCCAACCAAAACATTTGTTACTAACTCTTCGCTTACTGATCACCAAGCAGTTTTACTAACATTACAAGTTTCTTTGCCCAGGAAAAATTGTTTACGTAGCTACAGTAAAGTCAATATGAAACTCCTCGAAAAAGACATACGTAATATTAATTTTGACCCAGTTTATAATTCTAACGATGCAAACATTTCTATTAATTATTTCATAAATTCACTTCACTCTGCAATAATAAAACATACAGTCGCTAAAATAACGCCAAGGAAGTATAAGTGTATTAAACCTTGGATTACACCCGGACTTGTTCGATGTATTAGGCAGAGATACAAACTTCACATAAAGTCCAAACTTGAGCCTGGAAATGAAATTCTTTCTATTACGTATAAAAGATATAGAAACTTTTGCAACAACCTTCTGAAAAAAATAAAAAAATGAATTTATGATAGAAAAGAACTGCAGAAAGCAGGCAAAAATAGTAAACTTATTTGGAAATTTATAAAAACTAATACATTTAGAACAAAACAACCTGAACCTCCACTTGACTTATTGACAATAGAGAACAACCCAATCGAATCAACAAATAAAGTTAATTTCTATTTTTCTAACGTAGGCAAAACTTTAGCAGAAAAGACCATACAATCTAGACGTTGTTTCCCTCAAAACCGACCTAAAACTTTCCCCAGACTCAAATCATTTGTCTTACTAGATACGGATGTCGATGAAGTACTAACAATTATTTCTGGACTAAAGGACGTTTGCGCGGTTGGGTGGGACGGCATATCAAACAATATACTTAAACATTTCAAATACCTACTTGCTCCGCCGTTAACTCATATTTTTCAGTTATGCTTAACTAATGGTATATTCCCTAAGTTGCTTAAAAAAGCAGTGGTTACTCCTGTATATAAATCTGATGACAAAAAATGTGTTAATAACTACAGACCCATTTCAGTTTTAACAGGGCTCTCCAAGATCCTAGAGAAAATCATTAATATTAGATTAATGAAATACCTAGAAGATAACAAATTGCTTTCAGACAGACAATTTGGCTTTAGGCCCAAAAAATCAACTACTCAAGCAGTACATCAAATGACGGATTACATATCAACTAATTTGGATAAGGGCATGCACTCCATTGGGATCTTCCTAGACCTCGCCAAGGCCTTTGACACAATTTCCTGTCCTTTATTATTGGACAAGCTTGAAACACTCGGAATAAGAGGTTCAACGCTTGCATTACTTTCTGATTATCTTAGTGATCGCGAACAATGTGTCAAAATTGGTCAGTACGTCAGTTCTGAGCTTCAAAATAGTAATTACGGAATACCACAAGGTAGCATTTTGGGTCCTACTTTATTCCTAGTATATATAAATGACCTGTGCAGGTTAACACTCCATAATGGTGTCATAATGTCTTATGCAGATGACACAGCTCTATTGTTTTCAGACAAATCTCGAGATGAGGTGTATAAACAGGCCCAGAACGGTTTTAATATAGTGTCTAATTGGCTATATGAAAATCTCCTAACACTAAATGCAGAGAAAACCAAACACATTTTATTTACTATGAGAAATACTAACCTGCCTACTACTAACATAAACATTTATGCGCATAAGTGCGGCACGTATGCTGACATTGCATGTAATTGTCCTACTTTAGTAAAAACCGATCATATGAAATATCTTGGTGTAACGATTGACACAAATCTGAATTTCCGTAAACACATTGATTTGTTATGCACTCGTATGCGTAAATTAATATACATTTTTAAGAATTTACGATATATATCGGACTACAAATTAATTAAACAGGTCTATTTAGCTTTGTGTCAATCCATTCTCACTTATTGTATAACTTCATGGGGTGGGGCTGCTAAATCAATCCTACTGCCATTAGAACGTGCGCAGAGAGCTACCCTTAAGGTAGCCACCTTTCGCCCATTTAGATTTCCGACACACGAGCTTTACGCGGCATGTAAGGTTTTAACCGTGCGTCAACTATTTATAATGAATATAGTACTACACCAGCATAGCAAACTTCCGTATACGCCAATACCTATAGATAAGAGAAGAAAAGACTTAGTTTGCATAATGCCGCAAACTAGACATACTTTTATAAATAAATTTTGTGTATTTTTAGGTCCGTTCTTATATAATAAAATTAATAAGTCTCTACATATTTATAGTGTAAATTATAAAAAATGTAGTGAAATGTTGAGTGAATACTTAGCGACATTTAATTACTCAGACACAGAAAAATTGCTAGAAGTAATGCAATAAGTTTACTTAAGTTAAATACATTTTTATTTAAAAATATAGTTATTAGGTATCAACACTAGCTCTATGTACAGTGACATAATAGTCCACTAAAGCACTCAGCGTTGTTAAGCGATGGCCTGAAACACAGGTTTGAATAAACCTACATCAGGCAGGTCGCTATCGTATTCATTAGGCCTTTAACCAATTTATAGGTATAAGTTATACACCAGATTAATTTTAGGCATAGTTTAATTTTTTCTTCTTAATATTAATTTGTAAACTTGTAATCATGTAACTTTTATGTAATTTATTATGTGAACTTATGAATAAAAATTATTATTATTATTATATTATTATTTTGGAGTCGATAACCCCAACAAAAAGAAACTCAGTTTAGTGTTTGACGCAGCAGCTAAAACAAATGGGATTTCACTGAACGATTACTTATTAAAAGGCCCTGACCTACTGATGTCGCTATTCGGCATTATGTTGCGTTTTAGAGAAATTGAGTAGCCGTGTCTGGAGATATTAAAGATAAATGTTCCTCAGAGTCAAAATTCGACCAGAAGACCAGGACGCCTTCCGATTTCTATATAGAGAAGAACCAGAAGCACCTTTAAACACCTACGTCATGACGTCTCTAATTTTTGGTGCTAATTGTTCGCCCTTTATAGCTCAATTTGTAAAGAACAAAAACGCTAAGCAGTATGAATCATCAATGCCCGCTGCGGCATCTGCTATATATAAAAGTCACTGTATGGATGATTATATAGACAGCCTACCTAACGAAGAGATCGCGATACAACTGATTCATGACGTCATATCCATTCACCAGAAAGGCGGGTTCGAGATGCGGAATTGGATGAGTAATAATAAACATGTACTTAAGAGCCTACCTAAAGAATTACTAGGTGATGCAGCCGTCAAATTCAAAATCGGTCAACAGTATGAAGGCGAACGCACACTTGGATTGATTTGGCATCCAAGTGATGATACTTTGAGATTCGACGTATCTTTCAAGCGGATACCCGAAAGTATTATAAATGGGACACAAAAGCCTACCAAGAGGGAAATGCTACGTGTGGTAATGTCCATTTTTGACGTATATGGCATTCTAGCACCGTACACCATAAATGGAAATATTATATTACAACAAACTTGGAAATTAAAGATCAGTTGGGATGATTTTATACCCGATACAGTGTTTGAGAAATGGTCGAAATGGATTTGTTTATTAAAAACATTACAAGATGTTAGCTTGCCAAGGCACTATCCGGCTGCTACCATAGGAGTGACCGAGAAGGAAAATAAGATTCTCCCGCCATTTACCTCAGGCGCCATGGCTACGAGTGCTACGAATATTGCTACGAACGTAGCAGACGCGACATCGGCTACAAGTGCAGCTATATCGCACAGCTGTTGTAACATCAATGATTGAAAGATTGTTATTCAAAATAGCTATAGAAACCTACAGATGCATGTATTTTGTGATGCGTCTAGCAAGGCATACTGCGCCGTCAAGTACTGGAGATGGAAGGACGACCGGAATAATACTCGCGTAGCATTCATCGCGAGTAAATGTCGGGTTGTAGGAAACAAACCTATAACTATTCCACACTTGGAACTTCAAGCTGCTGTCCTAGCGTCAAGACTAGCAGACTCAGTTGCTACAGAACATACCATGAAGCCTGTGTACAACGAATATTCTGGAGCGATTCGACAACAGTGTTACACTGGATAAGAAATAATGCTCGCGATTATAAAGTATACGTAGCAAACCGTTTAGGCGAAATTGACGAGTTAACGAAAATTAATGAATGGCGATATGTGCCTACAAAACTTAACGTAGCTGATATTGCTACGAGAGAAAACTACATCTGCCCCGTCCTACAAGACGAATGGATGTACGGGCCTACGTTTTTACACTGCAAGGAAGACGAATGGCTGCATGACGTCATATCTGTTGAAAGAAAAGTAACACTATTGGAGTGTATTAATTTATTAAGAATAGATGTACAAGAAATTAACTTACCCGTACCTGATGCTACTCAATTTAGTTCCTGGCTTCGCTTACGGCGAGCGGCTTCTTTGGTACTCAAGTTTAAAATAAATGCAAGAAGCTAACTTGTGAGTTCGACGACACTATGAAGAATGCTGAAATATTATTACTGAAAAAATCACAAGCTGAATCGTTTAGCAAGGAGTTAACTGAAATAAAAAACAACAGATGTGTACCAAAAACAAGTAACATACTTACCTTGTCTCCTTACCTAGATGAACACGGTGTCATGCACGTCGGTGGCCGCATCGGTGCTGCTGCTGGCATCCAAACTGAAACAAAAAACCCTGTAATATTAGATGGACGAAGTTACGTTGCGAGATTGATCGTTAAGTATTATCATTACTACTACGCACACGGAAATCAAGAAACAGTAGTAAATGAAATAAAAACAAAGATACTGGATCACCAGACTAAGACCTACCGTTAAACAGGTAACATCTAAATGCTCAACATGTAGAATAAGAAAATCGAAACCAGAAGTACCAAGAATACCCGTTGCTCGAATGGCCCATCATGAACGGCCCTTCACTTGCTGCGGTGTGGATTTATTTGGTCCCATGGAAGTCACGATGGGAAGGCGCCGCGAGAAAAGATACGGCGTCTTATTCACATGCTTGACAGTACGAGCAATCCACCTGGAAGTAGTCACTAACCTTACCACCGACTCCTTTATTATGGCATTTCGAAGGATGGCAGCGAGACGGGGATGGCCACAATATTTGTACTCCGACAACGGAACAAATTTACGAGGAGCGGATACGGAGCTGAAGAAGGCTATAAAAGAACTAGACGAAGAAGTGCTGAAAGATGAGGCCTTAAACCGCGGAACGAAATGGACTTTCATACCGCCCGCGAGTCCCCACTGGGGCGGGGCGTGGGAAAGGCTCATCAGAAGCGTAAAGACCAGCCTGAAAATAATTTTAAAAGAACGCGCTCCCAGAGATGAAACTCTAAACACGCTGTTGACAGAAGTAGAGAATATGGTGAACAGCCGGCCGTTGACACACGTGTCTGTGAACCCAAATGATCCTGAAACTTTAACCCCTAATCATTTCTTGCTGGGATCGTCGTCTGGCTTACCTCACATCGGAAAATTTGATGATTCAGCCGTTTATCTGCGAAAACAATGGCGAATTTCACAAAGATTAGCTGATATGTACTGGCGCAGATGGTTCAAAGAAGAACTGCCAGACTTGCTACCCCGCAGGAAATGGCAAGAGGAACATAAAAATTTACAAGTGGGTGACTTCGTACTTATAGTGGACCCTGACAGTCCCCGAAACTCTTGGCCCAAGGGAATATTTCAGGAGGTGATCCCCGGAAGAGACGACCGAGTCAGAATTATTAGTATAAGGACAAAATCAGGAATGTTGACTAGATCGGTCACACGCGTCGCTCGAATACCACTTGATGGTGAGTGCTGCTGAGGCAGCACTGGGGTGGGGCATGTTAGCGACGCAACTAACATAATTTGAAGCAAACAATGTTTAAGGGAGTGCGCGGGGTCAGAGGAGGTCCGAGGGTAGTCCCGAACCGCCATTTCGATTTGCGATGACGCAGTGCCATTTCTAACGTGACAGACGTCGCGCGCTTCCTAAGCTCAAAGTTTTGTTGTCTAACCCTATAGTTTTAAAAATAAATTCTTTGCTCAGTACGTGTTGTTTTACCTCGATCCACATCATTAACACAGGGTGTCTTGTAATTTGACGCATTCCTTCCAAGACGTGACCTATTTGCAATTTGAGAAAACGCAATTTTCATGAAAGAAAATTTAAAACTCACATAAAACGTTCACTTTGTAACAAACAAGCATCTTACAAATTAGAGGATTATATCTGTAATGTAGGTATATCGACAATATATGTAAGGTAGGTAGGTCAGGCGCCGGCCGCTGCCGGCATCGGCAGTCCACAATATACGATCTAACCGAGTGCCCATGTTTCGTTATATCTTCCTGCCGTAACATATATCACAGTGGCGACGAGTGTTAATAAAATTACCTATGTGTATATCGCGTGCGTATTTGAACAATAGTCGAGATGTGTCGATTGGGTAGTAATACGAATTTGACGTGAAAATGGGGCAGTGGTCATTCTATGTGGATAGGTTGGACATGTGCTTTCTCGTAAATAATAATAATGAATAAAACATTTATTCACAAAACATAAACTGTGACAAATAAGTACGGTCAAATGGGGTTACTTTGATACTACGGGGTTACTTTGATAACAACTTTAGGCTTATGAAAAACTTAATTTTATAATATCTACGACACCAGTTAAAAAATAAACTATCAGTACTTGGCACTACTGATAGTTTCTTTGTATTATAGCGTTGTAGTTATTATAAAATTAAGTTTTTCATAAGCCTAAAGTTGTTATCAAAGTAACCCCGTAGTATCAAAGTAACCCCATTTGACGGTATACTTATAATGGTAAATAAACTTGAAGTACAATTATTATGATAGGGTACAAAAGGTAGGTAGTGTGGTCGAAAGTCCAATAAGAATAGGTACCCTGCCCCCCGATCTAGGAAAATCACAAGTACATCTTTATTTCACTAAATAGCCAACGAGATCGGCGGCTCTCTTTTTAAGTCGACAGAAGATGCCGCCAAACGCTACCGCGGCGCACGGGCCCTGTGACGGTACCACGTGCCCACTTAAACCCTTTACCCCGCCACCCGCCGCCCTGCGAATCACTTCCTTAGTCTCCCGCGCACAGACTACAATATAGTATAGGATACTCCCGCGCAACTTAGTTTTGAACGGATGTTATTGTTGAACTACGTAGTGAGTGACTTGTGTGTGATATGTTTACGTAGTTAAATATTGGGTTGGATTTCAAAACGAGTCGCCTGAATTTGAGGATATTGGTGGTGTAGGGGGCTTAAGGGAGTTAGTCTTAATCCCCCCAAAATAATTTTGGCTGCCGGAGTTGCGTCTAAATATTTTTAAACAATTTCTTAAAATTCTTAAATACGAATAATTATATTTTATATACTATTATGTTTTATAGGAAATGTATAAGAAGAGAACATAATTCTTAGGTAATAGTTAATAGCAATGTATTTACTCCGAGTTGGCACAATCCGACTTCATTGGGTTAGGTTAGATGGCTAAAAGCGGGAGCGCAGCGCAGCGAAGCTCCCGCCTTAGCCATCGTGGTTATTTTTTTTTAAACCACCCAGAAATAGGAGCCCCGCGTAGCGGGGCTCCGTCGACTCATAATTGAAGCCAGTTTTTATATATATGTTTTTTTTTGTTACAATTTTTATACTTACAATTTTTGTACAAATTTCTGTTTTTTATTTTTTCTAAGGAAACTAAGTATTTCCGGCGGGTGAAAATGGTGAGGGGGGGATCCAACCCCTCCCCCCTCTCCCCCCAACCATTCACAAACCCTTAAAATGGCGACGTATTTCGAAATTTTTACCTAAATATTTACCATGTCCTATTCTAACGTAGAATATTTTAATATGTTTATGTGCACGCAGAAGCACGCAGACTCTACCAAGAACGTTTTGCGAGTCTACCATTACCATCGGCGATTGCATTCTAACGTTTGCACGTACGTACAATACCGGAAGTGTGCACGGACGAGACCAACATCGAGCTGACGCAGGCAGACCGAGGACTGGAGACATTGACACCGAGGAGCAAGTGTTGGACTTGCAAGATCACCTGATCTGACGCCTTTAGATTTTTTCCTCTGGGGCAGTGTAAAGCAACAGGTATTGAAAAATACGGAGTTCGAAATGCGTTCACAGATAGTAGCAGTATTTATAATTTATAATAATAATAAAACCGCAGGGCAGCATGTGGCGAGCTGTTGGGCAGTAGCGACCCCACGGACCCTACCTCCCGGGAGAAGTCTTATTTATCATCTCTGGCTTGACTTTATTGGCCGGCTGGAGTGAACAATGACGAGGAACAGAGCTCCCACCTCTTTCTTGCCTTTATTGGCTGGCTTGAGTTGAGGTTCGCAAAAGCAAACGTGCTCGGAGGAAGGTAGTATTCCAGTAAGGTGCTGGTAGGGATCTTGACCGTACTTCTGGGATTGTCCTGATAGCTGTGGAATACCTCTCCACTCCTCAAGCACCTCAGGAAGTGTTGCCTCCTTGTTGCTACGTCACTATGTGCTAGCGACCGTTTTCGGGGGCCCATTATTGATTGTGCAAGTCACCCCCTGTCATTTTATCCGTGTATTACACAACATTGATCAGACAGGGACATAGTCCTTCCATAGTCCTAGGTAATCAATCCACTCTAGCCACCCAAACCCACAGCCCAATATATTTTGTTCCTATATTTTGCAATAGTCCTGCACCAACCGGGGGTTGTCCTTGGGTACACTTGCATAGTGTATACAGGGATAATCGTCGGTTAGTGCCTCAACACTTAAAATTGTCTAAGGGGCCTCTGCAAGTTGGCTTCGGCCCCTCGTACGCCTTCCAAAGGTCCGGGACCCCAGGGTCCCGAGAAATGTCAAAAAAAAATAATAATAATATGGGACAACATCCACACAAGGTCTTCAGGTCCCGAACTAGGTAGAGCCTGTACTACGGTAACCTGATGACTGATATACATACTTATATACCTATAAACACCCAGACACAGGTCAAACAGATATGTTCGTGCACACAAATGTTTGACTTGTTCGGGGATCGAACTCGGGACCAGCGGCTCAGAACTGCGCCAACTACCAACTGCGCCAACCGGTCAGTCATTTGACCACATCAAGTCCGATACCTCCGTTCTGCGGAGCGTACGTAGGCGTTGCAACAAATGTGTAGAAGTACAAGGTGGTCATATCGAACAGCATCTCCGAGCCGTCAAATAGACATCATAATAAATGGTTGTCTATTGTTTGCCCGAAGATTATAAGCCATAATCATCATTTTCCCGAATTTCATTTACCCGAATTTCATTTGCCCGAATGTTTCATTTGCCCTAAAAGACATATGACATACTTTTAATTGCCCGAATTTTAGATACCATAAGATACGAATGCCATAAGTATTGTTTGCCTTATTTTTATGTGCCATAATAATTATTAGACATAATATTTAAATGGCATAATATTTAAATGGCATAACAAGTATTAGACTGATTAGATTGGTTTTTTTTTCTGTGCATGGTTGATGGTGGGCTAGGTCGACGGAGCCCCGCTTCGCGGGGCTCCTACTTCTGTGTGGTTTATAAAAAAATAACCACGAAGGGGATGGCGGGGTCTATTCGCTCGCTTCGCTCGCTCACACGACCCCGCCATCCCCTTCTAACCTAACCTGTCCGAGTCGGGGTGCCCTAAAGTCCCAATTGCATCCAATTTCTCTTGATATAAACAACCGTTACACACCCGATGTCGATGGCAAATTATGTTATGGCATATCATAATTATGGCATGTGATAATTAGGGCTTACAATGATTATGACAAATGCTTTTATGGTAAGTGACTTTATGGGAAACAATGATTCTGGCACGTGACTAATATGGCAAATGAGAGTAGGGCAAATGAGTATTATGTCGTATGATATTATGGCTGTTGACTATTATGGCAAATGATATTAGGGCAAATAAAATTTGGGGTAAACGGCGTTATACCATAATAAATTAATGCACTAACATAAACAAAGGGTTTTATGTGACAGACGCGGCGACTTTGTTTTTTTTTTAATGTAGTGAAGTGTTAAATATAGTTTTAACAATTATCATTATTAACAATAATATAATAATTATATAATATAATATATATATATATATAAGGTGCTATAAAAATATCTGCCACGGCTGCAATGGGAGACAGTATTGTGTTTATAGATTACAAAAGTAAAGATAAATTATTGATTATTTGTCACATTTTTTTTCATACAAAAATAATTACGTATAAAATTGAATTGATTTTTTAGCATAAAACCATCCCGTAGACTTATAAGCTGTTGCCGCACCGCACCGAATTCATTCAAAAACGCCGGCGACGACATGCATAAACTGTTGCCATTCTGATCGGCCCCGCGCGCCCCTACCCCCACCCGCACTACCCCGTTCGTCGCAAGCGCCAGCCGACGCGACCGGGCGGTCGCCAGTCGGCCCCCGCGCGCCCCCACGCTCACCCGCACTACCCCGTTCGTCGCACGCGCCGTCGCCAGTCGCCATCAGCGTACGGGACTTTTTAAACGGTGTGTGGTACGGCGGTGAAAGGTGGATAGGCCGAGGAGGGCCAGTGCCGTGGCCTCCTCGCTCACGGGTTTAACCCCTCTAGACTTTTTTTTGTGGGGTCGTGTAAAGGACCTTGTGTACGGCCAAACCGGACATGACATTAGAAGTGTGGAAGAACTAAAAAGGCGCATCAAACGCGCATTTAGGCAAGTTAAAAGTGAAACGGACACATTAGATAAAGTGAAGAGACATGTACGTAAGCGTGCCTACATTTATGTGCAACGCGAAGGCGGACTTGTGCAACAGTTTTGTAGATGAGTAGGTAGGGAGTGTGTAAATAACTGTAAATACAGTGCAATTGTTGTAAATAAGATGATTAACTTTTAAACACGCCAAGTTACTGTAATTTATCGTTATTTGATATAAATCTAAGTACCCCTCAGCACCAGCGCCTTAGGACCACAACAACAACAACAACCTATTGTTTAAAAATAATAAGAAAAAAATTGCGATTCTTACACTAACTTGACAGTCCAAAGCCTGTTTTAAGTGTGATGGGAAGTTTATCATCATAGTTACGTCAGTTTTTTGGAAGAATGCGGTAGCTGGTAAGTAATTGCACTTTTAAAACACTTGGCGTATTATTGCGTACCTAGTAGATTAGGTAGTGACGAACTAGTCAGCTGATATCAGTTTTCATTCAAAGAACAGATGGAAAGAGATAGCAGTTGTTTTCATTGACGAAGCGACCCATCGCGCGTAATTTGTGAACCACATTATGCAGAGTAGAGTCAATGTTATTTTAACTACTTTATTTTCTCAAATTGAATTAACTGTTCCGGGGTACGAAATTTCTTCACTATTGTAATCTATAAACACAATACTACCTCCCATTAAAGCCGTGGCAGATATTTTTATAGCACCTTATATATTGTACGCAAAATACGCGCATTGACGTGGAGTTGCGGACACCAGCCCGTATTACCTTAATTATATTATAATATAACAATTATCAGATTATTAAGCCTTTTTAAATCGTTCAATTTATCGATTTTTTTTACTGAACCAACTAGAGTAACTCCAAGTTCTGCTACTTGTATTGATAATGTCTTCTGCGATTGTGATTATTTAGTGAAAGCCATCGTAAATTATTTGCCATCTGATCATAGTGGACAAACGGTAACTTTTAAGTTTAAAACACCTTTGCAAAAACTGCAAATACAATTTAGACCAATAACGACTGGCAAATTAAGTAGATTCAATAGTACCCTAAACAATAAGTTAAATGTTCTGAGTCATATTAGGGACGATGCAAATAAATTGTATGAGAATTTCTTTTCAGTAGTGCACAATGAATTCAATAAAACTTTTGAAAAGAAAACAAAAAATATTTGTCCTAATTTTATTTTTAGTGACTGGGCAACTAGAGGTATTAGGATAAGTAGTGAAAGACTGTTCGATCTGTACGGCCTTAAGCCCTACATTAACACTGAAACTTTCAACAAGTATGTTGCTACATATTCAAAAAAAATTAAGGAATACCCGCAAGATAGCTAAAGCCCAGTACATTAGCAACAAGATTAAATCAGCAGAAAATAAAATAAAAACAGTTTGGAAAGTTATAAATAACGAAACAAGTAGGAAAAAAATACGTAGCACATATTATACATTGGAGACTTCACGTGGTGCCATAACCGCTGGAGTGGATGAGGTGACCAAAGTCGCCGCATAGAAAGTGGCGCCACACGTTAGCGTCCACTCGCGTAACCTTTTAATTAATCGAAATCCGATAAACTTTATTCAATTTTTCATTTTTAAAAGATCTGTGGCACACTGTATCCGATTGCTTAGTCGATTTCGTACTTAAAAGCCGCGTATTCAGATGTATGACCACACTACAAGCGTTCAACCAAAAAAATCAAATAATTAAAAAAATATGGCGTCTTGTCAGTGACGTACGGACTCGCGCGTGTTTTGTTTACATGATAAATAATTTGTGTTTTAAGTGGGTTTTCAAGTGTTTGAAGTGCTATGGCCTGTTTAAGTATGTGATAAATATTATAGTGAAGTGAATTACTGCAGGATTTCAAGGTCGGTGAGTGAAAAAATATTACATAATTTCGGTTTTATTCCACAACCGGCGCTGACCGATTCATGTTTATTGTTATTACGTGTATGTGTTTTCAGATCCTTATTTTAGTACAGTGTGTTATTCTAATACGACTACTTTTATAACAAAGTTGAAGCATTAAATAAGCTTTCCACAGGTACCAATATTTTTATTCTACGTATCAGATTTATATTTATAAAACAACATTTTGTTTCCATTGTCTTGGCGGCCATTGTTATTTTTTTGCCTTCGGCAAATTTTTTCAACTTTGCACGCTCGTAAATAGTACATATTGTACTAATGCTATGTGGTTTTATTAGTGTTTTGCGTTAAGTATATACACATAATGTATTTAAAACCTTAAACAATATAGGTCAACGCTCGTTTTTTCGAACTATAACCATTTATTTGAAAACAAAGTTACGTAAATACTATCGTACGTACGTATCGTACGTAGTGTTTGCGTAAATACTATCCTATTTCAAACGAAACTCCGCTATCTTAAAGCCCCGTTCCTTACCATAACAAAAAACACAAGTGTTAGCACCATTCAAACAAACCCAAGTCGTAAAAATGCTTTATTTACATTATCGGGCGGCCGAGCGGCGCCCCGCCGCGCCGCGCGCGCCGGTGACGCATCTGGCATTCATCTGGCTCGATTATTTTTCCCGCGCTCTGCGCCCGAGCGGATAAGCTCTAACTTAGAAGTCGCTCAAGAATTTGTAAATTTCTTTACTAATATACCAGCTAAAACGACGGAAGCTTTAAATTCCTCACCTGATGTCTCGATTGATTTATTAAGAGCGAACGTTTTAGGCTGCCCGGTTGAATTTCAATTTAAACATATAAACCCTATGATAGTTATAAAAGCTTTTCGACAAATAAAAATCAAATTGACCGAAGATCTATGGGGAATGTCTAACAAAGTTTGTACAGCAATAATCGAGACTATAGCACCATACTTAGCTTTAATATTTAATTTGTGTGTAGATCAAGGAGTCTTCGCAGATTTAATGTAATACAGTAAGGTTATACCACTTTTAAAATCTGGGGACAGCAAAGACACCAACAGTTATAGACCAGTATCTGTGTTGCCAGTATTCAGGAAGGTGTTCGAAAAGGTAATGCTCCATCAAATGCTTAATCATTTTAACACCAACAAAATGTTACACGATCAGCAATATGGTTTCACCAAAGGACGTTGTACGACTGACGCCGGTGTCACTTTATTAAAACACATTTTTACAGCATGGGAGAAGGCCCAAGATGCCATAGGGATCTTTTGTGACCTCTCCAAGGCATTTGACGGCGTTGATCACGAAACCTTGCTCTTAAAACTTGAGCATTACGGACTAGGTAAACTCGCGCTTAGTTTAGTACAATCTTATTTAAATGATAGACAACAAAAAGTGCAAATAAATGGTATCAATTCACTTCATTTATAACTACAAATGGGTGTTCCACAAGGATCGATATTAGGTCCCTTCCTCTTTTTAGTATATATTAATGATCTACCCCATTTATTTAAAAACCAACCACAAATGGTATTATTTGCTGACGATACTTCTTTAATCTTTAAGATAAATAGACGTGCATCAAATCTTGACGACGTAAATAATGCCCTACTGCAGGTACATAATTGGTTCACTGCTAATAATTTAGTATTAAATGGGAAAAAAACTAAATGCATAAGATTTGCTTTACCGAATGTTAAAAGTAGTGATTGTGACATAGTATTGAATAACGAGAAACTAGAATTTGTCGATGAAACTGTTTTCCTGGGAATAACGCTAGACTCAAGGCTGCAATGGGGTCCTCATTTAACATCTCTTGCAGGACGGCTAAGTTCAGCAGCATATGCTGTAAGAAAAATCCGTCAATTTACTAATGTAGATACCGCGAGGCTAGTCTATTTCGGCTATTTTCATAGTATCATGTCTTACGGTATTTTATTATGGGGATGGGCTGCCGATATTGAGTCTATTTTTATTCTGCAGAAAAGAGCTATCAGAGCAATATACAGCCTCCGCAGGCGCGATTCTCTAAGGGAACTGTTTAAAGACATTAACATCATGACGGTACCTTGTCAATATATTTATGAAAACATCATGTACGTAAGGAAAAATTTAAATCTTTTCAGTAAAAGAGGTGAAAGACACAACTATAGGACTAAAAATAGGGACCAATTAGTTCAACCAGGCTTCAGACTGGCTAAAGTAGACTCATCCTTCATGGGTTACTGTTTAAAATGTTACAATAAAATACCTCCCCACATACTCCAACTGAATGAAACGAAATTTAAATCTTGTATAAAACGCACCCTATACAGCCAAGCATAATTATAAGTTGGGGGATTATATCGCTGATAAAAATGCCTGGCTCAATGCTGGTCCTGCTCCACAACCACAACTAATTGATTAACATTTGAAAATACTGTTGGAGCTGCTGAAGATTGTAAGACTACCTTTGCCTTGTATAAACTCAATCTCCTTTGTATTCATTCATTTCATTTTTTCATTTATTTATTCATAAACAATATATATTGTGTTGAACATCACATATTAAATACAATTATCACATGCAGAAACAATAGGTACCAAATAAAATGTTAATTAAAATTGTCACATGCAGAAACAATACAAAAAGCCTAATTATAATTGATGTGAAATGTTTAATTCAAGAGTCAATTCATATAAGATAATTATGTCAACAAATAAATACAATGTCAAAATAATAGTAAGTAACACACACGCGCGGTTGCGATAGTCGTAGAGAGGATCCGGCAGTTGGGTCTCGAGGTGGCTTTGCACAAGTCCGAGGCCATGTCTTTCCATGGGCCCCGGAACAGGCCACCATCGGGATCCTAACTAACGGTAGGATGGGTTCACATCGGCGTCGAGTCCACGATGAAGTACTTAGGACTCGTGCTCGATAGCCGGTGGAACTTCGTGGAGCACTTCCGACGTTTGGCCCCCAAACTGGAACGGACTCCTGCCCAACCTGAGGGGTCCAAACGCCTCCTGCTGGAGGCTTTACTATATAACTACTTATATATATATATTTACTATACTTTATTTAAGGCATATTGTCAGTCGTTTTACACGTGCAGTCTGTGGACCAACTTTACGCAGCGGGCGTACAGCGCACTGCGCGTACAGTACAACAATGCCTTCAGGATACTGTTAGGGCTGCCGCGGTTTTGTAGTGCTTCGACTATGTTTTCTGAGGTTTTTAATGTGTAATGTTCTTTATATATTTTATTTAACTGTGACATTGGATAAGTAATGTAATGTGTATGTGTAATTTTATTTATTGCTGTTCATTTTAATGTAATTTGTTTTTATTTGATTGTTTTGTTTTTTTTATATAATCTATGGACATGTCTGAAATAAATAAATAATAAAATAATAATTTACGCGGGGGTCGTGCGGTCCATGGCTACATATGGGGCCCTGGTGTGGGCGCGTTCACTGCGGCGGAGTGCCGCCCACTATCTGAACGCGCCCCAAAAGGTGGTAGTCGTAAGGCTGATCCGGGGCTACCGCACGATCTCGGGCGAGGCGGCAAGCCTCCTTGCCGGACTCCCGCCGTGGGATCTGGAGGCGATAGTCCTCGCGCGCCTGTATGAAGCAAACAGGCGCGCGGAGGCACTACCCCGGGGAGAAACCCCGCTTCCGCGGCAAATCGCGGCGGAGCGGACGGTCCTCCGCCCGGCGCGATCTCATGGCGGCATGGAAAGAGCGACTGTCGCAACCCAGCGCAGGGCACGCCACGATAGCGGCGGTAAGACCCCTCTTTGAGGAGTGGCTAGAGAGGCGTCACGGCGTCCTCACCTACCGCCTGATGCAGGTCCTCACCGGACACGGATGTTTCGGGAGGTTCCTGCACATCATCAGGCGGGAGGAAACGCCCGGGTGTCACCACTGCGATGATCGCCCCGAGAACACGGTGGAGCATACGGTGGGAGCCTGCCCTGCATGGGCGGAGCACCGCCGTGTCCTCGTAGAGGTGATCGGCAGCGGTGGCGACCTCTCACGCCCGGCCCTGGTTCAAGCCATGGTCCGGGGCGAGGGGGAGTGGGAGGCAGTCACCTCCTTCTGCGAAGCAGTCATGCTAGCGAAGGAGGTGGCTGGACGGGAGAGGGAGAGAGTCTCCCGTCCAAGCCGCCGCGGTGGACGCTCCGGGCGTCGGGAGCCGCGTGACGACTCCCGGCCACCGTAGGCGCGGGCCTGCGGGCGGTGAGTAATGGGTAGCTCACCGTCCGATCAGGACCAGGCCCGTGCTGGACGGCGCGTACGTGTTCCACGCGCGCCTCAAAGAGATGTCAGCATCGAAGAGGGGGCCCACTAGGGCCCAAGCCTGCCGGGAAAGCGGGATCATCCGAAAGGGGTACCGCTGACCCGCAACATAAAGGGCCAAGGAAGGAACACTGGTGGGTTTTAGTCAGTAAGAGTCTGACACTCCCTTCCGCTCCACCCAGAGCGGGAGGAGTCATTTGATGATTGCCCATCCTCAAAAAAAAAAAAAAAGGGCTGATCTTGCTCCACAAGGGCGCGTAAACTAATTAATTAGCATTCGAAAATAGTGTTGGAGCTGATGAAGATTGTACAACCTATCTTTGCATTGTATAAATTCAATCTCTTAGTATTGTATAATTGGATAGCACATGTGTGAGCACTATGTACTCACTATAAAGCTTACTGGGTTCGTCTTTCATTGACTTGAATGTGCCCTGGCGGCTGAGAGTATGTCATGCTCACTCAAATGTGTCGCTGGTGGTGGCGTGTGTATTGGATCATTGAGTTCCCTTCAAAATGGTTGAGCTGAATGGTGCTGATCCATACGTCATGTTCGTGAATGGGCGCCGTCAGTAGGCACTGGTCATTTCTTAGCTGCCACGGCTTATTTTAATTCCATAATTGTTTTTATCTTTTTATTACGGACGCTTTTAACGTGCACGTCTTTCTACATCGTTCTCACATGTATAATTACAACATGAATGATGTAACCACTTTATTGTAACAATATTTAGATTTAAAAGAGTGTCCATGGATTTTCTTGCCCGTTCTTCTCCATAGGTACCTACTACGCTTTGGAATGGGCAACTAGCTTCATCTTTCTGACTGACCGACCCCTTGACAATTCAAAAGTGCCTGTAATTGGTTTATTTGAAATAAATGCTTTGAGTTTGAGTTCAATTGTCCATAAAAATACCATGTAAACCAACATTTTCAAACATTCATTCGTTAAAGTGAAAAACAACAGCTGACAAGGTCACGAACTTGTGTAGCAAAATAGGTAGGTAAGTGGCGGCGGTGTACCGGCGCAGCGGCACCTATCAAAGAGAGTGGCGGGAACATTCTATTTTATTCTGGTTTCGCGTCATCGCTTCATGCAAAATTGCAGAGGTAAGAAATCAGTTAAACATTAATTTTTTTTTTTTTAACAGTTTTTTATAAATTACGTGCTTGATTACGTATGTATACCGATTCTTGAAACGTAGGTAAAAGGAACAACAGGGTTTTTGTTACATATTGTATATAAGTTATTATAGTAAAAATACCTACATTATTTTCGAAAAAAAAACCCACATGTATACATTTTAACAATTTAGTAGGTTCAGACGGTCAATCGGTCGGACGGACATAAAAAGCACTTTTGAACGTCAACATTTACATTCAATACTCAATACTTTATTTGCATTCCACAATGTGTACTTAGGCGGTAAATAAAAAAAAAATTGATCATTAAGGACCCTGTCGGGCACCGCAAAAGACAAAGATATAGTAGGAGAGCGGAAACTTTATAAATACAAAAAAATTATATCTCAAATAAATCCAATAATACCATAATGGGAAGTCTTTATATACATTGAAAGTTTTATACGTTATTTATATTTTATCGTTTAAATATTCATTTATACTATAATAGCATTTTTCTGTTAAAAATTGTTTTAGTTTTTTTATAAATAATGTTAAATTTTTCTTCTTTTTTTATTATTTCAGGCAGTTTATTATATAGTTATATATACATTACACAGGGGCTTGTTGATTCTAGTAGAGACTTACACAGCAAGTCGAAATCAAAATCAGTCCTAGATGATTTAGATACACTGTCATCATTAATTCAACGCCATCTGTGGCATACTCTAAGTAACTCGTGCAAAGTTAATTTAAGTTAACTATGCATCTAACATTTTGTAACATGTATGTCCAAATAAACAGCCGTAGTCCTAATGTTGCAAAACGTTTTTTTTTTTGCGATTTGCTAAAAATCTAGTTTTTTTAATTCGGTCACTTTAATACTAAGCGAGCGAAGTGCTGCCAGCACTCTAATAACATTATTAGGAATAAAATATTCTAAACAGAATCGATATCAAATTAAATTACTTTTAACTATTACATTAAAAAATTAGATATATCTATTCAAAAATATAACTAAACGCGATTATAAGAAGTACGAGTTAAGGCTCGTACACACAGGCGCGACTAGTCGCGCGACGTGTCGCGTGGCGATTCTGCGATATTATCGCATCGCAACACCGTTCACACTGGCGCGACGAGTCGTCGCGGGTGCTACGACGGCTCCTCGCGCTTGCTACGCGATGCGAAACATGAGAGTATAAATGGCGGTGCAATCCAAGCTGAGCTCAGTAGTAGACGATCTTCGTCCGAGGACGAAGGCAGGTCTGCGCGTGTTTACTGAGCGTGGGATCATAGGTTCTTAACCTAAGTAGGTACCTAAGTTTGACCACACAAGCACGAACGACGAAACTGGCGAATTCGGACGTACTTATATGAAGTATTTATTTAAAAATCAAGACTTTTAAATTACTTAGGTATAAGCCAGTGTTACAGAAACATGGGTTCAATTCCTGTTTAAACATTATACTATAATTTTAGTAATGCAATTATGTTAATAATATAAGTATCAGGTTTATATTCAACAAGTAGGTAACACTTAAATGGTTTTGCATGTTGTCAATATAGAAGCGTTTTGTGCCAAATGCAAAGTTCATAAAGAGAGCTGCCTAAAATTAAATTATAATTATGACAGAATGATATGGTAGTTTAGACAAATAGCATTTTAACACTAAGCTTAATTTATTTATTGTTGGAATAAGACCATACGAACCACAACGGTTAATCAGAATAAAATATCTCTGTAATTAAAAATGGGTTGGGGCCAAAGTAAACCACAACAGAACAATGTCGCTGTATATCACAATCGGTGTCTAACGAGAAGATGGGCCAAAGAGTTGGTGTTTTTGAAATTATTGTGATTGTGTGCGCTGTTCTCATGGAAGTTTTGATTCTGTATTTAATCAGAGGCCAATGTTGCAACGGGTACGAGGCTGCTTTCATAAGGAAGCAGTCGTGGCCGCGGCCGGTTGGAGTCAGCCAGTCGTAAAGGTGCAAACAGTACCGCCACCCACTGTACCCCGTAACCCAGAGGTATATCGTGTTGAGTGATTGTAAACATAGTTTTGTGTCATGTTATTTTCTTGTTCAAGATGAAATAGGATTGTCTAAGAAAGGGGCTACTGTAGGGACCCATTGTATGTACAAGCTTACTCAGCGAATATATTATTGGTGACGCACGACTGCGCCCGTGAGACAGAGAAGCTTAGTCGCAAATAAACTGTAGTCGTAATTGGTTGTTTCTATTTAACCTGCACCCTCAACACAAAACGAGTAGAACACATACACAAATTAATCAAGTGTTAATAAAGTAATAATATAAGGTATCCATTAAACCCAGCATTATCGACTGTTTCGAGAGCAATTCCATACATATTTTTAAATTTTTGTTCTTTGATAAATAGCCCATTAAATGAAGATGTCTCCTAGTAATTTACATATACTGTCGGGAATGAGTGAAACGGACTTGTATGACTTTATAGAATTTAATATGTAATAGATAGTTACATGTAAGATGCGCGCACGTATTGTTATTGAATTATAATTATTAATCGATGCGCGTACGCGCTCTATAGCGTCTGTCGTCCGAATGGGCGGCGGGGCGCGGACGGCGCGGTCGCAGCAGTGACGCGGCACGTAGTCCCCGCTCCTCTCCCCGCGACCGCTCGCAGCCCCCGCGCACACTTTGCGCGTGGACATGCTCCCGGCGTTGAAAGAGCTAACTTTCAATAGATTCTTCTTCACCCGGCAGCCGAATGATGTAGTGGATGGCTCTGCGTATGGTCCCTTTGGACGTGTAGATGTCCACCACACGGCACGTGTTGTCTGCGCCCATGTGCAGACGTGTAATGCGGCCAAGCCGCCAGCATTGCGGAGGCAGGTTCTGGTCCCTTATTAATACCATGTCTCCAATTCTAGGGCCGATAGAAGGAGTTTTCCATTTCGATCGCTGCTGGAGTTCCGCTATGTACTCTTGAGACCACCTCTTCCAGAACTCGAGGCGTAGTTTGCAGATGAGGTGGAACTTCGGTCTTGAGTCTTCCGCTGCAAAAGAGGGCACCGACGTCAGTGGCCGTCCGATAAGGAAGTGCCCGGGGGTCAACGGGTTAAGATCAAAGGGATCAGAAGACAAAGGAGACAGAGGGCGAGAATTTAGGATTGCTTCTATCTGTGTAAAAAGAGTCGACAACTCCTCAAAAGTAAGGGACACATTGGCTGCTGTTCGTTTTAAGTGATATTTGGCAGCCTTTACGCCCGCCTCCCAGAGCCCACCAAAATGCGGTGAATAAGCCGGGCTAAATTTAAATATAATGCCTCCATTACTAGTGTAATCAATGACTGAATCACGACTGGAGCGGAGCACCCTACCCAGTTCATTGTTTGCCCCCACGAAGTTAGTGCCATTGTCACACCAAATTTCATAGGGCTTACCTCTGCGCGACACAAACCGTCGCAAACATAAAATAAAAGCTGATGTAGTGAGATCACTCACGAACTCTAGGTGCACCGCTCTGGTACTTAAACAAACAAATAGACAGAGGTAAGATTTACTGATTCGATTACCTCTTCCCTTTTTACTAGAGATTTTAAATGGTCCAGCAAAATCAGTACCAGTCGAGTGGAAAGGGAAAGTAGGCCTCATCCTAGCTGATGGTAAATTGCCCATTATAGGCTGTATAGTCTTACCACGAAATCTAGTGCATACAATGCATTATTTATTAACCTTGCGTGCTAAGGCCCTCCCGCCTATCGGCCAGTACATTTCTCTCACAGAAGATAATAACAATTGCGGACCTGCATGAAATAAACGTTGGTGTTCATTTTGCATTAATAACAGGGTAAGTCTATGTTTACAATCTAATATAATTGGATGTTTCTTGTTGTAATCAAAATTTGAATTGTCAAGACGACCTCCTACTCTTAGTAAACCTTCAGAATCAAGGAACGGATTTAAATTAAATATTTTGGAATTTTTAGATACTCCTAAACCTTTATTGAGAGACTTCAATTCACTAAAAAACGATTCGTTTTGACATATTTTAACAAGAATAGTTTTTGATTTAATTATTTCGCTTGTTTGTAGGGAATTATGCAATTTAGTCTTGTTTCTACAATTATGTAAAAACCGCAGTACATAAGCAACCACACGAATTAAGCGGTTAAACTTAGAATAATTATTAAAATTAATGAAAGAGTTAAGACTGTCATCGTCAGCCTTTGTTTGGACATGAACCTTTAGTTCAGGTAATTCCACTGCCTTATGAGTTTGCTGTGGCCAAGCAGACGATCCCTCCTTCAAGAAGGATGGTCCTTCCCACCACAAGGGTTCCTCCTGCAGATGCTGAGGATCAACACCTCTTGAAGCAAGATCTGCAGGATTGAGGTGAGTGGGAACATGCCTCCACGTGAAACCCTGGGTCAACTCATTGATTTCTATAACCCGATTGGCCACAAATGCCTTTAAAAGATTTGGTTGTGTATTTATCCAGCCAAGTACTACTGTTGAGTCTGTCCATATTACCTTATGATTTATTTTAGGACATCGAATGGACTGGAGTACCTTTGTGGACAACCGAGCACCAAGCACTGAGCTACACAATTCAAGACAGGGAATAGTTTGGGTCTTTAGGGGTGTGACCCTCGCCTTTGCACACAACAACCTTACACTTACAGTATTATCATTATTAATTGTCCGTAGATAGAGACAGGCTCCGTATGCTTCCTGGGAAGCATCCACAAAACAATGTAATTCAACTGACTTGGGAAAGTCACATACTACATATCTAGCAACACTAATTTTAGACAGATTGTCAATATTCTCTGAAATCTTTATCCACTTTTTCTCAATATGGTGTGGCACAGGATCATCCCAGCCTAACTTTTCATTCCATAATTGCTGTAAAATCATTTTAGCTTTAATTATGCATGGACATAGCAGCCCTAATGGGTCAAATATTTTACATTTTAATGATATGATAGTACGCTTGGTAAGTTTCTTATTCATGTCCATATCCACTGTAAAATGTAATGTGTCTGGTGAAGGTGACCAGTTTAATCCTAAAACTGTGGCATGTTTGCTTAGATCGAGAGTTTTAGAACTAGTAAGTATCTGTTTGTAATACCTTGGGACAGTTTGTACGTATTTTATGAAGAGGGAAACAAGCTGAAGATAAAACTCTAGTGACCTCATCATATATATCTTTCAATTCTTCCTCAGACTGACATCCAGTGGTTAAATCGTCCATGTATATATCATGTTCTAAAATATTAGAAATTATAGGATTAGCACATTCGCGAGCTAACTGAACAAGGCACCTCGTGCTCAGGAATGGTGCAGATGCTGTCCCGTAGGTGACTGTATTTAGTTGCAATACTTTTATAGGTTGAGAACAATCGTCCCTCCACAGAATCAATTGCAAATGCCGCTGAGAAGGATCTATTTCTATTTGCCTATACATTTTCAGTATATCCCCAGTTAGCACATACTTATAAGTTCTAAATCTTAATAAAATAGCAAACAAATCATCTTGTACAACGGGACCTACAAACTGGATGTCATTCAACGAATTTCCTGAAGTCGTTTTGGCAGAGGCATCGAAAACAACGCGTAATTTAGTGGTTTCACTTTGCTCTCTCATTACCGCATGGTGAGGTAAGTAATATCCAAATGCATGACGTTTAGTCTCCTGTAAATGACCCAAGTTTTTATATTCCTCAATAAATGCATTGTAACTTTGTTTAAGTTGATCATTTTTCTTTAATTTTTTCTCTAAGTTAAGAAACCGTTTTTTCGCCAAGAAATAAGAATCGCCTAGGGCCTTTTCAGGAATCTCTTTGAATGGCATCAATACAGAAAATCGACCATTGGGAAGCCGCTTCATATTTTCTAAAAAATGTTGTTCAACTATTTTGTCTTGGTGTGAAGTGTTATTTGACACTGTTCATTTCATCAATTTCCCAAAACCTTTTAAGATCGTTATGAATTTCCTTTGTGAAATTACATGTCAAGTGGCTATGGCTACATTCTCCTAAACGGCCACTGACTAACCAACCGAACTTTGAATTTTGTAGTATAGGTTTACCTACACCCAAGGAAACACGCTTTGTCCCTACAATGTTCCAAAAAACATCCGCCCCTAACAAAATGTCAATTTTAGAGGGATGATGGAACTCTGGGTCCGCAAGCATAATCTTTCTGGGTAAATTAAGTTCCTGTATATTGACAGGTGCGCTCGGTAACATTCCTGTAATCTGTGGTACAACTAGACAATTTATTTCCTTAGCCGCTCGGACGCAGAGCGCGGGAAAAATAATCGAGCCAGATGAATGCCAGATGCGTCACCGGCGCGCGCGGCGCGGCGGGGCGCCGCTCGGCCGCCCGATAATGTAAATAAAGCATTTTTACGACTTGGGTTTGTTTGAATGGTGCTAACACTTGTGTTTTTTGTTATGGTAAGGAACGGGGCTTTAAGATAGCGGAGTTTCGTTTGAAATAGGATAGTATTTACGCAAACACTACGTACGATACGTACGTACGATAGTATTTACGTAACTTTGTTTTCAAATAAATGGTTATAGTTCGAAAAAACGAGCGTTGACCTATATTGTTTAAGGTTTTAAATACATTATGTGTATATACTTAACGCAAAACACTAATAAAACCACATAGCATTAGTACAATATGTACTATTTACGAGCGTGCAAAGTTGAAAAAATTTGCCGACGGCAAAAAAATAACAATGGCCGCCAAGACAATGGAAACAAAATGTTGTTTTATAAATATAAATCTGATACGTAGAATAAAAATATTGGTACCTGTGGAAAGCTTATTTAATGCTTCAACTTTGTTATAAAAGTAGTGGTATTAGAATAACACACTGTACTAAAATAAGGATCTGAAAACACATACACGTAATAACAATAAACATGAATCGGTCAGCGCCGGTTGTGGAATAAAACCGAAATTACGTACTATTTTTTCACTCACCGACCTTGAAATCCTGCAGTAATTCACTTCACTATAATATTTATCACACACTTAACAGGCCATAGCACTTCAAACACTTGAAAACCCACTTAAAACACAAATTATTTATCATGTAAACAAAACACGCGCGAGTCCGTACGTCACTGACAAGACGCCATATTTTTTTAATTATTTGATTTTTTTGGTTGAACGCTTGTAGTTTTGTCATACATCTGAATACGCGGCTTTTAAGCACGAAATCGACTAAGCAATCGGATACAGTGTGCCACAGATCTTTTAAAAATGAAAAATTGAATAAAGTTTATCGGATTTCGATTAATTAAAAGGTTACGCGAGTGGACGCTAGCGTGCGGCGCCACTTTCTATGCGGTGACTTTGGTCACCTCATCCACTCCAGCGGATATTGAAAGAATTTAATCGCGACTTTATATTAATATTGCTGCGCTCGGATATATTAAAAGAAACATTATTAATACCGGAAATCCGTAAAGGTTCGGTTATTTTAATTGGTAGTCCTAGCTTGCCTTTTAGGTTCTCTGTCACAAAACAAGATTGGCTGCCTGTGTCTAATAGAGCTCGGATCAGGTAAGTCTGTTGAGTATATTCATTTACTACTTCTACCATAGCAGTACACAACAGAACCTGACTGACGGAGACTGCAGACAATGATACTGGTAGTTGTTGACTTGCTGTAGTTGGGTCTCTGTCAGTAACCTCCTTATCTTGAGCTTTGTTAACATGCAATAAACTGTTATGGTTTTGTTTACAGAACTTACATGCAACCTTCATACGACAACGAGATGTATTATGACCTTCACGCAGGCATTTTGAACATAATTTTAATTTAGATACTTCTTTAAGCCTGTCTGGTACATTCATATTTTTAAAATTACATTGGTAAATGCGATGACCCTGCTCACTACACAATAAACATAAATATTCACTCACGTTTTCAACTGAAGAGGCTAAAGAATTAGAATGATTAAGTTGTTTATGTTTCCAATTATTGGTTTGATTATTCTTATTAAGATAACCCTTATCATTCTTATTTGGTTGTAATGTGACGGATGTAGTTTCTAAGACATCCGCACGACTGCGTATAAAATTAAAAAACTCATCTATTGATGGCAAGTCAGGTAAAATATTCTTATGTTCTTCCCACCTTACACACGTACTGGTATCTAATTTCCCAGTAACTATAAATATCAATAACATGTCCCACTGATCAATTGGAAGCCCTAGAGTGTTGAGCGCTCTTAAATGCTTTGAAATATTGTCTACTAAGTTCCGTAAGTCTTTATGTGATTCCCAAGCAACGGTTTCAATACTGCATAACGCTTTGAGATGATTATTAATGAGGAATTTCTTAATATTAAACCTATTGCAAAGTAACTCCCATGCTACCTTGTAATTATCAGAGGTAAACTCTAACGACTTGATCACTTCAATGGCACCACCCCTGAGGGAGGATCTCAGATAGTGAAACTTATTGATGCCTGGTATTGAGTCATTGCAATGAATTAACGATTCAAATGTGTCTCTAAACTCTAACCATTTTAAATATGAGCCATCAAATGTTGGTAATTGTATTGTTGGCAATTTTATTGAATGTAGGCCTTGTTGTGATAAACAACTTGCATGAGAACCTTTGTTACTGCATGCATCATCAATTGGGTTCTTGTCCGACCCTAGCCTTTCTAATATATCCTCAATAATAGACATAACAGAAATAAACTTAGTTTCAATTGAATCTCTCAATGTGATTTGTTCATCCGTAGCAGATTCATCACAGCTGTTTTCAATTAATGTTCGAATGTCATTGAATTGTTTAAATAATTCTTGACAATTATCCAAACGTCTACTTAATTCCTTTAAATTTATACTGCTTAGACCCGATTTCACCAACGTTGAATTTACACGAGAGTAGCTATCCTAGTATAACTTTACTCCAACGATTTACTCGATGGATAACTTCAATTTTGTTTCACCACACTAATCTATGGATATTTTACTCTCGCATAGTTACTCTGTGATGGTGAACGAATGAAAAGAATGAAAACATTAAGCACCCAAGAGGATAGGTAGTTTGTCGCATGCTTGAACAATAATGCTGCGTATTACTGTATTTGTTCGGGTAATACGTTAGCTTGACGTTTTGGTTAACCTTCAGTTTAACTTTAACTTTAAGTTAACTTTCAGTTCGCAGCCCAAAAGCTAATGCAGGAAAACGTCTCTTCCATACTCCATAGGACCTTTCAATAGGGTTACGTGTCCGTATTTGTGACTCATTATAGAGTTGTTCCACTGGGGTCCTCGGATTCTCTAAAGGAGTCATTGTGTATGACGTGGAAGCATAACCGCCATCTACTAACAGCAATGCATTTCCATATTGACCAGACTCAAATTTAGCCTTTATGGAACTATTATTGAATATAGTGCTATCGTGAGATGAACCTGGCCACCTGGCCACTATGTCAGTGATCTCTAGGTTGGTATTGCATATTGTTTGCACATTGATAGAAAAGTAACCCTTTCTGTTGCGAAATAGCTCTGCATGATCTCCACCTGGTGAGGTTATACGAATGTGGGTACAATCCATAGCACCAATGATACGTGGAAAACTTGCTATTTGAAAGAATGCGTCCTGTGCCTTTCGTATTTCCTGGTTTGTGGTAGGAAATCTTATATATTCTTTGTGCAACGATGCTATCGCTGCACTGACTCGGTGAATAATTCGGTGTGTTGTTGGTGTACTCATTCCGCCAAAGTCACCAATACTCATTTGGGTGTTATTTGTTGCATAAAATCTTAACGTAGCTAATAATTGGTTAACAGGCGATATTGACTTATTTCTGAAACATAACAAACAGTGCCGGAATCAGCTTATCAATGATAACAAGGAATACTAACAAAATTATTATCTAGGACACTCACCTATCTGTTGGGTACTCTAAACGATGCTCGATTTTTGCCAATAAGCTTAATGCTGCCTCCTTAGATAAACGAAATCTTAAAACGAAATCGAGGTCGTCATAATTTTCGAAGTATTGGCTCCTCTCCTTATACCACCGTGGGCGAGGAAATTCATAATCGTCATCATCACTATCGGTTTCATTTATTAACATACCTACTTAAACGACGCGCCATTTTTGGTTTGATTCACAGCTTTATTACCTTCGTATATTTGTTTGTATAATCTTACGATCAATGTTACAGCTTATAACGGTTGCAATGCAATCGACTTGACAGTTACAGACACAAGCTGTCAACTTAATCTACGAATAACAGTTTACTCGGCCGAAATCGGTGGTATAAGAATTTACTCTAGTATAGCGATTTTATCTTTAGGTTAAATGTTGGTGAAATGTAAAATGGGCTTACTCGCGAGTAATTAACGATTTATTCTTGGAATAAGACTTATGCTGCGTTGGTGAAATCGACTCTTAGAGAGGTTAGTTTTTGCATTTCCTGGACATATTCAGATAATTTGGTTAAACGCCCTCTAATAATACCGCGTATTTTAATCAAATTACTTAATTCACCTTTGCACTCATCCATAATTGGCATCTTGAATTTTATAAAACTGAGACTAACCAAACAATGAAATAGATAAAATGTGCATCAAACCAAACTCCAGACGTAGCTCACAGCCCCGCGGTGTCACGGCAAGCATGCGACCCGACTCGATGCCGGCCGCTTGCGGAGCTCCGGTAGTCAGCGTAGCCACGTGGCGCTCACGTTGGCGGGCGCTGGGAGGCGGCGCGCAGTCGCAGCCGATGATTTTCTGAAACACGTTCGGCAAATCTATTTGAAGCACGGATGCAGTGCAAGCAATGATAGTGCAAGGCTTTAAGCTGTGCAATTGGTGCACGAGACACGGAAATTGGCAAACTTATCCAAACCCAAGGAAATTAGTGCAGTTTAACCATCAGTGATAGGTACAAGCTTAGATTATAAAACAAAATGGGTACAAGTGAATACAGTTACACGATTATAGACGTGCTATCGAAATGAAAGTTAAGTAGGTATAATATAGATTTCATGCACATGTGGCACGATTATAGACATGCTGTACATGAATAGGCACCTATAATATGGATAGGTACAAAGCGCCCACGGTGCGTAAAGCTAGCTTGCTGCCCCTTGACCAGAGGAAGCTGTTAACCCTAGATGCACAAACAAAGCGGAAATCAGGAACGGAAAAACAATAGGAACGAGCTTACTCCCCTCGGAACGACCACCAGACGCGATGCCCGATTCCAGGGATATCTTCGAAGTTGCACGCACGCGGTGGGCTGTGGGGTTCGCACGTAGCTCGTAGCCACGTGCCGGGTCGAATAATCGAGAACACGCCTTGCCTTGAGCCGACGCGTAGCTTCGCTCCAACTCGCAGTTTTTCTTGTTGCACACGGTCGTCAAATGTCGGGAATGAGTGAAACGGACTTGTATGACTTTATAGAATTTAATATGTAATATATAGTTACATGTAAGATGCGCGCACGTATTGTTATTGAATTATAATTATTAATCGATGCGCGTACGCGCTCTATAGCGTCTGTCGTCCGAATGGGCGGCGGGGCGCGGACGGCGCGGTCGCAGCAGTGACGCGGCACGTAGTCCCGGCTCCTCTCCCCGCGACCGCTCGCAGCCCCCGCGCACACCTTGCGCGTGGACATATACATATATATATATATGTATGGATGTATGTATGCACCTTTGTTTCTCTTCTATCCGTTCCCCGGCTATACATAGCCGCGGAACGGATAGAAGAAAATCAAAGGTGCTTCGAAGTCACATTATTATCACCATTACCGTCACCAATCACCGAAACCACCCGCGGAAACTTCCTCAAGATGTGATATTATCTCTAGCTTACGCTTTGACGAAAACAAGATCATAAAATAACTCATGTCTCTGGATCCTGCCAAAGGTCCAGGACCTGATGGCATACCTGCTTATTTTCAACGCCACACTGCTACTTACATCTGCAAACCGTAAGTTATAATTTATAATAAGTGCGTCACTGAGGGAGTATTTCCAAAAGAGTGGAAGCGTGCATACATCACACCTGTACACAAGGGCGGGTCGAAGGGTAATGTGGAGAATTACCGTCCAATCTCGATCCTCTCCACTTTGTCAAAGGTTTTTGAGAGACTCGTCCATAATGAAATATATCCTTTCTTACATAATGTCATTATACAACAGAAACACGGCTTCGTTAAACAGCGGTCTACTACCACAAACCTTCAGTGTATCTCCAGCTTCTTATTTGATAGTTTTGACAAAAGCCTGCAAGTAGACGCTGTTTATACAGATTTTTGCAAAGCCTTGGACAGAGTGGACCATGATTGAGCTGCTGCTTAATAAAATTGTCTTTAACGAAATTCGTAGCAATTTGCTACGGTGGTTTGCTTCGTACATCTCGAACCGCAGCTGTCAAAGGGTAGTAATCAATGGTTACAGGTCAAGTATTTATGAAGTCACATCTGGTGTTCCACAGGGCTCAATCTTTGGCCCGCTCTTATTTAACATATTTATTAATGATATAGGTGACTGTTTCCGCAACACTGAATTTCTATTATTATACGCCGATGACCTGAAGATCTACAAGTCCACCAAAACTGTCGATGATTGCATCTTACTCCAACAAGACCTTGATAGACTCACAGACACCACCACAGTACAAACACACTAACAAACTGCCACAGTAACAAATTAAAACTAAGTTTAACGAAGTGCAGCTACCTTACGTTTACTAAAAATAAGCATATTATTAAGTTCGACTATACCCTTTGTCAAGTGCCTCTATCCCAACTGAATTTAATTCGCGACCTCGGTGTTATACTTGACTCTAAACTGTGCCTAGACTCACACATTAACAAAATTGTCAGCAAAGCTTTCTAGCTATTTGGTTTTATCATGCGGTCCACCCTTGACTTCAAGAGATCCTCGTCATACTTATGCTTATATAAAGTGCTTGATTGTTCACAGCTAGGATATGCAGTGTCAGTATGGAATCCTTTCTACAAAAAATATTCTGAAATGGTTGAAAATGTACAGTTTAAATTCTTGCGTGCTATGCACTACAGATGCCATAAATCCAACTTATCATACTCTCAATTCCTCAGCAAGTACAAGTTCCTCCCCCTTAGCTCTAGAAGGAATTGCCTCAAAGCCACAGTACTATATAAAATTGTCACACACAGGTTTAACTGTACAAATCTGAACAGTATGATTTGCTATGCTGTACCTCGAACCATTCACAGGCAGCAGGTACGCGCAGGTACTCATTTCGCTTTGAAAACTTGCCGAACTAACTCAGGTCTGCGTTCACCTGTAGTTGACACATACAACAGTATCTTTGTAAACATAGATATCTTCAATTGCACAATAGGTAAATTTAAAATCCTCATTCGCCATTCCCTATCCGGTCGTATGAACCCGCGCGCGAAAAAAAAAAGACTGGGCTGAATGCCAGATGCGTCACCGGCGCGGCGGGGCGCCGCTCGGCCGCCCGATAATGTAAACAAAGCATTTTTACGACTTGGGTTTATTTGAATGGTGCTAACACTTGTGTTTTTTGTTATGGTAAGGAACGGGGCTTTAAGATAGCGGAGTTTCGTTTGAAATAGGATAGTATTCATGTAATCAAATCGTTCGTTAGTATGACGCAACCATAAATCATAACTTTGTTTTCAAATAAATGGTTATAGTTCGAAAAAACGAGCGATGACCTATATTGTTTAAGGTTTTAAATACATTATGTGTATATACTTAACGCAAAACTAATAAAACCACATAGCATTAGTACAATATGTACTATTTACGAGCGCCCAAAGTTGAAAAAATTTGCCGACGGCAAAAAAATAACAATGGCCGCCAAGACAATGGAAACAAAATGTTGTTTTATAAATATAAATCTGATACGTAGAATAAAAATATTGGTACCTGTGGAAAGCTTATTTAATGCTTCAACTTTGTTATAAAAGTAGTGGTATTAGAATAACACACTGTACTAAAATAAGGATCTGAAAACACATACACGTAATAACAATAAACATGAATCGGTCAGCGCCGGTTGTGGAATAAAACCGAAATTACGTAATATTTTTTCACTCACCGATCTTGAAATCCTGCAGTAATTCACTTCACTATAATATTTATCACATACTTAAACAGGCCATAGCACTTAAAACACTTGAAAACCCACTTAAGATAGTAGATATCACAACAAGTGCTCCATAATATAGTAATATTGTTTAACTTTGTTATCTTTTTACTTTAATTTTGAACAAATTATTCTTAATTTTTTATATATTTCTTATATATATATTTCTTTCTGTTTTCAGTCTTTATCTATTTTTAATTTTTTTTATCATTTAATTTTTAATTAAGTATTTGCCACACGTACTGCTATTAATGTTCTTAGCGATTAGCTCTTTTTTTTCTTAAACTTCTATGCCTACTTGTGGACAGCGTTGTGGGTTACTTTATAACCAAATTGCTATTTTGTTAAACTAGTTGTAAGTCCTTATAATGTAACTGTTTGCTGTTCCTCTCAGAAAAAATAAAATAATCACTCAGATCACACAAATTACAATCTATTGGTTGGTATTTTAACGGTGTTTTTTAACGGAACCTATGGGTTAAAGCTCGGATAGTTATCGTTATTACAGCCGGCCCTAACCGAGTTAAGTAATTGGGCAATCTTATGGATAATATATAATATGCTTATTATAAATCCTAAACACTTCACTAGTTAGTCGAGGACGGCGTCCTATACGAGGACGCGTTGCTTCGCGTGAACTCGTGTCGTAACACTTCCAATAAATATGAGGAGGCGTTGAATAGCGTTAACTCGTGTCGTAACACTTCCAATAAATATGAGGAGGCGTTGAATAGCGTTAACTCGTGTCGTAACACTTCCAATAAATACGAGGAGGTGTTCGTTGCCTCGCGTGAACTCGTGTCGTAACACTTCCAATAAATACCAGGACGCGTTGCCTCGCGTGAACTCGTATTGTAACACTTCCAATAACGGGCGTCAACTAAAAAGCTCGCAAAACAAGAAACGTGTTACGAAACTTGAGCAATGAAGCGGTCCTTCGGTGCCGATCCGATATACTACGAGTATATTATCTGCTTAGGAGTCAGCGTAAGTATGCATGCAAATATTGCTTACGGGTACAAGCACAATACTTGATGAAATAAAACAGCCGGCTTGTAGGAACAACATCATTCAAGCTGTTTCAGACTACGCTATACAACATATAATAATATAGTACTAGTTGCGCCTCGCGGTCTCACCCGCATAAGTCTGAAGTAAGAATGTCGGGATAAAAAGTATGATAAAACCTAATCCAGGTCATGGTCTACTGATGTGCCAAATGTCATCTTTACTCTTAAGTAATTTAAGTTTAGATAAAATATTATATTTTAAAGACGACACGTTCACACTGAGGTTTGCTATAATATAGCAGCAGCCAGCCGCGGTCTATGTCTACTTGTCTAGTGATCACACCTGCACAGACAGGCGCCCGGCTGATAATACCCCCCCCCCCCGCGCTCCCACCTGTCTCGACCTATTTTCTCTATTTTAAATACAAATCAATAGATCCATGCACACGTTCTATGAGCCACTGTACATTTTTATTAGCCGTAGGAGCGCGTTTCGTCAATGACATCAAGATACACCATGTCATTTTTAGGGCTCCGTACCCAAAGGGTGCCAACGAGACCCTATTACTAAGGCTCCGCTGTCCATCCATCCATCTGTCATAGGGGTGTATCTTTTGAACCGTAGTAGGTAGACACCTGAAATGTTCACAGAGTGTGTACTAACTATGGCAGCTGTAACCACAAATAATACAAATAAAATCAAGAGGATCTTGTTTTTTACAAAACAATTTTTTTTAAACCGGCCAAGTGCGAGACAGACTTGCACAGGAAGGGTTCCATACTACAAGGCAAAATACACCGAAAAAAATACGTACATTTATGGAAAAAATTGTGTTTATTATTATTTCTATACGATTTGCATGCACTTAGCTTATTTAATTTTTCTACACCAGCAATGGTAGTATATGAGAATCAATGTTTAATTTAAGATCTCAATGTACCATATACTTAGAAAAACAAGAATAGTTACAAAACAAGAATAGTTAAAAAAAAACACACCAACTCTGCCAAACTGCAAGGCCGTTTGTTGGCAGACGTAGCTCCTTTTTTTACCCGGCTACGGCGAAGTAAAAAGGAGGATTTTGATAAGATAAGATAAGATATCTTTATTTGCATAAAACATAGTAGGTATACAAGGTGATAAATAAATAAAAATAAAAAATTGGATCGGGCATATTTTGCTTAATACTAAAGCATGCAAACTTACTTACTAAAGATACATTATAACATTGAAATATATTACATTAAATTCATATTAAAAAATCATTAATGCTGTAGAAATTATTATTATTGAGCCATTTATATAATTAGATTTTAAATAATTTACAATTTAATGTTTTAAACATTTTTGGTAATTTATTATAGAGACGTACACACATGGCCAGAGAGTTTTATTGAATTTCGCTGATCGAGGCAGCGCATCCAGCACATGTCTGTATTGGTCACGTCGACTTCGAGAGCTTACTTCCTCTGCTGTTTTAAACAGTTCCTTGTGTTTTTGAACGAACATGCATACTTCATATACATATAATGAAGGTAGCGGTAGCAAACCAAGCTCTTTAAATATTGGTTGACATGATTCGTCACATGGAATCTCGCATATAGCTCGTAAACATTTCTTTTGGGCGACATTATGCTCTATTGTGGTCAGTACTATTTCCCCACATCATTAGTAAATACCGTAGATACGACTCAATATATGCGCGATATGACATTACAGTAGTTTTTATATTAGTGGCTTTTTTTATTTGTCTCAAAGCATAGACAAATTTATTTATTTTATTACATACAGTATCGACCTGTGCTTTCCAGTCGAAATTTTCGTCAATTACTACTCCTAAAAACTTAGTTTGTGCCGCTTGTTTAATTTTGGGAATGTCCATTTTAAAATTAAATGTATTATTATAAGATTGATTAAATTGTATATATATTGATTTGTTAAGATTAATAGATAAATTATTATTATTTAACCAGTTTTTAGATTGTCTATTGTTTTATTTATGTCCGCTTCATGATCCGTAATTGATTTATATTTTTTATCGGTAGTCACGATTATGGAAATGTCAATGTCAAAAAGAAAGCATTTATGATTGGTTACATTAACAATGTCGTTTATGTAGAGTAGAAATAAGATAGGGCCCAATATGCTACCCTGGGGGACGCCGCGTTTTATACTTATATAATCAGACAAATATTCTGTCATGTCCCAACTTTCATTAAGTTTAGTGACAGTGACTCTCTGTTGTCTGTTAGTTAAATACGACGATATCCACTGAAGTGGCAGTCCTCTAATACCGATAGTCTCTAGTTTTTGTAATAATATTTCATGTGTAACCAAATCAAATGCCTTTGACAGATCAAGAAATAGCCCTGTCGTTAGCTGTTTGTTGTTAATATTGGTCAATATTTCTTTCAAAAGTGGAACTAAGGATGTGGACTTATGTTTCTGAAAGCCGAATTGCTCTTTTTTTATAATATTTTGACCAGTTATACCGGATATTTTGATATTGACCGGTATGTATGTATGTATGTACGGATTTCAAAGTCAAATTCAAAGCATTTATTTCAAATAGGCATATAAAAGGCACTTTTGAACGTAAACATTTAAATTAAAATAGAATTCATTCTAGTCGCCCCTTCCAAAAGGTAGTTTCGTATGGAGAAGAATGGGCAAGACACTCCACCATTACTCTTTTGAAATGTGTTACAATGATGCACCTATAATACAAATTACCCTACCACAATTAGGTAAAAAGAATTTAAGAAATGTAGCAGTGACAAATAAGTTTATTAAGTGATAGATACACGGTGTTCACATATTTACAAACATTGTAAAAGTATACGATTTCCCAAATTATGTAAACAAGTAATATGTCAGTGTGTGAGTTAAAGTAATCACAGAATGTAAATCAATGTCATAAAAATAATAAACTAAACAATTAAAGTAGCGACAAGTTTGATTTTGTCGTTTGATGACTAGTTTGATATTTCCAAGCATTCTTATCTTGGATATAATCCTCTATTTTATAATATGCTTGTTTACAAAGTGAACTGTTTATATGCGTTTTAAATTTTCTTTAATTTAATTGCAATATATGACAAGGTATTTTGTTGTAGCATTTAACACAGTACCCCATAAAAGATGTATGTAATTTAGCTAATCTGAAAAATGGTTGATATATTTTATCTTTATTTATAGTATTAAAATTAGGTCTATCACTTATTTTATTAAAAAGATGCAGATATTTTTCTTACAAACCTACATAATATTTTCATAAATGAATTGGCAAGGTACCGTCATAATATTAATCCATTTAAATAGTTCCCTGAGAGATTCGCAGTGACGTAGATTATAAATGGCTCTGACAGCTCTCTTTTGCAAAATAAAGATGAATTCAATGGCAGCAGCCCGACCCCACAGTAAAATGCCATACGACATAATGCTGTGGAAGTAGCTAAAATAGACCAAACGCGCGGTTTCTACATCTGTTAACTGTCTTATATTTCTAACAGTATAAGCGGCCGAGCTTAGCCGCCCCGCAAGAGATGTTTTATGAGGTCCCCATTGTAATTTCTCGTCTAGCCTGATTCCTTGGGAAACCGTGTGATTAATAAATTCCAGTTTTTCTCCATTCAATATGATGTCACATTCGATAATTCTAACATTCGGTAATTTAAATTTAATGCATTTATGTTCATCTGTTCCCTTATAACTTATAAACAACTTATCATAATTTGACAAATGTATTGTTGGAAGCGTCTTGATCGTTTGCTGGTTATAAGCTGTATGAGACAAAGTGATGAACTATAAATAAGTTTTTATTGATGCCGTTTTTGTTGTCAAATATAAGGGCTTAATTAGCACCTTTCAAAAATATATACAGAGTTGAAATGACAGAGGGGCATTCAATTACACTACGTATACTATACGTGTTTAGTATTAAGAGCGTTTATACCTTATGAGTGGCAACGTCGCAATTTAGTGTCATATTTCGTGGTTTTCAATTTTTATCATTTAATCGGAGCTATATTTTAAAAATCTGTTTAACCAGTGAGCAGTCCATGGTGACTACACTCCCCGAAAAAACACTAGTCTATACAGTCCGATGGGAGTGTAGTCACCTGGCGCCCTCTCAAGGACTACGTTCGTTTTAAATGGTGATTGCAGCTTTAGTATTATGAAATGGTTCTACCAAAAAATACTAGATGTCTCTTTATGAAATAATTGATCGACTGGGCTAATATTTTTCTGTAAAATGGCAACAAAAATATCAAGAAAAAAAAAAGAATTGGGTTGCCTGCCATATTGTGTTGTGACAGTTTTAGAGCTTGTTGTTTTGTGAAAAATGTGGTAAGTACTTTTGTTTTAATACTTAATTCCTAGATTGTTGTACATCAAAATATTCGTAGTTAATTTTGCCATACGAATTTGTATGATCCTTCTGGTTTTAAATCATATGATCTGATTAATCGATCTTGAAAAAATACGGTATCGTGCTGCGATGTTTTTATTGACAATTAGAGTTACGTAAAATAGATTTAATCCATCACTTGTTAAAAAATAAGACTCAAAACCAAGAGAATGTTTCATTGTGATCATATTTATAAACATTTCCAGTAGTTAAGTAACGCTACATGTCTGGATTATACTAAAAAATCAACGTGTTGAACAGGATTTTCGTGTTGGGGATCACAGTCACCATCGACAGATCCATACGACGTAAATAAGGGTTTCTACACACGGGTATCTTCATATTATTTTGATGGTATTTTTGTGGTGTTTTTATGTTGCGAATTGGATATTTATCATTAGCATTTACTTAAATTAAAGTTTTTGTTATAAATATTATTAACAAATTTCGGTTTGGTTAAGGTGACTCATCTTGGGTTGGGACGTTTTAGAGGTGGAATTATTGTCTATTTTTTTCAGAATTGCTTTTTTTTATTATTGCGATGAGGCTTTCTTATTATTTTATTATTGTGTTTTATTGAAAAAAAAAAGTCGTGTGGGCGGACTCTTAGCCGGGCGGCCATCTTGGCATCTTAACGCCGCCCGAGATTTGGACAACTTGTGAGGAGTATGCAGATAACTTTAATTTATTTTAACAGAAAATACAATATTTATGTAAAGATTTTGGTATTATTCGAAAGGGTAGATCATCCGCTTTTTTTACACGGTTTAAGTTATTCACCAATACTACACATTTTTTGTACAACGCGAAATAAAACAACTTGACGGTTTTTTTCTTTAAATCGTCTACTTAAAGCTTTTTTTCACGATTCACAATTCATTAAAGTAATTTTATTATAATTTATTTAAATTCAGCATTTAATTAGCTTAGCCAAAAATACACGGCATCACCCGCCTTGGATCTAGCCATATCACATGACATCACCCGCCTGGGATATAGCCCCCTAACACGGCATCACCCGCCTTGGATCTAGCCATATCACGTGGCATCACCCGCCTGGGATATAGCCCCCTAACACGGCATCACCCGCCTTGGATCTAGCCATATCACGTGGCATCACCCGCCTGGGATATAGCCCCCTAACACGGCATCACCCGCCTTGGATCTAGCCATATCACATGGCATCACCCGCCTGGGATATAGCCCCCTAACACGGCATCACCCGCCTTGGATCTAGCCATATCACATGGCATCACCCGCCTGGGATATAGCCCTAAGACCAGGAAAAACGATACACATGGTGGCCAGCCAGTGTAATAGGGAGGTAGGTGGAGTAGCTAAGGTAATTTACAAATCATCCGCCCATACGGTCGGTTCATTATTATTGTCATCCATAAATGGATCATTTTGAGCCAGAGGTGGAGGTCTCAAAAAATCATGACAAGCGATATTTTCGGAACATCCCCTTAAATTGACATGCTTTACTTTGTAGCGATTATTAGGCAATACTTCTAGAGCTTCCATAGGACCTTCATATTTAGGACCAAGTTTAGTCGTATGTCTTGTACCTATGTTTATGCATTATTGAGCTGCACGGGTACTGACAAATGCGTGCACTGACTGGACAGGTCCAGTCAATCTGTGTGGTTCTTTCCTCAAAAGACCATTTCAGACACAAATCTACATGGTCCTCAAAGATTATTTTAATATTATTCTAATTATTGTGAATGTGAGAACTATGTCGGTCATTGATTTATTTATATTTCTTTTTGTATTTTTCTCAACGTAATCATGATCTGGCAGTTTGAGTAATTTATGCGGCCTACTCAAATGTCCTTTCTTTGGTATTGTTCGTCGAATCGTTGAGCTCCTTGAGTCTAAGTTGAGCTGCACGTTTACTGACAAATGCATGCAATGACTGGACAGGTCCAGTCAATCTGTGTGGTTCTTTCCTCAAAAGACCATTTCAGACACAAATGTACATGGTCCTCAAAGATTATTTTAATATTATTCTAATTATTGTGAATGTGAGATCTATGTCGGTCATTGATTTATTTATATTTATTTTTGTATTTTTCTCAACGTAATCATGATCTGGCAGTTTGAGTAATTTATGCGGCCTACTCAAATGTCCTTTCTTTGGTATTGTTCGTCGAATCGTTGAGCTCCTTGAGTCTAAGTTGAGCTGCACGATTACTGACAATTGCGTGCACTGACTGGACAGGTCCACTCAATCTGTGTGGTTCTTTCCTCAAAAGACCATTTCAGACACAAATCTACATGGTCCTCAAAGATTATTTTAATATTATTCTAATTATTGTGAATGTGAGAACTATGTCGGTCATTGATTTATTTATATTTATTTTTGTATTTTTCTCAACGTAATCATGATCTGGCAGTTTGAGTAATTTATGCGGCCTACTCAAATGTCCTTTCTTTGGTATTGTTCGTCGAATCGTTGAGCTCCTTGAGTCTAAGTTGAGCTGCACGATTACTGACAATTGCGTGCACTGACTGGACAGGTCCACTCAATCTGTGTGGTTCTTTCCTCAAAAGACCATTGCAGACACCGATCTACATAGCTTTCACATGATCTGACCAAGATTTTGTCTGGACTTTAAAAGAGACTGTGACCTCTGAGTTTGTTTCGGCCTTTCTTCTCAGAGTAGACAGATAGGAAACGCCGACCCCATCTAGTTTAAAAAAATATGATTGACGTGTAAAAGTGTTTGTTTAAACCTACTTACAGAAATAAAATAATTTATCATTTATCATTTAAAATCATTTATTATTAAGACAAAATCTCCTTTTTCAAAAGGCTTGATGTCAAATCTTAACTTGTCCCGAAATGATCACTCATCCATCCTTAATTTACATAATGATCTAACAGTACTAAGATCTTCAATTGGTTCATCATCATCGATTTGTCAGAGCTTAATACCCTATGGCGAACATTTTTTTCCCAAATAATAACTCTATGGGAGGTTTTCCCGTATTTTTTGAAACGGTAGAATTAGCCAACTGTAAATCTCGAATAGCAGTGTGCCACTGTGTATTAAGCTCCATAGACAAATTATCTTTGATGATTTTTATAATACGTTCTACCTGACCGTTTGCCCGACTAGCGCCTTTAGCTACTACGTGATGTTCAATACCGAAACGATGACAAACATTCTTGAAATCAGATGATGTCATCTGTTATGAGTCTATTAGGGGTGCCGAAAATAGAAATTACTTCTTGCAAACAACTTAAGGCTGTGTTAGAGGTTCGATCATTCGTATAAATTAAATGAGTATATTTGGTCAAGCCATCGATAAATACAAACGCATATTCAGCGTTATTACGTTTACCGTTCATACGTCCTGTTATGTCGGCATGTACGGTGTGAAAGGGAATTGCAATTTTATCTATATGATGAAGGGTAACTTGTTTAGCACCCGACATACCTTTGCGAATTCTACAACTAACACAATTTTCAGTAAACCTTTGAACTATTTTTGACATATTGGGAAATCAATATTGCTCTCTTTATTTAGCTAGAACCTTTTCCCAACTGACGTGTTGAAGATTATTATGATAATCAATCAGATTCCATCTATAATTTCGTGGCACAATAATAAGTTTACGAGTTTTATTTTCTATTTGTATTTTACGTCTAAGCAATTTATCTTGCGATATGACGTAAGTGTCAGTTATTTCTTTTAGGATTGTATCAGAATTAAGTTGTTCAACTATGTTTTCAACAACTGGATCACGCTTTTGTTCTATTAGGAGCCAGCTGTTATGATCAAGTGTAGAAGAGTTTACTGAAAATTGCAACGAGATGATGATGATGATGATGGGGACTCCCTTTTCCGCACTTAGACTCTCATTTGGTCCGTTGTGCGTGGGGATACTGGCTAACACAGCCAGCCTAGCTCCGCCCAAAAGCACAGAAGCCTCCTGGGGGCTTCACAGGCTTCGCGGAGCGACCTCACTGTTCCGAGGATTTCTTCCCGTTGAGAAGCCACAGCCTCGCACTCCAGGATAACGTGGGCGGCTAATTCCTCGGCGTCAAGGCAGCCCCTGCAAAGGGGGCTATCTGTGGCGCCTATGTTAAAAAGATGTTTGTTAAGGGGGTTATGGCCCGTAATTGTTCCTATAATTATTCTGAGGTTATTTCTACTCAGGTTGAGAAGTTTTTTGGTTAACCGCGGGTCTACAATTGGTAAAGTCAATTTGGACTGTCTACAGTCTGTTGCCCGTGACCATCTGTTGTTATGGAGTTCGGTCGATCTTTGGCGAATCCACGCACGAAATTGTGAGAAAGGCAGAGGGAGAAGTGGGTACGGGCCTAGCACTTCCATATCAGAGCCTCTCTTCGCAAGTTCATCAGCGGCATCATTGCCTAAGGATCCACTATGCCCTTTGATCCATTGGAGGGTAATGCGATTAAACGTCGATAACCTCTCCAGAGCTAAATGGCACTCAAAAATTAGTTTATTGTTAGTTTGTTTGTTTTCTAAAGCTTTGAGCACAGATAGGCTATCGGATAGGAATTTAATGCCGTAGTTCCGGATGCCTAAGCGCTTTACTGCTGTTGCGGCTAGTGTTAAGGCAACACATTCACATTGAAATATCGAACTGTGTGTGCCTAGTGGTATGTGAAGGTTAATGTTGAGGTCAAGGGAGTGTACGCCAGCACCTGAACCGTTTTGTGTTTTTGAGCCGTCTGTGTAGATGCGCACTTCATGGGCTCCTGACTGATCCCTTTCCTCCTGAACTGTTTGTATAATATAGTTTTTGTTGAACATGGGTTTGTTTGGTGTTCTATCACACGGGGCAGCGATGAGCGGTTGGTACTCAATCGCCCGGTCCAGGATGTTAGCGTGTGGGCTGGTATGGTTTTTGCCCCATATGCCCAGATGCATTAGCCTGATGGCAGCTAGCGCCGCCTCCTGCTGTATGTACAGGTCAAGGGGAGTTAGTGTAAGGGCTACCTCCATAGCTGCAGTTGGGGTGGTTCTCATGCAGCCAGTGGTAGCCGTACAGGCCAGTCGTTGGAAGCGTTGTAGTCTGGTAATGGTGGTCGAGAGTTCAGTCCTTGTCCACCAAACCAGAGCGCCATAAGCCAACATTGGCCTGATTACCGCTTTGTATAACCACAGAGTTATCTTCGGAGAAAGCCCCCATGTTTTCCCTAACATTCTTTTGCATTGGTAGAGTGCAATTGTGCTTTTATTAAGTTTGTAGTCAAGGTGCTTGTTCCAGAGAAGTTTGCTATCAAGGATCACCCCCAAGTACTTGACTTCGTCTTTAAGTGTTAGTTCAGTGTTGAAGAGTTTTGGAAGCCTATGGGGTCCAAAAGTTCTCTTGTTGGTAAACATTATTAGTTCTGTCTTCGAGGGGTTAACCGATAGTTCGTGCCTCGTGCACCAGCTCTCGATTATTTTGAAAGCCCTTCTCATGAGATCACATGAGATGCCTTCAAATTTCCCCGAGATCAGAATTGCTATATCGTCCGCGTATCCCACCGAGTACAGACTGCTGGCGTTGAGCTCTGCAATGAGCTCATTTACGACTAAATTCCACAGCAGTGGTGACAGCACCCCACCCTGTGGGCAGCCTCTACTCACGATACCTCGCGTGGTGGTGTTCACGGTAAACTGAATGGCACGGTATTTTAACATGTTATTGATCCATTCTATGAGTGTTCGCGCAACACCGTGCCTGGCAAGTGCCTGCTCGATGCTGACGAAGTTTGTTTTGTCGAAAGCACCTTCTATATCAATGAAGGCGCCTAGGGTTGGGTTTTTGGCTTTAAGAGCATTTCCAATGCGTGAGACTACGCTGTGGAGTGCTGATTCAGTTGATTTGCCTGCACAGTAGGCGTGTTGATTCGGATGTAGAGGTCTCTGTACCGAAATTTGGGTTCTGATCCTCCTATCCCCCAGCCTCTCCAGTGTCTTCAAGAAGAACGAGGAGAGGCTTATAGGTCTAAAGGATTTGGGCTGGGTGTAGTCGCCCCTACCTGGTTTCGGTATAAAGATTATTTTTACTTCCCGCCATTTCAAGGGGATATAGCGGTGGGCCAGGCTGGCACGAAAAACCTTAACCAGGTAGTCAGCCAGTACATCTTGGCTCCACCTGAGCAGAGCCGGGAAAATACCGTCCAGTCCTGCTGCCTTGAAAGGTAGGAAGGTGTTGATTGCCCACGTTATTTTGTCTTTGTCGATTACTTCCAACGCCATTTCCCAATCTAGGCTACTCGTGGCCCTCTCCGTATGTGGTTCCCAGCTTTGCTGGGTGGCAATCTGGCATCCTGGGAAGTGGGTGGTTAGGAGTAATTCGCTTGTCTCAGCGTCGTTTGTTGTGTAGGTGTTATCTGTTTTTTTCAGGCATCCTATTGAGTGGTCTGTCTCTTGAGCTAGACAAGTTTTGACCCTCGTTGCCTGATTGTTACTTTCGATGTTAGTGCAGAAACGCCTCCAGCTATTCTTTCCTCTGAGGCGTATCAGTTTTTTATAGGTTTTACGAGCTGTTGTATAGCGGTCCCAATCTACTGGCGACCGTGTGTTGCTAGCTCTGTTGAACAGTCTTCTCAATCTGTGTCGGTGTCTTTCCAGTTCTGGACTCCACCAGGAATGGCGAGCTCCCTGTCTGGGTACCGTGAGGGGACATGACTGTTCATAGCTAGATAGAAGGATGGATGTGATGTGGTTTACATGTTCGTCTATGTTGGTTATTGGTATCTCAGCCGGAAGGGCGTGTAATCTGCTTAGTTCAGCCCTAACCAGTTTAGTAAACTTGGCTCGGTCTGTGTTGCGCGGAACCCTTCTTGGCTTTGGTTTAGTTAGGTTGAAGTTAATGGTATAGCGGATCCATCTGTGGTCTGAGCATGATATCTCAGTGGACACATGCCAGTCCTGTATGGAGTTGGATATACCTATGGTTGCTACAGTTAAGTCTATTATTGTTTGCGATCTCGCGTTTATGAAGGTAGGCTCGGAGCCCTTATTTAGTAAAACAAGGTTATTACTAAGAATAAAATCAAGCATTACCTCACCTCGGTTGTTGGTTTTGACATTACCCCAGAGCGTGTGATGCGCATTGGAGTCTGTCGCGATGATTAGTTCCAGTTTCTCCTTTTCACAGTACTCAACCAGTGAGGCGAGCTCTGGCAGAGGCACCTCCTCGTCGCCTGGCAGGTATGCCGAGGCTAGTACAATGTCCGGGAGTTCCTGTTCGGTTCTGAAAAGCCTGACTGCTGTCAAGTCCCTCGAACAGAATTCGTTGATTAAAAGGTTAGGTACATGTTTTGGGACAAAAATGCAGGTACGCGGGTTACTTGCGGAGGTGTCTAATAGCAACTTACCCCCGATGTTGCCAAGACCGCATATTCTGCCACCCCTGATCCACGGCTCTTGGATGAGGGCGATGGTTCTTCCTTGTTGGTTCTCCAGCTCTCTGCGCAAGGTAGCCGACGCAGATTGGCTGTGCTGGAGGTTAGTCTGTAGGATCCTAGTCCCGCAGAGGAGAGGAGCAGAGGCTGCTGTCCTCGCCCTCACTTCTCTCCCCCGGCGGAAAGCAATCCTCATCCGAAGTCAGACCGGACGAGGGTGGATCCCTTGTTGAATCTGCTGTTGAGACAACCTCCATTGCTGCCATGGAAGTCGCCAGATCCACCGCCTCCCCAACAGTCCCCACCGCGGGAGGCGACGGGGAGCGTTCAGGAAGCGGCGGAACAGACTCCCCCTGGGGCGCAACCGAGGCTGTACGTGATGTTGGCGCGGCAGCATCCTCCCTGGCACCGCCCTCGTCCAGGAAGCGGATGTATATACTACCCATGAGGTAGTATACTCGCCGTTGCTGATCCTTAATGGTTTTGACCATGGGCTCCGGCACACGAAAGAAGAGACAGGTACCCGGGGGCTCCTGTCTAGCCCTGGTTCTGCCTCGCCAGCATCCTGAGCAGCTCCGTTGTGTTCTCGCTGTTCTCGGGAACAAACAACATACACATTGCCTTCTTCGGTATGTCGGCTTGAGGTCGAACGGTTAGCTCGGTCCCCGGTAACGGGGACGATAAGTTATGTATGACCCTTTTCAGCCAGGCCAGTGTGAAGTCGTCCTCACACCATGTCTTAAGGACTCCTTCAGCGAAGTGGGCCCGACCTCTAAAATGGATCGCGGTGCTGTCGTTGGTATCGGTTGTGTCGGTTGGTTCAGGAGCCTTTAGCAGAGCCCGGAGCTGGTTCTCGATCGTCTGACGGATCCCCTCCGCTTGCTCCTGCGTCATTTCCAAGAAAGGCTCGGTCATGACGGCAACGCATAGCTCATTGCTCCTGAAAGACGCGGCCGCTTCGGCGTAGCTCACCAAAGTTCCGTCCACCATACGGGAGCGAGCAGGCTTGCTCTTCTTGCCTACCCCAGTTGGTGTGACGGTATCTTCGGGACGCGAACGCTTCTGCGCCCTGGCCGGTGGTTCTGTGTTTGGTTTTGTTTGGTTTTTGCGTCCTCTTGGCCTCGCGCTGCGCTTGCGCTTAGCGCCGGCGGCAGCCTCGTCTTTTGGCATCTCTGCCGTTGTCGACACCGCTTTGAGGGACGTGTTTTTCTTGGACACTGTGTGCCCTTTTTTGGCGTTCGATGCTCCTGCCAGTGGGGCTTTAGCCAGACTCGTCAGGTCCCTCTCAGGGTCCGCAGCCGTTGACGCAGCCCGTGTTTTGGGCGCATCCACATTTGCAGTACTCCTCGAGTCGCCATGAGCGAGTGCTGTCCTTGGCCTTTCGGTCAGGTTCGTGTTAGAAGGCGCATCCATGGACGCAGACGAGGTTGGGGTCGCTCGGGACGCAGCCTGTTGTGGCGCATCCCTTACGGGTGCCTTCCTCGTCGCATCCTTGGACGCAGCCGGGCGTTTTTTTGTTTTGTAGGGTGCATCTGTAGATGCACTCTTGGGCAGTTGCTGCTTAGGTGCATCTTGAGACGCAACCCTTGTTTTCGATGTGGAAGGCGCATCTGGAGACGCGGCCCTTGGTGCGTTTGTTTGTGTAAGCGCATCCGACGAGCGGGACGCAGCTTGTGGTTCGTTAGTTTTGTGATAAGTCTCTTTATCCATAGGTTTGGACGTTTATGTTTCACCGTTGGAGCTCTCCACCCGCCACGGAGCCCTCAGTCGGGGACGTCGCCCGTTCAACGAGCGTACGCCAGAGCTACTCCTTCGGTATAGGATCAACCTAGTAGGAAGTTGACGAGCCCGCACGCGACGGAAGATCACGGAACTGTATACGACACGAGACTATGCCGCAACTCATCCCGAGACCCCACGCCACGCCGGCTGCCCCCCCCCACTAAGCCGACCCTCGCTTGACATCCCGCTTATGGGATGCCTCAGCCGATTGGTCGTGGGTAGCTACCCCACGATCTCCCGTGTAAGAGGAAATCCGAGCCAAAGTGATGTGTTGTGTGCAACCTGCTCCACTCAACCACCAGGATTCCTTCATCCCTCCGTACGGGTCCCCGCGCACGGCACAAACACGCGGGAGGTCATTGCTGTCCATCATCTGCTCTTGTTCGATGGTGGACACCCAGGGGCATGACCTCGCCACCCCTGAGATAAATCGTCCAGTGATTTCTGTTACATCTAATTCATATGGAATTAGACCAATAACAGGGCGGCAACCTCGAGAAGGAACATCACCAGACTTGCCTTGAGGATCTACACGACTTTTGCGCTCTCCCTCAAGACCACGCCACCCTGTCCCCTCTGAAGGAGGAGGCAAGGTAGGTTTGCGTCTACAAAACCAAGCCAAGCAATCAAGCAAGCGAAGCGTGTTGTTGGAAGCCAAAACATAAATTTGCAAACGACAAACCCTCCCCATTGCAACGAGATATAATCTCTATGAATTTCACAGGAGCTAGCTACGGGATTACGACTAAAATAATCGGCATGAGATAGTCTGTCACCTTTCCTATACTCAATATCAAATTGGAAAGTTTGCAAAAATGCCCACCAGCGGTGTACTCTTGGCGTTAGTTCTTTTTTTGGTTCTGGATGCTTTCAGTGAATTGCAATCTGTTACCACTATAAAGCATCTACCATACAAAAAGCGGCGGAAATGCGACGACGACAGCCAATGTTTCGAGCTCATATGAATGATATTTGATCTCAGCTTTGGTCGTTCGCATACTAAAATAACCAACGACATGAGGATTCTTATCGTGCCGTTGAATAAAAACTGCACCATAACCTAAAGAACTAGCGTCTGTATGGAGTTCACATCGTAAATCAGGATCAAAAATTGTCAAGAGTGGGGAAGATGTTAAAGTACTAATTACTTTCTTTTGGGCTTTGATGCCAGATTTAGTTAATTCATATAAAGAAGATGACATAATTATAAGAAGATGGAACTGCTGAAAGGGGATGAGCTGTCTCGGATTATACCTTTTTGTTTAAGATCATTTAGAATGTCTTTGACTTTTTCGCGTTCCATTGGCGACAATCTGTAGGGTCTACGTTGAACAATTTTATCTTTATTTTTTAATCTAATAGTCAATTGACCGGTTTTTACCTCAGAAACTTTACTACCAGACGTAAAATTGTTTTTAAAAATTGAATAAAATTTTTATAACATGGTAGGGTCAGCAAGGTCGGTATTTAGTTTCATTTCCGATTCGGCTAAAGAACATTAGTTAACATTAGTTAACATTTTCCTCGAGACAGTTATATTTCTATCTATTAATGTGATAGTAAGACCCGGAATTTGCACTAAATCAAAGCCAATTAAAATATTAAACTGGGTTTGGCGATCTTCTATAAGAAATAGTTCTAATTCTACAATAACTTGATCGATCTCTACGATAGCCGAGATACTCTGGGAACCCGTGACATTCTCGCCGCCTATTCCCTTAAAAACTGTATTGACAGTCTTTCTTTTGCCCGCAATTGAACCAGAAATGCTTCTACGTACTAATGAAAAATCTGCGCCGGAATCAAATAGGCAAGGATATGAATTAGCTCCAATGTTGACGGTAGTCATGCAACGATATATAGGACCAAAAAATTAACGGATTATTGATCGGTTGACTTTGATTTTTCCTCATTCTGCTTACGGAAACAAGTTTTCTCTACATGCCCCTTTTTATGGCAATAGTTACATTCAATGAACTTACGGTTGTCTGGCGTAACCTGAGAGGCTGGCTTTGCGGAGATCTTATAGTCTGTATCATGTGTCGGTTTTTCCTTACAGTCACGAGCTCGGTGACCAGTTTCTTTTTACATTTGAAACAAATTGGCGAAAGGCCTATAATAACGAATCGGGGGTTTCCGTAAGCCGGGTTTTTTTGTAAAGATGATTTTTGTCTGTACTGTCAGTTTTCAGTCGGTCACGTTTACCAAAAGTTTTCAGAATGGAGACTTGTTTGGGCAAAGAGTCAGGCGTATTACGTAACAATTCACATTTCACAAAATCAGGGTAGATACCAGTAATAAGTGCATTAATTACCTCGGTGTCCGCGGCTTCGGGCCGCACTCTCTTAAACAGCGTCCATCCTTTGGTTGCGTAGTCCGCGTAGCTGCTCGCCTGCTCCGACGTGTAGTCGCGCCACCGCTGGACGTCGTCAGCATACCGGAACTCTTCACCGAAAGTCTGGATCAGGTCTTGCTTAACTTGCTCCCACGTGGTGGATTGTAGGGACCACGTATCAGCCCACGTCTTCGCTCTTCCTTTCAGCTGCAGTATTGCCTTCATGCGAGCTTCATGCGGCGATATGCCAATAGTTGCAATGGTTTGGTCGACATTGGCACACCAGTCCCTGATTTCATGTGAGCGCACGTCGGGATCGAATGGCGGTAGGTAGAAATTACCACGATCCCGTGAAGGTGCTGGAATAGCGGAAAGCGCTGCAGCCACGGCACTCGATGTGGCTTGATTTGTGATTGATGTCACCAGACTCATCACTTGCTCCATCGAGAAAGTTGGGTCTGGCTGGGCGGTCGGCACTGGTTTGCGATCCCAGAATCCAGAAGTCCTCAGTATGGGCGAGGTGGATCCCACCGCTGCTGTCGGCGCCTCATCACCGTCGTGGCCGGAGTCACACATATTTGTTTGCACCAATATATCACACAAATACACAGTAATAGGAAATGGCAGGAAACTATTTAAAAGAGTACAAAGAAGATACCTTACTTCAAATCAGGGTGTTTATTCCACGAGCAGCGCACAAAGAATGTCCTTTCATTCGCACTACAACAGTTTTTATACACAAAATTACCGCCAAACTTTACCGCCAAAAAGAATTTATATAAATCAAGCGGATATGTCAAAAAAATTATTTACAGGAAGTTACATTTTAAATCATTCAAGTCAAGATAAATCCTTAATAATATTAACTCTAAAAGAATTTATATTTTAAACAATTCAAGCGGATGTGTCAAGATAAATCCATAATACCAACATAGAAACTTAATAAAAATAAAGTCAACCGGAAACGCACAACGTTTTAAATAAATCAAAAGGAAGTTTACGAATAGAAACTTTATATAAATTGAACCGGAAATCTCAATATTTTAAATACATCAAAATAAAAACTTAACATAGACTTAACCGGAAATACAAATATTAATTCAATAAAAATAACATACAAGTCAGATTAAGTACAAAATAATCGAAACAAGCTTAAAATTAAAATCAAATAATGGTTTGGCGCCCATATGTACTTTATCATAACATGAATAAAACTGGGAAAGTACACTTATAGCGTGTGCGATGTCCGGTTGCGTATTGCATGCTAGGTAATTTAAACAACCTATCAAACTTTGATATGGCAGTTTACAATTGGAATCGGGTGATTTCTCTCTAACCTAACCTAACATCTCTTTATCTAACTCATTAAACTATCTAACTATCTAACTCATATAAAGAACGTTGAAGCTTACATACTTTAGTTTCCTGACCCTTAACTACAGCTCCTTTAGGTTGAAGCATGTAAATGTCTTCTTTAATCCTACCATATAGGAAGGCAGTAGTGACATCCCATTGGTCAATAAACCAACCATACTCAACCGCCAAAGAAAACAACAAACGTAAAGTAGAGCTTCTAACAACAGGGGAATAGGTATCAGAATAATCTACACCACGTATCTGTGTAAAGCACTTCGCAACTAACCTAGCCTTGTACTTCGTCACCTTACCATCGCTGTCTTTCTTAACCTTGAATATCCATTTGCATTGTATTGGCTTCTTATCAGCTACTCGATCAGTTAAAATCCAGGTCTCGTTCTCCTTCAACGACTGTAGTTCATCATCCATCGCTTGTTGCCATAAATTACCGTCAGATCTCGCTAACGCTTCTTCAACAGTCAACGGATCATCATCAATCATGCTTTCCATAGCACACATGACATTACAGCCATAGTGATCGACTTCGTCTTCTCTCTCTGAGAGGATACTTTCTGACAATCACTTCAGGAACAGCCGCTACCTCTTCAGGTACCACAACGTCTTCCACAGCGTCACTAAAATGTACCACCATCATGCTCGGAGGGTCCCATTTCATTAACAGTTATTGGTTCTGTAGTAATAGTACCTTAGTCTCTTGCCACATCCAGCTTAACGCTTGCTTCATTATCCAGGTTAATCGTAACGACAGAATCGTCAGCATTTGCTTTCTAGTCTTGTAGAAAAACATGTTCTTAAAATTTGACATCTCTTGCCGTTGTTACTTGCCCTGTCTTGGGGTTCATCAAACGATATCCTTTTTGATAATCTGGGTATCCAATAAAAGTCATAGTTTCCGATTTCATGTCTAGTTTACATCGCTTTTGCTTCGGTTTCAATGCAAAAGCCAAACAACCAAAAATTTTCAGATGACTCACATCTACATCTTTTCCCGTCCATAGTTTCTCCGGTACAGCATTCCTTACAGCCTTCGTAGGGCTCCTGTTCTTTAAATATACAACAGTTCTCACTGCTTCCGCCCAGTACTTTTTGTCAAGTTTGGCTTCCGACAACAGAGTTCTCGCCTTTTCTATAATGGTTCGGTTAGCTCTTTCCGCCACTCCATTTTGTTTCGGCGAGTAGGATATAGTCGTTTGGTGCTTTATACCTGCAGACTTCAAAAATGTATTAAACTGCCCACTACAGAATTCTCCACCATTGTCAGATCTCAGACATTTTATTGATTTACTCATATCATACATACACAACCATATATAGGTAGATAAACAGGATACATCATAGTTGCATTAACTAGGTAATATATTATTATTATAATTTAATCTTGATATTCTGTGCTCGTCTTACAATTACTGCTGTATGTTCAAATCATAGGCGAGGACGCTGGCACCCTAAACACAAGTTAAATCTTACTTTGGGTGCCAGAATTCATCGAAAACACTCTGTTTCCTTAGTTGTAATGCCGCATAGTGTTAAGATAAGTGTTTTTCTTGTACAACTGAAGTTAAATAAAAAATTTATTATTATATTATTATTATTATCATTCTCAACTACCGCTTTGTACTCACGAAATTTATTAAAAGTCTGACATATTATAGTCTTCAAAAAATAAGCATGAGTTTTTCGATTATAGTCGTCGATAAAAAGTAGCACATACCTGGAACCATCGAACGACGGTTCCTCCATCGGACCACATAAATCAGTGTGAACGGTGTGAACGATCTCTGAAATATCTTTCGCTCTCGTACCTTTGTTTTTAAATGCACTCCGACATGTCTTCCCTTCTATACATGGGACACACGGTTCGTACAAATCACAACTTTTAAATTCCATTCCGGTAACTAAGACTTTCAATTTATTCATATAATTTCTGCTTAAAAGACGCTTTATGTCCTTGTTTGTGGCACTTGTAGCATTTATAAGCAAACTTCTACTTACGATCACCAGGTTTCAAAGGGGATCTGGCATTGTTGCATACTTGTCGTATAGCCAAAGCTTGTCCCTGGGTTGTATTACTTGTATGTACATTAATTGCTTGTCTTGGTCTTTATTTATCAACAGCCATTATAAGGGGGCCGTACTCAGCAGTCAATCCACCCAGCAAAATCGAAATGACCCAGTCATCAGACATTTTGGCATCTATATCTGCCAACTGCTGTGCGAGGAAGATAACCTTCGCAATACAGGGTGGCAGGGAAACGCTTCCGAAAACGAAGACAGGTGATAGGGCTAGTGATTCTCGATACGATACCATAAAAAACACAGTTTTTTTTTAACAATTTTACATTTTTTTTTTTAGCTTTTTTGTACACTATGCTGTGAGAACAGTTAAATGAAACCATTATTTGCGATTAAACACATTTTTTTTCTTTACAACTTTATCAAGCAATGTATTCGTAAAAACTCAAACTCAAAGCATTTATTTCAAATAAACCAATTACAGGCACTTTTGAATTGTCAAGGGGTCGGTCAGTCAGAAAGATGAAGCTGGTTGCCCATTCCAAAGCGTAGTAGGTACCTATGGAGAAGAACGGGCAAGAAACTCCATGGACACTCTTTTAAATCAAAATATTGTTACAATAGAGTGGTTACATCATTCATGTTGTAATTATACATGTGAGAACGATGTAGAAAGACGTGCACGTTAAAAGCGTCCGTAATAAAAAGATAAAAACAATTATGGAATTAAAATAAGCCGTGGCAGCTAAGAAATGACCAGTGCCTACTGACGGCGCCCGTTCACAAACATGACGTATGGATCGGCACCATTCAGCTCAACCATTTTGAAGGGAACTCAATGATCCAATACACACGCCACCACCAGCGACACATTTGAGTGAGCATGACATACTCTCAGCCGCCAGGGCACATTCAAGTCAATGAAAGACGAACCCAGTAAGCTTTATAGTGGGTACATAGTGCTCACACATGTGCTATGCAATTATACAATACTATGAGATTGAATTTATACAATGCAAAGATAGGTTGTACAATCTTCATCAGCTCCAACACTATTTTCGAATGCTAATTAATTAGTTTACGCGCCCTTGTGGAGCAGGACCAGCCCTGAGCCAAGCATTTTTGTCAGCGATATAATCCCCCAACTTATAATATGCTTGGCTGTATAGTGTGCGTTTTATACAGGATTTAAATTTCGTTTCATTCAGTTGGAGTATGTGGGGAGGTATTTTATTGTAACATTTTAAACAGTACCCCATGAAGGATGAGTCTACTTTAGCCAGTCTGAAACCTGGTTGAACTGATTGGTCCCTATTTCTAGTCCTATAATTGTGTCTTTCACCTCTTTTACTGAAAAGATTTAAATTTTTCCTTACGTACATGATGTTTTCATAAATATATTGACAAGGTACCGTCATGATGTTAATGTCTTTAAACAGTTCCCTTAGAGAATCGCGCCTGCGGAGGCTGTATATTGCTCTGATAGCTCTTTTCTGCAGAATAAAAATAGACTCAATATCGGCAGCCCGTCCCCATAATAAAATACCGTAAGACATGATACTATGAAAATAGCTGAAATAGACTAGCCTCGCGGTATCTACATTAGTAAATTGACGGATTTTTCTTACAGCATATGCTGCTGAACTTAGTCGTCCTGCAAGAGATGTTAAATGAGGACCCCATTGCAGCCTTGAGTCTAGCGTTATTCCCAGGAAAACAGTTTCATCGACAAATTCTAGTTTCTCGTTATTCAATACTATGTCACAATCACTACTTTTAACATTCGGTAAAGCAAATCTTATGCATTTAGTTTTTTTCCCATTTAATACTAAATTATTAGCAGTGAACCAATTATGTACCTGCAGTAGGGCATTATTTACGTCGTCAAGATTTGATGCACGTCTATTTATCTTAAAGATTAAAGAAGTATCGTCAGCAAATAATACCATTTGTGGTTGGTTTTTAAATAAATGGGGTAGATCATTAATATATACTAAAAAGAGGAAGGGACCTAATATCGATCCTTGTGGAACACCCATTTGTAGTTATAAATGAAGTGAATTGATACCATTTATTTGCACTTTTTGTTGTCTATCATTTAAATAAGACTGTACTAAACTAAGCGCGAGTTTACCTAGTCCGTAATGCTCAAGTTTTAAGAGCAAGGTTTCGTGATCAACGCAGTCAAATGCCTTGGAGAGGTCACAAAAGATCCCTATGGCATCTTGGGCCTCCTCCCAAAAAAATCTAAATAAAAAAATAAAATATAAATAAATAAAATATATAACTTATATAACTAAATAAAATATAAATAAATATCAGCTGACAATCGCGCATAACCCCGAGTTCAAAGTGCGCGAGCGCTTGCCGACAGCAGCGCGGCCAACGACCCCTTTGTTCACGCGATTGATGTGCGTCAAAGTTGAAGCAAATATCTTTTCAGTTCACTATTACCTTCTGGGATATCTACTTTCGGATTCCATTCATGCAAGGTTCGCAATGATTTTCCCCTTCAACAGGCTTACAATTGTGATCCGAATGTTCGCAAATTATGCTCACAAATCAGAAAAATCCAGATGTTTATGCTTAACCTTGAGATCCATGTCGAATAGAGATAATAAGATACCTACTGTAATTGGGAAAGAGCACTTTCGTTAATTCGTTCAATAAAATTTTGCACAGTAACAAAATTGAAATGTTTACCTACCTACCTCATGGTCAGATTATCTCTAGATCTGGGGTCGACGACTTCATATCGGCAAACTTAACAATAACTATCCAAAATCAAAACAATAATATTTATTTATTTAAATATTCTTTATTGTACACCACAAAAAACATAACAACAAAAATTAAACTGAACACTACTTAATATACAATGGGCGGCCTTATCGCTTTCCGCGATCTCTTCCAGGCAACCTTGGAATGGACAGATAATGGTAATAATACAAAAATTAGCAAATAACGAGACGCGTTTAAGCAACGAAGAGGCTCACCGTACTGACGCGACGAGTCACGCGACGAGGCTAACATGGGAAGGTGAAGGGGGAAGCGAGATGGACCATTCCAGCGAGGTACAGAGATAATTGTGACCTTCGGTCGAATTCTGATAATCAAGGTAAATGATTACAAAAGTCATTGGTATTTGGCCGAGATTTGAACCCGGGTCACTTCACTTGACAGAGAGAAGCTTCGACGACTATTGCACGGCGCGGCGGCGACCTAGACATCCTTTGTAAAGCGCCGCCAAAATAAAGAAAAAGAAACATTACAGAGGCTCCAAATGTTTTAAATTAATGGGCCGTGTCGTGCACTTAATAACAGTTTTGTATGTAAGTCGATAATCGATAGTAAATGAAATAAAGTAAAAAATCGCCGACTTTACCTGTGAATGACTAAAAAAAATTCAACACGTGCACCGTTTCAAGCAAATAGCGCGCGTGAATCAATTAAATTCTGTTTTTTATGTCAATGTAATTACGGGTCACACGACGCGCACTCGTTTATTGCTATAACTGTATCCTTCATTAAGTAGGTAAGTAATACCAATCAATTGAAAGTGGATAATTTAATTAATTTAATCTAAGAAACCCGTTAAAAATAATTTAAAAGTTAGAAAATGAAAACAGCTTGTAATAAAGCATAAGTACAATTTCATATCAATTAAAATTAATTGGTTTCTGGTTATCATTATTCTTCTAACATTTTCTCCTCTGTAATTTGTTGATCTTTGCACATGAAAATACACTGCTATGTGATTCCCCGTCCCCGCACAAACACATGGCGCGCGGCACCCGCGCGGCGCGGCGGCGGTACGTTTGTCGGCCGGCGTCGCCGCACGTAGGCCAGGCGGCATGTTTGATGTTCTAAGTACTTCTCAGTAATCTAGTTAGTTCCTTTCAGACTCAGTTCGTGAGTGAACGCGCGTTACGTTTAATCGGTCGATAGGTATTGAAACGTATTTAATACTGTTTTGTTAGTTTTAAATTTGTACTTAGTTATTATTGTTACGTTTTTAGTGTTGTTTTATTATTTTTTATTTATAGTACATTTTTGTTGTGTTTAACAATGCCTGATGCATACGTGTACAGTGCTCGTGAATACGGCAACATGTTGATGTGTTTAGGAGAAGCCCGTGGCAATGCTTCTCTTGCGTTGAAAATTTACCGAGACAGATTTCCGAACGTCCGGCATCCGTCTGATTCTCGCATGATAACGGCAGCTTTTCAGCGAGTTTTAGAAAATCGACCGATTGCTCCGATAGCGGCAGATGGTGGACTACAAGTGAATGTTCAGACAGAGGAGCGTATTTTAAATGTGATTCGCCAAAATCCTCGCCTGGGCGCACGAAGTGCAGCGAAATTATTGCGGCGCCGAGGCAAACCGACCGTCTCTCACTGGACAGTTCACAAATTCTTGCGCCGGAACAGAATGCGGCCCTATAAAATACACAAAGTACAAGCTTTGCTACCTAACGATCACGTTCGTCGTCGTGCGTATTGTCGTTGGCTGCTAGATCAACAACAACGTGCGCCTGGCTTTATTGAGCACATTATCTGGACGGACGAGTCCACTTTCACGAGGAACGGGATTTGGAACAGAAGGAATGCTCATGTATGATCAGACGTGAACCCATCCGCCACTCAAGAAACCGGCCATCAGACCCGATGGTCCGTCAACGTATGGGCTAGTGTTTTTAATGGACGAATTCTAGGACCAGTGTTTCTACCGCAGCGCCTCAATGGATCAGAATATCTTATTTTTTTAAACGAACATTTAGATGATATGCTAGATGATGTATCGTTGGCTGAAATTCGTCGAGCATGGTTCCAGCACGATGGCGCTCCACCGCATGTTACGCGCCCTTTCCGCGAGCGTCTCACTGAGCTATTTAATGACCGCTGGATCGGATGAATGGGGCCGCACGCCTGGCCGGCTCGTTCACCTGACTTAACACCTTTAGACTTCTTTTTGTGGGGTTAGGTGAAAGAAAGAGTTTTTGATCGGGAATGTGACAGTGCTGATGAAATGCGGGGCAGAATAGTGAGTGTTTTCGATAGAATACGTGCAGAATGTGTTGAGGATCCTACACTATTGCCTCGTGTTCACGGGTCGACACAGCGTCGGGCCCGGCTTTGTATTGAAAGGGATGGAGCGCAGTTCGAGCCAAACCTCATAAGGTCGCAAAGGATTTAGACAGGTACGTAAAATGCCTCTGTCAGCTTTAATGTTTAACAGTGGGCTACGAATGCGATTAAAATTCATAATTTTGTGAAGTGTTGTTTACAACACTTCACAAAATTATTATGATTTTTTTTTTAATGATGATGATGTTTGTTAATTCCGTATAAATCCCGTGACTCGGCCGTACGGAGGGCTCGGCGCCCGAAACACGCGGACGCACGGTGGCGCGATGTTGCGTTGCGTGTCAGTGACCTCACGTTTTGGACGGTTTCCATTGCGTGTTTACGAAATATGAAGTCTTGAAAATAACCAATTTAAAGCGAAAGGTTATTGGTATCCGTTTGCATTTAGGTGGTAAATAATCTACGTTCTGGCTTCGGAAGGGTTCCCCTTACACCCTGTATAGTTTTGAATAGATTCAAAATTCTCCAATTTACAACTCCAAAGTTCTCGTTGAATAGAAACCCTTCTACCCCAATCCTTGTCCTCGTAGGCATTTTGTAAATTTACCCACACCTGATTCGCAGTCTTTGCATCGTATACGTGTTGTAGTATTAGTAATACTACATGTTACATATTTAATATGCATCCTTCTTTTTTTGAAAACATGCAACCTCATTTATTGTCACTCCCGCTTAACCAGAAATATTTTTTTTCAAATTTTATAATAAGGATTTTTGTTTGACGTCTTAGGAGATGAGAAAAAAAACAATTGAGATTGAAGGAAGATTCGTCACCGCCGACGGGCGGAGAATAATTTTATTGCTTTTGGAATTAATACATTAAAGTATTCATGGTCTAAATATTCCCATACAAAATTGGCACAAGTTGCTACAAGTTGTTCGTGTGATTTTGGATCAGGAGTGGATAGTCGGCGATTCGAGACACCAGGGGAGTTAAGTTTCCTTATTATTTTTTCTGGATTGTGTCCGAAGTATTATAATCTACGATTCACTTATTTTCTGCTCCACAAACCATTTTGCTGATGGAGGCTAACTATCGGACGGAGTCTTTCCACAAACCATTTTGCTGGTGGAGACTAATTATCTGACGGGAGTCTTTCTAGCAGTAGAAAGTGATTTTTTCTGAGGCGATCTACCAGATCTAAGGTCAGAGGGATCATCAGCTTGACACAGCGGCTATTAAAAGGGTCGTGAGAGACACGAGCTACGGCACGGAGCTTCCGGGAGAAGATTTGGCGGAAAATTTTATGTTATTTTTTAAAAAAAACCTTAGTTTCCATTTAGCCTTAAACTTAGTTTCTGTTCTAATAGATTACAGAAGGTTCGATACCTTTTTTTTTAAAAAAAAATCTGCCTAATTTCAGTTAGAGTAAAATTTTGGTTGCAACCACAGTTACAAACTTTTTTTTATCCAATTAATTCTAGATTTCTTAAGGTACGAAATCCTTCAGTATTTTCATTCATAATACTTGTTAAACCTACCGAAGCCCGTTGGGTAATGTGACGAAATTCCTATTTTTTATTTTCTATTTTTTATAATATATATTTTTGTTTTTATATTCGGTCTTTAAGATAAAATTATACGTATTCAGTGGCTGAAGAAAAAGTGTGTTTTCCTTTCTTTTACGCTACAGTGTGTAAAACACTCTGGTTCGAGTAACAAACATATCGTGGTTCTTGCCCTACGATCAACGTCTTTTTCTGTGTCAATGACAGCATCTTTTCCAACTACAGTCCACCAGTTTTTATTTTCTAGGTAATTTATTAGTAAAAATTTCCAGTTTGGATAGTCCGACGTACCTTGTAATTTTCTTATTCCGCTCAATCCGCTTATGCCAGGGGAGTTTTCTTCCGACATAATTATTGTGCAAAATATTTTCGCAAATTTTATAACCACTTTCTATGTTTTATTTAAAGAATGTTACTCAAATACTATAGGCTCGTTCTAGAGTTCTGGGCCCATAACCTAATGGAAATAGATTAAAACACAATTTCAGGTGGATGCAAGGACATAATATATTTTCTACAGTGACACAACACAATCAGTCATAATCGACATAAGGCTAATTCAAAAACATATTGGAACAGTCAACAGATTAATATGCCAGTATCTAATCTAAGTAGACCAGGGTCAATAATTTTTAAAATGGTAAAAAGTGAAAAAAAATATAGTAGGATGATACCCATTGGAAAAGGTAGAGAATATAACAAAAACGAAAGGAAAAATAAATTACGGGCGATCTGAGGTCGGGAAGGGGGAGGGGGTGAGTTTTTAAGGGTAAAAAAGGGTTAATCTCGATTTCCGGTAAAACTGCAAGTCCTATGAAAAGAAGTTAAATAGCAAAGTTGTAGGTAATAAAAAGATCTACAACTTTTGTATCGACACTTTTTTCACATAACCTCAAGATTTATGTGAAAAATTCAAATACCCGAATTGTTGGTTTTTTATTTTTATCTTTTGCAAAAAAAAAACATTTTTTCACGAAATTTGGTGAAAACTTACCTTTGTATGTCCCAAACATACAGTAATTTTTTTGATTTAAAATGTTCATTTTTTCACCTTATTTTGACTTAGCCCCTTGAAGGACACTGAACGAGACACAATAGAAGTTTTATTGTTATTACGTCTAGGGGCGTTTACTGTCCGCCAACGTGTTAATATCGAAAAAGCACCCTAATTTTCAATCGAAAATTCTCACATCAAAATATCTGCTTTTTTTAAAAAGTTGGCGTGTTTTTTGTTCGTTGAAATCTCTACTTTCTGATGGTATAAAAAAGTATATACATTACTATGGTAAATGTTCTCAGAAAATGCAAATAATGAAAAAAACTCGAATCCGAATTTTATTTTCTGAATCATTACGTATAATTTTGAGTTAGGTATTTATTAAAATTTACACTTTAATCACTAGAAAAACGTAGGATTTCATGTTATATTGATAAACAAAAAAAATGCTAATCGAAATATACTACTATAATGAACAACCAAATAAGTAAATAAAGTTAATATTTAAGAAGACATCTACAATATTTTGAGAAAGTTTTCGAATCTTCTTTAAATTATATGTGTAGAGACCTATTTATTTCTATTTGAAGATTACTTATATACCTGAGTAACCTTCGGAAAATGTTAGCCCGTCAAAAGGTATTTCATAGAGAAGAGGGGAAGGGGCTAGGAAGGTATGGGGTATGGAGACTATACACATACTACATACAGTGTATAGTCTCCATAGTATGTGGCTTACTACCTTTTATTTCGTAGCAGCTGTAAAAACCGTTAGCCAGTATTCGAGATACAGAGCAGTGAACAACATCGTTCGTAAAAAAAAACACGTGCTGGCTAAATTAGTTGAAGAGAATTGTGACAAATTAACTTTAAAATAAACTTGAGGAATCTTCATAGCAAGGTAAATACTACCTATATTTTAATCTGTACCAATCAGCTCTAATATAAAAATAGTAATATTTTCTTTCATAAATAGTATGTTTAACCTAACATAACCTAAAAAATTAAAATCGAATGATGTTTTAGTAGAAGATTTCGTTTAATAATAATTTCGTTTATTTTGCAAAAACAAATTTAGTTATATTCATGATAAAACTGTAAAGGCTTTATTAATTATTTGAAAAGGTAATGCTTAATCAAATGCTCATTCATTTTAACACCAAAAAAATTTTACACAATCAACAGTATGGTTTCACCAAGGGACGTTGTACGACTGACGCCGGGGTCACCTTATTAAAACACATATTTACGGCGTGGGAAGAGGCCCAAGCCATAGGAATCTTTTGTGACCTCTCGAAGGCATTTGATTGCGTCGATCACGAAACCTTGCTCTTGAAACTTAAGCATTATGGACTTGGAGTACTTGCGCTCTGTCTAGTAAAATCTTATTTAAAGGATAGGCAGCAGCAAGTTCAAATAAATGGTGTCAATTCACTTAGTTTAAAAGTAGAAATGGGAGTTCCACAAGGCTCGATATTGGGTCCTTTCCTCTTTTTAGTGTACATTAATGATCTACTCCATTTATTAAATAATCAACCACAAATGGTGTTATTTGCTGACGATACTTCTTTAATTTTTAAGGTAGAAAGACGTGCTACAAATTTTGACGACGTTAATAACGCCCTAATGCAGGTCCATAACTGGTTCACTGCTAATAATTTAGTATTAAATGGAAAAAAACTAAGTGTATACGATTTTCTTTACCTAATGTCAAAAGTAGTGATTGTGAGATAGTATTGAATCAAGAGAAACTAGAATTCGTCGATAAAACTGTTTTCCTGGGGATCACGCTCGACTCGAGGCTACAATGGGGTTCTCATTTAACATCTCTGGCGCGACGGCTAAGTTCAGCAGCATATGCTGTCAGAAAAATCCGTCAATTTACCGATGTAGATACCGCGAGACTAGTCTATTTTAGTTACTTTCATAGTATCATGTCTTACGGTATTTTACTTTGGGGACGGGCTGCAGACGTCGATTCTATTTTTATTCTGCAGAAAAGAGCCATCAGAGCCATATATAATCTCCGCAGGCGCGATTCTCTAAGGGAACTGTTTAAGGTTATTAAGATCTTGACGGTACCTTGTTAATATATCTATGAAAACATCATGTACGTAAGAAAAAATGTACATCTTTTTACTAAAAGAGGTGATAGACATAATTATAGTACCAGAAATAGGGACCTATTAGTTCAACCAGGTTTCAGACTGGCTAAAGTAGACTCATCTTTCACGGGGTACTGTTTAAAATGTTACAATAAAATACCTCCCCACATACTTCAACTGAATGAGACGAAATTCAAAGTTTGTATAAAACGCACACTATGCAGCCAGGCATATTATAAGTTGGGGGATTATATCGCTGATAAAAATGCCTGGCTCAATGCTGGTCCTGCTCCACAACCTCAACTAATTGATTAACATTTGAAAATACTGTTGGAGCTGCTGAAGATTGTAAGACTACCTTTATTTATTTATTTATTTATGTATAACTTTTCGCACAAAAGGTACAAAGGCGGACTTAATGCCTTAGGCGTTCTCTACCAGTCAACCAAGGGTGGTGAAGAGATTAGATGGCAGGTGCTTCCTCGACCTTTCCAAGGCATTCGACCTGGTCCGGTATGATATTTTGTGGGACAAAATGGAAGCTGCTCATATACCGGATGAACTTATTACTATCTTTAAGTACTGGTACGGGAACCAGGTGAACCATGTCAAGTGGGCGGGCACATTGTCAGACCCATATAGGTTGGAATGTGGGGTGAGGCAAGGGGGGTTGAGCTCGCCTTCCATTTTTAATTTATATATTAATGGGCTGATCGAGGCGCTCAGCAAGCAACATATTGGTTGTTATATTGATGGCGTATGTTTCAATAACATCAGCTACGCGGACGATATGGTGCTGCTGAGTGCCTCGGTCTGCGGACTCAGAAAACTGATGAGTATCTGTGAGGGTTATGCAACTGATCATGGACTTTTGTATAATGTAAAAAAGAGTCAATGTATGGTCTTTCAGGGCGGACAGAGAAAAGTTCATGAAATACCAGCTTTACGACTGAATGGCATACCTTTGGAAAGAGTTGATTCTTTTAAGTACCTAGGCCATTTAGTCACTCCCGATTTGAAAGATGATACAGACATTGAACGGGAACGAAGGGCGCTGTCGGTCAGAGCGAATATGGTGATCCGTAGGTTCGCACGTTGCTCAGTACAGGTTAAAATTACTCTCTTTAGAGCCTACTGTACAACTTTATATACATGTAGCCTATGGACCAACTACACGCAGAGATCGTACGGCGCCCTTCGTGTCCAGTACAACAATGCGTTCAGGATGTTGTTGGGTCTCCCCCGTTACTGCAGCGCCTCGACAATGTTTGCAGAGGCACGCGTAGATTGTTTTTACGCAATGATGCGCAAGAGAGGCACGTCGCTGGTGCAGCGAGTGCGGGGGAGCTCCAACAGCATGCTGGCCGCGCTTTCAGAAAGGCTCGACTGCGCCTACATAAATCATTGCTGCAGGTTGCACATTGGATGCGGGTAATTCATGTTTGTGTTGTCCAATAATTTAAAATTTTTTTTGCTCAAATAATTTTCCTGATTTGTATTATTCTTATTTTATCAATGTGACTGGTTGTAATAATTAATAATGTGTATATGAGTCTTGGTAACTTGAAATAAATGATTATTTATTTATTTATTTAATTAAAAGGAAAGGAAAGCATTGATTTGAGCGATGTTTAACAATGATAAAAAAAAATTAACTATCAAAATAACGTACACAAATATATAAATAAGTCCTATACACATACATACTATTTACTATACTATATACTTACATAAATATATATAATATATATACAAATTCCAGGAAGAGAGATGTTGAGATGACTCTACTCTATTTGTTTCGAAAATAACTCTGCAATTTCCGCTTAAATGCATACCGACTGGTAGCCGTCCTGATATCAAGAGGAAGCGCATTCCAAAGAAGAATGGACTGAATATGAAAGGAAGAATGAACAAAGTCAGAAGTATGAGAAGGACAGAGTAGAAGAAGATTGTTAGAAGAACGTAGATTCTTAGCGTGAGAAGAACATAGGTATTGGAAGTGAGACACGAGATAAGAAGGAGGAGTGGGAGAGTTGAGAAGGGAGAAAAGCGTGGTCAAAGCACGCAAACTTCTTCTTTGGCGAATGGACATCCATTTGAGCTCAGACCTATAGCTCGACACATGATCATGTTTTCTGAGGTTGAATATGAACCGGATACCATAGTTAAGCAATCTGTCGAGCTTATCCAGCAAAACCGCATTCAAGTCAAAGTAACACACGTCACCATAGTCGATCACAGGGAAAATCAAAGTCTGCACAAGCATGGTTTTCGTCTTAGCGGGCAAAAAATTCCTCAGACGATACAGGGATCGCAGAGTACCGTTGACCCTTTGACTAACACTAGAGACCTGGTGTTGCCAGCTGAGTGTAGAGTCGAGATGCAAACCGAGATCTTTCACAGTAGGGGTAATGGGTATGACGGTACCATTGAAAATAAGAGGAGGAAGAGAGCTAAGCGTCACCCTACCTATCATGCGTGAGCTTCCAATTACAATGGCCTGACACTTCGAGGGGTTTACAGACACCCCGAAACTATCAGACCACTTTTTGATAGCATCTAAGTCTCGGTTTACATCTGCTATAGCGTCTGACAAATCCTCAACCCGCTCAGCTGTATACAATTGAAGATCATCGGCATATAGATGATACGAACATCGAAGACAGTGAGTTATAAAATTAATGAAGATGGAGAATAACAATGGGGAAAGAATACCGCCTTGTGGAACACCAGCATCCAGATCACGCCAACTCGATGAGCTCTCATCAACGCGAACCGACTGCTGACGTCCCCGAAGATAAGAAGAGAACCATTCCCGCACCTCGGACGAAACCATAAGGTGGGAGAGGATAGAAAGGAGAATATCGTGGCTGACGGCGTTAAAGGCATTGGAGAAATCAATTAATACCAAAACGGTAACTTTGGTATCCTCCATGGCTTTCCTAATGTCACCAGTCACTTTAAGGAGAGCGGAGGCTGTACTATGCCCAGGCCTGAACCCAGACTGAAAAGAGCAAACAAGGTTGTTCCGATGAACAAACCCCGCAAACTGCTTGTGTACGCAGGCCTCAAGCACTTTAGACAGGAATGGGAGAATGGAAATGGGTCGAAAATGACTTTGCTTTGTATAAACTCAATCTCCTTTGTATTATATAATTGCATAGGACAAGTGTGAGTACTTTGTACTATCGAGCTACCATTTACCGGGTAATGTCTTTCATTGACTTGAATGTGCCCTGGCGGCTGATAGATGTCATGCTCACTCAAATGTCTTGCTGACGGTGGCGTGTGTGTTGGATCATTTAGCTCCCTTCAAAATGGTTGAGCTGAATGGTGCTGATCCATGCGTCATGTTCGTGAACGGGCGCTGTCAGTTGGGACTGGTCATCTCTTAGCCACCACGGCTAATTTTAATTATTTTATTATGGATTGTTTTGTTTGAATTTATATTAGCTGTACACTGGACACTCAATGTGTACGTCTTATTTACATCGTTCTCACATATAACAAGCAACAAGTTCTCTATATACAAGATTATTGATGTAACTAATATTTAAGTAACAATATAATTTAAAAGAGTGTCCATGGAGTTTCTTGCCCGTTCTTCTCCATAGGTACCTACTACGCTTTGGAATGGGCAACTAGCTTCATATTTCTGACTGACCGACCACTTGACAATTCAAAAGTGCCTGTAAATGGTTTAATTGAAATAAATGCTTTGAGTTTGAGTTTAATTTGATTTTGTCTTTTCAGATTATCAGTTAGTATGGATTAATTTGTTTGTATAATCTGCAATAAGGCAGATGATAAGCAAGTCTATGAAATAAAAAAAATCAGCTTTGAATCGTTTATTGGGATCTAGCAAAAAAAGAATCGATAATAAATACAAAAAATTTGAGACTTTGACATCAGCTTTTATTCATCGAACTTGTCAAAGTCAATATAATGATGAGACTGCAATAGCTACATACTGTAGTTAGAGACAGAAAATCAAATGAAGGAAAGAAATAAATAAAGACGCTCTTAGATTTAATTTTCAATCTCATTGCTTTCTCTGCGGTGGGTTTTTCAGTAATATTTCAAAAAAAAAATCATCTGTTCAAAGTAACGATACAAGAGATAATTATATTACAGTATATTCAAAAACAAAACACATTAATAATATCATTGACAACGACACAGAATGTAAATTTTCTGTCAATGAAATAAAAGAGGGATTTTCAGGAGATCTCCCACACTACACAGCTATTAAGAAAAAATTGAAAGAGCATTTTCAGAACGATATCGAGTGTCATTTAATTAAAAGAGACATGATAATTTTATACAAAAATGGTACTGCAAGCAAGAAACTCTGCAAAGACTGGTACGAAAAAATATTAGAAAGTAAAGAAGACGAACGAACTAGAATTGTTCAAATGGCTGCTAAAATTGTTTTAGAATATATACGTTCTAAAATATACGATATGAATTGCTACGAAATTCCAGATTTAAACGAGGACAATCATTTTTTTGCAATTTTGATGTTTTATGGAATTGTAATTTTTTTGTTTATCAATATAACATGAAATCTTACGTTTTTCTAGTAATTAAAGTGTAAATTTTAATAAATAGCTCAAAATTATACATAATGATTCAGAAAAAAAATTTCGGATTCGAGTTTTTTTCATTATTTGCATTTTCTGAGAACATTTACCATAGTAATGTATATTTTTTTACCATCAGAATGTAGAGATTTCGACGAACAAAAAACACACCAACTTTTTAAAAAAAGCAGATATTTTGATGTGAGAATTTTCGATTGAAAATTAGGGTGCTTTTTCGATATTAAGTCAAAATAAGGTGAAAAAATGAATATTTTAAATCAAAAAAATTACTGTATGTTTGGGACATACAAAGGTAAGTTTTCACCAAATTTCGTGTTTTTTTTTGTTTTGTAAAAGATAAAAATAAAAAACCAAAAACTCGGTTATTCGACTTTTTCACATAAACTTTGAGGTTATGTGTAAAAGTGTCGATACAAAAGTTGTAGATCTTTTTATTACCTACAACTTTGCTATTTAACTTCTTTTCATAGGACTTGCAGTTTTACCGGTAATCGAGTCTAACCGTTTTTTACCCTTAAAAACTCACCCCCTCCCCCTTCCCGACCTCAGATCGCCCGCAATTAATTTTTCCTTTCGTTTTTGTTATATTCCCTACCTTTTCCAATGCGTTTCATCCTACTATAATTTTTTTTGCTCTAAGAAATTATCGACCCTGGTTTAAAGTGGCCTCCAACAATTACAACCACCAAATAATGTTAATAAAAAGTAGGTAAGTTCAAAAACTCAAACCCAACTACGATAAAAACAACAACTAAAAAGTTATAAAACCTTTATAATGGTTGTTTTTGTTAACATTTATGCTTTCATAATTTATAATTTACACATTTTCACCTATAGCTTTTCACCCCTTTAATTCCTAAAGGAGATTGTTCTGCATCCATACATCGTTCGCCCCAGAACGCGTGATCTAAATTACAAATAAATAAATAATAAAATAAACTATATGCCCATCAAGACAAAGTTTAATGACGGATAAGTTTCAGAAAGCATTTATTTAAAAAGAAAACAAAGATTTTGAGGTTATATTTAGTAAGAAACAATCCATTCAATACTTAGAAATACATGCTGGTAAATGCCTGACACTAATGTTAATTCTATTGCCTGTATGTGGCTAGTTCAGTTAAGAGATTCAGTACAACATTTAAGTACCTATGTACTTAACTACCTATCTTGTTTGGTGTTAAATAAAGCAAATTGAATACCTACACAATCTAATCACGAAGAAATGCGAGCGAGTGTGATGTGAGTGCAATAACTAGACAGTTGAGTTGATTGAAATGACATGACAAGGATTAGGGATGCCCATACATTAGATCCGTATCGATTTATTTTGATCAAAATCGATACCGTTCAGTACCCAGCGTGTTATTCTATTTGAAATATTACAATACATCTCACTTAGGGCGTTTGTGCATTACCTCGTATTGTGTTCGTATTCGCGATTCATTAAAATACAATTCGAATAGCCGTCCTATTAAATGTATGATAGTTTGTGCACTGTTTCGTTTTCGTTTTCAGTCAGTTTTTACGGATCGAAGTAGCCATCGTGCTTAATATTGGGCGTTCTGTGCACTCAGTCGTATTCGATTCTTATTCGTGTTTTTCACGAACATGAATCGAAAATATTCGAATAGTTAATACTCGAATTTCGGATCGGTGTACGTGGACTATCGTATTCGATTCGTATTCGTGTTTTTAAAACAGATGATGATACATTCCCCAAAACGAATCACGAATACGAATCAACTACGAGTGAGTGCACTTCGCTTTGCTTCTCTTGCTTTCGTTTTGCTTTCGTGAATTTCTTGTTGTTGAATTCTTCTCACACCTAAAGTGTATGGTACCAATAAAACGTCGCACAAATCATTACAGAAGCGCCATACCCTAGAGCGAAGAAGGTTGAAAAGGAAAGTACGTAGGTACGAATGCATTATGACGTCGGTGAGCAGGTGGTCAACTCAAGTAATCTCGCTCTCGATGTGTGAAATGAAAGATAAGATTGGGCATCACTAATTGTCATGTCAAATATCATTGTCAAAGATGGCAGCATTTTTGATGTGATGTCGTAAATCGTTACAGCTCTTTTAATTTTGTTCATTATGGAACGCTGAATGTCCGTTATATATAATGAAATATAATTAGAATTATTATGTACATCAGACGTTTGTTGGTCCTGGGGCCATTTTCGACGATGTCCTTTATTTTATTGTTATTATTTGTTGTTAAAGCACACACTCTGAAAATTTTAACTGTCTACCTATTACTGTTCATGAGATACAGGCCGCTGACAGACAGACGGACAGCGGAGGTAATAAAGTGCGGAGTGCGGAGTCGGTGCGGAACCCTAAAAATGTAGTGTTAAATATTGTACGATGGTACAGAACCCTTCGTTTGCGAGTCCGACTCGCACTTGGCCGCCTTTTTATTGTCTTTCAAGATTAAAAATAAAAAATCAAAATATTTTACTGCACATACACCTACACGGGCACTGATTAAACATCAGAACCTAGGTGCACAGTTCCAAATTGGTCATTTCTTATCGAAAAGAGCCGGCAAAAATCTCTACGAATCCAAACTCCAATCTCCCGACCCTTTCAACGTTGAACCTGTTTTCATTGAAGTTACCACTAGCAGCACGATGGGTGGTTAAAAATATTTTAAAATAACCTGCCAGTACTTGAACTTTAGTATTAATGTTTAGTCATTCGACGTCGCTAGGTTTTCGTTAATGTTTAGGGTAGGGTAGGGTTTGGGCGTCGTCTAGCGACCGCCTAAACTGCGGGAGCGAGCTCTTTTGGACTGAGAACCAGTCCGGTGCGGCGCGGCGGACGCGAGAACGAAGGTTGCAAAATTGCAAAAATCATAGAAAATACCTTTAGTTCGTGAAAGGTACCTTCGTGTTTGGTATTTTTAACCTTGCTGACAGAAGTTCCCTGTCGAAGTCGAGCAATAAGTCCAAGAGAGAGCGCCAAGAAGCCAACTCAGAAACTTTCAGCACCTGGCACAAATAGGATAGATTCTCCAACTCAGAAACTTTCAGCACCTGGCACAGATTGGATAGATTCTCCAACTTCCTCTGTTAATTCAAGTTTCCTTTTAATTATCTTTCGTCTTCTTTAGTACAGGTTGTAATAAAAAAAAACTATTATTCACCATCATCGCAGGAAGTGAAGTAGCAGTGACCGAGTGGCGTCCTAGGACTGGACGACGAAGTGTCAGCGCCGGCGCGGCGGCGGCGAGACGGGCGGACCACATTGTTGCCACCGCGGATCTAAATGAGGCTGGTACAGGAGCGTGGAGCGTGGTGGATTGGCACAAGAGAGGTTTATGCCCAGCAGTGGGTGAAGTCGGGCTGTGGATGACCTCACGTCACTGCCTCCTCACGAGTGCTGCAGGTAACGTGTGACGGTGGGCGAGTTCATGACGACAGCAACGTCTGTTATCGCTTCGTCGCTCTGTTGTTGATATTAAAAATTAAGCTGGATTTTGTTCTGCGTGTTTTGTATTTTATATTTAGTCTGTCGGCGCTCATTGTAACGAGTCCCGGCGAAATGAGAAATTTCACGCTTTAATAACGCCGGGCGCGCTCCACTGCTCTACGTCTCTACCTAAAAAGAACAAGAGCGCGTTTTACGTGGGCGGACAGACGGTCGAACGGACAGACGGACGGACGGCAGCCTACGGGCACGAGAACCAGTAAAAGTTTAAGAAGAAGCGCGGACGTTGATCGCAGGTCGCCGCCGCCAACCCGCGTCTCCTGTATTATTAAAGCTGCTTAAGAGTAAGACCTGCGGCTTTCACTTACCGCCTTCCGTTTTATTTATTCACCGCGAACTCGGGGCTCGCTTACATATTAATGCGGCGCGGGCCGCTCTGTGAGATATTGTAATGATCGCCGATGCGGAGCGGAGCCTCCGTACCTTCGTGCCGCGCGCCGCGACCAATAGCTACTCGTTTACTAAGTAGTTCGTACACATAATGGCATCAGTAACTGCGTCTTCAAACTTCATGAAGCATGCAGCGAGAGGTAACCGACACTACAAAATGAGTCCAAGTTTTAATTTAATTCAATTTAAATTTTAAACACGTTCCTGCAGTGGCGGGAGTTGTTCGCAATGTTAGAAGAGCTTTGCGTGAAACTGTGCTCGGCGCAACTTTTTTTGAACTAGATAGTCGCAAACGACCAACTCAACTCGACATTCCCTCGGAAACACTTTGTTCAGCAGAACGAGAGCCGAACTTTGCCAACCAAACTGTCCCACACAGAGGAAGGTACAAGACGTCGCGCGCTAGCACTGTTGTGCAGAACTGTACCTTACACCAAAAGTAAATATTAATGAAATCAATTGATCTTTCTGGAGGAGCTGTCGCGACTTATGCCACTACTTGCTATTCGAGGAGTGTGGAAGAGGTATTTTGTATTTTTTTTATTCGATATTAAATGAGGAATATTTAGTTAATCCTCTTAAACATATTCATCGTACACCTTTTAAACTGATTGATCTTATTTTAACTTATACGTCAATTTTATCACTATTTGTACCTACTATTAAAATTGGTCAACGTAGAATTCCTATCTTTTTATGACGCGGTGCTATTCAATCACTTTATTTTTTTCTCACCACAATATACATAAATTATTTTTACATTGGTCAGATTCAACAATGATACATAATTCAGGTAAGTATATATTGTGGGAGACTGGTGCCTGAGCTAGGCTCGTGACCTGTGTTTCAGGACACTAGGATCCCATTAAATTTTATAAATTATGTACTAAGTGCGCTGATACAATGTAGTAAGGCAGCATAAGACATTTTATACTTTTATCTATTTTGATTAACCTAAGCTATGTATTAATGACTTTTGGCACACTATCCTCACTTAGAGATACATTTTATAGTAAGAGTATAACACGTAACTTCAGCTAGCTACTAGCGGGGCAGTAAGGGGAAGTACCTTATCCGTTGCAGCTACATGAAAATGTTCTTAGGAGACTATCCATATTTTTTTATGGAATTTTGATCCCCATTCACAGATTTTCAAAAAAAATACAGTTAGCAAGAAAATTGCCATTTTACACAAAAACATTTTTTGATGCCAATCGATCCTGTTTCTAATACTGATCAAAAACTTCTATGGGACCAACCATCGTTGGAGTACTCAAAAAGTCACAAATTGCAAAAAACTTTTCCCGTACATTTTGTATGAAAATTTTACGCAAAAGCTTTTTTAGTGACGGTTGAGATCTTTTTGTATTAATAAAAAGATAAGTTTAAAAACAATTCAAATTTCGAACTCGTTATTATTAAATAAAAAAACAATCTTGACAGTTTGTTACGTCAGAAAAGCTCTGAGTGTGTTGTGAATGTTTCATTAAGTGCATAATTGGAAAGCTATTAATAAGAGAAAAATTACCTCCATTTAATGAACGTTTAGACTTGCTAGAAGCATATTACGTAAATAATAAAAATACACTGGCTGCGTTAGAATGGTATAGGATCAAATATCCAAATCGTCATGTGCCAACCAGAAAGGTTATTACAAATCTTTTAAGAAAATCTCTCTCTTTATGCTAATTATTAAAAAAAGAAAATGAATACGCCTTCTTTTTGACATGTGTACAATTCTACGTGATCATTTCTCTTTTATTTTATTTTTTGTATTTCAGTAACACAAATTCTTTACAAAATGTAAGGGAAAAGTTGTATGCAATTTGTGACTCTTTGAGTAATCCAACGATGGTTGGTCCATTAGAAGCTTTTGATCAGAATTAGAAACAGGATCGATTGGCATCAAAAAATGTTTTTGTGTAAAATGGCTAATTTCTTGTTAACTGTAATTTTTTTTGGAAATCTGTGAATGGGGATAAAAATTCCGTAAACAATTATTGATAGTCTCCTAAGACCATTTTCGTGTAGTTGCAACGGATAAGGTACTTCCCCTTACTGCCCCGCTGAAAGTTTCCACCCTGTATATAGGTAAGGTCTGGTCGAGTTCCTTGTGACAAGTACAACAAGCAGCCAATTATTTCTTGATATGGTATGTTCTTCAAAAGTCCTGCGGAGCTTCACATTTTTTCAGTTTAACATTAGCATCAGCAGGTGCCCACATCGGCTTGCAATCGTACATTCCAAATCTTGTAAGTATAATTTACTAAAGTGTACATCGATTGATCAATTGAAATTTCACCTTTTTCATCTTGTGTAATTCTATAACCAATACAGTGTTTGGCAATTCCTAAATCCTTCATATGAAATTTTTCTTTTAACTTCTATTTTATCATTTCTGAAGTTTTATCCTTGTTATAGAAACAGAGTATATCATCCACATACACTGTTATAAAAAGCATGTCATTTTGATTTGAAATGCGGTAGTAAACGCATGGATCTACATTTGAACGAGTCATTCCAATTTCTAATAGTGCAGTATTTCATTTCTTATTCCACTGTGTGCTGGCTTGTTTAAGTCCGTATTTAGACTTGTTCAATCTACATACTTTATCTTAATTTTCTTAGCCAGGTGGTAAGAACATGTGTAAACTTCTGCATCAATGTCACCCTGTATGAATGCCGTGATTGCGTCCATCTGTATGTCGATTCAGTAAAAATGTGATCGTGAAGTGAACACTTAGGTGAAGTGAGCGCGGAGGGAGCTGTCAGTGCCATGCCATCCCACTGATGCTAGGGATTTACCAAGCATTACATTTACAATTATAATCGAGATTTTAATCACTTAAAAAAAATATGCTAATTTTGTTAATCATTTTATATTATTTCAAGGCTAGTATTTAAGTGGCAAAAAATTACTATTAACGGTTTTTTTTAAATAAAACAGCGAAACAGAAATTCAGTTAGAAACTCAAATAAGTTCTCTTATTTTGATTTTCCTAAACTAGTTTCTGAGTCTGAATTTCTGTGTTGCTATTTTATAAAAAAAAAAACTAAATAATAATATTTAGACACTTATGTATACTAGTTTTGAAATAATTTATAATGATCAACAGAACTAACATTAGAAAACATAATTAAAATCTCGATTATGATTGTAGGAAAATGTAATGCTTGGTCAATCCCTAGCATCAGTGGGATGACACTGGCAGCTCACTCCACGCTCACTTCACCTAAGTTTTCACGGTGAGATGGTTACAGAATCGCAATGCTGGTGAATTTTAAGTCCATATTTGGCAGCAAGACCAATCAGATATCTCAGGGATGTATAACTGACAACTGGAGCGTATACCTCATTGTAGTCAATGCCCTTGGCTTGTTTTTATCCTTTAATCACCAGTCTAGCTTTATAGCGTGTAACAGATCCATTGGCGTCCATTTTAGTTTTATAGACCCATTTGCTGGGTATGACTGATTTTCCTTCTGGTAAGTCTAATATTGTCCAGGTATTCTTTTTTATCAAAGACTCATATTCATCATCCATTGCTCTTTTCCAAAGATCAGCCTTTTCACTGTTTAGAGCTCCTTGAGGACTTTGTGGATCATTGTTTAGTAAATTAATTGTTGATTTAACATTCTGACACATTAGTGATGAGGGACTTTCATCCACACCATAATGTCTTCTTACTCTAGGTCTCAAAGTTATACTAAATTGTGGTGGAGATTCAAGTGTACTCTCAGGAAAGTATGTTTCATCATTAACATGTTCAAATTGATCAGAATCATCTGAACTACACAAGGTTTGAGATGCATCCTGTGTCTCATTATTTATATTTCTTTCCACAGGTTCTTCGGTTTCATCACATACAGGTAAGTGAACAATCTTCTTTTCTTTCATTTCATCTATGTTAATGTCATTTTTACTCATATCTTTTTCTTTACTTGGTACATTATCCACTTTATTTCTTTTTATCGAAGCTTCCAGAAATACAACATCCCTACTTATAACTCCTTTTTTTGTTTCAGAATCTATGAATCTGTAGCCCTTTGTGTACTGTCGCTGTAGCCAACGAATATCAACTTACGTGATTCAGAATCAGAATCAGAAATATTTATTTGCTAACAATGTAGGTACAGGTTTGAGATGGTACAGAATATAATGTTTGTTGTTTGTTTGTTTGTTTTTCACATCGAGCTTAGTTCTGTTTTCTTTAGGAACATGCACCATTGCAGAACATCCAAAAATTCTCAAATGGCTCAGATTTGGCTTCTTTCCAGTCCATACTTCATGAGGCGTCTTATCGAATAAGGTGCAGGTAGGCGATCGGTTTACAATATACGCAGCTGTAGCAACCGCTTTTGCCCAGAATGAGACCTGCAATTCAGCATTTAATATCATACTCAATACTTTATTGCATTCCATAATGTGTACATTATAACAGTTGGTATGTTAAAACATCGAATCAATTATGGACCCTGTCGGGCACAGCAAATTTAATGTTTAATAGAAGAGAGGATGATTTAGCCCGCTCTATTAGGGTTCTATTCATCCTTTCACTGAGGCCATTTTGCTCTGGAGTGTATGGGTTAGATGTCTGGTGCAGTATTCCGTGTTTCTTAAAGTAAGCCTATTATTTTACATATTAACTAATATTACATTACTTACATAAAACATAATAAAACTATTATTTTTGTATTCGGTTCCATTATCTCTTCTTAAGATTATTATTTTTATATCTGACTCATTCTCTACTTTGTTCCTAAATTCAACAAATTTATCAAAAACTTCGCTTTTATTCTTAATAAAATATACATGTACTCGGCGAGAAAAATCATCAATGAAGGTTACAAAATACCTTGCTCCTCCAATGGAAGTGTTCTTCATCGGCCCACATACATCATTGTGGATAACCTCTAGCAAACTAGTTGCACGGGAACCTTCAGTGGGAAACGGTTTTCTCGTTTGCTTGCCTTCAAGACAAGTCACACAAACTGAATTTTCTGTACTTGATGAGAGCTTTACACCTTCTGTACAGTTTGTTAATTTATTAAGATAGGTAAAATTCAAGTGACCCATCCTCTGGTACCATAGGTAAGTATCATCATCAGTCTTGGCCATCATGACTTGCATGTTGATTTTTACAAATTTTCAACAGATATGTCTCATTGATTAACTTAGCTTTAGCCACTAACTTGTTATCCGGATTGTAAATTTGACAGCCATATCCATTAAATGTTATTTTGCATCCAGTTTTAATGCATTTTATATGCATTTTCAATCCTATGTCCACCTTTTTGAAAATCCGGACCACTGTGCGGCGTGTGAGTCGATGAGCGCGTGTCAACGTGATGCGTTCGGGCCGCAGCCATCAATAAGTTTAGAGAGCGTCATTAGTCGGGCGGCCGGTAATTGCTGCGCGGTACCGGGCCCTCGTGGCAAGCCACTAGATCACGCGCCCCGCACTCGGCGTCACCTCGCGGGCAGCCGCAGTCGATCCACGTAATGCGGCTCACGAATATTCTGACGCCAAACACAACCTGCGCAGCGCTCGGCGCTCCCCATCCACGAAGGCAGCAGGTTGAATGTGCTGCGTTACTAAACTTTTAACAATGCGTTTAAATAGTGAGCCTTGTGAACGAGTGCGCCGCCGCGCCGGCCGTAGCGGCGCGCGTGTTCCGTGACCGTGCACGCTGCAGGGACAGGCGGACGTGTGCGTGTGTGTGCAGCAGTGTAACCGCGCTAACTCTTCTACGAGCAGATTACAAAAAAATAAAACTATAAAAAAAATACATAATATAGATAGTGAAGTTGAGCCGCGCCCTTGATGTCAAGTGTATAGGCAGAACCGCTCGTGTGTAATTAGAGCATGCTGTCCGGATATCTAAATTAACCGGAGGGGTAATTCTCGTACTTAAAAAACGTTAAAATTCAAGTAGCAGTCCCATCTCAGCTACAATCAATATTTCAAAAACTTGTCAAATATGTATGTGAATTGATTGTATTTTTGACAGATTGAGACTGAGATCAGACTGTGAATGTTCATAAAATTACGGGAATTGTCCCTCTGATATCCGTCGAATATAAATATTATCCGGATATCATTAGTTTTACTATCCGGATAAAACGAATAACACGGATAGTTAATTTTATTCCTTTTTTATAATTTACTAGCTTCTGCCCGCGACTTCGTTCGCGTCGAAGTCGTAACACAAAAATATACTACATGAACAGCCACATTTTCATAAAATTGCCCTATATACTACGTTTGTAAGTTTGGTCTCAGCAGCCAGTTGTCCGTGTGAGCAGCAGCTCGCCTCGAGGACGACACCCACAGACTTCAGTAGTAATTTCCTATTGCTTGCGAATTTTTTCATTTTAGTGAATGAATGAACGCTTATGTTCCTGCTTAATATGCAGGAAAAAAAAATATAAAAAAAATATAATATATACATATATATAAAACTTCATCAGTCAGTGTATCAGTGGTGTGCCATTTGGTAGTATAATACACTGATACACTGACTGATGAAGTTTTACAGATTATGATGAACAGCTATCACTATAATAATAGGTATACATAATAGTCGATTATACACACATAGGATTTCTCGTAGCAGTAACATAACTATATAAGTACCTATATTTATTTTTATTATAATCAAAACTTTTTTTGTGAAAATTGCCCATTTTCTTTCTGACTGTATTGTTTTTTTCAAATTCTGCGTATTTTTTTTTCAAAATCTGTAATGATAAATGATTTTATTCCTGTAAGTAGGTTTTTACAAACACTTTTACACGTCAATGTGAGTGTAGATTAAAATGTTTCAGAAAGTTAAGAACAGTATCTTATGGCCATTTTCTTGTAGCGACAACAGTCAAGGCCCCATCTCAAAAAGCCACTCGTATAATAATATGTCACGATTGACTGCTGAAAACAATGAAATAGAATAATATTAACTTGTGAAATAATATTGCATTGTTTTCTTTAGATAAGTAGGTAGATTGATAGACATCGAAATCCGTCATCTGTCGAAAGACAAGTCTTAGTCTACGACGTCACGGCGGGCGACATGGCGATGCGCCTCAAGTGGAGCTGGGCAGGTCATCTACATAGTTAGACTAGGATATAGCAGATCCATGAAGTATTTAGGATTGGTGCTCGACAGCCGGTGGAACTTTGAGCCCCACTTCCGACGGCTGGCGCCCAAGTTGCTGGGCGCGGCTGGCGCGCTTGCGACGCTGCTTCCCAATCTGGGGGCCCGAGCGCCGTCTGTAGCCGGCTCTACGTGGGGGTCGTGCGATCCATGGCCCTGTATGGGGCCCCGGTGTGGGCCTCTGACCTGACGGCCGGCAGCATCGCTGTTTTGCGAAAGCCGCAGAGGGCGATGGCCGTCAGAGTCATCAGGGGGTATCGCACGATCTCCTACGAGGCGGCTTGCGTACTGGCTGGATCCCCGCCCTGGGACCTCGAGGCGAAAGTACTCGCTTCGTTGTATCGGTGGCGCGAGGAAGCGAGGGCGCGGGGCGAGGGACCGATGCAGCGACACATAGAGCTGCGTCGGTCTCAGCTTCGCGAGGTCCTGGTGGCGGAATGGCGGTACAGGCTTTCACGCCCTACCGTCCTCCCCGCCTCGTCACCATCGAGGCGGTCCAGCCGGTGCTCGAGCGCTGGCTCGGGAGGAGGCACGGCTCCCTGTCGTTTCGGGTGACGCAGGTGCTCTCGGGGCATGGCTGCTTCGGGAAGTACCTGTGTCGCATAAACAGGGAGCCGGACGCCCGGTGTCACCACTGCGTCGACTGCCGGGAGGACACGGCGTGGCATACGCTGACAGAGTGTGCCGTGCCGTGCCCTCATCTCAGAAGTAGGCAGTGACTTGTCGCTGCCGGCCGTAGTCGAGTCGATGGTCGGCAGCGACGAGTCCTGGGACGCGGTGGTTTCCTTCTGTGAGACAATCGTCTCGCAGAAGGAGGCTGCGGAAAGGGAGAGGGAGATCTCGTCCACTCACCCGGCCCGCAGAAGGCGCACCGGGCGTCGGCGGAGGGCGGACAACGCCCTCTTCCAGCCCCCCTAAATGGGTCCAGGGGCGACGGACTCGGGGACGTCTGTCGCCCCCCACACACCAGGACCCGAGGTGGCGGCGCGTAGTGTTCCACGCGCGCCCCTCTTTGACGTCGTGGAGGGAGTCTAACACCTCACTCCCCCCCAGACCCGGAGTGGCCCGCAGCGGCGGGCCGGCACCAGTCGGGGGTTGCGGAAGGATCGTACGTTCCCGCGACCCCCGGCGAAGGTGTGAGATGGAACACCGGGGTGGTTTTTAGTCAGTTAGAGTCTGACAGACCCTGCCGTCCACCCCAGGGCGGCGGACATCCATGAGGATTTTCCACCCCGGAAACAAAAAAAAAAAAAAAGGAGATAGCAGATGGAGTAAAGCTGTGACCGAATGGTGGCCTTTGGGTTGATGATGTCGTCAAAGTCGCGGGAAACACCTGAACGCACGAAACCGGGAAGTATGGCAGAAAAAGGGAGGCCCATTCCCAACAGTGGGTGATTTCAGGCTGAAATGATGACGTATGTAAATTTGGAACTTTTGTAAGGGATTTATTATATTAATGAAGATAAACTCGTTCCTTTTAAAATTGCATCATCTGCCTAGCCTTCCCGCAACTATGTTATGGTCGGCTTCCAGTCAAAAAAGTTTTTGAAACAACCAAAAACTTTTTAAAGGACTTCATTCAACGTCCATACATTTTTGGGCTAAACGTGAAAGCGCCTGCCAAACAAAAAAAAAACATATTCCGAAAGAATCCGTTTTCTTCTTAATTCAATTCAATTCAAATTCTTTATTTCAGACGTAAGTCCATAGTGTTAGTAGCAACAAAATAACTTAATGACTAATGTTAGTCATAAGGAGGAGATAATAGAAAAGAATATCAATTGGTATGGATCCTCACCCAGTGGCGCAGCAGAGGGACTCCCACCTATCTGAGAACACGCTCAGGAGACAATTGGTGGCGGTGCGTAGCCGGCTGGCTATGGAGGCGGTCCTTTTTCTTATAATGGCGTAAAAATCGTCTGTGCACGCCTCCGCAAACATAGTGGACGCACTACAACGCCAAGACAGCCCCAACAGTATCCTAAACGCGTTATTATATTGAACACGCAAATCGCTGTATGTCCCCTGCGTAAAGCGGGTCCAAATACTGCACGGGTAGAATGATTGACAGAAAGCTTTGAAAAGAGTGACTCTAACTTGATTTGTACAACGTGCAAATCTTCGAACCAGCATATTACATCGAACAGCCAACGACCTGCGCTCCCTCTCTATATCCATATTGTCCTTTAGATCATCAGTGACCCAATGACCCAAGTACTTGAATATAGTCACCCATGCTAAAGGAGTGCCACAGATCGAAATACCGGGAATGTCAGAATAGTTTATGGCACTCGCCTTAAACATAATAAGTTCGGTTTTTTTAACATTGTATTTGAGCCCATGGGACACTGCATAAGACTCACAAATAGCCACCAGTTTCCTCAAAGCGCCGATCGATGGGCTTAGCAGCACCATGTCATCCGCATAACTAATATTGTTCAAACAAACGTCATCAATGTGACATCCAACTCTGGTGCTGCTAAGCTCACCGACTAGCCGGTTTATGTACAAGTTGAAGAGGCGTGGTGAGCTTAACCCCCTCTGCCTCACCCCGCACTCTCGTACACATCCGATTGAGCCTCCGCCCATCTGACACTATTCCTCTGGTGGTAGTACCAATAACGAAACAAGGATGTAACTTCATTCGGTGTATCACTCCGCAACTTATCCCATAGTACCTCGTACGACACCAGGTCGAACGCCTTTGACAGATCCAAAAAACAAGCAAAAACAGGTGTTTTTCGGGAAGTATAATATTGAACAGTTTGCTTGAGGCACAGAATGGCGTTTTCCGTGGATAAACCAGATTTAAAGCCAAATTGCGCGTCATGGAGTTCGACGTGTTTGGCCAACTGTTGATCAAGCAAACTGTCCAAGACCTTGGCGACTATCGTGGCCAACGAAATAGGTCTGTAATTGGACACGTCAGAGGCGTCCCCCGTCCTGTCTTTAATAATCGGAACCACCACTGTATAAGGTCCTGCGGCAAATAACGGTGACTGAGACATAAATTAAAAATAAGAGCAAGAACCCTATACAGGTATGGCCCCGCATGCCTCAGGTGCTCGACGCTAAGGCCATCGTGGCCAGGCGACTTACCTCTTGTCATTTTCTTAATAACAGTAGTCACCTGTTTAGCTGTAAATATTATGGCAAGCTCACCAGACCCCGACAATTTCCCCTCATCATCGAACACCTGCCAGTCTATTTGCAAGAGAGACTGTACCTTAAAATGTCTTTGAAAAAGGTTGGCAATATCTTTCGGTTCACTCAGACCCGCTACACTTCCAGGGAGACTCGGCTTGGTATTTAATTTGTTAGTGGACTTCCAGAATTTAGAAAACTCTTTTTTCGAATGACCGTTAGCCAAAATATCTAATTTAATTTGTTGTTGATTATTTTGTATAAATGTTAATTTAGTTTTAACATTTCTTCGTGTTTCGCGCATTTTCTCATACATAGACCCCTGATTGGGTGCACCATGCAATAGCCACGTTTGGTAATACGTACGAGCCTCCTTATGAGCGTCGCTGACATATTGTTCCAGCCTGTGACATATTTATGTCTCTTAATGCGATTACTGCCAACATATGTATACTGTGCACCCTCTTGGAGAGTAGATACAATTTCCAAATACAAATTAGTAATAATTAGTTATGATCCTTATTATTACACATTTTGTGAGAACACGCGCTACATTGAGGACTGTGATGAGGACTGTATTAACACGATCTGCAATATAAATCTTTAACATTGGGACGTTTTGACGAATACAGTGACTATCGATTTTTGTGCCAACCGTTTGCTTTCAAATTCTGCCGTATCATTCATAGACAATAAAGCTTAAATCAGCGCCATCTATTCAACCTTACATGTAGCAGCATTGAAATCAGTTACCGAGCATCTGTGTAATTCGCACCGCTGATTATCTGATTGATCTTCATCGAACTTCATCGTTTTAAGATAGGTGGCGCTAACGTGTATCTTGTTACATCCAGGCTAAACACACCACTGCCGTGAATCGACCGAGGGATCGATCAATCAGTTTTCTAGTCCTCGCGTCAGGTGGGGCCACTTTTACCTTCCTGGTTAACAACATATTACTCAACTATTTAAATATTCACGATGAACTGTAACGGATGTAACATTGAGCTGGCTTCTGATGCTGGTTACCTGATGCGTAATTTGTGCGAGGGTAGATATCATCATGAGTGCCTAAACATCTCTCTGCAACAATTTATGGCATTAACGCATGATTTCAAGACGGGTTGGAAATGTCCCCCCTGCTGTAACATTACGCGTCGCACCCGTCCTAATTTGGACACTCCCGTTCGTTCCAGCACGCAAGTACCAGTACATGATGACAATTCCATGAATATGTCGTGCGATAACATTGACCAACGACCACCCTCGCCTCTCACGCCGCCGTGTACGTACACGTCACTGTCTACTAGAGTTGACAATAACTCCACATCAGCGCTTGTAGACAACCAAATCCAGTCCTTCACCCTAGAATTGAACAAAACGTTATAAGCATGGCGATCTGACATCGATCGCACTATGACATTGTTTAAGGAAGACATTAAAAACACCTTGAAAGATTGGCGAGATGAGATTGAAACTAGCATGCTCAGTTATCACGAAAGTGTTAAAAACAGTTTGGCTGTTATGAAGCAGGAGCTGGGCTCTGTTTGCGCTGCCCAGGCTGACCTCAAAAAGTATGTGAAGGAAATGAACGATGATATGTCCAGTTTCAAGCATTCGCTGCAGTTCCACGCCAGCGAACAGAATGACCTCAAGAAACGAGTTGAACAAATTGCACGTTTGCAGGCTGAACAATCAGCCACTTCCACAACCTATTTGGAATCCAAAATTGAAGCCCTTGAACAGCAAGCAAGGCAATACAATCTGGAAATCTGCAACGTACCAGACAAGCGTGGTGAAAACCTTTTGCAGATGTTGGGGGTGGTTGGAGATGCCATTGGCTTTCCCATACCTCAAAAGGACATAATATCCATCCACAGAGTACCACACGCCCACCAACAAACAAACAGGCCAAAGAATATTATTGTACAATTCTCCACGCGCATATTATGCTATAATGTTCTTAGCGCATTCCGGCAGGCTAAATCACTGAAAACGGATCAAATAGGTATAACTGGGTCTTCAACAAATGTCTACATTAACGAACATTTAACTTTAAAAAACAAAATATTATTTCGTAAATGTAAAGAAGCTGCAAAGCTTCATCAGTTCAATTACGTTTGGATTAAATATTGCAATATTCTTGTCCGCAAGAAGGACGGCGAAGCTGCTTTTGCCATTAGATCAGAAGCAGATACCGCTAAAATCAATAGTGATGCCGATAATTTCGTTAAAGACCACAAAAATTACTGATCGTTGCACTTGTTCACTTGATAATTATAGTAATCATTACTGGATTGTGTTGACTGTCTTTAGTATACTGTTTAAATTACTATCCGTTCTGTGCATGTTTTATTGTGCGAGTAAATTGTGTACCGTTTCTTACCATGTTATGAAATAAAAAGCAACTCTGACCTCATACCTAATAAATTCAACCTGTTTGTTTATTATATTTAAAAGTAAGAGTACTATTGCTAAGATATATGTTGCTGTCGTTTTTGTAAAGTGTTGCGATCTATACTGCCTCCTGCTTCAACCTCTTTTATTTCCCATTACCTTTATTTCTGTCATTTTTTTGATAAGATCGTATACATATTTGCTGCTTGAACACACTCTTATCATTAACACATATTTGTATTTTGTTTTTATCAATGTTGAATAAGAATATCACCATTTACTACCAAAATTGCAGGGGTATTCGCACAAAATTGCACCAGTTACTCACGAACATCCTTATGAATACATACGATATCATTATCTTAACTGAAACCTGGCTAACACCTGAAATTTATGATAGTGAGTTCATAGACCAGAGATATAGTGTGTACCGTTGTGATCGTGATCGTACTGCTACTAATAAACAGGATGGTGGAGGTGTTTTGATTGCTGTTTTACGCACCTTAAAACCTTCTGAGTTGGGCCTCTCATTTACACGGTATAGCGATCTCTCACACACTCACATTGAACACATTATGGTTGAGTTGCCCAGCACTATCAACAATAAAAGACACATTGTAAGTGCTGCCTACATACCACCTTTTTTTTTTTTTTTTTTTTGTGGGTTGGAAATCATCTAACAACTTCTCCCGCTCTGGGCAGAGCAGGAGGGCGTGTCAGACTCTTACTGACTAAAACCCACCCGTGTTCCTTCAGTTGCCTGTGCCAGGGGCCACGGTAACCCTCTTGGACTTTTCCGCAACCCTAGCAGGCATTGGTCCTAGCAAACCCCGTCATTGGTGCTGACATCTCTTTGAGACGCGCGTGGAACACAACGCGCCGTCGACCCGGGCCTGGTCCTTATCGAACGGCGAGCTGCCCATTGCTCGCCGTTCGCAAGCCCGCGCCTACGGTGGCCGGGAATCGGCCTGCGATTCCCGACGCCGAGGGCGTCTCCTGCGGCGGCTAGGGGCGTGAGGGCGCGAACTTTGCCTCTCCCTCACGCGTTCCGCCTCCTCCTTCGCGAACATTACTGCTTCGCAGAAGGAGGTGACGGCTTCCCAAGCCCTCTCGCTCCGTACCATGGCCTGGACCAAGGCCGGACGCGAGAGATCGCCACCGCCAATCGCCTCCACGAGGACACGGCGGTGCTCCGCCCAAGCCGGGCAGACCTCCACCGTATGCTCCACCGTGTCCTCCGGGCGATCCACACAATGGTAACACCCGGGCGTTTCCTCCCGCCTTATCCGGAACAGGAACCTCCCGAAACAGCCGTGTCCGGTGAGGACCTGCGTCAGGCGGAAGGTAAGGACGCCGTGGCGCCTCTCTAGCCACTCCTCAAAGAGGGGACTTATCGCCGCAATTGTGGCGTGCCCAGCGCTGGGTTGTGACAATCGCACTCTCCATGCCGCCCTGAGATCCCGCCGGAGCTCTGTCCGCTGTACCGTGATTTCTCGCGGCAGCGGAGCTACGCCCCGGCGTTTCGCCTCCTCGCGCCACTCCCAAACGTGCGCAAGGACTTTTGCCTTCAGATCCCATGGCGGTAATCCGGCAAGGAGGCTCGCCGCCTCACCGCAGACCGTACGGTATCCCCGGACCAGCCGGATGGCCATGACCCTTTGGGGCGCGTTCAACCAGACCTAGATTGGGCAGGAGCCGCTTTAAGGCAGCCCCGGCCCTTTCCAGTCTGGGAGCCAAACGTCGGAAATGCTCCACGAAGTTCCACCGGCTGTCGAGGACGAGTCCCAGGTACTTCATCGTCGACTCGACGCCGATGTGAACCCCTCCTACCGTTATTTGGGAACCCGACGGTGGCGTGTTCCGAGGACCATGAAAACACATGGCCTCGGACTTGTGCAGGGCCACCTCGAGTCCCAATTGCCGGATCCTCTCGACGATTGTCGCAACCCCGCGTGTCGCTAGTTCGGCCGCCGCCTGGTGCGACCTTCCCTTCGCCAGGACTAGCGTGTCGTCAGCGTAACAAACCACGCTGACGCCGCTGGGGAGGTCGGCGCGCAGCACCCAGTCGTAGCCGATATCCGCCTACATGCCACCTAAGACTTCTTCTTTAGTGTATGAAAAGCACTTTGATTTGCTACAAGAAGTGTTGGGTCTTCCTAATGTTGATAGTTTCTTTGTTATAGGAGACTATAATCTCCCAGAAGCTAATTGGTTAGTATCCTCTGCAACTGATATCTCGAATCATATTCTGGAGGACCCTTGGCCTGCGTAAATTTAAATATCTTGATTTCACTTCTGGGTGCTTCTCAATATAACAACATAGCGAATGACAAAGGTAAAATTCTTGACCTAGTAATTTCCAACAACCACTGTATTATTTCTCACATCTCAACTACATTACTTCCGATAGACACCTACCATCCTGCCCTGATGTGTGAGACCGGTTTGAACGTCAAAAGCACCCCGATGACTAAAGCTCCTCTTCACAAATATTGTTTTCACAAGGCAAACTTTGACAATATTAATCATAACATACAGCAACTGAACTGGTCTGAACTGCTATGCCCTATGAATTCTGAAGAGGCTCTGGCTAAATTCTACTCTGAAATAGATAATATTATTAAACAAGACACTCCGCTAGCCCAACCTAGATCAGTTAGCTATCCCATATGGTTCTCTCGTACTCTCGAATTGGACATAAATGAAACCCCCGGATAGTTTTAAACTTGTATTTCGACACAGAATGGGTTTTTTACATAATTTAGTGGAGCGATCAAAGTTGTGCAAGAATGAATATAATAAAAAGTAATGTGGGGTACCATAAAAAAACTAAGAAAAAAAATAAACTCCTAACTATTTACAGCGTCTCATACGAATTAAGTTTGTTGCTATGAATGTAGCACTAGGCGCCAACATCCTCCCGCCGTTGAAATCTTCAGTTTTCAACCCTTTATTTCATCTGAGGAAGGCAGAGGGCAGAGGCGAACTAAAGGACGTCGTACCACTCCCCGTTGAGTATTTACATCAGCAACTCGAGAAACTCCGTCTGATCCAGGAAACAATTTTTGCACTCGTCCCAGTCTCCAACACAGAGGCGGCGTATTATCCTCCTTCAGAAGGACTAAATCACCGATATTCAGGCTTGACTTATCGGTTCTCCATTTGCTACGTTGCTGTAAGTCAGCGATATATTCACGCTGCCACCGACGCCAAAAATGTTGATGAATTTGCTGTATTCGTTGGTAGCGTTGTAAATTGTTGGAATTGCGGTCTTCTAAGGCAGGTGATGGAAGAGCAGTGAGGGGCCGGCCAATAAGAAAGTGACCAGGGGTGAGGCAAAGAAGATCATCAGGTGAGGAGGATAACGGGCAAAGCGGACGACTATTTAAAATGGATTCTACATGTGCAAAAAGGGTAGACAGCTCTTCAAAAGTTAAATGGGAATTGCCCATCACACGTTTAATATGGTACTTAGCCGATTTCACACCGGCCTCCCAAATTCCACCAAAATGAGGGGCGTAAGATGGTGAGAAAATAAATTTGATCCCTTCCCCGCTTGCAAAATCAGAAAGAGAGTCCGCGTTAATCTTAAAAAAATGATTTAGCTCCTTAGCACCAGATACAAAATTGCGACCATTATCGCAAAATACCTCCATTGGCCTTCCACGTCGTGACACAAACCGTCGAAAGGTAAGAATAAACGCGTCTTTAGTTAAATCACTTACAGCTTCAAGGTGTATACATTTATACGTTAAACATACAAAAAGACAAAGATAGCCTTTAACTAATTTCGAGCCGCGTCCTTTCCTATTTAAAATAAAAAAAGGACCGGCGAAGTCTATGCCTACAGTAGTGAATGGGAAGTTTGGCGTGACCCTTTGGGAAGGTAAATTACCCATTATAGGTTCCAACGGCTTAGCTTGAAACCGCCGACACTTGACGCAATGACGAACAGTTTGTCTAGCGAGACGTCTGCCATTAATAGGCCAAATATAATCTCTAATAATGCCCAGCAGCAACTGTGGGCCAGCATGTAAATTACGAATATGTTCATATTGAAATATTAATTTCGTGAGATGATGAGATGCATCAAGCAACACGGGGTGTTTTTTATCATGCTGATATTTTGAGGATTCAATACGACCGCCTACTCGAATTAATTTATCGTTGGAGCAATAAAAAGGAGTCAATGATAAAAGTTTAGATTTAGATTTTAGTGGGTGGCCGTTGGCGAGTGTTTTGTATTCGCTTGAGTATGACTGTTGCTGTGCCAAACGACACAAGTTAATAAATGACATATGTAGCTCATTTGTTTTTAAAGTACCTGAGACTATAGATTTTTTGCAAGACTTTAATTTTAAATTATTAATATATCGTATAGCGTATGCAAGTGTTCGTTTTAAGTGATCGTATCTTTGATAGTTTTGAAAATTGATGAAAGATTCTGCTGAGGTTTCCATATTAACAATTGCATAATGTTTGGTTTCCGGTAAGTTAATCACATTAACTTCATTGTTACTTAAAACAGGCCAAGTCTCATTCGATTGCAATAAATATGGTGGACCTGACCACCACAGCAAATTATCTTTGATATGATTAGGACTGACCCCCCTAGATATGAGATCAGCTGGATTAACTGATGTTGGAACGTGACGCCAAGAATTTAGGTCTGTCAGCTCACAAATTTCTGAAACTCTATTTGCAACAAAAGTTTTAAGATTCTTAAAACTCGAATGAAGCCATGCCAGCACAATACTGGAATCACTCCAATAAACCTCACTATTTACCTTATACCGCAAGGAATCTCTGACCGCCTTACACAATCGAGCGGCCAAGAGCGCAGCACAAAGCTCTAAGCGCGGGATTGTTGTAGGTTTTGTAGGTGCAATCTTGGATTTAGCACACAATAATTTTACAGTGACTTGATTAGCAGAATTTACTGATCGTGCATAAATACAAGCTCCATACGCAATTTGAGAAGCGTCACAGAAACAGTGAAGTTCTAGATATGTATTGGCTCATCACAGAGTACATGCCTTGGAATTTTTATGTCCCCAAGTGCGGATAGAGAATCAGCAAACTTAGCCCAGGTCAAAGCAATACTTTCAGGAATCGGATCATCCCAGCCTAATTTCTCCAGCCAGAGCTGTTGTAATATAACCTTTGTTTGCATTACACACGGACTAAGCAAACCCAAGGGGTCAAAAATTTTAAATAATTTTGATAATATTGAACGTTTAGTTGGGCGATTGCTATCCAAAGGAACTGGTAATTGCATTGGAAAATGCAATGTATCCGTTAATGGATCCCAGCCCAAACCCAGGGTGCTAGAAGACTCACTGAGTGTTAACCTTTCACTAACATCTAAAGAACATGAGTCAAAAATGCTAGTTATATTAATTTTAAGTTTTCTTAGATTAAAGCAGCCTAATTTAAGTGCCGCGGTAACCCCTTGAAGAATATGTTTTAGTTTGTGTTCACTGTCACTCGAAGTTATCATGTCATCTACATAAAAGTCGTGCTGAATTACATTTTTAATGGTTTCATCTGGACTTTCTTCGCCAAGCTGCCACAGACAACGTGTACTCAAATAGCTGGAGCTTGCCATGCCGTAAGTTACAGTATTTAGTCTTAACGTTTTGATAGGTTGGGACTCATCTTCTCTCCACAGTATGAGCTGGAGATTTCGGTCCTCCTCGTTAATTTGCACCTGGCGGTACATTTTCTCTAGATCACCGGTCAGGAGGTACTTATGTTGTCTAGCCCGTACTAGAATGGAGAATAGAGAGTCTTGCATATTTTGACCTATCATAAGAATATCATTGATTGACAATCCAGATGAAGTAGGAGCTGATCCATCAAAAACAACCCGAATTTTAGTGGATTCGCTGCTTTCTTTAAACACAGCGTGATGACACAAAAAATATGATATATTGGGTTTTAATACATCAGACTGTGAAAGATGACCTAACTGTTCATACTCTCTTATAAAGTTGGCATATTGTGATTTAAGCTGTGGGTTCCTTCGGAATCTTTTCTCTAAATTATGAAAACGTTTTTTTGCTAGTGTGTATGATTCTCCAAGACAATTAGGTGAATCTATAAGTGGTAATCGAACAGAAAATCTGCCGGTATTTAGTCGTGTCATATGAGTTAAAAAATGTCTTTCACATAATCTTTCATCGTGACTCAATGGCGATTTTAATGGCACTTCCTCAAGCTCCCAAAACTTTGATATTTCTACATTAAAATCATTTTCCGATTTAATTGAAGTCAAAGAATTATGACATTGAATATTGGATATATTATCTAAATTGTTTATTTTGATTGGGCCTGAAACGAGCCAGCCAAATTGGGAATTTCTTAAAGTGGGATTATTAGGGCCTAGAGAACGCTGCTCGCAGCCAAGAATATCCCAAAACAAATCTGCTCCGATGAGTAGGTCAACAGCGGAGGATTGATTAAAACTAGGGTCAGCAAGGTGTACCTCGGTAGGTATTTGCAGTTGCTGAGTGTTTAGTGTGTATCTGGGAATGTTACTAGTTAATTCCGGTAATATTAGAAAAGTTGTTGTGACGTGAAACGGTTTAATTAACGATTTTAACTGCGCCACACAACTCTCTGTGACTTTACTATTGACATGATTGCCGATGCCGACAATGTTAATATAATTGTTAGATAATGAATTACCTGATAAAGATAATTTGTCTCTAAGTGATTGCGTCATAAAAGACGATTGACTGCCGCAATCTAACAAGGCACGTACTTGTTCTGTTTTATTTGTTTTAGGGTTACATACCTCAACTAAGGCAGTCGATAGTAGAATATGTTTTGAACCCTGTGTAGTATGATTAGCTATAGTTCCACAAGATGATGTGGTACCTGCAGCAGGGGTTTTGATACCTGCAGCAGAGGTTGTGATATCTGCAGCAGGGGTTTCGGTGACTACCGGAACGTGTAAAAGAGCGTTGTGCTTCTTCTTACACTCCCGACAAGGTCTGAGGTAGCAGTTTCGTGTAATGTGCCCGGACCTTAAGCAATTTGAACAAAGATTTAATTTATTAACTTCAGATATACGATCTTCCACACTCTTAGCCTTAAAAATAGGACAATCGTAGATTCTATGTTCGCCCTGACAAACAATGCAACCTGAAGAAGATGAAGAATTACTCTGACAAGCAGACTGACAAACTGATTGGTATGTAACAGATTTATTATGCTGACGTTCGGCTTTGTTGGTACATTTAGACGACGTAGAAACCGATGCCTTATTATTATTATGGCTAGATAAAGAGTGGTTTAGAGATACAAGGACATCTGCTCGATCAATTAGAAATTTATTAAATTGTTGTAAGTTAGGTATTAAATCATCCAAAGTGCCACGCCATTCTTCCCATTTGGTAAGAGTACGGTTATCTAGCTTAGAACACAGTATATGTATCAATAAAACATCCCAATTATCAACACGTAGTCCCAAGCCAGACAACGCTCTCAGGTTCTTGGTAACGTGGTCCACCAAAAAGCGAAGTGATTTATCTGACTCGCGAGTCATTGGATGTATGTTTAATAAAGAAGACAAATGATGGCTTATTAACTGTCGCTTATTGTCATATCGATCACATAGCAATTTCCAAGCAATACTATAATTAGAATTGGAGACTTCTAAGTTACTCACTATTCTAGCTGCATCTCCCTCCAAATAAGACAATAGATAGTGAAATTTATTAATAGGTGCAATGCGCTCATTATTATGTATGACTGACTTAAATGTGTCACGAAATTCAAGCCAACGGAAGAATGTTCCGTTGAATTTAGCTATTTGTATCTGTGGCAGTTTGAACCCTACTTCGTGATTGTCAGCATTGAAAGGAGCAGCTGAACCATGGCTAGAATTGAGCATGTTGCCAGATTCATCGTGGCGGTTATTAGGCTGATGATCTTGAATGAAACTCTGAGCATTTGCAATGTTTGTTATGAATAATTGTTCAATATCATCCCTTTCGTCAATCTCGATTGATAAATTATTAGAATTTAATATCTCAATTTGATTCTGCAAGTCATCGAACCGAACGGACAGTGACTCAAATTTACTAAGTTTAAGTGATAACTCGGCTAATGCAATGCGTGTAACAGAATCTTTTGACAACAGACTCGTTAAATAATTCCTAAACTTAGTAATTTGGCCTTTTATTGAACTACGCTTTACAATAAGATCTTGTAATTCTTGCACAGAACCGTCATCCTTGCCCATTGTGACAATAAGCAAAGTAAATAAATGAAATGTGTATTTTTAGTAAAAATAACTATACGGTAAATCTATGCAAGAATACAATGAACAATTAATAAAATATTTATCTTACGTCCCTCTTCCTGTGTCACCTGTGGTCTGGAAGTACCGGTGCTGAACACGACAGTACTCCGTGGATGAGGCTTGACTATTATTGTAGGCCCCGGCCGTCGGAAATAACGTCACCGTTCCTGGAATGTTCAGCGAAACAACCTTATTGACTTGCAAAAAATATTATTATTTACTTAGGCTTGAATGTAATTAATATTATTAGATAATACTTTAGAATGTATAGGTACTTGTAGCTGTGATAGATACAATGTATCTTCTAAACTAAGTAGGTCATTCAAACCGTTTAGACATTGACGTAGTTAGGTACTTAGGTCTAACAATATAAAATCAATGAATTTTTTAACTATGTATATATATTTATTTTTAGAGTTAATCACTGCTTATTTAGATAAATAGGTACCCGTCTGTATGAAATAAGCACATGTAAAATCTCGGGGTTTATGAATTATAAAGGATCAATATAAAAACGTAGGTATGTGGGAGGAGGTCAAGGAAAGGTCACTTAGCTGCATTGGCCAGGCTGCTGTACGGCGACTTCGGTTGATATCACTGTGTCTTGACCGTAAATCAGGTGTAGGCTGCAATGGCTGAGCCTCCAAATACTCCAAAATATAGTTTCTTGATGTAGCAGATCTGTAGCTTAGTCGGTCAAGCTGACCGGGCTTCGTTCTTCTTGATAGTTTTTTCGTTTGCGAAAGGTCCTGTCACGGTCGCCAATTTTTATGTCTCGAATTGGACATAAATGAAACCCCCGGATAGTTTTAAACTTGTATTTCGACACAGAATGGGTTTTTTACATAATTTAGTGGAGCGATCAAAGTTGTGCAAGAATGAATATAATAAAAAGTAATGTGGGGTACCATAAAAAAACTAAGAAAAAAAATAAACTCCTAACTATTTACAGCGTCTCATACGAATTAAGTTTGTTGCTATGAATGTAGCACTAGGCGCCAACATTAATCATAACATACAGCAACTGAACTGGTCTGAACTGCTATGCCCTATGAATTCTGAAGAGGCTCTGGCTAAATTCTACTCTGAAATAGATAATATTATTAAACAAGACACTCCGCTAGCCCAACCTAGATCAGTTAGCTATCCCATATGGTTCTCTCGTACTCTCATAAACATTTCTAAAAAGAAAGAAAAGGCATGGATTAAGTGGAAGAAATATAATAACATTTCTGATTATGAATCATTTTCAAACTATAGAAAACAGTTTAAGGATACATGTCTTAAGTGTTTCAGTTCGTACCTACATCAGTTCTGTAGAAGACAATCTAAGCAAAAACATAAAACACTTCTGGACCTATATTTCTAATCGAAAAGATAAACCTGGAATCTTGAATGACTTTTTTTACTCGGTATATGAACCGACATCTCCTTCGTTACCTCATTGGAAGCCTCCGCTGGGCAACAACGCACTACACGATGTCTCTATTTGTGAACTTTCGTTTAGTGAAGAGAACATAATTATTAAAGGAGCTTAAAACCCTAGATCTAGCGAAAGGACCTGAACCTGACGGACTTTCACCTTACTGCCTTAGGAATACTGCGACTTCCATTTGCGAACCTCTATTTATTATTTATAATAAATCTATATCTGAGGGAGTTGTACCTAAACTTTGGAAGCATGCGTATATTGTGCCCGTTCACAAAAGTGGATCCAAACGCAACGTTGAACACTATCGTCCCATCTCCATCCTGTCTACCTTGTCGAAACTCTTTGAAACGCAATTTATCCTGTACTCCACAACATCATAATTCAACAACGGATCGGTTTTGTCAAACGGCGGTCGACAAATACTAACTTATTATTATTTTCTAGTTTCTTATTTGATTGTGTTGACAGCCGTGTACAAGTGGATGCAGTGTATACGGACTTCTGTAAGGCTTTCGACAAGGTGGACCATGAAATACTACTAAATAAAATAGCATTCAACGGAATCCGTGGTAATCTTCTGAGGTGGTTTACCTCTTATATAACCAATCGCAGTCAGAGGATTGTAATCAATGGTCATCAATCTAACATCGCACAGGTTACCTCTGGTGTGCCTCAAGGCTCTATACTTGGGCCTCTTTTGTTTATTCTGTACATCAATGACATCAGTCAATGCTTTCGCAACACCAAGTTTTTACTATATGCCGATGACCTCAAGGTATATAGAGCGATACGACAAACAAATGACTGCCTTCTGCTGCAACAAGATTTGAACCGACTATCCTATTATTGCCAAAAAAATAAGTTGCAACTAAGTTTGCCCAAATTTAACTTTAAAAAAGTTACATTTGGGCAACCTTCACGAAAAACAAAACAAAAATAAACTATATATACACTTTGTGCAATGCCCCCCTACTTAAAGTGGACTTTATTCATGATCTCGGCGTTATTCTAGATTCTAAGCTTAGCTTAGACCTACACGTAGGAAAGATTTTTAATAAAGCGTATCAATTATACGGATTTGTAATGCGATCAACAGTCGATTTTAAGAAGCCTTTTTCCTATATTTGCTTATATAAATCTCTATAGTATAGTTAAAATCTCGCTGCAGACTCGGTCATAAATCATTCGAGTGTTTCGCTCTCTTTCCCACTCACGGGCCTTATGGGCAGGCCACGCCCACACGTAGTCCTGTGTATTACTGCAGTCGATGAGTGATATCGATAGTTTTATAGGGTGTCCCAAGAAGAACGCAATTTTTAAATTTTAAATAAAACACAGATATGTAAAAAAAAAACATGAAACTTTATTATATCGTAAAGTAGACAGAATGAGGTTATGTATGGAACAATATATCGTGCAGATGGCCGCCGCGGCTTTGCTGGCATGCACGCGATCTTTTAATGAAATTTTCAATGACCGTTTTGCATGAATGCTGCGGTATTTCATTAATGCAGCGTCCAATTTCCTCTTTTAAGGCTTGAGTCGTCGTCGGCTTATTCGCGTAAACCATTGACTTCAAAAAACCCCAAAGAAAAAATCTAATGGTGTTAAATCGCACGATCTAGGCGGCCAATTCTGATCTCCAAAACGCGAAATAACACGACCGGGAAATGACTGATGCAGCAATTGAATTGTTTCTCTGGCTGTATGACATGTGGCGCCGTCTTGTTGGAACCTTTTAAATATTGTTATTTATAAATGGGTGATAGAAATAAATACACATTTTATTTTATTTTATTACCAAATTTACTACAAAGCATAATATTAAATATATAAACAAAAGAACGTATATATAAAACTAAAAATAGAAAATTAAAATTCTTCGTCTGAGTCATCATCGATAATGGCCTTGAGCGCGCGCAACTAGCGCACATCCCTACTCCGATTATGATTTATGACCAAGTCTGCAGCGAGATTTTAACTATACTATAGTACGCTCTCAACTGGAATATGCCGTGTCCGTCTGGAGTCCATACTACAAAAAGTATGTTGAAATGATCGAGTGTGTTCAATATAAGTTTCTGCGTACCATGCACTACAGATGTTATGGATATTATTTGCCATACCATGATTTGCTTGCGAAGTATAAGCTCGCAACATTTGAAAATAGACGTAAGTACTTAGAAGCTATGAATTTATATAGTATTGACAGAAACAAATTTGACAGCATTGAACTCTCCAACATGATTTGCTATGCGGTTCCTAGGACAGTCCACAAGCGACAGGTGCGCGCTGGCAGATTATTTTCAGTGGGTACTTGCAAGTCCAATACTGGCTTGCGTTCGCCTGTTCGCAGAATGGTCGATTCTTACAATAGGACTTTTGAACATAGACATCTTTGCATGTGCTCCCTGTAGGTTCAAAAGTCTTATTCTTAAGGAGCTTTCTTGAGTTTTATTGTATGTTTGTTTTTTATGTCATTTCTTGAGTATTATATACATATATATTATAGTATAGGTATTATATAAATCTTAAACACGATTGTTAATTCATTAAGATAGTACAAAAAAAATGTAATTGTAGCCCTAGCGATTATTTTCACTGTATTGTATCCTATCGTTAATCTGTGAACAGCGCGCAGCGTTGTGGGCTGCCATATTGTCAATATGTTTTGTGTATTTCTTGTTTCTATGTTTTATATTGTAGCTGTTTGTTGTTCCTCTTGGAAAAAAATAAAATAAAATAAAAAAATACATTGATCGGGAAAATCTATCAATTTTTGTTTATCATTGCAATACTCATAATATTTATTAATTTGATCACTGTTTCTTTCACCCCAGCGCACTTTATTACTAAGAGAATTCTGAGCAGGGTTATTTCTGATTAATTTTAGTTAAGTTACATTCAAACAAAACAGGGATAATGATCAGACTGGTACACACCATATGAGACTGCTGCCTTAGTAATTAAGTTTTTGGCTGCACTTGTTATCAAACAATGATCTATCCAAAGACGCGAGCCGCTTGCTTGACAAACAAACGTATGAGTATCTTTCGGCAGGAGCTCATAGTCCGCGCAAAACCATGTCTGGTCATTACAAACTAAAGTAAGTTCATCAAAAAACCGCGAGCCAGGGTTGACATTAAAATCCCCCAGTATAATAACACACTCAATACTACTACTTTCAATTAGCTACAATCTCACTGAAAGTTTGTGTAAACAAAGTCAAATTGTCACTCTTACCGTTATCGTAGGGCATATACACTGAAAATATCAACTTAGGACGGCTTTCATATTCAACCTTTATCGCTACTAATCGATCACTGAAACACTTCACTGTTGATACAGATGGAAGCACAGGTTTTCTTCCACAGCAGTGCCACACCACCGTATGGTTTTCCTGTGATCACTTTGACGAACGTGTCAATATCTGACTTGCCGTTGTACGCGAAGTTGTCATCTATGTTTCCCAGAAATCCCACATCGTGTGGCCAAATCCAGGTCTCTTGGAGTGCAATGATATCGGCACTCCTGCATAGGTTTCTCACACGTTCCACTGACCTGTACACACTTTTACAATTAAAAGTAGATAACGTTATTTTACTTGTATCGTTAAGAGCCATTATTTATTGGAGTCTTGTTTGTAAACGGGAGCTGAGTCTTATCGGAATCCTTGTGCTTTTTAAAAAACACAAATCGTCTAAAGCGTATTCCTTCGGGCCAAAGGCTGTCATCTAAAAAGGTGTCTAATTTATTTTTGGAGACAAATATCTTAAATAAACGCGTTATACGTCCTTTCTGTTTTCATATTAATTTTCCCCAGCTTTACGGTTACCTGAGTCTTAGTTTTAATATAATCACAAATATCGGCTTCACTAGTTTGTTTATCAACATTCGAAACAAAAAGCGGGACAAATGATTCCGCCGCTTTAAAGTTCCCCACTGTAGCAGACTGAGCCTTGCCTATCCTACCAGTGAATCGGTTTTTTAACTTTTTATTCTGAACAACTGTCCATTGTCCGTCGTGTTCCATTTCTTTCCATTCGCCCTTGCCTACTACTTCAGCCATAGTCGGTTGTTTACTCGAAAAATCATTAATACTCGTAACACTCCTACCCAACAAAGTTGAGTTTACTGGAGCCAATGCGACAGAGTCATGCGCAACTCCGTTCGAGTTACAGAGCGAACGATATTGCAAAGAAATTTTTATGTCCGGCACGCTGTCATCCATGCCGGTGCCTGTTTCCACAGTGGTAGCGCGGGGGCATGATGGCGGTATCAGCGTTAGAGACTCGGTACTTGTTTCACACGGCGGCGGCGGCGCCGGCGGTGATGACTCAGAAACATGCGACAGGCCGATCGGTCCGCTGTCCAACAGACCATGCTGTCCTCTACACATGTTAATGTTCGAATTAATATATGACACAGGGCTATTAACGGACCTTCTATCCTTCTTTTGTTTACTTTCTAAGTCTTCTTTCGTCACATAATTTACTTTTATCTGCTTTATTTCTTCACGCAAAAGCACTAAGTCCTTTAACAACTTCGTTACATCGATATGGTCAAAACAAACGGGTGGTAATTTCTCTAAGTTGTAAGCTACAAAAACCGGTAATTGATCAGGCTCAGCTGTTTTTAATACCGTTAGTATATCTTCGCGATCCTTTTCTTTTTTCTGTTTACGTCTTGATGCTGAAGCTTATGTTTTGTTTTTAGAGATGAAAACAATAACTTTTTTGCACTGTCAATGTCTTCCTCAGAGATCGCCGATACACAAATTCGTATTAAGCTTTCATTATCGATCTCATCAAGTTTATTCCGAATAAACGCTAGCACCTCACATATTGCTATGTTACAATTTACGCACTTGAGCGTATTTACAGCTCTCGGACATTGTAATAACTTTATTTCGCAGCGACCGCTCGGGAGTGCGCGCGCGCGACGAATAAATGTTAATGTTTTACTATGGAAACAAACCTGTATGGTAATTTTCCATTAAGTTACACGAGTTTGAATTTTTTTTTATTCTTCTTTGAGCCATAAGCGGTGAGGCTTAAGAGTGATGAAGTGAGTTTAATTGATTATTGTTCAGGCAAGCTATTGCTATCATAATTATAAGCTTATTTTTCTAATACACTGAAATAGCCGAATTATGCCAAAGAATACGAATACGGCCAAAACTAAGCCAAAACCTACTGGCTACATATGGGGCCCCGGTGTGGGCGCGTTCACTGCGGCGGAGAGCCGCCCACTATCTGAACGCGCCCCAAAAGATGGTAGCCGTAAGGCTGATCCGGGGCTACCGCACGATCTCGGGCGAGGCGGCAAGCCTCCTTGCCGGACTGCCGCCGTGGGATCTGGAGGCGATAGTCCTCGCGCGCCTGTATGAGTGTCGCGCGGAGGCACTACGCCGGGGGGAAACCCCGCTTCCGCGGCAAATCGCGGCGGAGCGGACGGACCTCCGGCACGATCTCATGGCGGCATGGAAAGAGCGACTGTCGCAACCCAGCGCAGTGCACGCCACGATAGCGGCGGTAAGACCCCTCTTTGAGGAGTGGCTAGAGAGGCGTCACGGCGTCCTCACCTACCGCCTGACGCAGGTCCTCACCGGACACGGATGTTTCGGGAGGTTAATGCACATCATCAGGCGGGAGGAAACGCCCGGGTGTCACCACTGCGATGATCGCCCCGAGGACACGATGGAGCATACGGTGGGGGCCTGCCCTGCATGGGCGGAGCACCGCCGTGTCCTCGTAGAGGCGATCGGCAGCGGCGGCGACCTCTCACGCTTGGCCCTGGTTCAAGCCATGGTCCGGGGCGAGGGGGAGTGGGAGGCAGTCGCCTCCTTCTGCGAAGCAGTCATGCTAGCTAAGGAGGTGGCGGGACGGGAGAGGGAGAGAGTCTCCCGTCCAAGCCGCCGCGGTGGATGCTCCGGGCGTCGGGAGCCGCGTGACGACTCCCGGCCACCGTAGGCGCGGGCCTGCGGGCGGTGAGTAATGGGTAGCTCACCGTCCGATCAGGACCAGGCCCGTGCTGGACGGCCCACTAGGACCCAAGCCTGCCGGGAAAGCGGGATCATCCGACAGGGGTACCGCTGACCCGGAACATAAAGGGCCAAGGAAGGAACACGGGTGGGTTTTAATCAGTAAGAGTCTGACACTCCCTTCCGCTCCACCCAGAGCGGGAGGCGTCATTTGATGATTTCCCATCCTTAAAAAAAAAAAAAGCCAAAACCTACTAAATTTATCCTTCGCTGTACAGCAATCTTTAAGTGGACGGGAGGCAATTCCTCACTATTAGCAATAGCTCAATGTGTTGCAGCTACAAAGCTGCAACACAGGTAAACGCACATTAGGGTGATGTGCGCACGTCGTGGCTATAACTTGGTTCATAGGCTTCGCGCGGCATGAGGCACTAATCATTCCACCGGCCGAAGGTTAACAAAATATAATAATCCGGAAATAGGCGTTGGAACCGTATTTTTTTAGATGATGTGGTTTATTTTGATCTTTGTTTTAATTTCAGTATATTTATGTGCTACCGACAAATTTTAATTATGCTTATTTTCTTACAGACATTCAAATACAATTAGGTCGACATTCGCGTAAACATACATTTCCATGGGAACGACCTAGTTATCTATAATTTAATTACATAGAGAATTATCTGTTGCAATCTCCATCTTTGTTAAGAGCTTATACACACAAGTGCGGTATAAAGCTGAATGCACAAAGTTAAGTTTGCGAGGTTATTTTATAAGCAAACGCAGACATGATCGTAATAAAATCAATGTGCTTAATTTGATCCAGTAGACTTGCTTTATACATATATTAACATAATACGCGTTCAGCTTAAACGTGCTCAAACGATATTCAGCCATCTTTGAATACGTCTCCACTGAATTTGGTTTGCAAAGTGTGTTATGGCAAAAATAAGAAATGGGGAAGTAAAAAGCTTTAAAAAAAAAGTTGAATAGATAACACATTATTATTTAAAATGGAGTGTAATCACCATTGCTTGCAATAACATCCAATGGTCTCGAACGCATTGATCCGTTAAGGTGACTGCAAATACCACTGACTCTCATAAAGTCCCAAAGAATTATGTCCATTCTTGACCTGAAAATATTCTAACGCGTCTAGTGATGTAAGATATCTTAAAAAATTGATTTTTTTTTGCTTATTTCGTATCGTTTAATTGAATTTTCAAATAAAGCCTGGAAAAAAACATAGACCTTTGGAAACGGAACGTTTTACACACGTTGCACACGTTTTCACAAACGGAACGTATTTTACATACGTTCCGTTTCAAAGAATACGAAAATTTAATGAATGTTCAAAATAACCAATTGCTATTTCTTTTACTTTTCTCATTCATTTATGACTAGTACCTATAGCTATGACTTTTTTATGGTTTTATATTAAGGTGTGTAAAGAAAAATAAGTGTACAGTTGACAGGTTAAGCCACAGACACATTACTGTGTCGTGTTGTGTCGTGACGCGGGATAAACCAATCAAACCCATCTGTTCAGGACTACGTCAAATCACAACGCGTTTTGATTGGCTAACACTGCGTCAGAAGGCGTCACGACACGACACAACACAGTAATGTGAATCTGGTTTTACACGTAAAACGAACTGTTTTATCCGCGACGTTAAGTGAATGACAGGCTGTCATTTGTTTGACGTTTTGCAGTCGTTCGTTGGTTTTTCCTAGCTCAATGCGTACATTAATATACCGCTCAATGTTCGTTGGCTCTTAGCTACGTATTGTTTATTGAGGGTAGAGACAACCCTCCATAGTATTGTTCTGTGCGATTTTGATTTTCTGATAACCTTACAACTTTTGCATTTTTCACGGACGATAACTACCACTTACGATTACTTGGGCCTGTGTTATATGGATACCGATTTAGTGCTTTTTGATTGGGATCTAAGACGTTATCGCTCTTGTTGGAAAGCGATATGGAGCCTTCTACGAGATTGCTTTGTATAAACTGCAACCTTCGTGTTAATACGCTTCGGCTTCATCGGGCCCTTCAGCTTGAAAGCAGAGTCATCTCGCTAATTAGCACTTGGATATCTCCAGTAATAGTAAGTATAATAACAATCAAGTACTTAACGATTTAGTATCCAGTCAACGGACGCTAGTGTACCTAATCAATGTTTTGTAAAAAAGGATTGATATTCAGAAGTAGTAAAGTATATTTTTTCAAGTTACATGAAAAATAGAACTAGTACTACAAGACACCTCTTTTTTTTTTTTTGTTGTTTCCGGGTTGGAACCTCCTCATGTATGTCCGCCGCCCTAGGGTGGGCGGCGGGGTCTGTCAGACTCTTACTGACTAAAAACCACCCCGGTGTTCCATCTCACACCTACGCCGGGGGTCGCGGGAACGTAAGATCCTTCCGCAACCCCCGACTGGTGCCGGCCCGCTACTACGGGCCTCTTCGGGTCTGGGGTGGGGAGTGAGGTGTTTGACTCCCCGCGCGACGTCTAAGAGAGGCGCGCGTAGAACACTACGCCACCACCTCGGGTCCTGATGTGTGGGTGGCGACGGACGTCCACGAGTCCGTCGCCCCTGGACCCATTTAGAGGGGCTGGAAGAGGGCGTTATCCGCCCTCCGCCGACGCCCGGTGCGCCTTCTGCAGGCCGGGTGAGTAGATGAGATCTCCCTCTCCCTTTCCGCAGCCTCCTTCTGCGAGACGACTGTTTCGTAGAAGGAGACCACCGCATCCCAGGACTCGGCGCTGCCGACCATCGACTCAACTACGGCCGGCAGCGACAAGTCACTGCCTACTTCTGAGATGAGGGCACGGCGCGGCTCCTCCCAAGCGGCACACTTTGCCAGCGTATGCCGCGCCGTGTCCTCCCGGCAGTCGACGCAGTGGTGACACCGGGCGTCCGGCTCCCTGTTTATGCGACACAGGTACTTCCCGAAGCAACCATGCCCCGAGAGCACCTGCGTCACCCGAAACGACAGGGAGCCTCCTCCCGAGCCAGCGCTCGAGTACCGGCTGGACCGCCTCGATGGTGACGAGGCCGGCGGTAGGGCGTGAGAGCCTGTCCCGCCATTCCGCCACCAGGACCTCGTGAAGCTAAGACCGACGCAGCTCTATGTGTCGCTGCATCGGTCCCTCGCCCCGCGCCCTTCGCGCCACCGATACAACGACGCGAGTACTTTCGCCTCGAGGTCCCAGGGCGGGGATCCGGCCAGTACGCAAGCCGCCTAGTAAGAGATCGTGCGATACCCCCTGATGACTCTGACGGCCATCGCCCTCTGCGGCTTTCGCAAAACAGCGATGCCGCCGGCCGTCAGGTCAGAGGCCCACACCGGGGCCCCATACAGGGCCATGGATCGCACGATCCCCACGTAGAGCCGCCTACAGGTGGCGCTCGAGCCTTCCAGATTGGGAAGCAGCGTTGCGAGTGCACCAGCCGCGCCCTGCAACTTGGGCGCCAGCCGTCGTAAGTGGGGCCCGAAGTCCCATCGGCTGTCGAGCACCAATCCTAGGTACTTCATGGTGGACTCGACAGCGATCCGAGCCCCCCCGGCCACGATGTGTGAGCCGGGTGGTGGCGCCCGCCGGGGGCCATGAAACACCATAGCCTCCGACTTGCTGAGGGCCACCTCCAGGCCTAGGCGACGTATGCGGCCCACCACCTGTGAGACCGCAGCCGTCGCCAGCAACGCTGCCTCCCTGTGCGAGCTCCCCCGGGCTGTAACCAGCGTGTCATCTGCATAACAAGTCAGGTCTACGCCCGGATGGAGCTCGCCCCTCAGCACCCAGTCGTACTCGATGTTTCACAGGAGCGGGCCTAGGACCGAGCCCTGCGGAACACCGCACGACATGCGGCGCTGGTTTTCGCCATCACGTCCCACGTAGGTGACACACCTCTCCGACAGATAAGCCCCAAAGATGTGGCGGAGGTAGGGAGGCACCCGATGATAGCGCAATAGAAGACACCCCTAAGACAACCCACTGACTGAATGAGTTAGTTACATGTAGATTTTCCACATGTTTAAGCTAAAGTGTTCTTTTAGACAGCTGTTTAAAACACAACGTAATAATACAAATTAAATACACTTATTTCCATTGTAGGCTTTAAAATCTCATAATTGGTTTGTTTTTCAGATAACAGAAGAAGATTACATTTGTGAAGCGTGCTTTGGTGTATCCATGCAGACTATTAATGCTCAGATTCATAGAAACAATGAGTGTGATCCATCTGCTGGTTTATCTCCCTGTGGTCATGCTCAAGTATGCCCCGCTCGTGCTTGATCATTGCTAAATCGTCAAAATGACCAAATTCTCAAAGAAAACTCATTATTTTCACAAATTCGAACTACTGTAGCACCTCGTCAGGTTCGTATTTGAATATTCAAACTCATTTTAAATTGCATGCAATTTTTTCTTTAAATGTCATGTTTTTTAACCCACGATGTTACTAGTATGTCACTGCATTTATTACAAATATGTTGTTTTTTTGTTGACAGATATTACAATATGATTGTGTATGGCATGTCAGTTGGTTGTGATTTAAAAGACAAGCTCTTTCAACTCAGCAACAGGATGAGAGAAGAGGCTTAGACGGTGACGAGGCTCTTCAAGGTGAAGCAATTGTACAAGAAGATGTCTATGACAAGAAGTAAAACAGTCTGTTGATCCAGTCCATGTTCCAGAAATACAACCTCCCCCGCTCCTCACTCCTTGCAAGTACAGAAAGAGTATGAAAGAGAATCATTCATAGAATTAGTTCCAGCTCCAGAGGTTCATTCGCAACATTCTCAAACCCAACCAGTGAGAAATCAATAGTCAAGTAACATACCATTACTTAATTATAAAGTGCTCCCAATACAGCATCTCATTGAATGACTAATAATAAATCAAATCCTGTTTTTTTATTTAATTACCCTGTCCTCGCCAAAAACATGTAGGTAGGCAGCTCTTTCCATTATCGATTTATGTTGTGATGGCCCAGAGGTTAACACCTCGCCTCTCATGCACGAGGCTGTGAGTTCAAATCCGGGCAAGTACCAATGTGTCTATGTTCTAAGTTAGGGGGTTTTGGTTTCCGCACTTAATCCTTCAGGTGGACCATTGTACGTGATCCAATGCGTCTTTTTCAATGCGTAGGTACGTACTTTCTAAGTTTATCTTGGAAAAGGACGTCATTGAAGGAAAACATCGTGACAGATTTTGACCGATACTTCAATAAACTATACCTAAATTGCTCTAACTTGCACAAAGTTTAGTGTAGAAAACAAGGGTGGCTTATCATCACAAGAAAAGTGAAGTCTTTAAAACTCTGCATCGGCGGGATATTACGAGAATATAACTGCTGTTTGCGACCGCGCGCAGATTTGATGATGATATTACGAGAATATAACTGCTGTTTGCGACCGCGCGCAGATTTGATGATGATATTACGTTGAAGAGTGATTTATTTCTGAGTGATTGTAACACTCTCAGCGATTGAGAAACAATTAGATTTTAATTTTCGTATAGTTTTTGTTATAGATAAGGTTTGTATAAATAAGTTTTTGAGGTTGTAACAGATGTCATCTGTTATAACCTCAAAAACTTATTTACATAATATCATTTTCCCCTGGCCCCTAATTGAAAAGATGATACGTTATTGTGTTATAATAAACAATAATTGCTTTTATACAACACTAGTTGTTGGTAGACGCGACCTGTAAAACGAATCAAGTGACAGATCAATCAATGTATGGAAAGTGGGCATGATTCTTTCGTTGCAATGTTGCTCAATTGCTTGAAAAGACAAGGTTAGTCCAGTCAAAGTTTAAATATTCACGTGCAAAATTTAACCTTGCAGTATGTGTGCATCTGTTAAGCCGACTTTCTTAGCGTGATGTCTATAGTACAGTCCAGTGAAGTGCAAATGATTTATTATCGTTTGTAGACAAACGTCGTAACATGCCGCTAAATACCGACTGGAAGTAAAGGGATGTTCTTCGTAATGATGACCCATGTCGGTTTTCTTTTGGTTCGTGATTTGACGAACGCCATGATTATATCTGTACGCGCAAACCCGTACATATCAATTGTATACATTTTATGCTAACTTCAACGCGCAGCGCATGAATAAATTATACATGTACTTCAGTAAGCAATCAGTAGTTGAATAGCATCGTTTGGGCACACATTCGCCGTGGGTCGAGCATTTCTTAACTTTCAATACACAAGTTGAACTCATTTATCAGTTTTATCATTTAAATGTAGCTTACCCATACATTTTTGGTCCTTCGGGCCGTATGTCGCGTGTGTACATAGTACTGTAAAGTGGTTCACTAGTGACGTCAAGTGAACTAGCAGTGAATGTGTTTGTACTGCCAGCAATAATGCAGTACATAGCAGCAGCAGCAGTAGCAGCAATCAGCAGGGATCAACAGAGAATCCGCATTTGGTGAGCAACAAAGCTCCCGCTTGGACAATCAAGTAAGGTCGTTCCATTTATATATATATAGAATAATATATATTACATTACATATATATAGAAGAAGCTCTTGCCCAACAACAGCAACAACTCAATCAGATAGAGCAAGTCTACACAAATTTCAAAAAGGATGGCTCCGGTCGCAAAACCTCGGACTACATACGCCAAAGGTTAGAAAATTTGGATGCAGGCTGGCAAGAGTATCAATCGAATCATTTAAGATTATGTAGCATCAAATATGCCAGATCGCATACCTACTTCACTTCGAAGCAATTTGACACAGTGAAAGAGAGATATGATAAAATCAGAGCAGTTATTAAGAATCTTTAGCTAACAGAGGAAAGGCCAATAACACCGCTTCTAAAGCCTGCTACTCCTCTAGCTACCTCAAGCACCGTACAGCAACCATCAGGTCAATCTTTAAATTCTCAGGGATCAAACAGCAAGAGAGGCGAGATGACGAGGAAACAGATAAGCAACTCCAAGGCCTTTGAACATACTGTTTCAAGTATTAACATGGATGCTGTAGCAGAGAAATGGGAATTCGATCATCTGTTGGGTCGGGTAAGGTGTCGCTGGGCAAAGATTGACACTCAGAATTGGGACTTAGACAGTGAGCTGGGAGACTGAAATCAAGAGCATCATCATATGTCGACCTCATCTAGCTTGAAAAAAAATATGATTGACGTGTTAAAGTGTTTGTACAAACCTGTTACAGAAATAAATCATTTATCATTTATGTACCTCAAATATGAAAGTAAGTACATACAAAGGTGCAATCAAAGCAATCAAGAAGCAGATGTCGTCCATTTCACATAGCCCTTGGTCGCTTATGTGCCTCATTGAGTCAACGTCAAAAACGCGCGTGTACGATAGGATAGGTGACTCATTGAGGTAACGTGTTTCGGGTCGGATTTAATGTGATCTATTGCCTGTTCAGAGTATCCTTTTCCTGCTTTAACTTACACAGTGTGTTGAAAATAAAAAGGAAAGATATATAACATAAATTACGATACGGAATGTTTCACTCAATATAGTCTATGGGGACGCCTTTGTTCTGTTTTTGCAAATGGACGCGAAAGTGATAATGCGCATGATAATGTGTTTTTAGCCATTTGTGAGTGAAAGTATAGTGAAAGTGTTTTAAACAACCATGGACGGTTAAGTAATATACATTTTTAATTGTTGAATTGTTTATTGGATAAAGATTTTGGACACCATTTTTTATTTGATCAAACATAGCTACGCGCGTCACGCTGCGTGCCGCGCGCCAGCTCGTCAATCCGGCTTGGCTGTTTTTTAACGGAAACCGGTTCGCTCAGCTGTTTAGCTACACACAAATATTAGCTACTGTCATGTCAACATACTCCTTCGGCTGCTTACAGTTACTGTCACCGTCGGTAGATATTCTGGAAGTTAGTGACAAATATTCTGTTGAACCCTTATCTGATTTATTAGTAGTTTTGGTAATATCATAATTTACTATTACGGGCCCACTGTCAAGTTCACCACCGGAAACATTGATATGCCGACCCTCCTCTTTTTTTATTGATATTGCAATCGAAGTTGTTGACGATTGATGCTTGTTTTATATTGTTATTATTAAAACGCTAAATTATAATAATAATAAAGTAGGTTACTTGTGGTGGGCGCAAGGTTCGATATTGGGTCATTCCTCTTTTTAGTTTATATTAATGATTTACCCCGATTACTTCAAAATCAACCGAAGAAGGTGTTATTTGCAGATGACACATCGTTGAGTTTCAAGATAGACCGTCGGTCACAAAATCTTGACGACGTGATTAGCTCTATTCTTCAGTTCCAAGATTGGTTTTTGGTACATAGTTTGGTACTATATGGAAGAAACACCAAATGCGTTAGATTTAAATTACCAAATGTTAAAATTAGCGAATGTGACATCATATCACAATCTTCACAGATTACCCAAAATATATAACCAACATTTTGTTAATATAGACATATTTACGTTAGCTAATAATGTATTTAAAAAAGAATTAGTTAATGCACTTAAAACCTAATAATTAAGTATATTATTATAATAAGCCCTACCTTTCTTCCATACTGTATGTAAGTAAATGAATACTTAAAGTAATATGTGGAGACGTTGTTGATTGTACTGTTAGGACACGATTTAATAATCCCTTTTAAAAAAAAACAATTATTTGAGCTTAATGATTATATTGATTAAATTCACAAAAGAAAGGGAAACTTGGTCAATACTTTGACATGCGACCTATCCGGTAGGAGTCTCAACCCGAACTGACTCTATTATCTGACTAATGCATTAGGTCTCGACCAGGATGATGACGTGGCGCTTATTAGGCAATAATGGGTGCATTCTGGGGATGTAACAACCCCCCCTTTAAGAGGAACTTTACGGTTTTCATGGAAAGTTACGAATTTATTCTTAACCTTGGAAGAGGAATTGTTTCAGGTTCCGGATCGTTATCTGAGTTGTTATTGTTCTGTGAGTCAGGCTTTCTTTTGCAGTCAAAATATTTCCCAAACTTCTTACAAAGTTTATAACTAGTAAAGATTAAAATTAAAATGATTACAAAGTAAGTTAAAAGTGGATAGTGAGAACTATATTCAATTAGGTTAGGGCTAGGATTATTTATAATTTTATCAACATCTGACAATATTTGATTATCAATAATCTTAGGTAGTTTGTCTAAGTCTATATTCGACAATTTAGAAAATAACAAATTTGGTTTTGATTTATTAAACTTTTCTAGATTACAACAGGCTTCATTAATTAGATTAAAATCGGAAACTATATTTTTAACATTTATGTTAATGTTGTTTCTACCAAACAGTTGTTTGTTTCTACAATAAGCAGTACAATTAGGTGGAATATTAAGTATACCAGTACCTAATAGTTTCCACTCTATTAAATCAGATTTACACTGGATAGAAAGTTTAATCGGTTCAGATTGGACAAATATCCATCTGTTACCTTGCAATTCTTGCCAAATATCTATCTGACCATACATTAATTTAATTTGACAGTATTTAGGTATTTCCGTAACAATTTTTGTTAGTATATCGGTTTCACATGTTGGTGTTTCTGGAATTAAGACTGTGTTCACATCATCACAAATATAAACTCTATTTACGGGTTCAACACATGATTTTAGACTACTTATACATGTATATGTTAATTTATCTTTACTAATGCCAATATAATTACAAGATGGCACAATCATAGCATAGGAATTTGGTTTATCTATGTTGTGCGGTATAGGTACCGAAATAGCCTTAAACAGATCTAACTCAAAAGAGTGTACAAGAGGAACTTTAATTACAAAGACTAACTTATTGTTTGCGAAATAACAAGACAATTTTAAAATATCATTTAAAGCATGAATATTATCTAAATCTAAGTCTAAAGGCAATTTTTCATAATTAGGTAATTTTCTAACATTATCTACTAGCTCATTGTACAACTGATTAGGTGTCATAACTGACGGATGTAGAGTATTAGTTTTAGCGAATAACATTGCATTTACAAGGTCGTCTAATTTAAATGACAAGGTAAGTAGGCAAGATGATAGTTCAGTATAGACATCGTTCATTTTTGATTTTATATACAGCTTATCAGATATAATAGACAGGTTACTAAAAGTGCTAGATAGATTAATAATAGCGTCATTCAAACGGACTTCGTTTGTGTTTATAGTTTTAAGAGTTTCGTTATAGCGGGAAAGAGCCGTGCTCGTTATAATTATGTTATCCTTAAAAATAGATGCAATCTTAATATTGTTACTATTTAGGGTTTGAATAGCGTTATTATATCTTATAGCATCATCTTCATCCATTGTGCCAATGACTTGTTTGAAAAGAGAGCCAACTCCTGCTAACCAAGCGGATCTCTTTTCTCGCCCAGATGTTAAATGAGATAAGGTACTGTAGTCTTTTAGAATATCAATAAGTCGTAAAGCCAGAGGCTGTAGTATATTTGTACATTCGGATTCCTTCAGTACTGTATTTTCTTGACACAAAAGTGTGGAACTTTTTAAAACATTATTTATGTTGTCTATGTGGGGTTTTATATATGCAATATCTATGGGTACAAGCAAATGAATATTATCCTTGGTCTGTTTCATGATTCCTATCGGGTCGAAGTATATGCCAGGGCTTTCAGAGATTTGTTCGACGATATCAGATGTTGCAAGGGACAGGAGTGTAGATATTCTGAAAAGTATATACAACGTGTAACAGAATAAACGCAATTTATGAAAGTAGTTTGTTCAGAATCGGCTTCTGAATCGATTTCCGTCATCAAAAATAGGTGTTAAATTTTGACGGAAAAATCTTTTAAATGACTTAAATTAGAAACACAGTATCATGACAAATTAATACAATCCTTAATTCAAGGAAATTGAACCTTAACTCAGAGCAATATGGGCTACTTAAACGCACGACATTATTTGTATTTCGCTCACAGGTCGTAATACACACACGTAAATAATATCAATGCAATAAAAGTAGTGTGCGTCAAATTAAATAGGTAATTTAAAGGAATTTCAACTTTATCTCCAATGTGTAAGGCTTGTTTGAATGCACGACCAAACTTAGTGCGGTCATCAGAGTAGCCCTACACACACACAAACAGATTTTAGGCATTATTCTCAGAACAATAACTAAAGCATTAGTTATTGTTCTGAGGCATTATAAAAAAATAAAATGATTGAATTTGAAACTTATTGCAAAGAAATAAAGCAATTGTCGGCAACCTCTTTGACATTTCTGCGAAATGCCGACATACGCGCCGCCGCTACCGCCGAATAACATGAGTACCTAACATTAAAAGCTAGTCATCCGCCGGTAGCGACCTAGTGTAGTTGTTCTTCAGTTTACTTCCGTGACATTTTTGATTCCGTGCGCGATGGCTTTCCGGTACACCAACATACAATACACGGAGATGGTGAGAACCCTGGCTCGCTGTCTTGATAATGTCGTGTTAGCTTGTCGGGAGTTCAATGACCGTTTTGGCTGCAGTGTGAGCGCCAGGACGATGCTGGCTGCAACTCAGCGACTGAGGGACTCTGGGACGTTCCTTCCTAATACGGCTTTGGACAGAGGGACGAATGTGCGGACTACTCGTCTGCAAGAGCGTATTCTCGACCATTTCGATGAACATCCAGAGGACAGCTCGAGAGAAACAGCACCCCAGTTCGACTGCAGCCACATGTACGTGTGGCGAACGTTGCGTGCTGATGGTGAACACCCATATCATCTTCGACGGTGTCAAGACCTAACGCCGGCCGACAACTTGCCACGACTAGAATTCAGTAGGTGGTTGTTGGAGAACTGGCAACAGAACATTCTTTGGACGGACGAGAGTACCTTCACGCGTGTTGGCATGTACAACCAGCACAACCAGCATTTGTGGCGGCATGAGAATCCACATGCTTGCCGTGTGGATTCGTTCCAGCATAGGTTCTCCGTCAACGTGTGGGCTGGTATACTCGGAACATTCATACTCGGCCCCATTTTACTTCCACGGTTGACCGGAGATACCTACCTGCGGTTCTTGCAGGAGACATTGCCGGACTTACTGGATGGCGTCCCTGTCGGTCTTTCACGTGACATGTATTACCAGCAAGACGGTGCTCCCGCGCATTTCACGTGGACCGTTCGACGGCATCTGGATGCGGAGTATGGCAGTCGCTGGATAGGTCGCGGAGGACCTGTGCCGTGGCCTCCCAGATCGCCAGACTTAACACCACTAGACTTTTTTTTGTGGGGTCGTATAAAATCGCTCGTGTATGTCAGTCAATCTACAAGTGTCGAGGAGCTAAAAACAAAAATTCAACAAGCATTTGTGACGGTGAAAAGTGATACTGAAGTGCTTACAAAATTGAAATACAATTTAAGAAAGCGTGCTAATAAGTGCATAGATCAAGGCGGCGGTCATTTTGAAACTTTAATGAAAGTGGATCGCAGAAATAGTGCAAATTAATAACCTAAGTGTTAAGTGTAAATAGTCCAGTTCTGTAAGTACCTACTTCTTCCTATCAATACGATTGTATTCTAATCACTGTAAACATTGTTATTATAATCTTTTAAACACGCCGTCTTTGCATATGTTTGTAGTACAAACAATAAACTGGACCTACCTAAACAAACGTACTTATCAGAGGGATCGCGGGATTCGCGGGGGTGCAATCTCGAAAGATAGGTAGGTAGATAAAAACGGCAAGCAGCGGCGCGCGGCGCGGTGCGTAGAGACTAAATTCAAAGCCTGTGAAAGTTTGATAGAAAAAAAATAATTTTACGCGGTGATATCGCGTATCAATATCACATCTAGCTAATGTTCGGTAATTTAATTATCGTTCATGCGGCCATAGGTAGTTATCTAATGCCTACATTAGAACTAGGCACGCAGCGGTATTCTGTTGTGGGGAAATGCCGCCGATATTCAGACGATTTTTGTTTTACAAAAAAGGGCAATTCGTTCAATTTATAAATTAAGTCCCAGACACTCCCTCAGAGACAAATTTAAAGGGATTAATATAATGACTGTGCCTTCTCAGTATATTTATGAAAATCTTTTGTATGCACATAAAAATATTAATCTGTTTAAAAAGTACAGTGATATCCATAATTTAAATACTAGGAACAAGCACAAATTTGTTGTTCCTACTACCAGGCTCAAGAAAATAGGTGGCTCGTTTAGATGCCAATGTATACGTTTTTATAATAAACTTCCTAGCCACATTCAAGCACTAAGCCTTAATAAATTCAAATCGTTTATAAAAAGGAAATTATGCCAGAATGCCTATTATACTGTCAAAGACTATATTGAGGACAAAAAGGCTTGGGATTGAGTTGCTCCAATAAAGCACAGGCAATGTTAATTTATTTTATTTCGCTAACTATTTTTACTTATAATCTTTGCTATAAGTATCTATACTTATTTACATATACAATTACACTAATATTTACTATTTAAAGTATTATATTATTTTAAATTATTGTGAATGTGAGGACTATGTGTGTTTTTGTTGCAGTTTTAATCATGTTCTGGCAGTTTGAGTACCTGATGCGGCCTACCCAAATGTCCTTTCTTTGGTATTGTTCGTCGAATCGTTGAGCTCCTTAAGTTCTGAGTTGAGCTGCACGGTTACTGACAAATGCGTGCACTGACTGGACAGGTCCACTCAATCTGTGTGGTTCTTTCCTCAAAAGACCATTTCAGACACAAATCTACATGGTCCTCAAAGATTATTATAATATTATTCTAATTATTGTGAATGTGAGAACTATGTCGGTCATTGATTTATTTATATTTATTTTTGTATTTTTCTCAACGTAATCATGATCTGGCAGTTTGAGTAATTTATGCGGCCTACTCAAATGTCCTTTCTTTGGTATTGTTCGTCGAATCGTTGAGCTCCTTGAGTCTAAGTTGAGCTGCACGATTACTGACAATTGCGTGCACTGACTGGACAGGTCCACTCAATCTGTGTGGTTCTTTCCTCAAAAGACCATTGCAGACACCGATCTACATAGCTTTCACATGACCTGACCAAGATTTTGTCTGGACTTTAAAAGAGACTGTGACCTCTGAGTTTGTTTCGGCCTTTCTTCTCAGAGTAGTCAGATAGGAAACGCCGACCCCATCTAGTTTAAAAAAAATATGATTGACGTGTAAAAGTGTTTGTTCAAACCTACTTACAAAAATAAAATCATTTATCATTTATCATTAGCGTAGGCGCGCGCGCCGCTACAATTGAACAAACATACCTAATTTTTAGGTCCATGATACACACGTGCACATGAATAATATCAAAGCTATTTACATTTGGATTCGAGCGCGTTTAATAAAACAGTTGATGTAAGAGAATTTAATCCTTCCGTCCAAATAATAAGGCTTATTGAAATGCACGACCGATTTGTATTCCGCATGTCTCAGTAATCGATTTGTTGAAAAATGTCGAAATAGGTAGTAGACAATTTTCTGGTTCCTACGAGCTACGTCCTTTGCAAATGACCCTTTGAAATCGCGCGCGCGCGCGCGCTACCTCCGGGCTGCCGGCCGGCCATCTTCAAAGTAAGTAGGTATTTTTTCATGCGCAGCAAAGTTTGCTGTTTGTGATTAAAATCTTGTAAGCACTGATTTTTGTTTCACGTAATTAGCAGTAAACACGCTTATCAGAGGTAGCTAATAATATCGCGAAAGTTACGCATCTGAGATAAATATTTTTTACCCGCGTATGCCGCACGGAGTCCGGGCGCTTCGCCCTTCGTTAGTTTCGAAGTTCGGGTAAAATGTCGCTGTTTTAAATGCATCCCCCGTTACTAAGCGTAAAGTCTTAGATTCATGTTGATAATTTCACTTGCTAGAAAATTATCAATCATTACACTGTAAACTCAATTATGTATCAAAAGTTATTCATTCATAATATCAGTCTGTGACATTTTAGGTACTTTTTTTTTTTTTACTATCGATAGGCGCGCGTTTGACCACAATCTCACCTTTTTTTTTTTTTTTTTTTTTTCCGGGGTGGAAAATCCTCATGGATGTCCGCCGCCCTGGGGCGGGCGACGGGGTCTGTCAGACTCTTACTGACTAAAAACCACCCCGGTGTTCCATCTCACACCTACGCCGGGGGTCGCGGGAACATACGATCCTTCCACAACCCCCGACTGGTGCCGGCCCGCCACTGCGGGCCTCTTCGGGTCTGGGGGGGGAGTGAGGTGTTTGACTCCCCCCGCGACGTCTAAGAGGGGCGCGCGTGGAACACTACGCGCCGCCACCTCGGGTCCTGGTGTGTGGGGGGCGACGGACGTCCCCGAGTCCGTCGCCCCTGGACCCATTTAGGGGGGCTGGAAGAGGGCGTTGTCCGCCCTCCGCCGACGCCCGGTGCGCCTTCTGCGGGCCGGGTGAGAGGACGAGATCTCCCTCTCCCTTTCCGCAGCCTCCTTCTGCGAGACGACTGTCTCACAGAAGGAAACCACCGCGTCCCAGGACTCGTCGCTGCCGACCATCGACTCGACTACGGCCGGCAGCGACAAGTCACTGCCTACTTCTGAGATGAGGGCACGGCGCGGCTCCTCCCAAGCGGCACACTCTGCCAGCGTATGCCGCGCCGTGTCCTCCCGGCAGTCGACGCAGTGGTGACACCGGGCGTCCGGCTCCCTGTTTATGCGACACAGGTACTTCCCGAAGCAACCATGCCCCGAGAGCACCTGCGTCACCCGAAACGACAGGGAGCCGTGCCTCCTCCCGAGCCAGCGCTCGAGCACCGGCCGGACCGCCTCGATGGTGACGAGGCCGGCGGTAGGGCGTGAAAGCCTGTCCCGCCATTCCGCCACCAGGACCTCGCGAAGCTGAGACCGACGCAGCTCTATGTGTCGCTGCATCGGTCCCTCGCCCCGCGCCCTCGCTTCCTCGCGCCACCGATACAACGACGCGAGTACTTTCGCCTCGAGGTCCCAGGGCGGGGATCCGGCCAGTACGCAAGCCGCCTCGTAGGAGATCGTGCGATACCCCCTGATGACTCTGACGGCCATCGCCCTCTGCGGCTTTCGCAAAACAGCGATGCTGCCGGCCGTCAGGTCAGAGGCCCACACCGGGGCCCCATACAGGGCCATGGATCGCACGACCCCCACGTAGAGCCGCCTACAGACGGCGCTCGGGCCCCCCAGATTGGGAAGCAGCGTTGCGAGCGCGCCAGCCGCGCCCAGCAACTTGGGCGCCAGCCGTCGGAAGTGAGGCTCGAAGTTCCACCGGCTGTCGAGCACCAATCCTAAATACTTCATGGTGGACTCGACAGCGATCCGAGCCCCCCCGACCACGATGTGTGAGCCGGGCGGCGGCGCCCGCCGGGGGCCATGAAACACCATGGCCTCCGACTTGCTGAGGGCCACCTCCAAGCCTAGGCGACGTATGCGGCCCACCACATGTGAGACCGCGGCCGTGGCCAGCAACGCTACCTCCCTGTGCGAGCTCCCCCGGGCAGTGACCAGCGTGTCATCTGCATAACACGTCAGGTCTACGCCCGGTTGGAGCTCGCCCCTCAGCACCCAGTCGTACCCGATGTTCCACAGGAGCGGCCCTAGGACCGAACCCTGCGGAACACCGCACGACATGCGGCGCTGGTTTCCGCCATCACGTCCCACGTAGGTGACACACCTCTCCGACAGATAAGCCCCAACGATGTGGCGGAGGTAGGGAGGCACCCGATGATAGCGCAGTGCCTCCCGAATACAACTCCAGGGCAGGGTGTTGAAGGCGTTGGAGATGTCCAAGGACACCGCCAACATCACCCCGCCCCGGGACACCGCTTCCTCCGCCAGGACTCTCACCCGCGACACAGCGTGGATGGTGGAGCGCCCATGCCGAAATCCAAACTGGTTGTCGTCCAGGTCCGGCCCCTCTCTGCACAAGTGGCCGACGAGGCGGGCTGCGATAATACGCTCAAACAGCTTGCCCACCTCGTCTAGCAGCACTATGGGCCGGTACGCGGAGGGCGAGTCGGCAGGGCGCCCCGCCTTCCTGAGCAGGACCAGACGACCAGATTTCCACAAAGTGGGAAACTGGCCCCGCTCAAGACACGCTGTGTAGAGTCCTCTCAGTTGGGGCTCAAGCTCCTTCAGAGCGAGGGCTAACACGCAGCCGTGGATCCCGTCGGGCCCCGGGGCCACGTTCTTGGCCCGGAGCCGCATCACGGCTGCCCCCATCTCTGCCTGTGTCACCTCTGGGACGTTGTTGGCGTTCTCTCCTGTAGGCTCCGCGGCTGTGGGCACAGCCATCGGCGGCGGACTGTGCTCCGCTCTCGCCGGGAAGAGGGCTGCGACTGCTTCCTCCAGCAGCTCGGGTTGGAGACTCTCCGTAAGTGGGGGCGCCGCGGCTCGAAGTTTCCCTCGGACCGCGCGATAAGGGCGCCCCCACGGATCCCCGTCTAGAGTCTCCAACATCTCCTCCCTGGCTCGCGATTTCGCCTCGCCGATGGCCAGCCACAGAGCCTCCTTCGCCGCGCGGTACACCTCATACAGCGCGGCTTCTTCGTCAGGGACCCGTCGACGTCTCCTCCGGTATCGGGTGTACTGGCGTCTAACCGCCACGCACGCGACGCGCAGTTGCGCGATTTCGGCGGTCCACCAGTACACCTGGCGCCTTGCTGACTGTGCGTGGACCCGGGGCATGGACGCGTCGCAGATTTGCGTCATCGCCCCGCGGAACCACAGCGCCTCCTGCTCGACGTCGATGGGTCCGTTCGTTGCCGATTCCCGGAACCAGGCCTGGACAATAGCGGCCTCCTCGAGAAGCTCCCTGTCGATGCGCTTACGCGCCCAGCGTGGACCGTCCATTCGCGGGGCCATCGAACTGCGGCCGCCGCTGGTCTGGGCGGAGACGTCGAAACGGATGTATCGGTGATCCGACAACGTCTCCACCTCCACGACGACACGCCAGTCACGGACACGGCTTGCTACAGCGGGGCTAGCGAACGAGACGTCCACTACAGAGCCGCCCCGCTGCCGCACGCACGTGTGGACCGAGCCCCGATTTAGGACGGTCAAGCCAGTCGTGACCGCCCACTCCTCCAGCACCTCGCCCCTAGCATCGGTCACAGGAGATCCCCACGCCGCAGACTTGGCGTTGAGATCCCCAAGCAACAGCACAGGACGAGGGTGGAGTCGGCCCACGACGGCACCCAACTCGACAAGGAACCTCTCGAAGTCGGCGAGACTCTTGTTGGGCGAAAAATACGCCCCAACCGTACCAATGCCGTCCGCGAGGGCGGCTACCCAGCCGTGACCTCGAGACGGGTTGACAAGAGCCCCGCCAATGATGGCCACCAAACCATCCAGGTCTCCCACCCAGTTATCCCTAGGGGGGACAAAGTACGGTTCGGCGACCACAGCCACGTGAATCGACCACTCTGCCATGCTCTGGAGCAAGAGATCCTGAGCTCTGGCACAGTGGTTGATATTGCCTTGGAGGAAATGGTAGAGCGCAATTATGCGCAATCCATTCCCTCCATACCATTCCTAGGCCGGGAGTCGGCCGCAGGGCAGCCAGGCTGAGGGGGGGGTAAAGAGCCCCCGGCAGCCTTGGCAGTCCTATTCTTCCTCTTTTTGTTGGCGGGCGCGCCACAAGCTTTTCCGCCTGCTCTGTGCCCGGCGGGTCTCCCTGCAGCTGTACATAGGCTGCAGTTTGGCGCCGCGGAGCACTGGGCCGCCTTGTGGCCGGCCTGACCGCAGCGATAACACTGCTCGCTGCGGTCTATTTCGGCGGTGCACCGTGCTCTGACATGCCCAATGTCGAAGCAACGGTAGCACCGCAAGGCCCTGGGTTGCAGCCACTTCACCCTCGCTGCCACCCACCCCACCAACAAACGCCCAGCGTCGGCAACTTTGTTCGCCGCCGCCACCGGGCACCGCACCCAGATCGCGCCGAGCCCGGAAGCGTCGACGCGAATCTCACCCGTCCGTACGTCACTGGGCGAACATCCGCCGACTCGGGCCATGGCCGCCACGACCTAGGCTGAGGTCGTCGAGTCATCCAGGCCATCGACGCGCAGCTCAGCGGTCTTCATCGGCCTGGACACCCGGACGTCCTCCGGGTTGAGTACCTCTCGCAGTTTGGCGGCCAAGATATCCGCCTTTTCACCGCTAGAGGCACCCGACACCTCCAGCAGTCGCGCCCCCGTAATCGCCGGCCTCATTCTGAGGCCGGACGGTATTCCAAGGTCGTGGAACGCGACCTTGGCCCTCGCTTCCGTTAAGACCGCCTTGTATGAGACGCCCCTTTCGATGGCTCCGGGCTGCAGCGTAATTACTACAGCCGCGGAACGTGGGGCTCTGACCTTAGGCGGTCCCTGGGCCTTCTTCGGTGCCGGTGCTTTAGCGGGTACCGGCGGCGCCATCTTCCCCTTGCGGCGGCCCCTCTTGACGACCGTCGTCCAGGCCTCCGTGGTAGGCCCGGGTGAGGCCGCCGGTGGCGCAGCCGCCTGGGAAGTGAGCGCTCTGGATCCCTCGGCGGGCTTTACCTGCCCCTTCCCGTTTCGGATTGACGCTGCAGCCACGGTAATTGGCCCCTGTTTAGCGGGCCCTTCCTTCCTCCGCTTGTCCGCAGCGAGCGGTGGGCGGAGGGTCTCAGCCGGGAGGAGCCTTGCCTCTATGCCCTCCATTCGGGCACCCACCATCTTTCCACACTGCATCATGCAGATGCGCGCGATCTTTTCGATCTCCGCATCCGCAAGTGCAGGTGTCGACGATGGGACCGATGAAGCCAACGGCAAGGCTGCGGAGGAAGAGGAGCAGGGGGCCGTGGAAGCTGCCCTCTGGGCAGCGAACTGCCGCTTGAGGTCCTCCAACTCGGATCGGAGACGGCCATTCTCCTCCCATAGCTTCGCCGTCTCCTCCGTGCTCGTACGAGTAACGAGGACCCCAACCGCCTCCCTGATGTCTTCAGCCGCCTCTTTATAAATGGGTAAAAAATAAATGGGTATAAATGGTTTGCAACCGAATAATAATTCATATGGTGAATAATTTGTGGTGCAATGGATTGTGGTGTTGTAGGTTAACATTGCCGTGTAAACATATCTCGGCCAGTCATTTTGATTGTCATCGACGAAAGATTTCAAGTATTCTTTTAGAGTCGTATGACTTCTTTCTAAAGCACCTTGAGTTTGTGGATGATAGGGGCTGGACCATAACTGTTTGATTTTCAAAAAGTTGCAAGTTTGTTTAAATAGATCTGCTGTGAAATTGGTTCCTTGGTCTGTGAGAATAGTCTTGGGGATACCAAATTGGGATATGAAATGGATCAAACACTCAGCGGTTTCTTCTGCCGTAGCATTTCGGATAGGATAGCCAGCAGAGAATTTCGTGAGGTCGTCCTGAATTGTTAGAATGAACCTGAGCTTGGCCGTGCCTGATTCGGGCAACGGTCCGACAATGTCAAGTGACACGCGTTCAAAAGGTTGTGTAGATGTAGTTGTGATCTGCATAGGAGCTCGATTGGTTCTACGCAATGCTTTATTGGTTTGGCATTGATCACATTTTCGGACATAGTTTTCGACATCACTGCGCATATTGCGCCAATAATATTTCTCTTGTATTCTACTTAACATTCTATATGAGCCCAAATGACCAGATATGGGAATATCGTGGTTCTCTTTTAGGATTTTAGTAATTTCCGTCGGAGAAGGGTAAATTATGGTATTTTTGAAAATATGGGTTGTGATTGAAGTAGAATGAAATAGGTATGTAATTATATTATGAATTTTCATAAAACTATGCGAGTCGAATGGATTACGGAAGTCCGTCATAGCGAATTCAGTTGTGTTTTTATTAATTAATTCAAGTTTTAGATTTTTAAGGCTCTTAAAAATATCTTCATAGTTACATTGATCGAAGTGATAGACTTTTACGAAAAGGAAGTAAAATTTAACATTATTATTTTCGAAAGAGAGGAAGGAATGTAATGTTCTTTCTTCTTTTAGGATATCTTTTGGTTCCGGAAGATTATCGATGACTTCCGAAATATAGTGATTTGACTCGTCGAGGTCAATGGAAGTCGGTATAATAATAGTTTTTAATTTTGTTTTTAATAAGTTTTCACTATGTTCATGAATTATAGTATCAAATTGATTTAATTTGTTGTTTATTTCTTTCAGGCATTTAGTATAAGTGTCGTCGTCATTTTGGATTTCAGGTGGTGTTGGGATGTCAAAATCTTCAGGGAGTTCGAGGTCATCGGGTAACTCAAGGTTTTCAGGTAAGTCTACAAAGTCAGGTAAGTCGGGAATTTCAGGTAAGTCTACAAAGTCAGGTAAGTCGGGAATTTCAGGTATTCCGGGACTTTCAGGATTAGCAGGAGGAATTTCCGGCTGTTGAGGTGGAGGTGGAAAACTGACTGGTGGTACTTTGTCGGTAAGTACGTGAGCAGTGTTTGGTAAGTTAATGGATTTTACAGGGTAGCGGGAAAGAGCATCAGCGTTGCTGTTGATCTTACCCTTTTTATATTCGATCTCATAGTCGAATTCCTCAAGTCTTAGTCTCCATCTTACTAGTTTGGAGCCTGGTTCTTTACAGTTGAATAGCCACCTAAGTGGTCTATGATCGGTTATGATTTTAAATTTGTGACCATAAAGATATGGGCGAAATATTTTTGTTCCAAAAATAATTGCCAGACATTCTTTTTCGGTTACGCTGTAATTAGTTTCAGCTTTATTTAATGTGCGTGAGGCAAACGCGATTGGGCGGTCTTTTCCTACCTCGCCTTGAGAAAGTATTGCTGAGATAGCGTAATTTGACGCATCACACGTCAGGATGAAAGGTTTAGTAAAATCGGGGTATATTAAGACGGGTGCTGAGGTTAAATTATTTTTTAATGTTTGAAAAGCAAGTTGTTGACTATTAGTCCAGTCAAATGGTATATCCTTTTTTAACAAGGATGTAAGAGGTTTGGCTAGCTTAGAAAAATCGTGTAGGAAGCGACGATAATAGGACACCAACCCTAAGAATGATTTTACGTCTTTTGCGCATTTTGGGGCAGGGAATTCGCTTACAGCTTTTATTTTCTCGGGGTTAGGTTTTAAGCCTGCTTCACTAATAGTATGGCCAAGATAAGTAACTTCTTTGCGGAGAAACTCGCACTTGTCTGGTTGCAGTTTGAGGTTGAATTTCCTCAATCTGTCAAATGTGTAGGATAATTTCTGGACATGGGATGTGAGGTCGTAGGAGTATATAACAATATCATCTAGGTAGACATAGCAATGTATACCTTGCAGCCCTGAAAGGACTGTGTTCATGAGTCTCTGAAAGGTTGCAGGGGCGTTTTTGAGACCAAAGGGCATTCTAATAAATTCGTAGTGACCTTCGGGTACACTGAAAGCAGTTTTAGGGACATCTTCATCTGAAATTTGTATCTGATGGAAACCTGACGCTAAATCGAGAGTTGTAAAGTATTTGCTATTACCAAGCTGGTCTAGGATTTCGTTGATTTGGGGAATCGGATAGCTTTCTCCAATAGTTACGTCATTGAGTTTGCGATAGTCAATCACTATGCGCCATTTTCTTTTTCCTGATGCATCCACTTTTTTGGGCACTATCCAAATGGGGGATGACCATGGAGAGGTAGATGGTTTAATGATATTTTCTTCCAGCATCTTACTGATCTGGGTTCTGACCTCATCTTTATGAACCTCTGGAAATCTATAAGATTTTACATTTATAGGTTGCGAGGAACTTGTTTTGATTTCGTGCTTGATTGCACTGGTTGAAGTGAGTTCATCGTCGGGAAGGTGGAATATATCTGCATATTGACTGCAGATGTCATAAAGGACTTCAGATTCTTCGGAGTTTAAATGGGAAGTTCGTAGCTGTTTAAGGACCTCGTTTGTCCTCTCGTAACAATTGGTGTTAGGTTGAGATAGGCATATTTCATTTTTAGTCATAGGTGTTAAGGTCAAAGATAGGTTAGGATCTATTGAAATAGGTTTTTCAGATACATTTAGGATCGATGATACATTTATTCGATTATTACTTTTTACTTTAACTATCGAATTAGCTACTAACAATTTATCACAAATTATGTTGGTCCAAAATTATACCCTCTTTAACTTCTGGGTTTTGAACTAAACATTCTATGATGGTTTCGGTTCGTGGTTCTATAGTGTAGGATGGATGATTGAATGATAATTTTATATGATGGTGTGCGATTTCCAGCATACCAGAATCATAATTTATTCGGCAGCCATTTTTAACGAATAGGTCATTACCTATAATACCATCATAAGGAAAGCCTAGGTTATCAAATATATGTTTGTGTGATACTTTGTATCCAGGGGATAGACTTAGGTCTAGAGTAAGGTTACCGTGACTCGTAATCGGGTCCTTTGAGTCTATGCCTTTTATTCTGACAACATCAACTCTTAATTCAGGAGGTTTGATTATGCATGATTTCTTTAGGATACACAAGGAGGCTCCAGTGTCTATCAAAAGGGTAAGTGGTTTCTCGCTGACAGACGACTGGGCGACGACATAGGGTAAGTATGTTTTTAAGTTAGTATTTACTTCATACACTTTGTAATCATCACTGTTTTCTTTTCTAGGGATGCACATGGATTGAGGAGGATTGGAGATGTCTTCAGTTTGGGGCTGGTTACCCTGTCGCGTGACATTATGAGAGCTGCCAATTTGGGGCTGGTTACCCTGTCGTATAGCTCTAGATGATAAATGGTGATTAGGATCAGGAATGTCTTCAGTTTGGGGCTGGTTACCCTGTCGCGTGACATTATGAGAGCTGCCAATTTGGGGCTGGTTACCCTGTCGTATAGCTCTAGAGGATAAATGGTGATTGGATATAGAATTAACGGCATCGTCTTTTAAAGTTCGTCTCGTGCGACACCCTGTCGAGACGTTTAGTAATTTAAAGTATTCTGATCAGATTCTAAAATATTTGTAATGGAGTCTTCTTCATTATTCACAAGGTTTACATGAGGATTTTTGGGCTTAGAAGAATATTGTTGCGCGGGATAATTGAATTTATTGTTATATTTTTTATTATTAAATTCGTGCAATTTACATTCGGCTAAGGTATGACCCTCCTTCTTGCAGTATCTGCACACTGACGAATCCCTAAAGGAAGAAGGTTGATTGTTATTATTAGGTAGAAGTGGCTTAGGTGGAGGTCTATTGTGTTCTTTCTTAGAATTAACATTCTGTCGGAATGTGTGTTGTTGAATTTTTTCTTCAGAGATCGCATAGTTGACGGCCTCGTTCAGGTTTTTAGGATCTCTACATCTTACAATGTTAGCTATGCGAGGGTGTAACCCTATATTAAATGTATGAAGGGCTAGATCCTCCATCGCAGCCACTCTTCCTACAAGTTCACTTTTCTTTGTATTGGAAATTGTCACTTCTGTAAGTAGTTTGGATAGGCAAGTTTCGATTCGCAGATGGAATTGGTTAACCGTCTCCTGGTTAGTTTGGTGACATTCTTTATCATCTTCAGCTAGATGGCAAAGCGCTTTGCGCTTTGCCATCTAGCTGGCTGATAATAAATTTAAGTATAATATTTTCCTGTGATGATGACGACAAAGATATTGCATTATCGCAATTTACTATGAAAGCATTTAATTTATCTCGAGAGCCGTCAAATGGCTTGATAAATTTTAAAATAACGTTAAGGGGCATTTCTTCATCTTTCACCTCCCTGAGGTCTTTTTTCGAATCGGATTTGGTCATTTTTTTTTAGTAAATAAAATAACTGGCTCTGAAATAAAATACAAGTAGAATATAATAACTATTATAAGGTCGCAATATAAAATTTCTGCCAACTGGTTCTAGACGGCTTATCAGTATTCTGAGTACTGAGTTACCGAATACGTGGGCGAAGGATGTTTAGACTACGGTCTTTGGCACAATGTTATCTACAGATACAAAGTAACAGGATTACAAAGTAACTTACGATTTGTAAATATGGCAAATCTATAAATAGGATTAAAATTAAGATCACTGAACTAACTCACAGAACACAGAAACACTTCATTTTGCGGAGACACGGAGGACGTCTGATCCTGGTCGGTGCTGGATACGAGCAGGTCCGTAGAATGCGCCTGCAGCGCACTGCCCAGTACCACTGCACAGTAGACAGGTGACGACTCGGATGAACCTCGAAAGGGCCCTGGATTTGGCCCCTCGAGCTGGAGTTAACCTCTCGAAGGCTACTAGAGATGGCCTATTTCAGCCAAGGTTGGCCTCTCTTAGGCCGCAGGTAGGTCGTGGTGAGTTCGGGTCGTAGGATTTGGAGCACACAAGGTACACTTGGCACAGAGACACTTTTCACTGGATAACACTTCACGGGGCGTTCCACGGGATACAACAATCCCTTTACCGCTGCCACCAATGTTAGGACACGCTTTAATAATCCCTTTTTAAAAAAAAACAATTATTTGAGCTTAATGATTATATTGATTAAATTCACAAAAGAAAGGGAAACTTGGTCAATACTTTGACATGCGACCTATCCGGTAGGAGTCTCAACCCGAACTGACTCTATTATCTGACTAATGCATTAGGTCTCGACCAGGATGATGACGTGGCGCTTATTAGGCAATAATGGGTGCATTCTGGGGATGTAACAGTACGCTAACCCACTTTATTGTATGTATACTTAGATGTTAGACAAAATGTACAATTGTTTGTTCTCCCAAATAAAATAAAATATTGAATGGAGAAAACTGGAAATTATTAATCACTCGGTTTTCCTAGGAATCACGCTAGGCGAGGTATTACAATGGGGACCTCATATAACATCTCTTGCGGGGCGGCTAAGCTCGGCCGCTTATACTGTTAGAAATATAAGACAATTAACAGATTTACAAACCGCGCGTTTGGTCTATTTACGCTACTTCCACAGCATTACCTATGTCGTATGGCATTCTACTGTGGGTTGCTGACATTGAATCCATCTTTATTTTGCAAAAGAGAGCGGTCAGAGCCATTTATAATCTACGTTACCGCGAATCTCTCAGGGAACTATTTAAAAGGATTAATATTATGACGGTACCTTGCCAATTCATTTATGAAAATATTATGTACTGGCTACAGATCAAGCTTTAATTTTTCCAGTATAAGCTGATCTCGCATTGTATAGGATTTCCTTACAGTGAGAGGCCAGTGTAAACTGGAAATGTATAGCTTGATGTGTAGCCGTGTGTACGTGTATATGTGACGTTTCAAAATGTTGCCATAAAGCGCAAAACGTTTATTGAGGATGATATTCTCGTAGCATGTATGTCTGCGTCCTTTTTTTATATTCCTGTTTAGTATATTCTATCACAATCGTTTAAATTAAATTACACTATTTTTATTCAAGTACGCCGTTCATAAGTACGCTGTACTGGTACAGCGTCCTAAAAATAGTTTGCTCCACCGGATGACGTCATTACGTCAGCGCCGGCTGTTGCTGAAAACCAGCGCTGAGGCTCTGTCTTGCATAGGGTCGCAGCATAATGCTGAGCGATAGCCGTTTTGTGTGGATATGACGGATGTTTCCCCCAAAATTTTCTTATTTTTTGTGTTTATGTTCTTTTTTGCGTCATGTTTACCGCAAATAAACGCATTTTCATTTCTTTCTTTCTATTTATAAAATAGATCGACCATTTTTCAGATTAGCTACGGTACATCTTGTATGGGGTACTGTGTGTAATATATAAAATGTGTTTGTGCTAAATGGATTAAATTTTGGACAAGATTGTAAAGTGAGCTGGTCCAGTGTGTGTTCTCCTATAAAAAAAATACAAGTAAAACAAATAAAAGAATTTAGGGCGCCGTGGAGATTGCACACTATGTTTTAACTCCGGATAACGTACCGTCGTAGAGTCAGACTTTTAATCTGCCGGAGGTAGCGGTGATGTGAGATAATTAAAACAAAGGAAATAACCTTGTTAATGCCTCATTTAATTGCCAGTAGCTTCCAAGTAAGTAAAACTATGACTAATGAAGATATTAAAATTACTATTATTATGGCTATTGTTAATATTGTTATTATTGCATCTTGTGGTATTAAATAAAAGGGAATAAAAATGGATTAATTAAACCTCCATAGACGGCGTCCTAATAATAATAATAATAATTTATTCAAAAATATTAAGGACTAACGTTAAATACAGTTTTTCTTAAACCTATGTCAAGTTCACCTATGATTTGTGCCTGAACTAGATAATCCTGTGTTTCAGGCGATTGGAGGTAACATTATTAAATAATCACATAATTATCATATATATCTTATTGGTACTTATCATATAAATAGGTGTATAAAATTATATAATATGAACAATATTTATTTTAACACAAGTAATAACTTCTCTGTATCTTCATAGGACATAGTTTGAAGAGCCTCCATAAGGATTTTTTTGCAGTTACTATGATTTAAGGAGTAGATGTTTTCTTTATCATTTAGCCTATTATAGAGTAGAGGTCCGAGGTACATATAAAATTTGGCTGTGAAAGCATGTTTTGTACTTTTTTGAGGGCAAACTATATCTTTCCGTCTCCTTTTTGTTAATGCAGTGCTGTATGAAAGCGCTGCGTGTTGTTTTAGTACAGTGCTCATTATAAATAACTGTCGAACTGTAAGTACTTTACAAGCTTTGTACAGTATGCTAGTGGGGAAAAGAAAAGGGCGGCAAGTAGCCATCTTAAGAATAGCTCTTTGAGCTCTTTCAATAGGCAATAACAAAGTTTTACTCGCCCCACCCCATGAAGTAATACAGTAAGTCAAAATTGACTGACAAAGAGCAAAGTATACTTGCCTAATTATTTCTGGATCTGCAATAAATCGTATCTTTTTGAATACGTATAATAGCTTACGAATTCTATTGTTTAGAGCTTCCATATGTGGTTTGAAGGAAAGGGTTTCATCTATTATAATACCCAGGTATTTTATTTTATCTGTCTTTTTAATATTCGGACACTTACACTGGCTATCTGCAGGGGCTGGGCAACAATGAGCATGCAAGGCTGAGGGGATCTTCGATATTTGCTTGCGCATCGAAAACTTAATGTAATTTGTCTTCTCTGCATTTAAGGTTAGTGAGTTATTTTGAAGCCATTTATTTACAATATTAAATCCGCGTTGCGCAAGATTGTAGACTTCATTTTCTGAGTCAGCCGAAAAAAGTAGAGCAGTGTCGTCAGCGTAAGTTATGATAATGCCATGCTCTAGCTTTAGATTGCAAAGGTCATTTATGTAGATCAAAAACAGAGTGGGCCCTAAAATACTTCCTTGAGGAACACTTCCTTGAGGAACACCGAAAAATTTGTGTTTTTGAACAGCGCTGAGAACATTACCAATCTTTACGCACTGGGAACGATCTTCTAAATAACTTTTGAATATTTTCAGCTGGGTGCTTCTTACACCCACGATCTCAAGCTTGCGCAACAGGATTGGAAAGGAAACTGTGTCAAAAGCTTTGGCGAGGTCAAGGAAAATTCCTACTGTGTGGTTACCCTTGTCAAGTTCTTGCGCTAGATAGTCAGTTAGATGGTGTACCGCATCAGCAGTGGAAACTTTAGGCCTAAAACCAAACTGCCGCTCAGACAGAATCGATTTATCTTCCAAATATTTTAACAACCTTTTGTTTATAATTTTTTCCAATATTTTTGACATGGAAGGCAGTAAAGAAATAGGTCTATAATTCGTCACTTGCGCTTTGCTGCCTGATTTATAGACAGGGACAATTACAGCTTTTTTGAGACACTCGGGGAAATGACCTGAAGATAAACAAATGCAGAAAATATAAGTCAGTGGTCGTACCAAAATGTCCTTGAATTTTTTGATAATTTTATTCGATATGTTATCCCAGCCAACTGCACAGTCATCTTTCAAGGTCATAATTATACTTTCTACCTCAGTTTCATCAGTATCTAGCAGCGCCAAGGATGTTAAAGCAGTGCTGCGTGCTAAAAAAGTCGTTAGGTTTTGGGACTGATCTAGATTTTTTTCAGCCAAACACTTTCCAACATTAACAAAGAAATAAAATTATTTGCTATGTTAGCGGATTCCAGCGGTGACGAGTGTGCTTGTAATAAACCTGAAGATGACTCATATTGTTTTGTTGTATATGTTGCGTCTTTAATATATTTCCAGATCTTTTTAATATTTGTTCCAGCCTTTTCCAATGCCACTTTGTCGTAATTTCTTTTAATTTTTTTAAGGAGATCATTGCAGAAATTTCGATATCTTTTGTACGAAAGTTGCAATACTGCATTGTCAGGATTAGATTTAGCTCTCATATGCAGTTTATCCCTATGTTTCATACAGCGAATAAGACCAGCAGTGCGATTCTGTAATCATCTCACCGTGAAAACATAAGTGAAGTGAGCGTGGAGTGAGCTGTCAGTGTCATCCCACTGATGCTAGGGATTGACCAAGCATTACACTTACAATCATAATCGATATTTTAATTATATTAGATTTCATTAGAAATAAGCATCACCTTTGTACCTATTTTTCTGTTATTTTCTTCTTGTCTGTTTATATAAGTGTGCACATAAATGGTTAAATAAATAAATATATTTTTTATTGTTATTTCTGTTGATCGTTTTATATAATTTCAAAGCTAGTATTTAAGTGTCTATATTATTATATTTTTGGAGTTTTATTTTTATAAAACAGCAACACAGAAAGTCAATTTTGTTTATTTTTAAATGAAAATCAAAGATGGCGGTAAGCCAACTTTGATTTTCATTTTGGCCTCACTTTCGGCTCTAGCAACCTCGAATACCATGAAAACGACGACAATAGTCATATTAAATAATAGGTCCCTAACAACAAACAATGTCCATGCGCATTTTCTTTAGTAGCTAGTTTAGGAACAAAAAATAACTTATTGAGTTACTTACTGAATTTCTGTTTTGCTGTTTTATTTAAAAAACCCGTAAACAAATGTAATGTTTAGCCACTAAAAAAACTTTAGCTTTGAAATAATATAAAATGATCAACAGAACTAAATTTAAAAAATATAATTAAAATCTCGATTATGATTGTAAATGTAATGTTTGGTCAATCCCTAGCATCAGTGGGATGACACTGGCAGCTCACTCCGCGCTCACGTCACCTGTGTTCACTTCACGGTGAGATTTTTACAGAATCGACCGGCTGATGTGATCCATGGTTTTATGTTGTGATTTTTGTTGCTCAACTGCGATATGACTGTGTTTTGTTGAATTGCATTTCGTATGTTTTCAATTACATACAACATGCAAAACTGCGGGTCAGCGGAATTATAGACTGGATCAAAATCGATGACTCGTAAATCTTCTTCAAGTTTATTTATATTCAGTTTTGAAATTTTGCGAGTGTCTTGTTTAGGTAATTTACAATTAAGGGTTAAACTCAAACTCAAAGCATTTATTTCAAATAAACAAATGACAGGCACTTTTGAATTGTCAAGAGATCGGTCAGTCAGAAAGCTAGTTGCCCATTCCAAAGCGTAGTAGGTACCTATGGAGGAGAACGGGCAAGAAACTCCATGGACACTCTTTTAAATCAAAATATTGTTACAATAGAGTGGTTACATCATTCATGTTGTAATTATACATGTGAGAACGATGTAGAAAGACGTGCACGTTAAAAGCGTCCGTAATAAAAAGATAAAAACAATTATGGAATTAAAATAAGCCGTGGCAGCTAAGAAATGACCAGTGCCTACTGACGGCGTCAGTTCACGAACATGACGTATGGATCAGCACCATTCAGCTCAACCATTTTGAAGGGAACTCAATGATCCAATACACACGCCACCACCAGCGACACATTTGAGTGAGCATGACATACTCTCAGCCGCCAGGGCACATTCAAGTCAATGAAAGACGAACCCAGTAAGCTTTATAGTGGGTACATAGTGCTCACACATGTGCTATGCAATTATACAATACTAAGAGATTGAATTTATACAATGCAAAGATAGGTTGTACAATCTTCATCAGCTCCAACACTATTTTCGAATGCTAATTAATTAGTTTACGCGCCCTTGTGGAGCAGGACCAGCCCTGAGCCAAGCATTTTTGTCAGCGATATAATCCCCCAACTTATAATATGCTTGGCCGTATAGTGTGCGTTTTATACAAGATTTAAATTTCGTTTCATTCAGTTGGAGTATGTGGGGAGGTATTTTATTGTAACATTTTAAACAGTACCCCATGAAGGATGAGTCTACTTTAGCCAGTCTGAAACCTGGTTGAACTAATTGGTCCCTATTTCTAGTCTTATAATTGTGTCTTTCACCTCTTTTACTGAAAAGATTTAAATTTTTCCTTACGTACATGATGTTTTCATAAATATATTGACAAGGTACCATCATGATGTTAATGTCTTTAAACAGTTCCCTTAGAGAATCGCGCCTGCGGAGGCTGTATATTGCTCTGATAGCTCTTTTCTGCAGAATAAAAATAGACTCAATATCGGCAGCCCGTCCCCATAATAAAATACCGTAAGACATGATACTAGGAAAATACCTGAAATAGACTAGCCTCGCGGTATCTACATTAGTAAATTGACGGATTTTTCTTACAGCATTTGCTGCTGAACTTAGCCGTCCTGCAAGAGATGTTAAATGTGGACCCCATTGCAGCCTTGAGTCTAGCGTTATTCCCAGGAAAACAGTTTCATCGACAAATTCTAGTTTCTCGTTATTCAATACTATGTCACAATCACTACTTTTAACATTCGGTAAAGCAAATCTTATGCATTTCGTTTTTTTCCCATTTAATACTAAAGTATTAGCAGTGAACCAATTATGTACCTGCAGTAGGGCATTATTTACGTCGTCAAGATTTGATGCACGTCTATTTATCTTAAAGATTAAAGAAGTATCGTCAGCAAATAATACCATTTGTGGTTGGTTTTTAAATAAATGGGGTAGATCATTAATATATACTAAAAAGAGGAAGGGACCTAATATCGATCCTCGTGGAACACCCATTTGTACTTTTAAATGAAGTGAATTGATACCATTTATTTGCACTTTTTGTTGTCTATCATTTAAATAAGAATGTACTAAACTAAGCGCGAGTTTACCTAGTCCGTAATGCTCAAGTTTTAAGAGCAAGGTTTCGTGATCAACGCAGTCAAATGCCTTGGAGAGGTCACAAAATATCCCTATGGCATCTTGGGCCTCCTCCCACGCTGTAAATATGTGTTTTAATAAAGTGACACCGGTGTCAGTCGTACAACGTCCTTTGGTGAAACCATATTGCTGATCGTGTAAGATTTTGTTGGTGTTAAAATGATTAAGCATTTGATTGAGCATTACCTTTTCGAACACCTTGCTGAATACTGGCAACACAGATACTGATCTATAATTGTTGGTGTCTTTGCTGTCCCCAGATTTTAAAAGTGGTATAACCTTACTGTATTTCATTAAATCCGGGAAGACTCCTTGATCTACACACAAATTAAATATTAAAGCTAAGTATGGTGCTATAGTCTCGATTATTGCTGTACAAACTTTGATAGACAAACCCCATAGATCTTCGGTCAATTTGATTTTTATTTGCCGAAAAGCTTTTATAACTATCATAGGGTTTATATGTTTAAATTGAAATTCAACCGGGCAGCCTAAAACGTTCGCTCTTAATAAATCAATCGAGACATCAGGTGAGGAATTTAAAGCTTCCGTCGTTTTAACAGGTATATTAGTAAAGAAATTTACAAATTCTTGAGCGACTTCTAAGTTAGAGCTTATGGCACCACGTGAAGTCTCCAATGTATAATCTGTGCTACGTATTTTTTTCCTACTAGTTTCGTTATTTATAACTTTCCAAACTGTTTTTATTTTATTTTCTGCTGATTTAATCTTGTTGCTAATGTACTGGGCTTTAGCTATCTTGCAGATATTAGTAGTTTATAGTAGTTAGTTAGTAGGGCAGCATTGTGATCGGTTATTATTGAGTTAATTACAAGTGCAAGTGAAGGTAAATTCGATTTAAGCATAATATGATCCAAACAGGGGCCACTGTGATGTGTAGGAAAGCTGTGTGCTAGGAGCAAGCCATGAAAGGCGCATAGGTTGAGGTAGTCCTGAGCAGACGCATCAGCACTTCCTGGTAAAATATTGATATTAGTATCTCCAATTACAATCGTGTTTTTGATGGATGACAGGGTTTGCAAGGTCTCATTCAGAGAGTCAGTAAAAATGCTAGTATTTCTAAAAGACGGAGGTCGATATAATGCTAATATCGCAAATTCTGATCCAATTTTAACTAACAATCTGTTACAGTCGTGCATAACAGGTTCCTGAACAGAGACATTGAGATGATCTCTTGCATAAACTATCACCCCATCATTTTGGTTGTAATTGATATTACTTCTAAACATATTATATCCCAGCATTAGTGGTATGTTATATTGTTTAGAAAGCCAGCATTCGGTTAAAACAATAACGTCACAATTTATGTTTATCCGTTGCTGAAATGTACTAAAGCTCTCAAAATTCTTAAAAACACTGCGGATATTTTGTGTTAATATGGTTAGCGGTGTTTTGTAGCCGGATAGATATTGTTTGCAGTTTTCAGCTTCACAAACTTTGGACTCGGATACAGAGAAATTATCTAAATCATTAATCAAACTATTTATCATAATGGTAGTTAAAAAATAAAAATATAAAAAAGAAGGTCAGAAAAATAACTAATTTACGGCGCTCTTAGGCGCCTCCATAATCTACAGAATTGATGTACCTTTTTTCAGCCATTATTTTCGCGGGGCAGTCAGCAGCGCCTGTGTTATGCTTGTCTGGCTTTTTGAAATGCAAGCAAGTAGCGCATTTTGGTTCGTTTGCCTGTTTTGGACATTCTTTTATTGAGTGACCTTCAACACCACAGTGGCCGCAGGTATACGCTGTCTGTCGACAGAACTTGGCCGCATGTCCATACTGCTGACACTTATAACATCGGGTGACCAAAGTAAAGTCTCTCACGGGGCATGATGACTAATTTACAAAAACTCGGTCTTGTGATATCAGGGCTTTGCGTATGACTGCAGATACTTCAACTATGTAATTACAGGTCTCAGTGTCTTTCTTACCTGACTTATGACTTAACTTAATTGAGCTCAAAAACGTCTCAAGTCTGTAGTTCTGGAGTTTTTCGGCTATATTTTGCTTGTACAAATAGGTAAAAACCTCAGTTTCCTGCATGGATGTTGGCACTCCTAAAAACACAACCCTAGGCCTCCTTTTAGGGGGCTCGTCGACTGTTAGGCCTGAATTAGTTAGCTGCACCGATTGTCTCAGCTTCTCGATGTCGTCCTTCGTGTCGGTGCTGATGATTACACCGCCGTTCTTCGTCTTGCGCAGGCCTCTCACATGGAGCTTCATTTGTTCGGGGTTGATAATTTTTTGGACAAGAGTTTTGGTCTCATCGCTGGTCTTCAACTTGTCACTCGGGTATATGGCCACAGAACTTACATAACTCGGCTGGATAAAATTGTTGGCACCTTTCTTTACCATGTCAGCAAAGGAAGATCCCTGGGCAGGTTTCGTCGAATCTTCAATATTCAGCTTAAGGTTCTGTAGCTGCTGCGAAAGATCGAGTTGTTTTTCGAGAGTTCTGATTGTGTAGTACACCTGACGTACACCCCGTCATCTAGACCTCTCAGAATAGCAATAAAAGTGAAAAATGAGAAATAAGGGAAAGGAGAAAAAAATGAAAAAGGACACCGTGTTCCAGCTGTAACAAGATAGAAACGCGTTAGAATGTGGACGGTTTGGGAATCTCTTACGTGAGGCACGTGGCGTTCCACGAGGACAAACTCACCGACCTTTCCAACAAAAATTACATTGCCTCAGCGCACCCAAAATCCATGTGGGTGACAATCGCTAAGGCAAATTATATGTAGGCCTGTAACAATAATTTGGGATAGAACACGCACTATGTACTTGGACCAATAATTTTCGAAAGAAAACGAGATCTTACCAAATAAATGGAGGGTCGTTGCCTCGACACCTGTCAGAGGGTGTAGCAGAGCCCTACGCCATCAATAGGCCACGGTAAGGGCCGGATGCCAACGGGTTTAGAAAAAAATATATTAGACCATCCTGTCTAAAGTTCGTAAAGTGCCGATGTCACATTGACAGCTCGGTGACTCGGCGCGCACAGACAACCAATGACAGCTAAAGTGTCGTTCCGAAATTCACTAATCGATGAGAAGCATGTAACGATGTTTAAAACTCGTTACATGTGTTAAATGATGCAAAAAAATACTTTGTCATATATTGCAATTAAATGAAAAAAAAAATTAAACTCATAATTACTAACAAGTTCACTTTGTAAACAAAGATAAATTACAAATTAGAGTATTATATCCAAGATAAGAATGCTTGGAAACATGCTGGTCCAGCTCTATAGGACAATCTAGAGTCTAGACAAAACCAAACTTGTTGCTACTTTAATTACATAATTTATTATTTTTATGACATTGATTTACATTCTGTGATTACTTTAACTCACATACTTACTGACTTATTGCTTGTCTAAAATTTTTAGAAAATCGTATACTTTTACAATGTTTGTATATATGTGAGCACCATGTACGAGTATCTATCACATAATTAACTTATTTGTCATTGCTTCATTTTTAATCCTGTATACCTATTTTGGTATGGTAATTTTTATTATAGGTGCATCGTCTTCACATATAATTATATAATTAATGTGTACAAAATATTGTAACACATTTTAAAAGAGTAACGATTGAGTTTCTTGCTCATTCTTCTCCATACGAAACTACCTTTTGGAAGGGGCGACTAGAATCAATTCTATTTAAATGTTGACGTTCAAAAGTGCCTTTTATGTGCCTATTTGAAATAAGTGCTTTGACTTTGACTTATACAAAGTGGAGCAGGACGATTGACATTCCTTTAAACCACGTAAAGAGTGGCATGCTCTTTACCCGTATACAAAAATTCAATCAAATCCAATGAATACTTTAGCCACAGGAATTTATTTTATATTTTCTTATTTTTCAACATGATGTAGATCTGAGTCCGTAATAATAGGTAAACATTGTAAGGTCAGGAACCTGTGCAAAAAAGTACGATTCTATTGTCTACGTCTCAATATGTTGAAAGACAGAGAAAGGTGTCATACGACCCTACTCTGACGCACCCCGCCCACTCCCACAAAATACTACAATTAGAAAGAAAAAGAAATATTATTTACGCAAATAATGCATTAGTGGTGCATAGAAAATTGAGAGTGTGTGTGTGAGTGGAATATTTTCGGCAAAAAGTCCTTTACTCGGTAACTATGCCATAATGCCAGTCTGAGTCAGTGCATAGCGGCGCCCTTTGAGGAGAGCACACGCCTACTTTTTTATCACAAGACGAGCCGCACGCGCATTGTCGTGATTTTATGAAAAGTTTAAGTTGTTATTGTGATTAAAGACGATTTATGATAGTTGGATTAGTGCATAGTGTGCATAGGTTAGTGTGACTTACTGACAAAATATCAGACGACCCTGACTTTATATCTAATATTATGTGGACAGATGAGAGCACTTTTACAAGAAATGGTGTTTGGAATAGACAAAACCTAAGATATTGGAGTAACGAAAACCCGCGCCTGAGTCGAAAGTCTTCATTCCAGTACCGGTTTTCACTAAATGTCTGGGTTGAAATTCATAGGAACAAAATAATAGGTCCAGTGTTTATTGATGGGACGTTAAATGCAGAGAAATTCTTAGAACTTCTTAGTGGCCCAATGTCAGACTCTACGGACGATTTACCTTTGGACGTGTATGGACGACTGTGGTATCAATTAGACGGTGCACCCGCCCATTCCGTAGTGCCTGTTAGACAGCGACTAACGGATATGTTTGAAAGTCAGTGGATTGGCCGTTTTGGACCTATTCGATGACCAGCACGGTCACCGGACCTGACACCACTGGATTTCTTTTTGTGGGGGGCCGTAAAAAACGAGGTGTATGCACGAGGAGTGAACACTGTGGAGGATTTAAAAATTAAAATAATTAATGCCTTCGACAAACTTAAAAGAATGTCAGATGGGGACTTGTTAAGTTAAGACGAGTCCGTGAAAATTTAATAAGACGATGTCGCTTGTGCATATTGAACAACAGGGAAACCTTCGAAAATCAAAAAAAAATACTATTGCTGATTTAAATTCTGATTGTGATGTGATATTATGTGATTAATTATTCAATCAGTGATCTTTTATTAATTAACAACTCGCAACTTAGTGAGTTTATGCCGCTGATTTGTTGTTCTCCGTCTAAAGTACCTACGCCCAGCACCTCCGCCGCCCGCTGCACCCCGCACCACGCCGCGCAATAGGTCAGTGACTTTTCGTAGATAAAGCGTGTTTACTTTTTATGCAGTTGATCCTGCTATTTATTTTGTTTGAAAATTGCAATTTTTAAATTTTCCATTAATTACTAATCTTCGTGTTTTAAAATGTTTCGATGGACTAGTACTGTGCTCGTTTTAATTTAATGTCGTAATTCCAGATCCACATTGTATAGTCCCAAACGCATTTGGTAAAGGATTTCTTCGACATCATTTTACAACAAACGGCTGGTAAGAGACAAAAACAACAAGACGCTTTTAGCCTTATATTTATATGATTTAAACGATCGGATCGAGGGGGCCTTGTGGCGGGTCGATCGAACTTGCTGCGGTTCGTCCGTGGATGGATGACCATCTTTAGATACCAAGATCCCTCCGTTTCTCGGATAGCACGTTAAGCCGTTGGTCCCGGCTGTCTTTTGTGGATCTTTGACAGTCGTGACGGGTCGTCAGAAGCCCGAAAGTCTGACAACCAGTCTTACCAAGGTGTATCGTATTACCCAGTAACTGGGTTGTGGCGGCCAGATAGGCAGTCGCTCTATATAGAATACTGGTATTTAGGTGCATCTGGTTAGACTGGAAGCTGACCCCAACATAGCTGGGAAAAAGCTAGGGAGATGAAATACGATAGAATAGAGAAAATAAAAAAATTGCGAAAATATATTTTTTTGGCTTTAAATTTCTGTCTTTTATCCTCAGTGCCCCGTCACGTACACTCCAACCTAATATTTTAGTCTACAATTCACTGCAATCAATACTAAAAAAATCGATTTTCAAACATGATTACATGAACCGCATAGTTACATAGATTGATGAATTCGAACGCATGACTTATTGAAACCTGTATCAATGCATCATTAATGGCATGCTAACACTTCCGGAGATCATGACAGAGTAAAGCTGTATCAATATTATGTCCCGTTAGTGCTGGCTGCTTCATTATATTTATCCAGTCTGTGAACTGATGACAGAGTTGAAGTGCACTTTAATAATTCACAAATATGGTCGGTGTCGCTTTCAATAACCGTTCGCCGCGCGCCGGCCCGGTTCTTCCCCGGCCCGGTCCGGTCCCGCCCCGGCCCGGGGCGCCCGCGGCGCACCGTCTGCACTCGCCTCTAATTCGCTTTCCGTGTCGCGCGCTCATCTGTGATTGCTGTCCGATCTCACTTTTAAATTAATGAGCCCCCCGCCGCCGCCGTCCCCCCTCACCTAGTAGGAGCAGTCACTGCATAATATATCTCTGACCGACAATTGAATAACACCCGTCTGATATCCGCTTAGTTCATCAATCTACGTACAAGTTTTATAAAATTCTGCCGCTCCGTGAGAGCTCTTCAAAATATTTTCAGAGGTCGAGTACGTGGCCAGTAAAACCTAATAAAGCACGACGGCAAAATGCGGAAAAATGAGTAAAGTATGCTTCGGTAGATCATGGTAACACGGTTTTAATATGCATAAGGTTGGCAAAGAAAGAAATTGTGAGAAACCGTCATGGTGGTGGTGTAGGTACTAGGAGTACCAGGACACGTGCGGGCAATACCTACATGTTCACTAGAAGTACCAGGACACGTGCAGGCAGTACCTACATGTTCACTAAGAGTACCAGGACACGTGCGGGCAGTACCTACATGTGTGCTAATAGGGCGCGTCCTCCACGTCCTTGTTGAAACAAATACGAGGAATGTTAACTTCAGTATAATTTGAGTTGTCGCTATCAACTTGAGTGTATTTTGCTCTCTAGCTTAAGCAGGTATATACCAAATCTTATAACCTAAGCAAACAAAGAGATGATTCATTAATTCTGAACACATTCAATTATGCTTTTGTTTCTCTGTCAAATTCTATTTATTCTAGAAATCCATTTTGAACAAGCAAATCTGATTTACCGCCGACCCATGATGTAACGTAACTTTATAGGCTACGAATACAATAAGATTGCAGATGATCTAATGTTAATAGCTTCAATGTGACGCTTGGATTGACTGGAGCTGAGTATACATAGGTACGTACGTTTACTTATTCAAATCAAGTGACTACACCGGTATAACATTGTGTTCGTATCACCGCATGTCGAGGACAACCTGTGATAAAAAGGAGCAGGTGAGCGGTGTGGGGGCCAGGGGGGGGGGGGGGGAGCGGTAATGTACGGTGTGACACGGAAGAGATCACTCGCGGCGAGGGGGTCGTACAAATGCGGTAATTTGTACGTTATCGAGGCGGCCACCAGCGCGCCATAATACGTAAGATCTTATACATGACTTACAAAAACCGAACTCTCACTAAGAATTCTCGGAGCAGCTACTCATTGTTCCTTCGTAATATTTAATTATTTCGGGTTCTTGACTGTAGCAAACACCCCACTCACTCTCACACCCACTATTATTCCAATTCTCCTTACACTTCACCTACACACATTACACACACCATACCAAATTGTTTTATTTTTGATTTTTTTGGTTAATTAATATAGACGTGTATTCTTTTTATTTCCGTCATCAATAAATAATTTGTCTAGAGTTTGATTGTTGACCATTGTAATGATAATAGATATAATTCGGGGTGAGAGCCCGGTGATCTGCCACACAGGGTATCCTATTATGGACGCCAGTCTCTCACAAAGGATCATATTATTTTATGCATTTTTGTCAAAACGATATCATTCTTGTCTCTATGGTTAAAAATAAAGATTATAATTATGAATTAGAGGTGAGGGGTGGGGGGGTGGTGTATATCGGTATCAACATAACTGTACTGGATTTACACAGTCGCAAAAACATAACTAGCAGGTGTTATGAGTTTGTGACGTGAACCGGTGACGTTCCTAACATACTGTGTACAGTGTGTGTAGTATTTCAGGTAGCAGAAGAGACATCAGTCTGAACAGTTGGTTTTATTTATATGTCAGAGTTGGTCCCACAGACAGTAAAAGTAGTTCGTTACGTACTGTTATGAACAAATACATGTATGTAGTAAATGCACAGTAAGCGAAAACCCCCGTCGCTTCTACTTTAACGCAAAATTATAAAAAGGCCAAACCATGCGGTTTAGGCAATCAGTCCATCCGATTAGTCAATCTATTCATTCAATCAGTCAGAGCAAGTGTTTCTTTGAGTGTAAAATTTCAGTATAATAAATTGTGTTCTTTAGCAGTATAAAAGTGTTTTTTTTTAAAAAAGGACCCACGGAACGCCATCCTAACAAATTTGGTGTCAGAAGCGGGACCCAGGAAAATCGTTGAGTACTGGGATCTATATAGGTGTAGGCGTCGCGAATTCATTCCACTCGTCTGCACCATTATATGTATTTGTTGGTTCCGTGGTCAAGAAGTCCTTTTGTAAAGCGGCCGACGATCAGCCTTGGGTTGTCCAAAAGCCTAAGCCCGCGCTGCGTAACTCTAAGTGGCCGACGATAAGTCTTGGGTTGTCAAAAAAAAAAAAAAACCTAAGCCCGCGCTGCGTTACTCCACGTGGTCGACGATAAGCCTCCACTCTCAAGTGTGAGCCCGCATCACGCCAGAACACTCCCTGCTGCCTTGTGGTCGACGGTCAGCCTCCACTCTCGAGTGTGAGCCCGCATCACAAAATCATTCGAAGGACCTGACCTGGTGGTCTGACTCATCCATCCATCCATCCATCATCAGCCACGTGGTCAAAGCACACCACGTGTAACAAGAACTCGACGTGACGACGTGTGCCCTGTAATACGACCCGCTGAGTCGCCAGGTGTCACCGCTGTTTTCCACACTACGTTACGTGTGACGTAATATCCAGAATGTTCGCGATTGCTGCTACCATATCGCTGCTACTGTGAGTTCTCTTATCTTTTTATCTTATCAAGTTTAAGTGCTCTTAAATCAAGTGAATTGAATTTTTCCAATTTTCTAATTTTGCGAGATTTTTTAAAATTATTTACAACTTTTACAATTTCTTATACTATTTTATATACAATTTTTATTTACAATTTGTGCATGTTTTGTCTGATGGTCTGTAGTAGTCTAAATTAATTAAAACTTTAATGCCTCTAAAACAAGAGAGATCCGAAGAAATCGCGTCTTCATCAAACTCATATAGTTCATCCGAGGACGATTCGCCACAAAAACAAAAAATTAAAATGTCCGACAAAATTACCCTTTCTGTCCTCACGAAGTTCATCAAACCTTTTAACGGAGATCGCGAATTGTTACCTGCATTTTTAACAAACTGCGAAAATGCATTTTCTCTAGCAACTACAGATCAACAGAACGTCTTGTGTAAATATATCATCTCGCAGTTGGAAGGCAAAGCTCAATTAGCCTGTTGTTTGAAAAAGTTTAACAGTTGGTCAGAGATTAAACAATTTCTTAAAACTACCTTTGGAGAGAAAAAACACTCCACTCATTTATTAGTCAAAATCAAAATCAAAAGTCATTTATTCAAATTAGGCTGAGAATCAGCACTTTTTGAACGTCAAAATCACATAAGACAGTCCCCCCAAAACGCCCACCCTTCACCACTTCCTAGTGCTTTAGCTGGGAAGAAGAAGTGGCGGAACAAACTCCCCAGCAGCACTGCTGTCTGTTCAGTTAGAAGAACTGGATTCTATACATATAGTAATAAATAAATTAACATTACGAAACACAAAAATATTAAAATTATTTGCCATATGTCAGCTAGCACACGCCAATATTTAAAACTATACTCAAGCATAAATAAATAATAAAAACAAAAACGCAAACAGAACTTAATACATAATAAAAAGCCTCCTGACATAAAGGGCGTGCCCGCTTACATATGCAATGCTGCATTATGTTTTTTTATATGTATATAGCTGTAACTAGTAGCCACAAATGATAAACTAGGACCTTCGAAGTAAAATAAAGAAACATTAATTTCTAATAACAATAACAAAACCATAGTCAGCAAGCTGACCTGCCACCACAAGCAGCACCCGTTCACGAGCATAACGCAAAGATCAGCCATTACCCCCCTCGCCATATTTGAGGGAAGGAGGCAACCCGACCCCCGACGCTACCGCAAGCATTGACATCTAAGGGAGCATGACGAACTTGCTGCCGGTTGCTCAAAAGAATAATATGATGAACTGTCGAGGTCACTAGCTAACCATATATTGCAATACAACTCATTAAAAAACATTGAAATGAGTAGATTATGTCAATAATAAATAAAAATTAAATTAAACTAAGGTGACTAATAAATATAGTCAAATAAAGTAAACAATTATATGAACTCGTATAACTTGTCAGTAGGTAAGCTAATTTTGGAGAAAGAACATAAACATTGTCTTGAGTTAATCACAGCGACCAACTATTTTTATCGTTTAAGTAATCGTTGATTGAATAGTATGCCTTTGAACAAAGGTTGGATTTTACTTTAGCTTTAAACGCATTAAAAGGCAATTCTAACAAAGAAGAGGGAAGCTTGTTATAAAAGTTTATACCAAGCCCAACAAATGAGTTATGGACCTTATGAAGCCGGTGAAAGGGAGCACGTAGTTTCTCCTTGTTTCTAGTGTTAATATTATGAATATCACTGTTTTTTGTGTATAAGTGTATATTTTGCCTAATATATAAGATGTTGGCGAAGATGAATTGTGAGGCCACCGTGAGAATACCAATCTCTTTAAAAAAATCTCTCAGAGTAACTCTAGCACCTAGCTGGTAAATTGCTCGTACAGCTCGTTTTTGCAGAACAAATATATTTTGAATATCAGCGGCTTTGCCTCACAGCAGAATGCCGTAGGACATGACGCTATGAAAATAACTGAAATAGACTAGCCGAGCTGTATCAACGTCAGTGTATTGTCTTACTTTCCTGACGGCATAGGCGGCCGAACTGAGCCTTCCCGCTAGGCATGATATTGTGGATTTACAAAACTGCAAGCAATTGCCTTCCGAAGACGTGATGCAGTTCTCCATACGAATTGAATCATGTTTAACACGACTGCAATCTGACATCCATTATAGCTGTGAAAATGATAAAGAACTTATAGGTCGAATAGCCGCCATGGAAGATTTGGTCCTTAATACATTCTTGTTAGGGTTGAACGCTAATTTTTCTCATATTGTGCGGTGTAGGTCCCCGAAAACTTTATCTCAAGCAATTACACATGCTATCGAGGAGGAAAAGCTTTATAATCTTTCAAAACTTCCCTCTCGTTCTAACAAACAATGCACAACATCTAATAAGAGCGGTCATGTTGCTTCAGAATGCTATAAAAACAAGTATAGGCACTTTTCACCTAATGTGCATCACTTAAATTCGGCACAAAATAATTCTAATCAAAATAAACCAAGTTCTCAATTTGATCCTAATAAATCATGTGCTTACTGTAAAAAACGTGGACATCTGATAAACGAATGTCGTAAACTTAAATTTAAAAACAATAATAATTCGCAGACTGATCCACGTAACTCTACACTATCAAGTGCAAGTGCACCGAGCTCAAATAACGTGTCGAGCGATAATCGTTCTAATGTGAATCATGTAGACACTTGTGACAGCAATAATAGTTTAAACTAAATACGGTTTCGGTTCCGTGTCTACTGAAACCTCATAATAATTATATAAACGACATGAATGTCTCTACATTTCCGTCAAACTGTGTTCTTAAATTTTCTCCAACACAGGTTAGCGCAAATAAAGGCACAATAAGCCCTTCAAACTGTGTTCCTAAGTTATTCCCAACACAGGTTAGCGCAAACAATAAGACTACGTGTCCTTCAAACTGTGTTCCTAAGTTATTCCCAACACAGATTAATATTCATACACAGACTCTTAAGCCCTCTAATAAAAAAATAAACTCCGATTCGAATTTGGAAAAATCGAGTTTTTCTTCCAGGGATTCCTTACGTGAGACAAAAACATTTACTATTAATTGCATCAATAACAAAGTTTCTTTGCCTCACGTTTATTTAAAAACTAATTATAATGACAAGCCCTTGTGCTTTTTGATAGACACTGGTTCCGCAATTTCATTAGTCAAACGTTCCAGTTTACGTAATAAACCAGTGCTTAGCCCTGAAATTATAAAACTTAAAGGCTTAAGTGATAACGATTCCTATTGGGAATCTCTAGGGTCTACTAAAATCAGTTTTGAGTATAATGTCTCGCCAAAAAGTAAGATAACATTCGACTATACGTTTCACGCGATTATCGATACGATCAACTTAAATTACGATGGTATCATTGGTAGTGATTTTATCCAACATTTTAGTATAAATATTCAATACTCCAATAACACCCTTAATTTAGAGGGTTACGAGCTACCTATTTGTTGCACTAAACCATCATATGTCATACCCCCGCGGTCAGAAACGGTCATTGAGTGTCCAGTTTCAAGTTTATCAGAGATTGGCGACTCAAAGGAAACATTGATTTTAGATAAAAAAAATTGCGAAGGTGTATTTTTAGCAAACTGCATAGTAAGCTTAAAGTCGAACAACAGAGTTAATGTTTCTGTTCTCAATACCACTGAATCTGAAGTGGAAATCGACAATTTTCAAGTTCAATTAATTCCATTTGAACTCCCAATTTCTGAATCAGATGACACTAAACTCGTTCATCAAATAAATTCTGTAAATATTGACCGATCTCAGAAAGTTCTCGATCAAATAAGATGTTCTCATTTAAACGCGCAAGAAAAGAAAGCTTTAATGAACTGTCTTTCTAAATATACAGATATTTTTCACCTCGATGGTGAATTTTTAACTCATACAAATGTAATTAAACATTCTATTAATACTGGAAATGCAGCTCCTATTCACGTTAAATCGTATCGCTTCCCGGAAATTCATAAAGATGAAGTTGAAAAGCAAATCAAGAAAATGCTTAATCAAAATATTATTCGTCCCTTAACTTCCCCTTGGAATGCCCCTGTATGGGTGGTCCCAAAAAAAATAGATGCTTCCGGCCAACAAAAATGGCGAATTGTCATAGACTATCGGCGTTTAAATGATGTCACGGTTTCAGAGGTTTACCCTCTCCCACTCATAACCGACATTTTAGACCAATTAGGTCATTCAAAATATTTTAGTACGCTCGATTTAGCATCAGGCTTCCATCAATTATTGCTTAATTCCAAGGACACTGAAAAGACAGCATTCAGCGTTACCACTAATAGCATTTCAGGACAATTTGAATTTACGCGAATGCCTTTCGGACTTAAAAACGCTCCCTCAACTTTCCAAAGAATTATGAATCTAGTCCTTACAGGATTACAAGGTCTTCACTGTTATATCTACCTAGATGATTGTATTGTTTACTCACACGACCTTGAATCTCATATGCTTAAGCTGGAATCAGTATTTTCCAAACTTAGAGAGGCAAATCTAAAGTTACAGCCTGATAAATGTGAATTTCTGCGACAAGAAGTTGCCTACTTAGGACATTTTATCACAGACAACGGTGTTTCGCCTAATCCCGATAAGATCAAGGCCATTTCCTTATTCCCAACACCGGAAAATCCCAAAGATATAAAATCTTTCCTTGGATTAACTGGTTATTACCGTCGATTCATACAGAATTTCTCTCACATAACTAAGCCTCTTACATCATTATTAAAGAAAGATGTTAATTTTAATTGGTCTCATGAACAAGAGCAAGCTTTCAATACTCTCAAACAAAAGCTTATCTCGGCTCCCTTGTTACAATATCCAGATTTTTCTCAGCCCTTTATAGTAACGACCGATTCCTCAAATTATGCCGTCGGTGCAGTTTTATCTCAAGGCGAGATCGGTAAAGATAAGCCTATTGCATATGCGTCTTGAACCTTAAATAAACAAGAAGGTAACTATTCAACTACTGAGAAAGAGCTCCTCGCTATTCTTTTCGCCGTAAACACATTTAGGCCCTATCTCTACGGTTATAAGTTTAAAATTGTAACGGATCACGGGCCTTTGACTTGGTTATTTAACGCAAAAGATCCAGGAGGACGTTTATTAAGATGGTGATTAAAATTAGAAGAGTATGAATATGAAATCGTTTATAAACCTGGCAGAGTAAATAGTAATGCAGATGCATTATCTCGTTATCCAGTAAATACTGTGACTACACGTAGTTCTAAATTAAACTCAACTACTTATGAAGAATATTTTAAAAAGCAATTTACAAAAACTATCTGTATGATTGATACAAAAATTGAGGAACACAATCAGAGTTTACATACAGCAAAACAAAAATCTATTGCTTGTCCAGCATCCCTAGATTTAGACAATTCTATGCCCCATTGTGAAAAATTGTTATCAACTATCGACAATTCTGAAGAATATCGCGCAGGCGAACGCGAACTTGACACCGTACAGGTGGTCAATTGTAAAAACAATAAAGTATTATATTTCTTATTTACTAAAGTTCATCACTTTGACGAAACAAGTTACAAAGCTATTTATAATTATAACCTACTAGTAAAACTACGAGACGAAATCATGTCCAAAACTGATTACGACAAAGAATTAGCTTTGCCCGATTTACCCGAGATTTATCTTAACACTCCAAGACGATTTGACAAAATTTTCGTGTGCTTATCCAATGATTACTTGTACAACTGATGAAGTTGCACGCAACCTCATCCATTTCTTTTCTTTATTCGGTTTTCCTAAATTTTTGCTGACCGATCAAGGTACAACCTTTACGTCTGAGCTATTTAGACAACTAAACGAAATACTTAAAATTAAAAACATATTTTCTTCTCCTTATCATCCTCAAACAAATGGCGCACTAGAACGTAGTCACGCCACTCTTAAGGAGTACCTAAGGTCATTTGTTAATGACAATCAGGACGACTGGCATTGCTATCTTGCTACAGCGATCCTGTCATACAATACAACTCCGCATTGTACAACCGAATTTACACCTTTTGAACTTCTATATGGCTATAAGCCGTCAATTCCTAGTAGTGTTTACGAGTCCAAAGATAACACCACTTATCAAGAATACATTCGCGCTTTACAATATAGGATGAAATATTCTCGTGATAAAGCTATAGAAAATATGAATAAAAGTAAAGAATCTTCAAAAAAATATTACGACTCAGCTGCGCGAGAAAAGACATATAAAACTGGTGACTTAGTTTATTTAAAACACCACCACAGGCTCCTTAAAGCTTTATCCCCTGTGTGGAAGGGACCTTATAAAATAACTAAAACACACGGAAAAAATAATATTACCCTCTGCGTTAACCGAAAATACATAAAATATCACGTTAACGAAATAAAACCAGCGTGAATATATTTGTTTCAGGTGTGTCGTGAGTTCAAGTATTTCCGAGCCGATCGAAATTATTTAACATAGCCCCGGTATTTATTTTGATACGGTATTTATTTATCGTCTACTTTCATAATGACTATTGGAATGTCATTACTCACATAGATATTGTTCCTATTCAACCCTTTATGGAGAAAGTTGAAAACACCATACAAAGTGTATCCACTTTTTGTGAGAAAGCTAATAACTTAGTTGACTATAAAGTAGATTGTAAAGATATTATTAATCCTCTAGAGATACTTATTAATTCTAACAACCTCAAACTGGATTCGTTATCGCATCTAATTTCGGATAACCGCCATAAACGCGCAATTGAATTTGGAGGTGAAATTTTAAAATTTTTCTTTGGCACCTTAGATGCTGATGATGCAAGAAAATATGACGATGCTATTAATACATGTCAACAAAACGAGCATCATATTTACTCCCTAATGAAGGATAACATTCATGTTATTCGTTCTACTATTAATAATTTTAACGTATCCATACAAAGATTAAATGATAACGAAATTAAACTAAACAATCGAATTGAAAAACTTAATTATATCTTTACTGCTAATTCTAAGACTAGTACTAACTTAATAAATTCAGAAAGATTTAACTCTATCTTTAATATTATAGAAGGATCATTATTGTCTATTTCTAACATTTTAGATACTATTTTAAACTCAATTTTATTTGCTAAAGCAAACATTTTACACCCATTCGTCATGACTCACAGGAAATTATACACTGAGTTATCAAATAACATTCAATTAAAAAGAACCTCAGAATTCCCGGTTTCACTGACGTTGCAAAACATTCACACTATAATTGATTTGTCTAAACTAACTGTGTATTATTATAACAACAAACTAATGTTTATCATACAAGTACCTTTGATAAATCCTATAAAGTTCAACCTATATAAGAATTTGCCGCTACCTACTCCACGTGATATTAAGCACTATTTAACTTATGTTTTAATTCATCCTTCCAAGTTATATGTAGCAATAACGGATGACAGATTAAGTTACGCCTTATTAGATAATATAAGCAAATGTAAGCAGGTTAATAATGACTATATTATTTGTCCTTTACCATCAATTTTGTCAACAATCAATAATCTTTCATGTGAATCGAAATTATTGACAGAAGTTACCCTGTCGCTTCCCGAAAGTTGCGAGTCCAAGGTCATTTATGGTAACATCAATGTTTGGCAAAAATTGAATGATAACAGGTACATCTATGTGCAATCTAAACCAAATAAGTTGACAATGAAATGTAATAATAATATTACAGATTTTGTTTTACAAGGGACAGGTATTTTATCTGTAGAAAGTAACTGTGTGGCATTTTTCCAAACATTACAATTTCACCCATCGAATAAATACAAAAGCATTGTACCAACTTAAATAATTTTAAATTTTGATTTAACTGTAGATGATTGTTGCAAATACAACTTTGTTAACCAAAGTTCTCATCTTGTCAACCCAATCAGTCTATCTAATGTTGATTTGGAATCTTTAAAATTAGCCTCGCATAAGTTAGACAATTTAGATAATGAAATTAAAAGCAGTGAAAATTAGTCCCACATTGTAAAATATGGTACTTATTTCTCAGGGCTGACCTACGCCATGATATTGGCAATATTTTGTTATTTAGCTTATAAAATTTATAAAAAAATGCTTTGGTAATAGAAGTTCCATGTGTTGTATTCAAATTTATAATCAATGTTACAATAAGAAGAAAATTAGAACAGATTAATGTATCAAATTCAATAGAACTTACTGAAATTTCGGAAGATCCTGAAAACGACAACAAGTCTATAAAAAGTCTCCCAAACATTCAAATTACTAAAGATGTTGCTTTTAGAAACTTAGCCAGATCAAATCGAAATCTTAGTAACTTCTAATCTAAATAGAATTCTAAATAGAATAAGTAGTTGTATTAGATAATAATTTTTATTTTTCCCTGGGACTTAACTATCTATAAGAAGTATGTTCTTGTTGAACTGACTAAAATAAATGTTAAGTGGGTATAATTTAATAATTAAAATATTTTTATTGGGATCAAATATTATGTTCAATGTTTTAAATTTAATGGGTATAGTTTTAATCAGTTTTTATATTGTATACTGAGTTTTATTTTAAAATTAAATTACTATTGAATGAATTAATTATTCTATTTGTCCTTCACTTTATCCAAAATATAAAATAAAGCTCAGTCTAAAGGGGGGAGATGTTATGAACAAATACATGTATGTAGTAAATGCACAGTAAGCGAAAACCCCCGTCGCTTCCACTTTAACGCAAAATTATAAAAAGGCCAAACCATGCGGTTTAGGCAGTCAGTCCATCCAATTAGTCAATCTATTCATTCAATCAGTCAGTGCAAGTGTTTCTTTGAGTGTAAAATTTCAGTATAATAAATTGTGTTCTTTAGCCGTATAAAAGTGTTTTTTTTTAAAAAGGTCCCACGGAACGCCATCCTAACAGTACGCCCTTCTTTTACCTGTTTGTAGACAATATTCATAAGTAGGTACCAACCCCTGACAGCTTTCAAATAAAAAAATCGACAGGCACCTCTGAAGTTTAATGTGGTGACATAGTACACTACATAGGTGAGTAGATGAGCAGCGCGGGCGGCGACTCACTCATTAACATTAGCATTTTAAATCAAACAATGGACAGGCACCTCTGAATTTTAATGTGGCGACATAGTACACTACATAGGTGAGTAGGTGAGCAGCGCGGGCGGCGACTCACTCATTAACATTAGCATTTTAAATCAAACAATGGACCGGCACCTCTGAAGTTTAATGTGGCGACATAGTACACTACATAGGTGAGTAGGTGAGCAGCGCGGGCGGTGACTCACTCATTAACATTAGCATTTTAAATCAAACAATGGACAGGCACCTCTGAAGTTTAATGTGGCGACATAGTACACTACATAGGTGAGTAGATGAGCAGCGCGGGCGGTGACTCACTCATTAACATTAGCATTTTAAATCAAACAATGGACAGGCACGTCTGAAGTTTAATGTAGCGACATAGTACACTACATAGGTGACCGTGAGTAGGTGAACAGCGTGGGCAGCAACTCACTCATTAACATTAGCATTTTTAATCAAACAATGGACAGGCACCCCTGAAGTTTAATGTTGTGACATAGTACACTACATAGGTGACCGTGAGTAGGTGAGCAGCGTAGGCGGCAACTCACTCATTAACATTAGCATTTTAAATCAAACAATGGACAGGCACCCCTTTTTTTTTTTTTTTTTTTTTTTTTTTGTGGGTGGGAAATCATCATATAACTTCTCCCGCTCTGGGCAGAGCAGGAGGGCGTGTCAGACTCTTACTGACTAAAACCCACCCGTGTTCCTTCAGTTGCCTGTGCCAGGGGCCACGGTGACCCTCTTGGACTTTTCCGCAACCCTAGCAGGCATCGGTCCTAGCAAACCCCGTCATTGGTGCTGACATCTCTTTGAGGCGCGCGTGGAACACAACGCGCCGTCGACCCGGGCCTGGTCCTTATCGAACGGCGAGCTGCCCATTGCTCGCCGTTCGCAGGCCCGCGCCTACGGTGGCCGGGAATCGGCTTGCGATTCCCGACGCCCAGGGAGTCTCCTGCGGCGGCTAGGGGCGTGAGGGCGCAAACTTTGCCTCTCCCTCACGCGTTCCGCCTCCTCCTTCGCGAACATTACTGCTTCGCAGAAGGAGGTGACGGCTTCCCAAGCCCTCTCGCTCCGTACCATGGCCTGGACCAAGGCCGGACGCGAGAGATCGCCACCGCCAATCGCCTCCACGAGGACACGGCGTTGCTCCGCCCAAGCCGGGCAGACCTCCACCGTATGCTCCACCGTGTCCTCCGGGCGATCCACACAATGGTGACACCCGGGCGTTTCCTCCCGCCTTATCCGGAACAGGAACCTCCCGAAACAACCGTGTCCGGTGAGGACCTGCGTCAGGCGGAAGGTGAGGACGCCGTGGCGCCTCTCTAGCCACTCCTCAAAGAGGGGACTTATCGCCGCAATTGTGGCGTGCCCAGCGCTGGGTTGCGACAATCGCACTCTCCATGCCGCCCTGAGATCCCGCCGGAGCTCTGTCCGCTGTACCGTGATTTCTCGCGGCAGCGGAGCTACGCCCCGGCGTTTCGCCTCCTCGCGCCACTCCCAAACGTGCGCGAGGACTTTTGCAGGCACCCCTGAAGTTTAATGTTGTGACATAGTACACTACATAGGTGACCGTGAGTAGGTGAGCAGCGTGGGCGGCAACTCACTCATTAACATTAGCATTTTAAATCAAACAATGGACAGGCACCTCTGAAGCTTAATGTTGCGACATAGTACACTACATAGGTGAGTAGATGAGCAGCGTGGGCGGCGACTCACTCATAACATTAGCGTTTCCATTCGCAACTAAATTCATCATTTCTTCGATGTGTTGACCTTTTCCACATGAATTAACTCACTTTCGGATATTTATATTCCGGACGGCTAGCTTCAACATTTATCGTGTCCAGTCTGTACTCGAAGTACGTTATGTCCGCTAGGGGAGGAACGAAGCATGTTTGGGGGTTTATTATTTTGATTTCGATCTTGATTTACTGTAACACGTTATACTGGTGACTGTGTAGGAGACACAGTTAAGCGCTCGGCGCACATCAGTACGGCCGGGCGCTGGTCGTGCCGCGTCATGTATGTAAGCACACATCTGTCTGTACATGCAACTGAACAAAACACAAAGAAAGTAATGTGTTCTTACGCCGACTTATTAATGTCACTCGAAATAGAAAGAAATGGGCGGAAAGCTTAAGTTTCCTTAGAAAGCGATGCGGTCTTAAGACGGCTGCAAAATGACGATCGGTTTAACCTAAAGCGTTCTCTACAATGACACCGACGCGCGGCGTCGGTGTCATTGTAGAGACATGGATCGTATGGTGGAAACCATAGCTCCACCTACTACGCTACACATATTTACGCTTCAACACTTTTCCAAGTTACTTGTAGGGGAAATCTTTCACCATTATATCAGCCAGAATAACCTGATGTTATCAAATGCAAGGAAACCTCCAAACTGCAAATATTTCATTAATTTCATACATGTGAGTTCAGTTGGCACATAATTTGCAACAATATAATATTTCGCTAAAAAGGAAGTTGTGTAAGAGGATTACACATAGGGCATACAATTATCCGGTCCAATTTACTATTCGGTTATTTCGGATACTTCCAAAACTTTTACTTTTCGGATATTTTGGATACCACTGTAAAAAATGTAAATCAAACTAATATAAATTTCCAATCGACATTTCTATTACACAAACTCTACAACAATTGTGTAATTATACTTATGTTTAGTATAATTACACAATTAGTATAATTATAATAAGTATAATTACACAATTGTTGGCCCAAAATGAATGATCTCCTTTAGGATGCGTACTAACGCATCCTTAAAGGAGATCATTCATTTTGGGCAAAATTATGAAAGTATCGGCCACACAAAACAACGTTATATTCCGTTATGGCGTTACCCTGAGCAAATAACCTTGAGCATTCGTTCCCTCTTTGCCGCACCTCACCTCTAGAATACTTCGTAAAACATTACTAGCGCCACCTGGCGAACAATTTATGAACATAAGAAGAAATCACAGACTTTGGAATACAAAGTCACACGACATGCAATAAAAAAAAAATCTTTAAACGGAAGAAAGAAACGTATGAATTCTGTTATTATACTTACTGTACGTCCATGAATACTTTAAATTTTTATTCTAATACTAGTTTATTATTTATGGTGCGGTGTTTATTTTTTACATGTTATTCAGACAGCGATAATAATAAAAGTAGAAAAATAACTTATACAACAAAGTCAATTTTATTATAATTTATTTATACAAATAATTATGATTTTGACTATTTTAACAGTCTTTTTAAACAATAAAAAAATATCTTAGAAATCAATTTTAACTGAAATGAAACTTTGTATGTATACAGCGTGGCGCTGCAATGGCGACATTCATATAACACATAAATAAGTTTTCACATTTTCGTTTCATGAAAAAAAAAACATTATACATTATTATTTACGGATTTATTTTAAATTTTAGAAAATAGCATCTTAGAGCAACCTGTAGGTACTTAAAGAACTGTCGCGCAGCGGTCATTTGCCGGGGTCACGGATCATAATTTCGCATCAATTAAATTAAAACGAATAAGCAATACTATTAGGATGAAACTAATGCATAGAGTAGGTGAATTGAAGCAAATTTTCTTTATTGGCGCTCCCCCTTCCACCAGCCGCCGCGCCGTCCCTAACCCGAATTCTTTTTTTGCTTTTCTAGTGCTAGTCGAACCAGTGTCCTTGGCGCACTTTTTCACACTAGTGCGCATAATTACGTCGCGAAAAAGACGCTTACCTATTGTTTTATTTATTTATTTTTGTGTAATTAGGATAGTAATTAGATTATGGTACTGCGATAAAGACGCTTTGATTTGTTTTCGTTTTCTTATCTATTAGGTACGTTTACATCTCTTGCGATACGGACGCATTTATTTGTGTAATTAGTGCTTCTGTAAACTTGTGATCGTGATGGCAGTGATTAGTGATGACAGTTATAACTAATAGTAACAAGAGAGGGTGATATGAAAAGTGTTTGACTAAGCACCTCCGCTGTATGCACCACTTGCGCCACTCGGTTTCTTTTATATTATGCCGTCAAAGAATCGGACCGATCACGAGTAGGTACAAGACGCGATGCGCGGTTGCCAGCGCGCGAATCGACGCGCTGCCGCTTCGAGTTAACGTAAAGTAGCTAGGTAAGTAATTTAATGAATGACTTTTTGCATTTTAAATCACTAGCCCTACCCGTGTGTTAAATTAATGTCACCATTGTAGCGCCACGTTGTATGTAGTTTGGATGACAAAACTATAATTTGTTATCTTGGAACTGATCAGATGATTGATCCAGAAGGTGGATAGTGGAACTTTTCAGTGGCTACTAGCATTTCATTTTCATTTATTTATTCATAACCAATTGACATTGTGTTGAACATCACATATTAAATACAATTTATCACATGCAGAAACAATACATATAAAAGCCTAATTATAATTGATGTGAAATGTTTAATTCAAGAGTCAATTCATATAAGATAATTAATTATGTCAACTAATAAATACAATGTCAAAATAATAGTAAGTAAAATGTCAAAATTAATGTCAAAAATATTAGGAGTACAACTTCATCAAGGTCCACGTGAAAAGCACAGTGTTAAAGTCAAAAGATAATTTTAATTTAAGGCTTGTTCACTACTATTAATATAAGTGACTATGACTGTGACTAGTTTTATCATTTGTCATAAATTCTGATACCGAGTATAAACATTTTCCCAACAAGAAGGCTTTCAATTTAGATTTAAAAGAGTGAGAGCTATAAATTAATAATTTTAAATCAGTCGGTAACCTATTAAATAACTCCACTGCTTGATATTTGGAACAATGCTTAGCTATCTTAAAATTTGGTAAACCAATTAGGGTTTCAGCTATGAGGTCAAGTTCTATGAAGCTGCATCCCAGTGATCCATGGTTTGAAATACGTTTTAATTTGGAAAGGAAGTGGCTGACTTCAATAATTCTTCTGTTTATTATTCTTTCTTTTTTTCTTCTTTCTTTCTTTCTTTTTTATTCTTTCTTTGAAACTAAAATAAAAACTCACTTTTATTACAAAAACAATCATACTAGAATATTCCACGTTCTGACTTTTTTTCAGCTGAAGCTGTAATTCATTTTTTTTTTTTTTTTTGTGTATGGCATCTCGCCGTTGGCCTTGCCTTGAAAATCATTTTTTTGTGACCATACCTGAGGCTTAAAATCTCCCAACATACCTGATAATTGTCAGAGCTAATCTGTAAATGGTGAATCAGACTTTCTGCTTCTCCAGTCACCTTACTCTTCAAAAACAGAGTGACGACCCTAATGCGATTGCTGAATCAGCAGTGAGAATATTGTAACGAAGCACCGGTGGGTCGCTCGCCAGTCGCTCAATGCGCTTGAGCGCCCAGCGTGGACCGTCCCTTTGTGGGGCCGATGGATTGCGGCCGCCCGCGGTCTGGGTGGAGACGTCGAAAAGAATTTAGCGGTGTTTCGATAACGTCTCCACCTCCACCGCGACACGCCAGTCCCGGACACATTGCGCGACCACGGGGCTAGCGAACGAGACGTGCACTATGGACCCACCCCGCTGCCGCACGCACGTATAGTCCGGACCCCGATTGAGGACGGCCAGACCCGTATGATTGCCCACTCTTTCAAGACCCACGCCCCTAGCATCAGTGACTGGCGACACGGATTCAACCACTCCGTAATGCTCTGGAGCAAAAAATCCTGAGTTCTGGCACAGTAGTTGATCGTAGTTTTCCATTATAGGTAATAGTTTCGATTAAAAACCTTTAATTTAATTACAAAAAAAAAAAAAAAATTGCACCTTAAACATTGGTTTCATACATAATTTCAGGCAGTCCCAGTAAGTGACCAAAGTACTTGTGTTGGAACTCTCTCGCCCATCACTAACATAGTAGCTGAACAATGTTAAATTATAAATTACAGCTCTCGATGTGTGAGGTGTGCACTTATGTGTGTAGGGGGGTAAGTGTGCTGAGGGTGTGTATGTGTGGGGGTTGGGGGGAGGTGGGTTTGTGAAAGTGTAAAGTATGATCTAGGTTATCCGAACTAAAATATTTTCTGTTTCTTCGTATGTAAAGGATTTTAACCATTCAGTTATTGTTTTTTACAATCGTATAACAGCAGGGGATATATGTTTAACTTATGGTTTAGTTTAATATAGATGTATGTTGATTGTGTAACATATTGACGGCCAGCAAAAACTGTTCGAACCCCTGGAGAGTGAGCCACTATATCTTTTCGCCTTCTCTTTTGAGTAGCTGAGTCTAACGGTAACGAATTGAGAGTAAGTTGCTAACTTTATATAGGTTTTTTGTAGGGAACCTAATGGTTTAAAGTACATCACCTTAATAAGCGAACGCTGAGCTCTTTCCAGATCGAGAACATTTGTCTTAGTAGCTCCACTCCATATTGGGATGCAGTAGGTAATTACAGATAGCGCCAAAGCTGTATATATCTTGTTTATAAGCTGAGCAGAGATCACGTGACGCAAATTTTTTAATACCCAAATTAGCTTCCTAACCCTTTTCATGAGGATCTCAATGTGCAGGTGATAATGATTTTAATAATGATAATGATTTATTTATTTTTTTCTCTCAAAAAGGTACAGACAATGGATCGTATTGTATAAAATCAAATTAAATTTGTAACCTTTGTGTGGGTGTGTGCAGGTGCTATGATAGTCTTTGATCAATAATTATGCTCAAGTATTTCGTAGAGCTAGCTTGTTGAATCAAAATCAAAAGTCATTTATTCAAATTAGGCTGAGAATCAGCACTTTTTGAACGTCAAAATCACATAAGACAGTCCCCCCAAAACGCCCACCCTTCACCACTTCCTAGTGCTTTAGCTGGGAAGAAGAAGTGGCGGAACTAACTCCCTTTGAATGGTTTGGCAGCCATAGTTACAGTTATGGAGGGCATTATTTTGACAGGCATGAATCGTAACTCCAAAGTCAGCTCCAGGCTGTGATCTTAGATTTGGGGAAAAAACAAATAAAATTAGTCTTATTATATTATATTATTTATGCTATTATTGGTCAAAATATTATTAAGAACCTAGCCGCACTTGGGATGGAATAAATCTTATTCAGAAGATTTTCATAGCTGATTATATCATCAGTTTTCACAGCCATGGCGGAACGAGGGAAGGGCTTCTTTGCCTTTTCGACAAAATTTTGACAACCTTATTGGTGAGTTTTTTTTATCAATTCTTAACTTATTATAACATATTCCTATGTTGTAACTGCAAGTTTTCGATGAGGCATCAATCATTATTTGCGGTAGATCACTAAGATTGATCTTCTCCACTTCTCCATTTTATTCTCCTCTTGCACCTACGAAAAAATCAAATCAAAAATCAAAAGTCATTTATTCAAATTAGGCTGAGAATCAGCACTTTTTGAACGTCAAAATCACATAAGACAGTCCCCCCAAAACGCAAATGTGGTCTGATTCACTTTAGAGGAAGATTCTTTAAGTCGCCTCTGTCTCTGTCACCACTGATCTAAACTAGAGTCAAGAGCAAACCCATCATAAATAAATAAAGAAAAAAAATAAAAAATAGCGGTGTCTCGGACCGCGGGGTGTGAATCACTAGCGCGGGACGTGACGCGAGGAGGTCGATAAATAGCGAGCAGCTAGATAAACAGGATGCCGCAAAACAGCGTTGTCAAAAAAAACACACACAGAGCTCTTCAATGTATTCGTGACCTCATCGTCTGAAGAAGCTGTTCACGTATTCACCTGGAAGCGAGCAAAATGTAAATGAACTATACATACACCTCTGCCTACCCCGTCGCGTGATGTGATATTATGTCGCCGCCGAAACCTTTTACTTTCATTCCGTCAAGTCAAACTAAGATAAAGCACTCCCGCAACCTAATACTAGTATTTTTATTGTAAAAGTAAATAGTGTTGGCATTCGATGTTTTTGTTCTTAAATAGAGTAAATACGTAAGTCAGCACTTTCTAGACAATGTATTGATAAAGGCACTGACTCGAATAGGTGCAACGCGCGAAACCGAACACGTTAGACATCATAACACATACAAGGTCACGGCACACAACTATGTATAGGCTTCACATATTTGAACGCTTTTGTTGGCGTACGCTCCGTCTACTTTTTTTATTTAGTCTGTGATTGTCATATACAAATCCAAAGTCAAGGGCGCGGCGCTCAGGGAGTTAATCTAGAGCAGGCGAGAGAATACGAGAGCAGTAGCCTGCTAGTCCTCGCGTGAGTCAGAGTGAATGACGGCCCTATATCCAGATGATGACATAGTCCTCGCCCGCCCGCGCGACCACTCTCGCCACTTGCGCGCCGCTGGGTCGTGCAGGGCGCGGCCGCCGCTCATTACTATGCGAAGCGACTCGCGATGTGCCCGCCGCTGCCGCTGCTGTCACTACTGCCCGGCTTATTATTGACACGACCGCAGCGCATACTAATAGTAAACCCCCCCCCCCCCCTTACCCGCACCCCGCGCTCCAGTCATGACGCACCGGAAATAAGGCCGAAAACTAAGCCGATACCAATAACTATGACTGCCATTCTTGGTTTGTGTTGCACTCTTTTTTCGCGCGAATCGGATAGCCTACGAATAAGTTCGGCCTTCAGCTTAGCGTACTTGTCCTGGACCGATATCTCAGGACTTCTCTCATCAGCTGGCTGGCAGCAGAATATACAGTAAAATCGATTTAGTTAAAGCGTACAACCAAATACCTGTCCAACCAGCTGATATCCATAAGACAGCCATCACCACACCGTTCGGGCTGTTCGAATTCCCAAACATGACGTTTGGCCCCATGAACGCAGCGCAGACGTTCCAGCGTTTCATGGATGAGGTGCTCCGCGGGTTGTCGTTCTGCTATTGTTACTTAGATGACATTCTCCTGTTCTCAGAGACGGCAGCCCAGCACACTGCGCATCTGCACCAACTCTTGAAGCGATTATCTGACTATGGCATCTTGATAAACACATCGAAATGTGAGTTCGGCCAGACCACGATCACCTTTCTAGGGCACGAGCTGACCGCAGAAGGTGTTCGTCCCCTCCCGGAGAAGGTGCAAGCGATCCAGCACTACCCAGCAACGAAGACGACGCTCCCACCAGCTCGACGACAACATCAACGGGGCCGGACAACGCTCCGCCACCGTCAAACGTCACCATCGAGAGAAAAACCCGCTCCGGACGAACGGTACGATTCCCGGAATACTATTGCCCGTAGTTCAGTGACTACGGTCTCAGGGGGGGAGTAGTGTGGTGTTTACCACCATTAGTTTTTGTAAATAAATGTATTAAAATCAAAATTGTAAACACTACGCAATTAAACATTACAAAAGCACATTTTCATAACCTGTCACATATTTTCACGTTCGACATGTCAACTGTCACTGTCACCTCATAAGTCATAAACCACATTCATCAATTCATCATTCTCAATTACAGCTAACCATGATTAACAAACAGACACTCACAGCAATTTACATATCCACTATTTAGAGCACACACAATATTTATAGTCATAAATTAACCATTCTAATAATAATTTACACTCCACATCTATAAATTAAATTATGCTCGCTTATGTAAGTAAACCGAATGTGTGTTGGTACTTAAATTGGAACACACATGATGATAGGCAAAAATTTGGGATTTTGAAAAACAAGTTCAACGACCTCACTGTGTAACCTTCATTCAAGGGCGAAACACACTTTGCTTTATTCCGAATTCTTGTCTCCAGTATTTTTCTAGACCTCTCGATATATAATCCGTTTCGTGTATTTCATGTTCTGTTTGTTATAATTTGTTTCGCGTCCTTATTTGTTATAAGTTACGATTGTAATTGAGGAAGTGCCGAGGTAGGCAGAAATACAAGCAGTCGACTGTTTAATTCGCTTTTATTTTAAATTACCCTGTAACACTTCATTATTGGTTCTTCTAGTAACATTCTGCCGGCAATTGGTACTTTCAAAATCAAATTTAAACAGCATTTATTGCAGCTTCAAAAAGATACCAAACTTTGAGCCTACCCTGGATGTGCACGCAGATAGCAATGGTGGTCCGAGCGTTTGGCAGCGATTGTTCACTGGGCGGGTGCAGCAGTTGTTTCACACCTTGTTCTTGTTTTGAGTTCATTATGTACATGTTCGATAATTCATTAATTCTAATGTTTATTCCACGCCTTTACTGGCAGCACTTAGAGAAGAATTGTTATTGCTGGCCTACACAATGTTTGGTTCTGTCACTGTTTCTTGTAATATTTGTAACTCGATATCACATCAATAGTTTATTTATTTCATCCATTCCGTTAATTCACTATTACGTATAATTTAATGTCTATGATTCACTACCACATACCACGTATGTATATCTATATTGTATAGTCACTAGTGATACTGTTCCAATGTATATATTTATTTTCGTAGGTTCGGCGCGTGCGTCCTTTTGCTTGTCACAGCAACGCTACCACAGACTACTTATAGATATGAATGCCACAGAGTGACACTCAATGGCATAGACAAGCAAGTAGGTTACGTCTGGTGCGGATAGAAATGCGAATATTATAATGTTTAATTTGTTATTATTTTACATATATTATGTATTTCATTATTTATTTATTACTGTTAAATGCCCGTGGCTTCACAGCGGGCCCTATCAGAATACCAGCGTTGCGGCATTTATTTATTTTTTTAAATGTCGCAGCATCATGCTGAGATAGGGGCCTTTTGGCATCGTATAGGAATTTCTGTTTCCTTTTTCTTTTGTTACTTTTTGTTTTTATATAGTTTGGTTTTTATTTTATAATTTAGTTTGTGCACTTCCTGTACGAGTCGCAATAAACACTTTTTCTTTCTTTCTAACTACAAAAACATACCCCAAGTTCCAAAGTTCCTTTTCACAAATAAAATGTCTATTCAAAAACTCAGTCAGGACTTAACTCGTCTTATTGGCCTGATTTCCAGGTAATTCGGCCGCGTCCCGTGTGTAAGCGAGCCTGTGTATAAAATGGCTGCTTCGCCCATTTGCACACTCGTCGTGCCAACGCCTGTCACAGTATGAAAAGGGGCTAATAAGACTTGTTCTTACACTCAGTCGGCGAGCCTCTAACTACTACGTATTTATTTATTTAGGATAGATACCCACAATACATGACACATAAATAAAGGGCAACATCAGGTATTACGTAGGTGGTAGGTGTACTCCATCAGTTATAGGTGACCACAGCATGCACAATAAAATTAATGACTAAACTAACAAAGTTAAAATATTAATATAAGTTATTCGTGCACTTGTGCAGCAGCGCCCCCAACCTTCTGCGCTACGCACTATCGGTAATGTTGCTAATATGCCAATGTTGCGTATTCATGGTAAACAAAGGGGCATCTCGCATTGTACGGAATTCGGGAAAAAAATTGCTGTGCGATTGTTGCTCAATAATTTTTCCAGTGTATGATACCGGTTAATAGGTAAGTTAATAGGTACTTCAAGAAGTATGGTTTCACTCAATTGCTTCCCAAGTCTGTCCTCCGTACCTAAGTGCGATCGTAATAATATATGTTCGCACTCCCCGCGTCACGTAGTCACCTCTCTGAGACGATACGGAGGTTGCATCCGCACATGGATACTGCATACCTAATGACAGAAGTAAGACACTGCCATAAGGATGCTTGTTTTTGTAACCGACTATAGTGAATAATCACGCTTGAGTAGCAACAGGTGGCTGCTTCCATGTCTAGTAACACGGGTAGGCGAAGTTTATCGTAGCCACCTCTTGCACTATCATGAGCATTCCGCATCAAGTACTTAACGTTGTTAACAAAGTTCAACGCAGTAGCATAGAACCGTACTATCGACTAGGGTGTGTGTAGTGTGTGTGAGCACAAATAACACACGAACAGGGCTGCTACTGTCCGGTAGGTGAAACTTTAAACGAAATGAAGAGGACGAGTGTTCATTAAGTAGGTACACTTACTCGAACTGTGCTTTACATATATAAGATATTTATACAACCGTGCGGGCGCATGTCTTTACGCACTCAGTCGCTTGCCGGAAACTAATTTGTTGATTAATAACAACAATTACCAATATTAGGACGAGCATACGTCAACCACCTTGCGAGTGCGGCAACTTGACTGTTCCGTACTTGCATGTTCTTGCAGGATTTTAAAGTACTTGCTTTGTCTCGTTGGTCGCCGCGTTGCCGTTCTATACCTACGATTTGGTTAGACTGAACAAGCTCAGCGCACTTGGACAATAGGTCCTGCCGATTGCAATGACTTTGTGACATCTGTAGAGTAAGGCTTATAAAATGGCAAATATTATGCGCTCTTCCCTCAGTAGAGTAACGTGGCGGTCTCGAGCGAGCAGAGGGCGTGCCGTGCCCCTTGCACCAGCAACAGGACGACACTACGCTTTGTGTAGCCGATTCACATCGGCACCGATACTACCGTGGTGTAATCTAATCCTTCATGAAAGGGCACTGCAGCAGCGCAGCCTTGTGAAGCACTCAGCAGGACGTTACGCGAACACAACCAGGTGAGTTTCAAGAAAAGCAAAATTAACCAGAATTCTATAAACTTTCGTCAAAAACTACCGAATCTGAAGTGACATCTGTCATGCCACCTCCGAAAATGCCTTACAATAATAATTCAAATTACTTGCATGAAAACTGAAAAATGTTGACGAGGTCAGCTTCAAGACGAGCACGCCTACCACCTCCGGACTCTTCGCTCGGCTCCGCCTCGCCGCCGCCGGTACCCAGCCCCACCGTGAGCGCTGTGACGACACCGGCCGCGGTAGTCGCGTCGAGCTCGAGCGACGAGTATTTTTCTCCGCTGACGTCGCCAACACCTGTACGTCGGCAGGGGAGAGGCCGGCCACCGAGGAGCTTGGGACTTGGAACTTGGAACCGGCCCCGAGCCGGGTCACACATCGTGGTCAGCGGGGCCCGGATAGCTGTCGAGTCCACCATGAAGTATCTGGGATTGGTGCTCGACAGCCGATGGGGATTCGGGCCCCACTTCCGGCGGCTGGCGCCCAAGCTGATGGGTGCAGCGGGCGCGCTTTCAACGTTGCTTCCTAACTTGGGGGGCCCGAGCGCCGCCTGTAGGCGGTTGTACGTGGGAATCGTGCGGTCCATGGCCCTGTATGGGGCCCCTGTGTGGGCGATGGACATGACGGCCGGCACTCTCGCCATTCTGCGCAAACCGCAGAGGGCGATGGCCGTCAGAGTCGTCCGCGGGTACCGCACGATTTCCTACGAGGCGGCTTGTGTCCTGGCCGGATCTCCGCCCTGGGACCTTGAGGCGAAAGTACTCGCGTCATTATATCGATGGCGCGAGGAAGAGCGGGCACGGGGCTCGAGGCCGGTGCAGCGGCAGATCGCGCTGCGCCGAGAGGAGCTCCATCAGGTCTTGGTGGCGGAATGGCGGCTAAGGCTTCTGCGCCCTACCGCCGGCCTTGCTACCGTCGAGGCAATCCGGCCAGTACTCGACGACTGGCTCGGGAGAAGGCACGGCTCCCTGTCGTTTAGGGTGACGCAGGTGCTGTCGGGGCACGGCTGCTTCGGCAAGTACCTGTGTCGCATAGGCAGGGAGCCGGACGCTCGGTGCCACCATTGCGTCCATTGCGGGGAGGACACGGCGCAACACACGCTCGCTGAGTGTGTAGCTTGGGAGGAGCAGCGCTGTGTCCTCACAAATGAAGCAGGAGGCGATCTGTCGCTGCCGGCCGTAGTGCGGAGGATGGTCGGTAGCGCAGAGTCGTGGGACGCGGTGGTGTCCTTCTGCGAGGACGTGATGTCGCAGAAGGAAACTGCGGAACGGGAGAGGGAGATCTCGACTCCCTTCCCCGGCCGCAGAAGGCGCACCGGGCGCAGGAGAAGGGCGGACAACGCCCTTTTCCGGCCCCCATGAATGGGTCCAGGGGCGTGGGACTTGGGGAAGTCCTCGCCCCCTATTTGATGGACCCGAGGCGAAGGCGCACGCGGGTGTCGGCGCGCGCCTCTAAGGCGATACACGGGGTAGTTAAACACCTCACTACCCCGTGCAGGAGACGAGGCCCGGCCAGACCGGGCCAGCACTAGTGTGGGGCTGCGGAAGAATTTCGATTCCCGCGGCCCAGCGCGCACGTGCGAGGAGACACCGGGGTGGTTTTAGCCGGTAAGAGTCCGGCACGCCCCTCCGCCTTTTCCCCAGGCGGAGGTAGTCCATGAGGATTTCCCCCCATAAAAAAAAAAAAAAAAAGGTGCGGGTCATCCAACGTAATCATAGGTTGGACGATGTTGCACTTGATAGGCTGCGTTCAGAGCTGTGCAACCATATCGTCTCGGCTCCGGCACAGACCGCGGTACAAGCTTCAAACATTGAAGCAGTCCCGCCGCGGTCCAATCATGGTGTTGAAGAAGACGATGATAGGGTTACCACAGTAAGTAGCCAGTACAACGCCCGATTGAGGAGCGCACTGGAGGATGCGTTTCGCGAGTTTAGATCCACTTCGATCGAACTTAGACCCCGATTACCACGCCTACCTATGCACAAAAAAAATAGGGCGCTGGTATGTGCCCTCGACTCGCAGCTGAAGAATGTGTTCGAGAGCAGCAAGGATCTCGTTGATACACACTCGATTCTGTATTGTGCGGCTGTTGCGGCATGTCGTTTAGCTAATGTCAAGTTTCCAAACTATGACGGAGCTAGTCGACCAAAACCAGCTGTACCAGCCTGGCAGTGCAGGATCGAGCGTCGTATCGATGGAACCAGGGTACTTATCGGCAAACTATACTGCTTCAGGGAGGGCAATACACGACCACGAGTCATGCGCTTTGTAAGACGGGCATTCGCGGGGACTAGAATCAGCCCTCGAGAATACATGTACCGTGTCACAGAGCGCATCAACTTCCTGAAGCAGAAAGTTTGTGCATGGGCGAGCCGTATTCGCCGGTATAAGCGACGGGTTGATCGATACACGCAAAATCGCATGTTCCAGAGCGATGAGAGGTGGGTGTACAGAGCTTGGGAGCGACCTGAACAAAATGTGACAGACGTGTGCCGCCCGGATGACGCCGCCACGAGAGCATTCTGGTGCAACATCTGGTCGGTACCCGTCTGTCACGCTGAGGCTGGCTGGATACGAGTGGTCGAGCGAATGTGTGAAACTATACCAGAAATGGGAGCAGCCCTAATTACGCCATTAGACGCTGCCAGAGCGGTCCGTCCGTTACCGAACTGGAAATCTCCGGGACCGGCCGGATTGCACAGCTTTTGGTTAAAATGGCTAATTAGTTCACACATTTGCCTGGCATCTCAGTTCCAGTCATCCTTAGAGTCTGGGTCGCTACCACAGTTTCTAACAACAGGCGTTACCCATCTGCTCCATAAATCAGGTAGTCCCACGGAACCCAAGAATTATAGACCAATTACGTGTTTATCGACGGTCTATAAACTTCTTACATCCATTCTGAGAGCGAAAATTAATACGCACATTGGCAGTAATATCATTATGTCTGCCTCTCAAAATGGATGTAGAAACGGGTCCCGCGGTACTAAGGAGCTACTCCTCATCGACATGGCCATTAGCCAACAGGTTCGTCGATCCCGCAAGGATCTGTCGACATGCTGGATAGATTATAAGAAGGCCTACGACTCGGTGCCACATACATGGCTCATGAGGGAGCTGGAGTTGTACAAGATTGATGCAACTCTACGCACTTTCCTAGAGTCGTGTATGGGGCAATGGAGGACGGTTCTTCGCTATCCAGGATGTCGACAGATCCAGGGGAATGATGAGCCTGTATGGATTAAACGGGGAATATTCCAGGGCAACAGTTTGAGTCCACTTTGGTTCTGCTTAGCCCGGAATCCTCTAATACACTACTGGAGGATTCAGGTCTAAGTTATCGGTTGAGGAGAGGTGGTCAGGTCATATCTCACCTCCTCTACATGGATGACTTGAAACTCTTTGCCCCCAAAAAATTGCGACTGATGGAGCTACTGAAGGTAACTGAAACTTTCAGTAGCGCCATCAGGATGGAATTTGGTGTGGACAAATGTGCAGTCATGCATGTAAAGCGAGGTGAAATTATGGAATCCGAAGGAATTCATCTTTCGGATTCCATACGCCTTAGATACCTCTCCTCATCCGAAAGCTATAAATATTTGGGTATGTCGGAAGCGTTAAGGCATCAACGTTGCTGACATGAAGCAATCGTTGAAGGAGCGCTTCTTCGGTCGCCTGAAAAAGATATTACTTAGTCTTCTTTCAGGCGGAAACAAGGTGCGTGCCTTCAACGGTTGGGTCATGCCGGTTTTGATGTACTCTTTCGGCATACTCAAATGGACTCAGACTGAACACGACGCCCTGGATAGGAGGGTCCGTACACTACTGACCGCAAATCGGATGCATCACCCACGTTCTTCGGTGATGAGACTGTACATCCCGCGGAAGTGCGGGGGTCGAGGCTTTTTAAATGCGAAGACCCTCCACAACCGCGAGGTCTGCAGTCTCAGGGAATATTTTTTTAAAGCTGAAATGGGTATGCACCGTGATGTGGTAGCAGTGGACAAGGGACTCACCCCGCTCGACATGGCTAAAGAGAACTGGCGCAAACCTGTAGTACTTACTACCGATGACCGCAGGGAGGTATGGCAAAGCAAGGAGCTTCACGGGCGCTTCTACCGGGCTCTTCATCAACCCGGTGTAGACTTCTTAGCGTCCGTATCCTGGCTACGTTTTGGTAACCTTTTCGGGGAAACTGAAGGTTTCGTCTGTGCAATTATGGACGAAGTTAGCTTGACGAATAACTACCGGAGACATATTATGAAAGACGGGACGGTTGACATGTGTCGGGCATGCCACCGTCCAGGTGAATCCATCAGACATATTATCTCTGGTTGTTCTCGTCTGGCTAACGGCGAGTACTTGCACAGGCATAACCAAGTAGCCAGGATTATTTACCAGCAACTTGCTTTAAAATATAAACTTGTGGATACCGAGGTACCATAGGTAATTATTAACAATGAAACGGGTAAGTCGGTTAAACAAGAAAAACAATTAGAGATTATGGTCGACAACAAATTAGTTAATAAAGCAGCTGATGTAGCTGAAGCATTTAATGAGTTTTTTGCCAACATACCTATAACTACGACTCACTCCTTAAATTCGTCCCCATCTGAAGCTGAAAACCTTTTGCATAATAGTGTACCTAAATGTAGTCGCTTATTTAGCTTCGAACATGTAACACCTCGTGATGTAATTAGTGTTTTTAACACACTCAAGTCAAAAAACACTGGTGATTACTGGGGCATCTCAATTAAACTTGTAAGTAATATAATCGACATCGTAGCCCCCTATCTAGCTGTTACTTTTAATAAATGTGTTGATTTAGGAACTTTTCCGGACCTCATGAAGAGTAGTAAAGTCATACCATTATTTAAATCGAGTATAAAAATAACGTTGGCAATTTTAGGCCTATTTCTATCTTACCTGCATTTAGTAAAATATTTGAAAAATTAATATTCAAGCAGTTGCTAAGACATTTTAACTTAAATAGCCTCCTTCATGATGAACAATATGGCTTTACAAAAGGTCGTTCGACTACAGATGCGGGTGTTGCTCTGCTGAAACACATATTTAGCGCATGGGAGAGCTCGCAAAATGCTATTGGAGTTTTCTGTGATCTCTCCAAAGCCTTTGATTGCGTGCACCATGACACGCTTTTGCGTAAACTAATTCATTACGGTATTCAAAACGAAGCTCTAAACGTATTAAATTCATATTTACATAATAGGCACCAATGTGTAGATGTTAATGGTGTGAAATCATCCGGGCTACCAGTTCAGTTAGGTGTACCTCAAGGCTCTATACTGGGCCCATTTTTATTCTTGGTGTATATAAATGACTTACCATTCTATTTAAAGGGTATCTGTGACGTTGTACTGTTTGCTGATGATAGCTCTCTTATCTTTAAAGTAGACAGGAAGAGACAAAATTTTGACGACGTAAACAGTGCACTATCAATGGTTACAGATTGGTTTACCACAAATAACCTAGTTCTCAATGCCAAGAAAACGAAATGTGTAAAGTTCGCCTTACCGAATGTTAGAAATCTAGGACCCAACATCGTCTTAGATAAAGAGGTACTTGAAACTGTAGACTCGGCAGTATTTCTGGGCATAACAGTTGATGCCAAGCTTCAGTGGGGATCACATATATCATGCCTAGCGGGAAGGCTCAGTTCGGCCGCCTATGCCGTCAGGAAAGTAAGACAATACACTGACGTTGATACAGCTCGGCTAGTCTATTTCAGTTATTTTCATAGCGTCATGTCCTACGGCATTCTGCTGTGAGGCAAAGCCGCTGATATTCAAAATATATTTGTTCTTCAAAAACGAGCTGTACGAGCAATTTACCAGCTAGGTGCTAGAGTTACTCTGAGAGATTTTTTTAAACAGATTGGTATTCTCACGGTGACCTCACAATTCATCTTCGCCAACATCTTATATATTAGGCAAAATATACACTTATACACAAAAAACAGTGATATTCATAATATTAACACTAGAAACAAGGAGAAACTACGTGCTCCCTTTCACCGGATTCATAAGGTCCATAACTCATTTGTTGGGCTTGGTATAAACTTTTATAACAAGCTTCCCTCTTCTTTGTTAGAATTGCCTTTTAATGCGTTTAAAGCTAAAGTAAAATCCAACCTTTGTTCAAAGGCATACTATTCAATCAACGATTACTTAAACGATAAAAAGAGTTGGTCGCTGTGATTAACTCAAGACAATGTTTATGTTCTTTCTCCAAAATTAGCTTACCTACTGACAAGTTATACGAGTTCATAATAATTGTTTATTTTATTTGACTATATTAGTCATTTTAGTTTAATTTAATTTTTATTTATTATTGACATAATCTACTCATTTCAATGTTTTTTAATGAGTTGTATTGCAATATATGGTTAGCTAGCGACCTCGACAGTTCATCATATTATTCTTTTGAGCAACCGGCAGCAAGTTCGTCATGCTCCCTTAGATGTCAATGCTTGCGGTAGCGTCGGGGGTCGGGTTGCCTCCTTCCCTCAAATATGGCGAGGGGGGTAATGCTGATCGCTGCGCTATGCTCGTGAACGGGTGCTGCTTGTGGTGACATGTCATCATGCTGACTATGGTCTTGTTAATGTTATTAGAAATTAATGTTTCTTTATTTTACTTCGAAGGTCCTAGTTGTTCATTTGTGGCTACAAGTTACAGCTACGAGTATATACATATAAATCATATAAAAAACATAATGTAGCATTGCATATGTAAGCGGGCACGCCCTTTATGCCAGGAGGCTTTTTATTATGTAATAACTTCTGTTTGCGTTTTTGTTTTTATTATTTATTTCTGCTTGAGTATAGTTTTAAATATTGGCGTGTGCTAGCTGACTTATGGCAAATAATTTTCGTAATGTTAATTACTTATTACTATATGTATAGAATCCAGTTCTTCTAACTGAACAGACAGCAGTGCTGCTGGGGAGTTTGTTCCGCCACTTCTTCTTCCCAGCTAAAGCACTAGGAAGTGGTGAAGGGCGGGCGTTTTGGGGGGACTGTCTTATGTGATTTTGACGTTCAAAAAGTGCTGATTCTCAGCCTAATTTGAATAAATGACTTTTGATTTTGACCGTATTATAAGTATGCGCCCGACCCAGTTCTCAAAAATGACCAAGTGACGTTGTACTGGGATCGGTCTATCATTACTGACAGGACTATTGTCGCCAATAAGCCTGATATAGTGGTGATAGATCGATTAGCGCGCCGCACAATGATTATCGATGTTACCATTCCACATGACGAGAACCTCGTGAAAGCTGAGAAAGAGAAACAAATTAAATATCTCGACTTAGCACACGAGGTTGTTGACATGTGGAATGTGAGCTCGGCTGTCATTGTGCCGATTGTCGTATCGGCCAATGGCCTGATGGCCGAAAGCCTCGATCAACATCTTTCGAGGCTCTCGTTAGGCGGTTGGATCAAGGGCCTGATTCAGAAGGCAGTACTCCTTGATACGGCTCGTATTGTGAGAAGGTTCCTGTCACTGGAGCCCTAACCACTGGTAGCTTGGACCCTGCTCCTGATACCGGCGGACCACTATTTTTATATTTTTAAATGTTTTTTTTTATCATCATGCAAACTTATCTAAACATCACTAACTTAGAGACTGACATGACCACCTACAGACAACAACTGCATGAACGTTTTCCACATCAGTATCCTGATATTTTCGTCTCAGAACAACGGATTTCAGATCAACGAAGAACTATAGTCAGGAATAAACTCTTGTTGCTAATCGAATTAGATCAGATAAAAGAAAAAGTGCGCACACAATTACGACAAGAATTAGAAAACTATGCAGACACCTGTGGTTTTGCCTCGCCCTTAACCCCTTGTCTCACTTACTGCGCCACTGTCAGGCCGGATACAACTTTAAACATAATACTGAAGCTACAGTTATCTCACACCTCATCTATATGGATGACATTAAGTTATGCCGAAATTGAAAAACAAATGAAAAAGCTTATACAACGTGTAACAGAAAGGGTATATACATACGGAAGGCACGGGTTCTTTGGATGATAACAAACGATATGGCAAGGGATTGGAATCCTATCACTACATGTTCGGAAATTATGAGAATTTTTAATACATTGATACCAGAAACCAAACTTTTCAAATTGAAATAAACACATCACTAGCACTAAGTCAGCTGATCGGTGTCAGCGAACTATTTGTAAGTAAGAATAAACTTCTTACTCCTGGTATTTCTGAATAAAGGGTTCCGCATGTTTATTTTTTGATAACTAAATTATTTTACTGACTTTTCCTAAACTTAGATTATGTTTGTGAACATGCTACAAATTAATTTGTCTAGGTATCTAAATTTAACGAAATAATTAGATACCTGCTTGCATTGTCACGGTCGTATCATTTACATACTTGTTTGTTTTTAAGTAGTTTTTCTTTTATTAGATTACTTTGATAATTATTATCTAAATAATATTCCGCCCACCACCCCAGCTTACCATCGTACCTACAACACAGTAACTACCTAATTTAATAACAATGTTCGTGTAAATTTCCAAAGGTTATCCTTTTATTTTGCCTAGCCTTAAGGATGAACGATGTTTTGCTTTAAATTGATTTTTTATCAATTCACAGATCGAATACCGTGCTCAAGAATCGATCTTCAAAAAATTGATTCAAAAAACGTAAAATCGTCGGTTGAAATCACAATGACAACAATATCACAAATACAGAATACGACCCCGTGAGATAATTTGTTAAAATACAGCTATTGGCAAATGTTTCAATGTTCGCTTAGTGCTAACATTTAAACAATGCGGACCAGTTAAGTTTCGGCCATATGATGTAGGTAATCGATCTTGTTTGAAATGTAGATAAACCTACCTATTCGCTGTTTATTATTGTCAGCACAATACTTTGGGCAAAGAACTCGTATAACTAAATTATGCGCCCTTATCATAATCATTTTTACACATACGATCCAGGAGATTTGATTCACCTCAATAATTAATCAATTTGCTTGAAAAGATCGGATTAAAACGAAACGATTCGAAAAAACGCCAGCTCGTATACCGGTGAATAATAATTGATCATAAAAATCGAGTCGTTACGTGCATCCTACCAGGAATTAATTGCTTAAATAAAAACACTATTGTTTGCCATTAGAACTTAGAAAGAAAAAGGATTTTGTAACATAATTTTGTCCAACTGAACCCAAAACATCATCTTTATGCAACTTATGCATCTCCTAGTACAAATAAAATCACAATGGGTTCCGTTCATCATTTTAAAAATAAAGTTACGAAAACTATTAACAACCAGATAGTTTTTTTTTTAAATTACAAAATAAGACACGCACGCAATTAGTCTGTCTGTAGGACTAACCGAAGAATTATCGGAAGTTCATGCTCTATCGAAAGTTGCTGTTTGAGTGATACATTGGTTTTATTGGTTTGAGCACGTTTAGTCTTTATTAAAATCTCAATGAAGTCAATAAAAAATGACGCAAAACTGTAACTAACTGTAGAAAAAGTTAATAAAAGTACTAGGACCGCATGAGTAACAAGAATTGTTATTGCCGAATTGAAAATCGTTTGATCACAGAACCCTGATTTCGTCTTTACATACACATAGACAATTATCATTGCGTTTAGGCCCTAAACGCAAAGATAATTGTCTATGTGTATGTTGCACCCTAAACTTTAGGGTAAGTAAACCAATTCTAGTCCCTGTAGTTTAAATAACTCCTGGTAAACTTTTAGTCAGATTTCACAATAAGTTGGATAATGTTAATTTGATCAAAGATTATTATTTAGGTATGTTATTTTGAAATAAAATCTGTGTTCAGATTCTAACTTACAACATAATCAAATGTATGTACCACATAAATAAATGATCTTTCAATTTAGAATTTGATTTACGTAGCTACCTAACTCTTATTTTCTTTTTGCTCTGCTCTGGTGTGTTAAAACTTAAAGCTACATCGAAGTTTAGTTGAAATTATTATTAGGATGTAAAACAATATTTTTTAATGGTAGTGGACACTAACTGGGACAGTTACCCTAATAACAGGATAGCAGGGATAGGAGCTCTATTGCATTATTGTTATTTTTGTTTGATCGTCAGTCGTCGACTTTTCCGCGTGTAGTACAGATCGTTTCCATCCGTGTGATACGCGCATCAGTTCAGTACGGCTACACCTACTTAATTGACTTTGTTTTGTTTGTTTTTGTTGTGTTTTTGTTTGCAAAATGTCGTTAAGTAATAGCGAATATTACGAAATGATATTGTGTGTCGGAGCAGAACATGGTAATTTGCGTGCTGCCCGAGAACTGTACCATCACCGCTTTATCGAAGGTAGACCAGATGCTGAGCGTCGGCAGCTGCCTTCGTTGCAGTGTTTTAGTCGGATGGTACATCGTCTGCACCAAACTGGGTCATTCCACGCACCTGCCCCAGAGGGTCGCCCGAGTACTACCGATCCAGAATTTGAAGAAGCCGTGCTGGAGCATTTTAATAACAATCCACGCACTAGCACACGTCGAGCTGCATTAGCGCTGGGTGCCTCTAACCATATGCAGGTTTGGCGAGTGCTCAGCAATGATGGTCAGCACCCATATCACTTCCGTCGCACCCAGGAGCTGACACCGGCAGATTTTTTGCCTCGTGTGACATTTTGCGAGTGGTACCGAGGCCAGTTACAAGCTTCGCCAGATTTTGGATCAAGAGTATTGTGGACCGATGAGGCATCCTTCACGAGAGCGGGAATAAGCAACATCCACAACGAACATGTTTGGTCTCACACGAACCCGCATGCTTCGACAGAGTCGTCATTCCAACACCAATGGCGACTGAACGTGTGGGCAGGTATAATTGGACATGTCGTCGTAGGACCAGTTTTCTTGCCGCAAAGCTTGAACGGCCAAAATTATTTAAATTTCCTTCGGAATGAATTAGACGATGTCCTCACAGTGCTACCAGTGTCAAGTTATGTGAATCTTGTGATGGGGAATAATTTAGTTTATCAACAAGACGGTGCACCGGCACACTATGCTCGAGACGTGCGCAATTATTTAGATTCGCGCTTTCCGCAGTGGATCGGGCGTGGTAGTAGAAGCGTGGCTTGGCCTCCGCGGTCCCCAGACCTTACCCCGTTAGACTTTTTTTTGTGGGGGTACGTTAAAAACGTAGTGTACGCAGTGCCGTGTGATACAGTGGACGAAATGAAAGTGCGTATTGAGGCCGCTTTCAGGACAGTAACCCCAGAAATGCTACGCAATGTTCAGGTGTCCATGAACAAGCGAGCGGCTTTGTGCATACAATACCAAGGTCACCACATCGAACCCCATCTTTAAAAATGTAAGTTAATTTACTAAATTGAGCAAAGCTTTAAGATTGTACTGTTTACTCGGTAAATAATAGGATGAAAAGCTAGCTAACCTGCCTATTTGTTTCGATTTTTTATTACGTAACTTTTGTTATCTAAGTTTTTACGTGAAATTTCTGCCTTGATATTAACGAGTAAACTGTAAATAAGTAAATCAATAATTACGCATTTTTAATTTTATTACATCACGGTAAAGTAGGTAGCCCGCGCATACGCTTTAGCGGCGCCGCGCGCGGCGGATTGTTTGATTTCGTCAGTTCGCGCCGACAAAGAACACCGCCAGCTAGACTACCTAGACGGTACCAGGCGCGCAGAACTACGGAAGAGATTTTATCCATTTCTTTATTAGAGTGAGAGAGAGTGATATTGGCAAGTAACGTGGAAAGTCATTGACCCACGTAGTGCGGTGACACGTTTGTTATGATTTGAATTTAAGAAACATATGAAACCGAAAATTTGGTATCAATTTTTTGAGTATTTTATTTTGAGCTGAAACTTTGTATAGTGATTCTATACCAGCTGCTATCTTTAGAGGTTAAGGATAGTAATACCCTTTCCGTTACACGTTGTAGAAGCCACGACAGAATTTAGCCAAGATATGAATATGAAAGGTCAATGGGCAAATAGTATGAGAAAAATACCCACGGCGGACAGAAATGAAATTGTGAGGACAAATAGATAAATGTCTCTAGATTATCATGGTAAGGGTCGCTTTCTTGTGGGTTGTGGGAATTTAGAAAAAAAAAACATTTATCTTATTTCAAATTATTTATTCGGCGCGATCAATGTCTACTGTGATTTCATCTAAAAATGCTGCAGGGGCGTCAATTTGTTGCTGGTGCCTAGCCCAGGATAAAAAATAAACTATACTGGCAATATGCGCGCAGCTCCCGACGGTACGGCGGCCGTGTATACACGAGCAGTAGTAGTCTTCAATACTTTGTCTTCCTTGTCTCGCTGGGTTTATTAATATATAAGTGTAGTATTGTCGCGCTCTGACATGTCGCGACTGAATTCGTCCTCTTATCAATATTTTATTGTTTATTAAGCCTTGGTGCCGATAGAGCTCTATCAAGTAGACACCATTTGGTCTCGTGTGTTCATGGCAGTACGACCTGGCCAGTCTTAAATGATAGCTGCCCAATGTAAATAATATCAAGTCTTCATATGTTAATTGTGGAAAATCTCTAAAATCTGGATTGTTTCCATCTAATGGCATGAATGCTACTCGTTGTCTATTTATATTGTTTTCAATTACGTATTGTGCCAGTTCGTTCTCTCTATTCATTCTGTCATTTATAATGTTAATAAACTGCTCGACGTATACACTATCTTCATACGGACGCCTGGTAGCGTTGATAATTGCCGCCGTAATTTTGAAGTCCGCCATCATATTTCGCATGGCTACATTGAAATATGTGTGTCGAAATATTTTATAATCTTTTTTGAACCGGCCATTTATGGCCTCGATTACCCATCGACACATTGTTATTAACCGTGACTTATTGGCATCTGGTGTCGTCAATTGTTCTCCTCTTCCTCTGGAAGGTGGCATTTGTGGTACATAACCACATTCTTCGATTAAAGGAATTGTATCTCGAAATCCACGATCTAATATTAAAATGTCATTAGGTCTTAAAAACCAAGGCCAGGGGGATTCTTGTAACAGATGACGCAGGATTGAAGCATCTGACGTTGTCGCTGGATATGGCCCCACAACGTCTATTATGTAGCCATCGATGCAAACAACCAGAAAAGGTTTTACCAAGTTTCGGAACTTGTGAAGACTATAAGTTTTTCTTTGAAATAAAAAATTCGCACTTTTTTGGACATATAAGTACGTTCCGTCCATCACAAAAATTCCGTTTTCGTTTTGGTTACCACCAAAAATATGGCTCGGGATCGATAGGTTTCTGGCTACTGCATCATCTCGAGTTAAATGATCCAAGCCCAAATACCGTGGCATCAAATCTTCAGTTAAGCATTGTCTAGCTATTTGTAACTTTCTTTCAAAAGTTCTTCTAGACATATTGAATTTTGATGCTAAGCGCTCATCTAATTCGCCGGTTCTTATTTTTACCAAATAAACCACTAAAACGGTGGCAGGATATTCAGATCTGCCCCGAAGAGATGGAGTTTGTTGTAAAATGGTGTTAAATTTAATTTTAGTTAAAGACGTCCAAAAATGCAGCTCGTCATCATCAAATTCTTCAATACTTTCAAAGTTCATTTGGTTTCGACGCTCATATCCCCATTTGTACAGACTTATTAGATCTAGCACGTGTGCACTATTGAAGTTTTCATGTGTTATTATCTGACCATTCGCAAGCATGTCCCAATCATTTGACATTATATGAGGCTGGCAAGCTCGTGCTAGATCGGGTACATATAAATTGTGATTATGTAATAGATAAAATCTGGCATATAATGGCACACCTCGTGTAACAATGTTCCTGCAGTTTTGAAATATGCAGCGTCGTGCAGTATTCGATGCTCGTAAATATCCAGGAATAGGAAATAAACCTTGACCCTCGACTGCTATTTCTTGATCAACTTGATCATGTGGCTGCCCTTGTGCATGCTGATTGTGCACAGAGCGATCAAATCTTTGCCAGCAAGGATGACATATTGATCTTGTGCCATCAAAAGGAATCTGAAATAAGTTAAAATAGAACAGTTAATGTTTGTCGTCTATGAGACATTGATTTTTCAATATGGCTATCCGCTAACTCACAATAACGATAGATATCTTGATCAATGTTATTTATATTACATGGGCAAGGTTTTCATCTTATTATTTGAATCACATAACAAAGTATAAATATTTACTAAAGCGCACATTGAAACGCAAACAAATACTTCAATATGTAAGTATAGTTACAGTTTATGGCGTTTGTAGACAAAAGTGGAGGTAGCACTCTGAATACCTAAGTAAAGACGACTGTGGTCGGACACTCGCTTTCGGAATACATAGATAAGATACAGAAAACACAAATGTCACTGTCTCGTTCTTATGTGTGTATTTAGACCACAGTCCTCTTCCCTTACATATTTAGAGTGTTGCCTTCACTTTTATCTAATTATAAGCTTTTTGGGTGTAGGTAGTACTCAAATATCTTGTCAGTTGAACGAAAGACAAGACAATATTTTGACCGTTTAAATGGTTAATGCAGTCTCACGAGGTTGAATAAAACTGCCTGTTTTTACTTATTTAAGTAAAATACTGCATTTGGCATAGACAAAACTGATAAAACATGTTAATACAAGACTTACCTCGTGTGTTATTATTTCTTGTAACAATAACACTGCGTGATTCCGATATCTTTCTAAAAACAGTTCAGTAAGCATGTGTTTTCTGCGACGTAACACGGATCTGTTACACACTACACAATTATTACGTCTAGCCATATCAAAGAAATTCCAAACAAACAGCAAATAATCTGGTCCAGTAAACGTGCTCAGGTAGTCGATAAAAACAAAAGATAACCGGTAAAAGCACAGATCACAACGAAAGACAACGAAGGACTGCGATGACACGAACGAAACAATGCGCCAGCGCAACAAGCGAGACGCGACATAATGTGTGAGAGAGAGAGTGGGAGCGAACGTATACCTGTCGATTTGATCACGCAGGACCCACATGCACTCGCCAAAACCATTAGTAGCTATTTAACAGAACGGCAACTTACATAAATAAAGTATTCGATTTTTTGAATAAATATTATATTTTTGGTTCAAACTTTGTTCTCCCATGGATTTCAAATAAAATAACCATATATATGTTAAGTGAATTTATACTCTTTCATTTTATACAATTTTCATTAATGTCCGCGACCGGGTCGGATTCCGCCCAATGCCCTTTGGGTTGGATAAGTGCAAGACACTACATATTAAAGAGGTAAAATTAAACCTGGTAGCTATACAATTGACGACACCGACACAATTGCAGCAATTGAACCAACAGATCTATACAAATATCTAGGGTACAAACAACTTAAGGGACTCGACCACACAGCAATTAAACAGACACTAAATACAGAATACCGAAGAAGATTTAACGCAGTTTGCAAAACAAAATTATCAGGAAAGCATCTTATTAAAGCCTTGAATACTTTTGCCATACCGATATTGACCTACTCATTCGGAGTAATAAAGTGGTCAAAAACTGATATCGAACAGTTAGAGAGAACCACACGCGCAATACTCTCAAAACACAACAACCTGCACCCTAAATCTGCGATCGAACGACTCACCATCAAAAGATAGAATGGAGGGAGAGGCTTAATCGATATCCATCATCTTTGGCAGAAACAAATTACTAGGCTAAAAACATTCTTTAATTCAAAATCTCGCACTAGTGACATACACAAAGCTATTTCTCTAAATGATTTTAACTACACCCCACTTAATTTAAATGAAGAAAATATACAAGACACAAATAAACCTGACTCACAGAACGAAAAAATTGAAAATTGGAAGAAGAAAAACGGTAGACACCCGCATGATTTAGAACAATCCCATATTAACACAGTGGCGTCCAATAAGTGGCTTAAAATAGGGAATCTGTTCCCTAAAACAGAAGGCTTCATTATAGCTACACAAGATCAAATCATCAACACCAAAAACTACAGGAAAATCATTAAAGACCCTCAAACTCAAACTCAAAGCATTTATTTCAATTAAACCAATTACAAGCAATGTCAGTCAGAAAGATGAAGTTAGTTGCCCATTCCAAAGCGTAGTAGGTACCTATGGAGAAGAACGGGCAAGAAACTCCATGGACACTCTTTTAAATCAAAATATTGTTACAAAAAAGCGGTTACATCATTCATGTTGTAATTATACGTGTGAGAACGATGTAGAAGGACGTGCACGTTAAAAGCGTCCGTAATAAAAAGATAAAAACAATTATGGAATTAAAATAAGCCGTGGCAGCTAAGAAATGACCAGTGCCTACTGACGGCACCCGTTCACGAACATGACGTATGGATCAGCACCATTCAGCTCAACCATTTTGAAGGGAACTAAATGATCCAATACACACGCCACCACCAGCGACACATTTGAGTGAGCATGACATACTCTGAGCCGCCAGGGCACATTCAAGTCAATGAAAGACGAACCCAGTAAGCTTTATAGTGGGTACATAGTGCTCACACATGTGCTATGCAATTATACAATACTAAGAGATTTATTTTATACAATGCAAAGGTAGGTTGTACAACCTTCATCAGCTCCAACATTATTTTCGAATGCTAATTAATTAGTTTACGCGCCCTTGTGGAGCAGGACCAGCCCTGAGCCAAGCATTTTTGTCAGCGATATAATGCCCCAACTTATAATATGCTTGGCTGTATAGTGTGCGTTTTATACAAGATTTAAATTTCGTTTCATTCAGTTGGAGTATGTGGGGAGGTATTTTATTGTAACATTTTAAACAGTACCCCATGAAGGATGAGTCTACTTTAGCCAGTCTGAAACCTGGTTGAACTAATTGGTCCCTATTTCTAGTCCTATAGTTGTGTCTTTCACCTCTTTTACTGAAAATATTTAAATTTTTCCTTACGTACGTTTCGTAATGGACATCATGTACATGATGTTTTCATAAATATATTGACAAGGAACCGTCATGATGTTAATGTCTTTAAACAGTTCCCTTAGAGAATCGCGCCTGCGGAGGCTGTATATTGCTCTGATAGCTCTCTTCTGCAGAATAAAAATAGACTCAATATCGGCAGCCCGTCCCCATAATAAAATACCGTAAGACACTACTACTATACTAAACAAACTAAAAACCAAAATTATGGAGTGGCTTTGTACAAAAAAAGTCACATTGAGTGCACCGTAAACGAGCCAGGTTTTTACAAATGGAAACTGTCTTACATGCCAAATAAATAATAAATTTGTAATAATTGCCATGTATCGTTAGCCGTCATTTAAAACTAAAGTCGAATTTGATTGCTTCCTAGACAGTTTAGACAGCGTCTTTTCCTCCTTCAACAATTTCAAAAGTATATTTCTCATTGGCGACACCAACATAGATATTAAACCGTCTAATCAAGATGAGCGCTGTGCCAATTACTTAACTCTCAATACCTGGACATTACTATCCGACCAGAGTAAATAATTGTATAGACCACGTTTTACTAAAATCAAATAGACCTACAAATGTACTGGTCCTCCAATCTTATATTACTGGTCATCTATAAAATTGAATACTGCAATGTCTTAAAAGTTATTGAATGCCAGGATTTTTCTCATGTAACCAACACGGAAGATCCTAACATTGCCGCTATTAATTTAGTTTGCACAATACAGTCTGTCATCTTAAATCTTAAACCTTGGTTAACTCCAGGTCTATTGCGTTTCATTCGTAATCGTGATAAACTACATAAAAAGGCTCGTAACGCACTTAATAATTATATTTTGCAGACCACATATAGACGCTATCGAAATTTTTGCAATGGCCTTCTTAGGAAGCTTAAAATAGCGCACGAAAATCTAGAATTGGAAAAAGCAAAACATAATCCTAAAACGTTGTGGAATAAAATTAAAGAGATTACTAACACTAAAATATTATCAACACCACCTCTAGAACTCCTAAAAATTCACCCGAACGCGCACTGCAGCCAGTGAGGTATGTAAGTTTTTCGCTACCACAGGCTTGTGCCTGTGGTTTTACCTAGCGTCTAAAATTACCTCTACCACACAACCAGTTACTCCACCCAAAACGTCCCCTCATAACTACTCAACATATTATCCATAGCAAATGGAATTTTCCCTGAACCTTTCAAAAAGGCCCTGGTCCATCCGATCTCTAAGAGTGGGAACAGAGACTGTGCGAACAACTATAGGTTGATTTCTGTTCTTACAGCTATTTCTAAGGTTATGGAGAGGCTGATAAACGGTCATCTACTGAACTTCTTAGAGAAAAATAATATTATAGCGCCTAACCAGTATGGCTTTAAAAAAGGGGTCTCTACAGAAGATGTAACTACTGATCTTACAGAACTCGTCGCGAGGAAGTTAGACGACCATAAAAGTTGCCTTGCCATATTCCTGGACTTAACAAAAGCCTTTGGTACAGTCTCTGTTCCTACGCTTCTCTCGAAAATGGAAATCATAGGCATTCGTGGTAAAACGCTAAATCTGTTCAAAAGTTATCTCCAACACAGAATACTCAGTGTCAAGATTGACACGTGCGTCAGTGGTGAAGAAGTTAACTCATATGGAGTGCCACAAGGCAGTGTGCTCGGTCCTACTTTGTTCCTTGTTTATATAAATGACCTGTGCACACTGCCACTACTCAACTCTAACATCTTCACGTATGCTGACGACACGGCAATCGTAGTTTCTCAAATCTCAAATCGTTTATTGCCATCCATAATGTACAATTACAGGTGGTAGATAAAAGAAAAATAATAGAAACAATTATGGACCCTGTCGGGCACAGCAAATTTTTAAATAAGTAGAGAGTGGAAGAGCGCTTTATTAATTTTCTTTGTTCTTAAGTTTAATACCTGTGTATTTATATTTCCATTCATTCACTTATTATTCTATTAATATTTTATATGCAGGTTTATCTATTCATTTATCATTTATTTAATTATATTTAATATTGCTTATTTCTTTAATCGCTTAATTATTTTTTATTGTTATTAATGTGGTATATTTATTAGGTAGGTATTGTTTTATATTTATTTTGTTATTTTACTTATTAAAATAAATATCTATTATTCATAGTTATGTATTATTATTATTGAATTTATCTGTTAGATATTCTTGTACTGTGTAATAGCTTTTTTTAATTAAGTACTGCTTTAGATTATTTAAAAATATACTGGTTTTATTTTGTTGTTTTATGTCTTCTGGTAATTTATTATATATTTTTATTGATATTGAGTATGGACTAGATGAATGTAGTTTAAGGCAGGGCGGGGGCGAATTTAGTCTATTTTTATGGCGAAAAGAATAATTTGTTTGTATGTCTCCCCGTGTGCTGTAAGAATCAGGATATTTACGCACTAATTTACACAATTATAAGGTATAAATACCAACTTACAACCAATCTTGTGTTTTTTAAAGTAAGGTTTGCAACTATTTGTTGGTTCTATATTGGCAATTATTCGTATTAGCTTTTTTTGGAGGGTAAATAAGGAGCGTCTGTGCTATTTCCCCATAAGATGATGCCGTAGTTAAACCAAGCAGGCATACGCGTAATAAGTGACTAGTGCGGTTTGTAGTCTTTTTTATTTCGCGGAGAGCATATGGAAACTTAGAAAGGAGAAAGAGCAAAATGGTCTATTAGCGGCCAATAACGAAATAGGTATTAAATGAAAGTACTATTACTAAGGACTAACTTTTACTATGAACGTAACATTGCAGCTCATTTAGAAAAAAAATACATAAAGGTAAGTATGCACATTTTCTTACATTTATTATCTAAGTAAGATAATAAATGTAACATTTTCTTACATTTATTATCTAAGTAAGATAATAAATGTAAGAAAATGTGCATACTCATTTTATAAAATACATTACTAAGTATTTCAAAACGTTGTCAGCATACCGGTTACAATACTCAACCCAAAACGGGTTTACTACATGGACTACTTGAGTTCAAACGGACCAATCAGCTTTGAGTGCAAACAAAAGAGCTGAGGCGTGGGGTGCGCGTCACTCCGCGCAATCCTTCGCTTACCCTTGTGACGTTGTGTACTGTGCGATCATTTACGGATTCTTTTTCAAACATTTTGACCCTGGCTACCCTCTGGACACTGTTTCTTCCTAACCTGATAACCTGGCTATTAACTCTGAACTTCTGTACGTTTGTGCTTGTGTACTTGGACTCTGGACTTGTGTACGCCAACGGAACATTGATTGAAAAATGGCAGAAAATCGACCTATATGTGTTTTGTGCAATCGATCAGTGGTTAACAGAAGAAGACTAGAAATAACCTATGCTCTTTTTGAGGAAAATGCTGCCAATGCTCAATATATTATTGAAGCTATTGCTCCACAGCCAGTAAGTATTTTTAACCTTTTTTTTTTGTTGTTTTTACCCGTGTGTACCCACCCTATAGCGGCGATGGCCTCATCATCTGTCACGATGGGCACATGGGTTATTTTCTAAGAATAGTTAAGTTATAGTCAAAACAGGTCTTCTCTCTCTTTCTCAAACATGGCGCTTATGAAAACAAAGCCAGTGTTATCTAGCTTCAAGACATAATAGAGGCCAAACTCACTAACAATGCGTATGAGCATGACTCATTCGTCACGTGGAAAAAGAGCTCGGTATGTTCTTTACTATACAAAACATGATTAGACCGAAACTGCTGCGAGTTTAAAATACTATGTTATATACTATTTTCCTTTTCAGGTTGAATACAACGGCCGAGAATACATTTGTCGACCATGTTGGCAACGAGCTCAACGGGCTGTGCAGCCAAACAATAACCCTGCCCCGCACAAATGTGTTCTTCAAGTGGAAGAATATTCACGAGTGCCTAGCACCTCAGCGAATTGTATGTTTGACAGATGCCGTAGTGTGTCACATCGTCGAATGCCTGAGAATGTAAGGATTACTCTTCTGTTACATACTAACTTATTCATACCAGACAGTGCCAGAATATGCGATGCCCATTTAACATCGAATGATTGGGAGGAGCTCATTGATAGTCCAAATCTCAGACATGATTTTAACAGCACTCATTTTGTGAAAATACTAGAGCTTTTGAAAAAAGCTGTTTTAAAAAAAAATATTCTGGATTTTGAAGATATCGAAAATATGGATCCTAATGATATTCATATTCGATTGGGCGTTAGCAGAGATCAATTCAATTCAATCTTGGAACAAACGCCTTCTTTGTCTGAGTCAAACGCCAAAACGAAACTAGCCATTTATTTAATGAAGTTGCGAACTGGTGATAGCAACGAGAGATTAGCCACGCTATTTAACATAAGTAGAAGGACTCTAGAAAGGCATTTAAAAATCGCGCGTGATGCTATATCTCTGAATTTTAAGCCATGACACCTGGGACTCGACCATTTAAATAGAAGAATGGTCGCTGACCGCAATCGTATTGTACCAAACGCGTTATTTGGAAATCCCGAGTCATCTCCAGAAGAAGTGAAGTCAATAACAATCATAGATGGAACATATATTTATATACAGAAGAGCTCCAACTTTTCGTTCCAGCGAGTGACCTACAGTCTACACAAATACGAAAATCTATTAAAACCGTTCTTAATGGTGTGTTCCGATGGGCATATAATTGATGTTTGTGGGCCCTATGCTGCTACCGACTCAGATGCCAGTATTTTGAAAAGAATAATAAATGACGAAGAAGGCACATTTCACTGGTTTTACCGGGCTGGCGATATATTCATTTTAGATCGTGGGTTCAGAGACGTCTGTGGCGATTTGGAGCGATTCAATTACAGTCCTTATATGCCTGAAACCAAAGACCGCGGTGCAGACCAGCTTACTACTGAACAGGCCAATATAACTAGGCTGGTCACTCTATGCCGCTGGGTAGTGGAAGTTATAAATGGCAAGTTCAAGCGAGACTTTAAATTGTCTAGGCAAGAATATTTTAATCGCGCCTTAAGTCACATGTTCAAGGACTTCCAAAACGCAGCGGCACTCATCAATGCATTTCAGACACCAATACAAGATAGTATTTATGCATCGTCGTTCGAGAATATATTTATTCAACGCATTGAAATACCAAACCTCTTAGCGGACTATGTTATCCGTCATAACATAAATAGACATATTTGGAATAACAGAGGGCATATTTGAAAGACTCAACAGTGATCAACCTATTTTTGAAGACTTCCCTGTTTTTTCTGAAGAAGACCTAATTCTGTTTGCACTTGGCACATACCAAATCAAGTTGGCTCGCAGCTACTACGCTGAACACTTAGTTGAAGGCTTGTACAATATTGAAGCATACCAGAAGCGTCAAATAAGTCAGCTCAGAGATTTTATTGAAGAAGAAGACATTTGGTTATTACGTGTGCGTATACAATCTAGACATATGAGGTCCAGAATATATTATTTTTATATTGTAATTAACCGAGAAAGACAAAATAAAGAAGCAATTGCTCATTATTATTGCAGTTGTATAAGTGGAAGGCGCACAATCGGTTGCTGTGCACACGTTATGTGTGTAGTGTGGTATCTGGCATGGGCTAGACATCAAGACGAGGATATTTTATTACCGGCATCAGAACTCAGTGCTATTATTGTACATTAAATGTATTAATGTACAATAATGTACAGTGTGTCCTGATGACGGCAATAAAATATCCTTGTCTTGATGTCTAGTCCATGTAATTAAATGTATTAATGTACAATAATAGCACTGAGTTCTGATGACGTTATCATTATTATTATTATTGGCGATGTTTTGTCATCATAGTAGTAAATGTATTTTTAATTAAATCTACAAGTCATTTTATTTTATTTCCTTATTTTTAAGGCTAAACCTTAGTTTATCAATCGGTCTTCTTCAAATCTTATCGGTCAAAAAGGCCGAGCTTCTATAGCGCCGGACGGTAAGTTTAAAGCTGCCGACATAAAAATACCTTTGTTTATCTCTAATGTCTCTAAAGATACCTGTGAGCAGGACATTGTTAGCTACATAAAGAATAAGACCGGCGAGGTTGTGTCATTGAAAATTATAAAAATTAAAACAAATCGAAGGTACAACGCTTATAAGCTATTTGTTTCAATGAGTATTTTGCATTTGTTTTTGAATGACGATTTCTGGCCTGATGGCATTACGTTTCGGCGTTTCGTGCATTTCTGGTACGGGCCGAAACAAGGAGATTGTAATGATTGTAATGTTAAAGTCTAGTTCAATTTCATTATGGATCGTATGACAAATAACTGTAAATTCATTAGTTTTAATTGTAAAAATTTTAAAACTTCCATAGAAGATGTGAGTAAATTATGTAAGCTGGCGAATGTAGTCTGTCTCCAAGAGACGTGGTTGCTTAGTCACGATCTTCCGCTGTTAGGTACTGTATCTTCTGATTTTGAGTATATAGGTAAGAGTTCGGTAGACAGCGGGGAATTACTGGTCGGTAGACCGTATGGTGGCGTGGCCATATTATGGCGAAAGGGCATTTTTGATAGTATTTCTGTTATAAATTGCAACAGTGACAGACTGTTAGCTATCAGGGCTAGTATAGGTGGTCGCTCCATACTAGTCTTCTGTGTATACATGCCAGTAAAAGCGAGAGAAAACTTACCTATTTTCACGGATATTCTTAGCGAGATTAGCTCAATTGAGGAAGGTAGTTTAGTTCAAACTGTTATTATTTTAGGTGACTTGAATGCGCAACCTGGCCAACTATTCTTTTCCGAGCTTAATAGCTTTTGCACGGACAGGGCTTGGGTGTGCGCGGACATAGAATTTCTGGGGACTGAGTCAAACACGTTTACCTATTTTGACACGTTTCATCGTAAGGGCAGTTGGTTGGACCATTGTATTGTCTCACAAGCGGCCTGGCAAGCTACAGTTAACGTCGGAATAATTGAGGACATTTTTGTTTCTGACCATCTGCCTATATTTATCGAGTGTAATTTGGGTTCAATTAGTCCTATGTCCGCGATCCAATATACATCGCGGAGTGCTGTAATCTGGGGGGAAAGAGACGCAGCGCAGGTTTGTAAGTATCGAGATCTATGCAGTAAGGGCTTGCGAGATATTGACTTCCCCACAGAATTTGAAGCATGTAGTTTTGGGCCTTGTACCTTATCTGATCATAAGTTGGTACTAGATAAAATGTATAGGACAATTGTGGATGTATTAAGTGATGCGGCTGTACAATCTAATACCAATGTTAGACCTAAACGGCGTAATAAACGTGTGTGCAGCTGGAACGAGCATGTGAGGGAAACGCATCGGGAGGCTAGACTAAAATACCAAAACTGGTTGTTTCTGGATAGACCAATTACTGGCCCCGCTTACGACCAGATGTGCGAGTCCCGTAGAATCTTTAAAAGCCGGCTAAAATGGTGTCAGAAACATCAGGAACAACTTAAAATGGACGTTATAGCTAAACAAAGAGCCGAAAAAGATTTCACTAAATTTTGGAAGTCCACTAGTAAACTTGATATTAAGCCTAGCCTCCCTGCGAATGTTGATGGCCAAAATGGCCCAGAAGATATAGCTAACTTGTTCATGGAGCACTTTAAAGTACGCTCTCCTTTGGGTCCTTCAACCACTATGCCAGATAGTGGGCCCACCGTGGCGGGCGATGAACCTTTACTGAAATTCACAGCGAAGCAACTAAAAGTAGTGATAAACAGTATGCGTAGGGGTAAGTCTCCGGGCCACGATGGGCTCAGTATTGAGCACTTCAAATATGCTGGCGTTCACATGCCGAGGGTCCTGTCCATGTTCTTTAATATGTGTATTAGTCATTCATATTTACCTGACGATTTAATGAAAACTACAGTGGTGCCCATAGTGAAGAACAGGACAGGAGACGTATCAGACAAGGGAAATTATCGCCCGATCTCTCTTGCGACAACTGTAGCAAAACTATTGGATAGTGTGCTTGAGGCTTGTCTGGGTAAGTACATAAACATACATGACGCTCAGTTTGGGTTTAGACCTGGGCTATCAACTGAAAGCGCGATTCTAGCTCTTAAGCACACTGTCCAATACTACACGGAACGGAAGACACCGGTATACGCCTGTTTTTTGGATCTCTCCAAGGCCTTCGATCTCGTTTCGTACGAAGTGCTTTGGAGGAAGATGGAGGATAGGGGTATGCCGGCGGGACTGTTGAAAATATTTCAATTCTGGTACTCGAATCAGAGTAATTGTGTTAGGTGGGCAAACTGCCTCTCCGAGTCATACAGGTTGGAGTGCGGAGTGAGACAGGGGGGATTGTCCTCTCCAACGCTGTTTTACTTGTACGTAAATGATCTCATAGTCGAGCTCAGCGGCATGCGTGTCGGTTGCCGGGTGGGGGGTGTTTGTGTGAACAACATCAGCTACGCGGACGATATGGTGTTGCTGGGCTCGACTGCGAGGTCAATCAGGGAAATGCTGAAGGTATGTGAAAGATACGCCGCATCACATGGTCTTATATATAATATAAGAAAAACCAAGTTTATGGTCTTCAAGGCCGCCGGCAAGTGCCCGGACACCATTCCTTCAATTACCTTGAACGGCGCTAACATAGAGCAGGTGCCGCCACCCGGCTCACACATCGTGGTCGGGGGGGCTCGGATCGCTGTCGAGTCCACCATGAAGTATTTAGGATTGGTGCTCGACAGCCGGTGGAACTTCGAGCCCCACTTCCGACGGCTGGCGCCCAAGTTGCTGGGCGCGGCTGGCGCGCTCGCGACGCTGCTTCCCAATCTGGGGGGCCCGAGGGCCGTCTGTAGGCGGCTCTACGTGGGGGTCGTGCGATCCATGGCCCTGTATGGGGCCCCGGTGTGGGCCTCTGACCTGACGGCCGGCAGCATCGTAGTTTTGCGAAAGCCGCAGAGGGCGATGGCCGTCAGAGTCATCAGGGGGTATCGCACGATCTCTTACGAGGCGGCTTGCGTACTAGCTGGATCCCCGCCCTGGGACCTCGAGGCGAAAGTACTCGCGTCATTGTATCGGTGGCGCGAGGAAGCGAGGGCGCGGGGCGAGGGACCGATGCAGCGGCACATGCAGCTGCGTCGGTCTCAGCTTCGCGAGGTCCTGGTGGCGGAATGGCGGGACAGGCTTTCTCGGCCTACCGCCGGCCTCGTCACCATCGAGGCGGTCCGGCCGGTACTCGAGCGCTGGCTCGGGAGGAGGCACGGCTCCCTGTCGTTTCGGGCGACGCAGGTGCTCTCGGGGCATGGTTGCTTCGGGAAGTACCTGTGTCGCATAAACAGGGAGCCGGACGCCCGGTGTCACCACTGCGTCGACTGCCGAGAGGACACGGCGCGGCATACGCTGGCAGAGTGTGCCGCTTGGGAGGAGCCGCGCCGTGCCCTCATCTCAGAAGTAGGCAGTGACTTGTCGCTGCCGGCCGTAGTCGAGTCGATGGTCGGCAGCGACGAGTCCTGGGACGCGGTGGTTTCCTTCTGCGAGACAGTCGTCTCGCAGAAGGAGGCTGCGGAAAGGGAGAGGGAGATCTCGTCCACTCACCCGGCCCGCAGAAGGCGCACCGGGCGTCGGCGGAGGGCGGACAACGCCCTCTTCCAGCCCCCCTAAATGGGTCCAGGGGCGACGGACTCGGGGACGTCCGTCGCCCCCCATACATCAGGACCCGAGGTGGCGGCGCGTAGTGTTCCACGCGCGCCCCTTTTAGACGTCGCGGGGGGAGTCAAACACCTCACTCCCCCCCAGACCCGAAGAGGCCCGCAGTGGCGGGCCGGCACCAGTCGGGGGTTGCGGAAGGATCGTACGTTCCCGCGACCCCCGGCGTAGGTGTGAGATGGAACACCGGGGTGGTTTTTAGTCAGTATGAGTCTGACAGACCCCGCCGCCCGCCCCAGGGCGGCGGACATCCATGAGGATTTTCCACCCCGGAAACAAAAAAAAAAAAAAAAAAAAAAAAAGGTGACCAAGTTTAAATATCTGGGCCATATACTTGTCGACGACCTTAAAGACGATGAAGACGTGGAAAGGGAGCGCAGGGCATGGGCGGTTCGCGGGAACATGTTGGCGCGCAGATTTTTCCGTTGTACCGATCAGGTCAAAATAACCTTATTTAAAGCATACTGCCAGGGCCTGTACACGGGAAGTCTGTGGTTCAGCTGCTCACGGGGGACGCTAAATACCTTGCGCGTCCAATACAACAACGTTTTTAGGATGATGTTGAAACTCCCTCGCTTCTGTAGTGCCTCAGGGATGTTTGCCCAATCGCGTACAGATGGTTTCCATGCGATCATCAGGAAAAAGGTAGCATCGCTTGTGAGGAGGATTCGAGGGAGTAGCAATAGCATCCTGAGGGTCGTGGCTGAGGACCCAAGAGCTCCTGTGCTGAGGCATATCATGCGAAATCATTGTCCGCATGAAATGCCTCGTAAGTACATGACTCATTAAGAGTTTCATCCCTAAAGTTTGTTACTAACCCTAGTGTATAAGTTGTAGTTTTTAAGGTGTGTACTAACAAAAGTGGTTCCTATGTTGTTCCAAAAATAAAACTATTATTATTAGTTATAATACGCTAAATCACAGGCTGACATATCGAAAATAAAAATGTATTTAATTCTATTAATAATTACACCACAGATATAAAACATCTTGAGGGTGATTGTAGGGTGACAGTACACCAAAAAAAAAAAAAAATGTTCCTGGCCGCTGATAGACCAAGCGCCATACGATTTTGCCCATTCTCCTTTTTGATTTTGCTGTCTGTATATGTGTTTTCCAGTTTATATGAGTGTCTATTGTTAGACCTGGTGAAATTGTTAACTGTTTCTAATTTATGTTGAATAAAAGTAAAATCTATATTTATTTTATTTTTCTGCCAGGGGTGAAACGCTATTAATTTGGTTTTGGTAAAATTTATTTCGAGGTTATGGTCGCTCATCCAGTTTATAGTTTTTCCAAGGATAGTCGTAAGTTTTTCATTTAAATTTGCATTTGTTTGGCATGAAGTCAGGATCGAGATATAATCGGCAAAAAGTACACATGGCCCGTCTATGGTTTTGGGGAGGTCATTTATATATATAAGGAAAAGGAGGCAACCTCACTACCCTGGGGAATTGAGGCATGTATTGATTTAACATCAGATCTAATGAGCTGTGCTTCTTTTGCTTTTTTATTCTATCTTTAAAATATGATGCGACCAGTCATTGGCTTTTCCGCGTATACCTATTCCGTATAGCTTATTTAATAATATTTTAAATTGCACTTTGTCGTAGGCCTTGGTCATGTCGAGTAATATCCCTATGGCATATTGTTTATTATTCATAACATTTAATGCTTCTTGGACGCTTTTATGTAATAATTTGTACGCCTAAGGTTTGACTTCGTTTTAATGTCTGTTTTTGTTTTTGTTGACATTGTTTTGATTTTAATAATATTTAAATTTTTGAAAAAATTTGTACCTAAATTCTATGCAAATAAAGATCTGATTCTGATTCTGATATATTTATAAACAGCTAGCGTTGTAGATGTGTTTCTGCGAAATCCATTTTGGCAGTCATCGAAAATTTTATATTTTTCACAAAAGGAATATACACGATCACACATTACTCTTTCGAAGACTTTGGATGCTGTAGGAAGAAGGGTAAATTGGTCTATAGTTACTTATAGTTACTTGGGTCTGTTTTTGCGTTCTTTTTATGGGTAGGTTTTATTAAAGCTTTTTTTAGTTGATTGGGGAAAGAGCCCTCTTCGAAAGATTGATTTACTAATTTAAAGAACGGAAATGTAAGTTCATTCATGGGGATACGTATGCTGATGTGAAATATTATCATTCTCAACAATCGTTACAGGTGGTTATGAACTGGGTGCAGCATAATCTGCTTTCCCTAAGCCTATCCAAAACCAATTTCATCCCATTCTGTGTTAGTCACAGAACCAAAGCCCCACCGGAATTTACCATAACCGCACATTCATGACATGTGATGATTCCTCTTCATGTTCTTGCACAACACTGTCTCGTGTCAGTCACACCAAATACCTGGGTGTAGCGATCGATGACGGGCTGAAGTGGTACACCTATGTCAATAATTTAGTTTCGAAAGTTAGGAAGCTAATCTACATCTTTAAGTCGCTAAGACAGTGTGCGGATTCAAAAACACTGAAGATGGTGTACCTTGCGCTTTGCGAGTCCGTTATTGGTTACTGCATCCCGGTGTGGGGTGGCACTGGCAAAACTAAACTGCTGGGGTTGGAGCGAGCACAGAGGGCTGTTCTTAAGGTGATGCTTGGCAAACCGTTTAGGTTCCCCACAACCCAATTATATGCGGACTGTAAAGTACTTACTGTACGACAGCTCTTTGTGCTTCAAGCCACCCTTTGGAAACACAGCCGGATGCCCCCCCCGGATCCTAATTAGCGATTATTAATCACATCATGCTCATCAATACCCCACAAAACGTCCTTCGCTAGTCGACAACTATAATTATGTTGTAAGTTCTCTTATCTATAGGAAGATCAGCAAAAAAGTTCAAATAAATAAGTTAAATAGATATGAAGCTAAAACTAAATGAAAAAATTGGCTGTATGAATTGAACTATTCTAAAACAGAAGAGCTACTCATATTTCCACGCTAGTCTCGCAGTTCAATATACAATCACACTCCACTACGCTTGCATTCAAACATGCTTAAACAAATTTATTTGTCTTGCTTAATTAAACCATTCCACTGAAACTTAATTGTGAATGTTAGTAGTATTTAACAAACACACACCATACTTACACACACACACACACACATCACTTACACTAACACACACACACCACTTATACACATACATAAACACGCGCACTCACTCACACTCACATGCATACTTACACACGCAGTCAATGTAACAAACTACATATTCATATTGCTCATTTAAATTTAAATTTTCTTTTGTTCCCTTTTTATTTTTATTAATATTTCTCTTATTACACCGTTCAATTATTTAATTAGGTTCACTGCGAACAAGGTGCGAAGAAAAGGACTATTTGTGCATGAAGTAACAGTAGAACACTGTCTCCTAAGGCATAGGTTTCCCCTAGTTTAGGAGGCAGGGTTTCCACCATTCCAGACACCTTTTTACAACCAATTGATTTTGTAACCTACATTTACTACTTATTGTAACAAAGGTATTAAGTGTTAAAATGTTATATTATTGATATTATTACCACCAGGCAATGAGCTCCTAGTGAGTGAGGGGCATGGAACCTCCTTCGTACAGTTTGTAAAAATACTTATAGCATTTGAGCTACATTTATTCAAGCTCACCACCTTATTATTAGTATTATTACTAACAATTGTGGTGTTAATAACACAAGACTTCGACATACTACTTATGTCTGAGTTTATAAAAAATCCTTGCTATTATGTGTCTAAAACTAACAGTTCAAAGTTTCCCCAAAACTGTTGGTGTCAAAATACCCAAGCTTGTCATTGTAATGAGTAACTAAAAAGTGCATATGGTTATTAGGCATATGCATATAATTGTTTTGTCTTTTTGTCAAATTTTCAAAATATGGGAAAGCACACAATACTATTTTACTACAATTTAACTTTAACAACTCAGCTACACATTCAGTGATTTCTTCCTTTTATACTATCTGAGAACATAACTGAATTGTAACAATCATGACTACTGAAAGCTCGACAAGTACCAATCTCAGGCACATGGGATAGATGTTGTACTATAACCGGTATATCTTGGTTGAGAGTACAGTCTTGAGACAAACTTTCAGTCTGGGACGAGTCCTCCGTTACCTCAGGCTGGACAACATCAGGTTTTGAAACCTTCTGACAAGTGCACTGACACATAACTAACTCATTAGCAGCAAGAATGTTATGTTCTTTGATTTGGTTCTGAGAACCCACTTATTTAATGTAAAGGGAACTGAGTCTACCTTCAAGTACCTGAATGTCAGACTGTAGGTGCTGTGTATCAATTTCATAGATTTTTTTGCTGTCTTCTAATTTGATTTGTTATTTGTTCAATTTGACGGCACGGTTGGCGCAGTGGTTAAGCGATTGACTGCTGCGTTACGTGTCGCGGGTTCGATCCCCGCACGGAACAAATATTTGTATGACCTGCTAGTAGTTGTTCCGGGTCAGGCTGTTTGTGTATGTGAGTTTAAATGTTTGTAAACGCACCCACGATACAGGAGAAATTCCTAGTGTGGGGCAACGTTTTTTAAAAAAAAAAAAAAAAATTATTGATTAGCTCAACACGTTCTTTTCTCAGTGGAATATTTTTGGAAAAGTATTTGTGTTGTTTCCTAACTTGGTTACATTTTTTAATTATTCTATTTAGTTTTGCATGTTTTTTTATTTTGTTATGACTAACTTTGTTATTAGAATTCTGTTTCAGCAAGGAATCTTCAGTTAGGTCAATAGTTGTTATGGAATGAGGGTTACAGTTACTATTTATTAACTGATTATACAAATGGTTAGTTTCTTTAAGATGGGTATATTTTTTTTCTTTCTCTTACTGGATAATACGACTATTAGCATAACTTATTTCATCTTCTAGGTCCCTAACTTTGCCAAGCACTACAAACGTTACATGCCGCAGATGCCAAATTCAATCAGAAACCATACAACATATAACCGGAGCATGTACAACCCTTACACAGACAGACTACACTCACAGACACAACCAGGTTGCAAACATTAATCATCAAAAACTAGCACTCAAACACAGTCATACAAAACTCTAGCACTCCTTACTACAAATACATACCTACTACAGACTATCCAGCACCACTACGGAAACCGGAACGCCTCTCTGGATCTTCTTACTGCTCACTTAAGTGATAGGATTCAGAGAGTTGATGTTAACGGGAACAGATCTCCCGGATCGGTAGTAAGAATGGGGGTCCCTCAAGGCTCAATTCTAGGTCCATTTTTATTTCTTATTTATATAAATGACTTGCCTTACCTCATAAAGAATAAACATGATATAGTGCTGTTTGCAGACGACACTTCACTTTTATTTAAACTCAAACGTCAGCAGCTGGTTACTGACAATGTAAATAGTGCCCTCGCAAAAGTAGTTAACTGGTTTAATGTTAATAACCTTCTTCTTAACGAGAAAAAAACGAAACGTATTAAGTTTACGATACCTCATGTTAGACAAGTAGAAACAAGTATTCTCATAAAGGGTGAAGAGTTGAAACCCAAAAATACCACAGTATTCTTAGGCATAACTTTGGATGCCAAGCTTCAATGGGGCCCTCATATAGATAAATTGTCATAGAAGCTTAGCTCTGCAACATACGCCGTTAGGAAAATTCGTGGTTTAACTGATTTAGAGACAGCCCGTTTAGTATACTTTAGTTATTTTCATAGTGTAATGTCGTACTGTATTCTGTTGTGGGGAAATGCCGCCGATATTCAGACGATTTTTGTTTTACAAAAAAGGGCAATTCGTTCAATTTATAAATTAAGTCCCAGACACTCCCTCAGAGAAAAATTTAAAGAGATTAATATAATGACTGAGCCTTCTCAGTATATTTATGAAAATCTTTTGTACACATGTGCACATAAAAATATTAATGTGTTTAAAAAGTACAGTGATATCCATAATTTAAATACTAGGAACAAACACAAATTTGTTGTTCCTACTACCAGGCTCAAGAAAATAGGTGGCTCGTTTAGATGCCAATGTATACGTTTTTAAAATAAACTTCCTAGCCACATTCAAGCACGAAGCCTTAATAAATTCAAATCTTTTATAAAAAGGAAACTATGCCAGAATGCCTTTTATACTGTCAAAGACTATATTGAGGACAAAAAGGCTTGGGATTGAGTTGCTCCAATAAAGCATAGGCAATGTTAATTTATTTTATTTTGCTAACTATTTTTACTTTTAATCTTTGCTATATGTATCTATACTTATTTACATATACAATGACACTAATATTTACTGTATAAAGTATTATATTATTTTAAATTATTGTGAATGTGAGGACTATGTGTGTTTTTGTTCCAGTTTTAATCATGTTCTGGCAGTTTGAGTAGCTGATGCGGCCTACCCAAATGTCCTTTCTTTGGTATTGTTCGTCGAATCGTTGAGCTCCTTAAGTTCTGAGTTGAGCTGCACGGTTACTGACAAATGCGTGCACTGACTGGACAGGTCCACTCAATCTGTGTGGTCCTTTTATCAAAAGACCATTGCAGACACCGATCTACATAGCCTTCACATGATCTGACCAAGATTTTGTCTGGACTTTAAAAGAGACTGTGACCTCAAGTTTGTTTCGGCCTTTCTTCTCAGAGTAGTCAGATATGAAACGCCGACCTCATCTAGTTTAAAAAAAAATATGATTGACGTGTAAAAGTGTTTGTTCAAACCTACTTACAGAAATAAAATCATTAATCATTTATCCTAGAAAATGATACACACAAAATTTACTACGATCGCGCCATCCTTACTGATAGGACTATCCACTATAATAGACCCGACATAACTGTACAGGATAAAATAAGAAACATCACTTACCTTATAGACATTGCAGTTCCTAATACTCATGACCTACAAAAACTATATCTGAAGAAATAAGTAAATGTGCTGACCTTAAAGAAGAAGTCACAAGAATCTGGAGACAGGCGTTATCCCCCCCAACCATCTTCTCCGTAGCCTTAAACCATCCACCATCTTAAACACCTGCAGAATAGTTAGGAAGTTCATGCAGTTAGAGGAAGAAAATACCCTCATCTTAAATACACATCGCACGCTGCATTTACTTGGCTTTGGCCCGTAAATGTAGCTAAAAACCAGCCTAAGAGCTGAGAAAAAAAAACGCTCATAATAATAAAAATTATTTTTATAATAATTTTTATTTACAAAATTACAGGCCATAAAAAGAAGTACAGTTTTGCTTTTATGTAAATTATTTACCTAAGATTCACGTGCCTGAACTAGGTATTCCTGTGTTTCACTTTCAGGCGAGATGAGCTAAAATAGTCTTATAAAATAATAAATAATCAAAGGTTGACAATAGACAAATAATTATACTATGCAGAGTATAAGCTACTCTTAATACTCTCAGTTTCTAAATTTGATAAATAATTAAATTTCTATACGTATTTACTTTAACACGGTTAGTAAATTCTCTGTAGCTTCGATCTGTAAATTTTCTTTTTTTGATGGTTAGCGTTACAGAGCAGCGTACCTTTATAAACATCTGCGTTCATCTGCGCCACGGGATGGGATGAGCGGGGCGCGGGGTGCGGGGCGTAGGGCGCGGGGCACGGGGCCTGGGGCGCGGGGCGCAGAGCCACCACTTAATACTTCAAGCGGCACCGGCCCATTACGACACGTTGAGGTAGACTGCCAAATATTATTGTATGTATTAAGAGCGTTTATACCTTATGAGTGGCAACGTCGCCATTTAGTGTCATATTTCGTGGTTTTCAATTTTTATCATTTAATCGGAGCTATATTTTAAAAATCTGTTTAATTAACTTTTTAGAATTACGTGAAAGTGTTTAAAAAGTAAAAACCGTAATGCTTACAGTTATTTTACAATGAAAATAACGCCCTGCAAGTTTCCAATGTATGATTTGCATATAAATAGAACTGTAAACGCAACGATTTCTTACCTTTTACACAGTTTGCACATAATTCTAAAAACTTAATTAAACAGATTTTTAAAATATAGCTCCGATTAAATTATAAAAATTGACAACCACGAAATATGACACTAAATTGCGACGTTGCCACTCATAAGGTATAAACGCTCTTAATGTGACTAGTAATTTCTTATGCTATTGCCAATATTATGTTTTATTATGTGGTTTCCTCGACTCAAGTTATGAATAATAATAAGGCAGGGGCCATAGTCCTTCCATAGTTCTAGGTAACCAATACACTATAGCCACCCAAACCTATAACCCAATATATTTTGTTGCCATGTTCTGCATAGTCCTGCACCAACCGGGGGTTGTCCTTGGGTGCTCTAGTATAGAGCTCCATTTAAAATTGCCTAAGAAGCCTCTGCTATTCGGCTTCGGCCCCTCGCACGCTTTCCAAAGGATCGGGACTCCATGGTCCCGAGACACGTAAAGCTAGACATAATAATAATAAGGCAGGTATCTACATGATCCGACGAAAATGAATGGTTGAGGTAGACTTCGCGTCCCCTTGTTAATATTTTTCTAACGTTACTTAGTTAGGCTATTCACACGCTGTCAAAACTAATCCAACAAGACTCTATTAATATGTTCGGCATATGAAAACAATACTCTTTGAGAAGCCGTAACTAGGGCAAAGTTATTATCGAGTGTATAAAAGCGCCGTAAGCCGCTTTATTGAATCTTTTGTAGCGCTACATCCGCTTCAGCGAACATAAAAAGCCGATCTTCTGTTTATCTGACATACGAGCACAAATAATAAACTTGTAGCAGCTATTTCGTGGAATGCTACTTCTACACAAGTTTGTGACTTTATGTCTCTGAAGTAGATCGTTTTACGAGCTGGAAGCCCTTGTTGGCATAATTACTGCAAGGTGAATACAACACTATACATTTATCTGTACAGCACCATATTGAGCCAGGAGTTGTTCACAGGGTATAGTTTAACTAAATAAATATTGCGAACGATATAATTATGATCGTCGCTGATCGTTCAGATTGGACTGGAGACATCTACACGGCTGGCGACCTATCCGATGTAAACACTCAAGATACGCAAGAAGTAAATCCTATTCAAAAATATTGATTGATAGGTTGAAAGATTGTAAAAAGGTTATGATTTAAAAATAGCGTATACCTATTAAATGTTTTTAAGTAATCCAACCAATTTGAAAAGTACTTGTTACGAGTAACATCATCAGGTTTGTGACATTCGGCAAAATTTTCTTTCATCGAGACGCTCGCAGTTATATCAACAACAACAGGGGCTCGATGCGACCTAATTAGTTTTTTGACTCACCACATATTTTCTGTTCCGAGTTACAAACATCCCAATTCTTAGATATGACTCCAACCTTTCAATATGTTCATTCACCAAAACATTCATTGAATTAAATGAAGGCAAAGCGTGCATCGCAAAAGCTGAAGAAGAGTGTGCAATTCTGTCATTATGATCAAAAGAATGTGGTACTTTCAAATTAATCATGTCAGGAGCAATAGGTGCAACATTAGGAACTGTACATGCACCATCAAGTTCCTTGTTATTTTTAGCAGGAGGCGTAGAAGACTGAACTTCATTATCCATTTTGAACAAATAACAAGATAATTATTGATGAGCAAAGCAAAAATGTGTATCATGTGGAGGCTCGGCAGTGTTATACATTGTGGAATTTTTATGGACGCCCCTCACAGGGTAAAATATATGACGATATGGTTCGCAGTAAAAAAGTTTTTAAAAATAAAATAAAATGGTGTCAGTCAAATGAAAATATAATTAAAATGGATATTATAGCCACACATAGATATATAAAGAGTTCGGAAAATTTTGGAAGGAGACAAATAAATTGAATTATAAAGCTAGTGTGCCAATTAATGTAAATGGTAGTGGCGAGCCAGATATTATTGCAAATATGTTTGCAAAACAATTTAACCCTACATTCCTGTCGAGTATAATGCCAGCAAGCAGGGCGAGTGTGCCGCGTGGGGCCCATGGTGAGCCGGCGACGCCAACGCCTCCGCCGCGGTCGATTGAAACAAAGGACCACGATACCAGCGTATTGCACGTCACTGCGGACGAGCTGTATCGTTGTGTGAAAGGTATGAAACGAGGCAAGTCGCCGGGCCACGATGAGCTTAGTGTCGAGCATCTTATGTACGCTCCTGAATCGGTATTTATCAGAATCTCTCAATTGTACAATGCATGTATTGACCACAGTTATTTACCTGATAATTTCATGAGAACCTTAGTCGTACCAATTGTAAAGAATCACTGGCGATGTGTCTTCTATGTCTAATTACCGGCCTATATCATTAGCGACCATTTTCTCAAAAGTTATTGAACGTTTAATTAGTACTCATTTAAGTGAAAATAATTTCCCAATAAATAATGCACAATTTGGTTTCCGAAAGGGCCTGTCTACTGATTTGGCTATCTTTGCCTTGAAGAACACAGTACATACATACGTACAAAGACACACTAGTGTGTATGCGTGTTTCCTAGATCTAAGCCGCGCGTTTGATAGTATCAATTATGAATTATTATGGGATAAGTTGAGAAATTCTAAAGTGCCATCAAAAATTGTAGACATTTTGGAATACTGGTATGCGAATCAATGCAATCAAGTGAAATGGAATAATGCCCTATCGAAAACATATAAGTTATCGTATGGCGTGAGACAGGGTGGACTCACTTCGCCAATTTTATTTAACATGTATTTAACGAGTTGATTGAGGAACTGAGCAGTACCAGAGTCGGTTGTCGTATTGGTGATGTAAGTCTGAACAATCTTAGCTATGCCGATGACATGGTGCTGCTCAGTCCCTCAGCCAACGGTTTAAGGAGACTTGTTGCGATCTGCGAGAAATATGCAGCTGAACATTGTCTCACCTATAATGTTAAGAAATCGGAGGTTATGATATTTAAATACGGTAAAGGTCCTGGTCATACTTTACCGATCAATTTGTGTGGAACTGCCCTAAACATTGTTAGTAAGTTTAAATATCTTGGTCACATAATTAAGAATGACTTAGCAGATGATGCTGATCTAGAACGACAGAGGCGTAGTATTGCATGTCGAAGTAACATGTTAGCTAGACGCTTTTTTCAGTGCTCCAACCAAGTTAAAATAACTCTGTTCAAGGCTTACTGTCAGTCGTTCTACACCAGTCAACTCTGGTACAGGTACACGAGGAGTGCTTATAACACTCTTCGTGTTCAATATAATAACGCCTTTAGAGCTATATTAAAGCTGCCCTGGCGGTGTAGTGCGACTGGCATGTTCGCTGAGAACAGAGTTACAGATTTTTACGGGCTCTTGAGGAGACTCAAGGCATCTTTCCTGACTCGATTATGTGCATGTACTAATCAAATAGTGTCAGAAATATTTCGATGTGTGCACCTGTTAAGACGCTAATATGAAATCTTGTAATCATATATTTATTTAATTTAAATTCAATTTTAATAATGTAATTTCTGTCTCCTAAGATACAGGACTACCTAGTTTAGGAGACAGGGTTACATAACCTGTGTAGATTTATGTAGATATACTTTGCTATTTTGTACATCTGTTCTTTTTTTGTGTATCATGAATCTTGTGTGTATCGTAATAACGATGATTATTATTATTTCCTTTATTTCATTTACATACATATCAATTACATTTTTAAATATTTTTATTAACAAAAAGATACCAAAAACATTTAAAAATATAAAAAATAGTAGCCCACCGGTATCGGGAACAGGGTCCAAGCTACCGGCGGTCAGGGCTCCAGAGAGAGAAACTTCCTAACAATGCGGGCCGTGTCCAAAAGTACCGCTTTCTGAATCAAGCCCTTGATCCAGCTGCCTAACGAGAGCCTCCTTAGGTGTTGGTCGAGGCTCTTGGGTATTAGCCCATTGGCTGTCACCACTATCGGCACAATGACCGCTGAGTCCACATCCCAAATGTCGACAACCTCGTGAGCCAAGTCAAGATACTTGATTTGTTTATCTTTCTCGGCTTTCACGAGGTTCTCATCATGCGGGATGGTTATGTCAACAATCATTGCACGTCGCTCCAATCGATCCACCACCACTATATCAGGCTTATTGGCAACAATAGTCCTGTCAGTGATGATGGATCGATCCCAGTACAATGTGATATTACCATTTTCGAGAACTGGCTCGGTCTTAGCGTTTAAAAATTAAGTATAAATACTAGGAACAAACACAAATTTGTTGTTCCTACAACCAGGCTCAAGAAAATAGGTGGCTCGTTTAGATGCCAATGTATACATTTTTATAATAAACTTCCTAGCCACATTCAAGAACTAAGCCTTAATAAATTCAAATGTTTTATAAAAAGGAAACTATGCCAGAAAGCCTATTATACTGTCAAATACTTTATTGAGGACAAAAAGGCTTGGGAGTGAGCTGTTCCAATAAATTTACACAGGAAATGTTGATTTATTTTATGGTTTTTTACTAACTATTGTATTTTTATACAATATTTACCGTATAAAGTATTATATTATTTTAATTGTTGTGAATGTGAGGACTATGTGGGTCATTGTTCCAGTTTTAATCATGTTCTGGCAGTTTGAGTAGTTTATGTGGCCTACCCAAATGTCCTTTCTTTGGTATTGTTCGTCGAATCGTTGAGCTCCTTAAGTTCCGAGTCGAGCTGCACGGTTACTGACAAATGCGTGCACTGTCTGGACAGGTTAACTCAATCTGTGTGGTTCTTTTCTCAAAAGTCCATTTCAGACACCAATCTGCATGGTCCTCAACGATTTTGTCCGGATTTTTATATACACATTGACATTAATGAATTTTATATATACTATGACAAGAGTATTTACTTTGTAAAGTATTATGCTATTATTTTAACTATTGTGAATGTGAGAACTATGTTGGTCATTGCTTTTTTTTTTGTATTTTTCTCTCTTAGTGTAATCATGATCTGGCAGTTTGAGTAACTTGAGCGGCCTACTCAGATGTCCTTTCTTTGGTATTATTCGTCGAATCGTTGAGCTCCTTAAGTTCTGAGTTGAGCTGCACGATTGCTGACAATTGCGTGCACTGACTGGACAGGTCCACTCAATCTGTGTGGTTCTTTCCTCAAAAGACCATTTCAGACACCGATCTACATAGCCTTCACATGATCTGACCATGATTCTGTCTGGACTTTAAAAGAGACTGTGACCTCTGAGTTTGTTTCGGCCTTTCTTCTCAGAGTAGTCAGATAGGAAACGCCGACCTCATCTAGTTAAAAAAAAATATGATTGACGTGTAACAGTGTTTGTGAAAACCTACTTACAGAAATAAAATGATTTATCATTTATCAATATTATATGTAGGCCTGAAACAATAATTTGGGATAGAACACGCACTATGTACTTGGACCAATAATTTTCGAAAGGAAACGAAATCTTACCAAATAAATGGAGGTTCGTTGCCTCGACATCTCTCAGAGGGTGTAGCAGAGCCCTACGCCATCAATAGGCCAAGGTATGACTGGACGCCGCCGGGTTTAGAAAAAATATATTAGACCATCCTGTCTAGTCTAGAAAAGTCTCAGACTAAGGAATTAGTCTGAGAGAAAAGTTCGCAAAGTGCCGATGTCACATTGACAGCTCGGTGACTCGTTTCCTTAGTCTGAGCCTCAGAACTATTGTTCTGAGGTCTGGGTCTGAGCTCGGCGCGCACAGACAACCAATGACAGCTAAAGTGACGTTCCGAAATTCACTAATCGATGAGAAGCATGTAAGGATGTTTAAAACTCGTTACACTATCGAAAAATCTTTATCAAATGAAATGTAAACTTTCACTATTCACTTAGTTCAAATTGTTTTCTTCTTCTACGTCGTGCTCTCACTACAGGAGATAGCCACCACAAATGATGCATCACCAAGCTATGTGGCCTTCTGAAGTGTGGACCGCTTGCTTCATTCTGCCTCAAAGACCTCCAACAGCCTTGATATGGTTATGAGACTGCAAATCGGACGAAAGTGAAAATCCGTTGAAATTTTTCATTTCCGAATATTTACAGAATATCAGGAGACGTGTTTATCGAGCTCCTAGGTGAACGTTAGCCATTTATTCAAATGCTACAGCATTACAGAGTTGCTGTAGTCCAGTGTCATATTACGCAACTCTATATATTTTAATGAGAAACTCTAAGCAGTGGGGTCGCCGCTTGAGCCAAATTGGATTAGCCGAGTAATAATATGCTGTCACATTGTCACATCAATGAACAATTATAAGTAAATACCATTGAATTGAAAATACATCATTTGCTTGCAATGACAACAAATAAACAATTTAATTTAGAATTCCATAATGACTTGACATTGAAAAGTTTGGCATTAGGTTAATAATGTTGCAAGGACGCAGATTTTAATGTCCTTAGATATTCCAAGGTATGGTTTACATAGCCACTATAAAACCCACTATAATCCTAAAACGCCATCCTATCTGCGGGAGCATTTCTCCTACGCCCGACCTTCAGATGCGCCTTGCAGGTCACATCTTAGAAACCTCCTTATGTCCCCTCCCCACTCCACCGACTTTTACTCCTACTCCTTCACTGTGCACGCGGTGCGGTTGTGGAATTCACTTCCGCCTGACATTAGGGACTGCCAAACTGCTGCAGTTTTTAAAAGAAGAGTGAAAGAACACTATCTTTCCACTTCGTCATAGTTGCGTATATATGAATATTCTAGTGTTATTTATTTTAGGAGTATGTGAAAATGAAATGAAAATATTTTTATTTAAACAAAATGCTCCATATACAATGATTTGTGTTTGGAGCCACCTTTTAGGCAAACAATGCCTGTGTCAGGAGACTCCGCTCCTCCATATCTTTGATAATATATTTGTTACATATTAATATTACAGCAGAATTGCTATTTCTTAATCTAACATCTTGAGTATGTAACATGTATCACGTGAAGCGTGGTGTGCTTTAGTTAGACGTGGCGCGTGTGTAAGATGTAGTGCGGTTAGATGAGATGTGCGGTGTGGTGTGTGGTGCGGTGTGGTGTGGTGTAATGTGGTGTTGTGTAGTGTGGTGTGGTGTGGAGTAGTGTGGTGTGGTGTAGTGTAGTGTGGTGTGGTGTAGTGTGGTGTGGTGTAGTGTAGTGTGGTGTGGTGTGGTGTAGTGTGGTGTGGTGTAGTGTAGTGTGGTGTGGTGTGGTGTAGTGTGGTGTGGTGTAGTGTAGTGTGGTGTGGTGTGGTGTAGTGTGGTGTGGTGTGGTGTAGTGTGGTGTGGTGTAGTGTAGTGTGGTGTGGTGTGGTGTAGTGTGGTGTGGTGTAGTGTAGTGTGGTGTGGTGTGGTGTAGTGTGGTGTGGTGTGGTGTAGTGTGGTGTGGTGTAGTGTAGTGTGGTGTGGTGTGGTGTAGTGTGGTGTGGTGTAGTGTAGTGTGGTGTGGTGTGGTGTAGTGTGGTGTGGTGTGGTGTAGTGTGGTGTGGTGTAGTGTAGTGTGGTGTGGTGTGGTGTAGTGTGGTGTGGTGTAGTGTAGTGTGGTGTGGTGTGGTGTAGTGTGGTGTGGTGTGGTGTAGTGTGGTGTGGTGTGGTATAGTGTGGTGTGGTGTGGTGTAGTGTGGTGTGGTGTGGTATAGTGTGGTGTGGTGTGGTATAGTGTGGTGTGGTGATTTGTAGAGTAGTGTAGTGTATGGAGTAGAGTAAGGTGTGTATCATTATGGTGTGTTGTATTACTCATGATAAACCAGAAGAGCTTCCGTATTCTCATAACTAAGAGACTTTGTCCAGTTTGTTATAACTTTTTTACAGTCGTGATCATTTTTATTATGTATATATATGCTTTTATTAACCCTATTGTATATTTGAGCTGAAAGATGGTGAAATTGTCTACTACTAAATTTGGTTTTACATGGGGGAACTACTGCAATGATGTCCTTTCTCCTTTTGTGTTTTTTATTCATATGATAAGGGAGGGTTTTATGTTTTTTAGGACCGTTTGGGTTACATACAGTTTTCTGACTGAGAGTAAATTGCTGATTTCATATAGGTTTTTAGTAGAGTGTCTTTTATTTTTAAACTACATAACCTTTATAAGTGCTCGTTGTGCACGTTCCACGTCCAAAAATCAAGTTTTAGCTGCGCCACCCCAAATGGGGATACAATATAGAAGGACGGACTGTGCTAGAGCAAAATAGATCTCATTGAGGAGATTTCTAGGTCGCTTTATCACTCCTAAACATTTTAGTCGGAGCAACGTGTCTTAATGTTTTGAAGATCCAAGTAAGCTTTCTGACCCTGGAAATCACCTGCTCAAGGTGAGGATACCAAGACAGAAACTGGTCAACCATCACGCCCAAGTATTTTGTCTTAGAGACTCTATTTAAACATGCACAATTACAGCTTATCCTGTTTAGATCTCCACATGTGTGTACCCTCAAATTTAGGTCATCATTGGGCTGTGTCCGGTTACTAACACTAAAACATATATAGTTAGTCTTGGTGGTGTTTAATGCTAGTAGGTTGTTTTTCAGCCATTCAGCTACATGGGCAATCCCCACCTCTGCACTCAGTTTAACATCTTGCCAAGAATCACCAGCAAATACAATAGCAGTATCATCGGCGTATGCAAATACCCTGGCGTTTGTTAATTTTATATTGCACAGATCATTGATATATGTTAAAAACAGGGTAGGACCCAAAACACTACCCTGCGGTACGCCGTATGTTACATCTGCATTGTCGCTAGTGCATATGTATGTATGTTTGTATGTATGTATGTATATTCTCATATTATTTGTTTTATTTTATTAATTGAATTGTTTTTGATTTTATGTATTTTATTTTCTCTTTTACTCTTACACACGCTGTCTACATCTCTAAATCTACTATCCTATCGCAGGTATGCTGGAAGAGATTTCATTAAAAATAAACATCACCTTTGTACCTATTTTTCTGTTATTTTCTTCTTGTCTGTTTATATAAGTGTGTACATAAATGGTTAAATAAATAAATATAAAATTTTCCAGACTAATAATTATTTTTATTAAATCATGTTCACTAATTTTGCCTGTATTCAAAGTGAATTTGTTACGGACATTAATTGTCTTCGAAAAAACCGAACTACTCGTATGAATACGCTTTTCGCTGGCGTACCGACACCGTTTTGTCAAAGTTATGTACGATTTTGCTCGTTATCTCGGGTGTAGAGACTTCCATTTGTCGTAAGCATCGTTACGGCCAGCAATTCTTTTTGATATTATTTATCGCTTGATAGTTTGCGACAGCAGTTTGCGTCATGTCGAGACTGCAGGCCCTGGGCCGGGAGTCAGCCGCGGAGCTACTAGCCTGCGGGGGCGGCGAGGTTTCCCCGGCAGGTTTAGAGCTCCTCTTCTTCTTTTTCTTGGCCTTGCTGACAAGCCCCTCCGCCCACTTTGTGTCACGCTGGCTTCCCTGCAGCCGAACATAAGCTGCAGTTGAGCGCCGCGGAACACTGGGCCGCCTTGTGGCCGGGCTGACCGCAGCGATAACAGAGGTCACTACGGTCAACCTTAGCGGTGCACTTTGCCCGGACGTGACCGTTCTCCAGGCACCGGAAGCACCGCAAAGCCCGGGGCTGCAGGAGTTTCACCCTCGCTGCAACCCAGCCAACCAGCAATCTGCCGCTTAGGGCGATCTTCTTCGCCGACGCTACAGGGCACCGAACCCAGACCACGCCGAGTGCGGTGGCGTCGGTGCGTATATCGCCTACCGCACCTTGGCCGACGGACACTCTCCGCTTCGGGCAACGGCTGCCACCACCTCCTCAGAGGTCACGGAGTCGTCCAGACCAGCAATCCGCACCTCTGCGGTTTTCATTGGCCTGGAGACCCGGACGTCCTCAGGGTTGAGGACCTCCATATCTCCACATGCGGCCAGAGCGTCCGCCTTTTCAGCACTGCCGCTCACAGCACCAGCCACCTCGAACAGCCGCGCACCCGTGGCAGCTTGCCTGAGGGTGACGGACTGAAGTCCAAGATCTGATAATTTGACCTTGGCCTTGACCTCGGCAATGACCGACTGGTACGTTACGCCGCGCTCCGCAGCTCCGGGCTGTAGCGTGAGCGTCACAGCTTCGGAACGCGGAGCACGTATCGCCGGTCCTCTGCGACCGCCTTTGGCAGTCCGCCGCGCAGGCTGCGCATTCACCTTTGCGGTTCGGCCGGGGGCGCGTGCTGTTGCTGAGGCCGCCTTGGCGGCTTTGAGGCCCACGACTGTCGTCCAGGTCTCACCCTTAGATCCGATCCAGTCGTGGGCTGATCGCTCGATGGGGCTCCCTCCGCGACAGTTCTAAATTAGATATAACGGATAAAAGCGACGTCAGTTTAAGTATTAACAAGGACACTCCTAGCAAAGTTTTACATCCGAAAACAACGCGAAGTGACCGAATAATCAATACACCGCTACGTTTCGCATGAAATTAAATATGACAAGCTAACTATATGAAATACACCATCCAATTGCAAAATCGTCAAGATCACACCTTATACTCTTCGAATAAGATTCATTATTGTGTCTATAGATGTTTTAAATAAATAAATTGAATACAAAACTATTGTTTTGTATTCAATTTATTTATTACTCGCAATTTATTTATTTTACTTTTGTATTTAGATTACTCGCTACATTATTATGTAGCGAGTAATCTACACCTAAGTTTACCTAATTAGAATAAGTATTACCCATTTGCTAAAAGTGACTTATTTATATATAATAGTATGTCGATCAGTGCTTTCTTATAACTTAGTACGTCGTAACTTTTAAATAACACGTAAAATTTAACTTTTATAATGGGTTGGAGTCAGAGCAAGGAGCAAAATCCATCTGGTGGGCCAAACAGTAAATAACAATTTCCACGAAAAAGGAGGGAGAGCAAAATGGTCTATTAGCGGCTTCATCGCTCTTGCACTAGTGATATGCATCGCTGCAGGAGCACTGCAAAAGGATGGGTACGAAAGCAAATGGCTACTGACCCAAAAGTAATCACCGTGCACACTGTGCCTCAGCAGCAAGCAGCTGCTAGCAACTCGTACATGTAGTATTGTGTTGTGTTTTATTTAGTGCTAAACATAAGACTTAGTATCAGTTGCGGGCAATATTTGATGGTGTAGGGTATTAAGTAACTATGTAACGGCGCTAACGTAATAACGGCGCTGTCTGTGCTGGTAATAACTGTGCGACAGACACGTGCCTTCCTCCCACCACCAGCTAAACGGCGCTGTCTGTGCTGGTATTAACTGTGCGACAGACACGCGCCTTCCTCCCACCAGCAGCTAAACGGCGCTGTCTGTGCTGGTATTAACTGTGCGACAGACACGCGCCTTCCTCCCACCACCAGCTAAACGGCGCTGTCTGTGCTGGTATTAACTGTGCGACAGACACGCGCTTTCCTCCCACAACCAGCTAAACGGCGCTGTCTGTGCTGGTAATAACTGTGCGACAGACACGTGCCTTCCTCCCACCACCAGCTAAACGGCGCTGTCTGTGCTGGTATTAACTGTGCGACAGACACACGCCTTCCTCCCACAACCAGCTAAACGGCGCTGTCTGTGCTGGTATTAACTGTGCGATAGACACACGCCTTCCTCCCACAGCGAGTTAAACCGTGACGTAGTAATATGCTATAGTAATAATATAATTATACAAATAGTAATTTTATTCCACACCTATTTAATCGCGATTAAAAATAGTCAGATTTAGTTAAGACAATAAAAATTTTAAGTGAAAAACGTAAAATTCAGAATAGCAAAATTGTCATTTTCTCTAAATTATAATCTCAGTGCCATCTTAGTGCTGTCAAAAAATAAAATATAGTTATGTTGTGTCACTTTAGTCAATTTCAGAATGGGGAATCGTTTGACAGGAACTCCGGTCCGCCGGTGGTCCGTGTTGCTCTATGGACAGGAATAAACTAAAATTTGGTGATTTTTAGTTTAGTTTAGAGAATTTTGTGACAAGAGAATCGGCACCGTGTATTATTATAATTGTCTCAAATACATATCTACTCGACTGCGTCGAAGCCCAAACGGAGGGTAATGTTATACCTACCTCTTAACAATATTATTTGTTTACAGTATTTATTTATTTATTATTTGGCTGACCGGTTCGTGCGGTTGGTAGCGACCCCACCTTCTGAGCCGCTGCGCTGGTCCTGGGTTCGATCCACGGACAAGTCAAACATTTGTGTGTATGAACATGTCTGTTTGACCTGTGTCTGGCCAAGTAGCTCAAAACTGCATTATTGGATGTCACATATGGTCAACATCGGTAACTTTAGCATTTATTAAGACTTATAAGAATTCACTCGAACTGCAAATGCAGAAAATTACGCTTTCGCCTGTTTATTGACTATAATAATAACCACGAAAATTACATTGTAATGTTGGTACAAGTCAGTGTTAATCAGAATTTAGCAATAAATAGTACTGTCAGCTACATTATAGCATTTTTGTGAACCTAAAAATACCTATTTTCTGAATTAAAGGCCACAAACGTACCCTTAAAATGCTTGCATTTTGAGAAAGAACCTGTGAACTGCTAAAATGCAATCAATTATTCTGTGACTTCAATTAACGATGATATAATGCGTTTACAGCGTTAATCAGCTTGTTACATGCAATCTTATAATAGCACTTATCTAGGCCACATGATCAATAAGTGTGAATTTAAATCATGCCAAATTACAGCAAATTGCTATAAATTAGATCACATGTAACCTTTGATCATGGTTGGAGCTGAATATGTGTATTAGCATAGGCCATTAATATACTAATGGTGTTAATACAGATGACACCGGGAACCCTGAACAAGCTACAAGTTCTGTGAACAACGGTCCAAGATTGAATAGAATTTTAGAGCAGCCCCCCCCCCCGTTCTGAAATTCTATTCATATTCCGTATCCGAAAATGTTGGTAAATGATTTTGTTTCTGTAAGTAGGTTTGAACAAACACTTTTACACGTCAATCATATTTTTTTTTAACTAGATGGGGTCGGCGTTTCCTATGTGACTACTCTGAGAAGAAAGGCCGAAACAAACTCAGAGGTCACAGTCTCTTTTAAAGTCCAGACAAAATCTTGGTCAGATCATGTGAAAGCTATGTAGATCGGTGTCTGCAATGGTCTTTTGAGGAAAGAACCACACAGATTGAGTGGACCTGTCCAGTCAGTGCACGCAATTGTCAGTAATCGTGCAGCTCAACTTAGACTCAAGGAGCTCAACGATTTGACGAACAATACCAAAGAAAGGACATTTGAGTAGGCCCCATAAATTACTCAAACTGCCAGAACATGATTAAAACTGCAACAAAAACACACAAAGTCCTCACATTCACAATAATTTTAAATAATATAATACTTTATACAGTAAATATTAGTGTCATTGTATATGTAAATAAGTATAGATACTTATAGCAAAGGTTAAAAGTAAAAATAGTTAGCGAAATAAAATAAATTAACATTGCCTGTGCTTTATTGGAGCAACTCAATCCCAAGCCTTTTTGTCCTCAATAAAGTCTTTGACAGTATAATAGGCATTCTGGCATAGTTTCCTTTTTATAAAAGATTTGAATTTATTAAGGCTTAGTGCTTGAATGTGGCTAGGAAGTTTATTATAAAAACGTATACATTGGCATCTAAACGAGCCACCTATTTTCTTGAGCCTGGTAGTAGGAACAACAAATTTGTGTTTGTTCCTAGTATTTAAATTATGGATATCACTGTACTTTTTAAACAGATTAATATTTTTATGTGCATACAAAAGATTTTCAGAAATATACTGAGAAGGCACAGTCATTATATTAATCCCTTTAAATTTGTCTCTGAGGGAGTGTCTGGGACTTAATTTAAAAATTGAACGAATTGCCCTTTTTTGTAAAACAAAAATCGTCTGAATATCGGCGGCATTTTCCCACAACAGAATACCGTACGACATTACACTATGAAAATAACTAAAGTATACTAAACGGGCTGTCTCTAAATCAGTTAAACCACGAATTTTCCTAACGGCGTATGCTGCAGAGCTAAGCTTCTTTGACAATTTATCTACATGGGGGCCCCATTGAAGCTTGGCATCCAAAGTTATGCCTAAGAATACTGTGGTATTTTCGGGTTTCAAGTCTTCACCCTTTATTAGAATACTTGTTTCTACTTGTCTAACATGAGGTATCGTAAACTTAATACATTTCGTTTTTTTCTCGTTAAGAAGAAGGTTATTAACATTAAACCAGTTAACTACTTTTGCGATGGCACTATTTACATTGTCAGTAACCAGCTGCTGACGTTTGAGTTTAAATAAAAGTGAAGTGTCGTCTGCAAACAGCACTATATCATGTTTATCCTTTATGAGGTAAGGCAAGTCATTTATATAAATAAGAAATAAAAATGGACCTAGAGTTGAGCCTTGAGGGACCCCCATTCTTACTACTGATCCGGGAGATCTTTTCCCGTTAACATCAACTCTCTGAATCCTATCACTTAAATAAGAAGTAAAAAGATCCAGAGAGGCGTTCCGGATTCCGTAGTGGTGCAGTTTCCTGATTAATGTTTCATGAAGAACACAATCGAATGCCTTGGACAAATCGCAAAAGATGCCCAACGCATCGCATTTGTCCTCCCATGCATTATATACATGCCCTAGAAGTTCAACTCCGGCATCAGTAGTTGAACGACCCCTTGTAAAACCGAACTGTTTGCTATGCAGTAATTTATGTACATTAAAAAATCTTTGCATTTGATTTAAAATAAGTTTTTCAAAAAATTTACTAAATGTAGGTAGCACTGAAATAGGTCTATAATTAGTAGGGTTTGATGTACTACCCGATTTAAACAACGGTATTATTTTACTGTTTTTCATAAGATCAGGAAACTCACCACGGTCAATACAATTATTAAAAATAACAGCTAAAGTAGGTGCTACAATATTTATAATTGACTTAGCAACGTCCACAGAATTACCCCATAAATCTGCAGTCTTTTTGACATTTAACGTGTGAAAGGTTTTAATTATATCTTTAAAAGTGACATTTATTCGAAATGAAATTCAGAATCACAAACTGGAATGTTTTCTTTAAGTAAAGACTCTGCAGCAGTGGGTGAAGAGTTTAGAGATTTAGTAGTCAATACGGGAATCTCTGCAAAGAAATTTTCAAGGGCCCCGGCGACTTGAGAATCAGATTTAATTATATTGTCATCAATAGCAAGGCTGAAGTCACTACATCGGTTGCATGACCTTCCCGTTTCGCTATTAATGATACTCCATGTCATTTTTATTACATTACTACTATTTTTAATTTTTGAACTCAAATAACGTGATTTGGCCATACTACAAACTTTTTAAATAATTTAGAATAATTCTTAACATATAAATTAAATTCAGCAGGAAGATCGCGCTTTATTGTTTGCTTTATTGTTTTATAGCGCTTTATTGTTTGCTTATATCGATTTGCTTTGCTTTGTATGTAATTTAATTCAAATAATATAATTTAGTAATCGTAAATAATATCCTTCATTTCTTCTCTCATCTATACTCTTTTATTATCTCATCCTACTGCTACGCTTCACTCTCATCTAATATAAATTAGATACTGGGTTCGATTCCCGATTCGAGTAGAATCGGTCAACTCGACTGATTTCTACAAGGTTTTGAAAGAACTCAAGTCATTGGATCCTTCCAAAGGACCTGGACCCGATGGAATACCAGCGCTTTTTCTTCGGAACACTGCAGCTTGCATTTACAAGCCGTTAAGTATAATTTACAATAAGTGTATTAACGAGGGCGTGTTTCCCAACCGGTGGAAACACGCCAATATCACACCAGTACACAAGAGCGGTTCCAAAAATAACGTTGAAAATTACCGTCCAATCTCTATCCTCTCCACCTTGTCAAAGGTTTTTGAGAAACTTGTTCATAACGAAATATATCCATTGTTGCACCATGTCATTATACAGGAACAACATGGCGTTGTCAAACATAGATCTACTACCACAAACCTTCTATCTTTATTTTTTATCTTTCTATCTTATCTTCTATCTGATTTATAATCAGATTAATATTAAATGTCACCAGTGACGATTACATTTTTAATTGATGCAAGGGTGGCGAGATGATTATTTAAGGAAAGAATAAATACGTCAGCGTTTGCGATTGAGGGGGACCGGTAAATCGCAATGACTGTATTGTCCGGTGAGATACAGACCTCCAAGCATGACGCGTGAGTTAACTTTATTTCTCTTATTTCAAAATTATGTGTGTTTTTAATATAAGCGACCACTCCATCAGCTTTGTTAAGGTGGTAGGTAGATTGGTGTGAACTATAGTTGGTTATTTGTGGTATCTGTTTATTAGGATTTAGTCTACATTCAGTTAAGATTATCAGGTCGATATCCGTCTTAAGGTTTGTTATGTTTAGTTGAAGATCATCAAAGTTAGAATAAATTGACCTAATATTTTGCGAAACAATGGTAAAACCGGAGGAGTTTGGCTTAATATGGTTGCTAAAGTCGTTGAGTTCGCAGTCGAACACTTGGGCTACTTCATGATTGTCTATGTCGTTTAAAGTCTGTAAGGTGCTATCCATAAGTATAGGTTTTATAAGTGCAGAAGAACGTAGCTATACAGACATTTGGTGTATGTGTGTTTGTTGACGGTGTGATAAGCTGAATTAGAGTTGAGGTGAGTAGTGAATGTGTGCAGGTGCATGGTAGATACATATTTAACTTAACAATATGCTCCATATTTATCCTAATACAAAACAGACAGACAAATAGGGGTAACACCAAAGAGAAGTATGTTGGGTTATTTATATTAGTTATTTCTGTGTATTGTTGCCGGTTGCTTAGATATTATGATGTGATAAGATCAAGACCATTGCCGCGTATTCCATATCTTTCTAGTTTGTCGATAAGTATAGTATGATCAACATGACCAAAGGCTTTGGTCATGTCCATATACAGGGCACAGATGGGTAGTGTGTTATCTACACTTGACATAATTTTCTTGAGAAAAAAAATCAGCACATTGCACTACCGTTCTCAGGTTTGCCGTGTATTTTTTTTTGCTTAGTTAATTGACCCACCTATAAAATAAAAAGTAAACGACGCATCCTTTTGTATCCAAGACTAAAAAAGGCCCTATATTAAATTTTCAAGATTTTAGGTTAACTTCAAAAACAGAAAACAGATATTTATTTACAGTGCATACCTAATGACAGCATTTTTGAAATAATTTTCGATTACCGAAGAACTTAATGTTGTGTCTCTATAAGGTAACCGGTTAAATAAAATTAAAGAAGTTTTTGAGTATCCAATGAAATCCTCTCGCCTCGGTAGGTATATACAAAATCTAAAAGTTTACGGGTAGGCGATACTACCACGGTTGTGTTAGACCCCAAACATGTTAAATGTAAATTCATTTGTATTCGTAATAGAGAGTATTAGCACTACTTTATTCCATTAATACATACTGATAAAGAAATAAAAAACTGAGTTACTGATTATTTTGTACTTTTATTTAATATTCATGTCCATTTCACTTTTAATAGGTCCATACCTAATTAGAAAACAAAAAGTTTCATCTACCAACAACTACTACTGTAAACATACTTAAATATATATACCGGTTTAAAAGTAATAACCAAACATTTGGCTTTCTTTCTTCTTCTTCGTTTCGTTCGTTAAGTTACAAATCCACTTCGAAGTGGATTTGTAACTTAAGAAGTGGATTTTCACCGTATATTTTTTATCTACTTAGTAGAATGCACAATTAATAATTATAATAATAATCTCGAAAAAAAGAACATAACAAAATCAATAGAATTATTATTTTCATTAAAAGAATAACAAAAATAATGTTAATGATATAAAAAATAACCATACCTTTCATCTCTATCTAATGGGAACGTTTTCTTATATTGAAAAAATATAACAAAGTAAATAATTAGATCATTTAAGGGTAACCTACCTACCCTACCTGTAACATCTCGCACACTATTGTAATTTGACCTATGTTTACAAATAAAGCATTCTGATTCTGATTCTGATCAGTCGTTACATTATATACTTAGTAGAAGTAATCTTTTTATTTTAAAACAAAATAAATTTATCTTCTAAAAACAACATTTCTAGTAGTGGCCCTAGTCGGACACGCAAATGAGATCAATCATCGATGTATTAGCTAGTACTTTACTTTCGTAATTTTAACATGAACATAAATATATATATTTTTAATGTTTAGTTAGTTCTTGGGATAAATTCACCCCATTTATAGAACCCTTCACTGTGCGTGATCCAACATGCACTTGGCCAGTTTTAATTTATTAAAAGCAATCAATCAATCAATCTTTATTTGTGAACACAGGTTGTACGAGCACGCTCGACTCTTTAATGCTGACGCCCGCAATCACATGTCCTTACGTTTATACTTACATTATTACATGCGCATTACTGTAATTAATTCAGTTCAATAAAGCTGCTTGGTGAATACACATGTCGGTGTTTTCTTCCACATTACACATAAGAGTTCCCGGCACACATAGCACCTAAGCGGTTAGGACTCCATACATTTTGATAGACAAGCCGCAACAACAACAACGAGCTGAAGACCCTTATTACAATAAAGGTCTTATATATACATTTTAGTCGAGCTCTATGTCCTACCAATGGAATTGGTGTACAAATATATGAGTTCAATTTTAATTATCAATGCAATACAAAGTCACGTACGAGTAAATAATGTCAATTAAATGTATTATTAATAAATAATTTATTTATTTTTACATGGTAAAAATAAATAACATCATGGTAAATAATATCATGGTGGTTTTTTTTTCAATGGTAAATTATATTAAATGGTTAATTAGATTAATTATATTAAATCATTTAAAAATTCTTTGATAGAGTAATACGTCTTATCAATTAGAAAAAATACAATTTACTTTTGAATTTGCAGTCCATGATAATAGTTATTTAGGGCGCGTCTGCGACGCGCGCCGATGGGTAGCACCGCTGCTAGTGCTGCTTTACGGAGATGGTCAGCAAATCTCCAGGTTTTCGAGATCTGGCTCCGGATATTACAGTGCACGTTTTTGTGCACTGCCTACAGCTACTTTATGTCACCACTGCACTATAGTACTCATACACGTTTCACTAATTTATATATCCTGCGAACAAATGGCATGCATTTCATGAAATTTACAAACACATCACACTATTTATATTGAATTCAGGCTACCAATAAACATCGACACCAGTTTACATGCACAACTTGCACTAGGAGTACAAGTTAGTAATAATAATAATAATAATAGAGGAAGAAAACACACCCTTATCTTAAATACATACCACATGCTGCATTTACTTGGCTTTTGCCCGTAAATAAAGCTAAAAAACCAGCCTAAGAGCTGAGAAAAAAAAACACTCAAAACAATAATAATATGAGACAACATATACACAAGGTCTTCAGGTCCCGAACTAGGTAGAGCCTGTACTACGGTAACCTGATGAAGTGATGACTGATATACATACCTAGATATATATATATATATATATATACACACCCGCAAGTAACACCGAAACGTTGTATAACAGCTGAATCTGTCTACCATAGAATCTTAAGCTGAACAAGCCTGCTGAATAAGAGCGTTAGCAGCGCTGTTTCAGCTGATATAACTCTGATTTGGGCACAAATTAAACCACTATTAGCTGAATAAGTGTAACAATTGCATTATATTAGCATTATTTAAGCATAATTAAGGGTAACAGTCACCCCAAGAGCTGAACATTGGCTGATTGTTAGAGTGGGTGCTACCTATTATGCAGCACAACGGCTGATTATTAGATGTCGCGTTACCTACTTTTCAGCACAAACTACAGACGGGGATCTTTTTAAAGCTTCAGCTGCACAAGTAGCAAAATTGTAAATAATTGATATTAATATGTTTGTGTTGTGCGGCCGGAGCAGTTTGTGTCAGGTGTTTGTGGTAAAATATTAGTGTACGGTAAGTAAAACTTTCATTTTTCTTACACATGCGTAGAATCTGATTGGGAAAGCAAGTTTATTGTCAAATACCGTATGAATATTGGCGAAAATTTTCACGCGCTCTCAAAATATGACTATTTACTTGAAATTTATAGAATAAAGTATATGAAGTTGATGATCGATTTACAAAACAAAGCTAGAAATCTCTTTATATATGACATGTAATTTGACAATAAGCTGTTTACTAATAAATAATTAGGTATTATTTTCAAATCTAATTGTTATTTTCGTTGACTAAATAAAAATAATTTGTTAATATGATTTACCATATACCTAGGTTAGAGCCAGAAAAACGGCGGACAACGAATGTGCACCGCATTCTTCACAAATAAATGCTATGGGCTCTGTAAGAATTCACTCGTGGTACATAAATCCGTAATAAGCTGACACGAGTAGTTCTTGAGTAAACAAGTCAGCCACAGATCCATGTAAAGCTTAATAGTAGATAACATGTACGCAAATATTGTACCCAATGAACCGCTAAACTGTCTGAAGGAATTGGCTTTAAGGGATCTGTGGAAACAGCCTATATTCCTCACATTTTACAAAATTTAACGTCTGAGTATAAATCTGTTTATATTATCTACGAGTAATAACATCAAATTATCCGTTCAGTGTGTCGTCGTAAGCTTAAAGATACTTAGTACTAACAGAAACATTTTTCTCTTGACAACGTTATATAAGGAACTAACTTTTCTCCGGGACTTCGTACGCGTGGAATAGACTGTTATGTAGGTAATCATTAAGTAGGTAAACATTTCAATCTTAAAGTTCCGGAACTATATCAAATATTATATTTTAACAATAATTATAAATATCAAAGTATAACTATTATTCCAATAAGTATATGAAATGATTATACCATAGTTTTTGGACAGATTTTCATCAAATATAGCTAAAAGGAATATAAATAAATTAAATATAAAATATGTAGGTACTGTTATTTATTTATTTGCTCTCACGCACATCACACATTTTACTATTTATTACTGTCGGTTTTTGTACATGAACCCTGTCAGGGCACTGCAAAGCACAATCTCGGTTTGCTGTTGAGTTTATAAATTAATATAATTGAGTCAAATTATCAAGTTTACACAATAAAATTCATTTCGGGAACAAAAATAAAAGTAAAATACATGTCTAGAAGTTGTTACGATGTCCAATTAACAGTAATAAACAATACACAATAATAACACACTTATAGTCATATTTAGTCAGATTGCATTAGTAGGTAGGTAGTAAATAGTAGAATAAAATAATAATAAGGAATAGGTAATAATTACAATCATGTCATGTCAAGTTATTGATTAAATTGAATTATGGTATGTCATTTTATAATACAAAAAATAAAATGGATTCGTTAATGTCACTGGAATAAACAAAATTTATGTCTTGGATCAGGCCGGATCTAACAAAGAAAAGTTATGAATTAAGTAGGTACCTAAATCTATAAAGTTTTATCCGTCATGAATTCGTCTACTGTGTAATAACATGTCCAGCAAACTAAGATTACTCTTAATAAAGAGTAATCTTAGTTTGCTATACAATGAATTTGTGTTGTCGCCATCTTTTATGTAATTTGGTAATTTATTATAAATTGTTGCGATTCTATAATTGGGGCTATTTTTCATTATTTTTAATTTTGGTGTTGGTGTAATCAACTTGTATTTGTTTCTTCGGTTATAATTTAGATTTGCTTCTAAGTTTGATCGAAAGTAATCTCTATGTTTTTGCACGAAAGTAATCTCTATGTTTTTGCACGAACGTAACTATTTGTAGTATGTAAAGGGAGGGTAACGTGATTATTTTATTTCTTATGAAATGTGGTTTACAACTTTCCCATGGCTTAATGTTTATTAGGATGCGTATACATTTCTTTTGCATGATGAAAATATCATAAAAGTCAGTACGTTCACCCCACAATACAGCCACAATATTATGCCATAGTTAAACCATGCATATGCATAGGCATAGTATGTTGAAAGCGCGGTCTCATAATTTGTGTTGCTTTTTAATTTTCTGAATGCGTATATACATTTTGATAATTTAGTCTTTAGATTTTCGATATGCTTTTTCCATGTTAGATTATTGTCCAATGTTAAACCAAGAAGAGTTAGGTCGTCTCTTTTTGGTATATCTAATTGATTACTAAGGCTATTTATGATTAGCGGCTTTCGTTGGTATGTCCTAAATTGTAGTAAATAACTTTTGTTAGCATTAATTTGTAGATTGTGCTTCTCTAGCCATGATTTAACTATTTCATGATTTAATCATTTTGGTTTTGGTGCCTACACTACACCCAAAGAGAATTTATATACCTACTCTTTGACTACACCACTGACCACAGGCCACCGCAGTCACTCACTCGCTTGCGAGCAGTGGTGCCAGATTAGGCGAATTGTCGCCGTGTAGGCTACCTCGAACGATGGAAAGGCGACCGAAAATGGCAATTGGCGACACGTCGCCATTTAGGCTATCTCGTATTTGCAACTGTTTGCAATTAGTTTACTTATTACTGATTGTCATTACAAGTATATGACTAAAAAGTGTTTTATAGTTTAGTGATTTAAAAAAAAATTGTTTGATTAAAAAACGCCATTTTATTTTCAGGGAAGAATCTCAAGCTGGTGAAAACAGAGAACAACCTGAAACTGGTGACAATAACGAACCAAGCGACGAAGAGTTGGACTTATGCTAATGTTTACGCAATCGTATACCAATACACAAACATACTCACTCAGACACTACCGACACACTACAGACACACACACGCACACACCTTGCCATACATGCACACAACATGCCGCGCATAACACAATATGCCGCACTTACACACTCACAATGCAAACAAACACATATGCACACATGTCTGGTTACACAATTACAATATATTTTAACTTTAAAATGTATATAACGGGATATCGGGAAGCCTGGCTGTTGCACCTGATTGCTGATTTTTATATTTTTTTTATATTTCAAATAAACCAATTACAGGCACTTTTGAATTGTCAAGGGGTCGGTCAGTCAGAAAGATGAAGCTAATTGCCCATTCCAAAGCGTAGTAGGTACCTATGGAGAAGAACGGGCAAGAAACTCCAGACACTCTTTTAAATCAAAATATTGTTACAAAAAAGTGGTTACATAATTCATGTTGAAATTATACAAGTGAGAACGATGTAAAAGGACGTGCACGTTAAAAGCGTCCGTAATAAAAATATAAAAACAAGTCAGGAATCATAATAAGCCGTGGCAGCTAAGACATGACCAGTGCCTACTGACGGCGCCCGTTCACGAACTTGACGTATGCATCAGCACCATTCAGCTCAACCATTTTGAAGGGAACTCAATGATCCAATACACACGCCACCATTCGTGACCTCGTCAGCACGGGAATCCATAGTGGGCGTTAAATTTCAGGAAACGTTGAAATAAATACACTGTAACGTTGACTGTTCACTATTTTAACTATACAGACACTTAAATTACTCAAACAATTAAGGATTGCAGTAATAATTAGCGATTTAGAGCCAATGGGTTTGCGAGTGACCACCAAGTGCAACGGCTGTCAACAACTGAATGATTTGACTCAACGATCGCCCGCCATGGCAGACGCAACTCCATTCGGTGTTACCCGGTCTTAATTAAAATTACCATTTCGTCGAATTCAAATCGATTAATCGTTAAAAATAACAGAATAATTACCAATTATTAAAAAAATAACAAAATAAATTACAACTCCCAAAGAACAATGGCAAATCTCCTTACTTAAAATTGTCTGGAATTAAATTGAAGCATCCCGTAGTACAAAATCGGCCACTAAATTAATATTGGTAGTATCTTTCAGCACGAGGCCAGGGTGGCCAGAATGGGGATTTCAATGCCAAGAATGTGGCTTGGGGTTCCCGGTATACGGACACACGGGGCAGGATGGTGGATGACTGGGCTCTGGAGACAGGCCTGGTCGTCCTGAATCGGGGTTCTGTCCCCACGTGTGTGCGGATGCGGGGTGAATCGGTGGTGGACATCTCGTTCGCCAGCCCCGCTCTGTCACCGCGTGTCCTTGACTGGCGCGTCATGGAGGGGGTGGAGACCTATTCCGACCACCGGTACATCCGGTTTGACGTCTCCGCCCAGACCTCGAGCGCGCTGGTCCGACAGGCCCCGAGTGGTCCGCGGTGGGCGCTGAAGCAGCTGGACCGGGAGCTCCTCCTGGAAGCCTCGATCGTGCAGGCCTGGGTGTCATCACCGGACAGGCCTGCTGACATCAACGTCGAGGCGGAGTGGTTCCGGGAGGCCATGTCCGAAATATGTGACGTGGCAATGCCCCGGGCCCAGCCCGGACGCGCTCAGCGCCAGGTGTGCTGGTGGTCGCCAGAGTTGACGACTTTACGCAGTGCGTGCGTCGCTGCGCGACGCCGGTACACCAGGCACCGCAGGCTCCGTATTCGCCCTCCGGATACGGAAGCCATTCAGGCGGAGCTGTACGAGGGGTACAGAGCGGCGAAGACCGCCCTCCAAGCGGAGATCCTGCGGGCCAAGGGACTGGCCCGCGAGGAGTCGCTGGAGACTCTGAACAGGGACCCGTGGGGACGCCCCTACAAATTGGTGCGTGAGAAGCTCCGCCCATGGGCTCCCCCGCTGACGCAGAGTCTCCGGCCCCAGCTCGTGGAGGACGTGGTGAGCACTCTGTTCCCTTCTAGAGGGGACCATATCTCCCCGCCCATGGCTCCGCCTACTGCGGTGCTGAATGCGGACCACACCGCCGACGACGACGACGATGCTCCGGAGGTGACCGAGGTAGAGCTGAGAGTGGCGGTACGTAGGCTGAGTGCTAAAAATACCGCCCCAGGACCCGACGGCTTACCTGGGAAAGCCTGGGTCCTGGCCTCGGAGGCTCTCGGGCCTCGACTAAGGGGGCTCCTAAGCGCATGCATGGAGAGGGGCCAGTTCCCACTTCTTTGGAAGACGGGGAAACTGGTCCTCATCAAGAAGCCGGGGCGCCCAGCGGACTCTCCGTCCGCTTACCGGCCCATCGTGCTGCTCGACGAGGTGGGCAAGCTCTTTGAGAGAGTCATTGCAGACCGCCTCGTCGGGCGGCTGGTGCGGGTGGGGCCGGATTTGGCGGAGAGCCAGTTTGGCTTCCGCAGGGGGCGCTCTACGGTGGACGCCATCATGCGCGTGCGGGCCCTCACGACGGGGGATGCTGTGGCCCGGGGTGGGGTCGTCTTGGCGGTGTCTCTAGACATCGCCAATGCCTTCAATACCCTGCCCTGGAGTTGCATCAGGGAGGCACTCCGGTATCACCGGATGCCGACCTACCTCTGTCGTGTGGTCGAGGCCTATTTGACGGACAGGGCCGTCATCTACCCCGGTCACCAGGGAGTATGGAACCGGCAAGAGATGTCGTGCGGTGTCCCACAGGGATCGGTCCTGGGGCCGCATCTGTGGGATATCGGCTACGACTGGGTGCTGCGCGCCGACCTCCCCAGCGGCGTCAGCGTGGTTTGTTACGCTGACGACACGCTAGTCCTGGCGCAGGGGAGGTCGCACCAGGCGGCGGCCGAACTAGCGACACGCGGGGTTGCGATAATCGTCGAGAGGATCCGGCAATTGGGACTCGAGGTGGCCCTGCACAAGTCCGAGGCCATGTGTTTTCATGGTCCTCGGAACACGCCACCGTCGGGTTCCCAAATAACGGTAGGAGGGGTTCACATCGGCGTCGAGTCGACGATGAAGTACCTGGGACTCGTCCTCGACAGCCGGTGGAACTTCGTGGAGCATTTCCGACGTTTGGCTCCCAGACTGGAAAGGGCCGGGGCTGCCTTAAAGCGGCTCCTGCCCAATCTAGGGGGGCCAAACGCCTCCTGCCGGAGGCTCTACGCGGGGGTCGTGCGGTCCATGGCCCTTTACGGGGCACCGGTATGGGCGCGTTCCTTGAGGCGGCGGCCAGCCCGCTGGTTGAACGCGCCCCAAAGGGTCATGGCCATCCGGCTGGTCCGGGGATACCGTACGGTCTCCGGTGAGGCGGCGAGCCTCCTTGCCGGATTACCGCCATGGGATCTGGAGGCAAAAGTCCTCGCGCACGTTTGGGAGTGGCGCGAGGAGGCGAAACGCCGGGGCGTAGCTCCGCTGCCGCGAGAAATCACGGTACAGCGGACAGAGCTCCGGCGGGATCTCAGGGCGGCATGGAGAGTGCGATTATCGCAACCCAGCGCTGGGCACGCCACAATTGCGGCGATAAGTCCCCTCTTTGAGGAGTGGCTAGAGAGGCGCCACGGCGTCCTCACCTTCCGCCTGACGCAGGTCCTCACCGGACACGGTTGTTTCGGGAGGTTCCTGTTCCGAATAAGGCGGGAGGAAACGCCCGGGTGTCACCATTGTGTGGATCGCCCGGAGGACACGGTGGAGCATACGGTGGAGGTCTGCCCGGCTTGGGCGGAGCACCGCCGTGTCCTCGTGGAGGCGATTGGCGGTGGCGATCTCTCGCGTCCGGCCTTGGTCCAGGCCATGGTACGGAGCGAGAGGGCTTGGGAAGCCGTCACCTCCTTCTGCGAAGCAGTAATGTTCGCGAAGGAGGAGGCGGAACGCGTGAGGGAGAGGCAAAGTTTGCGCCCTCACGCCCCTAGCCGCCGCAGGAGACGCCCTGGGCGTCGGGAATCGCAGGCCGATTCCCGGCCACCGTAGGCGCGGGCTTGCGAACGGCGAGCAATGGGCAGCTCGCCGTTCGATAAGGACCAGGCCCGGGTCGACGGCGCGTTGTGTTCCACGCGCGCCTCAAAGAGATGTCAGCACCAATGACGGGGTTTGCTAGGACCGATGCCTGCTAGGGTTGCGGAAAAGTCCAAGAGGGTTACCGTGGCCCCTGGCACAGGCAACTGAAGGAACACGGGTGGGTTTTAGTCAGTAAGAGTCTGACACGCCCTCCTGCTCTGCCCAGAGCGGGAGAAGTTATTTGATGATTTCCCACCCACAAAAAAAAAAAAAAAAAAAAAAAGGGTGGCCAGAATGATGTATTGCTGAAGAAGACCTGCTTTTTACAAGGTCCACGTGGTCTTGAGGGTCTTCTTTCGCCATTATTTAAAAGTGAATCAATATTTAACTAAAAATTAATTTAATTTAACAACTAAATAATAACAATAGTAAAATAATAAAAATGTTTATTTGCACCTTAAAAACTAACATAAACAACAGAACATGAAACAAAAAGAAAATGATCAACAATAATAATTAACAATAAAAATTTTTGATGATGTGATTCAGGCGTGATCCGTGTCACAGTTAGAGTAATTGAGGAGCGTTTTTTCAAAACGATACATCGTAATATGATTTTTTTTTCAGTAACGTGATTTATTTAATTACAAGGGTTTCTATAAAGTATATTAAATGAAATTGCTTATTAATTTATTAATTAGTTTAATGAGGTACGTTTTACATAAACAATAAAAAAAGGAACACATAAACATATCAACAAAATGACATCAAAAACATCGAGTTTTTTCAACTTTGATACATTTACTATTGATGTCACGTTTTGATAAAAACCCGATACATTTAGTTCAAATTTGCTGCATGGATACGGGATTTCACCTTTATAATATTAGTGGATTATATTACGGGTTCTTCATCGTCATAGTTTCGTCGTACATTGTCATCTTCGAGAGCTGAACCCTGGAGAACATCTGCATAAAATGCCTGAGCATCAGGATCATCAGATATATCACAGAATTTTAGTAAATTGTCAACATCTGCTTTCTTTTTTGAAGAAACCATGTTGGTTTTAGGTAACTGAGCACAGTCGAATCGTAAAAAAGATTTGACGTTTTTCTTCTTAACATCAACTATCACTGGCGCAGCAGAATAAACTTCCTGAACACTAATTTCAATATTTTTTAAAGCGCGGGATCCATCTACAGTATAATGTAGTATTCGGGTTTGGCTTATTTTAAATGGAAGTTTTGCCTTTATCATATCTTTGGCCTTAGCTTTCATGTCATAACTAAACCAATCTTTACCCCATTCGTTGACGTGGCCATGTTTATTTAGAATGGAATAGTATTCATTTGGCGATACAATAACTTCACGTCGGCGGTAATCCTTTTCAACCCTTCCAAACACTCTATCAGGAGGCATAAAACTATGGCCTCGAATAGGGAAAAAGTGGGACAGCTTACAAAAAGCTTTACTAGTAGCCATGAAATTGGCCAGCATGGCTAACATAATGAAGTTTTTATTTTGACTACTGCAAGAATCGGAGTACAGTTCAAGTTTCATATTCTTCTTCCCTTCCATAAGGCATTTTTCTTCCATCTTTTTCAAATAATGTTGAAGTGCCGACGCTATCTCATTAGCACCCCGCCCACTTTGATTTTCTAACCAAACATAAAACTCAATATCGTCTTTGTTTTGTTTCATATTAGGTTTATGTTGCATTATGCAAAGATTATATAACCAGGCTTGACGTGAGTAAAATACCTCTCCAACACTTAATTTTGGAAGAGGTTGGTTCTGTTGGCAGTCAAAACAAATTTTAATCACATTATCTTCATCTTCAGTGTCATTGAGTAGACTAAAGAACTTTTTTGCCCTTAACTTGTGCAAACGATATTCAGTGCGAATGTTGTTTTTTAAATCTAAATCCTTTTCAGTCTTAATTTTTATTAAAAACTCCTTACAAGCTGAACAAGTATCTTCATGAGGATTTCCAAATCCTAGGTTAAATTGTTTGTAAAATACTGACTTATATTTCGACAGAGAACAAGTTTTTCCAGAAATTAACCGTTGGTTTTCAATGAATTTTTCGTACATAATCTTTAAATTTAGTTCGGGAGGCAAATAAGATCTTGAACACTTGTTCCTAGAATAGTGGCTTTCTCTACATTTATACTGCAAAATATCATGTTTTATCAGGTCTCCCATTTCAGCTATATCTTCAAGTTGTTTGACACTTTTACCACCTCGTCGTTCTTTAGGCTGCTCACCAGTAGCCAGAAATGCATTAGCTACACGAAGAAGACGCATTCGTTGTGTACCAGTTATTTTCTGAAAAGTTTTAGAACAGACCTGGATTTCTTCTCCTTGTCCTATTGGTACAAAATAAGCTACTGAAATCTTGCGAAAATTCACGGATGTTGTGATTTTAGATCGTCTTTTTGGAACAGATATACGCACGTATTTTAACAAAAACTTATCTTGTTCGATTTTCGTATCGTTCAAGTACAGTTTTCTTCTGAATTCTGTAACAAGTTAAAAAGGAAATGTAGGCATAACATTTTTATGCACCAGAATAACACATAGTCTACTTTTTTATCTCGAATCGAATCAGAACCGCAGAATACAACTAGTAGGTAATAAATATATTATGTATTAGGTAATATGCCCAATATGTAGTGATGAACGTTACGAACGTTTTGTGATACGACGAAATCGCAAGTGTTTTAACGTGTTCAAACACGATCGCACAGATAGATACTCGCGCAAAATCAAAGCTGCATATTACCTATTTACATTAAGTAATAAATATATATATGTATTAGATAATATGCCCAATATGTAGTGAACGTTACGAACGTTTTGTGATACGACGAAATCGCACGAGTTTTACCGTGTTCAAACACGATCGCACAGATAGGTACTCGCGCAAAATCAAAGCTGCATATTACCTATTTACATTAAGTGAGATTAAGAGGTTATAAACTGCTTGACATGACGCGGTAGCCGGCTACTGCTTGGGTTTAACAAAAACTAGATAGGTATGTACTAATGAATTTTTACCTTTCATATCACTATAACTTAGTCGAATAGCCTGGCATAAAGACCTTTTCGTGGCGCCTGTTATTGCTTTGTCTAAATGGTGGTTACAATTCAAATCTGGATCACTTTTTTCATCTGCAGTGTATTTGGACGTCTTCGGAGTACTGCAACAACGTCTAGACTTGCGTCCTCTTTTAACTTCAATAACTGGCGTGTTATATTCTCCGTAATCCATTATTGCATACAATATTTATAAATTCAAAGAAAAAGTGCGTGCATTCTCTATAACGTAAACAATCCAACTAATGTGAATGTGAAAGATGATGCAATAATTATTTAGTTTTGAAGGAATGAGACGACAACAATAACAGCGTTTGATGTATCGTTTTGAAAAAATTCGATCGATGTAGATGTATCACTTTCAAAAAACTAATGCATTTCGCTGTACTTTTAGAATGATTTATGTATCGTTTACAGAAAATTCGTAAAGACCATCGTATAGCCCTATAGAGATTGAGTACGAAATGACAAAAAAAACAATTTTGAGATTTTGATTGATGTATTGCTTTGTGAAAACGCTCCTCAATTGTGGACGGGGCGTAGACTCAGACTGTTGCCATGTCCATTGGTCGGTGTACCGTCTTGCAAAGACCGGTCCTTTCCACAATTCCTCTGATTCAGTGAGTGGGGCGATGACGATGACGTTACTAAACGTTGCGTTTCGTTTTTCATTATAATTTGTTCGCGCTAACATAATATCTTCGCTTAAATATGAGACAAGGCTCCTCAATCCATACAGACAACACGGGTGGTGACTTGGCACGACCACTTGTAACGATAATGAAAATGGTCAATATTCACTAATCAAGAGGCTGTAAATGGTAAGCAAGTGGTGATAGAGAGCAACTCGTTTCATGCATACATACATGTGAGAATTTGTACTTTTAATACTTATTTTTCATGCCGGATTATATTCGAACCCAGCTTAAATTGTAAAAGAAATTGAATTAAAAATCTTTCCAGGGAATTATTACAAGCTGACAATCGATCCCTGCCTGTCCCCGGGGTGGCAACACGCGTGAGGCGTGACTCGTACATAGTGAGGTGACAACTATGCAAAGTAGGTCGGTGATGGATGGCTGGAGGGCGCGCCTCTCCGGCGCTGACCCCTCTCTAATCGCGGCCAAATCCTCACAAAAAGAGAAACGATTAGCACCCCCGATTCCTCGCCTCTCGCACCCGCACCCTCCCGCGGGTCTCTATAAAACAAGTTACGATAATGGTACACCGGCGATGCCACGCAATAACGCAAATTCCTTTTATTTTTCATTTCTCCACAAGTTTTGATTAATTTCGACAAGAAAGTCGGCATTATCCCTCTTCAATGATATAATTAAATTCTAAAAGTAGAGAAACGCGGCCATCTGTTTGTTTGTTAAGCGGTGAAGTTCCGCGAGAGGGATATTTAATTATATTCGATGATTAATTCACGCAGTGGCTGAATATTGTCAACTTATTATCTTTGTATAATTAGGGAACCCGCCGCGCGAGACCGACATAGTGCGCCATGTTGTAGCAGGGTGGTGGTCGGCCAGGACGACTAGGACGGTCTGCTAGGAGCTCGGGAACTCGAACGTTTGATTAGAGGACCCGTCGCGCGAGACCGACGTAGTTCGCCATGTTGTAGCAGGGTGCTGGTCGGCCAGGACGACTAGGACGGTCAGCTAGGAGCTCGGGAACTCGAACGTTTGATTAGGAGACCCGTCGCGCGAGACCGACGTAGTTCGCCATGTTGTAGCAGGGTGGTGGTCGACCAGGACGACTAGGACGGTCAGCTAGGAGCTTGGGAACTCGAACGTTTGATAGCAGACTAGAACCCGTTCACTTCCGAAAGTTGACATCTTCCTAGCTGAAAGTGTAAACTATTAGATAAGACTTTTACAGTAACCCCGAATTAAGAAGGCAATTAATCAAAAATAGTGAAATAAGTTCAGCAGCAGTTTGGTAAACACCCAACTCCTTACGCAAACTATGCGAGTTATAAAATATGTAACAAAAACCCTGTTGTTCCTTTTAGGGACGTATACATTTACCTACAGGAACAACATTGAGAAAATTATAATTTAAAAAAATGAGCATTGGCCAGTCGAGAGGTCAATAACAAATAACTATTAAAATCGGCACATTCAAAAAAATGTTTAGAGTATCTGATTTTACAAGTACATCTTTGTTTTGCTAAATAGCCTACGAGTTTGGCTACTTTCTTTGAAGCGATAAAAGATGCCGCCAAAAGCTACCGCGGCGCACGGGCCCCGTGTCGGTACCACATGCCTACCCTCCCTGCCTCCCCTGCCCTCCCTTTACCCCGCCACCCGCCGCCCTGCGAATCACTTCGTTAGTCTCCCGCGCAACTTAGTTTTGAACGGATGTTATTGTTGACCTACGTAGTGAGTGACGTGTGATTTGTTTACGTAGTTAAATATTTACCATGTCCTATTCTAACGTAGAATATTATAATATGCTGATGTGCACGCAGACTCTACCAAGAACGTTTAGCGAGTCTACCATTACCATCGGCGATTGCATTCTAACGTTTGCACGTACGTACAATACCGGAAGTGTGCACGGACGAGACCAACATCGAGCTGACGCAAGCAGATCGAGGACTCGAGACATTGACACCGAGGAGCAAGTGTTGGACTTGCAAGATCACCTGATCTGACGCCTTTAGATCATTCCTCTGGGGCAGTGTAAAGCAACAGCTGTTCAAAAAAACGTGCGATACGGAGTTCGAAATGCGTTCACAGATAGCGTACGTAGGCGTTGCACTCCGTATGAGTTCGAAATGCGTTCACAGATAGTAGCAGCATTTGGCCAGATCAAGTCCGATACCTCCGTTCTGCGGAACGTACGTAGGCGTTGCAACAAATGTGTAGAGGTGGTCGTATCGAAGAGCATCTCCGAGCCGTCAAATAGACATCATAATAAATTAATGCATTCAAATATACATAAGGCTTTAAGTGACAGACGTGGCTACTTTGTTTTTTTTTATGTAGTGAAGTGTTAAATGTAGTTTTAACAATATTATCAATTGTGCAAAATACCGTGTAAACCAACATTTTCAAACATTCATTCGTTAAAGTGAAAAACAACAGCTGACAAGGTCACGAACTTTTGAAGCAAAATATGTAGGTAAGTGGCGGCGGTGTACCGGCGGCGGCGCAGCGGCACCGATCAAAGAGAGTGGGCGGGAACATATTTTTTTTTTCTGGTTTCGCGTCATCGCTTCATGCAGAATTGCAGAGGTAAGAAATCAGTTAAACATTACAAATATTTATTTTAATTATTTTTGAACAGTTTTTTATAAATGACTTGCTTTATTACGTATGTATACCGATTCTTAAAACGTAGGTAAAAGGAACAACCGGGTTTTTGTTACATATTGTTTTGTGATTGTGAACATTTTAACTTTTTAAGTACAGGATTATTCCAAACACGTCACGGTACGAAAGTTGAGTTTTCGCATCAATCACACACTTTAAGTTAGGCATGAGCGTGTCTATTGATCTTTGCAAGAAACACACAAGTACTTACTTACGGTATGGATTACGGCAAAAACAACTTTGAATTTTACATTGTTACATTTGAGCTTTTATCCCTCTAGAGGTAATGGAACGCAAGCCCAGATGCAAGGTGGTTAGGTATTGTAAAGGTAAGGAAACTACAAACTGTTGGAAACAACATATATTTATAAAAATATAAAATTAAAACCCTAAATACATTAGGTGGGTGACGATAAATGTCACCCAATATGCCAGCCAGCTTAAGGTTCGGTAATAGACTTATGGTCGTGGGGGGTTGGAGATAAACCCAGTACTGTTCCTATGTTTTAAATTAAAAACTTGAACTAGAATCTTCCAGTTATGATGTGTAGTTAAATTAGTAAATTAATGGGCGCCAGGGACTATAAGTCCCGGATCCCGGAGCCGACGAAGATGTTGAATTGACTTCCAGATAAGCCGGTAGGCAGGTGTCGAACCCGGGGTCTTATATTAGATATGGAACACTGGCTTCCTACTAGGGAAACCTGTCTGGTAATAAACCGGTTCTGACCGGAACCGTTTATAAATTAAAATGATATATATAAAAAAAAAAACCGTCCCGCCTGCGCTATCGCTAGACGGACTCTGCTAGCCGCACAGTCGCTTCCGCTCGAGGCTTCTGGCCGACTCGAGGAATGGGTCTCGCGTCCAGGCTCCAGACACTCCTCTGGATCCTGGCGGCGAGACGAATCTCGCGAGGTGCCTCTCCTGGAATCGACAATACGGAGACCTCATAATACAAGGGGAAACTAAATTACATTCCTTGACGTTTTAGAGAAGGGACCGAGCTTGGAAATCTAGGAGGCTAAAACATTAGCCGGTTATCATGGCGTGGTGGAAAAATAAGAATGAGGATAACCCACGTGGCGTCTACCAACTCCGTAACAAGGGATCATTGGGTTCCCTTGAACTATAATTTAACACCGAGGTCACTCTGAGGAATTTTCCATGGCCTATCTATGGTAAATAGTCAGCGGTTCCAATACTCACGGTTGATGAAGGAGGGAATCACTTGACTGCAAGACTCTCGACTGGCTAGATATCAATGCGGCTCTGCGCAATTTGGAATCCTGTAATAAATATCCATAGATCACGTCAGTATTGTTTTAACAACAAGGGAAGACCACTCACAGACTCTAATAGACCAAAATCCTCACCTTTTAAAACATGGAATAAGGTTTGTTTTAACCTCAAGCGTGTTCACATCACCGGCAATTAGACGCCATCTCCCATCAATCATTCAGTCATAGATCAGAACCAAAGAGATTAAATTGATAGCAATATAATTTAATGTCTTTGATCAGAACCGATATTGGACGGAACATTCATGAAATCTCCCTTGACTCGGGTAAAATTCTTCTAAGATCACGGAAGTTAAATATTGAACTTATAACACAAACTTCCTGAAAATCACCGACCACTGTCCAACATGACGTTTAAACGCTGAAACAATCCGAACTTCCAAGACTCAGACCAAATAACAAATGATTAACGTAATTTCTAATACTAAAAATTATCCTGTTGGCTAATTTTCCCAGGTTTGCTAATTATCTCAGCAAAATAAAAAAACACAGCTTTCCACACTGGATCCCAGTCAATCCACAGATTAATTATGGATTTTGGGACAGAACTTTCTAGAGAAAAGTCTATATTGAAAAAATTATTTAATTTCCGTTATCCGGTAAATTAGTTTATTATGAACTTTTACCAAAAGCTGAAAATTATTAAGGATTGGACTTTACAATATTATTTCGATGGTTACCAATCAAATGTTAAAATTAACTCGTATCGATTAAAACTACAACTGTGAATCGGCGACCACTAGGTGTCGCCTCTAACTGTCAAAACTGACGTTCAACCGAATGACATTTGGAATGTAAACATTCAGAACGCTATTACTATTTTTGATCTAATTTAATAAGTAAACCTATTTAATAAGGTCTTGAAAAGTGTTTTATCGTGAAAGTGTTACCAAAGAGTTCTGTGACGAAATACAGTTGAAGGAATGAATCCTTCTATCAATTGCAAGTCAAAGACAGTTGCACAAATTACAATGAAATATTTTACTAGGAAACAACACAATTTACTACGTATGTTTACAGGCAATTGCTTTTTTATTTATTAGGTAAGTAGCTGTGTAATACCAACCAGTGGTAGCTACAAAAAATACAACGTAACAACATTAAATGTATGACCTGCAAGGAGTTGTTCCGGGTCTGGCTGTTTGTGTATGTGAATTTAGTAATCGCACCCACAATACAGGAGAAATTCCTAGTGTGGGGTGAAATTACTAGGTTTAAAAAAAAAAATTGTCTGTTTGTAATTTCAAATAACCAAATCTAAATCTTAGCATGCGTGCGAAACACGCAGTAGGTGTTTTGTGTCAGTAATCATCATGATCGTGTTAAAATACCACCTCCTGCCGCTTTGCGCTGCTGGCGACATTCGGGCGGTCATCACGTCAATGCAGTTCCGTATCTGCACATGTCTACTGGCACACTGAGACATGGCGCACACGACAGCTCGACGACCAGACGCGACGACAGGCTGCGGCCAACAATGTTCATATATTTTGTTCAAAGGTTCGCACACTTGGCGTCAAGTTGCAGAGTAGCAACGACAGGCTAGGGCAGTCGCACACTCTCGCTTATCGTCGCAACAACTAGATCAGGGATCACTAATTAGTTTCGGGTCCGTTTAAAATGTGTGTGATCTTAGATCACGAATTTAATCGCATTAGCATGCGATTAAATCGACGACTTAGTTCAAAAACATCTAAAACAGTATAATACGAAACCGCGAGGTACTTTAAAAGAACAATGGCGTAATTTGCGCTCCTTCAGCCAACCGAGTGGATGGTCGCGAGCTCGAGCAGGATGTGAGCACAAGCGCAACAATTAGGCGAGAGGCTGACGACGTTCCAGATTATCTTTTTCTTGGATATTTTTACCGCAGAGAACAATAATAAGGCTGACTTGGTTCAAGGAGACAGGTCGACAGGAAACGAGCTCAGTCTTCAGTCAATGTAAGCTAATGACGGCACTGCTTGAGACCCACGAAACGCCACACCTGCAGCCGTTCCACTTCATACGGACTCCAAAAACTAGCTGCCAGACGCGCTACAACACAGAACATATACAAGTGCTTTATTTTGCTTATGCCAGTGTAACTGGCATCTGGATGTGTTCGTCACATAATTCCTATTTAATAGCAAAATGTTACACTTGTTTTGAAATTGTCACAAGATATCGGGCTGTTAGAAAGACATTAAATCTAAATTTTCTGGTCTGACAGCTCAACACGCTACCCTAATTAATAACAAAATATCCTATGTCTATAACTTTGTGAAACAATATTGAACCTGGTCAGAAACCCATTCCATTTGTATTTTATGGCTGACACTTATGCCAGCCATTGGTCAAAAGTCAATATTTTACGTCAGTTAAGGTGCAATGTTTTCTACAAATTCTTAAGATACGAATAAATATCCGATTTCTAATCTCGATTCACAATACTAGTGCCACATCTGAGGGGTAATTTTCGTACTTAAAAAACGTTCAAATTCGAGTCGCAATCTCATCTCAGCGACAATCATTGTCAAAAACTTGTCAAAACTGTATGTAAATTGATTGTATTTTTGACATATTGACACTGAGATCAGACTGTGAATATTCTTAAAATTACGGGAATTGCGTCTCTGGTCGCACGTCGTTGTTGCCTAAACGAACTCTAAAAACAATTGAGAAACTGTACAAAATGCGTTTTGGGTCTATGTTACAAGAAACATAGGGGCTGGTAGCTGAGCGTGGTGATGTTTGGAGATGGGAGTTATAACGAAGGTGTCAGGAGACAGTTGACTTAGCACCGCAAGAGGTGACTGAAACGAAAGTCCAGGCTTGGAAACTAGGTGTAGGTAAGTTAGGAAACTTGGTGAAAAACAAGTCAGTCATGTCCGTGGACTGTTGTAGGAGAGCGATTAATATTAAATAAGTTAAATAAAGTTGGTTTTTAACCGCTAGAGGCGAGATACGCGAGAGTGCAGGGGGCTAGGTCAGGAGACTTAGGGAATGCCCACAAGCAATTTCCATGACGAGAGTAAGGGACCGAGCATTATTCATTAAGTTAATAGTGGGTTAAAGACCGCGTTTCATAGCGCATTACTAACATATAAATTAAATTCAGCAGTGTTTACAACGGTCCTTTCATTGTACAGTTCATAAAGTCGTGTTCTACTTTCGTGAATACCAATGGTTGCCCAATCACTGAAAGATGCGTTGCTATTAACCAACATAGTCTTGGTCACAAAATTGGAATTAAATAATTGTTTACAGTATATATAAAAAAAATCATCATATTATAGATGATTAGGATCAGAATGAATCGACAAAACTGGTAATTTAATAATGAGTTTAACTGTAAAAGCTTCCAAGTGACTTGCAGTTTTGGGGTTGACAGTGATATCCTTTCCACTTTGTTGATTTGGTTTTGGATAGTAATCCTTTGCCCACAATGATCAGAATCTAGTAAATTTATAATTTCTTCGTGGCTTGGTATAAATCTGTATAAATATTATCTAGGCATGTTGCACTAGTAGGGGTTATTCTTGTGGGCTCCAAAAATAGGTTTACAAGATTGTAGGACTGAAACAGACTTAATATTTTACTACAGGAACCTGAGTTTTCTAATAAATTAACGTTAAAATCACCGCAAGTGATAATGGACTTGTTCGAGTTACAAATCTTATTTAACACTTCATCCATTACCTTTTCAAAGTAGTCATACAATCCTGAAGGGGGTCTATACACACTTAATACAATAAAGTGCTCCAATTCTGTATAGGCTATTTCGATTGTCCGCTCAACAGATAGGCTTACAATATCATTACGTTCTTTAAATTTAAGCTGGTTGCTTACTAAAATTAAGGAGCCACCTATAGCATTTACTCTGCTGAACGAACTACCAACCTGGTGATTATTAAAATTGAATAAGAACTGCTGGATTTTAAGCCAATGTTTTGTTATACAAAGAATATTAATACCGTTGAAATTCATAATGACTGACCGGTTGGCGCAGCTGGTAGCGACCCTGCCTTCTGAGCGGCTGGTCCCGGGTTCGATCCCCGGACAAGTCAAACATTTGTGTGCATGAACACGTCTGTTTGAGCTGTGTCTGGGTGTGTATATTATGTTTATAAGTATGTATATCAGTCATCAGGTTATCGTAGTACAGGCTCTGGCTAGTTCGGGACCTGAAGACCTTGTGTAGATGTTGTCTCATAATTATTATTCCGTTTATTTATTTTCATACATATAAATACATTTTTAAATATTTTTATGAAAAACTTAAAAAAAACATTTATAATATAAAAATAGTGGTCCGCCGGTATCAGGAGCAGGGTCCAAGCTACCGGTGGTTAGCGCTCCAGAGACAGGAACCTTCTCACGATACGAGCCGTATCGAGGAGTACTGCCTTCTGAATCAGGCCCTTGATCCAACCGCCTAACGAGAGCCTCGAAAGATGTTGATCGAGGCTTTCGGCCATCAGGCCATTGGCCAATACGACAATCGGCACAATGACAGCCGAGCTCACATTCCACATGTCAACAACCTCGTGTGCTAAGTCGAGATATTTAAATTTGTTTCTCTTTCTCAGCTTTCACGAGGTTCTCGTCATGTGGAATGGTAACATCAATAATCATTGTGCGGCGCGCTAATCGATCTATCACCACTATATCAGGATTATTGGCGACAATAGTCCTGTCAGTAATGATAGACCGATCCCAGTACAACGTGACTTTGTCATTTTCGAGAACTGGGTCGAGCGCATACTTGTAATACAGTACCTCGGTATCCACAAGTTTATATTTTAAAGCAAGTTGCTGGTGAATAATCCTGGCTACTTGATTATGCCTGTGCAAGTACTCGCCATTAGCCAGACGAGAACAACCAGAGATAATAATTATGTCTGATGGATTCACCTGGACGGTGGCATGCCCGACACACGTCAACCGTCCCGTCTTTCATAATTATGTCTCCGGTAGTTATTCGTCAAGATAACTTCGTCCATAATTGCACAGACGAAAATGGTTTCGTCTGTGCAATTATGGACGAAGTCGAAGTTTCGGGGAAACTGATGGCAGTTTCCCCGAAACGGTCGAAAGGTCACCAAAACGTGGCTACGTTTTGGTGACCTTTTCGGGGAAACTGATAGGTAGGCGTGGTAATCGGGGTCTAAGTTCGATGGAAGTGGATCTATACTCGCGAAACGCATCCTGCAGTGCGCTCCTCAATCGGGCGATGTACTGGCTACTTACTGTGGTAACCCTATCATCGTCTTCTTCAACACCATGATTGGACCGCGGCGGGACTGCATCAATGGTTGAAGCTTGTACCGCGGTGTGTGCCGGAGCCGAGACGATATGGTTGCACAGCTCTGAGCGCAGCCTATCAAGTGCAGCATCGTCCAACCTATGATTACGTTGGATGACCCGCACCTGATCCGATAATATTTAATATATAATAATAATTATTATAAATAATTCTACTTCTAAATGTTTGTTCTAAAATCCTTGAATGTTTTGATGCACCAGGTTGATACTATTTACTTATTTTAAACTTTTATTTGAATTATTTTTACAATTCTGTACATTATTGCTAGAGGTTGCCTCTATTGTCTTAGTTTCTAATTTAAATGATTATCAATGTCAATTTGAGATACCAAATTATTGCCTGAATTATTTGACATTATGTCAGAGCTTTGCTCAATAGAAGCAATTTGTTTAGCCAAATTCATGGCTGTAATACTAAAGTAATAATTATGATAGCGACACAGGTATTAGTCTTTTACAATATTTGGACAAATATTACCTACTCACAAAATATTTATCTTTAGTCAAAAATGATTACCAACATAATTGTTAGTGTCAATGAAATGGAATAAATTGTTATTATTATTTGTGAAATTATGCAATGTCATATTAATTTCATATCTAAAGTTGTTTTCTTCCTGTGGCAAACTTTGGATATATGGGAATGTGACCATCACAATTTTTCTTAACTTAAGGTTGCATATCGATCTATAATATTGGATTAATTCTTTATTGTTCACATTACCTCTATTACCAATAAATATTAATAATGTAGTATGTTGGTTAAAATTGCATTTCATAATTTTATTCATGGGTATCATTTAAGCTATTACCAATTTAATTAGTTTTGTGTTTCTTAAATAATAGGGTTTGTCCTCCAAATAGTAGATCTGTCACCAAAATGTAGTCACCAAACAATGCAAAATCAGTTCCACAATAAATCACCTAAAATCCTGAGATATCAACCTGAGAACAATTTTTGTTTATCTGAGAACGAAAATATTTCGTGGCGATAGATCTATTTATTAGGTGATACAACTTGATGACAAATATAAATTTTGGTGGTAGAAAATATAGTTCCCTTTATTCATTATGTCCAATAAAGAACCACCAGGCATACAGTAGTTCATAATTCAGTGTCCCGGATATTTATTTGTCAAGTCTTTAGTAATAATGTGTAAATCGTAATTACGGACTTTTCCATTATGATATTGTTCTTACAGATTTATTTGTATTGTGATTTATAAGCAACAATTAGGTGATATTGCTGACGAGCTATTAATTAGTCCGGTCAATTTAGACATTCGAAGTTACATAAAGTCCCAACAAGCTGAATTTCTGTGAAATTGTTCAAAACATAATTATAAACAATGTCTAGAAGTTCCCCATCATTCCCCTGTAAGGAAAAAAAAATATTCAAGGTCAAAGGTCAAAAAAATGAGTTTTTCGCGATTTTCAGCAAAACGGTAAGTTTTATAATAAAAGTACCTCAGACAAAAATTGTAGATCATAAAATTATCTATAAAAAATGTATCAATACTTTTTTTCTTACGAGCCACCGTTTCTGAGATATAACGATTCAAAAAGTTATAAAAGTTGTTATCGTCATAATATGCACGTTTCCACGCCACCTATGAGTTAGTGTACTTAGCGCGTTTTTTTAACGTGGTTTCCCCAGTAGGCCTACTCCACGGGTCAGTTGTGATCCTGTTTAATGTAAAACTATTGCATAATAACGGAAATTTTCAAAGATTGGGAAAGATAAAAGCGATGTAAATTAAAAAAAAAATGTTGAAGTTTATTCGTCTTATTCGTAAGTTTCAAATTCTTGTTCTTCTTCTTGATCTTCTTCTTGATCTTCTTCTTGTTCTTCTTCTCCTGCTTCTTCTTCATCTTCATTTTGGATGCAAGTAAATTGCGTCAATAGCGATGTAGCGCATGATACTTCGTCGGAGTCAAACGAATCCTCCATTGTTTGTGATTCAATATTAGAGCACGACTGGCTTTGACAATTTGTGCATGCCAAAGAACAAGACAGTCCGACTTTTTTGCAACCACATTTAGCACTGCATCCCTTTTTGCAGTTGCAAAAAATAGTGTTCAGCAGTTTTTCCGGCGCAGGTGGAAGTAAAATTTGAACTGGCTCTAATATATTGTTGACCAACTTCCAACCCCAGTCTGTAGGGTCTAGCTGATAACCAAGCCACACTTGAACTTGGTAATATACTCGAAAAAGATGTTGGTGAGCAGCAACTGAGGTTGGAGGAAGACAAGCTAATTGAACTTGTTTTTTATTTTTAGTATTTTTAACGAAACATGCATATCGATGCTTATCTAAACAGGTAGTTTTTTTAGGAGCTCCGTACATAGAAAGAACAAAGCGGATGCCGTTGGTAATAACTTCTTGTTGAGTTGAATTACTCTTTTTAAAAACTTCAGCACATTGAATTAAATCTTGTTTTTCAAACATTTTGAAAACTGCTGTTTTACCCCTCCGGTAAAATGCAGATGTCGTATCACAGCCAGTTATTGGCTATATATATATATATACAAGGCAACATTTAATATATAATATATATATATATTATATATAAAATATAACAACTCTAGATGTATATACGTGGCGTACTCATGCATATTATGACGATAACAACTTTTATAACTTTTTGAATCGTTATATCTCAGAAACGGTGGCTCGTAAGAAAAAAAGTATTGGTACATTTTTTATAGATAATTTTATGATCTACAATTTTTGTTTGAGGTACTTTTATGATAAAACTTACCGTTTTGCTGAAAATCGCGAAAAACTCATTTTTTTGACCTTTGACCTTGAATTTTTTTTTTTCCTTACAGGGGAATGATGGGGAACTTCTAGACATTGTTTATAATTATATTTTTAACAATTTCACTGAAATTCAGCTTGTTGGGACTTTATGTAACTTCACTCTCATTTTTTGGTCTAAATTGACCGGACTATAATGAACACGTGCATGTTTGCATATTATGATATAGCATGGCAAAATTAGTCTTATTTAGTATTGTAGTTTATAAATGACGCAATTTTCTCTTGTTTTATGTGACTACCTCCCAATCTGTGCCTTGACAGATATTTGTCATTTGCGTTTGGTTACAAAAAAACGGAGAAAGCCTTCCGCTATACTCGACACTGAGCACCAACGCTCCTGACTCTTGATGACTGTTGACCCTTAACTGACGAACTACCTATGGAAGGCATAGCCGTAAATACTCAGTTCATCTTAACTAAACTAAAACTAAACGATCTCTAATTACGTTATAAAACAATCAAACGTTAGTGATGATTACTGCTTCCAAAAAGGCCTGGCCACAGAACACGCTGCGTGAGGCTTGTTGTGTGCGCATTTGCGCATTTGCGAGATTAAACAATCGAGAATTTTTCCGATTCACAAGAGTGGAGATAGGGACTGTGTTGAAAACTATAGGCTCATTTCCATTCTCCCAACAATATCAAAAATCCTGGAGCGCGTTATGAATAAGAGGCTAGTTAATTATCTTGAAAATAACAAACTACTATCTCCAGCACAGTTCGGTTTTAGATCAAAAAAGTCAACATCTGATGCAGTTCACGAAGTAATACATTTTATAGTAACTAATATTGACAAAAGAAAGAAAACTATTGCAATATTTTTCTAGATCTCGCCAAAGCATTCGACACCGTCTCTATTCCAATCTTACTTAAAACTTGAATGTATGGGAATTCGGGACCTCCAGTTGAAATTGTTCAAAAGTTACTTGACAGAACGAACTCAGTGTGTAAAAATAGAAAACCATAAAAGTGACAACAACACTAGACGTTCCCTAGCGTTCTTAGAAGTATTACCAATCAAGTATAATTTTGATAAAACTCACACCCGGCTGTTTGTAAGCCAATTACTGAATCGACACATGTTTATCGAGACACGATCATTTGGATGCTTTGCCGCTGATAAACGCACTGCATCCTATAAATGGGGAAGAGTAAGGAAATGTGAAGTGACGAAATACCACTTCGGTGCACCAAATACGATCGCAATGAATGTTGGTACAGACTGAGTCATCGGTGCGCTTGTATAATAATTTCTATAATATTAGGGATTTTTTTGAGCATAAATTATAATGTTTGTAAATTCAATTTTTAAACAAAACATGTATGATCTCACATGCTTTAATAGCGCCTATGTATACCATGTTTTATGCAAATAAATAATCTTATCTTATCTTACGGTGTGCTTGTGCTAGATTTCTGTTGTCTTAGTAAAAAAAAGGGTTAGACCGCCGTAAGGGTGTCATAAACATTAGTACGCGTTTAGAACTACTCAAAACTTGTCTCCCTCAATGGCAGTAGGGCTTCGCAGTACTGTCTTTAGGATTCAGTAAGACATTATATTGTGCATAGGGAACGTGTTCTATTTATAATCGTATTAGTAGAGGTTCTATGCGTTAGGTCTAGCAGGACACGTACAATGAGACAAACGTTGTAAAACGATTCCCGGTCTCACTGAAGTGAATATATAGGGTGAGTGGTAATTAGTGACCGATATTTAAACACATAATTGTACTCATCTTAACAAACAACTTTCCCAAAGAAAAGATTTTTTTTTAATTTACCAAGCGAATGACCCTAATCACCCCAATAGAATATTGAGTACTTAACAAGAATAATACATAAATACTTTTTTTTATTTTTTATTTATTTATTTATTTACGTACACACGCTACCATTACAGTGTCCCAATTCGGTAGTGCAGTTAAATTACAATTCATGCAATAATTTATAACCTAATATTAATATACATGCCGTACAATATTTACAAATTAAAAACATAACACGTGTAACGTTACCCTTGCGAACTCGCTCAGTGAACATGCGAAGAGATCTATTCTGTCGGCAACCAAATTTAGTGTGCGCATTGTTCGCGTCAGGGGGACGTTGTCCAACAGGTTAGTTCGCCCGTGCGGCACCGCGAACAAGTTGGGCCGTCGTCGGCGCTGCACGTACCCATCTGGCACACACAAACCTATCCCCTGTAGCACGCCCGGATTACTTATGTTACCCCGGAACACTCCAAGGATATACGATGCCAGTGCCAGATCTCTCCTTGTTTCCAACTTGTTGTATCCCACCATGCCCAACACAAACAAGGTAGGATACATCAAGGGGTAAAAGGGATATACTCCATACCGCCTTAGGTATATGTACCTAGTAAATTTATTTTGTATGCGCTCCAACATGAGACTATATTTAGTCTCATGTGGAGCCCATATTGCTGCATTACCCTCCAACTGACTTCTTATTAGAGCGTCATACAATGCCGTAATGGCTTTAATATTTGTAAAATCTGCCGCTCTGCGAAGCACAAATCCCAGCCTCTTGTATGCCTTTTTACAGACATCGATAATGTGCTCCCGGAATCTCAATTTAGTGTCCATACGAACACCAAGGTCTCGCACTGCCCCCTCCCTTTTCATAGGTACGTCGTCCACTTTGTAGCTGTGGTGGAGTGGTACTCTTGCACGACTGAATGTTAGAACTGAACATTTCGTAACATTGAATTGCAGTTTGTTCTTTCGACTCCACTCAACTACTCGATCAATGTCCTCCTGAAGGCGGCCACAGTCATCTTCATTTTTGATAGCCAGCAGCAACTTGAGGTCGTCTGCAAAAAGTACACCATCAGCTGTAATTTAATTCAGTTACTAATCCATTTTACAAACAAAATTAATCCACTTTTACCATGCATTATTCTTTATTCATTCATTAAACAACCGTACGGGCCGTGCGCGCACTATCAGCTGTGAGTCGCTAGACCCCGTTCTGTTTACGTGCTACCGTACCGTGTAACAGTGGGAAGGGCAGAGCGGCCACGCGACTCGTAACCGTGCTTCGTCGACGGAGGCGCCACCGCCCGCCGTGGCACGGTGCGGCGCGCCGCATCCGTGTACGTACCTAGGTAGTGTACATGTTCAGGTTGTTGCTAAGTTAACAAACAATTATACAATAATGCCGTGTACCTACAGTACCTACTTACTCCACTTTTAATATGCAACGTAAGGCTGCAGTCAGTTGTTAGTTGCTTGACCGGTAATATTATAGGTCAATAGGTACTCCCGACGGGACGGCTAATTCTGTGACGTATTGTAAGTGCTAGCGTATCCCCGCCACGCGCCGCGTGGATCCGAGCCCTGCGCTCCTGTGACGTAACGCAAAACACAAACAAAACCGTCACCCCCGGAAGCGCGTCGTATACGCATGTTGCTAATTTAATCGCTCGCGCGCACTATGCCTTACAAGTACACAGCGAGTGAGTACAATGATATGGTGAGTTCTTACTACTCGGAAGGGGGTAACGGTGAAGCGGCAAGGCGATTGTACCTACGAAGAATTCTCCCAACTCCAAGAACTGAATTACGCGCTGACCAATGATTACGAGACTAGCAGATGCTGTGTGTGTATATGTGTGTGTGTGGTGTGTATGTTGTGTATTTTTGAGATTTTGTTAGTTTTTTGTTAGTATGTGTATTTTACTGTATGTTTCGTTCATTTTTGTAAGTGTACCTATGGACAGAAAGTCTGAAATAAACGTTTATTATTATTATTATTAATCCGGCCCAACGCAGAGAGACCACGTCACAATCGTGTTGAAGAATAAATTCTTGAGTTTTTTGACCTGGAGCCTGAGGCTAGCACGCGGCAAGCTGCTAGAATGTATGGCGTCTCGCAGTGGTACGTCTGGTCCGTGTTACGCTGAAATAGCCGTCACCCTTTCCGTTTAACACCGGTTCAAGAGTTACGAGCGGGAGATAATGAAGCTCGAATACGATTTTGCGGTTGGATTTTAGAAAACCGGGTGATAAGAGATATATTATGGACTGACGAGTCGACATTTGTGAGAGATGGTCTCTTTAATTGCCATAACTACCATCACTGGGCACACGAGAATCCGCGGCTCGTCAAACCTAGTGACTTCCAATATCGTTTCTCTTTTAATAAGTGGGCTGGTTATAATGGAAACCACGTTGTAGGACTAATCTTCCTCCCGCGATTAAACGGAGAAAGCTATATCGAGCATGTGCTTAATCGCCTGCCAGAGCTCGAAGAAGAAATGCCACTGGGCGGTCTAAGACGTCTGCGTTATTTCCAGCATGACGGCGCCCCAGCGCACTTTGAGCGCCGAGTACGCGATCATTTAAGTGCTATCTATGGGAAACAGTGGATTGGTCGCGGTGGGCCAGTCGCTTGGCCTCCGCGGTCACCGGATTTAACACCATTAAACTTTTTTTGTGGGGACGAAAAAAACGACGACGACGACGTAAAAGACTTAGTTTACCGAGATGGGCCAGTCTATACTCCCGATGAGCTAAAAACTAGGATTGAAAACAGTTCTGAAATAGTGAAAAGTGTCACTAGAGTTCTGCAGCGTGTGCACTCATATCATTAAACGTGTCACTGAGTGTGTTGAAGTGCAAGGTGGACACATGCAACAATAAATGTGACTTCATTTAAATTAACCAAAAAAAAACCCACTGACCAAAACTTTAGTAAGTAAGTAGTTGATTTAGTAATTTATTTTATTTTATTAATTTTAGGAAAACTTACAGCTAATACATTTTAACATCTAGTACAATGTGTAAACGATGGCCAATTACAAGCTTCCACTAACGATTTATGTGAGTAACATTAACAAATACGCGAAAACAGCGGCGTAAGAGATACGCAAATGAATTATCTCATGCTCAAAAAATACAATAATATTGAGCGATAAAAAAAATGGTTAAACATCGAAAAAACAATTGTTCAAACTTTTCTTTACTTCCTTAACGCTACTAGTAAATAAATCTAAATCAACCTCGACATCCTGACACACCATGTTTAAAGTACGACAAGCTCCTATCACGTACGAGTTCTGTCTATATATAGCTCTGACTTGAGGCACATGGAGAAGACGTGGTCTCCGAAGAAATGCGCCCGGTACACGAAGCCCGATCCTGCCCACCAACTCAGGAACGTCAGTAGATCCGTTCATGACGCTAAATAATAAAGCAAGATCTGCAATTTTCCTTCGCTCGTGTAGCGGCAGAATATGATTTTTTTTACACCGGCTTATATTATTAGGGAGATAGGTATTTGAGTGATATTGGGTGTACTTCAAAAATCGCCTTTGATTACCTTCAAGCCGATTAATGTATACATTATAATTTGGATTCCAAACACGAGAAGCATATTCAAGGTGGCTACGGACAAACGCACAATATAGAATTTTCATTGTTTTAACATTCTTGAAATCTGAAGAGACCCTAAAAATAAAACCCAAGGCTTTAGAAGCCCGGTTAACTATGTTATTAATATGTGCATCATACGGAAGCTTAGAGTCAAAAGTAACTCCAAGATCCCTAATGACACTAACTCTGGCCACCAAGGCATTCGAAAGTCTATAATCAAATTGAACAGGGTTTGGCTTACGCGTAAATGTGCATACATGGTAATAAGCGTGCGTCTTCAACGGTTGACACTTGACCCGAAATCTTCATATCATCCGCATACAATAAGACTTTAGAGTTAAAAAAACAAAAGGCAACGTCATTTATAAAAATATTAAATAAGAGAGGTCCCAACAAGGATCCTTGGGGAACTCCCGACTAAATCTACACCACTCTCGACGTATACTCGTTGAGAACCACCGTCTGGCACCTATTCTCCACGTATGACGAGAACCATCTAAACAGATTACCCCTCACATCAAAAAATAAGAGTTTACGCATAAGAAGCGCATGATCAATTCTATCAAAACACTTCGTCACGTTAATCGTTGTAAACAGCCAAGTTGATTCCATTTTTTTAACCACGCCAGTCTAGTGCGAAGTTATAGTCGTACTCGTACCTATACAGATATTGCGATCCACGTACCTACTTGCGCGCGCTAAATACCTACCGGCCGCCGCACCGTCGCGTCGTCGTCGGGCCTCAGACAATCCGTTTTTTATGGAAAGGGGCAGCTATAACATTTTTTGTCATTTCGTTAATTATTTATTATTAGGTATAATAACTACTACTACTCCAGCGATACAAAATGGGGTCAAAAATCGAACGAGATGGGTCAAAAATCTCGTTCCTACTTTCACCGGGATCGCGCCCGGTGCTCAGATATTTCATAGTTATACGGCCATACGTTGCATATTAAAAGTGGAGTAAGTAGGTACTGTAGGTACACGGCATTTTTGTATAATTGTTTGTTAACTTAGCAACAACCTGAACATGTACACTACCTAGGTACGTACACGGATGCGGCGCGCCGCACCGTGCCACGGCGGGCGGTGGCGCCTCCGTCGACGAAGCACGGTTACGAGTCGCGTGGCCGCTCTGCCCTTCCCACTGTTACACGGTACGGTAGCACGTAAACAGAACGGGGTCTAGCGACTCACAGCTGATAGTGCGCGCACGGCCCGTACGGTTGTTTAATGAATGAATAAAGAATAATGCATGGTAAAAGTGGATTAATTTTGTTTGTAAAAATCGATTTATTACTGAATTACATTACAGCTGATGTTGTATTTATGTATTATTTTTGTTAAGTACTCAATATTCTACTGGGGTGAATATAGCAGGGTCAGGCGGTTGGTAAATTAAAAACAAATCGTTTCTTTGGGAAAGTTGTTTGTTATGATGAGTACAATCGTGTGTTTAATTATCGGCCACTAATTACCAGTCACCCTATATAAATGATTCATTACAGCGCAAGCGTAACGATTCCTTTAACCCCCCAATACTATTGAGACTCTATTACAGATGTTAGGTCTCACACGCGAGAAGGGTATGTCAGCGTTACGACATTTATAATACTAAACTAAATATAGGTATATACATTTTGCAAACCATCTCGTCTTCTTAGCTTCACATATTTATAGATATAATAATTATGTTTCCTAACTGTGAATTCCCAATATTAACATCACCTTGTGTCCCCTCCTTGCCCCCAAGCTTTTCAAGTTGGGTAAAGGTAGTCTAGTTTAAGGAAATTCATTCTTATAATGGTGGGAGGGCGCCCAAGTTTGGTGACGAACCCTAGAGGAAAGCGCGAACGGTGGGGCGCTTTCCCTTTCCTTTAAACGGAAGCCGTTCTTAACATTAATATTAACATAATTAGGACAAATTAAAATTTTATCAGCCTAGGGTTATTTAGGAACAGTCACAGCAGCAGTCCACCCCACCTATCATGGTGGTAACCAAATACCGATGCGCCTTTAAAATACACACCTACAAGCATACACCAGAAATTTTATTTATGGATTGTTTTGTTTAAATTTCTATTTACTGTACCCTAGACACTCAACGTGTACGTCTTATTTACATCGTTCTCACATAATTATAATTATACCTATATACAATATTGATGTAATTTACGTAACAATATAATTTATAAGAGTGTCCATGGAGTTTCTTGTCCGTTCTTCTCCATACGTACCTACTGCGCTTTGGAATGAGCAACTAGCTTCATATTTCTGACTGACCGACCACTTGACAATTCAAAAGTGCCTGTAAATGGTTTAATTGAAATAAATGCTTTGAGTTTGAGTTTGAACGAGTATTCTGTTCAAAACGAGTGTTAGCAATTGCATTGGTATGACGAAATAAGAAGCAACCGTACAATAGCAATAAAAACCTAAATAATTCAAATTGTAGCCTAATTTGTGATTTCTGTGACAGGTACAGAATGTCGTAATTAATTTATAACAAGAGCGTTATTTAGACCTATTTTAGTCCTGCTACTGCGGGCGCGTAATCCCACTCGCAGTGATATCGAAGCTCAGCAAATAACAGCGAGCCTTCTCTCTAAGTCCGCCAACGAAGAAACGAGCCCGTGCGAAAGTAATTCGACACTACGAAATGAACCCTACACCCGATTAATTAACTTTTTTGAACGGTCAAAAACACATCGGGAGTAGAGAATCGCGTTGTCATTCGTTCTTATGTAGTTGGGGCCCCGAAGTAATCCTATGTCCGTAGGTGATACGGAGTAAGAAACGCCTGTAACTTTGGCTGAAACTATTGAACTATGCGATTTCGTGGTTAGAGAGACTCTGGGGGTCTACCCCCAGAGTCGTTCCTTTTACGACACTCGTCGTGAAGACTGCTCCACGAGATCCGCCAATCGCCGGAGAGCGTTTGACGTGAAGCTTGGCGAATCGAGTGCCATCCGAGAGCTCACTCGATTAATTACAGGCGCAGGAGTTATGCGAGAGGAAAAGTAAAAGAAAGCTTCTTCTACATATATAATTCACGTCGTGTCGATAGCTGCGCTGAATTATTGATGCGATGATCACCGAAGCTTCACACACATCCACTCGCAACTTATCTCTGTTGCTAAAACTTGTTTATAACATTGATCGAAAGCAACTTCACTAATCTACTTGTCGGAACTTGACGTCTCCGCCATTCGAGTGATTTCTTTTCTTTAGCGTCCCAGTTTCAGCTTAACATGAATGCGGCGGCACGTGTTGGTTCAGCAGCGGCAATGCCACTGTGCTACTCTACACTAAACTGCGCTCTATTCTACAAGCTTTTTAGGAATGTTGACCACCGGCTTTTACTCCTACTCCTTCACTGTGCACGCGGTGCGGTTGTGGAATTCACTTCCGCCTAGGGACTGCCAAACTGCAGTTTTTAGAAGAAGAGTGAAGTAACACTATCTTTCCACTTAGTCATCATAGTTGCGACAGGGTGTTTGGTGCATCGTGTGCCATATCATCAATCCTTTCAGACCCCTAAACACTTCTCATGCCCTGTGGACTTTTTTTATCGATGTTTTATTGTTTTATTAAAAAAATACCTAAATTTTACATTAAAATACAAATTAAAAAAAAGTATAAGTCGTAGAGACTCTGAATTTTAATTTTATTTAGATGTGTATTGTATTACAGTACTTTTAAATTCAAAATTAGTGACATTAGCCATCTAGTTTTTTTTTTATTTACTCCCAAAGTTTCGGACTTCAATTAAAGCTGTCCCTGTTACAGCTATTTACATGGCTAAAAAAAAAACCATAAGCGAACGGGATCTTCCAACTCCCTCAAAAATTCTCTAGTCTATCTTCTTGCTAGTGATGTGCCACATGCCATAAAATCTTTTTACAACTTGGTGAATTTGCTAGTATTATGAATCGAGTCACAAAATACTAAATTCCAAATTATGACAAAAACTAGTTTTTTTTTGCTTAAATGATAACTGAAAAACTTATTGAATCTGTTGTCTTACTCCTATAAGGTAAAATCTGTCTCGTATCTCTCTTTCGGGAGGGGGGTTACTAGGACAGCATTCGACCAGCCAGAGTGCTGAAATATTTACACTGAGACGTAATATGAATTATAAAACCAATTCCATTCAGACAGTGTACAACAACCAGAGAGGCTACAGTAGAGGTGCGTATAGAGGTGGTTTTCGACAATGTGCGTACACTTGTGGCTACCTGGCACGTGGCAGAGGCCAGCAGCAGGCAGCTTACGTGCAGCCAGGCGCCGCTACTATAGCAGGGAACCGCCAGCCTTGAGGTAGAGGCTATTATCGAGGTGACAATTAAAAAAATAATAACAACAGTGGGGAGAGGGATCGTGGACATGTTCGCTTGATCACTGATGGTGAGTCACGGCCATATCCCAGCACTTCATCATTTGATACCATGGAATGCGGAAGTGAGTTTTTTCGTTTCTAAAAGTTATAATATCATGGCTAGTGAAAGTAGTTATTACGTAGAGCTATGAGTGAATCACTTGCAACCCAACAAATAATTGTATGTGGTGATTTTAATGTCAATTTATTAGAGGACTCGATAATGTGCCTAAACAATAAAAATATATTTCTGTCATAATAACCTTAATCGTTTATTTTTGGAGCCTACTAGAATAACCGCCGTCTCAGCTACATGTTTAGATAATATATTTACTGATATTTTACCTATTAATAAAAAAAAATATAAGCCAACTGGATTCTGACCACTGCGGACAGCTGATTAAATTTAGTAAGCAAGTTAAAAAAGTGGCTAAGAGAGATATTACTGTAGTGCAAAAAAACTGCAGGTCGCTTGGAGAACTTTAAAAATAAACGTTAACTACCCTACTTGCCTTATAGTGATGATCCTAATGAACTGTACAATTCTTTTTTTGCCATGTTTTGTACAGAACTTAACATTTATACCCTAGTACATCTCGTTAATCGTTCTTCAACCTTCAGTGAATGGGCAACTAAAGGGATATATTTTAATAGTAGAATCAAACTTTTGAACTACCTATATGAATAAATAAATAATAATAAAAGTAAATAATTTTATCCATATGTTAAGAACTATTCCAAATTATTTAAACAAGTTTGTAGCGAAGCTAAGTGTCGATATTTAAGCTCCAAAATTAAAATTAGTCAAAATAAAAACTACTTTGGAAATTAAATAAATAATATTATCATTAAATACAAAAACAAAAGGAACTTTAGGCGTCGAAGTATTCGTCCGCATCGCTGTCACCCGGAAAAGTGCCCAGAAGACTGGCAGCATTGCCACGTTGAATGGCAATGCTAATTCTTTGGCCAAAGAACAACCCAGCCCTCTGGTCACGTGAAGTGTCGACCAGTTGGCGAGAAATTTCCTTCAAAAGGAGACGCGCACTCGGGCCCCATGAACCGAGCATTGCAACCCCAAATGGCTCATAACTGTAGTTACCCATAAGGTTACAGTAATTGCGCCACTTGAGGGTCTCAGCAGCCGCAGCAGCGGCACCAGCACAGCATGTCGTGCTATGAACATGAGATGGTGCAAGGGTGTCGACACAGATTGCGTCCCACACCGAAGGCCTACCCACCTTCCAAGGCAACAACGTCATGCCGTCTGGTCTCTTCCCATCGTCACGTACCAAGCCGTTTGGTTCTTTTATTTGTTTTTTTTGATTTATCCAATATCAATATCTTTGGAAATTATAAGAAATGAGGCTGAAGAAGATAGAAAACGTAGTAGTGACTACATCCCTAATATTAACAATACAGTTATTAAAAAAGATTTAGAAGATGCCACAGTTTTTGAAAATTTATTTCAGATATTCCAGTCTCAACCACTAAAACTTTAAATTCTTCGCCCACTGTTGCCGGGTCTCTATTGAAAGTAAATGTTGATATTTGTAACCATGTATTTAATTTCGACTATGTTAGTGTTCGAGATATTATTGAAACTTTCAATACACTTAATGTTAATAAAACTGCTGATCTATGGGGAAATTCCGTAGAGACACTGTAGCGCCTGAATTGGAAATTATTTGTAATAAATCTATTGACTGTGGTAAATGATAAATGATTTTATTTCTGTAAGTAGGTTTGAACAAACACTTTTACACGTCAATCGTATTTTAAAAACTAGATGAGGTCGGCATTTCCTATCTGACTACTGAAATGTGTAATTCCTGGCTTAATGAAGAGCAGTAAAATAATACCTTTGTTTAAATCGAGCGCACATCAGACCTTTCTTATTTGGATAATAGGATCCAAAGAGTGGACGTTAATGGCAAGCAATCCCCGGGATCTATTGTCACTATGGGAGTTAAACAGGGCTAAATTCTTGGCCCTTTTTTATTTCTCGCATATATTAATGACCTAATCAAACCAAATCACCGACCACCACCAATTACCAATCTAATATTAAAAACAACATACACACGGTACCGCAATTTTTATAATTCCCTACTTAAAAAAATTAAAACGAGCCTATGAAAAAGCAGAACTTAAAAGGCATATAACAACCCGAGAGCTGCATGGAAAATAATCAAATCAATCACAGACAGTAATCAAGAAAGGCACTTTCGTAATGGCTACAATCTTCCGTCGCGCCTATCGTATCTGTTAATAATGCCAATATTTTTTTTATTAACTTTGGAACCAACCTTGCATCAAAATTTTCTACTGTCACTCCGTCTGTTTATTCATCTTCTTCAACTCTAGTTAACTCTTTGGTTATTCCACTAGTTGACGAAGCATTTGTAATAAGCACTTCTCATAGATTACGTAGTAATTGTGCAGTTGGGTTGGACATCATCCTAGCAAGTATAATACAACAATCTAGCTGCGTTCTGGCTCCTCCCATTGCCCATATTTGTAACTGTGCCATCAATTCGGGTGTTTTCCCAAAAGCGTTCAAGCGTGCTGTTGTTCATCCAGGGTACAAAGGCAGGGGTGCATGTTGAAGAGCCTCCTCGTGGCGCACCCTGGGCAAACGTCAGCTCCAATTGCCCACCAGGTTTTGGTGGACCATGGGGGCTGGCGGCTAATCTTCAACAAACGAGGAAAGGTCATGGTTCCAATCACCGATCATGCTTGATGGTCGGTGAATGGAACCGGGCTACTCCTCCACTCCTCCTCTGCTTACAGAGGAAGTTGAGTGGGCGTAGACTGAGCAGGGCCGCCACTGCGATGCAGGCGCACCAAAGCGGCGCGTGTTTCTTTCCATGAGGAGTAGTCCTCGAGGAGAGAAATTTCGGCGGGTTCGCTGAGTCGAGTTGGCCGGACAGCCGGAGGCTAGGAGGCTGACATGGAGTGCCAATAACGGCCCCATTGCGCCTCCGCTCAGGAACTGTTGCTCCAGAGCATGGCGCAGTGGTCGATTAACATCGCCGTGGTCACTGAGCTATACTTTGTCCCGCCCAGGGATGACTGGGTGGAGGACCTGAGCGGCTCAGTGACCCTAATTTCGTCGGCAGCTGCTGGTACTCCATCCCTCGAGGCTGTCACGAGGGGACGAGGTTGCGTGGCGGCACGGTTCGGGGAGATCGTAGTGGTTGGGTTTCTCCCCGAACCGAACTCTTGCCGAGTTCCACAACTCCCTTCCAGGGTTGAAAGTCGTCGTCGTCGGGTACCGTTCCCTTCCCGTGCTCGTCCTCGGGGACTTCAATGCCAAGAATGTGGCTTGGGTTTCCCGGTATACGGACACACGGGGCAGGATGGTGGAGGACTGGGCTTTGGAGACAAGCCTGGTCGTCCTAAATCGGGGTTCTGTCCCCACGTGTGTGCGGATGCGGGGGGATCGGTGGTGGACATCTCGTTCTCATCAGCCCCGCTCTGTCGCCACGTGTCTTTGACTGGCGCGTCATAGAGGGGGTGGAGACCTATTCCGACCACCGGTACATCCGGTTTGATATCTACGCCAAGAACTCAAGCGCGCTGGTCCGACAGGCCCCGAGTGGTCCGCGGTGGGCGCTGAAGCAGCTGAACCGGGAGCTCCTCCTGGAAGCCTCGATCGTGCAGGCCTGGGTGTCATCACCGGACAGGCCTGCTGACATCAACGTCGAGGTGGAGAGGTTCCGGGAGGCCATGTCCGAAATATGTGACGTGGCAATGCCCCGGGCCCAGCCCGGACGCGCCCAGCGCCAGGTGTGCTGGTGGTCGCCAGAGTTGACGACTCTGCGCAGTGCGTGCGTCACTGCGCGACGCCGGTACACCAGGCACCGCAGGCTCCGTATTCGCCCTCCGGATACGGAAGCCATTCAGGCGGAGCTGTACGAGGGGTACAGAGCGGCGAAGACCGCCCTCCAAGCGGAGATCCTGCGGGCCAGGGGACTGGCCCGCGAGGAGTCGCTGGAGACTCTGAACGGGACGCCCCTACAAATTTGTGCGAGAGAAGCTCCGCCCATGGGCTCTCCCGCTGACGCAGAGTCTCCGGCCCCAGCTCGTGGAGGACGTGGTGAGCGCTCTGCTCCCTTCTAGAGGGGAACATATCTCCCCGCCCATGGCTTTGCCTACTGCGGTGCTCAATGCGGACCACACCGCCGACGACGACGACGATGCTCCGGAGGTGACTGAGGTAGAGCATACCGCCCAAGGACCCGACGGCTTACCTGGGAAAGCCTGGGTCCTGGCCTCGGAGGTTCTCGGGCCTCGACTAAGGGGGCTCCTAAGCGCATGCATAGAGAGTGGCCAGTTCCCACTTCGTTGGAAGACGAGGAAACTGGTCCTCATCATGAAGCCGGGGTGCCCAGCGGACTCTCCGTCCACTTATCGGCCCATCGTGCTGCTCCACGAGGTGGGCAAGCTCTTTGAAAGAGTCATTGCATGCCTTGATGCCATTGATGTCATGGCATTGCCTTGTCGGGCGGCTGGTGCGGGTGGGGCCGGATTTGGCAGAGAGCCAGTTTGGCTTCCGCAGGGGGCGCTCTACGGTGGACGCCATCATGCGCGTGCGGGCCCTCACGACGGGAGATGGTGTGGCCCGGGGTGGGGTCGTCTTGGCGGTGTCTTTAGACATCGCCAATGCCTTCAATACCCTGCCCTGGAGTTGCATCAGGGAGGCACTCTGGTATCACCGGATGCCGACCTACCTCTGTCGTGTGGTCGAGGCCTATTTGACGGACAGGGCCGTTATCTACCCCGGTCACCAGGGAGTGTGGAACCGGCAAGAGATGTCGTGCGGTGTCCCACAGGGATTGGTCCTGGGGCCGCATCTATGGGACATCGGCTACGACTGGGTGCTGCGCGCCGACCTCCCTAGCGGCGTCAGCGTGGTTTGTTACGCTGACGACACGCTGGTCCTGGTGCAGGGGAGGTCGCACCAGGCGGCGGCCGAACTAGCGACACGCGGGGTTGCGACAATCGTTATAATATAATATATTTATTCAGAAATCACATGGCTTAAAAATATGTACAGATTTGCTTAAATGTAAATTATATTCCTAAGACTTACGTGCCTGAACTAGGTAATCCTGTGTTTCAGGCAAGAAGAGCTAAAATAGTCTTTAAAAGTTAATAAATAATCAAAAGTTGACAAAAGACAAATAATTAACAAATATTGAGTAGCTTATTAAATCATATTTTCTAAAATGGATACATACTTAACATAGGTGAATATTTACTTAAACACAGTTAGTAAATTCTCTGTTTCTTCATACGACATATTTTGGAGAGCTTCATTCAGAGTTCTCTTACAATTTGCGTTATTCAGGGAATAAATGTTAGCTTTGAAGTTTAATCTGTTATACAGGAGAGGACCGAGGTACAGGTAAAATTTGGAGATAAAAGCATGTTTAGTTATAATTTGTGGGCAGACTATATCTTTACGTCTTTTATTTTTATATTCTGTAGTGTAAGGTAAAGCTGTGTGTTGTTTTAATACAATGCCCATTATAAATAACTGTCGAACTGTTAATACTTCACAAGATTTGTATAGTAGGTTAGTAGGAAAGAGAAAAGGGCGGGCAGTAGACACTTTGAGAATCGCCCTCTGAGCTCTCTCGACGGTTAGTAACAGTGTTTTCCCAGCACCACCCCAAGTGGTAATACAGTAAGTTAATATCGACTGACACAGAGCAGACGTTGAGAGGATCCGGCGATTGGGACTCGAGGTGGCCCTGCACAAGTCCGAGGCCATGTGTTTTCATAGTCCTCGGAACGCGCCACCGTCGGATTCCCAAATAACGGTAGGAGGGATTCACATCGGCGTCGAGTCGACGATAGTACCTGGGACTCTTCGTAGGAGAACTTCGTAGAGCATTTCTGACGCTTGGCTCCCAGACTGGAAAGGGCCGGGGCTGCCTTGAAGCGGCTCCTGCCCAATCTTGGGGGGCCAAACGCCCCCTACCGGAGGCTCTACGCGGGGGTTGTGCGGTCCATGGCCCTTTACGGGGCCAGCCCGCTAGTTGAACGCGCCCCAAAGGGTCATGGCCACCCGGCTGGTCCGCGGATACCGTACGGTCTCCGGTGAGGCAGCGAGCCTCCTTGCCGGATTACCGCCATGGGATCTGGAGGCAAAAGTCCACGCGCACATTTGGGAGTGGCGCGAGGAGGCGAAATGCCGGGGCGTAGCTCCGCTGCCGCGAAAAATCACGGTACAGCGGACAGAGCTCCGGCGGGATCTGAGGGCGGCATGGAGAGTGCGATTGTCGATGTCGCAACCCAGCGCTAGGCACGCTACAATTGCGGCGATAAGTCCCCTATTTGAGGGGTGGCTAGAGAGGCGCCACGGCATCCTCACCTTTCGCCTGACGCAGGTCCTCACCGGACACGGTTGTTTCGGGAGGTTCCTGTTCCGGATAAGGCGGGAGGAAACGCCCAGGTGTCACCATTGTGTGGATCGCCCGGAGGACACGGTGGAGCATACGGTGGAGGTCTGCCCAGCTTGGGCGGAGCACCGTCGTGTCCTCGTGGGGGCGATTGGCGGTGGCGATCTCTCGTGTCTCTCCGGTCCAGGCCATGGTACGGAGCGAGAGGGCTTGGGAAGCCGTCACCACCTTCTGCGAAGCAGTAATGTTCGCGAAGGAGGAGGCGGAACGCGTGAGGGAGAGGCAAAATTCGCGCCCTCACGCTCCTACCCGCCACAGGAGACGCCCTAGGCGTCGGGAATCGCAGGCCGATTCCCGGCCACCGTAGGCGTGGGCTTGCGAACGGCGAGCAATGGGCAGCTCACCGTTCGATAAGAACCAGGCCCGGGTCGACGGCGCGTTGTGTTCCACGCGCGCCTCAAAGAGATGTCAGCACCAATGACGGGGTCCGCTAGGGCCGATGCCTGCTAGGGTTGCGGGAAAGTCCGAGAGGGATACCATGGCCCCTGGCACAGGCAACTGAAGGAACACGGGTGGGTTTTAGTCAGTAAGAGTCTGACACGCCCTCCTGCTCTGCCCAGAGCGGGAGAAGTTATTTGATGATTTCCCACCCTCAAAAAAAAAGGGTACAAAGGCAAAGTTCCCCACAACAGAATACCGTACGACATTACACTATGAAAATAACTAAAGTATACTAAACGGGCTGTCTCTAAATCAGTTAAACCACGAATTTTCCTAACGGCGTATGCTGCAGAGCTAAGCTTCTTTGACAATTTATCTATATGGGGGCCCCATTGAAGCTTGGCATCCAAAGTTATGCCTAAGAATACTGACGTATTTTCGGGTTTCAAGTCTTCACCCTTTATTAGAATACTTGTTTCTACTTGTCTAACATGAGGTATCGTAAACTTAATACATTTCGTTTTTTTTCTCGTTAAGAAGAAGGTTAGTAACATTAAACCAGTTAACTACTTTTGCGAGGGCACTATTTACATTGTCTGCTGCTGACGTTTGAGTTTAAATAAAAGTGTAGTGTTGTCTGCAAACAGCACTATATCATGTTTATCCTATAAGAGGTAAGGCAAGTCATTTATATAAATAAGAAATAAAAATGGACCTACAATTGAGCCTTGAGGGACCCCCATTCTTACTACCGATCCGGGAGATCTTATCCCGTTAACATCAACTCTCTGAATCCTATCACTTAAGTAAGAAGTAAGAAGATGAAAGGAAAAAAAAAACGTCATCATTAGACGTTTCCAGTTATCGGCCAATTTAAGTCCTTAGCTCCTTATCTAAAGTACTTGAACGAATCCTCAACACCAATCTGACAAAAGTTTTGTAAAAATAAATAAATAACTTAAAATCAATACGGATTTCGGTCAGGAATTTCCACAGAAGATGCTGTATCTGATTTTACCAATACCCTGATTGATAGATTGGATAGTGACCTTAAATGCTATGGTATCTTCGTAGATCTGACTAAGGCCTTTGATACGGTGTCAATTCTCAGACTGGTGGCCAAAGTGGAGCATATGGGAGTACGTGGTGTGGCTCTAGATATTTACAAAGATTATCTCAGCGGGCGAAGCCAATATGTAAAAAATTATTCCGTTGTTAGTGACAAAGAATTTATCAGCTACTGTATACCTAAAGGCAGTATCTTGGGACCACATAAATAAGACATAATTAAGACCACACGCTCTTTCAAATATACATAAATGACCTCTGTCAACTCTGCCTTTCCCATTATGACATTTTTACCTACGCCGACGACGCAGCACTATTGATATCCGACGTGGCCTGGGACAGGGCTAAACAAACCACTGAACTTACCTTGCGAACATTTATGGACTGGCTCTCCACTATTCTACTGACGCCTAATATCTCAAAGACCAAAGTAATTCAGTCTTAACCACCAAATTCACCTAAACCGTCAATAAATTCGGATAAAATAATAGCACTTATTTGTCACGACTCCTCTCCTTGCAATTGCCTCAACACGGTCACAAGTATCAAACATCTAGGTGTTTATATCGACGAGAGGCTGGATTGGCGCACCCATACGGATACTCTATGCTCCCGGCTTCGTAAACTAATTTATTTGTTTAAGAGCTCAGACATGCTGCCGACATTGAAACAGCATCACTAGTATACCGTTCACTATGCGAGTCGATAATTACTTACTGCATCCTGGGGCGGTACCTTCAAAACAGTGATGCTTAGGGTGGAACGAGCTCAGCGGGCTGTTCTCAAAGTGATGTATATGGGCGCCAAACCATTATTTGGTTTTAATTTTAAGCTTGATCGATTATTTTGTACTTAATCTGACTTGTATGTTATTTATTGAATTAATACTTGTATTTCCGGTTAAGTCTATGTTAAGTTTTTATTTTGATGTATTCAAAATATTGAGATTTCCGGTTGAATTTATATAAAGTTTCTATTCGTAAACTTCCTTTTGATTTATTTAAAACTCTGTGCGTTTCCGGTTGACTTTATTTTTATTAAGTTTCTATGTTGATATTATGGATTTATCTTGACACATCCGCTTGAATCGTTTAAAATATAAATTCTTTTAGAGTTAATATTATTAAGGATTTATCTTGACTTGAATGATTTAAAATGTAACTTCCTGTAAAGAATTATTTTGACATATCCGCTTGATTTTTATAAATTCTTTTTTGACGGTAATTTTGTGTATAAAAACTGTTGTAGTACGAATGAAAGGACCTCCCTGGCTGGAGGCTTTGAGTTAGCTCGAAGGCACCACAGGATTGGCCGGTTAAGCAGTCACGGCCTCTCAAGGCCAACTGCGAGATGCCATACAAAAAAAAAAAAAAAAAATTAAAGGACATTTTTTGTGCGCTGCTCGTGGAATAAACACCCTGATTTGAAGTAAGGTATCTTCTTTGTACTCTTTTAAATAGTTTTTTTGCCATTTTCTATTACTGTGTATTTGTGTGATATATTGGTGCAAACAAATATGTGTGACTCCGGCAACGACGGTGATGATGCGCCGACATTATTTCCGTAAAAGGGACTACCCCCCAGCTCAGTTGTACTCAGAAGCCACGGCGAACGTCACGGTTGGCGCAGTGCGTGACTGCTGCGTTACGTGTCGCGGGTTCGATCCCCGCACGGAACAAATATTTGTATGACCTGCAAGTAGTTGTTCCGGGTCTGGCCGTTTGTGTATGTGAGTTTAAATGTTTGTAAACGCACCCACGATACAAGAGAAATTCCTAGTGTGGGGCAACGTTTAAAAAAATTAAATAAAAAAAGCCCAGTATTAACGGTGAGAAAATTATACGTCCTCCGCTCTATCTTGCGCCGACATTGCAAGCTGCCACTAGAAAGCAAACTATGTAATCGGCGGATTGGCTTTCCTATCTGCGAGTCTTTCCAATGTCGTACCGCACTTGCGCAACGACACTATCGTGCCCTAAGAGCTCTATTGTATACTAAAATAACCAAAAAACTTTCAATTTATAAACTAACCCTACATAAAGTCAAGGAGACTCTTAAGCCATGGCTACTGTCGCTGAACTCTGACAAAACAAAGAAAGATAAAATATCTATTTCGTAACATCAAAACCTCTCCTGATCAATCATTGACACTCACACATGCACACATATACACTCACCCACACACCCTCCAACAGACACATACACACACGTACACTCTCACTGAGACACAAACATACACACAAACACTCACAAACTCAATACAGATTAATACTCAATTCTTTTAACTGCTTTTAGTTTATTTCACTTTTTTATTGTTACCATTCTTTTTATTTTTGTTATTCTTTTTGCACAAGAATCTGCAATACCTTTTACTGGGAGAGGGCACTGGCTCTTGTAACACAGGTTTATCACCTAGCACAGGAGTCAGGGACTTCACACTATTTTGTGTACTACACTAGTTTGTGTAGTATTACTATTACCTTGCCATATAAATAACAGTCATGAAATAGTGTTATTTGCAGATGACATCACTTTTATTTAAGCTTAAGCGACAACAGACAGTTGACAGACTACTGACGATGCAAATAGTGCTCTTGCTAAAATAGTGCATTGGCTTAGCGTAAATAATTTACTTTTAAACGAGAAAAAAATTTAGGGCCGATTTTTCAATCGTCGAAAAACTGAACAGATAACTAACTAGCGAATTAACTTATCTGACTGTTAAAAGGACAAATACAATTGTTGCATTTTTCAATGACCAGATAACAGGCTGATAGTTATCTGGGGATTTTAGTTGCCAACTTCACTGTAATCTTGTACGAGCGAGAAACACGCATAAGGTGTAATGTGTGTTAGAAAAGGACAGCAAATGCTTTGACTTTCGATTATTTGACGTTTACTTAAATATAACCAATATTATACTTTTGTTTTCGTGGTGCACCTGTTCATTCTTTTCTTTTCTCGTCAATCAATTCTTGCGTGTGGTGATTTTGTAGTCTGTTTTTCGGTATTTTGTCAGTGATTCGGTATTATTTCGATAATAATGGACTTGAATGAATGAATGGATAATTTACAACTGTATTTTGTAGCCTACTTACAAAATACTATTGTAAATTATCCAAATTCTGCCTGCTTTACCACGGACAGATTGCAAATAGCGTGCATGTGTTAGCAGCATGGAAGGAGGCGAAACGGAATATAATGTGAATGTGATTTTTCATGTAGTTAGGCAAGTACAGTCAACCGCATGTCACAGTAAAAGTTTGACTATGAAAGCAAGTATTTCTACGCGACGTGCGGATGACCCTACGATGCATTTAGTATGAATTTATTGCTTAAAATGCAACTCAAGACTGCACTCAGGAGAAAATGATATAATATAAACTAAAATATAATTAGTAAAATATTTTGTAGGTAGGTAAACAATAGGTATAGATTACTATTATTATTGTAAAAGCTATCTTGAACTTACCTATGTGTTTCGTGCTTTATTTTATTACATATCAGGGCAAGCAAATATTGTACAGATTCTTTTAAAAGCCTGAATCGGTGATGAAATTCTTTTGGATTCATAGCAATCTGGTCGGGCCATTCTCTGATTACTCTTGTTTTCTTTCATTATTTAAATATTCATACATAATAGCCTTTTCCTCAATTGCCTGGTCGTCAATAGTATCGAAAACATCCATAATTTCGAAATAACTTTGGAATTAAGAGAAATAACCACAAACTAAACGTCAATGGATCTAGTTGTATCTATCGAATAGACGTTTAACTGGCCGTCAAAGAGGCAGATAGATTTATTCCTCAGTTAGGGATAAAGCCTATCTGACGATTGAGAAATGCAATATTTTGTTAACTGTCAAATAAGTACTATCTAACTGTTTATCTGAGCATTGAAAAATCGGCCCTAAATGTATTAGATTTTTGAACCCCAACGTTAAGCAGGTGAAAACCAATGTGAACGGGGCGGAAATTTTATCTTGAGGACACCACTGTGTTCTTAGGTAGGTATTACTTTCGACTCGAAGCTACAGTGGGGCTCACGTATAACAAAATTCTCGAAGCGGCTTAGCTCTGCAGCCTACGCGGTCTATAAAATCCGTCATTTGAATGATGTAGAAACATTTCGATTAGTGTATTATAGTTATTTCCATCTATTGTAATGTCGTACGGCATGTTGTTGTGGGGAAATGCAACCGACATTCAGGCTATATTTGTGCTGCAGAAACGAAACATTTGAGCAATTTATAACCTAAGTTGTAGCCATTCACTAAGGGATAAATTTAGGTAAATAAACATAATGACAGTCGCATCTCAATATGTTTAAGAGAACCTGATTTATGTAAAAAGAATATTAATCTATATTCCAAACACAGTGACTGTACGACGCTAGTCTATACACTTTATTCAAGCGTACGATGATTGTTCTGTACACTTGTGATGATGGAATCCCGAAATTAAACCGCCCGTGTTGAGTGTGGTAAAATCACTGATTTATTTTACTTAGCCAATTCACTAAATGATCGCGCGTATGCAAATGCTGATGTAGCTTAACCTACTTAAATGTTACGAAATGTACGGGTTCACCGTACATACTGCCAACTCTAAAGAAGAAGACGAGGGAATATGTTGAACCTAGATGAAACCTAGAGTGTCTAAATACAATAAAAACGATGACTTAGGATAAATTATAAAAAATTTCGTTGAAAGCTGATACAAGGTGATTTCAACAACATCTCTACTCTAAGTACCATAGTACTTAGTATTTAGTGTTAGGCACATATGCCTAACACTAAATTGTCTGATTTTGTTCTAGTTAATATTTCACCACAGGAGGGTTCCCTTTATTTACAATTTCTGTTGTCTTACTTATATAATATCACTGAACTCACTGATCACTGGCACTGTTACTGCACACGCACTCAGCCGATCCCGGTCCTGTGAGGTCAGCTTGCGCCCACGCCCCCGAGGCTCGCTCGCCCTCCGGTACACGTTCCTCCAACATCTCACGCTGCTGCGGCGTAGGTGCGGCTTGGTACTTACTTCTTATAATGAATGATAAGCATATGCTGCCTAAGACGAGAACCAAGGCCAAGGTAACGTACACGACGGAATAATGGTATACGTCGTGGACATTAATTAAAGTATAGTTAAAATCTCGCTGCAGACTTGGTCATAAATCATAATCGGAGTAGGGATGTGCGCTAGTTGCGCGCGCTCAAGGCCATTATCGATGATGACTCAGACGAAGAATTTTAATTTTCTGTTTTTAGTTTTATATATACGTTCTTTTGTTTATATATTTAATATGCTTTGTAGTAAATTTGGTAATAAAATAAAAAAAATGTGTATTTATTTCTATCACCCATTTATAAATATATAAAACTATCGATATCACTCATCGACTGCAGTAATACACAGGACTACGTGTGGGCGTGGCCTGCCCATAAGGCCCGTGAGTGGGAAAGAGAGCGAAACACTCGAATGATTTATGACCGAGTCTGCAGCGAGATTTAAACTATACTATAGTTGTGTAGAAGATTGTTCTTTTATATTAGTTATTTGGTCTCTAAGCTGATTCCACATATGGGTGTGGTTTTCCGGTACGTCGAAATCGTTGGGTAAGGTTGTGTTTACTAGAGAGTTCAATATGGAAACCTCTGGGACTTCGATATTTTTGATCGCATGTTCAAATAGCGCAAGAAGTATTTGTGTGTGTGAATACTGTAAGAATCCGATGTCAGTGTGCATCCATAATATCCAAAATCCATTAAATATAACTTATATCAATGATACCACTGCCTCGTATAACTATCGTTGTTGTGTCAGCAATACAGGAAATAAAGAGTTCACATGACTCACAACAGGTCATAAAACCAGGAGTTCAAATTGTGTAATTTGACCCAATAATTGTGGCACGTGGACACGTCTTGTTTACAAGCGCTCCTCGTATTACTTACAGTCTGGATATCGCATAACGACTGTTTTATTCCCAGATTGTAAACAGGTTTGTCAATGGAGCACAGTAGCCGATTGTTACTGATGGTATGAAAGCATGCTTGCAGATCGCTATCTGATAAGAGAAGAGCGAGGACCTTTTGTATATTGTAGGCATTATATGGTGAGCTTGGGACAGTGCGAACGTGATTTGACCCCCTTTTCTGAGGGATATGTATGATTCTATCTAACTGGAAGATATCGTTGCTCACAAGCGGAATCTTTGTCTGAAATAGCCTTCAAAGAGCGTTACAGACGCCTTCATAATCTTGTACAGTTCGGATAGGTTTGTTGACTCGATTGGGGTCATTAGATTTCCCTGCAATTGCCCGGAGATTATGTTTATCTGACGAGCCAGCTGTTCGGGAGTCAAAAGGTACGGGTCGATGCGACCGTGGCTGATGTCTGTCACGGTGTTGATAAGTGTGTGTTGGATTCGCATTAGGTTTGACAATATGATACTTGCAGCTAGGGCGGATGATGTTACATAAATGCCGTTTCTGTTTTCCAGGCGCACCTTATTGATTTCGTCAGTGACGTTTTGAAGATGTTGTTTTATCTATATAGAATCTGATTTTTACAAGATTGTGTAAATTGTTTCCTATTTTTACTAAGTTATTTTCATTCTTTTATTACATCTCAATCGCTTATATTGTTGGTGACCCTAAGTATCTCGATATTTTTTTACAAAAGGTTTAGCACCTCAGTCGCTCTAATGAGCCCGGTACCTCTCTTTTGTTTAGTTATAGGAATCCTTTATGTTTCTTATCGCGCTGTTTACTTCAAAGCTCTAATGTATTCAAATATGTTTGACTCGCTCTCGCTTGTACGCACCACGCATAACTGCTTGCTTTTTCGCACAGCTGTTTACTACTTAATGTCGTATGATTTATGTTCACGCGCAAACTTTTTTAAAGCTTACCTTCCTTGCATGTTTATATATTTTTTTTATACCTTAATTTACATTATTGTTTGATGAATGCTGTTATTGTAATACTCATACATCACACCGATTTATATTCAATTATTGACTTAATTTTCAATGGCTATTAACATTAATAACTTAAACATGTATTACCAGAACGTTCGAGGTCTTAGAACTAAAACTCATTCTTTCTATCGTCAAATGTTACTTAATTCGTATGACATAGTACTTACTGAGACTTGTTTATTGGATGGCGTTTTAAATTCTGAGTTTTTTGTTGATCGGTATATTGTTTGGCGTCGTGACCGAGACTACGTTTTAACCGGACAATCCCGTGGTGGGGGGGGTACTCATCGCTACTCGTAGAGAATTATCAGTTATTTGCCAACCTAATTTTCATTCTACAGCAGAGGACCTTTGGCTATCCATACACCTAAAAAATCGTGTCACACGGAACAAAATTACCTTGCATATTGTGATATTTACTTACGCCAACAAAACTTAGGCCTTTCTTTTTCTTCACAACTCTCTAACTTTCTTGCTAAATTAAACCAAACAGTTATTAATAATACATCCGATACCTTTCTCGTAATAGGTGACTTTAATATGAGCGGTATTAATTGGGTTCCATCCGACAACCTATCGCTTATCCCATTGAATCCTAACAGTAACGACGAAGTTTTGCTTTGTGATGAATTATGCACCCTTGATTTTGGACAGTATAACACGGTAACTAATAGGTATGGTAGAATCCTGGACCTCGTCCTTTCCAATGAAAAAGTGAATGTGACCGAATGTTCTAGCCCACTGGTGCCTATCGATGCATATCACCCAGCGTTATTAATTAATTTGGAGCTATCTGTAACACCTCTGCTTGAATGTGCGCCTCGTACTCAATTCTTGTTTGATAAAGGTGACTATGATTCTATCAGCAGAGACATTTGTACTGTACATTTGTATTTGTATTGATAATATTTTTAGTGATTGCGATGCCAAAAATAAATTAGTGTTAAGTGACTTACCGTCTGACCACTGTGGATTATTAGCTAGCTTCCCTATGCCAATACATAAAAAGCCACATAAAATAGAATGCAGGCCTTATACAGCTAGTCGTTGCAACAAGTTTAAAAATAATATAGCCCTTAAAATTAAACCGTCGATTGTAGAACATGATAATCCTAATATAATCTATGGAGCCCTTTTTGATGTTGTGCAAAAAGAATACCAATCTACTTTCAAGGCCAAAACTATTAATACTACTGGAACCTCCGCTGGCTTCAACCAATGGGCTACTCCAGGTATTTATAAAAGTAGAGCGAGACTATACGAGTTATATGGTTTGAAAAATTACAGGTTTGATACTCCTTTCCTAGAGTATGTCAAAAATTATTCAAAATTATTTAAAAAGATTTGTGTTTTTGCTAAATCTAAATTGTTAAGCGATACAATTAAAAATTCGAAGAACAAAGTAAAAACCACCTGGAAAATTATTAACAATGAGACGGGTAAGTCGGTTAAACAAGAAAAACAATTAGAGATTATGGTCGACAACAAATTAGTTAATACAGCAGCTGACGTAGCTGAAGCATTTAATGAGTTTTTTGCCAACATACCTATAACTACGACTCGCTCCTTAAATTCGTCCCCATCTGGAGCTGAAAACCTTTTGCATAATAGTGTACCTAAATGTAGTCGCTTATTTAGCTTCGAACATGTAACACCTCGTGATGTAATTAGTGTTTTTAACACACTCAAGTCAAAAAACACTGGTGATTACTGGGGCATCTCAATTAAACTTGTAAGTAATATAATCGACATCGTAGCCCCCTATCTAGCTGTTACTTTTAATAAATGTGTTGATTTAGGAACTTTTCCTGACCTCATGAAGAGTAGTAAAGTCATACCATTATTTAAATCGGGTAATAAAAATAACGTTGGCAATTTTAGGCCTATTTCTATCTTACCTACATTTAGTAAAATATTTGAAAAATTAATACTCAAGCAGTTGCTAAGACATTTTAATTTAAATAGCCTCCTTCATGATGAACAATATGGCTTTACAAAAGGTCGTTCGACTACAGATGCGGGTGTTGCTCTGCTGAAACACATATTTAGCGCATGGGAGAGCTCGCAAAATGCTATTGGAGTTTTCTGTGATCTCTCCAAAGCCTTTGATTGCGTGCACCATGACACGCTTTTGCGTAAACTAATTCATTACGGTATTCAAAACGAAGCTCTTAACGTATTAGATTCATATTTACATAATAGGCACCAATGTGTAGATGTTAATGGTGTGAAATCTTCCGGGCTACCAGTTCAGTTAGGTGTACCTCAAGGCTCTATACTGGGCCCATTTTTATTCTTGGTGTATATAAATGACTTACCATTCTATTTAAAGGGCATCTGTGACGTTGTACTATTTGCTGATGATACCTCTCTTATCTTTAAAGTAGACAGGAATAGACAAAATTTTGACGACGTAAACAGTGCACTATCAATGGTTACAGATTGGTTTACCACAAATAACCTAGTTCTCAATGCCAAGAAAACGAAATGTGTAAAGTTCGCCTTACCGAATGTTAGAAATCTAGGACCCAACATCGTCTTAGATAAAGAGGTACTTGAAACTGTAGACTCGGCAGTATTTCTGGGCATAACAGTTGATGCCAAGCTTCAGTGGGGATCACATATATCATGCCTAGCGGGAAGGCTCAGTTCGGCCGCCTATGCCGTCAGGAAAGTAAGACAATACACTGACGTTGATACAGCTCGGCTAGTCTATTTCAGTTATTTTCATAGCGTCATGTCCTACGGCATTCTGCTGTGGGGCAAAGCCGCTGATATTCAAAATATATTTGTTCTTCAAAAACGAGCTGTACGAGCAATTTACCAGCTAGGTGCTAGAGTTACTCTGAGAGATTTTTTTAAAGAGATTGGTATTCTCACGGTGGCCTCACAATTCATCTTCGCCAACATCTTATATATTAGGCAAAATATACACTTATACACAAAAAACAGTGATATTCATAATATTAACACTAGAAACAAGGAGAAACTACGTGCTCCCTTTCACCGGCTTCATAAGGTCCATAACTCATTTGTTGGGCTTGGTATAAACTTTTGTAACAAGCTTCCCTCTTCTTTGTTAGAATTGCCTTTTAATGCGTTTAAAGCTAAAGTAAAATCCAACCTTTGTTCAAAGGCATACTATTCAATCAACGATTACTTAAACGATAAAAATAGTTGGTCGCTGTGATTAACTCAAGACAATGTTTATGTTCTTTCTCCAAAATTAGCTTACCTACTGACAAGTTATACGAGTTCATATAATTGTTTATTTTATTTGACTATATTTATTAGTCACCTTAGTTTAATTTAATTTTTATTTATTATTGTCATAATCTACTCATTTCAATGTTTTTTAATGAGTTGTATTGCAATATATGGTTAGCTAGTGACCTCGACAGTTCATCATAATTATTATTCTTTTGAGCAACCGGCAGCAAGTTCGTCATGCTCCCTTAGATGTCAATGCTTGCGGTAGCGTCGGGGGTCGGGTTGCCTCCTTCCCTCAAATATGGCGAGGGGGGTAATGGCTGATCTTTGCGTTATGCTCGTGAACGGGTGCTGCTTGTGGTGACAGGTCAGCTTGCTGACTATGGTTTTGTTATTGTTATTAGAAATTAATGTTTCTTTATTTTACTTCGAAGGTCCTAGTTTATCATTTGTGGCTACTAGTTACAGCTATATACATATAAACATAATGCAGCATTGCATATGTAAGCGGGCACGCCCTTTATGTCAGGAGGCTTTTTATTATGTATTAAGTTCTGTTTGCGTTTTTGTTTTTATTATTTATTTATGCTTGAGTATAGTTTTAAATATTGGCGTGTGCTAGCTGACATATGGCAAATAATTTTAATATTTTTGTGTTTCGTAATGTTAATTTATTTATTACTATATTGTATAGAATCCAGTTCTTCTAACTGAACAGACAGCAGTGCTGCTGGGGAGTTTGTTCCGCCACTTCTTCTTCCCAGCTAAAGCACTAGGAAGTGGTGAAGGGTGGGCGTTTTGGGGGGACTGTCTTATGTGTTTTTGACGTTCAAAAAGTGCTGATTCTCAGCCTAATTTGAATAAATGACTTTTGATTTTGATTTTGATTTTGTACGATTGACTGGGAAACTGAGTTCGACGCGCGCGCGCGTCAATTAATGATGCAGTTAGTTTTTTTAATCAGATTATTTCTGATCTACAAATAAAATATATTCCACAAAAACTGTTTTAGAATAAAAAGTATCCAACATGGTATAGTTCGTCACTTATTAAAACAATTAAAGAAAAATATAAATACTTAAAAAAAAATAAAACCTACGGTAATATATCTGACGAATTAACATTCAAGCTGCTTCGTGAAAGGGTGAAAACTATGGAATCTCAATGCTACCGCAACTATTTGGATCTAACAGAAAATTCAATTTAAAATAACCCAAAATATTTTTGGACTTTTGTAAAAAAACGTCATGACTCAAACGCAATCCCAAGCACCTTGAACTATAATAGGGATACCGTGCAGACGGGGGAATCTATTTGTCAGGATTTTTCCGAATACTTCCATTCTACTTTTCTCTCTAATCCCAGTGTTAGGCAGCCAATCTCTTCTCCTTTTCTTTTTAACGACTCATCGAACCTAACATCTGATATCTGCAGTATTGTTGTTGATATTGATGAAATAATTAACTTGCTTCGTAAGTTAGATACATGCAAATCGGCAGGTCCTGACAACATTCCATCCAAACTTCTGGTTCGGTGTGCACCTTCGATAGCGCAACCTATTTCAATTTTATTTAGAAAATCTTTGAATACCTGTGTTGTGCCGCAAATATGGAAATCTGCGTTTATAACGCCTATACATGAAAAAGGTGTCAAAACAGACATAGTGAATTACAGGCCGATATCTAAACTGTGTATTATAGCAAAGGTCTTTGAAAGAATAATATATTATAATCAGGTTTATACTGCTTTGAAAAATTCATTTAGCTCTTTCCAATACGGTTTTTTAAAAGGGAGGTCTACTGTCACGAACCTGATTCTCCTTAATGATTTTTTAACTGATGCCATGTGCAACGGTAAGCAAGTTGATGTCATTTATACAGACTACAGCAAAGCCTTTGATCGAATTGATCATAGCATTCTGATATCCAAGTTAAATGGCATGGGAATTCGTGGCGATCTGCTCAGATGGTTTTCCTCTTACCTTGTCAACAGGTCCCAGGTAGCAGTAGTACTAAATAATTATATATCTAGCTGGGTCCCTGTTCCTAGTGGAGTACCACAGGGCTCTTTGCTCGGTCCAATGCTATTTATAATCTACATTAACGACATCGACTCTTGCTTGACTTCATCCAAACTTCTGTGTTTTGCTGATGATATGAAAATCTATGCCACAGTATCATCGTAAATGGACGTAACGGCACTCCAGAATTATCTGCGTCGCCTAGAGGACTACTGCCAAAGAAACAAGCTGGATCTTAATCCCGCTAAATGTTCGGTTGTAACGTATTCTCGGAAGCGCTTAATCATTGCTACATCGTATACCCTAAGTGATCAAGTTCTACCTAGATCAAACTCCATCTGTGATCTGGGAGTCCATCACGATTCTAAGCTCACTATTGAAATACACGTTGATGCAATAGTCGCCAAGGCCTCAAAATCACTGGGTTTCATAATGCGGTTATCCAAGTGCTTCAGTCAAGCAAAAACTTTAAAAATTATATAATGTACTTTTGTTAGAACCATGTTATCACAAATATATTAACCGCATTGAACGCATCCAAAAAAGGTTCATAAGGTATCTATGTTATCATCAAAAAGTACCGTATCATTCGGAAAACTACCGTAACCTGTGTAAAAAATTTCATATATTACCTGTACTCAATCGCCGCGAGATTTCGGACTGTGTGTGTTTGTTGAAAATCTTTAACAATACTATAAACTGTTCCGATATTTTGACAAAATTTTATTTCATCACTCCCATGAAGTGTAAGCGATACAATCCACCATTGCGCGTGCCAATTATTTCAACCAATTATAGGCAGAATTCGTACATTGTGCGTGCAAGCAGAAATTTTAACAAGTGTAAACAGTACGATATAGATCCGTTCCTAACTAGTGTGTCGTCAGCCAGGAAGTGCTTAAGCCGCAACTTTTTTATGTAATTTATTTTGTTATGATAATTGCTAAGCAGTTCGAGCAACATAATATTATGCTGTAGTATACGAGTACGAGTATAGTAGTTTGGTGTGAATGTCCTTAGAATTTATTTTTTCTTCTCTGTATTTTATAAGTGGAGACCTGTAATTGGCTTTCAGACTAATGTACTGTCCTTAATCTGTTTGTTTTAGCTGTAAGTCTCCCATGTTATTTAAATAAATAAATAAAAATAAATTTATAAATTTGAACTGTTTGTTCAAATTCTCCTCGCTGCGTCGCAGAATGTTATATTCCGATTCCAAGACCGACGTTTGATTCTTCAGTAACCTTTGAAGATGATTTTCGTTACAAGTTATTATTTCTATATCCTCCTTATACTGTTGAGCGAAGTTTTCATCTAATACTCCGAACAACGTGTTTGCTAGTGTGACGGTTCGCGAAATGACCCTTGGCTGATAAAATTTTCGTTTTTCCTAATTATGTCAAAAGTGGTGTTAAGGTTGGTTTCCCCTTTAGGAGAAAAGGCCGCACTCCACCCTGTACGGCCCTGTAGAGCTCGTCTCCAGACTGGACAATCTCTCAATTAAATTAATGAATTTTCAAATAATTATGAAGAGGTCTGATGCCTTGTCCTTTTATATTTATTATATTAATAAGGCAAGGTAATAATTGAAAGAAATGATATATAAGAATTAGGAATCTATAGTTATGAAAATACAAGGCTTTAAATAATACTGGGATACAAAGTAAGTATAAACTTGTGAGCAACCTAAACGCTAGCTTAACAGGTATTTGGTTAGTCGTTACTCACACGATGCCTCACATCTACACTCGGAGTACTTAGAGCAACGCTTCCATAAAGTGACGCAAGCGGCCTTTCAGCAGCATTGCGTCGGCATCATGCTCTTTTGGAGACATGGTCCCTAGCAGTTCTTTCGAACTGATAACGTGACGAAGCGGCGTTCCCTGCGGCAACCGTGCGATCGTCCTTGTCTAGCTAGGGAGCGGCTAGTTCCAGCGGCATTGCGTCGGCATCATGCTATTAAGGAGACATTTAGCTGTTGGAGGCCACTTAGATTTGATACTGGCATATTAGTCGATTGTGACTGATTGTGTTGTGTTGTGTCACTGTAGAAAATATATTATGTCCTTGCATACACCTGAAATTGTGTTTTAATCTATTTCCATTAGGTTATGGGCCCAGGACTTCAGAAACGAGCCTATAGTATTTGAGTAAAGTTCTTTAAATAAGACATAGAAAGTAGTTATAAAATTTGCGAAAATATTTTGCACAATAATTATGTCGGAAGAAAACTCCCCTGGCATAAGCGGATTGAGCAGAATAAGAAAATTACAAGGTACGTCGGACTATCCAAACTGGAAATACTTAGTAAGAAATTACCTAGAAAATAAAAACTGGTGGACTGTTAAGTTAAAAAAGATGCTGTCATTGACACAGAAAAAGACGTTGATCGTAGGGCAAGAACCACGATATGTTTGTTACTCGAACCAGAGTGTTTTACACACGTATACGATGCAAAGACTGCGAATCAGGTGTGGGTAAATTTACAAAATGCCTACGAGGACAAGGATTGGGGTAGAAGGATTTCTATTCAACGAGAACTTTGGAGTTGTAAATTGGAGAATTTTGAATCTATTCAAAAGTATATTGCGAAGCTTACCTTCCTCGCACAGCAGTTGGCAGATATAGATGCCAAAATGTCTGATGAATGGGTCATTTCGATTTTGCTGGGTGGATTGACTGCTGAGTACGGCCCCCTTATAATGGCTGTTGATAATAGTGGTCAAGCGATCACATTAGAGCACTGACTGGACTGGCAACACTGCCTGAGTGACATGTCAAAATTTTGTTCCGTATTTTAAAATTAGTTTTAGTTAACTTTTAAGTGTAATAAAGGTGTAATAATATATCTAAATGTAAAATAACTTACATAAATACTCAGGATTACTGTTTTCCTGCAAATTTACAAAGTATAACACAGTGTTTGGTTGCCCACCGTTACCGGCAACCTATTACGAACAGCTGATGCTCGACCTGCGGACTTAAACGGGGAGTATTGTTACTTTTATTCTATATTTAGCAGACAATCGTCGCCTAGACTCCTTAACACATTGGTATCACAATTTTTGGTAGATTTCGCAACCCTACACTGGACTGAAGTCATTGCTTACATAAATCTTAACGAAACTTGTTATTGTGAAATATAAAAATACTGTAATTCTAATAGTGTTCTATTGTACATAACGACAAAAGCATTGACTATCGTTATTTTCAATTGCAATCTTTATGCAAAACTAGAATTAGAAAATAATTTAAATCTAGGCATCCTACCCACATAAGCAAAAGTAAAATCATAAGACAATCGAATCAATGTAACTATGTACTTGATCTAATCATATCAGTTGCATTTCAATTAGATTCAGCAGCCTACCTCATTACCTTTAAAGCAACACTAACTTCTGCTATTTTTCCTTTCATTGCTAGCTTTCCTTTTATTTTATATTTTTTGTTAGATATCGGCTCAGAGTTTTTATCAAGTACAAAGAAGGAGGTATGTAAACTTTTACATAATTATAAATAAATTACAGTCAACGGCGTATCATCGCCAGAGTATTGGCGCACTGGAAAACTCCCACAAACACTTGGGTAATTATTTAAGGATTCAAACAGAAAATCATACAGAAGCATGGATCACATGGCTTCCTTTTTGGTGTTTTTCATATAATACATCAGTACACACTGAGACACGATTTACCCCTTTTGAGCTAGTATTCGGCAAAAAATGTATTTTACCAACGAACTTAAATTCAGGCCAATTTGATCCTTTACACAATTTTGTTAACTACCCATTAAAATTAAAATACAGAATACAAATAACGCGACGAGATAATTTAATAGCCAGTAAAGTAAACAGGAAAGGGAGATACGACCGAAACGTTAACCCAGTGTCATTCTAACCGAATGATTTAATTTTATTAAAAATTAAACAGATAATAAGTTCCAAAGCATTTATCAAGGTCTATACAAGGTGTTGTTTTGCATCCTCGTCAAATTCGAGGAGGTAACTATGCTAATGATTCTCGACACGAATCAATAATAAATTAAGTAGGTATTTATTTTTATTTTTTGTATTTTTCGGAAATCGGCATGTGTAGGGCCCGTGTGATACCGCCCTGTAACTGCGCTGTAACTGTAACGCATGCACACAGCGACATAGTCGTACGACACTGCCTACCGCATACGCAACGGGGCGATTTTGTTCTTTGAAAGTGGAGTATTCTGAAATACTGTCAAACTTAAATACCTAAAAAAATAAGTATGTAATAATTATTGAGCAGGATCGTAATTTTATTTGATTATTTATGTCTTTCATAACAGCCTCCTGAAATTTGACGAGGATGCAAAACGACACGTTGTATACTGATAAAAGATAATGTTCGCCAAATGTAGAAATTACTAAAGATGATAAACTGTACTTAATACATAAGAACAGGACAAAACTGTACAGGGCACCTGTTACTTGATAATAGTTATTTAAATATAGGTACTATACGTGTGTGTGTATAATAAAATAAGAGATAATTTAATAATATTATAACGAGTTTAAAAAAAAATGCAATGTGACAGCATTATTATTAAGTATATAAACTAATAAGTATTTAACCATATACACAATCATAAATAATATAGCGCAAAATGAAATTAAACTGAAGTATTTTTTTCATTTTTATTGTGGCGAAGATGAGATGTAGTAACTATAGATGAGTATTTATTTATACCTATTGATCCGTGCAGTTAATTTCAATATATTCAGTATCTTCTCAGACCTGGTGTGTTTTAATGTCTCCCAAGTCCCATCCTTACAACGTACTACCGGGATTAAAGTACTTAAAAGGAATAATTTTTATTGGTAGGTATATGCGGCGCACGCCAGTAAAGCTCGCAGTCGGCGGATTTTTTCCGACATCTTCATCGTGTTTCAGTTAATTTACACAAAACCTTAAGTATTTATACACTTAAACCTTCCTCAGGAATTATTACGTCCATTGCGGAAAACTGTATAGAAATCTGTTTTGCAGTTTTGAGTTTATCGCGTTCAGACAGATAGATTGACGCGGCGGGGGGACTTTGTTTTATATTAAGTAGAGATAGTGATGTAGTAATGAATATTTTAATTGTATTTTATTAGTAATTATTTGTAAAATATGTATGTCTTTTACGGCAAGACATAGCGTTAATTTTCATTAACATGTGTATTTTCGTTTACCTGTTCTACAATCAAAAATATCTTTTTTTGAGCTCGAGGAGCTAAGCAGTTGACTTCAGGGTTACGAGGCGCAAGGAGGAGGCGGAACGCGTGAGGGAGAGGCAAATTTCGCGCCCTCACGCCCCTAGCCGCCGCAGGAGACGCCCTGGGCGTCGGGAATCACAGTCCGATTCCCGGCCACCGTAGGCATGGGCTTGCGGACAGTGAGCAATGGGCAGCTCGCCGTCCAATAAGGACCAGGCCCGGGTCGGTGGCGCGTTGTGTTCCACGCGCGCCTCAAAGAGATGTCAGCATCAAAGACGGGTCCGCTAGGGCCGATGCCTGCCAGGGTTGCGGGAAAGTCCGAGAGGGATAACGTGGCCCCTGGCACAGGCAACTGAAGGAACACGGGTGGGTTTTAGTCAGTAAGAGTCGGACACGCCCTTCCGCTCTGCCCAGAGAGGGAGAAATTATTTGATAATGTCCCACCCTCAAAAAAAAAAAGGGCTACGAGGCGCAGGGGGAAATTCACATGGAACAACACTTTGCTCACAAGATAGAGAGATCAAGGTTTTGAAATGTACGCCATTATTGACTGTTACATCTGTACAGTGTACATATACACAAGTGAGTTGAGAATGTTTGATTTGTGTTGTGTTGTGTTGCGCGGCTCAGCGAGTTTAGTGAGTGGAGTCCGAGTATTGTATCGAGGGCCATCGCGTCCGGAGCGCGCGCGGCAGAGGGTTCTACGCCGCGCGGTTAACATTTCTAATTAGCTTGTAAATGAGAAGATCACAATAGGCGCGCACTAGGAACACTCTAAACAATCGGTTCGTTAGCGGGGCTGTGCTCGGGAGTGCTCGAGAGTGCTCGGGGTGCTCGGCGGCGCACTCCACGCCACTTGACTTAAGCCGTGTGATCGGGACCCACGCTGATCAATTGTGTGCATATCTCGAGACGTAATAACTTAGCACTGATTAATGGCTCGCTCTTGTATCGCGCCCCGACACGCGACAGCTCGTTTACTCTTTGTAACTACTGATTAACTACATAGTTATTCCAGGAATAATTTGATATCTGTAATATCTTCCACTTCAATTCTTCAACTCATTAAGTAGTTTGCGGTCCGCTTACCGATGCACATCGATACCGCGAATAAATATTTTTCTCAATACTATAGTTTATAACGTAGATGCTAAGTATATTTAGGGATGATTTATGCTAGACCATGCCGGGCGCGAGCCACGTACCAGGCGCGCACGAACCACATTCGTGGTGTGCACGAGGCGTGGAGGAGGCGGAAATTCAATATTATTTTAAGAGGCAGCTCCTGCAGCACCGTGCGGCGCCCGTGTCCTGGACGAGGCTATGCGGGCACGGTGCAGGAACTGGTTCATATTTCTTATACTCAAAATATGTTGTACCTATTTCACTTATGTCAATCGCTAGTCTGTATGTAATAAGCTGCATGCTTGAAACGAGGCCACCACGCTGTTCAATCATATCGCGAAGGGCGCCGGCGCAAATTTAAATTCATTTATTTGTCAGAATTTAAGTTTACAACGTATGACCCTAAAACTATAAAGGCCCCTTTACATTCTACCATTAAATATGGTGTGCAAATGTTTAATTTTATAAAATAAAAAAGACAGCAACAACAAACAGCACAAACATTTTGTGGTCCTATGAATTTGACGTTAACACAATTTATGTACAATCAGTCTGTGTTCCAAGCGAGACATGTGTTAACATCAAGGACTGCTTGGTAATCATGAACGAATGTTATATCGTCGACTGAACAACAACAACAATAATGATTCCACTAGAATCTGTGCGAGTCAGGATTGGCGGTGATTTAAAACTTGCTATGACAGCCGTAGCGTATTTGCTACGAAATTCGTAGCGAGTTTTACTACGAAACTCGTAGCGCTCGTAGCAGAAGCTACGCAATGTCCCAATTTCAATGTGTAGAATAATGTGAAGTGGTTCATGAAGTTAATACATTTAAACTCTGAAATAGCGTCTATTACAACGTAACACGTTTCGATCAAGTAATAGATGAGGCTCATTCGCAGCCGCCACAGCGACATCATTAAACGGAGTACAATAGTTGGTGACTTCCCGATTAATTGCATTCACAAATTCCTAATTAACGTCCTTGGCGATGGCGCGGCGTGTGCGGCGTGCGCGGCGCTGATTGACATTCTTGCTCAACTACAGGGCGACGGGAGTCGTGGAATACAGAAATTTGTTCTGAAAGCGCGCGGTGCACTGCACGCGGCAGACGGGCCCACAGAGACGTGTTCGTGTCGCGTGAGTGGGGCTGAAACGCGTGTGGCGACACACAGTCCGCTGCGTGGACCACACGATTGGTGATGATCGTCCACGCGGCTCGAGTGAGCGACGTGTACCCGCACAGTCAGAGGCGTACGCCTACAAATCATCCGTCACTTAGCCCCGGAGCGCCCCGACCCATACGTGTTACCTGCTAAGTTTTATTAAAAGTTGACGAAGTGTGCCGGCGCCCGGCCGGGCCACTTGGCCGCTGTCGGGCACGCTCGGGCGTCCACGACGATAACACACCAATTCAATTACTGCGTACCTCTGTAAATGGATTGCCAGAGAAGATAAGCGCTATATTAGATTTTGTTCATGATGTTTTCTCGTATTATCTGGCTAGGTATGGACTCCATTTTCAGACGAGTGCCATCTAATGAGACTGCGGAATCTACCGTCAAGGTTATTTTTAGCAAAGTTGTCATTGAAATACCTGTTCTAAGTTCAGTGGTCATAGAATAATAAAATTGAGTGTAGGAAAAAGGATACAATAATTGATTCCATTATCCGACTAGTACTTTCAAATAGGAACCCCCTTTTTTTCTTCTTTTTTTTAGTGGGGAATTCATCAAATAACTTCTCCCGTTCTGGGTGGAGCAGGAGGGCGTGTCAGACTCTTACTGACTAAAACCCACCCGTGTTCCTTCAGTTGCCAGTGCCAGGGGCCACGTTATCCCTCTCGGACTTTCCCGCAACCCTGGCAGGCATCGGCCCTAGCGGACCCGTCATTGATGCTGACATCACTCTTTGAGGCGCGCGTGGAACACAACGCGCCACCGACCTGGGCCTGGTCCTTATTGGACGGCGAGCTGCCCATTGCTCACTGTCCGCAAGCCATGCCTACGGTGGCCGGGAATCGGATTGTGATTCCCGACGCCTAGGGCAATTCCTGCGGTGGCTAGGGGCGTGAGGGCGCGAATTTCGCCTCTCCCTCACACGTTTAGCCTCCTCCTTCGCAAGCATTACTGATTCGCAGAAAGAGGTGACAGCTTCCCATGCCCTCTCTCTCCTTACCATGGCCTAGACCAGGGCCGGACGCGAAAGATCACCACTGCCGATTCCCTCCACGAAGCCACGGCGGTGCTCCGCCCAAGCCGGGCAGACCTCCACCGTATGCTCCACCATGTCCTCCGGGAGAAGTAGGTACCCCTTGAAGACGTGTTTCTACGTAAAGTTCAGTGAGCGTCATTACCCTGGCGGTTATCATCGCAGCTCGGAACTTCAGCAACAATATCATGTTGACGTTTGTGCTCAAACTCACCTTTGTCTACTGTTTAAAAGTGGCGCGAGGCAACTTCGTAAAATACGTTTACAGACTCGTTTGCTAGCTATAAAGCGTTACAAAAACATTTCCGAAACAATTTTACAAAAATCTTCGGAACAAACTTAATCCTTATCCCGAACCGAAGAGTTGCAATAACTTTGTGCTTGAAACGGTGAACTCTAAAATCCTAAAGTCGAATATTCCGAGTAACACAAGGCCCCTGAACACTACTTTGTTCAGTAACATAAATCAGAATGTGCGAAGTTAAGCTCACTCAAGCACATATCTATTTGAGTTGTCCGGAAGGCGGGAACAAATCGCAATAGTATGGAAGTACGCGGGTGGCGGCGGCAGCGGCGGTAGGTGTATGTATACTATGTGGGGGCACTTGCGACTCGGAGATGTTTTCTTTACATTATACACGGATGAGCTAGTTTCACGACTCACCTACGAAGGCTTTGTGTCTGATCTGAGACACCGAACATTTAAATAATTCAGGCCCGTTTGTGTTTGTTTACTCGCGTGCTGATCGAGCGTGTGCGTATGCGTGTGTTGTGGGGTCACTCACACATGCACACATTGTATTATAAAATATTAAGTGTCGGCGTGACTCCCCTGCGCAGCTCGCTGTAAACACGCGGTTAACATTGTATTCCCGACAGCGATCAATCAGTAGTCGTTGTGCCGCACCACAGGCCCGTACTCTCGCACAGTCACAAACTCGCAAAGCCAGGAGCAACTGTTAAGAGCATGAATGAAACTAATCGTGGCTTTTATTTTTTTTTTCAGGTTGGGAAATCATCAAATAACTTCTCCCGCTCTGGGGGGACTGGGAGGGCGTGTCAGACTCTTAATGGCTAAAATCCACCCGTGTCTCTTCAGTTGCCTGTGCCAGGGGCACTAGCCACTCCGCAAAGAGGGATTTATCGCCGCAATTGTGACGTGCCCAGCGCTGGGTTGCGACAATCACACTCTCCATGCCGCCCTGAGATCCCACCGGAGCTCTGTCTGCTGTACCGTGATTTCTTGCGGCAGCGGAGCTACGCCCCGGCGTTTCGCCTCCTAGCGCCACTCCCATATGTGCGCGAGGACGTTTGCCTCCAGATCCCATGGTTGATCATGATTACCATCCGGCAAGGAGGTTTCCTCACCGGAGATCGTACGGCATCCCCGGACCAGCCTGGTGGCCATGACCCTTTGAGGCGTATTCAACCGCCACCTCAAGGAACACCGGTGCCCCGCCTTTGCGGGGCCCTTTGGCCATGGACCGCACGACCCTTGCGTAGAGCCTCTGGCAGGTGGCGTTTGGCCCCCCTTGATTGGGCAGAAGCCGCTTCAAGGCAGGTCCCCGTCCTTTCCAGTCTGGGAGCCAAACGTCGGAAATGCTCCACGAAGTTCCACCGGCTGTCGAGCACGAGTCCCAGGTACTTCATCGTCGACTTGACGCCAATGTGAACTCCTCCTACCGTTATTTGCGAACCCGACGGTGGCGCATTCCGAGGACCATAAAAACACATGGCCTCGGACTTGTGCAGGACCACCTCGAGTCCCAATTGCCGGATCCTCTCGATGATTGTTGCAACCCCTCGTGTCGCTAGTTCGGCCGCCGCCTGGTGCGACCTCCTCAGCGCCAGGACCAGCGTGTCGTCAGCGTAGCGAACCACGCTGACGCCGCTAGGGAGGTCGGCGCGCAGCCCCCAGTCGTAGCCGATGTCCCACAGATGCGGCCCCAGGACCAATCCCTGTGGGACACCGCACGACATCTCTTGCCGGTTCCACACTCCCTGGTGACCGGGGTAGATAACGGCCCTGTCCGTCAAATAGGCCTCGACCACACGACAGAGGTAGGTCGGCATCCGGTGATACCAGAGTGCCTCCCTGATGCAACTCCAGGGCAGGGTATTGAAGACATTGGCGATGTCTAAAGACACCGCCAAGATGACCCCACGCCGGGCCACAGCATCCCCCGTCGTGAGGGCCCGCACGCGCATAATGGCGTCCACCGTAGAGCGCCTCCTGCGGGAGCCAAACTGGCTCTTCACCAAATCCGGCCCCACCCGCACCAGCCGCCCGACGAGGCGGTCTGCAATGACTCTATCAAAGAGCTTGCCCACCTCGTCGAGCAGCACGATGGGCCGGTAAGCGGACGGAGAGTCCGCTGGGCGCCCCGGCTTCATGATGAAGACCAGTTTCCCCGTCTTCCAACGAAGTGGGAACTGGCCCCTCTCCATGCATGCGCTTAGGGGCCCCCTTATTTGAGGCCCGAGAGCCTCCGAGGCCAGGACCCAGGCTTTCCCAGGTAAGCCGTCAGGTCCTGGGGCGGTATTTTTGGCAGCCAGCCTACGTACCGCCACTCGCAGCTCTACCCCGGTCACTTCCGGAGCATCGTCGTCGTCGTTGGCGGTGTGGTCCGCATTGGGCACCGCAGTAGGCGGAGCCATGGGTAGAGAGATATGTTCCCCTCTATAAAGGGAACAGAGTGCTCACCACGTCCTCCACGAGCTGGGGCCGGAGACTCAGCGTCAGCGGGGGAGCCCATGGGCGGAGCTTCTCTCGCACCAATTTGTAGGGGCGTCCCCACGGGTCCCTGTTCAGAGTCTCCAGCGACTCTTCGCGGGCCAGTCCTCTGGCTCGCAATCTCCGCTTGGAGGGCAGTCTTCGCCGCTCTGTACCCCTCGTACAGCTCCGCCTGAATGGCTTCCGTATCCGGAGGGCGAATACGGAGCCTGTGGTGCCTGGTGTGCCGGCGTCGCGCAGCGACGCACGCAATGCGCAAAGTCGTCAACTCCGGTGACCACTAGCACACCTGGAGCTGGGCGCGACCGGGCTGGGCCCAGGGCATTGCCACGTCACACATTTAAGACATGTACTCCCGGAACCACTCCACCTCGACGTTGACGTCAGCAGGCCTGGCCGGTGATGAGACTCAGGCCTGTACGATCGAGGCTTCCAGGAGGAGCTCCCGGTCCAACTGCTTTATACATAGCCTGTTAAAATCAAAACCCTCCTGTGGCTTGGCCGTAGTCGGGTAAGGAATAAAGAAGGTACATATAGGTACGATAGCATAATATCACGATTATGTTTCACTTATATTTTTATTTTAATCTCGTTCATAACATTATGGTGATAGCATAATGTTATGAACGAGTTCATAGCATGAATGTACCCTTCAATGCTGTCGCCATAATATTATGCATTTTCATACCACAAGCTAACTGCTTCCAAACTACGATGATAGTTAGCTGACATGGACGGACGGCTGCACAAACGAACGTCAGCGTGTTACTGGCGGCCGCACTCTCGCTAATACAATGTGACGAGTCGGTAAATAACGCGTGTGCCGGTGTCCGCGCGGGCTGGGCGGCTGCGAGCTGCCTGTGACGAGTCAGTAAATACCGCGTGTGCCGGTGTCGGCGCGGCGCTGGGCGGCTGCGAGCTGCCTGTAAATACCACGTGTGCCGGTGTCGGCGCGGCGCTGGGTGGCTGCGAGCTGCCTGTAAATACCGCGTGTGCCGGTGTTGGCGCGGCGCTGGGCGGCTGCGAGCTGCCTGTAAATACCACGTGTGCCGGTGTCGGCGCGGCGCTGGGCGGCTGCGAGCTGCCTGTGACGAGTCAGTAAATACCGCGTGTGCCGGTGTCGGCGCGGCGCTGGGCAGCTGCGAGCTGCCTGTGACGAGTCAGTAAATACCGCGTGTGGCGGTGTCGGTGCGGCGCTGGGCGGCTGCGAGCTGCCTGTGACGAGTCAGTAAATAACGCGTGTGCTGGTGTCAGCGCGGCGCTGGGCGGCTGCGAGCTGCCTGTGACGAGTCAGTAAATAACGCGTGTGCCGGTGTCGGCGCGGTGCTGGGCGGCCGCGAGCTGCCTGTGACGAGTCAGTAAATACCGCGTGTGCCGGTGTCGGCGCGGCGCTGGGCGGCCGCGAGCTGCCTGTGACACTCATAAAAACCAATCCCGTTGAACTCAGATCAAAAGCTTGTTATTCTACTAACGTTATAGCGTCCAAAGTATCTTATCACACCCTTACGCTAATCAGCATACAACATATTATTTCAATTTCCGAATAAAAAGTAATTTAAGCTCTAACTGCATAAATCAATTATCTGAACCGATTAAATAAAAATTACTTGCTGAGATATTGTTCAGATTGCTCCTCCCATAAACGACTGGAACCACGCGAGCTCTTCAAACATATACATAGAGATTGCTTCATCGAGACACGCAAAAATTAAACCCGTTGTAGTTATTAAAAAAAATATATATAAATTACGATGTTTGCATAAATATCAATGATCGTGTCGCAGGTGAGTCGGACGGCGACCGGCGCCGGAGTGTGCTTAAATCTTAATGCAAAAAAATTTAGCAACGTATTACATAAGTGAACTCGCCCACGTAATACTTTTCGTAGCTCCGATAATCGCAGCGACTTTTATTATAATTAATAAATTGAGCGACTTTTTGTAGCACGTGGGCGTTAACGTATTGATCTCTGAATGTTTTATAATCGGCGACAAAATAATCACTCATCGATTGTCACTCGTGGGCAAGCTCCCTTACTCAGGCGAGCAGTGCCGCACCGCACCGCACCTCGTCGCACCATGCCACGCCTTGTCGCCGGTCACTGTGGCTCGATACATTCGCTCGAGAAAGAAATCCCGCCATTAAACATGAAGTGATTGCCGACGATGGAGGGAACGATCATTTCGTTTAAAATTAATTTGGCGCACGTTAAAACCGAGCCGTGACAGGAACCGTTCCAATTGCGTGTTCCGAATACCGTAGGATGCCTGTCTGTGTGTCCGGAATGTGTGGCGCGGCGCGGGCGAGGCACACCTCCACCACGTAGTACTGGTCGACTATAAGCCATTTGTTTCATCCGAAACGTATAAACGTATATGAGCAGCGTGCACGGCGATGCGGCGACGCGGCGACGGTGGCGCGTGGCGGGATACGCTCTCACCAATACTCATCGGAAAGAATGAGCGGCGAGTACGTCGCGTCGTGGCGGTGGCGGCGAGTGCCAGCTGTGATCGATATGAAATAGATTAGTGCGCGTGTAGTGCATTGATAGTCGGTCAGATTATATTGTTAGCGTCGCATTTGCTTGGAGCGCGTACTAGCTCAGTGACGTCACACATGTTCGTATTTCGCCGCTGTGATACATTCCGATCTACGCATAGTTTCGTGGATATTTTTCAAGCCAGGCAGCACTCCCAGTGTTGCAGGTCAGCATTTATAGAAGATTGTATACTAACTTATGACAAGTACCTTTTTACTATAGATGTCAAATGTCTATGTTGGTGTAAATGTCCGAAGTCCAAGTTATCTTAAGATATTTATGCTGGTGCCAGTTAACAACCACCGAGCTCACTGGGGCCGTTATTTATTATTTTCATGACGATTTCCGTCAATACCGATGAACGTTAAAATTCAATGAATCTATTTATATTTTTAGGAAAGCAAAATGGGAATTATTTGGGAATCGAATAAATACATGTCATTGTTTATTTAACAGAATTAGTGATTTCATCAGTATAATTATGGCTTTCTCGCTTTTGACATACCTACTTTGTAATCACTGAATCTAAAATTCACAGAATTGCTTTGGTAACATTCACCGGTGTTTGTCCGATTCAAGTAAATTTATTAAACAATTTTTCTGACTTATTATACTATTAATTGGTAACATTCACGTCTATCGGGTATTAATTAAAACATATACCAATAAATAAAGCTCTATGTGAAATGAACAGAAATGATTCAACTAAATTGCAAAGTTTGAGTATTTATATAAATAGGAATAGAAACGTGTTGATATTAGTGCGCTCGACTCTGATCACTAGTGTCCCGCGGTCCGCTGTCAGACAGGCGGCTTCATTAATAGAAGCGTGTTGACATTAGTGCGCTCGGCTCTGACCGCTAATGTCCCGCGGTCCGCTGTCAGACAGGCGGTTTCATTAATAGAAGCGTGTTGACATTAGTGCGCTCGGCTCTGACCGCTAATGTCCCGCGGTCCGCTGTCAGACAGGCGGCTTCATTAATAGAAGCGTGTTGACATTAGTGCGCTCGGCTCTGACCGCTAATGTCCCGCGGTCCGCTGTCAGACAGGCGGCTTCATTAATAGAAGCGTGTTGACATTAGTGCGCTCGGCTCTGACCGCTAATGTCCCGCGGTCCGCTGTCAGACAGGCGGCTTCATTAATAGAAGCGTGTTGACATTAGTGCGCTCGGCTCTGACCGCTAATGTCCCGCGGTCCGCTGTCAGACAGGCGGCTTCATTAATAGAAGCGTGTTGACATTAGTGCGCTCGGCTCTGACCGCTAATGTCCCGCGGTCCGCTGTCAGACAGGCGGCTTCATTAATAGAAGCGTGTTGACATTAGTGCGCTCGGCTCTGACCGCTAATGTCTCGCGGTCTGCTGTCAGGCAGGCGGCTTCATATATAGCTGACCCCCTTCCGTAAGTCGCGCGCGTACCAGCCGAGATCGCTAATGTCCCGCGGTCCGCTGTCAGACAGGCCGGCTTCATTAATAGCTTACCCCTTCCGTCAGTCGCGCGCGAACCAGCTGAGATCGCTACGTTTATGCTTTTAATATGAGACAGCTTCAGTTTCAGCAACGAGCGAATATGCTATCTGCTTTCTTATAAAGTTTGTCAATTATTATTATTGTTTTAGTTAGCACAGACGCGCAGGCTAAATAAAAGTCATTGAACAGTGCTTTTAACAGTTTTTCTAATAAAATGTTATGCGTAGTCGTCAAACAGATGACGATGCTTTGTTCGTCTGCCAACAAAAAGAGACAGAATGATAACTCTAGTAGATTAAATTTATCACATTTTTGTAACATCTTCTGCGAACTTACGATATCCAAATGGAGATGCAATGATGATATGATTCTAGGCGGATCTTTAAACTCATATCTGTTAATAGTACTTTTATTAGCAATGTACAATTTTATTAATGCAGGTTTCAGTAGCCAGTTCGTGTCGCTGTGTTGCGTGTGTAGCAGGGTGGGAGGCGGTACCTTAACAATTAATTAACTGCTGATTAATGTGACCAGGGATTACAATACCGTTGAAATGGCTCGAAAGTTACCTCACCCATCGACAACAATGTGGGGAAATCTCGAAACAAGCAGGGCACCAAAGAATCGTCTGTAGATCTCCATAAAAATACATTTATTTCTCTTCCACAAATAAATACAAATGAAAAACTTAATAGGTACTTACAGATATTAAATGTAGGTACACGGTCAATTTTAGGTTAATTTTCGTTCTGGAACCGAAAGCCATATACTCAATCATCGAACTCGAAACGATTGGGACTTTTATTTTCAATAAATTATAATATTCCAAAATCACGAAAAATCTAATTTATTGTTTTTTTTTTTTGGGTAATAGTGAGAACTCGAAGTAACGCTTCCTTGCGATCAATGGATATGTGTGTAAAACGTATCGACGAACGGCAACACTTGCGAACGGTACCCATTGAAAAATTCATTCATCGATCAGACAGCATGATCCGTAAGTCACGCCCCCGGCCCCTTAGAGTCTAGCCGACAGCCCGCCATTACTATTTTCTTATTCCTTCCTTTTGTCTCGCGTTTCGTTGTATTAGGTCACGCACGCGCAACCTAATTACGTGCCAAAAATTTGTCGGCAAGTCGGCAATACGTGTACTCCAACTTGGAGTTTTGGGCAATGGTGGATTTTTATGTGATGGCGAACCATAACTTGGAAGAGGCCAGACGTTTGTATGCTCAACCGGAACACCTGAACTCACTGCGCGCACTTGGAATCACCGTCCCTCAAGTTCCCTTCACCTCCACCATCCCGGCTGTAACCCAGCTCCTCCTCGATCATGGACAGTTTCGAGCGCCCACACACGCGCAGGGCCGCGGTAGACTACCATGATTTTCGGCGGAATTGGAGGAAGACATACTTCGAACGCGACCCACGTCGTAGTACCATAATGGCGGCCAGGCGATTCAATGTTAGCCAATATTATGTATGTCTCTGGCATATTTACGCGTTCTGTTCTATCAGCATGATGGATGCCCTGCTCATTATCCTACTTCAGTGCGTGAGTATTTAAACAGTGTGTTTGGTGAGCAGTGGTTAGGTCGTGGTGGCCCTGTGGCTTGGCATGCACGGAGCCCTGACTTAACACCACTGGATTTTTATGTCAAAGACTAGTTTCTTCCGATTAGCGTAATACTCGAGATCTTGAGTCATCTCGAGTATTAAGTGCGACAGTGGACGCTTTTAATATAGTGAAAAGTGATGTGAATAAAAGAGTACCTACAAGTAAGTATGTACTTACCTACTTAGATACGAAACATGTACTTACTTATTACTGACGTGACCCTAAGCCCGTAGAAATTATGAAGGGAAAATTAGAGTTATTTAACTGTTATGTAGATAAACGCAATTTAAATCAAGCAATAGTTATGAATGCGGAATCAAACGATTTATTATTGTCGCGGGTACTAAGGTATCTACAGCAACAAAGTGCAAGTAGGTACTGATGACCGCGTCTGGTGACTGAACACCACAGTGAAAGGTGGACTTCGTGTTCATTGTGTACCTACCTACATCAAAACAATATTTTTTTACCGTAGGAGGTTCCTCAATAATATCCTTGCTAGCAAATTTCTAGTATTAATGTACCTACTGAAAAAAAAACTACTTTTTATTACATTAAAATTCCTGCTTGCAGATTGGACGTACCGCGGATTTAAACTTATTTATACTGTAAACATATTTTCACTTTATTCATTTATTTATTCATAAACAATTTACATTGTGTTGAACATCACATATTAAATACAATTATCACATGCAGAAACAATACATATAAAAGCCTAATTATAATTGATGTGAAATGTTTAATTCAAGCGTTAATTCATATAAGATAATTATGTCAACAAATAAATACAATGTCAAAATCAATGTCAAAAGTATTAGGAGTACAACTTCATCAAGGTCCACGTGAAAAGCACACTGTTAAAGTCAAAAGATAATGTTAATTTAAGGCTTGTTCACTACTATATATAAGTGACTATTATAAATATGTGACTAGTTTTATCATTTGTCATAAATTCTGATACCGAGTATAAACATTTTCCCAACAAGAAGGCTTTCAATTTAGATCTAAAAGAGTGGGAGCTATAAATTAATTAATAAGTAAGCTTCCTATCGCAGGTATGCTGGAAGAGATTTCATTAGAAATAAGCATCACCTTTGTACCTATTTTTCTGTTTTTTTTCTTCTTGTCTGTTTATATAAGTGTGTACATAAATGGTTAAATAAATAAATAAATAAATAATTTTAAATCAGTCGGTAACCTATTAAATAACTCCACTGATTGATATTTGGAACAATGCTTAGCTATTTTAAAATTTGGTGCCATTTTGTATTTAAAATCCTTCCTTGTTGTGCTTTCTCTTACCTTACGTTCCTCTTGTGATTCATACTCATGAATATACTTAGCAAAGTGATTTAGAATTACTAATTTATATAAACTTGCCACTGTTAAAATTTCTAATTCTTTAAAGTGCTCTCTACATGATTCTCTTTGTGAGATCCTTACTATATTCCGGATAGCGCGTTTCTGTAAAATAAACGCTTTCTGACAATAAAAAAAAAAAATATTACCTTTTGTTGTACAAAATAACAGTTATAGCTGTAGCTGTAACCCCAAAGCATTATGCTTAGTCTAGACTCTACCAGCGCGTAATATATAGCCTTCAGTTGCTTTAGATGTAACATATCTCTAAGGCTTCTGAGTGCATAGCATGCTGATGAAATTGAAGAGTCAATAGCAGCTAGCTCCTGTTTCCAATTTAAATGCACATCTATGTTAATGCCTAAAAATTTTACATTGTCCACTAATTCAATACTGTTTCCTTTGATTTGTACATCTAAAATGTCATTATGTCGAGTTGTAGTCTTAAATAAAATGATGTTAGTCTTAGTTGCATTTAGGTAAAGGTCGTTGGCTGTAAACCAATCGCAGAGGTTTTGTAGGCTTTTATTTAAGTTTTTGGTCAAATCTTTTAAGTCATTTGCCCCAATTATTATATTTGTATCATCCGCGTAAACAACAAGTTTTACATCAGGCTGAACGTAATGCATAAAATTAAGCAAGTCGTTTGTAAATAAAATAAATAGTATTGGTCCTAAAATGGAGCCTTCGGGCACACCACGTTTATATCAGTGATTTTAGAGGTGTATATGACTTCATGATTACTTTCATCGATGCTTTTTACTTCGACAAACATTCGCCTATTTTGTAAGTATGATATTAAAAGTTTAAGGACTTGCCTCTGATACCATAATGTTCAAGTTTAGTAAGTAGCAATTCATAATCAATGGTATCAAAAGCGGAGCTAAAGCCGATGAAAACCCCAGCAACTTTCATTTTGTCATTTAATTTAATAATTTTGTCATTTATAAGAGTGTTTATTGCATCGGAGCAACCAACGTCTTTCTGATAACCAAATTGTCTTATTTTAATTATTTTATTCATATTTAAATGTACCATCAGCCTAGTTTTAATTTTTTTCTAATACTTTTGATAAGGTTGGCAAAAAGGATATAGGTTGGTAATTTTTCGGATCAGTCTTAATACCTTTCTTGAATATTGGTACCACTTTAGCCAATTTCAACTGGTTTGGAAAGACTGACTCTTCGAAACATTTATTAAAAAAATCAGAAAGAGAGAGAGCCAAACAGTCTATATTCGCCTTCAAAATAGATATCGGTAAGTCATCAAAACCGTAAACGGTAACAAATAGAAATTTTACCAAACTAGGTACAAGGTTATGTAGGTACACAGTTTACTAAAATTATTCTGAGAAGCCACCGAATTGATGCACAACCGAATTCAGCGGTTAACTTTATAAAAATAAGGTCTTAATTCGCTCCAATATTTTCATAGAAAAAGGCACCACCAACTTATAATGAACTCTATTTGACAGATAAAACGATTCATTTTTCTGTTTGAATTGCCTGCCTTTGTAGAAGCCGCCGCGCCGCAAGCAAACATTGTAAAAATTGGTTTAGGCAGTATTATTATTATTCATCATAATTTTATTATAGTAGGTAGCTGTATGCTTATTAAGTACCTATTAGCTCGATTGGTCGACACTCGATTCAAGGCCTTAAATAAAACTCACAAGCGTACTCGTCATGTCTAGTTGAGGTAATAGACCGTACGGTTACTAGTGATTTCGTGATGCGAGAGTAGTGAATGTTTTAATTATTTTCTCTCGTTTACGAGGAGATGTGATAGTGGTAAGCACCGTGCCGTGCGTCCAATTAGGTTCCAATACAAACGAGAGATAACGGAGGTAAATGAACTTAAACCAACCTAAATCGTACCTACCTGAAATAAAATACCTACTTGCAGCAGGTTATTCGTCCAACGTCCGTTGACCCACCACGCACAGCTGTGCGTGACAGCTGTGCGCGCACAGAGTGGATCGCGTACGATCTTGTGCTAATGAATGAAATAGTGGAAGGGCTACTAAGATTTAACTCGAATGACAGAATAAAAGTGATAAATTTCTAACTTCTATATTAGATGTCTTAAAACAATTATAACAATGCCAATAGTAACTATTAATCGTCTGGAGTTATTGTGTTTCGGCTCCAGAACGATGTAAAATTATTCGTGTATTAGATGTCTTAAAAAAATTATAACAATGCCAATAGTAACTATTAAACGTCTAGAGTTACTGTGTTTCGGCTCCAGGACGATGTAAAATTATTCTTGTATATTTATTTGTGGGAGACTGGTGCCTAAACTAAGCCGAAGCCTGTATTTTAGGACACCAGGACCCCAACAAGAAAGTTTTCAGTACCAAATAAATATGAAGAGTGAAGGAGTGAGTGAACATTGTGACTGTGTATGTGTGTTGTGTTATGAGTATTATGTGTTATGTGCGTGTGGTGTATTGTGAATGTTTGTTGGAGTTAGTGTTTTGTTTAAGATGTCAAATGTTATAATTACTACAAAATTATTGTTCAATTTTAGGTATTATTTTTTTTCTTTATTTCCAGGAGTTCTTCAGTCTTTCCCCATGGCGGGAAAATAATTCTGGTATTCCTCAAGGAACCATACTGGGGTCACTTTTGTATTTGCTGTATGCTAATGACTTAGCTAGCGTTACCTCCCACAACTGCATTTTATACGCTGACCATACGAAACTGAGCATTCAAAACGACAATTCAAAATGACATAGGTGAATACCAGACTGAAATAAACGAGTCACTAAATAAAACTATCACTTGGCTCAATCAAAACAATCTCCACATTAATATTAGCAAAATTAAACTGATACAGTTCCTATGTTTGGAACTGTATCACCAGTATGCGTCCACAGTTAAAAATATAACAGCAGCAGCAGCTTTGGAATGGGCAACTAGCTTCATATTTCTGACTGACCGACCACTTAACAATTCAAAAGTGCCTGTAAATGGTTTAATTGAAATAAATGCTTTGAGTTTAAGTTTGAACACGATAATGACGCAATTGAAGAAGTTGAGAGTACAAAATTCATAGGGATAACAATAGACAAATACTGTAACTGGAAAGCTTATATTGACGAAATCTGCACAAAGGTAGATAGATTCGTATTCGTTCTGTATAGATTAACACGTGTGACTACTGTTGATGCGGCACTATCCGCTGGAGTGGATGAGGTGACCAAAGTCGCCGCATAGAAAGTGGCGCCGCACGCTAGCGTCCACTCGCGTAACCTTTTAATTAATCGAAATCCGATAAACTTTATTCAATTTTTCATTTTTAAAAGATCTGTGGCACACTGTATCCGATTGCTTAGTCGATTTCGTGCTTAAAAGCCGCGTATTCAGATGTATGACAAAACTACAAGCGTTCAACCAAAAAAATCAAATAATTAAAAAAATATGGCGTCTTGTCAGTGACGTACGGACTCGCGCGTGTTTTGTTTACATGATAAATAATTTGTGTTTTAAGTGGGTTTTCAAGTGTTTGAAGTGCTATGGCCTGTTAAGTGTGTGATAAATATTATAGTGAAGTGAATTACTGCAGGATTTCAAGGTCGGTGAGTGAAAAAATAGTACGTAATTTCGGTTTTATTCCACAACCGGCGCTGACCGATTCATGTTTATTGTTATTACGTGTATGTGTTTTCAGATCCTTATTTTAGTACAGTGTGTTATTCTAATACCACTACTTTTATAACAAAGTTGAAGCATTAAATAAGCTTTCCACAGGTACCAATATTTTTATTCTACGTATCAGATTTATATTTATAAAACAACATTTTGTTTCCATTGTCTTGGCGGCCATTGTTATTTTTTTGCCGTCGGCAAATTTTTTCAACTTTGCACGCTCGTAAATAGTACATATTGTACTAATGCTATGTGGTTTTATTAGTGTTTTGCGTTAAGTATATACACATAATGTATTTAAAACCTTAAACAATATAGGTCAACGCTCGTTTTTTCGAACTATAACCATTTATTTGAAAACAAAGTTACGTAAATACTATCGTACGTACGTATCGTACGTAGTGTTTACGTAAATACTATCCTATTTCAAACGAAACTCCGCTATCTTAAAGCCCCGTTCCTTACCATAACAAAAAACACAAGTGTTAGCACCATTCAAACAAACCCAAGTCGTAAAAATGCTTTATTTACATTATCGGGCGGCCGAGCGGCGCCCCGCCGCGCCGCGCGCGCCGGTGACGCATCTGGCATTCATCTGGCTCGATTATTTTTCCCGCGCTCTGCGTCCGAGCGGCTATGTGCATACCATGGCTATGTGTCATAAATTTTTCGTTATGGCATTATAATATGGGGTAATTCGGTAGAACTCAACAGAGTGTTTCGAGCTCAAAAGAAATGCATTCGCTCAATATGTGGAGCGCACCCCCTGGACAGCTGTGTTCCGTTATTCGAAAAATTTAAAATATTACCACTCCCAGCAATATATATTTTTGAAATTTGTATTTTTGTGTAGCAAAATAAGCATGAATTTAATCTGCATAATGATCTTGTATCCAGAACTACCTGCAAAGTCCACATGCTCCGTGTACCTAGACGAAATAATTAACTATTTTCTTATAATGTATTTTGTATAGCGACCAAAGTTTATAAAAACTACCAGATTGTTTTAAAACTCTTAAATTTAGGACATTTAAAATCTAAATTATTCAATTTTATCTTATGTACTGTCGAGTCGAGTCGAGTAGTAGCATGTACATGCTACTACTCGACTAATGATTTTATGAATGAAAAGAAAAGTTGACCTAAATATTATAATAATTATATTCTGTTATTAATATCGCTTTGACTTGAATCTTTTTGACATTTCCATATCTAATATTTTTTTTTAATTTGTAATTTGAATATTATACTAATTTATTTAATTCAATGTTATAACCAACAAACTTACCAAATCCCTGAAAAAGTATTTGAACGCCGGAAACGGCAAAATATTAAGAACTTTTAATCCTATGTAACAACTCTGTATCAATATTCTGACAAATAAATGGACTATTACTATTACCGCACTACGGCTTTGTACCACTGACGCTGGTGTCACCCTAATAAAGAACATTTTTAAAGCCTGGGAAGAAACACAAGATGCCATTGGAATCTTTGCGACCTCTCTAAGGTGTTCGATTGCGTAATCAGACACTTCTGCTGAAACTAGATTAATACGGGACTAGAAATACAGCTCTTGATTTACTAAGATCATACCTGAAAGATAGAAAGGTTACAGTTTAAGTAAACCGTATAAACTCATTAGGGTCTGAAATGGCAATGGGCGTTTCTCAAGGTTCGATATTGGGTCCAATCCTCTTTTTAGTTTATATTAACGATTTACCCCAATAACCTCAAAATCAACCGAAAATGGTGTTATTTGCAGATGACACATCATTGACATTTAAGATAAACCGACGGTCACAAAATCTTGACGACGTGAATAGCTCTATTCTTCAGGTCCATGATTGGTTTACGGTAAATAATTTGGTACTAAATGGAAAAAAACGAATGTGAGAAGTAGCGAATGTGACATCATATTGAATGGAGAAAAGCTGGAATTTATTAATCACACGGTTTTCTTAGGAATCACGCTAGACGAGAAATTACAATGGGGACCACATATAAGATCTCTTGCGGGGCGGCTAAGCTCGGCCGCTTATGCCGTTAGAAAGATAAGACCGTTAAGTTAACAGATGTAGAAACCGCGCGTATGGTCTATTTTAGCTACTTCCACAGCATTAAGTCGTATGGCATTTTACTGTGGGGTCAGGCTGCTGACATTGTATCCATTTTTATTTTGCAAAAGAGAGCTGTCAGAGCCATTTAAAATCTACGTCACCGCGAATCTCTCAGGGAATTATTTAAAGGGATTAATACTGTAATATATAAACGTGTTATTCATGACAGATAGATTAAATTTTGGACAAGATTGTAAAGAGGGCTTGTCCAGTGTGTGTTCTCCTATAAAAAAAAATACAAGTAAAACAAATAAAAGATTTTCAGGCACCTTGGAGATTGCACACTATGTTTTAATTCCGGATAGCTTACCTTAGTAGAGTCAGACTTTTAATCTGCCGGAGGTAGCTGTAATGTGAGATAATTAAAACAAAGGAAATAACCTTGTTAATGCTTCATTTAATTGCCAGCAGCTTCCAAGTAAATAAAATTATGACTAATGAAGATATTAAATTACTTATATCATTATGGCTATTGTAATTATTATTATTATTGCATCTTATGATATTAAATGAAAGGGAGAAAAAAAATGGATTAAATAAACCTCCATAGACGGCGTCCAGACGTACACCCCGTCAGCCTGGCCTCTCAGAATATCAATAAATAAGGTAATAAAAAGTAGGGAAAAAGAAAAGAATGGCAAAAGAAAAAGAAAAGGACGCCGTGTTCCAGCTGTAACAAGATAGAAATGGGTTAGAATGTGGATTGTTTGGGAATCTCTTACGTGAGGCACGTGGCGTTCCACGAAGATAAACTCACCGTCCTTTCCAACAAAAATTACACTGCCTCAGCGCACCCAAAATCCGGGTGGGCGACAATCGCTAAGGCAATTTTGATAAAATATGTAGGCCTGAAAAAATAATTTGGAATAGAACACGCTATGTTCTTCGACCAATCATTTTCAAAAGAAAATGAAACCTTACCAAATAAATGGAGGGTCGTTTCCTCGACACCTCTCAGAGGGTGTAACAGAGCCCTACGCCATCAATAGGCCAAGGTAAGGGCTGGATGCCGCCGGGTTTAAAAAAAATAGTTCAGACCATCCTGTCTAGTCTAGAAAAGTTCGCAAAGTGCCGATGTCACATTGACAGCTCGGTGACTCGGCGCGCACAGACAACCAATGACAGCTAAAGTTACGTTCCGAAATTCACTAATTGATGAGAAGCATGTAACGATGTTTAAAACTCGTTACAATATCATGACGGTACCTTGCCAATTCGTTTATGAAAATATTATTATAAAAAAATCTGCATCTTTTTAATAAAATAAGTGATAGACATAAATTTAATACTAGAAATAAAGATAAAATTGATCAACCATTTTTCAGATTAGCTAAAGTACATACACCTGTTATGGGGTACTGTGTTAAATGCTACAACAAAATACCTTGACCTATATTGCAATTAAATGAAAGAAAATTTAAAACTCATATAAAAAATTCACTGTCTATACAAGCATATTACAAATTAGAGGATTATATCCAGCATAAGGATGCGTGGAAACATGCTGCTCCAGCTCCATAGGACAATCTAGGGTCTAGACAAAATCAAACTTGTTGCTACTTTAATTGTATAGTTTATTATTTTTAAGACATTGATTTACATTCTGTGATTACTTTAACTCAAACACTGACATATTACTTGTTTTCATAATTTGGGAAATCGTATACTTTTACAATGTTTGTAAATATGATAAATGATTTTATTTCTGTAAGTAGGTTTGTACAAACACTTTTACACGTCAATCATATTTTAAAAACTAGATAGGAAACGCCGACCGCCTTTCCTATCTGACTACTCTGAGAAGAAAGGCCGAAACAAACTCAGAGGTCACAGTCTCTTTTAAAGTATAGACGTAATCTTGGTCAGATCATGTGAAGACCATGTAGATTGGTGTCTGAAATGGTCTTTTGAGGAAAAACCATACAGATTGAGCGGACCTGTCCAGTCAGTGCACGCATTTGTCAGTAATCTTGCCGCTCAACTCAGAACTTAAGGAGCACAACGATTCGACGAACAATACCAAAGAAAAGACATTTGGGTAGGTCGCATAAATTACTCAAGCTGCCAGATCGTGAAACTAACTAAGAAATAAAATAAAAAAAAGTAATAAACCACATAATCTTCACATTCACAATAATTAAAATAATATATTACTTTACAAAGTAAATACTCATGTCATTGTATGTATAAAATTCATCAATGTCAATGTGTATATAAAAGTTCGAACATAATCTTTGAGGACCATGTAGATTAATTAGTATCTGAAATGGTCTTCTGAGGAAAGAACCACGCAGATTAAGAGGACCTGTCCAGTCAGTGCACGCATTTGTCAGTAACCGTGCAGCTCAACTCAGAACTTTAGGAGCTCAACGATTCGACGAACAATTCCAAAGAAAGGACATTTGGGTAGGCCGCATGAACTACTTAAACTGCCAGATCATGATTAAAACTGAAACAATGACCTACATAGTCCTCACATTCACAACAATTAAAATAATAAATTGTACTTCTCAAGGTAAGTATTCAAGTCGTTCTGTTATAGCAAGCATACACTGGTGTACGACGTTTCGTGTAGTATTGCACCGTATGTTTGAGACTTAGAATCGCACTTTCAGTGCCAAGATCATTACGAAACCCAAATTGTGCGTCGTGTAAATTCAACAAACCATCCAACCGTGCGTCCAGCAGGCTGTCGAGTACCTTCGCGACAATAGTAGCCAGGGAGATGGGTCGATAGTTACACTTATCAGCAACGTCACCCGTTTTATTTTTAACAATAGGCACGACAATAGTTCGCATGAGATCAGAGGGAAGGTACGAGTGACACATACAAAGCGAGTAAAACATAGCAAGCACTCTAGCTATATGTTGCAAGTGCTCAATGCTTAAACCATCGTGACCCGGGGACTTCCCTCTTGTCGTTTTCTTAATGGTGCTTGACACCTGCTGGGCCGAAAAACTAACCAAATCAGAATCACGACAGCATCCGTCATCGGCCACTCGCATCGATGAACCCAGTGGCGACTCCACTTTAAAGTGGTCCATAAACATGCTGGCTATGCTGTCCGGCCGATCAGCATCACCGACACTCACAGGAAGGCCAGGCTTAATATCAAACTTTTTGGTAGCCTTCCAGAACTTCTGAAAATTATTGGCTTTACGGAGGGAAGCTACAATATCAAGCTTAATTTGTTCTTGATGATTCTGGCACCACACTAGTTTGCTTTTAAAAACCTTTCGCGCCCGGCGCATGTCATTGTTAACATCGCCTGAAGTTGGTTTATTGTGCCATACCCACAGCTGATATTTAAGCCTCGCCTCCGCGTGGGCGCCTCGCACGTGCGTGTTCCATCCAGCAACACGGCCAGCATGTCTATGACTCCGAGTTTCCACTTGGCTTTGTATCGCGGCTTCTGTCAAAGCAGCAACAATACTGTCATACATTTTGTCCAGAATCACCCTATGCTCAGCATTATTACAGTGACTATCGCTGCACAAACCAAATTCCTGAGGGCAATCAATTAGCCTTAACTTATTATTACTTATGTCATAGTACACTCTCGCCCAAAATAACTCTGCTACGTGATGTTCTATGGTCAGTTACTTTAGGCTTAATCCTATCTAACCTACACTCAACAAATATGGGACAGTGATCGGACCAGAAAACATCATGCACAATCCCTATCTCAGTAATCGTTAACCAAGCAGCCTGTGTGACGACACAATGGTCAAGCCACCGCCTACAACCGTGCGCGTCACTGACAAACGTATAGCTACTTGACTCTGAGCCTAGTTTTTCAATGTTCGTACACCTCCACTTTTGTTCATTACAGAAATCTAAAAGTTCACAACAAAATAACTCACCGGGGTGTGCATTGAAATCGCCAAGCATGTAAACTGTTTCAACGTTACTAGCTTCGACAATCGCACTCACTTCACTTTCACTCGAGTCAGTTGGCATGTAACACTAAACACTATTATGCATCTGTCCCCGAGTGAGACTTTAATTGCCGTTAAACGCGCACTGACACAGCTGATTACCGTAACTGACTCAAAGGCTCGCTTACGCCACAGGATACGGTCGTCTTCTCAATATGCCTGCTGAGGTATCAACAGCTGACTTTCCTGTGTACTCTAATTCGTTATGAATTTGACCAAGATAGGGTATATCATGAGGAAGCAGCCATGTTTCCTGGTGGACAACTATGTCAGCTGACTGACACAGAGAATTAACTGTATCAACAGAACGCTTCACCGATTTGCAGTTAAAACTTACAAATTTACTCGTGTGATAATTGCACCTATCCATTATTTATTGTGTCAATGTTTGCTTAATTATGGCAGTCTTCGTTTTGTAGGCATCATTTACAAAACGTCTAATGAACGTTTAATGAATAATTTGAATTTATTAAGGCTTAGATATTGAACGTGGCTTGGAAGTTTATTATAAAAGCGTATACATTGACATCTGAACGAGCCACCTATTTTCTTGAGCCTTGTTGTAGGTACAACGAAGTTGTGTTTGTTCCTAGTATTTATGTGAGCACCATGGTATCTATCACTTGTGATAGGGTTATTTTCATTATAGGTGCAACGCAACGTCTTCACATATAAATATATAATTAATTAATATTATTATTATTTTCATAGTTTTTTTTTTTTGTAAACGTTGCCTCACACTAGGAATTTCTCCTGTATCGTGGGTGCGTTTACAAACATTTAAACTCACATACACAAACAGCCAGACCCGGAACAACTACTTGCAGGTCATACAAATATTTGTTCCGTGCGGGGATCGAACCCGCGACACGTAACGCAGCAGTCAATCGCTTCACTACTGCGCTAACCGTGCCGTCAACCGTGCCGTATTTATTAATTAAGTTTTAGTTAATAAGTCTTTAAGTTTGCTTCACTATTCCATTGGGTTATACGTGTAAAAATAGCTGTAAGTGAGGATATAAATAAATAAATAATAATAATAATATATTTATTTATCCAAGTATCCAATAAGTATCCAAGCTGTAAGTTATCTTAAGAAATAAAATAAAATAAATAAATGTATACAAAAAATTGTAACACATTTAAAAGAGTAACGGTGGAGTTTCTTGTCCATTTTTCTTCATACGAAACTACCTTTTGGAAGGGGCGACTAGAATCAATTCTATTTAAATGTAAATGTTGACGTTCAAAACTGCCTTTTATGTGCCTATTTGAAATAAATGCTTTGACTTTGACTTTACGGTTGCGTAGCACGCGTAGCGATGAAGTCTACTACGTCGTAGCACGCGTAGCGATGAGGTCTACTACGTCGTAGCACACATAGTGATGTAGTCTACTGCGTCATAGTACGCGTAGCGATGAAGTCTACTACGTCGTAACAAAGCGTAGGTAATTCTATGTGAACATTAACAAAATACTGTTTACAAGTGTAAAACCATGTTAAAAGCCACCATATTAAAAGAGTAACGATGGAGTTTCTTGCCCATTCTTCTCCATACGAAACTATCTTTTGGAAGGGGCGACTAGAATCAATTCTATTTAAATGTAAATGTTGACGTTCAAAACTGCCTTTTATGTGCCTATTTGAAGTAAATGCTTTGACTTTGACTTTGACATGAGTATATGGAAAATTTAACGGTACTGTTTGTGTCTATAAAAAACCATACCTTCACATTTTTATTTGATTTTAAAATAAAACAACGTCGCTTGTAAAGGCAGACCAATGACTGGTATATTTTATAAACCATATTTTCTACCTAGACAACATAGATGGTGGCACTAGCCTTATATTGAAGATATCATTATAACAGATTTGATAAGCAAGTGGGCCAAGGAAGTTTTTAGAATTGGATTAGCCGTGTAGTGTACAAGCAGTCAGCCTGGTTGATAGACTGTTTGAGTGACCTTACTCATTACCGCGTGTTTCGTGAACAGTCACCTAAGTCGCGAGCTCGGCCTGTCGTATTAGCGTCGTGTCGGCGTGTCGAGCGTCACGGTGCCTCCAATGGGAAATTTGCAGCTAAAAGCAAATAGACAGTTTTATTAAAGTGGCTTACAGTTAAAAGCTGCTCCTGGACTCACCGGCGTGTGAACGATTGGTGAATAAATATCGAAGAGGACTTTGAAGCTCAAGACTGTCATTTCACTTTTGGTTTTTCTTCTAAAGGTAGCCTGTTGTTGACTAACTTCGTCAAACTGTCATATTTTTCTTCGACTGGAGATAGAAGTAAAGTTTATTGAGCGTTAGTTTGGCTATGTGTGCAAACCTCGAGAATGCGGAGCAGTGAGTCGTAGCGGGGACCACTGCGTTTTATAAATGTCGTGTTTCTGATGGGTTTTAGTTTTCCCAAACAAACATAATGTATATAACCAATTCTTTAATTGACTCGACGGTAAGTATAAGATTGTCATTATTAATATAACATAAGGTATCACTATTTGTCCATTATTATGTGTTCACAATGGTCTGTTTTCACTTTTGAGTTACCTATTAGTGTCTGTAGCGTAGTTAGATCACCATAAAGTTCAAACACATAATAAGCTTCACGTTGTGTGAAGCAAAGTTGTTTCATAAGCCTGCCTGTCGCCGTACACGTATTTACATACCTATGTTCAAACCCTGGCCTAAGGCAAGTCTTTTGAGTTTCCCCTTTTTATTTAATATTTACTCGACTTAAGTGTGTTTTCATGAATAGTTAAGTGGGTCCCTTCTTAGGGTACGGGTTTATGAGCTATTATTTTATATAGCAATGGTGTCGCGGTGTCATCGTAACCTCCTTGTTTAGTTCATGTATGCTGAATGCATCGATTGTAGGCAGATAATTATCACCAATCTGGCAGACACCTGACGCAACACTCCACCAGCACAATTTTTAAGAGCAGTTGTATATTACGTTCAGCAACACTTTTTGAGTATGTTTATTAAGCGTTTGAGGGTGGTGCGGGCGCGGCGCGGCTCGACATGACAGTCACGTTAGCGGCGACGTGTTGTGACGCGGCAGAGCTACATCACCGTGCCCGCAACGCAGCACGACGCCGCCACCATGCCAGTGACGCAGCAGGACGCCGGCACCGTGCCAGTGACGCAGCAGAACGCCGACACCGTGCCAATGCCCCTTTGCTGGAACAAAGGGTGTGATAATACTAGATTATTCAGATTCACTAAGCGTAAAAAGCAGTGTCTAATGGTATGGGCACTATATCGAAACCCGAGTAACCGAAAGATTCTAGCGCTCCCGAGCGCAGTGAAGGGAGTTCGGAGTTCTACCTCTTGAGTGAAGCGAGGGAGTAATGACTAGAATCCTGCAAAGCAATTCTCGAATATATATTTTATTTTTGATGAGGTTTCAAATTCAAAAAACATTATTGACCAGCGGGTTATATAATGAAATTCAATACAATATTATTAATCGGCTAGACCCTAGCTTCTAGAGCAGGTGGTGCGGAAATAATAAATATTATCGCTGTAATAGACATCACTGTATCACTATTTGATTTGAATTTATTAAACCTTAATTCTTGAATGTGGCTAGGAAATTTATTATAAATGCATCTAAACAAACCACCTATTTTCCTGAGCTTTCGGATATCACTGTATTTTTTTAACCGATTTATATTTTTAAGCGCATTTGCAAGAAAAAACCGGAATCATTACTTTCAATCAACTCAGCCTACCGCAGTCCATTGCTGGGCATAGGCCTCTCCTATGCTGCGCCACAACACCCTGTCCTCAGCCTTATGCATGCAGTCTGTCCCAGCCACATTCTTGAGGTCGTCGGTCCATCTAGCTGGGGGGCGTCCCACACTACGCTTGCCGATACGCGGTTTCCACTCCAGGACTCGTCTACCCCACCGGTCATCGGTCCTTCGACAAACATAGTCAGCCCACTGCCACTTCAGTTTGCTTACTCTGTAAGGTATGTCGGTAACTCCGGTACTTTTCTGGATAACTTAGTTTCTGATTTTATCCTGCAAAGAAACTCCAAACATAGCCTGCTCCATAACGCGCTGAGAGACCTCAAATCTGTGGACCAGCCCAACTGTCACTATCCACGTTTCGGCACCGTATGTTATAACGGGCAGGACAAACTGGTTGAAGACCTTTGTCTTCAAACATTGCGGGATAGGTGATGAGAAGACTTGACGAAGTTTCCCAAGCGCTGCCCAACCCAACTGGATCCTTCTATCGAATTCTTTCTCAAAGTTGTGTCTACCGAACTGGATGACTTGCCCTAGGTAGACATACTCCTTCACAACTTCGATGAGTGACCTTTCGATGTGGATTGGACTTGGCAAGACGTACGAATTGTACATGACTTCCATCTTGTCCAAATTTATGGCGAGGCCGACTCACCGAGAGGCTCCATTCAGGCCGTGCAGCATCTGTTCTAACTGTTCCAGCGTCTCTGCCATTATAACGATGTCATCGGCAAAGCGAAGGTGTGAGATGTACTTGTCGTTCAAGTTGATACCCTGTCCAGTCTCCACCTCCAACGCATTGGTCAACAGTTTTGGAGATATAACATCCCCTTGTCTCGCCCCCTGAGCAGTTAGATTGGGCTGGTTTTCTTATCCTGGATCTGGACAGTCATCATGGCAACGTCATACAAACACCTCAACACTTCGATGTAACGCTAGTCGAAATTCGACATCGTTGCAGAGGCCATAACTGCCCATATTTCGATGGAGTCGAAGGCTTTCTCGAAGTCCACAAATGCCATTCACAGTGGCTGGCTGTACTCTTCGGTCTTCTGCACAATTTGCCAAACAGTATAGATGTGGTCTACGGTACTGAAGCATTTTCGAAAACTAGCTTGTCCTGGTGGCTGGAACCCGTCAAGTCTCCTGGCGAGATGGTTCGTGACGACCCTCAAGAATAGCTTGTACACATGGCTCAGAAGTGAGATGGGTCTATAGTTCTTCACCACGGTTTTGTCACCTTTTTTTAAGAACAGAACCACCGCACCTCTGCTCCACGCCTCAGGCGTTGTACCCCTTGGATGACGGAGTTGAAGAGAAGATGAAGATGCCTATTATACATATATGCATATAAAACATAACTTGAGTTTGAATAAAAACACACAAAACCAAATCGACAAGAATTCAAGTAAAGAACAAACAGATTTCGCTACAACACCGAAACACAGAATTGCTATATTCGCCGATCAAACTGGATACGGATTACGAAAAAAATTACAGGACTTGGTGGGCGATTCATTTCATGTGACGTCATTCATTAAATCAAATGACATATTAAGCTCAAGTTTGTCTATGTGTAAGGATTATACCAACTCAGATTTCGTTTTATTACTAGCAGAAGGCCAATTCTCGTACTTAAAAAACGTTCAAATTCAAGTCGCAGTGCCGCAAAAGTTCCAAAATGTCACAAAAGGTATTCTGCTAAACCAAAAAACTAAGTCAAAAGTGACGTTTACTGCAATGAGATTGCGACTAGATCGAAAATAAGAAATGTACTAAAACGGTATTCTGCTAAAGTTTCGACTTGACACCGAAAATAAAATATGCATTCCAGTACTTATAAAAACGTCAAAACTGACATAAGCATGACATTATTTGTAGACTGAACTGTAACTAAAAATTTTAGCTTCTGCAGTTTCATATTTCTCGTTTTATTTCGATTTTATCCTTGAAATCTTCTTGAAATCCAAGATTCATGAAGTAAAAACTTAACCAGTAACACTGTTATCAATCATTTTGTGTTTGTGTGGTGAAATAATGCAAAACGAGTGGGTTCGGCCTGTAGGAGTATTTTTCATTCCTCGCACAACGCGCAGACGACGAATCGACGGCAAAATAACGTAGAGAACACAGCTGCAAGTGTTCTTAGCATCGCCAGCCGCGGTGGCTCATATAAGACGCATGTTCCATAAGCTACCTTGCGTTTGGAAAAAGTTACAGACTCATCAAATCTTACGAACTGAAGCCGCATATCCAACAGGATTTAAGCGTCGAAAAAATGGACTGGGTGTGGCAGCCAAGGTTGGTCTACTACGTACACATTATTATAATAATATATCAAGATATTATTGATTGATATGCAACAAGGCAACTATGAGTATATTCTAAGCATCTTCGTCATCACCATATATCTACTTTTCTCGGTTCTGTTATCTTCCTGCGTTTTGCGCGAATAGCTATATTATTTCAGATCCCCAGCCATGTAGCAAGCCACATTGGCCCTGGACCACCCACATACCTATATTTAAAATACATGTACTTAACAAGAAAAATTCTACAATAAGCTGAAAGTGTGACGGTTATCATAAAAATTATGCGAGATGAATAACAGAATTTCTTTGTCAATTCACTATCAAGATACTTAATATTATGTCTTCTTTTTAGATTCCATACATTTATATGAGCTACGTGTACCACATTTCTGCTTCATAAGACCATTTGATAATTAAGAGAAGTAACAATATCCTCCAGAAGTCCCGACCGAGTTGCGGTCACAGCAGCCAATTTCAACGGAGACAGCCAAAGTATATGGGAGGTACTATGGAGAAGAGGACAATTGTGTGCATAGGTGCACCTACTCTTCCCGCACTCTCATAGTCTGATGAGAAGGCAATATGATGTAACCGGGAAGAGTTTAGGCACAGTACCAGCGGCTTTACATGCTTTCCTAGGCACGGGGGTGTCACACTTTTACATTACTATTTGAAGGGATCACGGGTATACTACACAGCGGGGGGTTGAATGAGCAGGGTGGTTGTTCTGATAGCTGGTTGTGCTATAGTATAAGAGCGAAATGCATGTTCTATGTCTAGTAAAAAAGCCTTTAAAAGCACCCTGATACATAGTGTTACTTACATTGAAATGTGTAAGACTACAAAGGTACAAAAATAGCCCAGAATACCGAAGTATACAAATATATAATAAATTACCCGAAAATATAATATGGTCCATGAGAACACTATGTGTATTTAAAGCTAGGTTAAAGGCATTGCTCTTAGAAAAATGTTACTATAGTATCCAAGAATTTATGGAAGATAAAATGTTAAAATAGAGTTCAAATATCTAACTGTGTGTTAATTATAATACAATTATAATTATTTTTTATGTATAGAGATCTAAATAAGTTTAATTAATATAATATTTTTAATTATGAAAGTTCCTAATCTACTTGTTATTAGTTAATAGATACTCACTGCAATATTGTTAGTTTTAAGTTATCTTGCAGCACCCTAACAGGGTCATGTAATCACTATTTTTAAGCATAGCATGTAACTATGGTTGTGTACATTGTGCATTAAACAAACAAATAATATTTTATATGTTTGTATTAATGATTAGTTGGCTATTTAATTAAAATAGGGTTTCATATGCATACCTATTTATATGCATTTATTTGCATTCCACAAGGTAAAAAACAAGATTTTAACAAAAGGCTTACAGCTAAAAGCTGTTGTAGACCTTTATCTAAGTATTACTTAAAGTTAAAAAAAACTAAATCATAGAAAGCTAAAATTTGCAATAAAATTATACAGGAAAACTAAATGATTATATTTGCTTACAAAGTTATTAAGTAACAGTAATATAAATAATTCTATTATAGGTAAGTAGGTAGGTAGCTATTTCTTAAAATACTATTATTACATTCAGATAAAGTTATATTTACTTAGGTAATATTATTACAAACACTTATTTATTAAGAGGTTGTATTTTAGGATAACAAATTATTAATAAAGAGATAAGTTTTACGTTTACGTTGTTACGTTTCACTTTAGTAGTGACTTCATTTTTCTGCAGGCACATAGAAGTATAGAACCTGTCAATGATTGTGGCGTCGCTTGAAGGAGGCCTATGTTCAACAGTGGACGTCTTTCAGCTGAAATTATGATGATGACTCCACTTCTATAAGGCAGATTTTATAGTTGGTTAGCACTTCGCCTGCAACTTTCACGGCACGCTTGCGTGCATTTTAGTGTGTTTATTAGATATGATGGTTGCTCACTCACTATGCTCGTGAGGTGAAGTGAGGTGAGGAGTGTGAGGTGGTCACAGCTCCAAACTTACTACACAAACCCATATAATTATTTAGGACACACATTTAACAAAATCCACACTTGAGACTATAACAACGGAGACATGTATCACGTATGGATTTTTATAAATGTGCGTATATTCTATACATATAATAAAATTGCAGAGAAGTCAAAACTGTGCGTTCAATATTTTTGAAATAGTATGTGCTACGAAGTGTGGGAATGATTCTGATGCCGATAATATGGATTGGTTTTTAGTATTTGTGCCCATTTGGTAATTTATCTGTATGCATGCCCAAGCTTCTGAAAAAATTATCTATTCAGAAGAATTTATTCAAAAGCTTTAGGTACGAATTTTGCAAAAATATTCTTTGAAGGCCGGGTCATTATGTGTAGGTTAAACCATCATCATTATTACTGGCAGTCTTGTTCCACCCACTGCTGAGTTTATACTCAATAATATTATCGCGCTATTTAGGTACAGTGGGGGGAAGAGTAGTATTGAATTTTCTTCCTGTTCTTTGATAGTTTACTGCAGGATTGTAATAATACGAGACGAAATTGCAAATTAGTTACGGATTTAAACTCTGAAATGAAAATCATTACTATTATCAAGCTAAACAGTCAATTATGACATGGGAAGAGAATGGCTATTTTAGTCTCTAGTCAACGAAACACACAGCCTGGCGGTTCGACGCCTCCCTTGCATGACTTTGCTTGTACTTATAAAAATATAACTATAATATGGTTTTTAGGGTCCGTCTGTCCGCCCATTTGTCACAGGGCCTGTATCTTTTGAATCGTAATAGGTAGACACTTGAAATTTTCACCGAGTGTGTAGGTACCTACTACTATGGCCGCTATAACAACAAATAATAAAACTAAAGGGAGTCCCCATACAAGAAAGGTGTTTTGGCATCCCAACTTGCAAGAGTAAGCACGCTGCAGAGGCCATCGATTTATCGGTCCGGACCCAGCTAGTACGGAACAGACCGATCGTTTTACTTTGCGAGAACGAGCAAGAGTTCATAGTAAAGAAATAAAAAGGCCAATGAAAAATATGCTTTTATTTATTTTGTACATTCCTAAGCAGTAGGTAGGTACTTAAATACTAAAGTTACTGTCGACGTTTGAATAAAATTCAATTTAGCTAAGTAGTAAATAAATACATCTCGAATACAGCCATTAAAATTCATATTATTATTCTAATTACTACTTAAATAGTTTCAAAATGACGTAAAAAATTTTATTTAAAGTAGGTAGGTAAATAAGAAATTTAAAAGTTCAAAATCTAATTATTTTGCATGGGCCTCCTCCAAAGCCTTCCATTCGTCTCTACGTGATGCGATAAAAGTCCAGTTTTTGCCGGCGACTGCTTCATCCCGTCTTTCCATCGTGACTTTGGTCTGCCCCTGCGCCTGTTACCTACCGATAGGCCCTCTCCAAGCTGTGACTGCTTATTCCTCATATCGTCAGTGTATCTGGAAAAAAAAAAAAAACGTCCGGCCCATTTCCACTTTAGGCTTTGAGCGAAGGAGACATCGTCGATTACCATAGTCTTTTTTCTTGTTGCAGAATGTTTAATTTTGTCTAATAGTCTTATTTTAAGCCTACTACTTCTTTCTAGCTGACTAGAGAAAGGTCAGTTTTCTCATGGGTACAGAGTCAGAAATCCATGTTTGGTAGCCGTACGTGAGGCAGAGTAGTAGACAGGAATTCATAATTTTCATAATTCATAAATTCCATTAGATGTGGATGCTTGACTTGATGATTTCTTTATACCTATCACCAATATTTCTTTGCACGTTGTCGCGATTCGCCTGTCTATTTCTTCAATGTTGTTATTCTTGCTAAACGATAGGTACAAGTTTTCCCAGGTAGGTAAATATAATCGTCTGCGTAACCCACCGGAGAGTTGTTGAGTGATACCTATAGGTATTTTTAGTTATTTCGCCATTATTTTTGTTTTTGAGAGGTTCATTTCTATGCCAGTCTTTTTACTTACTTCGTGATGCTCGGCCAACATTACTTGGAGCACTGCAGCATCCTCAGAGAATATTATGGGTGTAGTAGGTGCGTTACGGAAGTTTTACATCATAGCGGCACTTTTCTGTATGATCTCCCCTGCAACTCTTCACTCAACGCACTACAACGACCACCACAGTAGGTAGGTATATAGCCTGGCTGCTATGCTTGGGTTCTGTTCCAAAATACGATGATATCCCTAATGGATAATAAAGATAGGCACCGTTTTTTTTAAAGTGGTTACTGTGGTAGCACCATAGGTACCTATTCGAGAAAATGTTTTTCTTCCTGTGATAGTGCAATAAATGATTACAGTAATTTCAGCCCTATACCTATCAATAATAATAAATAAAAATGATATAAAGTTACCTATAGTTTGACATTCAATCTAATGACGTCTCTTGACATCTATTCTATCATCTGCCACAATACGCATCGCGCATGCGCGTCGCGATTACTATTACGTTCCAAGTTAGCTTTATAACCGATTATTTATTTTAATGATTTTGTGTTCTCAAAGATTTAAAATAACAAACGGGAAATGAAAATACTATGAGTGTTTACTAAACCAAGCAATTTAATAAATACATTAAAAAAATCATAAAATAAGGTTGCAAAAAATTTAAGTATCACTAAGTATCACATTATCGTCTGCATACATTGAACCAACACGAAAATATGTTATTTTTCGTAAATGAGAACAAAGTTGATTGCCATGAGACTAGACTGCGATGATATTGCGACCGGAACTTGAACAAACCGAATTTTAACATGAGCAGAATACAATTTTTTGGTCTGTTCACAATGTCATCGCGTTCCGGTGTCATGTTTTTCACTTTGCTTGTTAATTAGTAGAATTGACCTTCAGGTTCCAATGACAACAATCCCCTGCAAATTTTAAGCTCTCTACATCACACTTTGTAGAATATGGCAAACACAAATATTTGAGTCGGTCAGGTCTATCATAACAATTATATAAATGTATTGAAACTAAACAATATGTTAAAATTTATCCGTAGTAATTGCAATAATTCAAAATTTATTTTATTAGACAAAGACGATGATAATTAACGTAGAACTTTTAATAAACAAATTGCATGCAAGTTAATATATAGGGAGATACTACATGTGAGATATCCAATTACCTATTCCAATTACAGGGAACATGTGCTCAATAATAAGGAAAGTTTAAGGCAGCTATTATCAGAGTACCACTGTTTATCTCGAATGTGTGTAAACAAACAAAAGAGAGCGATATTATTGCCTACATAAAAGACAACACTCAGAAAGATGTGACTTTGTTTAAAATAAATAGAAAAACGGAAAAGAGATACATGTATAACTCTTTTAAGTTGTGTGTCCCTATATCAAAACTGGAGCTGTTTCTTAATAATAAGTTTTGGCCCGACGGTATTACTATTCGGCGTTTTATAAACGAAAGCTATAAGTCTAAGACAGAAGATTTAAGCAAACATCATGACACCATTGTGGATAGCAACAATTATGAAACAAGTAGATTCGTAAGTTTTAATTGGAAATCGGTGAAACGGACGGCCGATGCAGTTAAACTTTTGTGCCAGTCAGCCGACGTAATTGCCCTCCAGGAAACTTAGCTGCTCCCCCATGACATCCCCTACCTTGGTCAAATACATGCTGATTTTGAGTACACAGGAAAGTCAGCCGTTGATATGTCAGCTGAAGTCCTGAGAGGGAGGCCGTATGGAGGTGTTGCAATCCTGTGGCGTAAGCGAGTTTTCAAATCAGTGACCGTAATCAGCTGTGCTAGTGTGCGTTTGACGGCTGTAAAAGTGTCGCTCGGAGATAATTTTATATTAGTGTTCGGCGTTTACATGCCAACGGACTCGAGTGAGAACTTGGCGGAATTTATCGATTGCTTAAGTGAGATGAGTGCGCAAAAGTGGATTTGTGCGGATATAGAAAAATTAGGTTTAAGGTCGGACTGCTATACCTTTATCAGTGACGCAAATGGTAGTAGGCGACGGTTGGATCACTGTGTTGTCTCACAATCGGCTTGGTTAACGGTTACTGAAATAGGCGTAGTTCACGATGTGTATTAGTCTGATCACTTTCCCTTATTTGTTGAATGTAGGTTAGACAGAGTTAAGCCAAAGACTGAGGCTACAAAAACATCCTGTAGCAAAGTAATTTGTGAAGAAAGGGACAGTGATCAGATTAATGCTTACTATGAGATGTGTAATAGGCAGCTAAGGTTGATTGATTATAATCGGGAATTTGGTCTGTGCAGCAATACACATTGTAATAATATTGCGCATAGGCAAATTCTTGACAATATGTATGCCAGTATTGTGTCAATTTTGACAGAAGCCGCTATTCAGAGCCAAGTGGTAACCGGTGAAAAAGACATGGTGGCCGTGTTGTCGGGTGGAATAAGCACGTCCGAGATGCCCACGCGAGGGCCAGGCTTAAATATCAGCTGTGGTTATGGCATAATAAACCAACCACTGGTGACATCTATGAGGACATGTGCCATACACGTAAGGTATTTATAGGTAAATTAAAGTGGTGCCAGAGTCACCAAGAGCAGATTAAGTTGGATGTTATAGCCTCGCATCGCGAAAACAACAACTTTCAGAAATTCTGGAAGGCGACGAAAAAATTGGATGTTAAGCCTGGTCTTCCCCGTGAGTGTTGGGGGTGCTGATCAACCTAAAAGCATTGCCGATTTGTTTGTTAACCATTTAAGAGTGGACTCACCGCTGGGCTCACCGCTGCGAGTACTTGATGACGGAAGCTGTCGTGATACTGATCTTGTTCGTTTTTCTGCCAAACAAGGTGTCCGACACAATTAACAAAATGACTAGAGGAAAGTCCCCGGGTCACGACGGTCTAAGTATTGAGCACTTGCAGTACGCCGGTCCGCACATATCAAGAGTTTTAGCTAAGTTTTACTCGCTCTGTATGTGTCACTCATACCTCCCCCGTGATCTCATGCGAACTATCGTAGTGCCGATTATTAAAAATAAAACTGGCGACGTGGCTGACATGTGCAATTATCGGCCCATCTTCCTGGCTACGATTATCGCAAAGATACTAGACAGTCACCTGGGCGCGTTTAGACAACTTTTTAGACCTACACGATGAGCAATTTGGGTTTCGTAATGACCTAAGTACTGAAACTGCGATTCTGGGCCTCAAGCATATGGTGCAATATTATACAAAACGTCGTACACCAATGTATGCTTGTTTTCTAGATTTCTCCCGTGCCTTTGACCTGGTCTCGTATGATATCACGTGGGAGAAGCTACGGGAGAGAAAAGTGCCGGCAGAACTGTTGCATATCCTCCAGTTTTGGTACTACAACCAGATAAATAGTGTGAGGTGGGCCGATAAGTTCTCTGATCCGTATACTCTGGAGTGTGGGGTAAGACAGGGTGGGATAACTTCACAAAAGCTCTTTAACCTCTATATCAACGACCTGATCGTTGAGCTTAGCAGTAAGAAAATCGGATGTCACATTGATGATCTCAGCGTCAATAATATCAGTTAAGCTGACGATATGGTGCTGCTGAGCCCAACGGTCAGGGCGCTCAGAGAACTAGTCACGTGTTGTGAGTCCTATGCTCAGGCGCATGGCCTATTGTATAATTTCGCAAAAAGCGAGTTCCTGGTCTTCAAGGCTGACGGTGGGAAATGCCCAGAATCCGTGCCCACAATAACCCTGAACGATACCGAACTTAAACGGGTCCATCAATTTCGGTACCCGGGGCATTACGTAACTGACGGCCTTGATGACCAGGTAGATATTGAGCGCGAGCGTAGGGCGCTGGCGGTCTGATGTAACATGTTGGCACGCAGGTTTGCACGGTGTAGTGAACAGGTTAAAGTAACTCTTTTTAAAGCTTACTGCCAAGTGTTCTACACGTGCAGCCTTTGGACTAATTATACCCAGCGGGCCATCAGCGCCCTACGCGTGCAATATAATAATGGTTTCAGGATGCTGTTGGGGTTGCCCCGATTCTGAAGTGCATCTGCTATGTTCGCGCTGAGTCACATTAATAGCTTCCATGCCATCATTAGACAGAAATCTGCCTCATTGCTCTGGAGAGTGCGAACGAGCCCCAACTCCATCCTGAATATCATAGCTGGGAGATGCGACTCTTCGATAATGCATAGCATTAAAGAGATGTATCTCTCAGAGTTATCTTGTCGCAAAGTAACCTAATATTAAGTTTTACTAACATAGTCATAAGATTTCTGCTTACTAACCCACTATGGATGTTACTGGTCCGAAATAAAGGTTATTTTATTTTATTATTATTATAAGATTTTTTTATTATCACGAGATGCATGCACACAGTAAACCGATGGTAATGTTGACGGCAAGGAGAAATTAGGAGATGAAACACCCCGGTTAATAATAGAGTATTCTACTTCTACACTGATTAATAATTCCCCTAGTTATCGCGATATCGTTTGTTTTCGAGAATAAAGTAGAATCACGAAATTATAATTTGCTGCACAAAAATCTTTCAGATCCCTTGCTATCAGAGACGATCTGTTTAAAATTATTTCACCAAAACGTATGTGGTATGAGGTGATATGCCTATTGACACGGCCTCCTTGGCTGTATGATGACTTGTGCTGTCAACGACAACTCTGTTATATACACGGTGACATTTGAATCACAGTTTTGCTAGAATAAACGTTGTTCAGACCATGGTCTACTACTATTCTACAGCATCAAATATGTCATTAAAACAAACTAATCTAGGAGTTCTCAAATTAGTCTTATGTTGCTCAAACGTGTAATAATGTTTGAAACATTAACCGTAACATCAAAGTACTCATCACGGTAGCGATATTGCATTCAAGACGCGAGCGCCGCGCGTCGTAGCCGCAGTGTCTGTGTTGTAGGGCGTAACGATAATCCCGACATTTTTAACATTGTCTTTTATGTGTTTTTTTCGAAAACCAATGGCGTTTTTTTTTCTATTGGTAGCTATAGAATGGTTGTAGACCATGGTCTGAACAACGTTTGTTCTAGCAAAACTGTGATTCAAATGTCACCGTGTATAGTGTCATGGATACCTATTGAATCTCTGTAATTCTTTAGCTAAATAAAGCCACGTTCTATTTGGTATTACGCTTATTATGCTAAAATTTATTTAGCTTAAGATGCCTGACGAAAAAAAGCAAATCATCGCTATCAAGGTATCTCCGACCCGACAAGTTTGACGTCGAGCCTGATGTAGCGGACGCTGACGAAAAATGGCTACATTGGAAATCGACTTTCGAAAGCTTTCTCGCCGAAGGAAATACTGAAGACGTACCGGATTCTTTCAACTGTAAGCTGTTAATCAACCATTTACCCGCATCGATCTACAAACATATCAAGTCTTGCATGACTTACTCGTTTAAAGCATCTAGGAAAGCTCTAGAAGACATCTATGTCAAACAAAAAAACACGATACAAGCTTGACATGTCCTATTCAATCTGTGGTGAACCTTTTTACCACTTTATTCTTCTGTGACCATAGATACTTCTATTTTGTCATAATCCGATTGTCACATGAATGTATTGTCATTTTCAACAATTATGTTACGTTTTGCTAATTAATTAATAAATAAAATTTTTTTTTTTTTTTTTGTTATTTATTAATTATTTTGGCTATTATTACAATTTAATTAGCAAACGAAACGACTAAGATCCCATGGACAAATATTTACGACCGGAGCGATTCAATGGGGACCCGTCCCTAAGCTCGGCGGCTGCGGAATGGGCACACTGGAAGAAAACTTTCGTTAACTTCCTTGCGGTGCAGGACTCGGAAAATACTACTGATAAGGTCAAGCTTACCATACTAAGTAATCACGTGTCTCCAAACGTGTATACCCACATAAGCGAGTGTGAAACATACGAACAGGCATTGAACCTCTTAAACAAACTTTATGTAAAACCAAATAACATCCTGTATGCACGCCACGCTCTCGCCACCCGGAGACAAAGTAGCCACGAGACTATCGACATATACATCCAAGCCTTGAAGCAGCTGTCCAAAGATTGTAACTTCACGGCTGTCGATAGTAAGACCAACCGGGATGACAACATTCGTGACGCTTTCATAGCTGGCATCTCCTCGACAAAAATAAGAGAGAGACTCCTCGAAAACCTTTGCTTAACTTTGGACGAAGCACATAACCAGGCGCGTTCCTTGGAGATGGCTGAAGTTAATACGCTGCATTATAACAATATACCTATGAACGCGGCTACAGAAAACATCTCTGATTACACTAATGTACGGCATACTCCTATGCTCAATGGAAATGCAAGTGCCTCTACAGCCACGCCGCCGGCCTTCCAGAATTGGTCGAATCACGAATGTTTCTTCTGTGGAGGACAGGTGCATCCGCGCAAGACATGCCCCGCCTTCAATGTGACATGTCAACTTTGTAACAAGAAAGGGCATCTCGCAAAAGTCTGTCGCAGTAAGAACCTAACTAGTGCTGCCACATCTGACCAGGAAAATGTTACCGCCTGCATCATTGCTGCATCACCGTCGTCCTTACGCAAAGCCATTGTCCCTGCATATATCAAAGGCATTAAAGCTGAAGCACTATTAGATACAGGCAGTTCTAAAAGTTTCATTAATTTCGAATTTTCTAAACTGGTTTCTCTGAAGATAACACCAAGCCAGCAGACAATATCTATGGCCTCTCTTAATCATACATCATCAGTCAAAGGAGAAACTTGCCTCACGCTTACCTTGGGTAAACACACTTATGAGAACGTTCAACTGCTTGTGATCGACAATTTATGTTCAGATATGATTATAGGACACGAACGACGTGTTAGAGAAGCATTCCTCACTAGAATTCGCATTTGGTGGTCCGAAAGAGCCTCTCATCGTGTGCAACGTAGCCGAAGCATCTGTCCCTGCTGTGCCTTTATTCGCCAACCTATCTCCCGAATGCAAACCGATTGCTATTAAGTCTCGAAGATATAGTGATGACGACCGACGTTTTATTGAAGAGGAAGTGAGGAATCTCTTAAAAGAAGGTGTCATTGAAGAGAGCCGGTCACCATGGCGAGCGCAGGTACTGATCACTAAGAATGCGAATCACCGGAAACGCCTTGTAATCGACTACTCCAGGACTATAAATCGATTCACAGAACTGGATGCCTATCCACTTCCCAGAATAGAGGAACTGATAGCAAAAGTGGCAAAATATTCTGTATTTAGCGCCATAGATTTAAAAAGCGCCTATCACTAAGTCCCTATTTTACCAGAGGAGAGACAATACACTGCGTTTGAAGCAGCTGGAAACCTATACCAGTTCCGACGTATACCTTTTGGAGTAACCAATGGAGTTTCCAGCTTCCAGAGAACTATAGATTGGCTTATTCAAACAAAAAAAATTAAAGGCAGTTTCGCATATCTTGATGATATCACAATTTGCGGCAAAACACCAGAAGAGCACGACTATAATCTGAAAACTTTTCTTGCAGCAGCTAAAAAGTACAGTCTAACCCTAAATGAAGCAAAATCCAAATTTAAACAAACTTCTATCAACATACTTGGTTATACAATCGCCAATAATATCATTAAACCTGACAATGATAGATTAGAACCTCTTCTCAACTTACCTCCACCTCAAGACTTGCCCAGCTTGCGAAGAGCCCTGGGTATGTTCGCTCATTACTCTAAGTGGATACCAAACTTCTCCGAAAAGGTACATGAATTATCAAAGACCAAGACATTTCCGCTGAGTGACAATATGATTAAAGATTTTCAAGAACTTAAGAACGCCATAATCAAGTCTTGTGTTCACGCCATTGACAATAATATGCCATTTACTGTTGAAACGGATGCCTCGGAGCACTCAATTGCGGCAACCCTTTCGCAGGCGGGCAGGCCTGTAGCGTTTTATTCGAGAACACTTAATCGAAGTGAACAGAATCATTCAGCTATTGAAAAAGAAGCTTATGCAATCGTAGAGTCCTTGAAGAAGTGGCGGCATTTTCTTATAGGGAAATCATTTCTGCTCGTCACTGACCAGCGATCCGTCTCTTTCATGTTTAATGCTAAGCACACCAATAAAATAAAAAAACGAGAAGATACAGCGCTGGCGACTGGAACTATCTCCGTACAAATACGACATCGTATGTATACAGACCTGGCACGCAGAACCATGTAGCGGACGCCCTCTCCAGTGTTTGCGCCATCGTCGAAACACCTGTAAAGTTACGATCACTTCACGAAGCCCTTTGTCACCCGGGTGTAACCAGAATGGCACATTGGGTGCGTTCCAAAAACTTACCCTTTTTGATTGAAGAGATAAAGGGTATGACGAAAGACCGTCGCATCTGTTCTGAGGTTAAGGCTAGATTTATTAAAGCTGATCCGCAAATTAAATTTATTAAAGCGATAGCGCCGTTTGAACGACTAAGCATGAATTTTAAGGGACCAGTACCATCTAAATCGAGTAACAGATTCATTTTAACAGTAATCGATGAGTACTCCCGCTTTCCGTTCGCCTTTCCGTGCTCTGATATAAGCGCAAAGACTGTAATAAAGCATTTAGACAGCATTTTTAACATGTTCGGCCTACGTGCACTCGGACCGAGGGACATCATTTTTATCGGCTGATGTAAAAGATTTTCTACACTCCAGGCAAATAGCGACGAGTCGTACAACGCCATACAACCCTCAAGGCAATGGCCAAGTTGAAAGGCTCAATTCTACGCTCTGGAAAACTGTACAGTTAGCATTGAAAACTAAGAACCTGCCAATAGAGAGTTGGGAGGATGTCCTACCGCAAGCATTACACTCCATACGCTCGCTTCTTTGTACTAGTACAAATTGTACGCCGCATGAAAGGATGTTCCGCCACTCTCGGAGATCGCCGAATGGAGATTCTATTCCCACATGGCTATCTGGCTCAAACAGAGTACTTATGCGACGCTTTGACCGGAAAACAAAATATCAACCACTAGCTGAGGAAGTGGAGGTACTAGAGACTAACCCCACTTATTCGTACCTTCGAACGATGGATGGTCGCGAAACTACTGTATCCAACCGCCATTTAGCACCTTTGGGAGGCAACCGAGAAGATATCCTCACAATTAACGAATTTATGGACGCCGAACCCCAAAGATCGCAGTCACCATTACCATCTTCTTCACCACCAACAACTTTGCCTTCTTCACCGACAACATACTCAACACCAGTCTCGCTGCCACCAACAACTCCGCCTTCTTCACCAACAGCCTACTCAACACCAGTCTCGCTGCCAGCTACTCCCTCGTCGCCGCCACCATCGGAGGATTTGCAAGGGGCACTGGAACCGGAACAAATGAGCTCAGACGGGATCGAGCTCCCAGTTCTCCGGAGGTCAGCCAGATCACGGAACCCGCCGAAGTTTTTACTTGATTACATCTGGCCGGGGTGAATGTGGTGAACCTTTTTACCACTTTATTCTTCTGTGACCATAGATACTTCTATTTTGTCATAATCCGATTGTCACATGAATGTATTGTCATTTTCAACAATTATGTTACGTTTTGCTAATTAAAACCTACAGTATAGGTTTTAGCTATTACACAATCGAAAACAAAGAACGGACGAGGCTATTTGCAATTATGCTAGAGCCCTTCGACTGACGGCTAATGATTGTAAATTTGAAGCAGTCACCGCGATAGAACATGAAGAACAGGCAATTCATGGTGCTCTTATTTCCGGCCTGCTCTTAAGAAAAATCCGTGAACGACTCTTAGAAAACTCTACGCTTGCTCTTCCTGAAGCTCTTAATCAAGCCATCATCTTGGAAACTGCTGAGAAAGATGCTCAGACGATCGGTACTAACTCTCCGCTACTAAATGCTGTACCTGAAATTTCTCGAGACAAAGAATTGGACAATCTGGCGGTAGCTTCATCGTCACGAATGCCTCAGAATTCTTCGGCCGCCCGCACCGTCCTCCTCGTCACAATCAGCCAAGCGTTGTTTCTTCTGCGGCGGAAATTGAACATTTCCGCCGCAGAATTAGAATAAGGTGCCCAGCTAGCAAAACTACTTGTAATAAGTGTTCCAGAAAAGGCCATTTTGCTAGCGTTAGCAGGTCCGGGCATAACATAAACTCTGTGTGGAATGAGGAACATCCTAGTCCCAACTCAAGCAATGCTCAGTTTTATAGCGGGGCTATTACCGCTGCTTCTCCTTCAAGTCTTAGGAGTGCGACAATCCGTATCACAATAAATGAATATAAAGCTGATGCTCTCGTCGACACTGGAAGTTCAGTCAGTTTCATAAACAGCAAAATCGCCCGCATCATGAAGTTGCCCAAGAGACCGTGCAAACAAACTGTCAATCTCGCCTCTCTTAACCAAGTCTCGTTCGTTGAAGGGGTATGTTTCGCAACCATTCAAATGAATCAACACACTTACAAGCAAACACCTCTTTTAGTAGTTGACAACCTCTGCGCAGACGTTATCATGGTGAAACCATACCGTTGATTGTGTAAGATTTTATTGGTGTTACGCGCTAAGAAGCCTCAGGGATGATATTGATCTAAAACAGTTAAAAGCAGTGTATCATGCACTGGTAGAATCCAGGTTACTCTACAGTATCATTTTTTGGGGGAGAAGTTACGGGTATAATTGCCACAGAGCATTCATATTACAGAAACGAGCATTAAGAACGATTGTCAGAATTCCACAAAGGGTGTCATGTAAAGAATATTAAAAAAAATTGGGATATGAACAGTACCAAGTTTATATGTTTTAGTACTGCTTAGTCACTTTGCAAAATACATACACGAGCACGAAACACAAGAAGAACGTAAACTTAGAGAGAAGACCTGAGGGGCAATTCTCGTACTTAAAAAACGTTCAAATTCAAGTCGCAATCTCATCTCAGCGACAATTAATGTCAAACACTTGTCAAAAATGTATGTAATTTGATTGTATTTTTGACAGATTGAAACTGAGATCAAACTGTGAACGTTCTTAAAATTACGGGAATTACCCCTCAGAAGAAACGCTATAAAAATAAAATTGCACCTAAACTTAATATTAATAAACATTGCTCTAAGTACCAAGCAGTAGAATTATTTAATAGGTTGGCTACTGATTTAAGATCGTTAGTTCATAAAAGTACTTTATTCAAAGCTAAACTTAAAGCATTCCTGGTGGACAAATGTTTATATTCTCTATCTGAATTAGTGACAATGACAAATGATAGTAAATAGTTTTATATTTAGTCATTTTTTTTTTGCACCTACCATTTACATAAGACATTTAATACATTCAACACATTATAAGTTATTTGCATTTTAGAGAATAGATTAAATCAGTTGACATAATACTATGTCAAGTATTTGACATAATTATAATATTTGACATAATGATAATAATCATTTATATAGTAAATATTTAAAACCTGTTGACATAATATTTATCATGTTATTAATAATTTTTTGTGAAAGGAGGATGACCAAACAAATGTAAAAATAATTAAAATACCATTTGTCTAAATATCAACTTTCAATGTTTCAATGAATAACCAAAGAAATTAAATTACAAATGTCAAAAGCTAAAAGTAAAAATGTCAAATTGAATTTCCATGTCATGCAACTTTCCCATTTGTACTATAACTCATAAATTCATTAATAGTATGAAAACAATGCTCGATAAGCCACGCTCTGAGATGCTTTTTAAATAAGCTTCGCAGTTCTCTAATAAATGTATGTTATTAAATATATTTATTGTCATTCGACTAGTGTTTTTATGGCAGTTCGCTGTTCTACATCTTGGCATTTAAGCACTATCAATGGTTACAGATTGGTTTACCACAAATAACCTAGTTCTCAATGCCAAGAAAACGAAATGTGTGAAGTTCGCCTTACCGAATGTTAGAAATCTAGGACCCAACATCGTCTGAGATAAAGAGGTGCTTGAAACTGTAGAGTCGGCAGTATTTCTAGGCATAACAGTCGATGCCAAGCTTCAGTGGGGATCATATATATCATACCTAGCGGGAAGGCTCAGTTCGGCCGCTTATGCCGTCAGGAAAGTAAGACAATACACTGACACATATACAGCTCGGCTAGTCTATTTCAGTTATTTTCATAGCAGCATGTCCTACGGCATTCTGCTGTGGGGCAAAGCCGCTGATATTCAAAATATATTTGTTCTTTAAAAACGAGCTGTTCGAGCAACTTACCGGCTAGGTGCTAGAGTTACTCTGAGAGATTTTTTTAAAGATATTGGTATTCCCACGGTGGCCTCACAATTCATCTTCGCCACCATCTTATATATTAGGCAAAATAAACACATAAACGCAAAAAATAGTGATATTCACATTATCAACACTAGAAACAAGCATAAACTACGTGCTCCCTTTCACCGGCTTCATAAGGTCCATAACTCATTTGTTCAACTTGGTATAAACTTTTATAACAAGCTTCCCTCTTCTTTGTTAGATTTGCCTTTTAATGCGTTTAAAGCTAAAGTAACATCCAACTTTAGTTCAAAGGTTATTCTATCAAAGATTACTTAAACGATAAAAATAGTTGGTCGCTGTGATTAACTCAAGACAATGTTTATCTTCTTCCTCCTTGAATTAGCTTACCTACTGACAAGTTATATGAGTTCATATAATTGTTTATTTTATATGACTATATTAGTCAACATAGTTTAATTTAATTTTTATTTATTATTGACATAATCTACTCATTTCAATGTTTTTTAATGAGTTGTATTGCAATACATGGTTAGCTAGCGACCTCGTAAATTGATCATATTATTCTTTTGAGCAACCGGCAGCAAGTTCGGCATGCTCCCTTAGATGTCAATGCTTGCAGTAGCGTCGGGGGTCGGGTTGCCTCCTTCCCTCAAATATGGCGAGGAAGTAATGGCTGATATTTGCGTTATGCTCGTTAACAGGCGCTGCTTGTGGTGACAAGTCATCATGCTGACTATGGTTTTGTTATTGTTATTAGTAATCAACTGTTTCTTTATTTTACTTCGAAGGTCCTAGTTTATTATTTGTGACTACAGGTTACAGCTACATATATAAACATAATGCAGCATTGAATATGTAAGCGGGTACGCCTTTTATGCCTGGAGGCTTTTTATTATGTATTAAGTTCTGTTTACGTTTTCATTATTTATTTCTGCTTGAGTATTATTATAGTTTTCAATATTATTTTGTGTTTCGTAATGTTAATAACTTATCTATTATAAAAATGAATCACTGAATGTGTTGCTATCTACTCTATCGTCAGTGATCACTAGCAGACAATGGAAGATCAACAATTGTCAAAGTAAATCAACTAGATATTGAAATAGATAATTGCTGGATTGTTCCATATTCACCGATCTTATCAAAAACTTTCAAAGCACACATCAATGTTGAAATTTGCCATTCAGTAAAATCTATCAAGTACATATGTAAATATGTATTTAAGAGTGAGATTACAACTATTTTATGAGATAGCCCTAGTATATAGTTAATAAGTGTTTTTTTAAAGTGTTTTTTTAACTTGCTCTGCTAACAGCTAGCTATTCTGTATTGTAATCTGTGGATAACGTCTTGAGTAGTGTATTTGTTACTTTTATTGCAAGTTTTATATTGTATGCCTACTGTGTAATATACTGCTGTTTGTTATTCCTAACAAATGAAATAAAATAAAATAAAATGTAACAAAAGAAAGTGATATGGCTGTGATTGGATTTGGTAATGGTAATTGGATGAAGTAACCCAATACCAAATGGGCCGCTTTGTTCGCAGTAATGAAGCATTTTGGCCATTTTATTCTTTTCCAATTCATGAAAGACACCCCACAGTAATTGTTCACTTAGCCGTGCACTTAGAAAATGGACAAAGAGTGTATTTCACAGCGCAGAATGCAGTACAGAGAGCTCACCAGCCACCATCTAATACCATAATCAGTTTTTTTGAGACGTGCCAAAATGATCATTTCGCACAAACACTGCTTTATTCAGAAATGGCCAAATATTATACTTGGAATCATTCAACAAAGAAATGTATACGAAGGAAACAAGGAAAACTAGTTTCAGGATACCCAGGTGTATATTCAACCGATGCAATAGATCGAAATCATTCCGTTCGTCCAAGCAACGATTAACGTTTTTATTTACGGCAGCTATTAGGCAATGTGCGTGGCACAACATCATTCCAACATTTACGAACAGTTGATGGTGAATTGTGTGGATCTTACAGAGAAGCCTGTCATCGTTTGCAACTGTTAGAAAACGATGCACATTGGGATCAAACTTTCAATGATGCTGTAATTTCGTCACAAGCTCATCAAATACGAACATTGTTTTCCATTAAAATATGTACATACTTCCCATCAAAACCAATTGATTTGTGGATAAAATACAAAGATAATATGAGTGACGATATTTTATTTAATATACGCAATAGAACAGGGAATCCGAATTTACAAATAAGTGAAGATATTTACAATGAGACATTGACTTCCATTGAGGATATGTGCTTGATAATGTTAAACAAGCTATTATGTCAATTGGGGATGGTCGCGCCCAATCGCCCAATGCACGATGCTTTTCATCAAGAGTTACAACGTGAAAAATCGTATGATCTCAATACTTTGAAAGAATCGATTCAAATAAATCTTCCACTTTTAAACGAAGAACAAAAGTATGTATTTGATACTCTTATGAAAGATGTCCGATCATAAGCAAATCTTTTTAGAAATTAAGCAGTATGCCCCTCCCCCCCTTACGAAAGTGCAATACACGGCATTGGATTACCCAAAACTATACAAGTATTTTGAAGACGTTATAAATAATACAAACGATGAAGAACCCATATATGAGAGTTTGGCTAACAAACTAGTCTTATTCATCTAAGAGCAAAATTTCTAAGATAAAAATTTTGAACCTCCCACGACAAGATTGGATAAAAAAAGAAATTATACATGATATTAACAAACGGAACATATTATGGCAAAAATGTAAATCAAGCACACCAGACACGACTTTAAAAACGGAATTTGAGAAAACAAAAGCTAGAGTAGCGTATAACATTAAAAATACAAAAAATACATATTACTATAAATGTTTTACAGACAATATGACAAAACCTCGGAAAATGTGGAAGCTAATAAACGATCTATCGAAAAATAAAATTAGAGAAAGAAATGGACCAGAAAAACTTGATACTGACAATGGCACTATCACAGATCAAAAGGAAATATGTGAAAGGTTCAACTCTTACTTTTCAACTATTGGGTCATCACTAGCAAATCTCATCACTGCTATGTTAAACGGAAACATAGCTCAAGAACCTGCAACAAGTGACTCAACTGAAGTTAAGTGTTTAATACCAGCAACCACGGATGAAGTTATTAAAATGATTGACGATTTAGTTCCAAATACTAGTTCTGGCATTGATAGCATAAGTAAAAAGTCTTTAATATGTGTTAAAAATTTAATTGCTAATGAACTTACAGCATGTATAGATCTTTGTTTAGATCGAGGTATTTATCCCGATGACTTAAAAATTGCCAAATTTATCCCCATTTACAAATCTGGAAATAAGACTGATCCTTGTAACTACCGTCCTATATCAGTTCTTCCTGTTATCTCAAAAATTTTCGAGAAAATTCTTTATAACCGTTTGGAAACATTTTTTTAATCAAAAAACTTTTTATATAAAAAACAATACGGATTTCGACCTCACTCGAATACTCTCTCGGCAACTATTGATATTATAACTAAAATAAAAAACAAAATCGATCAAAAGCAAACAGCTTTAGGTATTTTTATCGACCTCAAAAAAGCTATTGACACAATTAGTCCCAATCTGTTATTACAAAAGCTGGTCCACATTGGTATTACAGGCAAAGCACTACAGATTTTTGAGTCATACTTGCAAAATCGTAAGCAAATTGTCAAAATAGGACAATGTCACAGTAGTTAAAATTCTGTCACTTTTGGTGTACCTCAAGGATCAATTCTGGGACCATTGTTGTTCCTAATTTATATTAACAACATGTCCCAGATTGGCCTCAGAGGAGACATCTCACTATACGCAGATGATACAAGTATTTTCTACTTTGGGCTTTCAATCGAAGCTGTGATACCTATTACCCAAAACGATTTAAATTCACTTAATGACTGGTTCCAATCAAACCTCCTTACCATTAACACTGCAAAAACCAATTATGTTGTGATTGCCCCCAAAAATAAAAAAAATAAGCGATAGTATACAACTTAAAATAAACGATCAATTATTAATCCAAAGAAAAACTAAAGAGAAATATTTAGGTTTAATTTTAGATAACTACCTGAGTCGGAAGCCTCATATAGAGAAAATTTGATGTAAACTCTTATCACTTACAGGAGCTCTTCACCGTATAAAAAAAATGCCTTCCTCGGAAAGTTCGATACATAATTTATAATTCTTTAGTTAAACCACATATAGACTACCTAATAGAAATCTGGGGGACGGCAGCCAAATCTAATCTAGAAATATTACAAACGGCACAAAATAGATTAATCAAAATATTATTTAATTTCAAATTTCGAACGTCAACCCAGAAAATATATATGAAAATACAAATATAATGAACATTTCCCAAACATATATGTGGGTGAATATCCCCGCGGCAAATTTTACGTGTCCACGTTGAGAATTGAGGTGTTAAATGATAGGATGTTTCTCATTTTTTTTTATAGTGAACTACGTAACTTGGTTCAATAAGGGCCACATTTTTTTTTTTAAATAATTGTTTATATAAAATCAGCAAAAAAAAAAATAGCCTTAAAATTCAAGTTTGGTGGCTTGTCCCAGCTCCATTTTTTGATATAATTGCATTCACCAAAGTAACAATTTAAGGTACGATAAAAAAAAAACAATTTCGTTAGTATATGCGTAAGACACATTATCTAAAAACAATTAAACCATATTAGAAATTCTAATTTAAAAGCACAGGATACTCGATCAAAGTTTGTCCAAGAAAAAATGAAAATGTTGGTGGCACTTGTTCAACTTACTATAACATGAAGTTTCGTGCGTGTGCGATCAATCGCGTTCTCATAATTCGCATCTCTTAGTCGTACGCGCCGCTTGCGCGTAACAGGTTTGTGATTAGTGCTGTGATTTTCCGCCAAAAACGTATTGTATCATCTTGGGTGGCATGGGGGACAAGAATTGTTCAATTTTTGGTGGATTGATTTGCTGTTGATTTTAAGGTGTTTTAACAGTAAGCTACACGTTATATGTAGTGATTTGGGTAAGGCATAAATCAGTGATATTAATTTAATTGTAACTTAAGACCCCTATATTTAAAGATTTTTTTTATGCCTGGTTCCAATTTTGGTGGCTCAGTTTTGGTGGCTTTGGTGGCGTTTTCACCCCACCAAAATTAAAAACGACCCACCAAATTTTAAGTATGTACTATAAATATGTATTGTTTGTACCTGTATAGCCAGTTTTTACGTTGCAAGCCAGTTTGATTAGCAACCAATTAATGTTATGTACTTGACAGTAAGTAAAACCTATTATTATAAGGCTGGCATACTAATGATCAAGTTTCTTATTCATATATTTTTATTTTGTTGCTTTTAAGAATGCCAAAACAGACCAGCGAAGAGAGGGAGGGTACTTAAAAATAGAATGGCAGAAAGAAGATGAAATGCAAGAATAAAGAGCAATCCCGAACAGGCTGAAACACTACGAAAAGGAGAAAGGGAGAGATATCACCAAAAAAACCGAGAAGTTAAACTTGTTTCACAATAACAAAAGTCACATAATTATTGTTTTCTTGTTTTTAAGTTTTTTTTTTTTGTAATAATGCGAGAAGACTTATACATATTTGAAAATTAGGTACAAATTCCGATTGTAGAAACTATTGATCTCGCCTGGTGATTAGCACCCAAATATTGAGAAAAGGCTTTTTAGTTAACTGAAATCTGTAACTATTGGTGAAATGGTCATGAACTGTTTGCAATTTTTTTTTGTTATATTTTTTTTCAATCATGTTTTATTTTAGGGTTAAGTAATTATGTTTTATTTCTTACTTTTGTTTGGGAAACTTTTGTAGATCGTTTTTATTGGCTAGTAATTTTGTTCACCTATAAGTAATAAAAAGATTAATGTTTTTTGTTTTCCTGTTTTTGTGTCGTAAACTCATAATTACTATTATGAGTTTACCAGATAATTATTAATAAATATTTTTTTACAATAAAGAGTTTTATTAACTAGAGTTTTTTTTTAAAAGTTATTGATAATTCCCGAGAATTTGTGAGATTACTTACATTGAGCTTTATTAGTGAAAATATGGTTTGTGACAGAGAAATCCAATTTTGGTGCCAGTGATTTTCAATTTTGGTGGGCACTTTCGATTTTGGTGGATGATTTTCAATTTTGGTGGCCGCACTAGACTTTGAACTAAAATATCTCAAAAACTTATCGAGATTTTCTCAGACCTCTTGAAGATCCTTTTAGCTTGGACTTGCTATTTTTATACCAGGCCTTATTTTTAACGAAAACTGAAGAAAAAAAAACGCCACCAAAAAAGAAAAAAAATGCACGTTGTTGATATTGACCCATGTACTACACGTGTATACTTATACGCAAAATATTACACAAAAATATTCATACAACACAAAATTTTACAAAAAAACGTCATGTTCAAAAAATCAAATTACGAAACTCCAATTACTTAGTAACACGTCTGCCCAGAACGGTTAATTACGGGAAAAGAAATATTGAATTTGAAGGTGTTAATATGTACAGTAAAATACCCATGGAAATTAATGAAGCAAAAAGTATGTCTTGTTTTAAAAAACTACTTAAATCGTATATAATTTATTTTATTTATTTATTTAACCATTTATGTACACACTTATATAAACAGACAAGAAGAAAATAACAGAAAAATAGGTACAAAGATGATGCTTATTTCTAATGAAATCTCTTCCAGCATACCTGCGATAGAATAGTAAGTAGATTTAGAGATGTAGACGGCGTGTGTAAGAGTAAAAGAGAAAATAAAATACATAAAATCAAAAACAATTAACTTAATAAAATAAAACAAATAATATGAGAATATACATACATACATACAAACATACTTCTAAAATAAATAACACTAGAATATTAATATATACGCAACTATGACGAAGTGGAAAGATAGTGTTCTTTCACTCTTCTTTTAAAAACTGCAACAGTTTGGCAGTCCCTAATGTCAGGCGGAAGTGAATTCCACAACCGCACCGCGTGCACAGGAAAAATGCTCTCGCAGATAGGATGGCGTTTTAGGGTTGAGAAGGAGGTTGAATAGCAGACACAATATCCGAGAGTTCCTGCGAAGTCGAATGGGGAGCCACTTGAGTATCTTGCGAAAGTAGGAAACATGATCATACTTTTTATGGTTGAAAACAAAACAAATACATATATTCTGCAAACGCTCAAGTTTATTTAAAAGCTCCTCGGTGGCATCCAAATAACAGGCATTGGCATATTCTATGATGGGCTGAATGAGAGTTTGAGCAAGAGAGATTTTGGTGTTCAAGGGCAAGACGCTCTGGAGACATTTCAGCGAATGGAACGTGTAATGCACTTTGCGACTGACTTGAACAACATGGGCAGTCCATGATAAATAGGAATCCATGGTCACCCCCAGATTTTTGACCGTATGTGCGTATTCAATCTGAACACCATTCAGACAGAGTGGAGACAGCGACGCAACATCGAGCCTATTCCGCATATACCTGATGACCGATAATCAAAGCCTGGGATTTCTTAGGGTTGATTTGCAGTCCAAAAGACCGCGACCACTCGCTAATCAAATCCAGGTCGCTGTTCATGGCAGACACGGCTGCTTCTGCATCTTCCCTTAAAAAAATATTGTAGAGCTGCAGATCGTCGGCATAGAGATGGAAGCAGGAAAAGATGACACTGGTGATAGAGTTAATGAAAATAGAAAAGAGAAGAGGAGAGAACGCCGCCCTGAGGCACACCTGCGGAAAGAGAGCACCAATCAGAAGATGCCTCGCCGAGACGAACCCGCTGCGAGCGGCCCTTAAGATAGGAGTCAAACCAACTAATGGTGGAAGAGGAAAAATTTAAAGATTTAAGGATCCCCAGAAGGATGTCAAAATCAACAGAGTTAAAGGCACTGCTAAAGTCGAGAAGTACAAGTAAAGTAAGAGATTTGTGATCCATAGCCCAGCGGATGTCATCAGTAACTTTCAAAAGAGCCGTTATTGTGCTATGACCAGGTCGAAAACCAGATTGAAGAGGACTCAGTAGGTCATTTGTAGATAGAAAGGCAGAAAGTTGTTGATGAACGATATGTTCAAGAACTTTAGAGAGATATGGGAGAATAGAAATGGGGCGAAAATCGGTGGGTGAGACCGGCTTAGGAATTTTGGGTAAGGGGATGATATGAGCTTGTTTCCAGGCCTCAGGGACAGTACAAGAAAATAAGGAGAAATTAAAAATGTGGGTCAAGACGGGAAGTAGTGTGGAGAGGATAGGAGAAATAATTCTTGAGCAAATATTATCGTTACCAACTGCAGTAGAGGAGATAGCACAAATGGACTTTTTGACCTCAATTTCACTCACTGGCCTTAACTCAAAAGAAGAACACTTCGGCACTGGCAAACAAGAAAGCTTATTTAACGTAGTTGATTTGACGTGCGGATCCAAAGTAACAGGGGGATGTGAGAAATGTTTGTTAAGAGCACACACGTCAGTGTCATTACTGGAAACGACTGAAGACTTGCCAATGCCGACAGTTTTAAGAAACTTCCAGACTTCAGAGGAGTTGCGGTTGTCGAGAGAATTATGGAAGTACCGTCTCTTTGTACACATACGCCTGCAGCGATTACGCAGCACTTTATACGCATTCAAGTTGCGCTCGCTCGGAAGAACAGCGTTTTAACCTCCTTTTGGCTCTGTCCCTACTTGCCATCGCATCCTTAATGGCAGGACTAAGCCAAGGAGCCGGAACATATTTGACTTCGACTCGACGGATAGGGGCATGCCGGTCAAAAAGGCTGAGAACAGAGCTGCTAAAATTGTGAATCATATCGTTGATACATGAGCTCTCCAAGACGTCCGTCCAGTCAATGATATCAGCATCACGCAGTAACGCCTCCGGGTCAATGCCCTTGTAGTTCCGAAGGAAAATATATTGCGGCTTACGCTTAGGAGGGCGAATCCTGTAGGACATAAAGATGAGGTCGTGGTAAGAAAAACAAGCGCTGAGCTGTCCGTGGACCGCTACATTATTAGAGTTAAAGACAATCATCAGGTCCAACAGAGAAGGGGTGCAATTAGGGAAATGATGAGTAGCAGAAAGAGGCAGAATACTAAGGTTTTAATGTGTCAATAACAAAAATATTATCATAAAAATACTAAATAAATAAATAATACATTATATAAATACTAATACTACATTATACTACACTAAATTATACTTTAAAAAATACTTACATGCAAACTAACAAAACAAAAATAAAAGACTAGTCAGTACGCTGCCATGTATGCCACATCTAGTAATACATCTACTTTTTACTTTAGATGCGTGTTTACTCGGGTGATGATTAGTGGATATCTACTATATTTTTTCATCACTACCTTCCTATCTTTTTATTGTAAATTTACTGTTAACGTCGTTTTTGTACGCTCGTAAACATTCTCATGTTTATAAATTTAGTTTCTCAGTAAGTGAATTATTGTAATTCTTAATGGGAAATAATAAAGTTCTTAAACCATAAAGTAATAAATGATGGAACTGGAGGGATTTACTTCTTGGACGCTCCTGGTGGTACAGGAAAAACTTTTTTGATTACTTTAATATTGGCAACAATACGCTCAAAAAATGAAATTGCTCTTGCTCTTGCTTCGTCAGGCATTGCAGCAACTTTGCTTGAAAGCGGTCGAACAGCCCATTCAGCTCTAAAATTGCCATTGAATAAGCAAAGAAACGAAACTCCAACCTGCAACATTTCCAAGAATTCGGCAATGGCAAAGGTTTTGCAGCAACGTAAAATAGTAGTGTGGGATGAATGCACGATGGCGCATAAAAAATCTTTAGAGGCTTTAGATAGAACCTTAAAAGATCTACGTAATAACCAAAACCAATTTTGTGGCGCAATGATTTTATTATCAGGAGATGTTCGGCAAACATTGCCAGTGGTTCCACGTTCAACGCAAGCTGATGAACTGAATGCATGTTTAAAGTCCTCTAATTTGTGGAAACATGTCAAGGTATTACATTTAAGCAAGAATATGCGTGTCATGTTGCAAAATGATCAATCTGGAGACATATTCTCTAAACAACTCATTGATATTGGTAATGACCAAGTTCCTATAGACGTGGTGATGCAGCCATCACCTTTCCTGAGAGTTTTTGTCAGTTAACGCAATCAAAAGCTGAACTCAACAAAAAGTGTTTCCAAATGTTGCTCGAAATTACTTATTCCGTGATTGGTTGAGCGAACGAGTTATACTGGCTGCCAAAAACACTGATTAATTGGATAAAATTTCAAAATTCAAGATGACATTCCTGGCGAAATGAGGACAAATAAATCAGATGATACGGAAACTAATGAAGATGATGTCGTGAACTATCCACCGGAATTTTTAAACTCACTAGATTTTCCAGGATTGCCGCCTCACAATCTTCAATTAAAGGTTGGATCCGTAGTTATAATGTTGCGAAATATTAACCAACCGCGACTTTGTAACGGCACACGATTAGCGATATTTTTTTACTGAATAACGTAATAGAAGCAATCATATTGAAAGGAAAGTATAAAGAAGAAGACGTTTTGATACCCCGCATCCCAATGATTCCGACTGACGTACCATTCGAGTTTAAACGACTGCAGTTGCCCGTACGGCTTGCTTTCGCTATGACTATAAACAAATCCCAGGGGCAGTCATTAAGTGTTTGTGGTATTAATCTAGAAAACCCATGTTTCTCGCATGGTCAATTGTATGTTGCCTGTTCCCTTATTGGAAAACCATCTGCTCTGTTTGTTTACGCGCCAAGTAACCAAACAAAAAATATCGTGTACCATAAAGTGCTACAATAAAAATGTAAATTAATTTAGAAAAAGTAAAAATAAAATGAAATATAATAAGTATGTATCATAATAAGAAATCTGAAACTGTAATTTTCATTGTGATTTTTTTGGTGACTATTAAAAGAATTTTAGGTGTTTTATAATTTTTATTTTTTGACATAATGTAATTGTTGACTTATTACTTTCTTATATCTTTTTTTGTCTTACTAGCTGACCTGGCGTCCCAAATAGCAAAATAAGTATAAAAAATAATGAAAAATTAAAGAATCGACTGTTAGGTGGTACAAAGTTCGCCGGGTCAGCTAGTTACTGTATAGAATCCAGTTCTTCTATCTGAACAGACAGCAGTGCTGCTGGGGAGTTTGTTCCGCCACTTCTTCTTCCTAGCTAAAGCACTAGGAAGTGGTGAAGGGCGGGCGTTTTGGGGGGACTGTCTTATGTGATTTTGACTTTTAAAAAGTGCTGATTCTCAGCCTAGTTTGAATTAATGACTTTTGATTTTGATTTTTTTTAAGGAGCTCTGTCTTTATTCCGTCATCACCAGGTGCCTTTTTGTTCTTTAGTTGCTCGAAAGCCGGCCTAATCTCGCACTGATCGACATCCGGGAAGTCCTCCGTGTAGTGGCGCGTTAATTCGGCTCGAAGGTCATCTCCACTATCTCCCGCTGGTTTTGTCGTCCGCGTTGTGTATAAGTGCCCGTAAAAATCCTTGACTTTCTCGAGTATCTTGAACTTTGAATTCACGATTCTACCAGGCGCAGTTCTTAGTTTCGTTAGATGGGACCTCCTCATCATGCGGATTCTGTCAGCTTGAAAATTGATATTTAGAGTGCCTCGAATAAGCCAGTGATCGCTTCCGGTATTCAACCTGCTGATCACGGAGAAATCTCTAAATATATGCTTATTATACATCATGATAAATCTTAGCAAGTTGCCAGTATTCAGCAAGGTGTTCAAAAAGGTAATGCTCAATCAAATGCTTAATCGTTTTAAGACCAACAAAATCAATATGGTTTCACCAAAGGAGGTTGTACGACTGACGCCGGTGTCACTTTATTAAAATATATTTACAGCGTGGGAGGAGGCCCAAGATGCCAAAGGGGTCTTTTGTGACCTCTCCAAGGCATTTGACTGCGTTGATCACGAAACCTTGCTCTTAAAACTTGAGCATTACGGACTAGGTAAACTCGCGCTTAGTTTAGTACAATCTTACTTAAATGATACAACAAAGAGTGCAAATAAATGGTGTCGATTCACTTCATTTAAAAGTACAAATGGGTGTTCCACAAGGATCGATATTAGGTCCCTTCCTCTTTTTAGTATAGGTATATTAATGATCTACCCCATCTATTTAAAAACCAACCACAAATTGTGTTATTTGCTGACGATACTTCTTTAATCTTTAAGATAAATAGACGTGCATCAAATCTTGACGACGTAAATAATGCCCTACTGCAGGTACATGATTGGTTCACTGCTAATAATTTAGTATTAAATGGGAAAAAAACGAAATGCATAAGATTTGCTTTACCGAATGTTAAAAGTAGTGAGTGTAACACAGTATTGAATAACGAGAAACTAGAATTTGTCGATGAAACTGTTTTCCTGGGAATAACGCTAGACTCAAGGCTGCAATGGGGTCCTCATTTAACATCTCTTGCAGGACGGCTAAGTTCAGCAGCATAAGCTGTAAGAAAAATCCGTCAATTTACTAATGTAGATACCGCGAGGCTAGTCTATTTCAGCTATTTTCACAGTATCATGTCTTACGGTATTTTATTATGGGGACGGGCTGCCGATATAAAGTCTATTTTTATTCTGCAGAAAAGAGCTATCAGAGCAATATACAGCCTCCGCAGGCGCGATTTTCTAAGGGAACTGTTTAAAGACATTAACATCATGACGGTACCTTGTCAATATATCTCTTCATATATATTCTTCATTCTTATAAATCTTTTCAGTAAAAGAGGTGAAAGGCACAACTATAGGACTAGAAATAGGGACCAATTAGTTCAACCAGGTTTCAGACTGGCTAAAGTAGACTCATCCTTCATGGGGTACTGTTTAAAATGTTACAATAAAATACCTCCCCACATACTCCAACTGAATGAAACGAAATTTAAATCTTGTATAAAACGCACACTATACAGCCAAGCATATCATAAGTTGGGGGATTATATCGCGGACAAAAATGCTTGGCTCAGGGCTGGTCCTGCTCCACAAGGGCGCGTAAACTAATTAATTAGCATTCGAAAATAATGTTGGAGCTGATGAAGATTGTACAACCTATCTTTGCATTGTATAAATTCAATCTCTTAGTATTTTATAATTGCATAGCACATGTGTGAGCACTATGTACCCACTATAAAGCTTACGGGGTTCGTCTTTCATTGACTTGAATGTGCCCTGGCGGCTGAGAGTAGGTCATGCTCACTCAAATGTGTCGCTGGTGGTGGCGTGTGTATTGGATCATTGAGTTCCCTTCAAAATTGTTGAGCTGAATGGTGCTGATCCAGCCGTCATGTTCGTGTACGGGCGCCGTCAGTAGGCACTCGTCATTTCTTAGCTGCCACGGCTTATTTTAATTCCATAATTGTTTTTATCTTTTTATTACGGACGCTTTTTTCTCACATGTATTATTACAACATGAATGATGTAACCACTATATTGTAATAATATTTTGATTTAAAAGAGTGTCCCTGGAGTTTCTTGCCCGTTCTTCTCCATAGGTACCTACTACGCTTTGGAATGGGCAACTAGCTTCATCTTTCTGACTGACCGACCCCTTGACAATTCAAAAGTGCCTGTAATTGGTTTATTTAAAATAAATGCTTTGAGTTGAGTTTGAGTTTATCTCGTTCCATGTCTTTAGAGAGTTTTTTTTTTCTAAGAATGAATTCATTATGAAGATCCCCTCCGACTCCAAAAAGTTGACCAGCATTTGCCCCCTGTAATTCCTGCGCCACAAACTGAATCGTCTGACTTTTGATTCCCTGTGGTCTTGTACTCCCACTTTAGCATTGAAGTCCCCCATAACAACGTTGTAGTAGACCTTCATCGTAGCATGCATTGCTTTGGCAATTTCCTCATACATGGCCTCGGCTGTCTCTTCGGAGCATGTCGAAGTTAGCGCATATACCTGTGTCACTTTCCGGTAGTACCTGTCAGTCAGTATCAGTACAAGGTACGCTACCCGTGTCGACACACTACTGATTTCCACAACGCTGCTAGTGATTTCCTTGTTGACTGAGCTGTTAACATCTGCGGAAGTATTTTCGTGTCCTCCCCGTCTTTGGACTTCAGATAACCCCAGTCTCTTTTTTGAACCTGTCCAGTTGGTGCACGCAATAAAATTGTCAGCAATCGTGCAGATCAACTCAGGACTTAAGGAGCTCAATGATTCGACGACCAATACCAAAGAAAGGACATTTGAGTAGGCCGCATAAATTACTCAAACTGTCATATCATGATAAACAAACTGAGAAAAATACAAAGAAGCAATGACCGACATGGTTCTCACATTCACAATAGTTATAATAATATTATAATGATTTACAAAGTAAATACTCATGCCTTAATATATATACAATTCATCAGTGTCAACGTATTTATAAAAATCCGGACATAATATTTGAGGACCATGTAGATTGATGTCGTAAATTGTATTTTTAGGAACCAGTCCAGTCAGTGCACGCATTTGTCAGTAACCGTGCAGCTGAACTCAGAACTTAAGGAGCTCAACGATTCGAAAAACAATACCAAAGAAAGGATATTTGGGTAGGCCGCATCATATCATCATCATCATCAGCCTATAATGTTCCCACTGCACTGCGGGGTCACAGACCTCCTCTCGGTGAGAAGGAATAAGCCGCGTAATAACTGCCAGAACATGAATAAAACTGGAACAATTGCCCACATAGTGCACATTCACCAGAATTAAAATAATTTAATACTTTATACAGTAAATATTCATGTCATTGTCTATGTGAAAAGGTATACATACATAGAGCAATGATTAAAAGTAAAATAGTTAGCAAAATAAAAGGGTACGTATTTGAATATCGAAGATTAAAATACCTACTGTTCACTGACCTCTATTAAAGCGTATTTTAATAGAGGTCAGTGCTACTGTTAAAATATCGATGTTCAAAACATCGAAAATGGAAATATCGAACGACCATAAAACCAAAAATTAAAATAACGAAAGTTTATATTATCGAATGGTTGAATATCCTACGTCCAATATATTTTAAATCTAAATATCTACAAAAGTTACATCGAAAGATCCAAATATCGAAATATAGATTTTCGAATGTCCTAAATATCGAAGTACAAACTATCGAACGTCCTAAATATGGATGGGTACATATATTATTTGAACATCGAAAATTAATATACCTACCCTAATATAGGTAAAATTTGTTGGTAGGTATATTAATATATAGGTAGGTACCTATATTTTAATATACCTACCAACAAATTTTGATATAAGTAGTAAGAGTGGAAAAAGGTTGCTTCTGCAACGTCTCCGGCGCTACGGGAAGTGCAACCCCTTCGCCCTAGCGTAACAAAGGATAGGCACCCATGTTCACCTTCGCAGCTTCGGCTTGCTGGTCGCCTCCGGCGACCTATGCTTTGTTACAGCGGGCGGAGGTTGTCCTCCCTTCGCGCCTCCGGATTTTTATATACACTCTAGGGGTAACAGCCAAAAGACTACGTAAATTCGGGGTGCCCCAATTCGGTTTTGGAACAATTTCGACCTATTTGATCCATGAAAATCAGTGTCCAGTATACAAGCATACTCGTAGTATCGCTGCAAAACCGACTCCACGTAGTCTTGTCTGCCCTACCCCTAGAGTGTAATTTAGAATCGCGTAGGCGCGGAGGGGCGAGGCAGCCCACGAGCTGAGGAGCAGGTGGTTTTAACACCCGCCGCTGCAGCTGAGGCTGGCCGGCGAAGCCGGCCAACAAGCCGAAGCTGCGGTGGTGAGCGTTTAGACCATCTGCGACGTTAAGCTCACGTGGGACTGCCGGAGCCCTGCAGCGCCGGAGCCGTGACAGAAACCATGCTTGCTTGCATGTTGCATGATTGCTGCATGCTTGTTTGCTAGATGGTAATCAGTTACTAGGTGGGTTACAAAAAATAAACAAGGAAAACCTCATGTAATGTATTTTAATTATTTTTACATAGTAAAAACCCAAAATAAAACACACTTGTATGCAAATGTACAATAAAATCAGTGACAGTGTAATCAGTGAGATATCTAGTAGGTATTTTAACGTAGATATTATGAACTTAGATGTATTAAATGTTGATATTTTGAACTTAGGCATAATGTCATTCGATATTTTGAATCATTCGAAATTTTAATCACTCGGCATTTCTATCTTCGACGTTTTAAGCGTAGGTATAACAATTTTCGACATTTTGATATAATCGATATTTTGAACATTGGTATTTTAAGCGTAGGTATTTTAATATTTGATATTCAAATACGTACCTAAATAAAATAAATCAACATTCCCTGTGTAAAATTCGAGCAGCTCAATCCCAAGCCTTTTTGTCCTCAAATAGTCTTTGACAGTATAATAGGCTTTCTGACATAGTTTCCTCTATATAAATGATTTTAATTTAATAAGGATTAGTTCTTGAATGTGGCTAGGAAGATTATTAGAAAAGCGTAGGTATACATTGGCATCTAAACGAGTCACCTATTTTCTTGAGCCTGGTTGTAGGAACAAACATTTGTGTTTGTTCCTAGTATTTATATTATGGATATCACTGTCTTAGTTAAACACTATTAATATTTTTTGTGCAAACATAAGATTTTCATAAATATACTGAGAAAGCACAGTAAATAGTAATCTCTTTAACTTTGTCTCTGAGGGAGTGTCTGGGACTATATTTATAAATTGAACGAATTGCCCTTCTATGTTCTATGTTCTATGTTATGGGTTTGGTTTCCGCACTTAGTCCTACAGTGGACCATTGTGCGTGAGCCATGTCGGCCGTCGGTGGTTATTCCAACCAGCCCACCTCCCTCCAGAAGCTGATTAGGTCTCCTGGTCTATTAAGAACATCTGTGTAAGATCTGGGTGTCCCGAGGGTTTTTGACCTAATCTGGGCGACGCCTGTGCACTCGAAGAGCACATGCGCGACAGTTTCGTCAGCCTCCATGCAAGCCCTGCATAGAGGACTGTCCGTTATGCCTATTGTGTGAAAGTGTTTGTTTAGCGAGCAGTGTCCCGTGATGGTCCCCGTCACCAGGCGCATGCCCTTCCTGTCCAGGCGTAGCAACCGCCTGGTTAGCTTGCCGTCTAGTGATGGCATGGCTTCCTTGGATTGCCTGCAGCCCGGTGACGACGTCCACCAGCTCTCTGCTTGTGTGTGGATGTACTCCTGTAGCCACCTGCGTAGTTGGTTGAAGGGGATGGGCACGATAGGTTCCGGTCCACAGACCGACGTGCTGGATGCCCTCCTGGCCAGCTCATCGGCTGCGTCGTTACCTAGCGATCCACTGTGTCCTTTTATCCATTGTAGCGTCACTGTATTGCGGTTTGATACGGTTACCCGTTCAAGCGCATTGTGACATTCTAGTATTAGATTCGAAGTAATGCATTTTTTCCCTAGGGATTGGAGGACTGAGGCGCTGTCAGAGAGTATGCGGATTCGGGTGTCCGCAACTCTTCTGGCAGCTATGGCATAAGCCGCCTGTATTATGCCCACACACTCTGCCTGATAGACCGTGTTGAGCATTCCCAGGGGTCTGGATATGTTTATGTTGAGGTCGTGTGAGAACACTCCGACTCCAGTTCCGCAGTCGGTTTTTGATCCATCGGTGTAAATTCTCAGTTCCTTTAGGCCTGAATGGTCGTACTGCTCCTCTTCAAGCACTATGCTGTAGTGCTTTTGAAAGCAGTATTGTTTCAGGGCCTTGTCGCAGGGTGATGCCATCATCGGCTGACGCCTGATCGCCTCTTCCCTTAAACGTTTGTGCTTGACCCTGGAGTCGTTGCTCAGGGTTCCTGCTATATGTAGCCTAAAGGTAGCCAGGGTCGCCTCCTCCCTCACAGTGAGGTGTAGGGGCGGTAGCCCAAGCATAGCCTGTAGGGCAGCGGTGGGTGCAGTTCTCATGCAGCTGGTGATCGCCGCACACGCGAGCCGCTGCAGCTTTTCGAGGTCTCTTTGGGCTGTGCTCAGTTCTGTTCTGGGCCACCAGACTACTGAGCCATATGTAATGATTGGTCGGATGACTGTGGTGTATAGCCAGTGGGTAACCCGTGGGCTAATCCCCCAATTCTTGCCAAGCAATCGCTTGCACTGCCACAAGGATATACTGGCCTTCGTGGTGATGTAGTTGGTGTGTTTTGCCCAATTCAGCTGTTTATCCAAAAAGATGCCCAGGTATTTGGTTTCAGTTGATAGGCTTAGGGTGGTACCAAAGAAACGTGGTAGTTGTAGTGTCGTTAATTTCCTCTTTTTTGTGAAGAGAATCAACTCGGTTTTTGTAGGGTTCACTGAGAGTTGGTGTTTGCCGCACCAATTCTCCACTATCTTCAGGGCCTGGCGCATTAGATTGCACAAGGTGTTTTCATGGGCGCCATTTATTATTATGGTCGTCGGCGTAGCCTACGGTGAAGTAACCTTTGTCGTTGAGTTCTTTTATTAAGTTGTCTGCGACCAGGTTCCATAGGAGCGGTGATAGGACGCCCCCTTGCGGGCAGCCCTTCGCTACAATGGCCCTTGTGGTGTCATTTACGGTTACTTGTACGGCTCTCTGTCTGAGCATATTAGTGATCCAGCCACTCAAGGACGGGTCTATATTGTGCCTGTCCAGGGCCGTGCTGATGCTTTTGAAAGTGGTTTTGTCAAAGGCGCCTTCGATGTCAGTGAAGGCGGCCAGTGCTGAGCATTTGTAGTCCACCGCGCATTCAATTTTGGATACCACACTGTGCAGCGCGGATTCCGTTGATTTGCCTGTGGAGTACGCATGTTGTTGTTTGTGGAGTGGTCTTGCCCGAAGAGGTCCGTCTCGGATATGCCGATCGCAGAGTCTCTCTAGGGTCTTTAGTAGAAAGGATGTAAGGCTTATGGGTCTGTACGCCTTGGGTTGTGTGTAGTCAGCTTTGCCAGGTTTAGGTATAAAGATGACTTTCACTTCGCGCCAGGCTAGGGGTATATATCTGAGTGCTATGGATGCCCGATAAATAGCCGTCAGGCATGGCACTTTTTAAACAGATTAATATTTTTATGTGCATACAAAAGATTTTCATAAATATACTGAGAAGGCACAGTCATTATATTAATCCCTTTAAATTTGTCTCTGAGGGAGTGTCTGGGACTTAATTTATAAATTGAACGAATTGCCCTTTTTTGTAAAACAAAAATTGTCTGAATATCAGCGGCATTTCCCCACAACAGAATACCGTACGACATTACACTATGAAAATAACTAAAGTAAATCAGTTAAACCAGACAGTTAAATCAGTGTGCTGCAGAGCTGAGCTTTTTTGTCAATTTATCTATATTGGGGCCCCATTGAAGCTTGACATCCAAAGTTATGCCTAAGAATATTGTGGTATTTTCGGGTTTCAACTCTTCACCCTTTATGAGAACACTTGTTTCTACTTGTCTAACATGAGGTATCGTAAACTTAATACATTTCGGTTTTTTCGCGTTAAGGTTGTTAATATTAAACCAGTAAACAACTTTTGCGATGGCGCTATTTACATTGTCAGTAACCAGCTGCTGACGTTTGAGTTTAAATAAAAGTTAAGTGTCGTCTGAAAACAACTCTATATCATGTTTATCCTTTATTAGGTAAGGCAAGTCATTTATATAAATAAGAAATAAAAATAGACCAAGAATTGAGCCTTGAGGGACCCCCATTCTTACTTCCGATCTGGGTGATCTTCTTCCGTTAACATCAAATTTCTGAATTCTATCACTTAAGTAAGAAGTAAGAAGATACATAGAGGCGCTCCGGATTCCGTAATGGTGCAGTTTCCTGATTAATGTTTCATGAAGAACACAATCGAATGCCTTGGACAAATCGCAAAAGATGCCCAACGCATCGCATTTGTCCTCCCATGCAGCACTTTACACATGCCCTTAAAGTTCAACGGTTGAAGTTGAACGACCCCTTGTAAAACCGAACTGTTTGTTATGCAGTCATTTATGTACGTTAAAGAATTTTTGCATTTGATTTAATACAAGATTTTCAAAAAATTATTAAAGGTAGGTAGCACTGAAATAGGAAATAGGTCTATAATTAGTAGGGTCTGAATGTACTACCCGATTTAGTTAATGCGATCTAACTCTACCACAAGTTCGGCAAGGTAATGCTCCAGTCTTATCGGACGTCCTTTGTATGTAGCCAGATGTAGTCGTCGTTGGTAGCCTGCCGTAACCCGGGGATTCTTCTCATCGCACCCCTCGTCCAGCCGTTACCGTGAGCGCTACCTTGACCAGGAGTAGCGGGACCACCGGGAAGTGGGGGCATTTGTTTTGGCACTTTCGTCATGAGAGGTTTATTGCCCGTAGTCACCACGCCGGGATTTGGAAAATTGGATTTGGAAAAGGATTGGCTCTGCGATCACCAACCCACTGGGGTTGGTGATCGCAGAGCCAATTCTTTCGCAACGATGACGCTGCTGCCCGTCATCACTCTAGAGAGTTAGGGTTGGCTTGTTGGATGGTTATACCGCCATCGGTCGGTCGACAGCGCCTCGTGTGTCAGTGGCAAGGTGTACCGCGGGCAGGTGAGGTTGACATTTAGGGAATCCGGTTTTTATTGCTTCCCCTTAAACCCCTTTACTTTAATCTCCTTAAATTTCCCTCAGAGAGAGCGTGATTGAACAGCCCTTTTCTATAAAACAAAGATAGTCTGAATGTTGGCGGCATTCCCCCACAACAAAATATCGTACGACATTACACGATGAAAATAGTGATGTGTCTATGCCATGTCTAATGGAGCTAAGTTTTTCTGGATAATTTATCTACATGTGGGATTGTGGGCCCCACAAAAATGTTGTATCCGAAGTTAAGACCATGAACTGTGCTATGATATTAGTGGCTTGTTAAGATTGCGGTTATTATAATAGTGGCTGTAGCAGAGACTACATCAAGATAAGGAAGTGATACAAACTGTCAGCTTGCCTTATAAGAGCGGGCCGGGGGGCCACGGGTACCGCGGGGGTTTGGGTAAAGCCCAAGTAGGGTAGAGATGAGACCGGCCGTAACCGTGAACAATGCACAGGAATTGGATTAAATTAACAACTTCGATGTTATATATTTTTGGTGGATAATACTTCATTAGGGATTTTCTCAGCGTTATTGTGCTGAGTTTTGCTAACGAACCGTGTCCGCGCGGCATGCAAACAATACGACACTTTGTAGTTTGTCTTCGTAACAAGCCTATTGTTTCATGCTTTCTGCGTTTCATAAATACTTTGATAACAATTCATAATAGGGTATTGGTATACGAGCACAGCCTCGCTTACAGTTCTCTCCGGTCTACAGCAGCACTCCGCCTGATGGACGTCATAGGTCACATTCTGCTCTCTACCTCCAACTATTAACAATATTTTGTCATGTTTTCTGAGACAGATGAGCCGGGTGAGCTTAACACGGTTAGTATTATATAATTTTCTATTCTACCATTTGTCACACATTTCTGAACAAAATAGGTACCACGTTGTGCGATCTCACGCGCGACATATACGTTAAATTGAAAATAAATTTTAATTTAGGTGTGCGCCACGCCTTATCTCGGTAATTTACACTATAAATTGAATAAAATGCTCCATAAAAACCGCAACAAAAAGGTTTGCCGCAGCAGTGCTACAAGCTACGGCGTAGTGTCTCTACGCAGACACTAAGCACGAGAAACGTGCTGAGAGCGTTAGAGAATCGGGAACACTGCATAGCAAGCAGTATATTGCACGCTATTAGTACCTAAGTGGAAGCGACGTGGTAAAAGTGACCACCATGCACGTGGCACGTGCTGAGAGCGTTAGAGAATCGGGAACACTGCATAGCAAGCAGTATATTGCACGCTATTAGTACCTAAGTGGAAGCGACGTGGTAAAAGTGACCACCATGCACGTGGCACGTGCTGAGAGCGTTAGAGAATCGGGAACACTGCATAGCAAGCAGTATATTGCACGCTATTAGTACCTAAGTGGAAGCGACGTGGTAAAAGTGACCACCATGCATGTGGCACGTGCTGAGAGCGTTAGAGAATCGGGAACACTGCATAGCAAGCAGTATATTGCACGCTATTAGTACCTAAGTGGAAGCGACGTGGTAAAAGTGACCACCATGCACGTGGCACGTGCTGAGAGCGTTAGAGAATCGGGAACACTGCATAGCAAGCAGTATATTGCACGCTATTAGTACCTAAGTGGAAGCGACGTGGTAAAAGTGACCACCATGCATGTGGCACGTGCTGAGAGCGTTAGAGAATCGGGAACACTGCATAGCAAGCAGTATATTGCACGCTATTAGTACCTAAGTGGAAGCGACGTAGTAAAAGTGACCACCATGCACGTGGCACGTGCTGAGAGCGTTAGAGAATCGGGAACACTGCATAGCTAGCAGTCTATTGCACGCTATTAGTACCTAAGTGGAAGCGACGTGGTAAAAGTGACCACCATGCACGTGGCACGTGCTGAGAGCGTTAGAGAATCGGGAACACTGCATAGCTAGCAGTATATTGCACGCTATTAGTACCTAAGTGGAAGCGACGTGGTAAAAGTGACCATCATGCACGTGGCACGTGCTGAGAGCGTTAGAGAATCGGGAACACTGCAAAGCTAGCAGTATATTGCACGCTATTAGTGCCTAAGTGGAAGCGACGTGGTAAAAGTGACCACCATGCACGTGGCACGTGCTGAAAGCGTTAGAGAATCGGGAACACTGCATAGCTAGCAGTCTATTGCACGCTATTAGTACCTAAGTGGAAGCGACGTGGTAAAAGTGACCACCATGCACGTGGCACGTGCTGAAAGCGTTAGAGAATCGGGAACACTGCATAGCTAGCAGTCTATTGCACGCTATTAGTACCTAAGTGGAAGCGACGTGGTAAAAGTGACCACCATGCACGTGGCACGTGCTGAGAGCGTTAGAGAATCGGGAACACTGCATAGCAAGCAGTCTATTGCATGCTATTAGTACCTAAGCGTGAGCGACACGGTGAGAGTGACCACCAAGCATGTGACTCCGTGACTATGTAAATAACTAAAATAGACTAGCCGAGCTGTATCAACGTCAGTGTGTTGTCTTACTTTCCTGACGGCGTAGGCGGCCGAACTGAGCGTTCCCGCTAAGCTTGATATATGTGATCCCCACTGAAGCTTGGCATCAACTGTTATGCCCAGACGTACTGTTGAGTCTACAGTTTCAAGCACCTCTTTATCTAAGATGATGTTAGGTCCTAGATTTCTAACATTTGGTAAGAAAAACTTTACACATTTCGTTTTCTTGGCATTGAGAACTAGGTTATTTGTGGTAAACCAATCCGTAACCATTGATAGTGCACTGTTTACGTCATAAAAATCTTATTGTATATTCCTTTCTACTTAAAAGGTAAGAGAGTTATTATCAGCAAACAGTATAGAGGCACGAGGAACAGGATGTAAAGTTCACTCATACCTCTATAGAAAAGGGAGGATCCTCCGACCAGACGGGTGACGTGTCTTATGGGCAACTGCCCGATGATTGATGTCGGGAAGTTGTATAATTATGCTACTCGCGCGGTAAACTCTGCTTGCGCGATGCAGGATTTGCTTGACGTCAGTATGACGCGCAGCTCTCATGTGGCGATGTAGATACCGCTACAAGTCCAACGTCACAGATACCCTCTAAATAGAATGGTAAGTCATTGATATACAGTACACCTAACTGAACTGGTAGCCCGGAAGATTTCACACCATTAACATTACACATTGGTGCCTATTATATATATATACATTTATTACTCGTACGTTGAGAGTTTCGTTTTGAACACCGTAATTAATTAGTTTTTACGCAAAAGCGTGTCATGGTACACGCAATCAAAGGTTTTGTAGAGATCACAGAAAACTCCAATAGGGTTTTGCAAGTTCTCCCATGCGTTAAATATGTGTTTCAGCAGAGTAACACCCGCATCTGTAGTTGAACGACCCTGTGTAAAGCCATATTGTTCATCATGAATGCAGCTATTTAAATGAATATGTCTTAGCAATTGCTTGAGTTTTAACTTTTCAAATGTTTTACTAAATGCAGGTAAGATAGAAATAGGCCTAAACTTGGCAAAGTTATTTTTATAACCTGGTTTGAATAATGTTATGACTTTACTACTCTTCATGAGGGCAGGAACAAATCCTAAATCAACACATGTATTGAAAGTAACAGCTAGATAAACTAAGATAAGCTAACTAGGATAGGCTAAGATGCAAATAATATTACTCAAAGGTTTACTATTTTTGCCACAGTTATCACCAGTGTTTTTAACCTTGAGTGTGTAACTAACTACATCACACCTCGTGATGTAGTTAGTAACATATTCAAGGCTATATTATAATCCTCTCCAAATGTTGACATATATCATTGATAAATGATTTTATTTCTGTAAGTACACTTTTACACGTCAATCATATTTTAAAAACTAGATGAGGTCGGCGTTTCCTATCTGACTACTCTGAGAAGAAAGGCCGAAACAAACTCAGAGGTCACAGTCTCTTTTAAAGTCCAGACATAATCTTGGTCAGATCATGTGAAGACCATGTAGATTGCCGCATAAATTACTCAAGCTGCCAGATCGTGAAACTAACTAAGAAATAAAATAAAATAAAGTAATAAGCCACATAATCTTCACATTCACAATAATTAAAATAATATAATACTTGACAAAGTAAATACTCATGTCATTATAAAATCCATCAATGTCAATGTGTATACAATATGTAACAAAAACCCTGTTGTTCCTTTTAGGGACGTATACCTTTACCTACAAGCACAACATTGATGAAATTATAATTAAAAAAAAATGAGCATTGGTCAGTCGAGAGGTCAATATCAAATAACTATTAAAATCGGCACATTCAAAAAAATTTTTAGAGTATCTGATTTTACAAGTACATCTTTATTTCGCTAAATAGCCTACGTGATCGGCGGCTTTCTTTTTAAGTCGACAGAAGATGCCGCCAAAAGCTACCGCGGCGCACGGGCCCCGTGTCGGTACCACGTGCCTACCTACCCCGCCACCCCGCCGCCCTGCGAATCACTTTAGTCTCCCGCGCAACTTAGTTTTGAACGGATGTTATTGTTGACCTACGTAGTGAGTGACTTGTGATTTGTTTACGTAGTTAAATATTTGCCATGTCCTATTCTAACGTAGAATATTTTAATATTATATGTTGATGTGCACGCAGAGGCACGCAGGCTCTAACAAGAACGTTTTGCGAGTCTACCATTACCATCGGCGATTGCATTCTAACGTTTGCACGTACGTACAATACCGGAAGTGTGCACGGACGAGACCAACATCGAGCTGACGCAGGCAGACCGAGGACTCGAGACATTGACACCGAGGAGCAAGTGTTGGACTTGCAAGATCACCTGATCTGACGCCTTTAGATTCTTTTCTCTGGGGCAGTGTAAAGCAACAGCTGTTCAAAAAAACGTGCGATACGGAGTTCGAAATGCGTTCACAGATAGCGTACGTAGGCGTTGCAACAAATGTGTAGAGGTAGGTACAAGGTGGTCATAACGAACAGCATCTCTGAGCCGTCAAATAGACATCATAATGAATTAATGCATTCAAATAAACATAAGGTTTTATGTGCCCGACGCGGTGACTTTGTTTTTTTTAATGTAGTGAAGTGTTAAATGTACTTGTAACAATTACCAATTGTGCATAAAAATACCATGTAAACCTACATTTTCAAACATGAATTCGTTAAAGTGAAAAACAACAGCTGACAAGGTCACGAACTTGTGTAGCAAAATAGGTTAGGTAAGTGACGGCGGTGTACCGGCGCAGCGGCACCGATCAAAGAGAGTGGGCGGGAACGTTCTATTTTTTCTGGTTTCGCGTCATCGCTTCATGCAGAATTGCAGAGGTAAGAAATCAGTTAAACATTACAAATATTAAGAATTACATATTTATTTTAAAAAATTTTTTGATCAGTTTTTTATAAATGACTTGCTTTATTACGTATGTATACCGATTCTTAAAACGTAGGTAAAAGGAACAACAGGGTTTTTGTTACATATTATTGTATAAAAGTTCTAACATAATCTTTGAGGACCATGTAGATTGGTATCTGAAATGGTCTTCTGAGGAAAGAACCACGCAGATTAAGAGGACCTGTCCAGTCAGTGCATGCATTTGTCAGTAACCGTGCAGCTCAACTCAGAACTTTAGAAGCTCAACGATTCGACGAACAATACCAACGAAAGGATATTTGGGTAGGCCGCATGAACTACTTAAACTGCCAGATCATGATTAAAACTGAAACAATGACCCACATAGTCCTCACATTCACAATAATTAAAATAATAAATGGTACTTCTCAAGGTAAGTATTCAAGTCGTTCTGTTATAATAATTATTAATTATCAGTGTATGTAACAGAAAAAAAAAAACAACATTCAGTATGCAGAAAATTGGAGCAACTCAATCCCAAGCCTTTTTGTCCTCAATATAATCTTTAACGGTATAAAAGCCTTTCTGGCACAACTTACGTTTAATTAATGATTTGAATTGATTAAGGCTTAGATCTTGAACGTGGCTTGGAAGTTTATTATAAAAGCGTATACATTGACATCTGAACGAGCCACCTATTTTCTTGAGCCTTGTTGTAGGTACAACGAAGTTGTGTTTGTTCTCTTGTCATTACTCAATAACACACTTTAAGACCCAAATGTTGACGTCCCTAAGCACGCAACTCACACAATCTAAAGATTGATTTTATTGTATTATTATGTAGGTATTTCTTGCAACCTCTGCAATCTTATAACTTATGTATGTATTTTTATATTTCTGTTTGTATAGTTGTTACCACTTAATTTTTAAGCATTTCGTTTTTACCTTAGGCTATCACTGTATTTGAGAATGTTGGTTCACCTATTATTGGCAACTGTATAAGCCCTCAACTATTATCTACTGTTATTTGACGTTTTGTATACATAAGCTGTTGGTGTACCTTTATTATTAAATAAATAAAGCTAAATAAGCGACTACATGTAGGTACACTATTATGCAAAATGTTTTCAGCTTTAGATGGGGATGGATTTAAGAAGCGAGTCGTAGTTATAGGTATGTTGGCAAAAACTCAGTAAATGCTTCGGCTACGTCAGCTGTATTACTAGCTAATTAATTTGTTGTCGACCATAACCCATAATTGTTTTTCCTGTTTAACCGACTTACCCGTTTCATTGTTAATAATTTTCCAAGTGGTTTTTACTTTGTTATTGGAATGTTTTATTGCATCGCTTATTTTATTTTTTTTAAATATATTTTTGAGATACTCTAGGAAAGGAGTATCAAACCTGTATTTTTTTCAAACCATCTAACTCGTATAGTCTAGCTCTACTTTTATAAATACCTGGAGTAGCCCATTGGTTGAATCCAACGGAGGTGCCAATGGAGATGTCAATGGTTTTGGACTTGAATACAGATTGGTATTCTTTTTACACGACACCTAAAAGGGCTCCATAGATTTCATTAGGATTATCGTATTCTACTATCGATGGTTTAATTCTAAGAGCAATATTATTTTTAAGCTTGTTTCAGCGACTGTCTGTATGGCCTGTATTATATTTTTTATATATATATTTATGCGGTTTTTTATGTAATTGTGAAGTGTTATGGGATAGCGAACAATAATAAACGACTCGTGGTATGTGACTTGTATTACTACCTACCTCGGTACTTCCTTAATATAGATTACAGAAAACACGTTATATAACGGAGGACAAACTTGCAGAAACAGAACAGATTATTTGACACAAAGGTAATTAAATTGAGAGCTAATAGAAGGCGATATTCAGGCTAGAGGTTGGAGCGGAATAAGAGACGCGCGTTCGATTCGCAGGACCTTATATACCATTAGTTTTGGTCAACTGGCAAGGTCGACTCTTAGGTCGTTTGCTTCTACGAGTAGGTACGATAAAATGCAACGTGTGTTTCATTTTACTGTCGAACGCACGTTCCGTTTTCTCAATGATATTTGTACATGACTCAATTAACGATGTGCAGTGTAAATAATTTTTTGTTTAGTTAAATATGTTATTTAAGATATTGCGTGTGTTTTAAACCAATTGTTTTTGTAACCTACATTTACTACTTATTGTAACAAAGGTATATAATATCAATAAAGTTACAATATTTTAAATATAGTAAATAAGTAATAGTGGTCATATGTAATTTGTTTGTCAATGTAAGCAATAGATAATTATTGTAATCCTCGTTTGTTGTCTATGACGAAACGAAACATCAATGTGACAGTTGACATGACAAACAAAGATTATTATAAGAATGAGGGTAAGCCATGTGTAGTGTCGCAATTAGTTTTTAGGGATAAATAATAAGCCAGCAGTGGTAATCACTACAATGGCATAGGGAAACTGGATAATAATGCACAGTGATCAGACGTTAAGTCAATTATCATGGTTTAGTAGCCTCAACATTGAGATGCGGAATTATATTTTGGGGGAATGCCACGGGTAAAGAAATGTTATTTAAGTGCCAAAAGAGGTGCATTAGAGCTATTTACAATTTAAAGACAACAGATAGCCGCAAATCGTGTTTTAAAAATACAAAAACATTAACGATGCCCTCGCTGTATATATATGAAACGTCTATGTTGATCAAAAAAATTACATTTTGCTCGAGTAGCGCCGTTGTGATAGGTTACAAACAGTTGGAAATAGTATTTTTGTAATGGCACCAAGGGTCTAGATTACCAAAATGTATAAGGAGTGAAGATAGTATCCGCAAATTCAAAAGTAAATTGTATTTATTTTTATTAGATAAGACGTACTACTCCATAGAAGAATTTTTAAATGATAAAATATGACATTGCTAACCTTTTAATGCATTACCTTTGACAATCATGCATGTAACAATAAATTATAATTGATTAATTGCCTAGTAACAGTACCATTAATTGAAATTATTTACAATATGATAAAGTGGATTAATGTTCGTCTTTTGATTTAATTGACATTGTTTACTCGAACATGACTTTTTATTGTATATTCTGACTTATTACTAAAAAATGAATTTTGTACACCAATTTTATTGGTAAGACATAGAGCTCGACTAAATTGTATACATAAGACCTTTATTGTAATAGCTATGTTCACAAATAAAGTTTGATTGATTGACACTCATTTATTTTTGGTATCGTAATCTCTAAATCAATACACGTCGACGCTGATGCCCTGATCCTAGTAGGTTCAAAAATCAAGTTAATTAAATTATAAGACCTAAACATATTGAGAAGTCTAATACTAAATGGAGTAACATCTAAAATATTAATATTAAAATCGCCACATAAAGTTATACTTTTATTACTTGATTTGAACTAATGAAATGAATCCTCCATTACCGATTCAAAACAAATAAAACCCCCAGAGCGGGATACAAACTTTGCCATTGTAACACCTTTTAACATTGAGGAATGCAAATAAAGATATGAATATGAGCTTCAACACCCCCTAATCCCCCTTTAGGGGGTAATCAAAATGAGCATGCCAAAATGGCGGCGCCCCTCTTTGAGGAGAGGCACCACGGCGTCCTCACCGGACACGGTTGTTTCGGGAGGTTCCTGTTCCGTATAAGGCGGGAGGAAACGCCCGGGTATCACCATTGCGTGGATCGCCCGGAGGACACGGTGGAGCATACGGTGGAAGTCTGCCCGCCTTGGGCGGAGCACCGCCGTGTAATCGTGGAGGCGATTGGCGGTGGCGATCTCTCGCGTCCGGCCCTGGTCCAGTCCAAAGAACGAAGCGAGAGGGCTTGGAAAGCCGTCACCTACTTCTGCGAAGCGGTAATGCTCGTGAAGGAGGAGGTGGAACACGTGAGGGAGAGGCAAAATTCGCGCCTTCACGCCCCTAGCCGCCGCAGGAGAGGCCCTGGGCGTCGGGAATCACAAGCCGATTCAATTGATTGAACCCAAAGTCTCCCCTTTTATTTTATTTTTTAAACATTGAAAATTTGTCAGTACTAAGCTCAAATCATCATTTTGAACTTTCGAATAAATTCTAAGTAAGTTCTGCAATTTCTAGATAAACCATAATTTTTAGGGTGTTAGATTAGACTATGCTTATTAGTTATCACAAAAAAACTGAACCAGAAATGTTCAACAGAACGAGAAAAAAATCGAAAACTGATGTTAGGTGAAAATTACGAAAAAAATCATTAAAAAAATTCTATCTCGAAAACTACGAAAAATCGTAGAACATACATGGGGGTGATTCGGATACTCCTCATCATAAAGTAACTAAATTTTAAGTTTGAACGTCAACTCCCCGGCCACCCTGTATATAACTAACTTGTACCCGCGACTGTGTCCGCGTGAAATTTCTTGTTCCCACGACCCGCTACGTCACATCGCATCGCCCGCCCGCGTTTACTTCGTTTTCGCTCAGCGTTCTTTCTGCCTTTTTTCCCTTTGCTCGGCTCCTAGGGGTCGTAGCGTGATATTAAATAGCTTATTACTAAAATAATAATACTATAAGAACCAAAGGAAAGAACTAACATGAATAAAATAATTGACAGTATTAACTTAAATCTCTGCTCGATTGACATAATAATAAAATGTCAGACCAAAACAATGTTAAACCAATAATACAAAGTTAAATCAATAATACAGTGTCAAACCAATAGTACAATGTCAACCCAATAATATAATATCAAACAAATAATAAGATGTCAAATAAATAATAAAATGTCAAACAAATAATAAGCTGTCAAAAACTATTACAGGGATGAGTAAATCTAAATCATATTATTGCAAGGAACGACATTTTAATTTATTGTGAGTTAATTGAAGCAATCTGTAAAATCTAAACTTTATTACTGTATTCCACCCCAAAAGAACTGATTTTTGAATTTCGTACTTTTTACTTTTGTTTTCAATATTTGAATCCAGTTTTGGGGTGTTTTGGGATCTACCTCCTAGTGGTCCACCCCGGGCAACGGCACCACAGACTTGCCTGTGGTACGGCTGAACGATCCCACTTAGCGGTGGTAGACTCCGCAAGGGGCCGCCTGGCTCACGACCACCATCCCACCGGAGTCCGGCTCCAAGCAGCTTGCTGTGTTCCGTCGGTGTGTGGGAGTGCCATTGCCTTTGGGGGAGAAGAAGATGGTCAGTTGCTCTATTCAGAACCGGTTTTGGTCTCTGCACTTAACTTGCCGGGTAACTCCTCTTAGAGGGTAGCGGGATCATAAGCATGGTGCCAGCCGTTGACCGACCGCAGTCAGTAGGGGGCCCAAGTAGCACTCCAGCCACGTGCCAAAGGCTGCCCCGTCAACTCGCGAAAAATCCCGGTATGCTCCATCGTGCCAGCCGGCGACTGGATGGGAGGGCCCGGTGGCCATATTTGGGGGGGTTTGGGCGTCCCCGCACTGTCAAAATGAGTTCCCCATAAGTTTGGTGAGCTCTAGTGGCCAACTTGGTTCATTGAGCAGCGCCTCGACAATTCGACTTTTTTCCGAACAACACTACTTAAAATGATGACCAAAGTAAAGAAAATAGGGTTACACAACGGCTGCACTTCCTCCAACTAAAAGTGCATCATATCAACATCAGAGCGTTGCACTTCAATCTCGATCCGATCTATCACCACCTTGAGACCGAGAAGCTGCACCTGTTTTTCCTAACGGAGACGAAGATAGCAACCCCGTCGGCCGTGGCGTACCTCAACTACTCTTGAACACAAGTTCAAGAAGCAAGCTGGGGTCTGTGCGTACGTCCGCGATGACATTTGTTGTCGTCGTCTCCGTTGCTTTGAGGCGGTGACCAGGAGGCCACAGCGCTCTTTAATTTCCTCGTGGAGTCGACTGACGTAGCCCAGCAACGATACCCAACAGCGAAGCTTATTTTTCTGGGGGACTTCAACGCCCATCATAAGGAGTGGTTGTTCCCGTATCAGAAGACTGACCATGCCGGGTTGGAGGCCCGTAAGTTTGCTTTAACGCTATATATTACCCGGATGGTGAATGTGGCAACGCGGGTACCGGATGTTGACGGCCATACACCCAATTGCTTGGACCTTCTGCTGGCAACTGATCCAGACAGTCATTCAGTTTCGGTCTCAGCCCGGAACGTCTGACCACTGTCTTGTGAAATCCATATCGACCTGCTCTCCTCCAGATGAGAGACCCAGAGGCACGAGGCGAGTATGGCGTTACGAGTCAGCAGACTAGGATGAGATGCGGCACATTTTTGCATCTTATCCTTGGCGGCAGGTGTGCTTCTCCTCGGGTGACCTCTCGTGCTGTGCTGACGTGGTTGCGGACGTGATTTGGCAGGGGATGAGGTATTTTATTCCATTCTCCGACATCCCGCTAGGTCACAAATCCCGGCCTTGGTATAATGCAGAATGCGCCCACGCTGAGGCCCAAAAAGAGTCTGCTTACCAAGCCTGAGTCAAGGCCCGCGACCGTGACCCGCGACCGCGACCGAAGAGTATTGTGCAGTCTAGACGTGAACAAGGCCAGCGGACCTGACGGCATTCCAGCGACAGTGTTGAGGCAGTGTGCACTTGAATTGTCTCCTGTGTTGACACGCTTGTTCCGCCTCTCTCTTGATAAAAGAACGGTACCATAATCCTGGAAGCTTGCAAATTTGCAACCAGTGCCCAAAAAGGGCGACCGTGCAGACCCTGCCCATTACTGAACAGTAAGTTGCTGACCTACCTCGAAGACAATGATCTCCTCAGTGACCGTCAATATGGCTTTCGCCGGGGACGGTCAACTGGCGATCTTCTTGTGTATGTCACGTACTGCTGGGGAGAGGCCATCGAGAAACATGGCGAAGCACTTGCTGTATCGCTTGATATCTCGAAGGCCTTCGACAGGGTCTGGCACGCTGGTCTTCTCAGCAAGCTTCCTGTTTATGTATGTTTGATATCAGACTTCCTTAGTGAACGGTCGATCAGAGTATTCGTTGACGGTTGCTCCTCTGACCTTACGGATATTGATGCCGCAGCTCCTCAGGGGTTTGTTCTCTCTGCAACTCCTATCCTGCTGCACATCAATGACCTACTTCAGTCTGGTATTGTTGAATACGCAGATGACAGTACTGTTCTGATCTGTGCAGTGTGCAGTGATCCTGCATGGAGTATTGCAGCCACCTTTGGGATGGCTCAGCAAAATACCAACGTGCCGCGCTTGACTCGGTGGAACACAGAGCTAAAAGGCTCATTGGCGACGTAAAACGGATGGATGCCAAGCTTCACAGCTTGGCTCATCGCCGCAAGGTCGCCTGCTTGTCGATCTTCTACAGATTGTACTTCGGTAAGTGTGCCCAAGAACTCCACGACCTCATACCACCCTTCTTCCATCGGTCATCTAGACGCACTGCAACGTATCATCCTTACCTAGTTGCTATTCTACTAATTCGCTCTAAGCGTTTGCAAATGTATTTTGTTATGCGCACAGTAAAAGAGTGGAAATCTCTACCTGCGTCTGTGTTTCCGAACGCTTACAACCCTAATCTCTCTCAAAAATCTCAAAGTGAGATTGAACAGGCTTCTTCTGGGTAAGCTCACTCCATCGTCGACTCTGTTTCTGTCACCACCGACCTAGACTAAAGTCAAGAGCGACACATCTTTAATTTAAAAAAAAATTATTCCGATAGCGCCTTTATTACTAGCTTTGACACCCTCTAAATGTATCCTCTGTGAAAAGGTTTAAAAAAAACGAAAAGTGCCAATCTTTATTATTTACTGAGGAAAATATTGCCAATTTTGAAGTTTATTAACCAAAGGAATAGGAGTTTTCATATAAACTGTATCCAGTATCTTTTCACTCTACAGGGGTGGAATTTCGAAAAATCGTTTGGGATGTTTCCATAACTTAAAGTAAAAATTATTCAATCCTTTCCATTTTTGAGTGAATCAAGCGACGCAATAAAATTCTGCCCTTAAAAATGTAATAACCCCCTTCAGGGGACGACTTTAGAAAAACGTAACGGTTATGATACACGTTATGGTTAATGTTTAGTCATAAGTACAAGAACTTAGTTTCAAGTTAATCGGACCGCACGTTAAAATTTTTCTATACAAGCTTTGACACCCCCTAATCCCCTTTTAGGGGGTGTTTAGTTCAGTGAATTAAAAAATAAAAATCATTATAATGTACTTAGATAATTATGTATTTATGCTAATTTTCAAGTTTATTAACTCTAGGAATAAGATTTTCATACCAACAAAATCCTCCCTTTTAATCCCGGTAAAGGTCGAATTTCCAAAAAGCCCTTCTTAGCGGATGCCTACGTCATAATAAATATCTATGAGCCAAATTTCAGCCCAATCCGTTCAGTGGTTTGAGCTGTGTGTTGATAGTAGTAGTCACGGTTTCCTTTTATATAATATAATAATATATTGTTGTTGTTAGATAGATTGCCAAAAAATGCGCTTCAGGGAGACCAGCCCGCCAGTGATCAGGCTGTACGAGTATGTACTGGTGGAGACCTGCCAGGTCGGACTTGTATTACCCTTCCGCAAGTACCTCCCTAAGTAACGTACATCTGCTATAATATTACAAGTGCGCGTTATACATGAATGTGTGTATCCGAGCTTACACAGCGGGCATTCGGTTAACTACTTTTTATTCCACTTTGTTTAGACAATAACGATAAAAGCGGCGTTTACGTTGCGAGCTTTATGAAACATAAACTGTTATTTATTCGGCGCTCCACGCCGCTCATAAATTAATTAGTCGCTGCGCCGCCGCCACTCCGCGTCTTACTTATTTACGTAGTGGCGCCGCCCGCGAGCCTGCTACAACTTTACAAGTGAGAGTTTACGGCGCTGATTTACGAGCCAATATCTTAGGCCGCGTGGCCCTGCATGCACAAAAAGGCACTTTGTCGGCGATACCGCGCCCTCCCTGCACCTCCGCATCGCGGCGCCTTCTACGATTATTCTCTGGGTAACACTTGAGTATACATCACGCATCGCCTTCACTAGGTTGAGGACCACTGTGAGCTCCATGGCATTCAGTCAGTGGCTGTGACGAGCACACAACTGAGCTGGTACTGCGCGCCTGTGTCGCAATATTAGATAGCCCAGCCGGCTCTTTGGGGGCAACTGATTTATTTACGATAATGTCTTACGTTATCAATGTGATTGCGTCGCGACCCCTGCGCTGCCTCTTCATTATGCCCAATTATCTAAACGACACACGTACATTTATTTCCGAAACATTAATTACTACAAGTTATTTATTTCTCCGATAACTTATACAACCGAGTTATTCCTTTGTAAGGACAGCATACAAATTATTTTATTTACATGCGTGTCTGAAAGTGGCAGTCATTCGGAAATGCACGGGTCGAGCGCGGGCGGCCGCAGCTTTCAAACCATTGGCACTTCCAGTCTACAAGTGTCGTCCGTGTGTGAAAGAAACAAGAACGCATAATATATCGTGAACTAAAATTGAACAACTTTTGTAATGTGTGCTGAAATAATCCAAACGATATAGGTACTACGTTATAATAATAATAATAATATGGGACAACATCCACACAAGGTCTTCAGGTCCCGAACTAGGCAGAGCCTGTACTACGGTAACCTGATGACTGATATACATACTTATATACATATACACACCCAGACACAGGTCAAACAGACATGTTCATGCACACAAATGTTTGACTTGTCCGGGGATCGAACCCGGAACCAGCGGCTCAGAAGGCAGGGTCGCTACCAACTGCGCCAACCGGTCAGTCGGTCGGTTATGCAGCCGTCATTCAAATAATGCAGGTACTACGTTATGCAGCCGGCTTCCAAATAATGTAGGTACTACGTTATGCTGCCGTCTTCCAAATAATGTAGGTACTACTTTATGCAGCCGTCTTCCAAGTAAGGTAGGTACTGCGTTATGCTGCCGTCTTCCAAATAATGTAGGTACTACTTCATGCAGCCGTCTTCCAAATAATGTAGGTACTACGTTATGCTGCCGTCTTCCAAATAATGTAGGTATTGCGTTATGCTGCCGTCTTCCAAATAATGTAGGTACCACTTCATGCAGCCGTCTTCCAAATAATGTAGGTACTGCGTTATGCTGCCGTCTTCCAAATAATGTAGGTACTACTTTATGCAGCCGTCTTCCAAATAATGTAGGTACTACGTTATGCAGCCGTCTTCCAAATAATGTAGTACTACATTATGCAGCCGTTTCCAAATAATGTAGGTACTACGTTATGCAGCCGTCTTCCAAAGAATGTAGGTACTACTTTATGCAGCCGTCTTCCGAATAATGTAAGTACTACTTTATGCAGCCGTCTTCCAAATAATGTAGGTACTGCGTTATGCTGCCGTCTTCCAAATAATGTAGGTACTACTTTATGCAGCCGTCTTCCAAATAATGTAGGTACTACGTTATGCTGCCGTCTTCCAAATAATGTAGGTACTGCGTTATGCTGCCGTCTTCCAAATAATGTAGGTACTACATTATGCAGCCGTTTCCAAATAATGTAGGTACTACATTATATAGCAGTCTTCCAAACACTCGAACATCGGACGAGATTAGTGACGCTGTCTTAGTATGCCTTGGATTGATTGTAGACAGCTCAGATGTAGAAATAGCTCAGGAATTCGAAAACTTTTTTGGTAATATTCCCCTGAAAACAACTGAAGCTTTAAATTCCTCGCCCGCGCTTTCTGCTGCCTTACTTAGAATTAATGTAAAGGCATGCCCTTTGGAGTTTAGGTTTCAGCATACAAACCCCCAGGCTGTTGTAAAAGCCTTTAAAGATCTTAAAATTTAATCCACTGAAGATCGCTGGGGAATGTCTGTCAAAGTCTGTAGATCTATTATCGAAACCATTGCGCCCTATTAAGCATTCATATTTAACACCAGTGTAGACCAAAGAGTCTTACCGGATCTCATGAAACATAGTTAAATAGTTCCTTTGTTCAAATCCGGTGATAGTAAAGAACCCATCAATTATAGGCCTGTGTCAATTCTGCCAGTTCTCAGTAAGGTGTTTGAAAAGTTGAAGCTCAATCAAATGTTACGTCACTATAAAAATTCCATCTTTCATGAACACTAGTACGTTTTCACCAAAGACCCTTGTACCACTGACGCTGATGTCACCCTAATAAAGAAGATTTTTAACGCCTGTGAAGAAGCACAAGATGCCATTGGAATCTTTTGCGAACTCTCTAAGGCGTTCGATTGCGTAAACCATCAGACACTTCTGCTGAAACTAGAGCAATACGGGATTAGAAATACAGCTCTTGATTTATTAAGATCATACCTAAAAGATAGCAAGGTTACAGTTCAAGTAAACTGCATAAAATTGTAAGGGTCTGAAATGGCAATGGGCATTCCTCAGGGTTCGATATTGGGTCCATTCCTCTTTTTAGTTTATATAAATGATTTACCCCAATTACTTCAAAATCAACCGAAGATGGCGTTATTTGCAGATGACACATCATTAATCTTTAAGATAGACCGACGGTCACAAAATCTTGACGACGTGAATAGCTCTATTCTTCGGGTCCAAGATTGGTTTACGGTAAATAATTTGGTACTAAATGGAAGAAAAACAACAGCATTAAATTTAAATGACCAAATGTTAGAAGTAGCGAATGTGACGTCATATTGAATGGGGAAAAACTAGAATTTATTAATCACACGGTTTTCTTAGGAATCGCACTAGACGAGAAATTACAATGGGGACCTCATATAACATCTCTTGCGGGGCGGCTAAGCTCGGCCGCTTATACTGTTAGAAAGATAAGACAGTTAACAGATGTAGAAACTGCGCGTGTGGTCTATTTTAGCTACTTCGACAGCATTATGTCGTATGGCATTTTACTGCGGGGTCGGGCTGCTGACATTGAATCCATCTTTATTTTGTAAAAGACAGCTGTCAGATCCATTTATAATCTACGTCACCGCGAATCTCTCAGGGAACTATTTAAAAAGATTAATATTATGACGGTACCTTGCCAATTCATTTATGACAATATTATGTATGTAAGAAAAAATCTGCATCTTTTTAATATAATAAGTGATAGACATAATTTTAATAGAAATAAAGCTAAAATAGATCAACCATTTTTCAGATTAGCTAAAGTACTAAAGTACATAGTATACATCTTTTATGGGGTAGAAAGAAAGAAGAAAGAAAAAATGTTTATTCTGCACAAACAAAACGCACATTACAAATAAAAAAAAAGAATAAAAAAAAAGACAAGTATACACACCCAACGTTGTCAAAAGCCTCATATTCAAGCATACATATTGCCGACAATTTTTTCCATTGCTTGATGTGTCAGTGCCAGAGACCAAAGACTAACTACTGCACCGCGCGCGTACTGCGCTGCTGCGTACTGTGTTACTAAAGACCAAGAGAGGACATGAACTAAAAGATCTATATAAATTATACATTATGGAAATATCATACGATTCTATACAGAAATAAAAAAATATACATGTTTCTTTCTAACTTATGCAATTCTGCAAGTGTCAAAAAGAGAAAACCGTATTTTGTCAGTTTTCTAAAATTGCAATATTGAAGTATGACGTCACGGAAGCCCTGCCCATCGGCCGGTTCGCCATTTTAGTTTCTGGTTTTGAGTACTTCTCAGAGTGTACATGAAGTGTCATTTGGTGTTATCGTGCGACTAAATATTAAGTTTTTTTACATTTTAAGAACATTTTGAGTGCTGTAAATTTGACTGAGGCTGTCTGTGATAGAGGAAACCATGCCTAAGTGTTGTGTGAGGGGCTGTGGCTCGAATTACAGTAAAAAAGCGCCTTTGATATCCCTGCACAAGTAAGTCGAAAGAATTCATAGATTATTATGTTTCCTATATAAATTTATACCAATTTCTAGTCTCAATTCATGTTTATTACTGTTCAGTCATAGATTATTGCCTATTCATAGTCTTTCGAACGATATATTTCCTTATTTTGGTTTTGCTTACTACGTATTTTTATTGACAAATATAGTGTTGTGATTGTGTAATTTGCACAACGAATCGATTTTGCATCGATAAAAACCAAATTTCGTTTGAATATTTAGCATGAAAGAATATACACATTTATGTTAGTTTGCGTGTTTTGTTTGTGTTTTTAGGTTACCAAAAATGATAAACTTAAAAGTAAGTGGCTTGAATCATTGGGTCAAGAAAATATCGACTCCAGCCAGGAAAAAGTATTTGTTTGTTCACTACATTTTGAAGAGTCTTGTATTAATAGAAGTCTTGATATAGTGAGACTTCACGACAATGCAATACCGACAAGGCTCCCTAAGGTAAATTATCACATTTTCATTGTAAGCCTACATTTACCCATATATTCGAAAATAATGTTGGAGCTGATGAAGATTGTACAACCTATCTTTGCATTGTATAAATTCAATCTCTTAGTATTGTATAATTGCATAGCACATGTGTGAGCACTATGTACCCACTATAAAGGTTACTGGGTTCGTCTTTCATTGACTTGAATGTGCCCTGGCGGCTGAGAGTATGTCATGCTCACTCAAATGTGTCGCTGGTGGTGGCGTGTGTATTGGATCATTGAGTTCCCTTCAAAATGGTTGAGCTGAATGGTGCTGATCCATACGTCATGTTCGTGAACGGGCGCCGTCAGTAGGCACTGGTCATTTCTTAGCTGCCACGGCTTATTTTAATTCCATAATTGTTTTTATCTTTTTATTACGGACGCTTTTAACGTGCACGTGTTTCTACATCGTTCTCACATGTATAATTACAACATGAATGATGTAACCACTTTTTTGTAACAATATTTTGATTTAAAAGAGTGTCCATGGAGTTTCTTGCCCGTTCTTCTCTATACGAAACAACCTTTTGGAAGGGGCGACTAGAATCAATTCTATTTTAATGTAAATGTTGACGTTTAAAAGTGCTTTTATGTGCATATTTGAAATAAATGCTTTGACTTTGTCAGAATAGCCATCTGTGAAGACGAATGTATGATAAAGATGACAAGAATGAATAGCTGTAAGGCCGTGGCTGAGTGGGCACTCGTCCAGGTGTTATTATTGCCACGTGTTTGTGGCGGAGTCCGGTGCGGTGCGGCAGCATTCATACCTAGTATTGTGTCGCGACGTTTGTTAAAAAACTTCTAATTATATTATCAGTGAAAATCTGTAGCTTCAGAACATAGATATTTCATAACTACAAGCTTTTAAAGGTGAACCTTTATTGAGACAGGTTTAAACCGCAAAAAAGTTTCAATAAAGTGAATTACGTGCGGGCGAGGAGGGACACGCCATTTAGAAAAACCACCCGTTTTTCTGAATGGCGTGTCCCTCCCCGCCCCCGCGCGCCCCGCACCCTACGGCCAGGTGAGCCGCAAGCAAAGCGATTAACTCAAAGAAGAAAGTTTTAATGCAGCTTTTTTCCGGCAGTAGTACTCAGTGCTCAGCGGCAGTGGCGCCCGCGCCACTCACACTCGGCTCTGAGTAATGACTGAGTACGACAAGCCACGCTGCCGTCTTTATGGCCTCGTAATCACAAAACAAAATAATCTGATTAGCTGGCTCAACTAATGGGTTTGTTACACGCAGAGTTACCTTCTACAATACGAACACTATCTTGCGTGCCTGAGAATATTAACGAACGCAACTTTATACCAAACGTAAGTTCATTAGTGTTCCGTTCCGACGCAAAATAACTCTGCGTTTTCTGCTTCAGGTCTGTCATGGTCATAGTAAAAGCTCGTCAGCTAGCACCATAGCAGCGGGGCGGGCTAGCTGACCTATTAATGGCAACTTACAGATGCAAATACCCATGTACTTGTAAGGCCACGCTATTTGCATACGATGCATGTTGCATTCGTAGCCTAAGCCAGTAGGCTCTGTGCCGTGGTTAGGAGCAGTATTGTACCCCTTCAGTTGTGAAAGTGTTATAATAAACAATATTACAGTGGATCTTTGTTTCATTTATCTCACACGACAGAGCCTACTCCACATACTAATGTAACTGTGAATTGACAAGTGTGTTCGGTAAAGTTGGAGTCGCCGCCAGCCGAACACTTTTAATTGCTCATTAGTTCATTACCATCGGCGTTCAAAGCTCGCCAACTTTAGCTGCCACCACTCCCCGCACCTCGCTCCCCGCACTCCGCACCCCGCGCCTTGCACTTGACTTATTTCCAGATGCAGTTGAACAGACATAACTTATAACTTACAAGTAACAGTGAACTTTTTGAATATTTAATTAGTTTCGCAAGCGACGCAGGAAGCATTTGGCATTTGCGCGTCTGAGAGGTTATAGTTTTAATGAGTTTTGTGGTTCGTAAGTATTTAGTATATTTATTATTTAAGTTGGTACCTTTACATACAATGGCACCGATTTGTTTAAAGTTATTTCGTCGGCGGTGTGGTATGTACCTATGTTACAACTACGAACTTAAGAAAGAGAAATGTGCTTCTAAGATAAAGGAGCCGGAGTGGCAGTCGGCACACTATGTCACAGTGCCGCGACACAACGATCCTTTCCTTTCCTTTCAATTAAAGCACCTGCCATCTAATCTCTTCACCACCCTTGGTTGACTGGTAGAGAATGCCTAAGGCATTAAGTCCGCCTTCGTACCTTTTGTGCGAAAAGTTTAAATAAATAAATAAATAAACGAGCTGGAGCAAGTGTACATATTGCATTACGTGTCCGCGGCACGCACCGCACCACGCTGCACCGCGACGGACCGCGACGCGCCGCGCGTGACTCGGGTTGCGGATCAAAGTATTTGTCGGGAAGTTAGCAACTCTAGTGAAAAGTGTAGTGTGTGTGTTACGCCAGTGGAATTTTGTCGCTTTTCAGGATTTTGACTTGACAGATAATTAGTACCTCATGTCGTGTAAATGTGCCCGAAATTTATAATTTGTACGTCCAGCTGATCCGAAGATATTCACGAAAAACAGATGCCGCTGGAGTAACGTTACCACAGCAGCATGTTTTTTTCCTGGTTGTCGTAGCTAAATACAAACTAGCTACTTAGATTAATTTGTGCATCAATGTGCCCAAAAAATAAAATTTGTGCGTCTTGACCTTGAGGTTTTAGAGTTATTCAAGATGCCGCTGGGGTAACGTTTAGCAAAATGCTATATCTCTTAAACGGCATGACATAAAACTACGAATTTTTTTACTACAATGGGTCTTAATTTGTGCTTAATTTGTATAATTTTATTTAATTGAGGCCGTTGGAAAATTAGGCGAAAATCACACGATTAACCGAACAAATTCAAATGACTACATAAAAGCGGCCGCACAGTACATTGTGCCAACCTTCTTAAATTTGTAGTACAACATTTCGCTTTTTACAACAGTCTTGCACAAAAGTGTTACTTATAATATATTGTTTTGTAAAACACGTAAGTACACACAGTGTGTAAGCCCTAATATTATTGAGAATTTGCAAACCTATAAACTCTCAGTCAAATGTTAGTACTGCAATATATTATAGTAAAGATCACTAGGTTTATTTAATGAGAAAGTGTATTTTTATTGCCAAAAAATAAAAGTAAATACCATTATTTTGTTTTGAATTGAAATAAAAAACATAGCATGATTGATACCTCTGTGAAATGTTTTATTATTTAGGTAATAAAATATTTTTTTATTAATCAAATTGAGGCAAATGGATATCTATATTGTCTATCTCAGTCAATTCGACAATCGGAACTAGCACACTCGTACATAAAATATATCTATCCTACTCCGTCAGAACGGCCGGAATAGTAAAACATTGCGTGGGGCCCAGTGCTGGTCGTTGCTTGATTCTATGTTGCCATACAGAATGTTTTTTGCAAACATTCTTCAATGAAAAGCAATGGTACCAACATTATTTTGATCAAGTTTATAACCTTACACTGACCTGCAAATTGCAAAAACGCAAGAAAATTCGAATTTCGCGGTTTACCACAGCACAGTCACCTTGTAGAAGATCACTTTGATTCCTACTTTGAAAAAAAATGTTCATAAATAAAACTGTGTTTAGCCTTAAGTCAAACATCTATAATTGTGATACCCACTTTTATCATATAGTTTATGTAATATAATAAATAATAATAATAATTTATTCAAAAATATAAGGACTAACGATAAATTCAGTTTTTCTTAAATCTATGTCAAGTTCACCTATGATTTGTGCCTGAACTAGGTAATCCTGTGTTTCAGGCGATTGGAGGTAACATTAATTGATTAAATAATCACATAATTATCATATATATCTTATTGGTACTTATCATGTAAAAAGGTGTATAAAATTATATAATATGAACAATATTTATTTTAACACAAGTAATAACTTCTCTGTATCTTCATAGGGGGTCCATATTGGCTCAACTAAAGTTCTTTACCCAAAATTGTTCTTCCTAACGATTTGTAATCCGAATGATCACTCTTCCTAAAATTTTTCATCCTAAAGTTTTCATTCATACTATTTGTAGTGCTACCGGCGATGTTCATAACACTCATGTTTCCGAAAATTGTAATTAATAATATCATTAATGTAAATATATTTAAACTCCTACTGTTTTTTATCATAATGCTTTTATCCCTAAACATAATTACCATAATATTTTCACTCATACTCAGAAAGAAACATTTACCAAGTGAAAAAATATATGTGGGTAGAAGATGATATTTATAGTTTTAGGTTTTTTTTCTGTGCATGGTTGATGGTGGGCTAGGTCGACGGAGCCCCGCTTCGCGGGGCTCCTACTTCTGTGTGGTTTATAAAAAAATAACCACGAAGGGGATGGCGGGGTCTATTCGCTCGCTTCGCTCGCTCACACGACCCCGCCATCCCCTTGTAACCTAACCTGTCCGAGTCGGGGTGCCCTAAAGTCCCAATTGCATCCAATTTCTCTTGATATAAACAACCGTTACACACCCGATGTCGATGGCAAATTATGTTATGGCATATCATAATTATGGCATGTGATAAATTAGGGCTTACAATGATTAATGTATATAATACTGATTATTATGAATAAAAAGAAATCTAAACAAAAAAGATATGACTTTGAATAATAGTATAAAAGATGTTTATGTTGAGAAAATATAGGGAAACAAATAAAAGTATAATAGATGTTTATTGCTACTGACATTATGAAGTTGAATGCTTCGGAATTATGAACATTAGAGACAGAGTAGTTAGGAATTGTGATTGTTAGGATGAAAAATGTTAGGAAGAACATTTTCGGATTTCCAATTATCGGAGTTGAAAATGTAGGTGAACTTTGGCGCACCCCTTCATAGGACATAGTTTGAAGAGTGTACAACGTCCCAAAAATATCTCGCATAGAAATAAAACCAACGTCCAGAGTAAGACAATTTATTAGAAAGGTACCGTTGAGGTCATGCCTCGCAGGAGAATCTCAACACCGCGATTTACAATAGTGACGTTTTGGTACAACGCCATCTGTTAACGAATACCGGTACCAAGCAAATGACAAATGTTGACTTGAGTATAAGATTTGTCTGTAGTAATTATTTAAACATTAGACATTTCGCCCACCATGGACGGCTCTGTCCATCAACCTTAGCATGACAATATAAACTTAAATTAATGATTGGTGGTTTGGCTATCCACTATACTCTAAACATAGTCTTATATTATCTACGATACAAATTCATGACTTATGTAAATAAAATTAAGCAACAGTAAAAAAAAACAAAAATACAAGTAAATGACTTATGTAAGTAAATTAAACAACAGAAAAACAAAAAAATACAAGTTCGTTCAAGTAGCTTCACGAGTGTATATTGTGTAAAAACAAAAAAAAACTATATATAAAACTCATCATTATGATGATAAACAATAACTAAGTGCTCACAGGTAAAATAATTAATTTAGACACAGGTCTTTTAATCTCATTATTTTTACACCGTATGGTTACTACGCGAGTAATGTTGTCCAAACCTGGATGTTTATCTGCAATAACCCCGTATAGCCATCTAGCGGGTGGAAGATTGTCTTCCCTCACCAGAACCACGTCTCCGATCTCAGGTTCAGGCTTACAATCTGCCCATTTAAATCGATGCTGCAATTGAGTTAAATACTCTAATGACCACCTACGCCAGAAATTTTGAAGCATATTTTGCGTAAGATGCCACCGCTTCAGATTGCTGATGGATGAATTTTCATAATTTGCGTCAGGTACAGTTACCAGAGGTTCACCCACGAGAAAGTGGCCAGGCGTCAAAGGACACGAGTCCTCTGGATTGTTAGAAAGCTGAGAGATCGGCCTCGAGTTCAGGCAGGCCTCAATTTGAGCCAGCACAGTTGTCATTTCTTCAAATGTCAATGTACTGGTGCCTATAATTCTTTTTAAATGGTGCTTCGTGGACTTGACACCAGCCTCCCACAATCCTCCAAAGTTTGGAGCATGAGGAGGTATGAAATGCCAAGTCGTACCATTCATAGATAGGAAATCAGCTATTTCCGAAGCTACCATGGACCTTTCAGCGTTGAATAGCTGTCTCAATTCCCTTGCACTGCCAACAAATGTGGTCCCATTATCACTCCACAAGTCCAATACTCGGCCACGTCTGGCTACGAAACGCTTAAAAGACGCAAGAAAACTCTGAGAAGTCATGTCACTGACAACCTCGAGATGAATAGCCCGAGTGGACATGCAAACAAACAAGCAAACATAACCTTTACTGGAGTGATGACCACGACCTTTAGAGGTTCGGATGCTTATTGGACCCGCGTAATCTACGCCACTGCATTGGAACGGCCTTTGAGAAGATACCCTAGCCTTCGGTAACTGGCCCATCATTTGTTGGTGTGTTTGTGTTGAATGTCGGATACAAGTTACACACTTATGAACAAATTGCCTAACGAGAGTCCTTGCATTGATTATCCAGTATTTGGATCTTAAGTAGTTCAGCATCAATTGCGGCCCGCCATGCAAAGTTCTCTCGTGAGCCTCCGCAATCAAAAGATTGGTAAAGTGTGATTTATGAGGGATTAAGATGGGGTGCTTCATATTCTCATCAATAGAAGCTCGGTGCAAGCGACCGCCAACTCTTAAGATTCCGTCATCGTCAAGAAACGGACTCAACGAGGTAAGTCTACTGCCCTTATTTAGTTTACGGTTTTTTTTCACAGATTCTATTTCACTGCTAAAGAACTGGAGTTGGCAGAGTTTGATACAGGTAAGTACAGCTTCGTTTAATTCCTTTGTAGTTAGCCAAGTAGTTATTTTATTTTTATCAGGATCAAATTCCTTCATTCGTAAAAATCTTCTACAGTAAGCTATGACTCTTATTAACCTACCGAACTTAGAAAATCTAGTAAATAGACTATCATCGTATTCTACCGCAGTTGCATGACATTTTATTTTTATCTTTCTTTCTTCCATCGTAGTTACTTGGATATTTCCTTTATTATAGTCTATTTTTTCATTCTGTAACCATAATGGGCCTCTTTTCCAGAGTTGCATATTATTACACTCAGAAGGGCTTGCTCCGCGAGATGCGCAATCCGCTGGATTTTCCGACGATGACACGTGTGACCATTGACTTCTATCCATAATCGTAAGTATTTCGGAAACACGATTCGCGATAAATGTTTTCCACCGACTAGGATGGCTGCTTAACCACGCCAATACGACGGATGAGTCTGTCCACGCATATAAATGCTGTTTGGGAATTTCTAGAGTCGCAGCGACTTCTTGAAGAAGCTTTGCTACTAAAACAGCTCCACAAAGCTCTAATCGCGGGATGGATACCTGCTTAACAGGAGCAACCTTGGTTTTTGAAGTCACCAAGGTTGTGTGAATATGTCCATCTCTATCAATGACACGGACGTATACCACCGCGGCGTATGCTACATTGGACGCATCTGAAAAGCCATGCAATTCTAGAACCCTGTTCTCCTTGTTAGAGTTGATCCAACGAGGCAGACGAAACTTAATCAGGTTACAAAGGTTCTTTCGGAAGTCAAGCCACTCTGTCAGCAATGGTGCAGGTAGTTCTGCGTCCCATTCGATCCCAGTCATCCATATACGTTGAATGAACACCTTCGCAGTGATGATTGTCGGTGCTAACCATCCAAGGGGATCGAATAGTCGCGCTATGTCCGAAATAACCTTACGCTTTGTCACTGGGAAATCTGGATCCTTAAGCTGAATAGTGTAAACGAACTCGTCATTGTCTTTGTCCCACGTTAAACCTAATATTTTTGAAATTGCATCTGTTTTTAGTTCCATGTTCCCTTGTGTTTGTGATATTTGTTCATCGTCTTCAATTAAACTTAATAATTCTCTGTTGTTACTAGCCCACTTTTGCAGCTGGAAACCTCCACGTTTAAGCAAACTCGATGTCTGCTTATATATTTCTACTCCTTCCTCTATGGTTTGACATCCCGTCATTAGGTCATCCATATAGAAGTCGGAGACAACACGGTTCTTGGCTAAAGGAAATTCATCGCCTTCGTCCTGAGCTAACTGCTGCAATGATCTTACAGCTAAGTAAGGCGCCGATGATGTTCCAAACGTTACTCGCAAATGACGTAACACCTGAATTTCGTCATCTGGATTGTCACGCCATAATATACGCTGAAAATCTGCGTGATCATCGCATACCTTAATCTGTCTGTACATCTTGACGATGGTCGCTACCAGACAGACAGGTTCACAACGCCAACGCATGATAATGTGACGAAGCTCAGGTTGTAGAGGAGGCCCCACCATTAGATCGTGATTAAGAGATACCCCGTTGCTACCTACACATGATGCATCAAATACGATGCGCAACTTCGTGGTACTTTTTTCGTTACGGATGACGGCATGATGAGGTAAATACACAGAACCTTCTTTGTCCCTATCCTGTACTATATCCATATGATTAAGAGCTATATACTCATTTAGAACAGCTGAATACTGAGCCTTGAACTCGGGATTCCTTAGAAATCGCTTTTCTAAAGTTAAAAATCGTTTAAGAGCAATGTCTTTCGATGCACCATATTTACAAGCAGGATCGCTTGACCTGAAAGGCATATGCACAATATAGCGACCAGATTCGTCTCGTTTAGTCGTGGCCTTAAATATATCTTCGCACTTCTGTTCTTCTGGGGTCAAGTAAACCTTATCGTAATCGCCCTTGGGTTCAGATTCTAGTTCCCAGAATTTTTTAAGGAGTGTATTCTCATCTGTATGAGTACCATGCAACGTGACTACGGCATTGTGGCATGCCTCGCTTTGGTTGATTTCACCTACTTGACCAGACAAGATCCATCCTAGTCTAGTACTTTGTGCGATGAGCCGACCAGGTGGACCTCTGATTAAACCTTCTAACAAAATCTGGCCATAAACTTCGGCACCTAAAAGCAAATCAATCCTGTTCGGAGTATCGAACGAAGGATCTGCTAAAGCCAAAGACGAGATTGTGGTTAAAACGTTTGCCCTAACCTTCCTTTCCGGTAAAATAGCCGTTAGTTTCTTTAAAACATAAGCCTTAACATTGATAATAAAACTAGGTTCGACGCGTGATTTAACCTTAATGAGAACCATCGAATTTAATGAAATCATCGATTGGCCTTGATCACCACCTATACCTGAAATTGAACCTTTAGTTGGTAGTCTTTTGAGACCTAAGAGCTGGACTGCGGACTCCGTCACAAAGGAAGCCTGAGACCCCTGGTCTAACAGGGATCTTAATACTATAGCAGTACCGCTCTTTGATTCCGTTTCAATGAGCGCAGTGGCCAGTAATATTTGGCTATGACCATTAGCAAAACAACTTACAATATTAGTGGAATTACTCTGGGTTGATGTAGTCTCAGCAGAAACGCTGCTTTCTGCCACTTGATCAGTTTTATTACTATCACCAACTGATTTGGAGATATTCTTGAGATGAAGAAGACTATGATGCTTCTTTTTACATATATGACATCTGGTGGACTGGCGGCATGCATATACGGAGTGATTGGCCCCTAGGCAGTTGTAGCATAAACCATTTGTTTGGACAAAATTACGACGCTTATCTATATCGAGACCGGCGAACTTTTTACAATTAGCCAGTTTGTGGGTATCTTGACAACAAATACAGGATGTAGTTGACACATGGAGCGATTTGACTGGGACATTACGATTGGACTGATGACGTTGACCTTTATTGTCTAAAAATTCCAAAGACCGAAATCTCTGTTCAAGGAAAGATCTGAATTGATTCGTTGTAGGCAAGTCGTCTGAACAATCACTGATTTTCATTTCCCATTGTTTACGTGACTCAGTGTCTAGTTTTAAACTCAATACATAAATGACTATAATATCCCAATGCTCAACCATTATGCCTAAATTTTCCAAAGCATGTAAACATTCGTTAGAAGTATCTAACAACTCCTTGACTGCGCTGGAGGATTCGGTTACAATATTTTTTTGACTCATAAAACGTTTAATTATACAATTTGCTAAATATTTTTTATTATTATATCGATTCTCTAATTTAGTCCAACAGGTTGCATAATTACTACTAGTTATAGGAATGTGCCGTAAAAGAACTTCAGCCTCTCCAGACAAATGCGATTTTAAATAATGTAATTTCTGAACATTGTCTAGTAGGCTATTATTGTGTATTAAGGATTTGAACAAATCTCTAAAACTAATCCACTCAGAATAACTTCCGGTAAACATAGGCAACTCAATCTTTGGCAATTTTACAGAACATATCTCTTTAGAACCCTTAGCAGAAGATTCAGGCACTTTACCTAAATTATCCGAACATACAATTTTCTTCAATGCTTCCTTCAACTCTGTTTTATAATCAGTAAACAATTCTTCCGTGGTCTCATATACATTTTTTGTGTTATAATCCGATTTTTCGAATTCAATAGACTTAGTTGATGATACAATTTTTATATGAGTACCAGAAAACGCTGACCAGTTAGCTTCTAAATTTTCTAATCTAGTTTCTATGTATGAACTGGTTACTCGCTCCTTAGGTGATTTCTTAAAGTTAGACCTTGCTTTACTGATAGTAGAATGTAAATTGAACTGTAAATTACTCAAAGCTTCCATATTGAATTCCAAAAAAAAGTCCTTTAAATCAACTGTTCTGGAACGATATGCTAAGTTCGTAAACAACACGTAAAAAATCACAAGTCTTTAAACTCAATATACTTCGCACCAAAATCGGGCATAGATTCCCCGTAGTTCACTTTTTGTTGAAATTATTCTAAGTCCATGCACACGTTAAAGTTTCCAAGTCCAAATTGTTAATTAAAATGTTCTAAGTTAATAAGGTCTAAATTTGCTTTTAATGGTTAAGTCTCAATGTAATAATTTAGTCACTTTGATATTTTTAAAGTACTCACATATTATTCTCGTAACAATTCACTTCACTGTCACTCACTTTTACGTAGCTCGTCGTGATGATAGATTGCGGGATTGCGGGGTACTCTCCCCCCGCACCGCAGCTGCTGCTCACGCCAACACGAACTGTTTGCCAGCACCAGCGCTGACCGTTGTGTATCACTTGTACATATACGCTTAAGCGCCAACCTTGTACGATCCGCCGATGCTGCTCACCACTGAGCGCGCTGACGTCACACTCGCAGCAGGTTGACCATTCAACCAGACTCCACCCCAACAATGACAATGCACACCAATCCTTTATCCGGTTGCGAAGGACCACTTGTACAACGTCCCAAAAATATCTCGCATAGAAATAAAACCAACGTCCAGAGTAAGACAATTTATTGGAAAGGTACCGTTGAGGTCATGCCTCGCAGGAGAATCTCAACACCGCGATTTACAATAGTGACGTTTTGGTACAACGCCATCTGTTAACGAATACCGGTACCAAGCAAATGACAAATGTTGACTTGAGTATAAGATTTGTCTGTAGTAATTATTTAAACATTAGACAAAGAGCCTCCATGAGGATTTTCTTGCAGTTACTATGATTTAAGGAGTAGATGTTTTCTTCACTTTCACTCGGTTTTTATCTTCAATACTAACACATTTGAATCGACCTTGCTCTGTATAGCTTCATTCTCCAACTTTCCGTTCTGACAAGTCCCTTGTACCAATCTACTTACTCTTATTTGAAATAAATCATTTATATGCTGGAGAAAACAAGAAGTTATCATTTATACTCAACCACAACCACAACTTGAAGAGGAAGACGCATAAACATATTTTGGACCTTCGTGCCGAATCCAGTCAGCAAACCAGCCCAGAGAAGTGGAGAGTCAGACGTGGACACGAGCGAGAGACACGCAACTCGGTAAGACGTGCCAGCTAAGACTCCTAACCAACTTCCTCTTCCCTTGTTAATAGTGTTTCTCCTCTCGAATTCCAGTGTTCGCTGCATCATACTTATTCGCGAGATCAGGCAGGAGCCACAGCTACAGCCTTAGTCTGCGCTCCAGACGCTAAAATCGGGTTCGCAAAATCGTGAGTACTCCAGGTTTCTATATCCACCAGAATGTCTGAACCAAGTGCTACTCGTCTAAAGGTTACCGTTAAATCACCTCTTGAATCTCCGTTAATTACATAAATTGACGTCCTCACACGCAAAAGGGGAGTAATAAAGGGCCGATGGTCAAATTTGCAAAAATATGTTGAATCATTCCAACAGCTGTTAGATATTAGCAAATTTTTTAATTAAAATTACGCATAGATAGTGCTACCTCTCTGTTATTCGAATTTAACAATCTTCAGTCGCATATTGAAGAATCGTGTGCTAGTTTGGACGAACATCTGGAATATAGGGAACAATTCGAACAAAGGTACTTTTGGGTCATCGCGCAAGCTAAGTCTATGTTGTCTGAGGATGGCAAGATACCTAACAGTTCCACTACCTCTGATCCACTACAACTAGTGAAGTTACCCACTATACAATTACCAACCTTTGACGGTCCTTATGAGAATTGGTTAGAGTTTAGGGACACTGTTTTATCCTAAGTGCATAATTCCACACAAATAAGTCCGATTCAGAAGTTCCATTATTTAAAGTCAGCTTTGAAGGGTAGTGATCGATTCACTGGAATTTTCATCCAACCATTACAGTGTTTCATGGGAGTTACTCACTAATAGGTTCAATAACAGCCGTCTACTAATACACAATCATGTAAAGGCTCTTTTTTCCATACAAGCTTTAACTAAAGAGTCACCCGTGTTATTGCGAAAGTTCGTCGATACGATGTTAAAACATCTACGCGCACTAAAAATCCTCGGTGAGCCGACCGATTCCTGGGATACGCTCATAATTTACATGATTGTGTATAAGGTGGACCCTGCTACCGAGCGAGATTGGGAGCAATTGGTAATCACACAAATGGTACACTGTCCTGTCGATGCAAAGTGTGAGTTAAAGGTCGAGGATTTAATTCGGTTTCTCGGGCGGCGAGCGGACATGTTAAATAAGCTATTAGGGACGCATAGTAAAGGCACACACGATGGTAAGAAACACACTAATGCGGTCACTTCTAAAGTACACCGTAACGCTGCTTCATCCGACATCTCGAAACCACTGTCGCACAAAAAACAGTACAAACCTTAACCCATGTGTAAGTGATAAATGATAAATGATTTTATTTCTGTAAGTAGGTTTGAACAAACACTTTTACACGTCAATCATATTTTTTTTTAAACTAGATGAAGTCGGCGTTTCCTATCTGACTACTCTGAGAAGAAAGGCCGAAACAAACTCAGAGGTCACAGTCTCTTTTAAAGTCCAGACAAAATCTTGGTCAGATCATGTGAAGGCTATGTAGATCGGTGTCTGCAATGGTCTTTGGAGGAAAGAACCACACAGATTGAGTGGACCTGTCCAGTCAGTGCACGCAATTGTCAGTAATCGTGCAGCTCAACTTAGACGCAAGGAGCTCAACGATTCGACGAACAATACCAAAGAAAGGACATTTGAGTAGGCCGCATAAATTACTCAAACTGCCAGATCATGATTAAAACTGGAACAAGAACATACATAGTCCCCACATTCTCAATAATTTAATTAAAAATAATATAATACTCTAAACAGTAAATATTAGTGTCATTGTATATGTAAATAAGTATAGATACTTATAGCAAAGATTAAAAGCAAAAATAGTTAGCAAAATAAAATAAATTAACACTGCCTGTGCTTTATTGGAGCAACTGAATCATAAGCCTTTTTGTCCTCAATATAGTCTTTGACAGTATAATAGGCATTCTGGCATAGTTTCCTTTTTATAAAAGATTTGAATTTATTAAGGCTTAGTGCTTGAATGTGGCTAGGAAGTTTATTATAAAAACGTATACATTGGCAGATGCCAACATCTGAACGAGCCACCTATTTTCTTGAGCCTGGTAGTAAGAACGTGGCGGCTTAGGACAACACATTTGTGTTTGTTTCTAGTATTTAAATTATGGATATCACTGTACTTTTTAAACAGATTAATATTTTTATGTGCATACAAAAGATTTTCATAAATATACTGATAATAAGGAAAAACATCCGTTATTTTCATGCTAGAAATTCCTTGATCTGTCCATAGCAGACAGACATAATTTATGACGCAAAATAAATTATGTACAAACTGTTTGCGCTCAGGGCACCAAGCGAACGACTGTCCATTCGGACCGTGTAGGAAATGTTCTACAAAACATAACACACTACTACATCGTAATGAGTCAGAGGATAGCACGCGAAATCAATCTCTCTCATTAGTGAGAGTAGGACAAGTTTCGCAAGCCGCATTAGAATCACACACACATAATGCGAACTGCGACGGCGACCCCACCACGCTAGGGCCAGTCGCTAAACCAATTCTGTTGTCCACCGTATTCGTAGCCGATATTCATAATAATTATCACACGGCACGCGCACTTCTCGATAACGGTAGTACACGATGGTTTATCACAGATGCGTTATGTAATCAATTATACACACAAAAAATACAGTCCACTTACAATATAACAGGTGTAGGCAACTCAGTTTCCCAGGTCACACAGACCTGTAATGTTAGAATTAGGTCCCGGGTCCTACTCTACACACATACATTGTTTAATTCTACTGAAGTGTTACGGGGTAATTTAAAATAAAAGCGAATTAAACTGATGACTGCGTGTATTTCTGCCTACCTCGGCACTTCCTCAATTACCATCGTTTTATAACAAACAAGGACGCGGAACAAATTATAACGAACAGAACATGAAATACACGAAACGAATTAAATAACGAGAGGTCTAGAAAATACCGGAGACCAGAATTCAGAGTAAAGCAAACGTGTGGTTCGCCCTTGATTAAAGGTTACACACTGAGGTCGTTGAACTTTTTTTGAAAATCCCAATTTACTGCCTATCATCATGTGTGTTCCATTTCAAGTAGGTACCAACACACATTCGGTTTACTTACATAAGTGAGCATAATTTAATTTATAGATGTGGAGTGTAAATAATTATTAGCATGGTTAATTAAGACTATAAATATTATGTGTGTTCTAAATAGTGGATATGTAAATTGTTGTGAGTGTCTGTTTGTTAGTCATGGTTGGCTGTAATAGACAATGATGAATTTATTGATTTATTGATGAATGTTGTTTATGACTAATGAGGTGACAGTGACAGTAAACATGTCAAACGTGAAATTATGTGAGAGGTTATGAAATGTGCTTTTGTAATGTTTATTTGTGTAGTGTTTACAATTTTGATTTTAATACATTTATTTACAAAAACTAATAGTGGTAACCACCACACTACTCCCCCCCTAGACCACCACCACACTACCTTCCATAACTTCACAATTACCAGCCGTGTCTGTATCTAGAGATTGTCTTAACATTCCTGTGAACATTCAGTTAGCCGATCCCTATTTCTTCGAGTCTCAACCCATAGACATATTGATTGGTGCTGACCACTTCTGGGATCTTCTGCAAAATGGAAGATTTCGGTTGAAAAATGGTCCATACCTACAAAACACTAGATTAGGGTGGATCATTTTCAGGGCCATTGAATACTCGCGCACATAGTTCTCATGTTTCATGTAACGTCACATCGTCATTGGATGAGCAGTTGAGGAAATTTTGGGAGCTCGATGAGATAGGCAGATCGACTGATCTCCACAGTAATGAGGAGCAGGCTTGTGAGGATCATTTTATAAAGACTACCACACGTGGTTCTGATGGTAGGTTTTGCGTTTCCATGCCTTTGAAGGAGTCCCCTGACGCATTGGGTGACTCGTTCTTCAGGCAGAACGTCGTTTCTACGCACTTGAGAAACGTCTGCAACGCACGCCGGCCTATAAACAAATAATAATAAAAATTTATTAAAGTATAAAGTACAGCAAAAATATGAAAAGGCATGCAATTCATCCACGAATACATCGCATTGGGTCACATTTCACGCATCTATGCATACGAAAAACCACACCACGTCTTACCACACCACGGTGTAGTCCGCGAGCACAGTACTACCACTAAACTACGAGTTGTTTTCGATGCAAATGCAAAAACCACGACCGGCAAATCACTCAACGACATACAACGCGTAGGTCCAGCATTACAGGGTGACTTGTTTGCTATTTTGCTTAGGTTCAGACAACACAGGTGGTTAAGATGTGCAGACGTAGAAAAAATGTTTCGCCAAATTCGGAAAGATCCGAATCCATAGACTCTTTAGAAATTTATAGGCTCAATACTGTCACGTACGGTACCACATCCGCACCATTTACTAGCGTACGTTGTTTAAAACAGCTGGCATTAGAATGTTCTGAACCATTAATTCGCACAATCATTCAGGATGATTTTTTTGTCGACGATCTGGTGACCGGTGCTGACAGTATTGAGGCTGTAAAACACATAGCCAAGGAAACAACAAATGTCCTACAGAGTGGTTGTTTCCCACTTCGCAAATGGATCTTCAATTTTGATCATGACACACAAGAGTTTCCGTCTCATTCCGAGGAACTTTCACTAGGGTTTCCGTTTCCACGCACATCACAAAACCCTAGGTTTAGGCTGGTATAATCAGTCTGACACTTTGCATTTTCACTCTGAATACACAAATGACAACCAGCAATTAACGAAACGCATCATATTGTCGAAAGTCTTTAAAGTTTTCGATCCGTTAGGGTTACTCAGTCCCTATTTCATGACTGCAAAGGTTTTACTTCAGAAACTATGGCTATTTAAATTAGGTTGGGACGATGAGTTACCTAGTGACGTCACACACAATTGGACACAGGTCGCAAACGGCATTGCTAAGTACACTAGGAATACCGCGACACGCTATAGATATCGATGCTATTCGTATAGAACTGCATTTATTTACCGACGCTTCACAAACAGCTTACGGCGCGTGTGCTTACATTCGTTCCATCACAGGCAATTCAATAGTTACAACGAAGTTACTGTGCTCTAAAGGAAAGGTTACATCCTTGAAGCCCGTCAGTATACCACGATTGGAATTGTGCGGCGCCCTATTAGGCGCGCAGTTACATGAAATAATCACAAAGTCACTTCGTTGTACCTTTGATAGTGTCACATTTTGGACAGATTCCACTATTGTGATCGGTTGGTTACGCATGAATCCTAACTCTCTAAAGCCTTTTGTACAAAATAGGGTCGCGGAGATACACGAATTAACAAAGGATATGCCCTGGAACCACGTATCTGGTAGGGGAAACCCGGCGGATCACGCGGTGTGAGCATGGACACACTTAGTTCATGCACGCTTTGGTGTGAAGGGCCGTATTTTATTTTGGATCCGTCATTTAATCTTGCCGATCGAAATAGCTTTGACCACACAGATTATACAACACTTGATTTACCAGAGGTTAGTTCTCAAGCACATATTCATCAAATCTCTTATACGGATAGTTGGTTTCCTTCCCATCGTTTCACTCGGTTCAGTCACATGAGACGTGTTTGTGCCGACATGTTACGTTTTGTGCATAATATGCGAAACAAGGCATTGAACGTCAGCGAGTTGAACGAGGCACTAACTATTTTAACAAAGGCGTCACAGTCACAATCATACCCCGACATTTTAGATAGATTAACAGAACTAAACACAAGAATTTAAATCACTCACACAATTTAATTTAATTAAATCCATTCATAGATGAACAAAATGTAATTAGAGTCGGGGGACGTTTATATAATTCATCAGAGTTTTCGTATAGCAAAAAGCATCTTATACTATTATGCAGCAAGCACATTCACACGGTTGCTGTTTCACGCTGAGCGCGAGCGACTAATGCACGCCGCGCCGCAGGCCCTCTTGTACACACTCAGAGAGAGGTGGTGGCCGGTGGAAGGGAGAAATCTCGCCAAAAAAGTTGTGCATAGTTGTGTTCGATGCCCAAGATTCCGTGCCAAGCCTATTGCACCTATTATGGGTAACTTACCTGCGCAACGCTTGTCTCCAGGGTTTCCTTTTATAACCACAGGTGTGGACTATGCGGGACCAGTTCTCATATTGAACCGTAAGGGTAGAACCGTGAAGGCATACCTTATGCATATTATATGTTTCACTACCCGCGTGGTTAGCTTGGAACTTGTAGGTGACTGGTCAACAGACACATACCTGTTAGCTCTCAAACGTTTTGTCTCGCGCAGAGGCAAACCGTCACACATTTATACAGACAACGGAAGGAATTTCGTTGGTTTAATGAATTTATTTTCAAAATTCCTTTCCGAATGTTCACAAAATATTATAGATTACGCTACTTCACAGGATATTAAGTTCAGTTTTATTCCCTCTTACGCTCCGCATTTTGGTGGATTATGGGAAGCTGGGGTAAAATCATGCAAACACCATTAGCGCCGTGTTGTGGGAAATTCGCACTTAACGTATGAGGAGTTCAACACTGTTTTGACATAAGTGGAAGCAGTCCTGAACTTCCGACCTCTTAGTCCTATGTCCACAGATCCCCATGATTTTCAACCCCTATGCCCATCTCACTTCTTGGTTGGCCGTCCGCTGACAGCGCCGGTCTGCGAGGACCTGATCGACAGATCTTCACACCGTCTCTCACGCTATCAACGAGTGGAGCAGATTCGTCAACACTTCTGGAGCAGATGGTCCACAGAGTACGTTTCCGAGATGCAGACCAGGACGAAGTGCAAGGCTAGGCAAGCTGATCTGAAACCAGACACACTGGTACTCATAAAGGATGATCACGCACCGCCACTGAAATGGTGTTTTGGCCGTATCATCAGCACTGTTCCAGGCAGCGACGGAGTTGCACGAGTGGCGGATATCCAGACCGAAAAAGGGGTTATAAGAAGGGCATTCTCCAAGATTTGTCCACTGTGGGATAACGAAGCTGAGTGAACTCGTTGAAAGGACATCTTTCAAGGCCCGGAGGATGTTCACGCATGATGTTGACAACCTGCGTGTTGCTATCACAGAACCTTTAGGCGCTCTTTTCCTTGGGGTATCCACCACCTACTTACAACCGAGGATCAAAATTATCACGGCATCTTCGGACAGCCAATGACAGGTCCTCAAGGAGGTTACCAAAGGGTTTCTAGGGTTTCTCAATGAAGCGCAAGGATCGACTTTAGGGTTTTTGGAAAACAATGCCTAACTTTCCAACGGCGTCAAGCATAGAAAAAATAAAATTGCACAAATTAAAGACCAATTTGTAGTAAAAAAAATCGTAGTTGTATGTCATGCCATTTAAGAGATACAGCATTTTGCTAAACGTTACCTCAGCGGCATCTTGAATAACTCTGAAACCTCAAGACACACATTTTTTTTTTTAATTATATCTATCTATGTAGCTAGTTGGTATTAAGCTACGACGACCACGAAAAAATCATGCCGCTGGGGTAACGTTACTCCAGCGGCATCTGTTTTTCGAGAACTTCTTCGGATCGGCTGGACGCACAAATTATCAATTTCGGGCACATTTACACGACATGAGGTACTAATTATCTGTCAAGTCGAAATCCTGAAAAGCGACAACATGCCACTGGCGTAACGCACACAAAAGTGTAAGAGCGCCAAGTTGTACGTGATTAAAGTTTAAACAAGGCGCGTCGGTCGCCGAGCGCGGCACAACCGCGAACATCGTATATTGTTTGTTGTTTATAATTGCCCAGAGTAAATACACGCCCATACCAAGAGTTATTGTTTCTCCAAACACGTTAGTTCCACTCATGTTTACATTACATTCATTGTTGATGTGATTCGGTAAGATTCCTATTTGAATTATGTACCATTAATTAAACGATACAAGACTTGTTAGTCAATATTAATGAGCAGACACTTTGGCGTGTATTCTGAGAGTAATTACAAGGGTATAGGCCGTCAATGGCTCCGCTCGATATCGGTGCGGCGCGGTGCGACCTCGCGCCACCCGATAGCGTTGCGCTGAGACGGGTGCGATTGTTCCTTCGCCCCACATTGTGCGCTCCGAGGAAGCCGCTTTGAACAGCGAACAGTATTACATTTGTCACGTAACCTCACGTTCTACAGATAACTTATTCCGCAATATTTATACCGCATATCAAGTTTCAAAGGGCAGCTCGACTGTCGCAAAATCGCAATATTATGGTGGAGTTTTTCCGTATCGTTTGAGACTCAGGTTTCCGTGTATTATTTTTATGGGTAGACCGTCATGGTATATTCTTCACCGCTCAATGAACATAAACTGCGGTTGGATGCGCTCGCTGAGGACTTCACCATCATCGTCATCACCATTTTGTCGAAATACGTCAACTGCTCGACATACATAGGCATCAAAGTCAAAGTCAAAGCAAATGCTTTGACTATGAAAATACTAATACTAATAATGAGATTAATACTATTTAAGTGATAGATACATGGTGTTCACATATTTACAAACATTGTAAAAGTATACGATTTCCCAAATTATGCAAACAAGTAATATGTCAGTGTGTGAGTTAAAGTAATCACAGAATGTAAATCAATGTCATAAAAATAACTAACTTAACTATACAATTAAAGTAGCAACAAGTTTAATTTTGTCTAGACCCTAGATTGTCCTATGGAGCTGGACCAGCATGTTTCCAAGCATCTAAAGCAAAGTCACAACGCGTGTCCCGCATATACAAGGTATTGTTTTGCATCCTCGTCAAATTCGAGGAGGTAACTATGCTAATGATTCTCGACACGAATCAATAATAAAATAAGTAGGTATTTATTTTAATTTTTTGTATTTTTCGGAAATCGGCATGTGTAGGGCCCGTGTGATACCGCCCTGTAACTGCGCTGTAACTGTAACGCATGCACACAGCGACATAGTCGTACGACACTGCCTAACGCATACGCAACGGGGCGATTTTGTTCTTTGAAAGTGGAGTATTCTGAAATACTGTCAAACTTAAATACCTAAAAAAACAAGTATGTATTAATTATTGAGCAGGATCTTAAACTATTTTTTATTTATTTTATTTGTGTCTTTCATAACAGCCTCCTGAAATTTGACGAGGATGCAAAACAACACGTTGTAGAATAATCTTGCAACGTTCACCAGGTCCCCGACGACAGGTCCAGCTTCTTAGAGAACGACCACTCGCCAAGTATTATTGAAACAGAATTTGAGTTAAATAAATAAAATAAACGGTACCTGCCATGAACTGACTTGTGTTTGAAACATGCCAAGTTACGACTTCATTTAGTAGGAAGAAACATTAAATTGTAATTTCCTGTAGCCTAGCTCGATGACAATTTGCAAGTTTCGGTTTCGGAATTGAGAATTGACAATTTGAAGGTGAGGTTTTTTTAGCCTATGCTATCCCAATGCTGGGCAAAAGCAACCCCCAAGTCCTTCCCGCAGATCTTTCCCCGCACCCCCTCGAGCCAGCCCTCGCGGTACGCGCCCAACTCATCTCACCACCGCTTTCTGTGGCAGCCTCGACGGCGCCATCTTTAGGCGCCCATTGTGTGGAGACTTTCCATATCATAAGAATTTAACGACAATCATTAGTGATATTTTGGATTGTCAGAAGAGCTCTTACATTAAGGGAGTACGTTGTTTTATAAACAGTGAAGTTTTACGATAGTGCAATAGCTTGCCAAGTGGGAGAACAACGTCAGTAGGCGTGTGTCATTAGATATTATTACGTATGTATGTATATTATGTAGTCGTGATGGCTCATTGGTTAAAGCCTCGCCTCTTATGCATGAGGTTGTGGGTTCTAATACGGGCAAGTACCAATGTGATTTTTTCAATTCATATGTAATTCTGAGTTAAATATCTGAGCACACTTACACAGTGCGTAGGATAAATACATGAACTTCGAGCCACCGTCCACATTTACACAGTGCGTAGGATAAATACATGAACATCGAGCCACCGTCCACACTTACACAGTGCGTAGGATAAATATATGAACATCGAGCCACCGTCCACACTTACACAGTGCGTAGGATAAATATATGAACATCGAGCCACCGTCCACACTTACACAGTGCGTAGGATAAATACATGAACATGTAGCCACCGTCCACACTTACACAGTGCGTAGGATAAATACATGAACATCGAGCCACCGTCCACACTTACACAGTGCGTAGGATAAATACATGAACATCGAGCCACCGAGCACACTTACACAGTGCGTAGGATAAATACATGAACATCGAGCCACTGTCCATACTTACACAGTGCGTAGGATAAATACATGAACATCGAGCCACCGTCCACACTTACACAGTGCGTAGGATAAATATATGAACATCGAGCCACCGTCCACACTTACACAGTGCGTAGGATAAATACATGAACATCGAGCCACCGTCCACACTTACACAGTGCGTAGGATAAATACATGAACATCGAGCCACCGTCCACACTTACACAGTGCGTAGGATAAATACATGAACATCGAGCCACCGAGCACACTTACACAGTGCGTAGGATAAATACATGAACATCGAGCCACTGTCCATACTTACACAGTGCGTAGGATAAATACATGAACATCGAGCCACCGTCCACACTTACACAGTGCGTAGGATAAATATATGAACATCGAGCCACCGTCCACACTGACACAGTGCGTAGAATAAATACATGAACATCGAGCCACCATATGAATAACCATGAAAACAATAAAGCCGCGCAGTGCAGCGGTCGCTGGCCGCACTCGCCGCACTCGCCGTACTCGCCGCGGTCAGCCGCTATTGAAATGATAACGATGCTGCACATGCACACATACACGCGCGCACACCCACGCTCGTGCAAATCACGCGAGCTGCTCAATTGCATTACTTAGCTAGCGGGGTGGGGCCCGAGGACGGCTGCTGACAGTACGGCACAGGTGTACTGTGGTACTGGCCGGCCGCTACACAAGCACGCGGCTAATAGACAAAGTTTAATAGAGCGCCGTCGCCGCGTCGTTCCGCCCGCCGCCGCCGCCGCCGCCGCCGGTTGTAAGTTTGCGGACACGTTATATAATTTCACAGTTTAACCAGGTTAGTTCGTTCACTATTAGACCGAGGGGCTCTGTCGCCGAGTGCTTGTGCAGCCGTTAAACTAGAGACTGTAACAGGACCTGACCTGTTGGTCGTCGCTCACTTTAGTATTTAATTTCATTATCTTATAACTAGCTTTTTTTTTTTTTTGAGGATGGGAAATCATCAAATGACCCCTCCCGCTCTGAGTGGAGCGGAAGGGAGTATCAGACTCTTACTGACTAAAACCCACCCGTGTTCCTTCCTTGGCCCATTATGTTCCGGGTCAGCGGTACCCCTTTCGGACAATCCCGCTTTCCCGGCTTGCTTGGGCCCTAGTGGCCCCCTTTTCGACGCTGACATCTCTTTGAGGCGCGCGTGGAACACGTACGCGCCGTCCGGCATGGACCTGGTAACTAGCCTCTGCCCGCAAATTGCCCATTTTCATGCTGTCTGCAATTGTTTTTAAAAATCTGTAAATGCAGATCAAAATGTCTCAAAGCGTTAAAGTCAGTATCCTAAGACCGCATTCCTGTAGTTGCAACGGTTAAGGTACCTGCCCTTATTGCGCATCTAAATATCCACCCTGTACATGTCATGATTACGTGCTTTGCTCCATAAAGGTATAGCGTGATGGTGATCACTTAAAAGGTTAAATCCGTTAATATCTGCAATATTCTAAACGTTTGACTTGTCTTTTTACAATTTCCGTTAAACTATAGAAGAATACAAACATATTGAAGTATTGCCCATCTCCCATAGAAAATAGTGTGATAATTTATAGCCTACAGACTGACCATACTTACCAGAATCAATCCGGTAGTATTTTCGTCATTCTGGAACATACATTCAGCCAAACAGATAAACAGATTGAAATTCAAAAAACTATATACGAGTAAAAATATAGTTCAAAAATACAATGAAAATATAGTTTTTTGAATTACCTACTACAGACTATTATACATGTTATACATCAAGTCATCTAGAAATATCTAGAACACTGTAACCGGTCTACATAGCTTTTATCGACTATAAAAAATCGAGTTCGAAAATTCCGTTACATATCCATAGTTACATATACATACCAAGCTAATAAAGGTGATATAATGAAAAAAATGTGCTTGTACTTTATAGTGTAACTTTGTAAGTATACGGAATAGGGATTTAATAATTTGGTGAATGTCTTTTGACTATAATGTCCTAGCATCCTAAAAAAGGAATACAAGATACAGTGAACAATTCTCGATACTAACAAAAATGCAAAGTTCTATCAATGTTTGTTTTTTTTTCAGTATCAAGGCGTAACGCTTATGAATTATTGAATGGAGTTTACTTTTAAACATTAAGAGTAATCGTATTAAAGTTTATATAAAGCAGTTTTAGTTTTAATAATACTTTTTATTTTGAAAAAAAAAAAACGGAAATTCGTTTTGGCACATACGTTGTTTTATTCCGAACGCACACATATTATCGCCATCCCTTTCTTTACTTATCAAAAGTTATGTCATCAACTCATCACTCTCGTTCGTTCATATATCTGTCGGCCGGTGGGACTCGTTGAAGGTGAATCTATGTACCTACCTTATTTGATGCAAGAAATGAATTGAATTGTATTTTTTTTTTGCAAAAGCGGTGCGATCAAGTTACGTGATATAATTAATCGTGTTTACTGAAAAAGTTAGTAGCTTAGCAAGTCAAAGTAATTATTCAATACAATTAATGTTAAATAAGTATTTGGACTATGTATGTGTGTAATCTAAATCTCTAAGCATTGAACGTCGGAAATAATTTTGCAATTAAGAAGCACATTCATTAATTGGTGAAATTTGTAACTTAGCCGTCCCGCCAGATATGTTAAATGAGGACCCCATTGTAGCCTCGAGTTGAGCGTGATCCCCAGGAAAACAGTTTTATCGACGAATTCTAGTTTTTCTTTATTCAATACTTTATCACAATCACTAATTCACGATTGTTCACTGGGCGGGCGCAGCAGTTGTTTCACACCTTGTTCTTGTTTTGAGTTCATTATGTACATGTTCGATATTTCATTAAATCTAATGTTTATTCCACGCCTTTACTGGCAGCACTTAGAGAAGAATTGTTATTGCTGGCCTACACAATGTTTGGTTCTGTCACTGTTTCTTGTAATATTTGTAACTCGATATCACATCAATAGTTTATTTATTTCATCCATTCCGTTAATTCACTATTACGTATAATTTAATGTCTTTGATTCACCACATACCACGTATGTATATCTATATTGTATGTTCACTAGTGATACTGTTCCAATGTATTTATTTGTTTTCGTAGGGTCGGCGCGTGCGTCCTTTTGCTTGTCACAGCAATGCCACCACAGACTACTTATAGATATGAATGCCACAGAGTGACACTCAATGGCATAGACAAGCAAGTAGGTTACGTCTGGCGCGGATAGAAATGCGAATATTATAATGTTTTATTTGTTATTATTTTACATAATATGTATTTCATTATTTATTTATTACTGTTAAATGCCCGTGACTTCACAGCGGGCCCTATCAGAATACCAGCGTTGCGGCATTTATTTATTTTTTAAATGTCGCAGCATCATGCTGAGATAGGAGCCTTTTGGCCTCGTATAGGAATTTCTGTTTCCTTTTTCTTTTGTTACTTTTTGTTTTTATATATTTTGGTTTTTTCTTTTATAATTTAGTTTGTGCACTTCCTGTACGAGTCACAATAAATACGTTTTCTTTCTTTCTTTCTTTCTGATTTTGACATTAGGTAAAGAAAATCGTATACACTTTGTTTTTTTTTTCATTTAATACTAAATTATTAGCAGTAAACCAATTGTGGACCTGTAGTAGGGCATTATTAACGTCATCAAAATTTGTAGCACTTCTTTTTACCTTAAAAATTAAAGAAGTATCGTCAGCAAATAACGCCATTTGTGGTTGATTTTTAATAAATGGAGTAGATCATTAATATACACTAAAAAGAGGAAAGGACCCAATATCGGGCCTTGTGGAACTCCCATTTCTACTTTTAAACCAAGTGACTTGACACTATTTATTTGAACTTGCTGCTGCCTATCATTTAAATAAGATTTAACTAGACTGAGCGCAAGTATTCCAAGTCCATAATGCTCAAGTTTCAAGAGCAAGGTTTCGTGATCGACGCAATCAAATGCCTTGGAGAGGTCACAAAATATTCCTATGGCATCTTAGGCCTCTTCCCATGCCGTAAATATGTGTTTTAATAAGGTGACATTGGCGTCAGTCGTACAACGTCCCTTGGTGAAACCATACTGTTAATTGTGTAAGATTATATTGGTGTTAAAATGATTGAGCATTTGATTAAGCATTACCTTTTCAAATACCTTGCTGAAAACTGGCCATACGGATACGGGTCTTTTTATTAGTGTCTTTACTGTTCCCGGATTTGAAAATTGGTATTACCTTACTGTATTTCATTAAATCCGGGAAGACTCATTGATCCACACACAAATTATATGAAGGCTATATAAGGCGCTATAGTGTGTGTGTTGTGTGTGTGTATTTGACGGCACGGTTGGCGCAGTAGTTAAGCGATTGACTGCTGCATTACGTGTCGCGGGTTCGATCCCCGCACGGAGCAAATATTTGTATGACCTTTTTTTTTTTTTTTGTGGGTGGGAAATCATCAAATAACTTCTCCCGCTCTGGGCAGAGCAGGAGGGCGTGTCAGACTCTTACTGACTATAACCCACCCGTGTTCCTTCAGTTGCCTGTGCCAGGGGCCACGGTAACCCTCTTGGACTTTTCCGCAACCCTAGCAGGCATCGGTCCTAGCAAACCCCGTCATTGGTGCTGACATCTCTTTGAGGCGCGCGTGGAACACAACGCGCCGTCGACCCGGGCCTGGTCCTTATTGAACGGCGAGCTGCCCATTGCTCGCCGTTCGCAAGCCCGGCGATTCCCGACGCCCAGGGCGTCTCCTGCGGCGGCTAGGGGCGTGAGGGCGCAAATTTTGCCTCTCCCTCACGCGTTCCGCCTCCTCCTTCGCGAACATTACTGCTTCGCAGAAGGAGGTGACGGCTTCCCAAGCCCTCTCGCTCCGTACCATGGCCTGGACCAAGGCCGGACGCGAGAGATCGCCACCGCCAATCGAATATTTGTATGACCTGCAAGTACTTGTTCCTGGTCTGGCTGTTTGTGTTTGTGAGTTTAAATGTTTGTAAACGCACCCACGATACAGGAGAAATTCCTAATGTGGGGCAACGTTTAAAAAAAAAAAATATGGGTGTACACCAAAGTCTTCAGTCAATTTGATCTTGATTTGCTTCAAAGCTTTTATTACTGTTATGGGGTTAATATGCTTAAAGTTAAATTCAATCGGGCAGACTGAAACGTTCGCCCTTACTAAATCAAAAGCGAGCGTGGGCGAGGAATGTAAGGTGTCAGTAGTTGTAATTGGGATACTCGTTCAGTTCAGTTATAGTTGTGGAGGTCACTCCGGATAACTTTTTAAACTAGTTAGTAATACAACAGAAGTTACCCCGTCAAATAACCACTTATTATTAGAGAATAATGAAACGGTATCTTCTGGCAATGTTACTCATAATAATAAAAAAAAACAAAGGGAGAGCAACATACTTTAAAACGATTTCATCAAAATATCCAAGGTTGCTATTCCAAATTACTGGAAATAGAATTGTTTTTATAACATACCAAATTTGATGTCATTTGTTAAACAGAACATTGGTTAAATGATCATCAAGTAATGTCAATAAATTTTTAAAACTATTGTGTAGTTAGCCAATTCAGCCGAAAACGTATGATACATGGTGGGTCATTAATAATAATTAAAAATTCAATTAAATCGAAAAAACCAAAAAACATCATCGGACTGTCTGTTAAACACACCATTGAATTATCCTGTGTTGAGCTTGATAGGCATGTTATAGTTTGCGTATACAGACCTCCAAGTTACCAGAATCTATCTGTGTTTGATTCTGTAATGGTAGATGTGCTAAAGAAACTTAGTGCTAGTATTAAGTCAATAATCATATGTGGTGATTTCAAAATTAATTTATTAGAAAATAACTCAAATACTGTCAGATTATTAAGTATTTTTAGGTCATTTGATTTGTCAAATATTTTTATGGAACCAATTCGATTGACAGCTTCTTCTGCGACTTGTATAGAGCATATTTTTTGTAATTGTGATTACTTACACAAACAAAATTGTAAATAAGTTGCCATCTGATCACAGTGGACAAACAAAAACGTTTTGTTCCTACATGTCTTTACAAAAAATTCAAATAAGGTTTAGGCTAATATCATGTAAAAACTTAGAGAAATTAAATAATTCGTTGGCCAATAAATTATGTGTTCATGGTTTTAATAATATATGTGACCCAAGTGAGTTCTACGCCGAGTTCTTTTCACTATTAAACGCGCCATTTAATAACACTCTTCCACTAAAGACTTAAAGTATTTATAAAAAGTTCTTATTTAGTGATTGGGCGACTCCAGGTATTCGTAAAAGCAGGGGGAAACTTTTTGAACTTTATGGCCTAAAGCAACACATGAATAATACAAGCTTGAAACAGTATGTTGCAAAATATTCTAGAACTTTTAAAAGTGTGTGCAAAATAGCTAAAGCTCTTTAAATTAGCAATAAAATAAAATCAGCTGATGATAAAATAAAAACTACCTGGCAAATAATAAATAATGAAACAGGTAGGAAAAAACATCGTAATACGGAAATTAATTTAGAGACTGCACATGGCCTCATCAGCTCAGATGTAGAAATAGCTCAGGAATTTGAGAACTTTTTAGGTCGTATTCCCCTCAAAACAACTGAAGCTTTAAATTCCTCGCCCGCGCTTTCTGCTGCCTTACTTATAACGAATGTAAAGGCATGCCCTTTGGAGATGAGGTTTCAGCATACAAACCCCCAGGCTGTTATAAAAGCCTATAAAGATCTAAAAATTAAATCCACTGAAGATCTCTGGGGACTGTCTGTAAAAGTCTGTAGATCTATCATTGAAACCATTGCGCCCTATTTAGCATTCATGTTTAACACCAGTATAAACCAAGGAGTCTTTCCGGATCTCATGAAACACAGTAAAATAGTTCCTTTGTTCAAATCCGGTGATAGTAAAGAACAATTATAGGCCTGTGTCAATTCTGCCAGTTCTCGGTAAGGTGTTTGAAAAGTTGATGCTCAATCAAATGATACGTCACTTTAATAAAAATTCCATCTTTCATGAACAACAGAACGGTTTCAACAAAGGGCGTTGTACCACTGACGCTGGTGTCACCCTAATAAAGAACATTTTTAACGCCTGGGAAGAAGCAAAAGATGCCATTGGAATCTTTTGCGACCTCTCTAAGGCGTTCGATTGCGTAAACCATCAGACACTTCTGCTGAACCTAGAGCACTATGAGATTAGAAATACAGCTCTTGATTTACTAAGATCATACCTAAAAGATAGAAAAGTTACAGTTCAAGTAAACGGCATAATTTCATTAGGGTCTGAAATGGCAATGGGCGTTCCTCAAGGTTCGATATTGGGTCCATTCCTCTTATTAGTTTATATTAATGATTTACCCCAATTACTTCAAAATCAACCAAAGATGGTGTTATTTGCAGATGACACATAATTGATATTTAAGATAGACCGACGGTCACAAAATCTTGACAACGTGAATAGCTCTATTCTTCAGGTCCATGATTGGTTTACGGTAAATAATTTGGTACTAAATGGTAAAAAAACCAAATGCATTAAAATGACCGAATGTTAAAAGTAGCGAATGTGACATCATATTGAATGGAGAAAAACTAGAATTTATTAATCACACAGTTTTCCTAAGAATCACGCTAGACGAGAAATTACAATGGGGTCCTCATATAACATCTCTTGCGGGGCGGCTAAGCTCGGCCGCTTATGCTGTTAGAAAGATAAGACAGTTAACAGATGTAGAAACCGCGCGATTGGTCTATTTTAGCTACTTCCACAGAATTATGTCGTATGGCATTTTACTAAGGGGTCGGGCTACTGACATTGAATCCATCTTTGTTTTGCAAAAGAGAGCTGTCAGAGCCATTTATAATCTACGTCACCGCGAATCTCTCAGGGAACTATTTAAAAGGATTAATATCATAACGGTACCTTGCAAATTCATTTATGAAAATATTATGTATGTAAGAAAAAATCGGCACCTTTTTAATATAATAAGTGATAGACATCATTTTAATACAAGAAATAAAGATAAAATAGATCAACCATTTTTCAGGTTAGCTAAAGTACATACATCTTTTATGGGGTATTGTGTTAAATGCTATAACAAAATACCTTGTCATCTAATGCAATTAGATGAAAGAAAATTTAAAACTCATATAAAAATTTCACTGTGTAAACAAGCATATTAGAAATTAGAGGATTATATCCAAGATAAGAATGCTTGGAAACATGCTGGTCGAACTCCATAGGACAATCTAGGGTCTAGACAAAATTAAACTTGTTGCTACTTTAATTGTATTTATTATTTTTATGACAATGATTTACATTCTGTGATTACTTTAACTCACACACTGACGTATTACTTGTTTACATAATTTGGGAAATCGTATACTTTTACAATGTTTGTAAATATGTGAACACCGTGTATCTATCACTTAATTAACATTTTTATCATTGCTACATTTATCTAATTCTTTTTGCCTATTGTGGTAGGGTAATTTTTATTATAGGTGCATCGTCTAAACATAAAATTATATACTTAAAGTATACAAAATATTGTAACACATTTTATAAGAGTCACGGTGGAGTTTCTTGCCCATTCTTCTCCATACGAAACTACCTTTTGGAAGGGGCGACTAGAATCAATTCTATTTAAATGTTAATGTTGACGTTCAAAAGTGCCTTTTATGTGCCTATTTGAAATAAATCCTTTGACTTTGACTTCGTAAAGAAATTTACAAATTCTTGAACAAATGAGACCACAACATGTCGTCTCCAGTGTATAATCAGAATTATGCTTTTTGTTCCTGTTCGTTTCATTATTGATAATTTTCCAAACAGTCTTTATTTTATTGTCTGCTGATTTGACCTTGTTGCTGATGTATAAGGCTTTAGCTGCCTTACAAGTGTTCTTAAAAATTCTAGAGTAAGTAGCAACATACTTAATAAAAAAACTTATTCTCCATAATGACTAAAATCGGTGATGTTATTGGATGTCATATACCCAAGGAGCAGATTACCTATATAGCCCGAATTACAATGCGTACTGATCCACTGAATAAAAATATAATTTGTTCAGTGCATAATAGCTACAGCAAATCAGATTTTGTTTCTGCGGCGAAAAAGCACAAAACCCTATGTGTTGCTCATCTGGGTCTGCAAGGCAACAAACAGGATCTATATTAACGATCATCTTACGCTGGACAATAAAATTCTCCTTAACCAGACCAAAGCTCGTGTCAAAGAACGTGGATTTGAGCACGTTTGGGTCACGGGATGCAAGATATTCATTCGAGAAAACTTTACATCCCCAAAACTTTACACCAAGACAGAGCACGACTTAAAAAAGTTCTTATTTTAAAAGTTATTATATTGAAAACGTCGATTCAACGTCCTGGTAAGTTGTATGTCGCTCACCCCGCCTTATTAAGTTTGACAACCACAGCTATTTGTTTTTTCTGTACATTCCTTTCTCGCCGTCCTCTTGTTTGCTTATCGCTAGCTTTGAACCAGTTCGTACATTATTGCTATTATAGCTTTAAATCCTCCACTCGTTACTCGTTATATGTATATTGCTTATTTAGATTTAACAGTCTACCTTAGATTATTTAAAAAACATTAAAAACAAAATACTAAAAGGGTTTAAAGAGTTAAGTTTACTCATCTCATTATTGCGTTTATGGTTTATCTCCTGTTACCTTAATTAACACCACAGAATTGCGAATAACACTAACAGTAGGAATGGCTTCCATTTTGACAGTTTAGCAACATTCATTGCGTTATTTAAGTTGCTGAGCAGATTTTTTTTTCGAATGTACGAAGCAATGTATTAGCAATATCCTTCAAAATGATTCTGATAGTGTGTTACGATATTAGGGTGCTGTTCCTGATCATAACTAACATTTCCTTTATTATTACTAAATACGGAAAAAAAATATTCAGTATAGCATTATACATTTTAATGTTGTGTGAACATTTAGCATTTCTTATTAGTTCTAATCTAATCAAATCAAATATTTTTATTTTGGGCATAGGTTATACAGACAGATGTTAGATTATGTAGTGCCGCCAAGTAGGCATACAATAATAAATTAATATGTCAACATGCAGTATACAAAATAGAACTAAAAAACACAAAAAAAATACTTAATGTCATTTTCAATTAGTAATTTTAATGTTCTAACTGCAGATTAGAGTTCATAAGAGACGCTGAACCTCTTTAGTGTTCTACCTGCAGGTTAGAGTTCATAAGAGACGCTGAACCTCTTTGGTGTTCTAACTGCAGGTTAGAGTTCATAAGAGACGCTGAACCTCTTTGGTGTTCTAACTGCAGATTAGAGTTCATAAGAGACGCTGAACCTCTTTGATGTTCTAGCTGCAGATTAGAGTTCATAAGAGACGCTGAACCTCTTTGGTGTTCTAACTGCAGATTAGAGTTCATAAGAGACGCTGAACCTCTTTGATGTTCTAGCTGCAGATTAGAGTTCATAAGAGACGCTGAACCTCTTTGGTGTTCTAACTGCAGATTAGAGTTCATAAGAGACGCTGAACCTCTTTGATGTTCTAGCTGCAGATTAGAGTTCATAAGAGACGCTGAACCTCCTTGGTGTTCTAACTGCAGGTTAGAGTTCATAAGAGACGCTGAACCTCTTTGGTGTTCTAACTGCAGGTTAGAGTTCATAAGAGACGCTGAACCTCTTTGGTGTTCTAACTGCAGATTATAGTTCATAAGAGACGCTGAACCTCTTTGATGTTCTAGCTGCAGATTAGAGTTCATAAGAGACGCTGAACGTCTTTAGTGTTCTAACTGCAGGTTAGAGTTCATAAGAGACGCTGAACCTCTTTGATGTTCCAGCTGCAGATTAGAGTTCATAAGAGACGCTGAACCTCTTTAGTGTTCTACCTGCAGGTTAGAGTTCATAAGAGACGCTGAACCTCTTTGGTGTTCTAACTGCAGATTAGAGTTCATAAGAGACGCTGAACGTCTTTAGTGTTCTAACTGCAGGTTAGAGTTCATAAGCGACGCTGAACCTCTTTGATGTTCTAGCTGCAGATTAGCGTTCATAAGCGACGCTGAACGTCTTTAGTGTTCTAACTGCAGGTTAGAGTTCATAAGCGACGCTGAACCTCTTTGATGTTCTAGCTGCAGATTAGCGTTCATAAGCGACGCTGAACGTCTTTAGTGTTCTAACTGCAGGTTAGAGTTCATAAGCGACGCTGAACCTCTTTGATGTTCTAGCTGCAGATTAGCGTTCATAAGAGACGCTGAACGACTTTAGTGTTCTAACTGCAGGTTAGAGTTCATAAGAGACGCTGAACCTCTTTGAAGTTCTAGCTGCTGATTAGAGTTCATAAGAGACGCTGAACCTCTTTGATGTTCTAACTGCAGATTAGAGTTCATAAGAGACGCTGAACCTCTTTGATGTTCTAACTGCAGATTAGAGTTCTTAACAGACGCTGAACCTTTTTGATGTTCTAGCTGCAGATTAGAGTTCATAAGAGAACCTATTTAACCTTTAAAGCGCTTGGATAAATAGCAATTGCCGTGCCACTAGCGCGCGGCTAAATATCGAAAATCAAATGTTTTTTCGTTTTAGTTGTACCAGGCAATTAGGACGAAAATAGCACGAAAAAATCATGCGTCTTTTCTGTCGCAGAAATACGATACGAGCGGTAGAGGCACGGAAATAGGTGTCGCATAAATGCGACACAAGCGGTCAAATGGTTAATGCAACAACTGCTTATCACAAGAGATCAATAAACTATTTACATTTAAATACACTTCTGTGACAGTGGGAAACAAATCTAGTGGGAAGATCAAGTAACAAGTCCCTGTAGACCTGCTTCAGCAGCTAGCTCCTTCTGCTCTAGATACATTCGATTTCTCGGTCAAAATTCCCTCCGCGGGGGCAAAATAGTATTCAGTTTTGTTTAGTTTACATTTAATTCAGTATCATCAATTCATCATATTTTGCACTGAAATCCTTAAGTTGTAATATTTCTGTATCTTCAGAAACGATCGTGTTGTTTAGAATACAACAATGCACTTCTGAAGTACTCGTAGATGCTATACGATACGCAAGAAGCAAGTTAGAAGTTTGTTGATAGTTTTGAGTAAGATGAGTGATATAATGTGGAAGTTGTGTCGTGTACAGATACCTAACACTTACTTGGCTTCTCATTCAATTGTAGTAAATGCGTAGGTCCGACTTCCAGGAAATCGTTTCGATCTCTTTGCCCTGTTGTTCAGCGGAGGCAAAAAGGCACTTTCTTCCGAGGATGAAGAACGTTCTTTCCCACTATTTTCGGCATTTTGCTGACTATCGACCAGCGAAACACTATATGTATATCACTTACCATAAACACTATTATTTACTTTCTATAAAGTTTTTAATCTATCAGTTTTATATCTAGTTCTAAGAAAATTAACGAAGGAAATAAAAATCCGTTCGTTGGCGGCAACATTTTTAGACGCTAAGTATGTTGAATGAGACTTGACAATTGACATATCCAGCTCGCGGTAACCATAGATTACGTTCTGTCATAGTGAAAGCTCACAGGTAACGTAAGGGGATCAAGGGGATGGGATGTACTTATTCATACGGTATGACGTATATGAGGCGAAATCTTAGACTGCATCTTCAACCAATGCTATGTGTTTTGACGAAACATAATACATACATTATTTATACCTACAACCTATTACAATACTTAAGTTGAAATCAAGCTTGTGTACCGCTTGATTTCAACTAAAGTATTACACACTACCGCAAGCTAATTATATTTTGTCTTAGTAAATGGAGGAAGCTAATTATATTTGCTGAGGAAATGGAGCAGACGTCACCGAGCGCAGTGAGCTCGCAAGACCGATGGACACCGACCACAGGGGAGGGGGAGGATTCCTTCATTCCGAGCAATATCGTGTCGTGGTCACTAGTGCGGTATGCTCATAGAGGTTTATATCTACACGAATATTCTGCGCGTTCTTATTAAAGGGCTAATGGCGGCTGTTAACAGTCAGCATTCCGAGCTGTGCTGCCACGTGCCGCGAGTCGCGTGTCGCCCACTCCGCACTATCGCCACCTCGCCGGGACTGCTAACGCGCAGAGCAGCATCGACATATTTTATACCGATATAAAAAAAAATTATAGCTATCAATTTTAGGGATTTTTAGGATAGTGATTACCAAGGTGTCATCCATATTTTATTCAACCGCGGCTGCTATTTTTTTTGTATTAATAGGCATGGTTATGTATCTTGTAACTTTTGGGGGTGGTTATTACGAATGTATCGTCCATTTTTTATTTAAGATGGCAGATGTAATGTTTTACTGAAAAGCCAACAGGGATATCAATTTTGAAGATTGGAGTAGTAAGTATGATCATCAATATTAAACGTAACTTTAAATTTTTATATAAATCGAATAGGTTGTACATGAACTTTCAAGTTTTTGGATGTGAAGTTATTAATCAACTCTCAAAAACTTCTAAAATTAAAATAGGGCATTTATTTGGTGGCAGTTTTATAGTTGATAGACAGCATTGTTTACAAAAAAACAGCCTTTATACAAAATATTATACTATTTACTTCTCACTTTTGTTTTTATTAAAAAGTTCTGAACCCCGATCTCAAAGGTGAGGTGTGAATTAATATCTTTTTTCTTTTTAACGATCATCACGAAAGTCTACGGCTATCGGTCGGCATATTTGTTTGATGTCATGCTCCAAAAATGGTAGACAAAAATAATATTAATTTTTCTTTCTACTCGCACTTGCCTGGTTTTTTTTTTTTCTTTATAGCTTGAAGTGTTTTGATACCCGCGAATTTTACGTAATTCCAAAAATAAAGATCATACAGATAATACTTAGTCAAGTTTTTGGGAGCGATGAAAATAAAAGAGTTTGAATACGTTTGAACAGAAGCGGATGCTCTCGTGTAATGATCTCAAAAAACTTATCCTATCGGTTACACGCACACATGGCTGGACTTACTCCTACTTAAAGTGCTAACATGACAAAATGCATGGAACCGTCTGGAAGGGCCCACCCTGAACAGCAATCGTGCAGTTTATGCTCTCACGGTGATCACTCGTTGCGGTTCAGGTTGCATAACTCCTCCCTCCTCAAGAACGAAATTATCAGAATTGTTAAGATTCTGATCATTTCGCCGACAGTTTAACAATTTGATTTTATATCTAAAAACAAGAAAGCTTATGAATCCTAAAGGTAAAATTACATATAGAATTACCGTACCTAAACTAATGTTTTTTATGTTAACCGCACTATCATTTTCACCGTATTTCACTTTGTTCATTTTCACCACTTGAGCCATTTCTTTTAGCTCATCTAAATTTATAGCTTTCATATTCACTGCACTGACACTGTTAGTACGTTTTTCAGGCTTCAACTCTGGTAGGGTAATGATTGGAGTTATTTGATAATTCAGATGTGTAAGAGAAAATTGATAAGTTTGTAGATGTATCTGCCCGATGTTAACCTTACAAGCATCGTCCAGGGTAACTATGTATGTTCCATGTAGAGACTCGTGGCTTGTGACATCATCATAGCATTTTTTACTTGCTATAATGTTATTCTTTGTATATAAAATCCAACTTCTACGGCCAATTCGTTGAACTTTCAAATCTTCAATGTCAACTGTATACTGCTCGCATGCACTAGCATTAGAATGGAACTTCATCAACTGTTCCTCACATAATGGCTCTAGATTGGTCAACACATCATCATCGGTACATAAGAATTTGTCATCTATTGCAATCTGTGCACAGGCTCTCACAACTGGTAAGTAATCTGAGTCTTTCACCAAAAGGTAGGGATATTTAGGGACTACTATTACAGTTTCGTTTAAATCTGTGTTAAAAACAGGTAAAGAGTAAAGTTTAAAATAACTATAAGTACTGTTTTCAATTAATGGAATCTCTAATATGAACGTAATCTGGTTTTGTTTAATAAAAGCTTTAACAGTAATACAATCTTCAAACTTAACTAAATTATTTTCATTTACAGCATATAACAGATTTTCTGGATTGTAACATGTGCCATAATTCAGTAGAATTAACAATCGCTCGATGCAGTACAGACACCTTACTAAAGGCTAAGGCCGTTTCAATGTCACTTAAAATTATATCAATTGTTCTGAAATTTGCTAAAAACATATTAAACATTCCTAAGATGTAAGTAGAGTAAATGGAATTTTCTTCTTTGGTAATTATATTTTTAACTAATCTCTCAATCCTTTTTAAACGTTCATCTAAAATTAATGTATTATTATGTAAGATTTCTGTACTGTTAACAAAACCATTTAACATTTTGGAGACCAAAGTTATTTTTCTATCTATTATTAATTGATTGCTTTTTAACTGAGAAATAAGGGAATCATATCGGATTGCATCACTATGATCTAAATTACCTGTAACAACTTTAATCATAGAGCCCAGTGGATCAATCAGTCCTCGCTTAAATCTTTTGGCTGGTACAAGTTGCTGAAAATTCTCGATAGTTCTGTCCTTTAGATAATCCGTTTGAGTACGAATCCCTAGAAACTCATGGATGTAAGGTTTGTTAACATCTACTAATTTACTGAATTCATTATATTTAATTAAACTTAATTCTAGATCATTACCTAAACTATCTAAATTTAAAAGATTTATAATTAACCACTTATCTACTTGTTTAAACGCTTGTCCTTGTTTCACGGGAAGGATACCAGGGTTTTTTTCAACCTTTTGAAGTTGAAGGGCCCGTGTTATTTGCGCTACTGCCAATAGCGAGAGGCACCACCTGCGGAGGACGTTTAATATTTTTAATTGGGACTTTTGTGTTTCTAGTTCCAATTTTTATAGGGATTACATTATGTTCTACATCACCGCTAACGGTTGCCTTCCTATAACGTGGTTTGTCTTTACTTAATCTGGTGTTAACCTCTTTTGCATAAATTACGTCGCCTATTTCAAACTTTTGACTTATCTCACCACCCTTGCTATTTCTAATATTTTCCTTTCTTTCTATCATCTGATCTGATATGTAACTATAGAGACGTTTAGTACGCTTCGCATGATCTTTCAATAATTGTTGTGTAAAGTTTTTCTCTAAATTTGCACTTAATATAGAATTTGAATCAGTATGACCGAAAACAACTTCAAATGGTGTCAAACCTGTCGTTGTATGTATGGTATGATTATAAGCCATTATTGAGTAGGTCATAACGGAGGCTGCATCGGTGCATCTTCGATCGTATTTAGCAAGTCGGTATATTTCTATGATTGTCGAATGGAAACGCTCTACTATGCCTGTTGAATTAGGATTGTTAGGCGTACCGATATGTAATTGTATGTTGTACATTATCATTAATTCCTTCAGTAATTCGTTATTAAATTCACTGCCCGGGTCGCAACTAATTTTTTGGGGGGTACCGTAAATGGAAAAATATTTAATAAGCGCACGTATTACTTCGGGTGTAGATCTATTTAATATTTCTATTGCTTGTCCTAATTTACTGAACGCGTCGACTAATGTAAGATAGTATGCAGATTCTATAGCAAAAACCTCTATGAACATTTCCTGAAATGGTGCATTTTGTGTTTGAGTTAGCTGTAGAAAAGGCTTTATGGGTTTTCTGTCATACTTAGTTTTACGGCATGCTTCACAGTTATTTATAACGGCTGAAATCGTCTCTTGCATGTTATTCCAAAAATAATTTCTTCTTATCCTAGACATAGTCTCTTTTATACCTCTATGGCACGTTTTTCCTTCATGATGTTGTAAGATGATTTCTTTTTGTTCGTTTTCATCTTCAACAAAAACTACACGCTCTGTACATTCCACGAATTCTACCATTCCCTTTTTAAATAACTGTATAATAACTTTGCTAAATTGTTTCCTATGCTCTTTGCTTTCAAAATATATAAAGTATTTAATTTTATATTTAATATAGTCTTTTAAAAACTGTTTAATTAATTCATCATTATTTATTGGTAGAAATACTTCAAGAATTTTTTGTTTTTCATGGGAAAGATCTCTAACTTGAACATCATTTTTATGCCATGTAAAGACTAATATCTGATTGGGTTTAGTGTCTATTGCTTCTTGTAATATTGGAATACCAATTGATTCCATATCTTCAGCTGAATGTACTGTGAATGTTTCATCTTTTGCCGGAATAAGTGGGATGGGTTCATTTGTATCATATTCAGAACTGGCTGTTACAGTAGCAGACAAATCCGAGATAGAAATTGTTCTAGAGTCGTCACTATCGTTTTCAGTTAAATTTTCTATTTTGTGAGTAGTTTGGAATTTTTTTGGTCTTTGTTTTTTCTCACCTACATTAACTTCCATAGATAATCCATCCTCATCTGTACCTAAAGCATATAATTTCATACGAGATAGGGCATCAGCGTTTGTATTCTGCTTGCCATTTTTATATTTAATTTCAAAATCATATTCTTGAAGACGAAGTCGCCAACGGGTAAGCTTACTATTCGGCTCTTTAAGGGAGTAGAGCCAGGCTAAGGGTCTATGGTCGGTATAAATAATGAATTTATTACCATAAAGGTACGGCCGAAAATGTTTTACCGCCCAAATGATCGCTAAAAGTTCACGTTCTATAGTACTGTATCTGGTCTCTGTATCACTTAAGGTTCTACTGGCGTAAGCTACTGGTTTATCAGAGCCTACGGCACCTTGCGAAAGTACTGCGCCTAAGGCGTTTGACGAAGCGTCTGTCGTTAAGATGTAAGGCTTATCTGGATCGGGATATTGGAGTAAAGGAGCATTTGTAAGAAGCTCTTTACATTTTTGGAAAGCATCTATGTATGTTTGATTTATAATAATCTTATTTCTTTTTTTTTAGCAATTAGTTAGTGGTTGTGTTATCTTGGCAAAATCTCTAATAAATCGCCTGTAATAACCTATCAAGCCCAAAAAACTTTTTATTTCTGTGACAGTTTTTGGCAATGGGTAGTTTAGAACTGCTTTAATTTTATCGTCATTAGGTTTAAGGCCATCCTTTGTTATAACATGACCTAAGTATAGGACTTCTTTTCGAAGGAATTCGGATTTATCAAGTTGAATTTTAAGATTATTTGACTTCAAACGATCAAAAACTGCTCTTAACTTCTGGATATGTTCTGCAAGCGAGTTTGAGAAGATTATAATGTCATCCAAATAAACCAGGCAATGGATTCCATGTAACCCTCTTAGAACATTGTCCATCGCTCGCTGGAAAGTCGCTGGAGCGGTTTTAAGACCAAACGGCATTCTTAAAAATTGAAAGTGTCCGTTTTCAGTGCTGAATCCTGTTTTCTCTCTGTCTTTTTCATTAATCTCAATCTGATGGTAGCCGCTTGCCAAATCTAATGTCGTAAAGTATGTACTTTTACCTAATTTATCGAACAGATCAGTGATATTGGGAAGTGGGTATCTATCGTCAACTGTTATTTCGTTTAGCCGTCTGTAGTCAATTACCATTCTATATTTCATTTCTCCCGATGAATCTTTCTTCTTTGGAACTAAATGAACTGGGGCTGACCAAGGTGAATGAGATTCCTGAATTACATTTTCTTTAAGTAACTTCTCGATTTGATTTTTTATTTCTTGAGACTGACTAGGGGGTTGTCTGTATGGTTTGACGTAAATAGGATCTTCGTTTTTCGTCCTAATACAATGTTTGACTTGGTTCGTGAAACTTAATGGAATGCCATCGCAATAGAATATATCTTTATATTCTAAACATAATGTACTAATGGCTTTACTTTCTTCATCTGACATGTGATTTAGACGAAGCTTTTGTAAGTTATCTGTTAATAATTTTTCTATTTCAATATTTTCAATTTCTTTTAGATTATTAACATCACAATCATTTATGTGACTTTCATACGGTTCTACTTCAAATGGTTTAATAATTGCTAATTTAATTGGTTTGTCAAGGGTATTTTGAATGATGGTAGTAAAGTAACCGTCTTTACATTTAACTAAAGCACTGGGCATACGCACGCCTTCTGTAAATTCTCTAAAATCCACTAAACCATTACCAAAATGATAATTTGCAGGAATTCTAACTCTTTGTTCTGATCGAGGTGCTAACTCTAATATATGTTTATTCTTATCGCGCATAATCGGTATCACCGTAGTTTTAGTATTCAGGACCTCATTTTTAAGATCTATTATTGCCCCTACGCTATGTAAAATATCATTACCTAGTAAACCATCGAAGCTAGGGTCGACTTCGTAGATATGAAACTTGTGAGTCTCTTTAACATTAAAAATCGGAAATGCTGGAATCGAAACAACTCGTTCATGTTGGCTTGTACCGTGGGTACTTCTAACCTCAAATGGGTCGTAATAAATATAATCGTAAAAGTAGTAATAGGCCTTTTCCGGGTTTATAAATGATTTTGTACTTCCCGTATCTATCATAAATTTGGCATCTATTTCTGGTATATATATGTATGTATGGCAATTTAAGACATGTATCGCAATTTAAATTTATTATTTCGCTATGTTTTCCGAGACCAATAATTGAAAATCCTCATTATTTTCCGATGAAACTTCTTTGTTCATTTCTTCCGAATAATTCCCGTTCTGATTTTCCGTAAGAGGACAATAATCGTGATAATATTCATCGTTACATTGGTAGTCGCTGGAAAACTGACTATTATCGTTATGGTCAAGGTCAAGCTCATTTAATTTAAATCCTTTTATATGGACCTTGGCCGGAGGTGCCGTACGCATTGTGACGTCACTGGATTGAAATTTTGGTTGCTGAATACCGTACGGCTGTAAAGGTCTATTAAGCGATTGGTTCTGGTTGCCAAATGGCTGTAAAGGTCTATTGGATAATTGTTGTTGATTTCCAAATTGTTGAGGGCGTATCCCAAATTGTTGCGGGCGATAACCAGATGGTTGGCCTTGAAATCCAAATTGTGAAGGACGCATCCCAAATGGTTGCGGGCGATAACCAAATGGTTGGCCTTGAAATCCAAATTGTGAAGGACGCTGCCCAAATTGTTGACCTTGGGAGTTACCAAAATAAAATTTGGGTTGTGTATTTGGTTGCGTAAAAATAGGTTTATTACTATTAATAGGCGTATTTAAATTATTTGTGCCGAATTTAAACGTTTGAGTATTATTTGGTATAGCATGTTTACTGGAGGACGTCAGCATTATTTTATTTCGGGCATTATATTGGTCATGGAAATTGACCTCTTCTAATACGAAAGATAAAGCCTGTTCCAAAGTAGACGGCGCTTTTAATCTCACAATACGCACCATATTTTCCGGTAGATTATAAAGGAACACGTTTAATGACGTATTATTATAAATAGTTATTTTACTTTCGCGCATACTACTCGATAATCTATTAACTTTTGACATTAACATACTACGCACTGATTGAATACGATTGCAAAAATCCAAAAATGATTCCCCATTTCTTATACGCAAAGTTTCCAATTCAATTGCTAAACATTCTTCACTTCTGGGGTCTCCGAAATGTTGTATTAATAACTCCTTGTACTCTTCCCATGTAACAATATCCTCGCGCTCACTGATAAGCGCGGCTGCATTCCCCGCTAATCTACTCGTTATAGCATGCATTACATACAAGTTTTGCTCGTCGCTTCCCCTGTATTTATTTATAATATATTCACTCTTACGTATAAAAAGATTTAAATGGCGCTTATCGCCGTCAAAAAGCGGAATAATTTTAATCATTTCATTTGGAATCATGACAATTTTTACGTGATCTTCCATTTTTAACACTATCAATTAGTTTAAAACACACAATAATAATATAAAATACAAAATCAAAAAGTATAGTTACTTTAAACAATTTTTAACATAAAATAATGTATACGAATCTAATAGTAATCATTAATCAAATAAAACTTTAAACAATTTACCTGAATTAAATATTTTTGTAAATCTTTAACACTATTCAAATTAATATATTGTTATAATACTTTCATTAACTTTTTCTATTACTAAACTAGCCTTACAGATTGTATGCAAAACCAGATAACGTTATAACGCGAGACTTCTAATCGCAAAATAACTAAAAAGGGAAATTGGAAAGGAAGGTGAAAATTTGGACTCACCAGCTCGCCTTTCTCATTTTCAGCTCCACCATGACAATTTGTTTGGTTCGTAGAATCACCACAGCTGCCTTCAGGGCCACCCGAACGCGTAACACGAAAAAGTTTTATTCCGGTAAAACGCGAAGGACAGCGCAGCTCTATGCGGCGATCCTACCGGCTGCGCCAGTCAAGTTTTTGGAGCGATGAAAATAAAAGAGTTTGAATACGTTTGAACAGAAGCGGATGCTCTCGTGTAATGATCTCAAAAAACTTATCCTATCGGTTACACGCACACATGGCTGGACTTACTCCTACTTAAAGTGCTAACATGACAAAATGCATGGAACCGTCTGGAAGGGCCCACCCTGAACAGCAATCGTGCAGTTTATGCTCTCACGGTGATCACTCGTTGCGGTTCAGGTTGCATAACTACTTAGCTACTGTTACCAAATACAATAAAGTAAACTTACTACTAGCTTTACTCACCAATGGTATTTAATATATTTTTTAAATACCATCAAGTACCAAAATCAGTTAAGTAATATATAAAATCGAGCGGGCCGCGTTTTGAGTGTGTGCGTGCGCGTAATGTTGTTGTGTTGCGACTCAGCCAGGTACCCGTACCTTTCTAAAGTTGAGAGAGGCCAACATGTGATAGCGTCCTAATTGCTTGCGGTACGTTAGTTACGAGTACGTACCGCACACGTTGGAATGTTTCTGAGTGTGTGTGCTCTCAAATAAAAATACAATAACCTAGTATAAACCTCGCTGTTCCATGTCGTTTCGTTTTAGTCTCACAATTTTCAATTTTCTGCCGTCCGTAGGGGGCCGGCGTGCGTCCGGCACGTAGTCGGCACGTAGTCGGCACGTTGTCGGTGTAACAGCCTACAGCGGACATGTGAAAGTAACGAGCAGAAACACGTCGCGCGTCGCATCGAATAGTCTGTGAGTAGGTAATGTATAGTCGCTCGGTTACACGCTGTGAAGAGACCGTGGACTCTTACAACTTACGCGTATAACTTACTTCATATTATATTAAACACAAGAACGTTACATTCAGTAATTTATTCAATTTTTCTCAGACTTGAGTGCCAAACAAACAATACGCGCTTGGTTTGCTTTTAAAGTTGGTCGGTTGGGGACGAAACTCGACGCAGAAAACGAATACCATACTCGTGACTATGAAAGAACCTATGAATATGATGTGTAGGAAAGGAGTTTATAAAGACAAGCACAAAAGGACAAGACTAGGCATTTATTTCAATTAGGCTTGTCATTTCAATACGTTTGTAAGAAAACTACTGGTCCGTTCCAAAACTAGGTCATCATGGAGGAGAAGGATAAAGAAACTCCATGGCAGCTGGTTTTAAAGTACTTATTTTATCATCACATTTTTACATAGGCATATATGATTGTTATCACATTAATCTCTTGGACCATCTCTCAAAGTTATAACAACTTATAAACGGAAAGAAACAGAGAAGAATATGGTTCGATTGAACACATAATACGAGGGGCATGCCAAAAGAAATTATATACTCAAAAATTATAAAAAATATTCTTTATTACAAGTATCCATGTTTTCGAAGTATTCACCCTGAGCACGTATACACTTTCCCATAATTATGTCTGACCCAATTGTAAAATTAATACTTCTGACCACTCTTCTTTAGACACCTCAGAAATCTCGAAATTATAGGCAGCCAGTGCAGCTTCTTTGCTTTCAAACCTTTTCCCCTTTAGTTCTTGTTTGATTTTTGGGAACAGGTATAAATCACAAGACGCTAGGTTAGGGGAATATGGTGGGTGAGGGAGGATAGACACGTTTTTTGAGTTCAAAAAGTCAAGTGTTATGGCAGAAGTGTGCAGCGCCGCATTGTCGTGGTGCCAGAGAAGGATTCCTGACTGCGGTTACTTGTCACACCAAGCTGATATTAGTGTTGCAGCACAAACTGTCACATACCATTTGGAGTTCACCGTTCTTTGATCCTCTAGCACTACAGTAGCAATATGACCCGTTTTGCAGAAAAAAGAGGCGACCATTTGTTTCTGTGTGCTTCGTGCACGGCGACATTTCATTGGAGTTAACTCATCTTCAAAGCACCATACAGTCGACTGTCGCTTTGTTTCGGGATCATAGTATATAGCCATCTTGCGTCACCAGTCAGTATAATATACACGTATTTTTTCTCGCCGGCGTCGAATTTATCTATCATGAATAAGCACCAATCCACCTGACGGTCTTTCTGCTCGTCGATGAGTTTGTGCGGCACCCATGTCGAACAACAATTACGGAGAGAAGATGGTCGTGAATGAAAGTTTGCATTGGTGCTGATCCTATTTTCAGTTCTCACTCCAGATTTACATTATGTAATTCTTCGATTTTCGCGAATAAGTTTTTCGACTGCACGAACGTTTTCTTGTGTGACAGCGGTTGGTGGCCGACCTGTCATCGCTTCATCTTCGAGACATCCCTGTCCACTTATAAATTCAGCAAACCAATTAAATATTGTGGATCGTGAACAAGCAGACTCACCAAAGGTAGTTAGCCAAAAGTTCAAAACATTCTTGAGGCTTTAAACCTTTTTTATAGTCATAATAAAGCATGGCGCGAAAATTACTTCGACTGAGCTCCATTGCTGCAAGCGAACTCCCGCCAGATTCTCAGAAAAAATATGCTTATCCAAATAAATAAAAAAAGAAATTATGTATTCTATTTTCAAATTATATCATTAAACAACCAGCCTATAAGATGGTGTATATCATTCCAGTGTCAAACAAATGAGTAAAGAATATCTAACTTATTTTGGCATGCCCCTCGTACATACTTACTATAACACATGCGTTGTTCAGTAAGTGTTATTTGTTACAGCAATGATCAAGAAATAAGACGAATGAACTTACGTAAACATCGTAAAGAGTTTGTTCATCTTTCACCACAGTTGTAATTTTTTTTAGGGTGGGAAATCATCAAATAACTTCTCCCGCTCTGGGCAGTGCGGTAGGGCGTATCAGACTCTTACTGACTAAAACCCACCCGTGTTCCTTCAGTTGCCTGTGCCAGGGGCCACGGTATCCCTCTCGGACTTTCTCGCAACCCTGGCAGGAATCGGCCCTAGCGCGAACCCCGTCCTTTATACTGACACCTCTATGAGGCGCGCGTGGATCATAACGCGCCATCGACCCGGGCCTGGTCCTTATCGAATCGCGATCTGCCCATTGCTGGCCGTTCGCAAGCCCGCGCCTACGGTGGCCGGGAATCAGCTTGCGATTCCCGACGCCCAGGGCGTCTCCTGCGGTGGCTAGGGACGTGAGGGCGCGAATTTTGCCTCTCCCTCACGCGTCCCGCCACCTCCTTCGCGAGCATTACTGCTTCGCAGAAGGAGGTGACGGCTTCCCAAGCCCTCTCGCTCCGTACCACGGCCTGGACCAGGGCCGGACGCGAGAGATCGCCACCGCCTATCGCCTGCACAAGGACACGGCGGCGGCGGTGCTCCGCCCAAGCCGGGCGACCTCCACCGTACGCACCACCGTGTCCTCCAGGCGATCCACACAATGGTGACACCCGTTCGTTTCCTCCCGCCTTATCAGGAACAGGAACCTCCCGAAACAACCGTGTCCAGTGAGGACCTGTGTCAGGCAGAAGGTGAGGACGCCGTGGCTCCTCTCTAGCCACTCCTCAAAGAGGGGACTTATCGCCGCAATTGTGGCGTGCCCAGTGCTGGGTTGCGACAATCGCACTCTCCATGCCGCCTTGAGATCCCGCCGGGGCTCTGTCCGCTGTACCGTGATTTCTCGCGGCAACGGAGCTACGCCCCGGCTTCTTGTCTATCCTGGGTTTATTATTAAGTTACTCTGTATGGTTGTCTCATATCAATGAATAAAGAATTTGATTGATTGATTGATTGAATATCACTCAAGTACATTCAACATTGCCGCCGTTTTTAACCAACCAGAGATGGTCATAAATGACTGTTTAATAATTTCTTATTTTGCTATTAATTAACATATCGTGGTGGAACCATTTTAATACCTAATAAAACAATTTACCAATTTAATACGTACTTACTTGATAGCGATAAGTAAAAACTTTTAAGTAATTAACATCTAGGTACTTAAAGTTCTGAAAATCGTTTGAAACTGAAAATTGCGATATAAAATCGTAATAAATATTATAAGTAACATATTAATGATTACTTAATAATTTAATGTAATTAATAAACATTTGTTTTGTTTTGGTTACTCAAAACCAAAAATCATAACTTATGTTTGGATATACCTACTTTTCGTCCAGAATCGTTGTTTGTGAAAGTAGTATTCTAATTCACAATAAACCATTGATTTAAAACAACATAAACATCGCAATAGCATATAAAACCAAGGAAATATTTTACTATCTACGTAACACTGTAAAATAGATACAGTTATGACATATTAGTATTGAGTACAAAGGTACTGCTTATTTCTTAAGAAATTTCTTCCAGCAGACTTGCGAAAGGAGAAATGAAAACAAAATGTAGACAATCGTGTGTGAGAACATGAAGAGAATAATTTGATTTAGTGACGTCATAGACTAGAATATTAAATATACCTACATATAAACAAAAAAAATAACTTATTCTTAAATAAATACATAATTTATAATTCTGTTAACATAAAATTTTAGGTGAAAGTAAAATAAGATTTTGTATTCATTTAGACCAGATCACCGGTTTTGTTCTGAATTGATTATTCGTCTAGAAATACACGGACAGTTTAGCAAGAATGTAGTACATACTAGAGGTATGTGCTGATGCCTTTCTTACCGTCGTCGGCGGCAGTGTCATTGGCGTAGGTAATCGGCGTGGATGGTGAACAAACCACCACCTGATGATAACCAAATTACCACAAAGTTCTTTGAGCCCGAGAGGAGACACGAGGTGTAAAGGTTCTGTTCTTCAAAAAAGATGATAAAATCTTGATGAAGAACTATATAGACCCATCTCATCAACCTGCAACTGTTCTGGAGAGCCGACACGGACCTTCTCACCAGGAGATTGGGGAGAGGTGACCAGGGCCTCAAGTCTGCTATTACAATATAATTGCATAGGACAAGCGTGAGTACTATGTAGGTACTATCGAGCTACCATTTACCGGGTAGTGTGTTTCATGGTTCACTAAAGTTTCACCACAACTCCATTGTTTCGTATTATATTTATTTCGAAAACAACATATTCCGCAAATGTTTTATTTTATAAACACTCATTTTACAAACATTTATTTGGCAAACAATTCTTTTAACAAATGGATCAGATGATATTTAATCGGGTACGTATTGCAATATCTAAAATTAAAAGAACTAACGTAAAATAACGTTCTAAATCTACGTTCAAAATCCCTATAATCTAAATACCTACCGTCTTATTACAAAACACGATCTAACTTTAGCCCCAACCTACACATTCGATTTAGTTTTTGTATTTGGAACTTTATGCCGACTTTAGTAAAGTTCTTAATACAAAATTGACAATCTAAGACCGGATTAAGTTGACAGTTTTGTAAAAGGAACTGTATTTCGATTACAGTTATGTTCTTATTTCAAAAACAGGCTCGATGGTTTAAACCATGTCAAAAGAAAAACCTTGTTTTGTAATAAGGCCGTTAATGTTTTTAAATACCTAAGCAACTAACACCTACCTACGAATTACCTAAGTTTAAAATACTGATTGGACTAAATATCTAATGTTTAAATTATCAACAGTTATTACACCTAAGTTTGATACACCAACATTTTCTTTACCTCAACGATTTTCTTTACCTAATGTCAAAAGTAGTGATTGTGAGATAGTATTGAATCAAGAGAAACTAGAATTCGTCGATAAAACTGTTTTCCTGGGGATCACGCTTGACTCGAGGCTACAATGGGGTTCTCATTTAACATCTCTGGCGGGACGTCTAAGTTCAGCAGCATATGCTGTCAGAAAAATCCGTCAATATACCGATGTAGATACCGCGAGGCTAGTCTATTTTAGTTACTTTCATAGTATCATGTCTTACGGTATTTTACTTTGGGGACGGGCTGCAGACGTCGATTCTATTTTTATTCTGCAGAAAAGAGCCATCAGAGCCATTTATAATCTCCGCAGGCGCGATTCTCTAAGGGAACTGTTTAAGGTTATTAAGATCTTGACGGTACCTTGTCAATATATCTATGAAAACATCATGTACGTAAGAAAAAATGTACATCTTTTTACTAAAAGAGGTGATAGACATAATTATAGTACCAGAAATAGGGACCTATTAGTTCAACCAGGTTTCAGACTGGCTAAAGTAGACTCATCTTTCATGGGGTACTGTTTAAAATGTTACAATAAAATACCTCCCCACATACTTCAACTCAATGAGACGAAATTCAAAGTTTGTATAAAACGCACACTATGCAGCCAGGCATATTATAAGTTGGGGGATTATATCGCTGATAAAAATGCCTGGCTCAATGCTGGTCCTGCTCCACAACCACAACTAATTGATTAACATTTGAAAATACTGTTGGAGCTGCTGAAGATTGTAAGACTACCTTTGCTTTGTATAAACTCAATCTCCTTTGTATTATATAATTGCATAGAACAAGTGTGAGTACTATGTACTATCGAGCTACCATTTACCGGGTAATGTCTTTCATTGACTTGAATGTGCCCTGGCGGCTGATAGATGTCATGCTCACTCAAATGTCTCGCTGACGGTGGCGCGTGTGTTGGATCATTTAGCTCCCTTCAAAATGGTTGAGCTGAATGGTGCTGATCCATGCGTCATGTTCGTGAACGGGCGCTGTCAGTTGGGACTGGTCATCTCTTAGCCACCAAGGCTTATTTTCTTTATTTTATTATGGATTGTTTTGTTTAAATTTATATTTACTGTACACTGGACACTCAACGTGTACGTCTTATTTACATCGTTCTCACATATAATTATACCTATATAAGGTGCTATAAAAATATCTGCCACGGCTTTAATGGGAGGTAGTATTGTGTTTATAGATTACAATAGTGAAGAAATTTCGTACCCCGGAACAGTTAATTCAATTTGAGAAAATAAAGTAGTTAAAATAACATTGACTCTACTCTGCATAATGTGGTTCACAAATTACGCGCGATGGTCGCTTCGTCAATGAAAACAACTGCTATCTCTTTCCATCTGTTCTTTGAATGAAAACTGATATCAGCTGACTAGTTCGTCACTACCTAATCTACTAGGTACGCAATAATACGCCAAGTGTTTTAAAAGTGCAACTACTTACCAGCTACCGCATTCTTCCAAAAAACTGACGTAACTATGATGATAAACTTCCCATCACACTTAAAACAGGCTTTGGACTGTCAAGTTAGTGTAAGAATCGCAATTTTTTCTTATTATTTTTAAACAATAGGTTGTTGTTGTTGTTGTGGCCCTAAGGCACCCCGCTGGTGCTGAGGGCTCCAACAATAGGTACTTAGATTAATATCAAATAACGATAAATTTCAGTAACTTGGCGTGTTTAAAAGTTATTCATCTTATTTACAACAATTGCACTGTATTTACAGTTATTTACACACTCCCTACCTACTTATCTACAAAACTGTTGCACACAAATGTAGGCACGCTTACGTACATGTCTCTTCACTTTATCTAATGTGTCCGTTTCACTTTTAACTTGCCTAAATGTGCGTTTGATGCGCCTTTTTAGTTCTTCCACACTTCTAATGTCATGTCCGGTTTGGCCGTACACAAGGTCCTTTACACGACCCCACAAAAAAAAGTCTAGAGGGGTTAAACCCGTGAGCGAGGAGGCCACGGCACTGGCCCTCCTCGGCCTATCCACTTTTCACCGCCGTACCACACACCGTTTAAAAAGTCCCGTACGCTGATGGCGACTGGCGAGCGGGCGGTCGGCTGGCACGTGCGACGAACGGGGTAGTGCGGGTGAGCGTGGGGGCGCGCGGGGGGCGACTGGCGAGCGGGCGGTCGCGTCGGCTGGCGCGTGCGACGAACGGGGTAGTGCGGGTGCGCGTAGGGGCGCGCGGGGGGCGACTGGCGAGCGGGCGGTCGCGTCGTCGGCTGGCGCGTGCGACGAACGGGGTAGTGCGGGTGAGCGTGGGGGCGCGCGGGGGGCGACTGGCGAGCGGGCGGTCGCGTCGGCTGGCGCGTCCGACGAACGGGGTAGTGCGGGTGAGGGTAGGGGCGCGCGGGGCCGATCAGAATGGCAACAGTTTATGCATGTCGTCGCCGGCGTTTTTGAATGAATTCGGTGCGGTGCGGCAACAGCTTATAAGTCTACGGGATGGTTTTATGCAAAAAAATCAATTCAAATTTATACGTAATTATTTTTGTATGAAAAAAAATATGACAAATAATCAATAATTTATCTTTACTTTTGTAATCTATAAACACAATACTGTCTCCCATTGCAGCCGTGGCAGATATTTTTATAGCACCTTATATTCAACATTAATGATGTAACTAATATTTATGTAACAATATAATTTAAAAGAGTGTCCATGGAGTTTCTTGCCCGTTCTTCTCCATAGGTACCTACTACGCTTTGGAATGGGCAGCTAGCTTCATATTTCTGACTGACCCACTTGACAATTCAAAAGTGCCTGTAAATGGTTTAATTGAAATAAATGCTTTGAGTTTGAGTTTGATTTGAAATACCAAATGGTCAAAATACCTAAAATGATGCAGCACTTGCGAGCTATTTGTATGAAGTAGTAGATTAGGTCCCGCGAGCGTAAAAAAGGGTAGATTGTATATTAGTAGTTTTTGGCACTCGCCAGTCGCCGGCCGCTGCCGCGGCACCGCTCGCTACGCTCGCTCGGCTCACTCGCGGTTTATCACGGTTTTAAACTTTTTTTTTTTGTTTCCGGGGTGGAAAATCCTCATGGATGTCCGCCGCCCTACGGCGGGCGGCGGGGTCTGTCAAACTCTTACTGACTAAAAACCACCCCGGTGTTCCATCTCACACCTACGCCGGGGGTCGCGGGAACGTACGATCCTTCCACAACCCCCGACTGGTGCCGGCGCGCCACTGCGAGCCTCTTCGGGTCTGGGGGGAGATTGAGGTGTTTGACTCCCCCCGCGACGTCTAAGAGGGGCACGCGTGGAACACTACGCGCCGCCACCTCGGGTCCTGGTGTGTGGGGGGCGACGGACGTCCCCGAGTCCGTCGCCCCTGGACCCATTTAGGGGGGCTGGAAGAGGGCGTTGTCCGCCCTCCGCTGACGCCCGGTGCGCCTTCTACGGGCCGGGTGAGTGGACGAGATCTCCCTCTCCCTTTCCGGTCACAGTTTTAACCTAACCTATTTCACCCAGTTCAAAATGACGAATCATACAATCTGTCTGCGACTAGATTATTAGACAATGTTAAATAAATTTTTGCTGTTCTCTAGACACTCGACGTGTACGTCTCATTTACATCGTTCTCACATAAAATTATAAATTCAACATTAGTGATGTAACTAATATAATTATGTAACAATATAATTTATAAGAGTGTCCATGGAGTTTCTTGCCCGTTCTTCTCCATAGGTACCTACTACGCTTTGGAATGAGCAACTAGCTTCATATTTCTGACTGACCGACCACTTGACAATTCAAAAGTGCCTGTAAATGGTTTAATTTAAATAAATGCTTTCAGTTTGAGTGAGAGTTATGCTCATGGGTAAGAAGAAAAAGTGCTTAAATCCTAAACTATTCGATTTGGAGAAATTTATATATATGGTGTTACTCTTTGGGGAAACAGCACAGATGCACAAACACTGTTCACCCTGCAAAAGAAATTGGTCAGAATCCTGGTGAACATTGAGCAAACCGATAGTTGTAAACCTTACTTCCAAAAACATAACATTTTAACCCTTCCCTGTATATACATTCTAGAAGTATGCAAATTTGTGCGTAAACATCAAGAATTTTACTCCAAACGTGAAGACATTCAGTCACGCTATTTACTTAGACACCGATCTAGGCTAAACATACCAAGTTCTCGACTAAAAATGCACTCTAAAAGTCCCTACGTAATGTCCATCAAAGTATTTAACAAACTACCCGCATCAATAAAAAAAGAAGAAAAAATTCACATATTTAAAAAAAAACTTAGACAATTTTTAATTAATAAAAGCTACTATTCGCTTAATGAATATCTAAATGATAGATTACAAAACAAGGTTTTTCTTCAGACATGGTTAAAACAATCGAGCCTGTTTTTGAAATAAGAACCTAACAGAAATCGAAATACAGTTGCTTTTACCAAACCGACAACTTAGTCCGGTCTTATGTTCTCAATTTTGAATTAAGAACTTTACTAAAGTCTGCATAAAGTTCGAAATACAAAAACTGGCTTGAAGGTTTAGGCTCGGGCTAAAGCTAGATCGTGTTTTGTAATAAGACGGATACAGTCTTATTACAAAAAACTAAATAAACCTTGATTTAAACCTGTGCTACGAAGTCCAGGCTTATCTGCAGAACCATGGTCTAAATTTGTCCGTAGTGCCGTCATTTGAACCATTGTCTTTGTAACAACCACAGAGTATTACAAATATTATTCGTTCACCATGTTATCATTCTATTGCAACGTTCCGTATGCTCAGAAATGAAAACTTTTTGTTAATACGCTAATGATTATTATGATGTTTAGGAGTGTTAAAAATATTGAGAGTGTTAATTTGCATGGAATATTAGTTATTTCGTCGATTGCAGTTTTGTTTAGGTTTAAGCACATGACTTAATGTTGTATTAACTACTAATAATACATCTAGGTACGTGTAACGAAACGTAAAATTTTCGCGCATTATATGAAACCATAACATTAAACAAAACCATCGCAAGTTGAACAAAGTTCATTTAGCTTTGGAATTTTTAAGTTATCGAAGTTTCTAATAGAACAATTGCCTCTTTGTATAGTATTACCTTCTATAGTAGGTAATTTTAATATCATATTGTGATGGACCAACAAAAGAAAAAACGATCTGAGAATTGGAGTACCGAGGAAAAAGTAAAGAAACATAAATTACTTCGATTAACTTGAAATCAGTGTTTTTTGATTCAAATTAAATTTTAATTTATTTGATTGATTCGAACACGATTTATGTTGTGTCGGCGTGGCGTTCCCAACAACTCAGCGGCTTCAATATCCTCAATATCAATTAAATCGACCATGTTAAGATCCATTTTCGGGTAAAAACAACACAACACAATGAAAAAGATGCTATAAAATACAAGAGAAACTTTGACTGATACGATTTAGACCATAGTTTGATCGTTTAAACTAGGGGCCGCCGAGGTTTAGCGTTAGACCATGATATGGTCCACGGTTTTTCGAAAAACCACGTTTTGTAATATCATTTTGGTTTAAACCGTAGTTTATAGAGCTTTAAACCGGGGTTTTCAGTTAAACCGCTTTTTGTAATAACACTGATAAAGTCGTAATTTTAGTACCTACACGAAAATTTAAAATCATCTCATCATCTCCCTTATAAATACCTATTTACTTATATTTTATACTGTAAATTTTTCTTAGAAAGTACCTATCTACTATTTTATAATTATAAATTAAAAGTGCTTCCTCTCTCTTAACTCACTTATTTTGCTGTGCCCGACAGGGTCCATGTGATCTAATTTTAAGTTTACCACCTAAGTTTACATGTGGAATGCAATAAAGTATTGAGTATTATTCTTAGGTAGCTTAGGAAAACTGTAAGTAAGTAAATACGCTCGTAACGTAACCAAAATCAAAAGTCATTTATTCAAACTGGGCTGAGAATCAGCACTTTTTGAACGTCAAAATCACATAAGACAGTCCCCCGAAAACGCCCGCCCTTCACCACTTTCTAGTGCTTTAGCTGGGAAGAAGAAGTGGATCTGTTCAGTTAGAAGAGCTGGATTCTTTATAGTAATAAGTAATTAATAATACGAAACACAAAAATATTAAAATTATTTGCCCTATGTCAGCTAGCACACGCCAATATTTAAAACTATACTCAAGCAGAAATAAATAATAAAAACAAAACGCAAACAGAACTTAATACATAATAAAAAGCCTCCAGGCATAAAGGGCGTGCCCGCATGCAATGCAGCATTATGTTTATATATTATAGCTGTAACTTGTAGCCACAAATGATAAACTAGGACCTTCGAAGTAAAATAAAGAAATATTAATTACTAATAACAATAACAACAACAACAACTAGTTCTAGGTGGTTTTAACTTATATTCGTGTTCTGTAGCCATAAGTAATTATTATGAATACTTTCATACTTTCTGTGAATTCACTCAGAGTAACGCAGTGGGAAATTGTAATGGTCGTCAGTTGGATTTGGTGTTGAGTACGCTGGCGAAGGGAGGGAGTGTGAGCGTGCGCGCGGCGGTGGCGCCGCTCGTACCGGTGGACGCGTACCACCCGCCGCTCGAGATCTCGGTTAGTACACACACGCGCCTGCGCCGGCACCCAGGCTCAGCAGGCTCAGCTACACCTGACGGTAACGCATGTTTACCAGACGGGTGGAACTTTAATAAAGCCGACTTTTTGTCATTGTATTCAATAATTGCAGCCGTAGACTGGACTCCGTTGTATGAAATGGACTTAGAAGTAGGTTTAAATTATTTTTATGAGATTATTAATTCTAGTATAGATGACTGTACCCAAAAAAAAGCGAAGACGTGGAAACTCAAGGTACATTTATCCTGAGTGGTACACTGTTGAAATAATTCGCGACATAAAGTTGCAGGCTTCTCTGCATAAACAGTACAAGGCAAGCGGGTCAGGGTTCGATTACGAAGCATTTGCTCAGTGTAGAACCAACATTAAAAATATGTTAGTAGTGGCACAGGAACAATATCGGAGCCGTGTTCAAGGGCAAATGCTGAGTGATCCTAAATCTTTTTGGAACTATGCCAAGTCTAAAAGAGGTAGGAGAAGCCCGCAAGCTATCTTGAAAGATGGGGTGGCATTATCTGGGCAGCGGTCTGTGGAAGAGTTTGCGGCTTACTTTTATTCTGTGTATAGGGAAGAGCGACCGTAGTTGGATGTAGACGCGGCTGTAGTCAGTGCAGGTAGCGGAAACGGAGCGGCGCGAGTGCACTTACACCAATTACAGTTAGAAGACGTGAGGCGTGCGCTTCAAGATCTGAAGCCGAAACGGTCCGCAGGGCCTGACGGCATTCCGCCTTACATATTTAGGAATTGTTGAGTAGCGCTGGCTAGGCCGCTACTTCATATTTATAACCAGTGCCTCAAAGCTGCCGTGTTTCCGGAGAGGTGGAAAGTGACCCGCGTTGTTCCGGTTCCGAAAGCAGGGTCAGGAGAAACGGTGGATGGGTACAAACCAGTTGCGGTATTGTCTACGCCGGCGAAGGTGATGGAAACTGCTATACATAAGAGCATATATCTTCAGGTTAGCGCACAGCTGTCAGACGCTCAGCATGGGTTTCGACCGGGAAGAAGTACCACCAGTAATCTACTCTGCCACATAGCTCATCTGGTGCCGACGGTGGATAGTGGGGGGCAAACTGATGCTGCTTACTTTGACTTCAGAAAAGCATTCGATCTAGTCGATAATGACAATTTGCTTAAAAAGTTTGCAGGTATTGGTTTCACCCCACACTCTCTCCAGTTTTTTGCCAGTTATTTGAGGGATAGGCAGCAATATGTGGAACATGCGGGACACGTGTCAGATCCATAATTATTTCACTAGTTCCGGGGTAAGTCAAGGTAGTAACCTTGGCCCTTTGGGTTTTCTTCTGGTGGTAAACGACCTACCAGAAGTAGTCCTAGACGCTTCTTGTCTGTTGTTTGCCGACGACCTCAAATTATCCCTCGCGATAAAGAGTACCGACGACTGTGTCAGGCTACAAAGGGATATCAATAGGGTAATGAAATGGAGCAAAGGAAATCTCTTGCAATTTAATACCTCGAAGTGTGTGACCATCACTTTTTCTCGCGCACACAATCCCATCTTACATAGACCTACTATATTGACGGGTTGCCTATGGAGCGGGTTACGGAAGTCAAGGACTTGGGAGTAATATTTAACACTGGTTTAACTTTTCGGGATCATATCACGCGTAGCTGTAAACGAGCGTACAGAAATTTAGGTTTCATGCTTCGTACGGTCCGAGGTTTCACGAATGTGAAAGCAATTATAGCGTTATATAATGCATTGGTGAGGAGCCAGTTAGAATGTCATCTGGGCTCCGCATGAAGCTAAATATAGTCTCATGTTGGAGAGGGTACAAAATAAATTTATAAGATATTTATACAGGCGTTATTACGGAGTCTATCCCTTTTACCCGTTAATGTATCCTACCTTATTTATTTTAGGTATGGTAGGATACAACGAGCTAAGGGTTAGGAGGGATCTTGCACTCGCCTCATATATATTTAAGTTACTGAGAGGGAAGGTGCATAATGCAGTTGTTTTAGGCCAGGTGAGTCTGTGTGTTCCGGACAGGTACGTGTGGCGGCGACGGCAGCCACGACTGCTAGTGGAACCGCGTGCTCGGACCAACCTTTTAAAAGAGGCGCCGCTGACGCGTGCACTCCGCACGCTCAACCTCATAGCGAGTGAGCCGGACTTATGCTGTTGTTCTCTGGGTGAATTCACAAGGAATGCTTTGTTTGTAATTAGTTATAGGTATTAGTTATAAGTAACAATTAAGTATTAGTTAAGGCGCATTTACCGCATTGGTTAGCTGTAATGGTAGATGTATGTTGTTAAATAAATAAATAAACAAAACCATAGTCAGCAAGATAACGTTACGTAAGCTCTGGATAAAGTGCTAATCTGATAACAAAATTGTTTCATTGACCGAAAGCTACATCACTAGTGTCATAAGTATTATATTACAAGAAATTTCACGGGAACGGAGTGGCGGGCAGAAGCTAGGCAAACCTGATTAATTGATTGGAAATCTTTGAAGCAGTTAACTCTTAAATCAACGCAGTGGTTCATAAAAACAATAACCAGCTCTTCTTAAATAGTTCCAAAAATTCCATATGATGGGTCACCGTCTTATTTAATAATTTTGTATAAACCTTATGTAAAACATAGCATCTTACAGAGAATACACAAATAAGTCGCACAGCGCTATCAAACCGGCTGAATTATACAAAACATTAGTCAGAATAAAATTCACAAAGCTGGAAGCAATCATCGTAAAGAAAACAAGTACCGCAGGTTCATAAAGGATTTACGTTTTACCTTACCCACTTAGACGGTCCAAACCACGCCGCACCGCACCGCGGCGTACCGCACCTCACCGCACCGCACCCCCGTCGCCCGCCGGTTGATTAGCGTTCTATGCGAAAAGTCCGCTTTCTGTTTAGAAATATTGTTTAGGACATCAGCGGGCGTTGCCGAATCTAAAGAGCTATTTAATAATTAGTTTAACAAGAACTGAACTGCAATTTGATTTACGAGGCAGATAATGACAATATAGGTTATAGTTATAATAATATACAGAGTGGCAGGGAAACGCTTCCGAAAACGAAAACAGGTGATAGGGCTAGTGATTCTCGATACGATACCATAAAAAAACTGTTTTTATTTTACAATTTTACCCATTTTTTTTAGCTTTTTCGTACATTATGCTGTGAGAACAGTTAAATGAAACTATTATTTGCGATTAAACACATTTTTTTTTCTTGACAACTCTAACAAGCAATGTATTCGTAAATAAATATCCGAGTTCAAAGTGCGCGGGTGCTTTCCGACAGCCTCGTGGCCAACGACCCCAAGGTCAAGCGACGCGACGGCTGGCTGAGTCGTGCGGCAGTGCGATGTAGTCAAATGGTCGCATCGCATTCGATCGCTTGATGCAGATGTCTTTTCAGTTCACCACTACCTAGTTCTGGGATATCTGCTTTCAGATTCCATTCATGCAAGGATCGTAATGATTTTCAGGGTTACAATTTCGATCTCAATCAAATCCTAGTAAAATAAGATGGTAAATAGTAAATCGACAACAACGCTATCGCAACGCTACCAATGACATTAATAATAAACCAATTATACTCAAGATAGATAACGCAGCCACTAATAATGCTTTAGAAGTGGCCAATGTATTTTCCAAAAGATTTGAAAACACAGTCCACTTAGAGGCTTGTGACAAGGAATTGGCAATGACATTCTTAAATGAAGGCATAAGTCGGGTAGAATTTAATATGAGTTTTGATGCAGTCACACCTATAGAATTTTTTATTAAGGTCAATAAAATGATCAACAAGCCCTCTTCGAGTTATGACGAAATTCCCTTAACCATAATCAAAGATAACATAGACTTATTAGCGACTCCATTAGCATCTCTTTTTAATGAATGCATCGAGAAAAGTCTGTTCCCTGAACAGTTTAAAATCGCACGAGTGCTTCCAGTTTTCAAAAAACTATCAAAGACGGACCCTGGCAACTACAGACCAATTTCTCTCTTGCCTATATTATCAAAAATATTTGAAAATATAATGAAGGATAGGCTCATTAAACATTTCATGATTTACGGTACTCTAAATGACCAACAGTTTGGTTACCAAACATCATTAGGAACCACCGATGCTATTGAGGTGTTGGTGGATGAAGTTATTTATAACTTGATTAGTAAACATAGAGTTTCTGGTATATTCCTAGACCTCAGTTCTGCCTTCGACACAGTAGACCATTCTCCGAGCTAAGTTAGAACATTATGGCGTACAGGGAAATGTGTTGAAGTTATTTGGCTCTTATCTGCATAACAGACGGCAGTATGTAGAGATAAAATCGGTGGTATCTTTATTATATACTTAAATGATTTAATTGAGTATATCAACAATCGTGTGAAAGATACAAAACTAATAATATTTGCTGACGACACAAATGCGATAGTTGCTGCAGACGATATACTGGAATGAGAATCCAAGATCAATACTCTCTTGAAAGCTTTTGAAAACTGGTTTTGTACTAATAATTTGAAACTTAATGTAAATAAAACAAAGTATGTCTTATTTAAGCCCACGGTACGAAATAACGTTAAATTGGAGATTGTATCTTGTAGCAACAATGTCGAAATAGTTAACAGTGTCAATTTCTTAGGTGTGCACATAGATGCATTGTTGAATTGGAAGGTTGAGACACTGTCTTTAACGAAGTCTATTAGCTCGGCATGCTATGCGATTAAAACCCTGAGGGAAGAATTAAGTTTACCTCAACTTAGAAGTGTGTACTTTGCCTTCGTGGAGTCCAGGCTAAGATACAGCATCGAGTTTTGGGGCAATAGCTACAAGTACAACATACAAATGACATTCGTGATTCAGAAAAGAGCCTTAAGGACTATGCTCCACATGAAACAGACGGAATCATGTTAAGCATCATGCTGAGTGGAAGCCATCTTGTCACAGTCATGACGTGCAGCTGTCGACGATTTCTGTTTTGGGCTCGTTTTTTTCTTTTTTCTTAATTATTAGATCTAATTATCTTTTTGTATGCACGTGTTTCTGTGACAAATAAATCTATTTTTCTTTCTTTCTTTCTCTCTAAAGACCATTTCATTAGACTAAAAATCTTGACAGTGCCATGCCTTTATATATTAGCGTTGCTAACCAGCTTAGTTAAAAAAATTCACAAAATTCATGCTGATGAGCAAAGACAAGCTAGAGCTAGCACGCGTAGGAAAGATTTGCCCAACACTATTCAACCGAAATTAAAAGTTGTCAAACATAGCCCGAGGTATCAGTCTGTATTTTTATACAACAAGTTGCCTATAGAATTCAAAACCATTTAGAGTGATAACTTATTTAAAAACAAATTGAGGACCCATTTATTGAGGCAAGGCTATTATAGTATCAATGAATTCCTAGATAACACATAACGTTGTAACGTAAGATTGATTTTATTACTTTGACATTTATTATTTATGATCTAGTGTACTTGAATTCGTAATTGACCGTATTGTTTTTATTGACTTTACTAAATGTATTTAATGAATTTGTTCGGGGTTGGGTTAAGATAGAGATAAAGGATGAGATAAGAGATGAAAGTCAGTTTAAGGTTAATAAATTCACTGTATTGTCTGATTCCACAAATATAAGATTAAGATTAATTTATACTAGGATGAATGGTGAACGATATGGGTTAATGAGTCACGAGCACGGTATGTCGCCGAATTACGTACTGAAATATTGCGGTGTAAGTGCATTAATATAAATGATGGAAACATACTGGGCGAGTGGCGCAATAATGATGACCCAGGTAAACGTATTGTATGGTGGTTGTCCCGTACATGCTCTCGGGGGCAAAGATAGGGGTTAGTAGGATAAAGATGGAGATGAGATTTACAAGATGATAAAGAATATTCAACTTATCAACTATATGACAGGGATACGGATTAGTAGTGAGTGATTAACAATGTTTCGAACAATTACAAGTAGTCTAGCAACTACTTATCTTAGATCGGGAAGGGAAAGTACGCGAAAAACAGGGGAAGAGGGAGGGGGGAGGGTGGGGGTCTTCTGTTTGTAAACACTCGCTAGATTTAATAAGATTTATGGGATCACTTTTCACGGATTGACTAAATTGACCTTTTTCCCTAAGATCACAACACTCACTCATTGCACTTTTCATTTTGGTTAAAGATTGCCTTTTTTCCCTAACCGCACTACACTCACTTATAACACTTTAATTTCCGGGATGTGAAGAGATCGCCGTAGATGTCTCTCCAGCAGGCACAGAGGGTTCTCGACATGTTGACCGCCTGTGACGCCGCCAAAGTATACCGCCGCAGTTATCAGGATTCCAAAGATTAGAGCATACAAGACGCTATAAAGATGTACTCGTACGTCGTGATAGGATATTTTATCACTCCATGGTTTAGTTTGTTTCATGATCTCAATCTTTTTCTGTGTATCTTCAAATTGTCGCAATATTTCAGAATTGTTAGGATTAATTTCAGAAGATTCAGGGATAGATTTATGTTGAATATATGATTAATAGGTGACATTTGTGGCGCAATAATTCTTGGACCAGTACTCATTTTGCTAGACGGCCTTTTATTAGAATGGACAACGAAATTGTCCGTCTTTATCAGATTTCCTCCACATTCAACAGACCTGCATTCATCAATTTAACGGCGTTAAGTTCGCCGTCACAGAGAATTTTAAAGTTGCATTTATTGCAACAAAAATAATAATATTTATTATCCGCTGTTAATTCCTTCCAAATGTTTTTACAAGGGGTTCTAATAGTTTCACAGGTTCTTGTGTGTGGGATCGTTTCACACAAGCTGTGATCATCTTTTAAGATATTTATAGAGTTTTTTGTATGACATAAAATCATCCCAGGATTTTGTCTTATACAAGACTGCATATCGGCATCAGTAAGGGTTACGTATGAGTCTTTTCTGAGGTTAATGGCAGCAAAACTTGAGATAACTTTCACATGTATCATGTCGTGGTTCAATAATCGTGGGACTGGAATGAGGTTAAAGATTTCGTAAAGGTCTCTTTCGATGAGGGGTATTCTTATTTCAATGATCAAGTACTTACTATAGTACTTAGTCCGCACTTTTATCAAGTTGTAGAGATCCTTGAGATTCAAATGGTTGACGGCAAGTGCCATGTCCTTGGGGATATGTGCTGATATAGAACTTAATTCCGTTCTCAGCTGTTTAGGAGACATCAGATGGAAGTCTAATTTTCCATTGTAAATATTAGTTGCCGTATCAAGAATGGAGTCTTGTATTTTCCTGAGGCTATACAGTAAGTTATTTGCCGTCATAGCAGATGCTAAGACATCGGTAACTAGAGTCATGTTCTGTAGGTACATGGCGTTGAAGATCTTTATAGGATTCTTTAAGGTAATTAAACTTTTGATTTATCGATTTATGATGTTTGTTCGCAGCTTTCTTCATTATTTTCATGTGATTAAATTCGGCTTCCACAATTGAGGTTTGGTTTTTCCAGAGGTTATACAAATGCTTATCATTTTGTTTCAAAAGGTCGATGTCTTGAGCGTATTTCTCCGCAAAACGCTGATCTAGCACGCCAAACAAGCGGTTTGCGACGTAGCCTACTTCGTTTATTAGACCACGACGCCGGCGCCGCCGCTCGTCTCCTGTTACAAATGGTTCATTCATTGTCAACATACGAGTACTATCATAATGTTTCATTTCTTCGAAATCGTGCCCGAGTTATAAGATGCTACCGTCGCAAGGTGTGTGTTCTTTAACAGTGAAGCATAATGTTTCAAGATAATTGATATACTTCTCGAGTGCCGACGTGCCTTCTTTGTAGGGATATGTGTCATAATAAACAATTAAACGCCAATCGTCTCTAATAAGATGCATTTTGGAGATTTTATCGAAATAAACGCTGTTGCTGCTCAAAGGGGTAAAACTATAAGATGCTTGAGATAAGTTTATTGGTGACAGTAAGAATAGCGTTACTGACAGAGCTAAAGTCGAGAAGGAGACACGCCTGGGACTCTTCTTCCTTGGTGCTTCATCCCTATCCTTCGTGTCACTAGGAGGATTATTGTCTCTGTCCGCTGGTAATAGAGAAAGCTTAACAACAGGCCGTTTTAGGATACTATTTTTGGTTTTAAGGGTAACGACTCTGACGTGTGCGTCAGCACCAGGATGCATTTCTACTACACGCCCTAGAGCCCACTTCCCAGGCGGGAGGTTTTCATCTTTGATGATAACAATATCGTTGAGACTGAGATTCCTTTGAGATTGTCTCCATTTAGCTCTAATGGATTACTGTAAGAGATATTCACTTTTCCACTGGGCCCAAATTTCTTTATAGATTTTTGTACCAAGTGCCACCGAGTCCTAAGATCATTTTCTGTTTCATAGATCGTTAAGGTAGGCCCACTTGCAATCCGGGGATACCGTACGGTCTCCGGTGAGGCGGCGAGCCTCCTTGCCGGATTACCGCCATGGGATCTGGAGGCAAAAGTCCTCGCGCACGTTTGGGAGTGGCGCGAGGAGGCGAAACGCCGGGGCGTAGCTCCGCTGCCGCGAGAAATCACGGCACAGCGGACAGAGCTCCGGCGGGATCTCAGGGCGGCATGGAGAGTGCGATTGTCGCAACCCAGTGCTGGGCACGCCACAGTTGCGGCGATAAGTCCCGTCTTTGAGGAGTGGCTAGAGAGGCGCCACGGCGTCTTCACCTTCCGCCTGACGCAGGTCCTCACCGGACACGGTTGTTTCGGGAGGTTCCTGTTCCGGATAAGGCGGGAGGAAACGCCCGGGTGTCACCATTGTGTGCATCGCCCGGAGGACACGGTGGAGCATACGGTGGAGGTCTGCCCGGCTTGGGCGGAGCACCGCCGTGTCCTCGTGGAGGCGATTGGCGGTGGCGATCTCTCGCGTCCGGCCTTGGTCCAGGCCATGGTACGGAGCGAGAGGGCTTGGGAAGCCGTCACCTCCTTCTGCGAAGCAGTAATGTTCGCGAAGGAGAAGGCGGAACGCGTGAGGGAGAGGCAAAATTTGCGCCCTCACGCCCCTAGCCGCCGCAGGAGACGCCCTGGGCGTCGGGAATCGCAGGCCGATTCCCGGCCACCGTAGGCGCGGGCTTGCGAACGGCGAGCAATGGGCAGCTCGCCGCGAGACAGTCGTCTCGCAGAAGGAGGTTGCGGAAAGGGAGAGGGAGATCTCGTCCACTCACCCGGCCCGCAGAAGGCGCACCGGGCGTCGGCGGAGGGCGGACAACTCCCTGTTCCAGCCCCCCTAAATGGGTCCAGGGGCGACGGACTCGGGGACGTCCGTCACCCCCCACACACCAGGACCAGAGGTGGCGGCGCGTAGTGTTCCACGCGCGCCCCTTTTAGACGTCGTGGGGGGAGTCAAACACCTCAATCGCCCCCCAGACCCAAAGAGGCCCGAAGTGGCGGGCCGGCACCAGTCGGGGGTTGCGGAAGGATCGTACGTTCCCGCGACCCCCGGTGTAGGTGTGAGATGGAACACCGGGGTGGTTTTTAGTCAGTAAGAGTCTGACAGACCCCGCCACCCGCCCCAGGACTGCGGACATCCATGAGGATTTTCCACCCCGGAAACAAAAAAAAAAAAAAGGATGGTGCTATATTCTTCGTAAGTGAGTTTTTGCTGACCAATAACACGCCTAGGATGATGTTTTAAACTATTCACCGCAGCTTCCCAAAGTCCGCCAGCAGAAGGCCATGACGGAGCATTAAAATGCCACCCAATGTTCATTTCTGTGACGTTAGATAATGTTTCTTGGCTTGATAAGATTTCTGAGATTTCTAAGATTTCTTGTTTTAGGATCTTGTTAGCTCTAATGAAGTTAGTTCCTTGATCACTTTAGATGTGCCCGGGAACTCCTCTTCTGGCTGACATACGCCTGAGTGCTGCAAAAAAAGCCGACGCTGTGAGATCAGATACGAGTTCTAAATGTATGACCTTTGTAACCATACATAATTGAATACTGCAACGTATCCTTTATCTGTTTTGATGCCGCGACCTTTGTTCGCTTTCACCAAAACATGTCCAGTTTAGTCAATACCGGTATGATAAAAGGGTCGACTAGGATTTAATCTGGATGAAGGCAAGTCACCCATGAGTTGATGTTTTAGAATGGGATCGTGTGAATGGGTCGTGTCACTTTACGCACGTTCTTAATCGTTTTTATATAGCGCGATATCCTCCAATTATCCAATATTTTTGTCGTATAACTCCGGTCGTCATTTTCACTCCACCATGGAATACTAATTTATGGGAGTTGTCTATTATAAGATCAGCTAATTTACTTTGATTTGGGATGATAATGGGATGCTTCATTTCGGGGTCTAACCTCGAATGTTTTAGCCGTCCACCGACACGGAGTACTCCGTGGCTGTCTAAGATAGGATTGAGATTCAAGATCTGGTTTTTTTTGCTTAAAGGTTCACCTTTTTCAAGTTGAGATATTTCCTTGAAAAAGTATTCTTGTTGCACATGTTTTATTAACATTTCCGTCGCTCGTTTGAGGTCATGCAGAGTAAGATAGTCTTCACGCTTCTTTTTGTAAATCAAGATGTCGTTGAATTTGTTTACAGGCTAAAACTCGAATGATTTTCCTGTAACTGCTGTATTTCTCTAATAATTGTTTTATAACGGAATTGCTAGAGTCAGCAGTAATAGTGTTTACTAGCTTTTGCTTTCTGAGATCTTCGGTTGTTTTATATGAGATGGGTTCAGGATTCTTTTCAGGATTGTATTGAGGTAACCAATCGGGTCCGTGCCACCAAAGTGCATTATTTGCTAAATGGGATGCAGTCAGACTACGGCTAGCACAATCTGCGGGAATTTTCTTGGGATTTCACATACCGCCACCTATTTTTTGGGATAATTTCGCAAATCATTTTTACTCGATTGGCAACAAAGGGTTTCCATTTTTCTGGTTCACCATTTATCCATCCTAGTACTGCTATGGAATTTACCCAGCCATAAGCTTGGATTTTGAAATCAGATAGGGATGAGATTAATTTGGCCTTAAGTTTTATAATAAAAGAGCTCCACTAAGTTCCAAGCGAGGTATAGATTGAGATTTTTTCAGAGGTACCACTTTAGATTTTCCAGCTACAAGGATTACGTATGTCTTGTGGTTTCTTGTTATTTTACAGTACACAATACAAGCGTAGGCCTTTGTGCTGGCATCACAAAACCCATGAAGCTCAATCATATCATTCTCCATGGTTTGTATCCATCGAGGTATTTTAAATTGGGATATATAAGGTATGTCGGCCTTTATTTTATTCCATTCCAGGGTAATATTATGAGGAATCGGTTGATCCCAACCTAATTCCGTTTTCCATGTCTCTTGAAATAATATTTTGAGTTGTATTGTGACTGGTGACACCCAGCCCAAGGGGTCAAAGATTTTTGAGATTTCAGACAAGAATTGTCGTTTTGTTGGGATGCCTTCTGTGGTAATTTCTATTGGATGAAAGATAAAATAGTCTTCTTCTGGATTCCAGCGAAGACCTAAAGCTTTTGTAGATTCTGGCTGTTTAAAATGAAATTCTTCATCTTGAGAATTAATATGATCGTCTAAAAGTTCCGGCAAGTTCGAGCGCAATTATCTAAGATTGAGGCCGCCTGACTTAAGAAGGTTTGTCATCTCTGCTTTGAGATATTTAGCAGCTGTCGCGGTATGCGCTCCATGCATGAGATCATCCATGTAAAAAGAGGTTTCTAAGATATCAGGAGCGCTGCTATTGGGATAATTTGGCCTCTCATCGATGGCAAGTTGTTTCAGTGTCATCATGGCCAGGAAAGGTGCGGCCTTTGTACCGTAGGTGACAGTCACTAGCTGATATTCTTGCAAAGGTTGGGGTTGTTGATTTCTCCAAATAATTTTCTGGAACTTTTAATGATCAGGATGTAGCCAAATGTTACGGAACATCTTTTCAATATCAGCCGTGAATGCGTATTTAAACTGTCTCCATTTTAGGATGAGACTCAAGAGATCCTGCTGCAGGTTCGGTCCCCTGCACATAAGATCGTTGAGGCTATGACCTGTTGAGGTTTTTGCAGAGGCATTAAAAACAACTCGTAATTTTGTTGTTAATGACTCAGCCCGAAGTACGCCATGATGCGAAAGGTAGCAATCTGGGGTTACGTTGACATATGTTGCAACGGGGATCATATGTCCGAGCTCTAAATACTCGGACATAAACAATTTATAATCACGTGCCAAGTGTGGTTCCTGAATTAATTTCCTTTCTATTTGAAAGAATTGCGCAATGAATTTATTTTTAGATTCACCCAACTTTTCTTCAAAATTTTCTTTAAAAGGTATTTTCACGACAAAGCTGCCGTCTTCGCGCCTTGAGGTTGAGGATTGAAAGAAGTCAATGCAAGCCTGATCTTCTTGAGATATTGATAAGGGTTCGCAAATATCCTCCATTTCCCAGAACTGTTGGATATCGGTAAGATTGTTTAGAATCACATTGCATTGAAATGTTTTACAGTTACCGCTTAGGATCCACCCCAGCTGTGTCTGCTGGGCAATGGGTAACATTCCCTCTGAACGGCAGATACCATCTAATAGGATTTGGGAATAAACGTCAGCGCCGAATAAGATATCAACTGGCCTACTTTTGTAGAATTCAGGATCAGCTAGGGCTATTTGGTTAAGAGTTGGCCAGTTGGGTTTACTGAAGGTATGACTAGGCAAATTCCTGACTAGTCTTTTCATTATAAATACGTGGGTTTTGAAAGTGAAGTCATTAATTAACGACGTACACTTAATAGAGATCATGCCCTTACAGCTATTTTCATTGTTTTCGATTCCAGAGATAAGTCCAGTGCATTTTTGCCGACGCAGGTTTAGGAGCTGTGCAGCTCGTTCATTAATGATTGAGGTCTGAGATCCCTGATCAAGAAGAGCTCTTATTCTTTCGTAAGATCCGTCACCTGCTTGAACCTTGATAATATTGCTGTCGCGAGGAGTATTTCTGTAGGATCAATTTGCATAGATACTAAGGTGTTCATATCTTGCTGAGGTGGAGATTTCGTAACAGTGGCCGTGTTCGGCTCCAATCGCGACGCATCTGAATTAGCATTTCTTGACGTAAAACATTCATGTAGAATCGTATTGTGGTCTTTATTGCACTCTTTACACTTTATTTCCGAAAGGCATTTTCTACCTTCGTGATAGTGCAAACAGTTGACACAAAGGTTCAAATTTGCGATTGCGTTTCTACGAGCCGATGGATGAATTTTTGCCAGCTTTTGGCAATTTTGTATGCGATGATCGCTTGCATTGCAAATTCCACATTGTTTACGTCTTTCGTTATTTTTCCAATTGGACTTTGACAATTGCGAAATGACCTGGTTTGTCGAATAGGTATGATTTGAGGTGTTGTTATTCTGTTTGAAACGAGAATTAAATCCTTTTGAATGAGATTGTTGGTTATAAAGATAGCCTTTAGATGATGAAGATGCGTGTTGGGATTGAGATGACTTTTGAATGAAGGGTTCTTGTTTCTTCCGTGAATATTCCAGCGACGTAAACTTATTCTCCAAAAACCGAAGAAATTCTTCCAATACTTTCAACTCTTTTGGAGATTTCAATGAATCTATATAGTCATCGTTGCTTTCAGAGTCTAATTTCTCCGTTAGTATATATACGAGGAAGGGATCCCAAGTAGATACATCGATTCCGAGATTTTTTATTAAATAGCGTTCACGCTTTCGTACGTTGTATCGTGGATCCGTTTGAGGTGACTCACTGATTTTTGCTGATTTGTCGGGATATTTAGGAGGTTTTTGAGATGAGATATAAAAATCCGACGCTTATTGTCATAGCGATGCGCAAGGATATTCCAACAAACGGGGTAGTTGTCTGAACTTATTCGAAGATGTTGGATTAATTTTTCCGGCTCGCCCATATTGACCTTACTTTTCAGGAACTGCATTTTTTGGGCGTTCGATAAAGATGGATTATTGTGTACAGTTTCTGTAAAAATATCTTTGAAAGATATCCAGGACGTATGACTTCCTTCAAAGGTAGCTATTTATTTCCTTTAAAGGTATATGAGCCACCGACCACATCTTTCGGTTAATATCCCTTTTCAGAGTTTTATAATATTTCGTTTAGTTCGAGAATTGCTCGTCGTACTGGGCGTTAGAGCCGTTGAGCTCGTTGTCCAGTTCCCAGTGTAGGGTGTCAATAGCTGCCCAACGAGTTTTTAAAGTTTTTAGGATATCTTCAAACTCCCACCTTTCAGAGGTAAGATTGAGATCAATGTCTGCAGCTTCTCTAGAAAATTCCCTAAAATTAGTAGCTTGTTTCTTCAAAAGGTCTTCTATATTCACGCTATCCTTAGGAGGATTATTTAAATATGAGAGGTTCGAGGTTTGAGATATTGAAGGTGGTTGAAAAGTAGGGGGTTTCAAAACAGGGGTTTGAGGTCTGTCTGTGGAAGGCTTATAATTCTGAATGGCTGTTTTAATATTGCTATATTTCACCTTCATTTGATCATACTGGACCTTGGTTGACTGGTAGAGAATGCCTAAGGCATTAAGTCCGCTTTTGTACCTTTTGTGCGTAAAGTTTTATATAATAAATACTGATCGGTAGTGAAATACGCATGAGATCGACCACTAAAGGATAACAAATTCATATGATTGTTATGAAACTCCGTAAAATATTGTTCTAGGCTTTCTAATCGTCGACGTAGGTAGTCGGGGGTCTTCCGCTCTGCTCCATCTTTCTTGAAGTTGGAGTAAAGTCTATCTATTTCTTCAATGATTGGCTGTTGAGTAGCTAAAATGTCTTCCATTGTAGTCATAGTAAAAGTGAGAAGAAAGATACCTTACTTGTAGCGTTTCTTCGGGGTCGAACAGGATCGCAAGATGAGATGAGTGGCGCCCTCCTAGGCACTAGGATCGAATAAAGTCACGAGATGAGATAAAGTGGCGCCTTCCTAGGCACCGGGATCGACCAGGATCACGAGATGAGACAAAGTGGCGCCTTCCTAGGCACCGGGATCACGAGATGAAACAAATTGGCACCTTCCTAGGCACCGGGATTGAACAGGATCACGAGATAACACACACTGTATTTTCCAAGGTTTCTAATTGCGTATAACGAAACCGGTAAAACTTACACACAAAATAACAAATCACAAAGTTTTGCACACGCGTTTCGGTCCCGCTAACGTGCTCGAAGGACCAATGTTCGGGGTTGAGTTAAGATAGAGATAAGAGATGAAAGTCAGTTTAAGGTTAAGGTTTATAAGATTAAGATTAATTTATACTAGGATGAATGGTTAACGATATGGGATAATGAGTCACGCGCACGCACGGTGTGTCGCTGAATTACGTACTGAACTATTGCGGTGTAAGTGCAATAATATAAATGATGGATGGAAACATACTGAGCGGGTGGCGCAATAATGATGACTCAGGTAAACGTATTGTACGGTGGTTGACTCGTACAGAATTTCATTTTAATTGCAATCGTATAATGTTCAGTGCTCCATATTGTTATGCAATAAATGACTTACGACAATTTTGATCCGAAATGTTCGCAAATTATGCTCACAAATCAGAAAAATCCAAATGTTTTTGCTTAACCTTGAGATCCATGTCGAATCGAGATAATAAGATACCTACTGCGATTGGGAAAGACAAGTGTAAAGCGTTTGTTATGTACAAAGACATTGACTAAAGCAATTTGGGTCATTCATTCAATAAAATTTTGCAAGCCAACAAAATTGAAATGTTCACCTACCTACATCACGGTCACATTATCTCTAGACTCTAAACCTGGGGTCGATGACTTAACAATAAATATCCAAAATCAAAACAATAATAATTAATACAAAAATTACCAAAATAACGAGACGGGTATAAGCAATGAAGAGGCTCACAGTACTGAGGCGACGAGTCACGCGACGAGGGTAACATGGGAAGGTGAAGGGGGAAGCGAGATGGGCATCGCATTCCATAGATTGTGACCGTATTGTAGCTGTGAGCACTCTGCACAACGTGCTGTAAGTAAGAATTAATAACCTTCGGTCGAATTCTGATAATCAAGGTAAATGAACACAAAAGTCATTGGTAGGTATAAGCCGAGATTTGAACCCGGGCCACTTCACTTGACAGAGAAAGGCGTCCACTTTAGCCGATTTTAGCTGTAAATGACAAATTATTTTCATCGCGTTCTCCGTTTTTAAGCAAATAACGCACGTGAATCAATTAAATTTGAACTTTATGACAATGTAATTACGGGTCACACGACGCGCACTCGTTTATTGCTATTACTGTATCCTTCATTAAGAAGGAAGGTAAGTAAACCCAATCAATTTAAATCGGATAATTTATATAATTTCATGTAAGAAGCCCGTTAAATCTTATTTAAAAGTTAGAAAATGAAAACAGTTTGTAATAAAGCATAAAGTACAGTCGCCAGCACATCAAGCTACCCCACATTGACCTTGAACGCGTTATGAGCAGAAACAGCGAGTATCGTGCCAAAGAGATAAATATCTTTTTGTCTGTTTTTGCTTGTAATGTTTCGTGCTGCAGTGCGTGCGTGAGGGTGTGTGCGTATGCGCGTCGTGGTGTAGAATAACTGTTCTATGCAAAAAAACTAGTTTAGCAGGTTGAATACCTACTTGAATCGAACCGAAACAATGGCATGGTAATAAAAATAAGTTAGCCGTCACGGGACGCCCGGCAAATTTGAAACATCTATGTAATAGTAGAAAAGGGATGATTCCTGAGTAAAAAAAATATGGTTCAGTTAGATTATTATCGAAAAATATTGGACACGTATTTTTATTTTATCAAATCAATAAAAATATACGAAGATATAAAACGTATTAAAGATCATGAGTGGGGGCTTTTGACGTCACTTTCCCGTAAAAAGTGTACCGAAATGTGACGTCACACGAGTTTTCGACGCGCTGTATCGTCTTCATTTTTTGTTTACCTACGTGAAAAAAGAAAAAATACGTGTCCAATATTTTGCACTTTCATGTGTATTCAGTAAAAAATTGTATTTTGAAATTAAAAACAAACACTCAATTTTATTTAATTGAAGGTAAATAGAATATAAAATATGTTAGTATTTTTAATAGAGACTGATTTTACAGTGGAGCTACGGGATATTATTTGACGGTATCTTCTGGTTTCTGTAATAGTGGCTGTGGTGTTAGTAAGTAGCAAGGTGTATTGGACTGTATTAAAGATTGGCCAATGATAACTGAACTAGGATGTAAAATTGTAATCACCTTAACATTGTATCAACTGCAGCAGGAACGTTGATTATTTGTCCATCTAATTATATTCCAAATTGCGTATGAACATGCCTCAATCTACTTATTTGCTTGAAAGGAATACGATCAAAATGCACTTCAAATAAAAAAATCGTTTAATTGGTCGTTTTAATTTTAGTCACAACTAGCATAAGTCACAGATTCTACATTTTATTTAGCTAATGGACAGAAAAAAAATCAAAAATCAAACTAAAACCGATTGACGAGTAAATTCCGCTACTTACACACGAAATGACTTGCTAGCCAATGCAACCTCTCAAACATTATTAAAATTACAAGAATTATGTAAAAATATTATTCCATATTGGCTACAGGCAACTCTTAAAATAAATTTAGTGTATGAATGTTACGATCTTTGTATTGTAATGTTAAAAATTAAATGTATTCTTTTATCGATATCTATCGATCAAATCTGCATCCGACCTAACTAGTTGAGTGGGGTCGTGGCGTGGATTTTTCAAAAATGAAATACTTAGATCAACAATCGGTCCAAAACTAACTTCATTTTAATGGTAAAAGGTTGATTTGACTTAGCATAGAGGGGGCATCACGCCATGACAGCGTCATGCCATTTCCCGTCGGTTTTACTGCCTAGGCGCGCATGTAGATGTTTCACATCAAAAACAGGCAGCCCGCGTAATGGCTAACCTATAAAAACTTATACTTAATCGATTTAATATATCAGAAAAGGACATAGGATAGGTTCCTACGAGAACACGTGTGAAATCGCGGGAAAAATCTATACAATTATTATAAAGCTGAAGAAATTGTTTGGTTGAACGCGCTAATGCCAGGAACTGCTGGTTCGAATTGAATAATTATTTTAGTGTTGGATAGCCCATTTATCGAGGAAGGCTATAGGCTATAATATAACATCACGCTACGACCAGAAGGAGCGGAGCATCAATGACAAATGTTCTAAAAACGGGGAAAATTTATTCCTTTTGAGAGCTTTCTTTGCGTAAACGGTTAAAGTTACGCAACAATAATTTTGACGGATTTGTTTCTTTCATTAAGTTCAAAAAAAAAACTCCGCGATAGCATGTCTATCTTTTAAGGTGGACTCACTATAACCTTTTCTATGGTAATCTAATTTCTTCTAAAATAATGCATTTTAAACAACAAGCGCGTGTCCTTTACGCCAAACGACACAAATATGTGACAAAATGGAAGGTGAAATTGTGGCATGCCGTGGAGGGCACGCGTGTGCGTTTATACTCTGGCAGCCAAAAGGTAAAAAAATGGTATTAATCCTTATACAAATAAATACGTTTTTCATCACAAGTACTTAATTTTGAACAAAATCTCGCTTATATCATTTGATTTTAATGATTATCTTAAGAGATGTCACAGAAGCGGTTCGTGGATAAAACAAAGAAAGTTCAGTTACCTTTAGAATTTTAATATAAGTAAGTGCCTAAGAGCCTCTGTCTCTTATGTAAGTGACGCAGCGAAGTTGCGCGGGTCAGCTAGTATCAAAATAAAATGCGGAACAACAATCTTTATCTTTTTATTTTTTAACATTAAAATTATTATAATAAGAAACTTAAAACAAATACAATACTCTAAATTAAAATATATATAAAACTAAACTACACAAACAATAGAAAATATGAAACTTAACTAGTATACCATACATTAAAAACAACAAGATTATATTATTTTTTACAAACTTTTTTTTATTTATATTTGTAATAGATACAGTTAAATGGGCGCCAAGCAGAGTTAAATGCTGCCGCCAAGCAAAAGTAAGCTTTTACCTAGATTAGTATAACTTGACTGGGCCGTCTACGGCCGCGCGCCCACTGGAGGCACGGCACGACAAGGCATTTTTATAATACTTACAGATGATTTCGAATCTTATCTAACACTGTTAGACATTCACATTTCATTATACAGCACAGCCTGCTGTGTGTGAAATGTGACCGCTAAGCATGATAAAATAAGATTTCAAATCATTAAAATTTGCGTTTACTAAAATAACTTGTCGGCCATATGTAGGATATGGAGGAAGCCAGTTTATTATGACACAACATCAACAAACGACATGTCTGGCGTCTTTACCAAATCGAGCAATGAAAGAATTTATAAACGTTTGAGAAACAGTGGTTGGAAATACCGAAATACCATAATTTTGATAAATAAAATAATAACAATTTTAGATGAATTGAATTGTAAAACTGTGCTACTATTTAATGTGAAGGTTTGTGAAAATGGATGGATAAACACAAAGGATAGGTTTCTACGGAAACCCGGGCGAATGAAGTGCATTATTTACTATTGCCATCGGAGTTCGTCATCTGAAGTTAAATTCAGGCTACGACACTATACGCCGTGCAGTCAGTGTCCGACACCGAGTGTCTTTGTGTGTGAATGAATACACGTTGTCAGACATTGACTGTACGGCCTATAGTATTGTAGACTAAACTTAAGACTAAGTTCACTCGGGTGTTATTAGCGATAAAGAATATGCCATGACCTAAAAGAGCCCTAACTTGACCTCAGAAATACGCAACAAGATCGGCCTTTTAGTTGGTAATAAATGTAAACTACAAAGGAGCGTAAAGCGTTGCCAAGACAATATATTATTAAATGTTAAATAAAATGTCACTTACATAAATAAAACTCTAATAGCTATAGATACTGTAAAATTTTAATAACAGACAAATAGAAGCCAATTTAGGTATTTTTTTTAAATATTATTATAAAAAGATTGTTTGATATTAATTTGAAATAAAAAAGTATATTCTAAACAATACAGGATGTTTGGCGCATGGACCGACACAATGTTTCCAGGGATTTGGGGGGTCATTAGCTAGGTTCTACCCATACACCCTTTGTCCCAATTTTTTTTAACGAATTTAGAAGTTGTAAAATTTCATACAAAAATAAACTTTGGAAGCTTGTAAAGAATTTTCTTAAAACCAGTTGTATCACTGCCACTACACCCACAAACAAAAAACGTACTATTTTGAATGAAAGGAAATATTTTGGGTGTTTTTTTCATTAAAAAAAAAATCATATGTAACCAACCGTGACGTTTGGGACAAACGGTGTATGGGTAGAACCTAGCTAATGACCTCCCAAATCCCTGGAAAAATTGTGTCGGTCCATGCGCCAAACACCCTGTATAATTATGTGTTACAGATTGTCCGACAATGGACTTGCCCGAATATTTAATATTTGGTCGGACCACCTTGCGCATCTAGAACAGCGTCCAGCCTGTCTTTCATGGCGGCCACCATGTTCCAGCAGGTGTCCGTGCCTCGGAAATGCTCCCATGTAGTATGGGCTTCTTGCCGCAAGTTTTCGTTGTTGCGGATTTCTGAGGCATCCTAATCGAGAACCATGAGACCCCATAGATTCTCGATTGGATTTAGGTCAGGGCTCTTTGCAGGCCATGGCAGGCAGATGACGTCATCCTGTGCCGCGAACCACTCCTGCACCACTCTGCAGGTGTGCACGCGGCAGTTATCTTGGCACAAGTAAATAATGCCCTCTGGATAGTGCAGGCGCACGGTGGGGATCATCACGTCACGTAAAATTTCGACGTACTGATCCCCAGTCATGCGCCCGCTAACCTCCACCAGTTCACCCGGTCCCATTGAGCTCATCCACCCCCAAAAATTGAGAGATATTCTTCCACTTGCTCGATTTGGTAAAGTATTCACCTCCACATAGCGCTCATTGCTGTTGCGCCATAATATTTTTCTTCCGTCCGTATCCGACCGGAAGCTTTTCTCGTCCACAAAAAGGACGATATTGTTTGCCCAGTCAAAATTATAATATTCCAGGCAAAAACTTACTCTTGCCTCCTTATGCGCCTGGTTCATTAGAATCTTCTTAGCAGGGCGGCAGCATTTCTTTCCGGCGTCCCTTAGGCGCCTTCTAACGGTGTCCATTGAAATCTAAAACAAACAAAAAAATACTTACAAAAGATTCTTAATTATGACAAAATAATGGTACGGGCCAACTTAACTATATGAGTATGGGTCAGTTAAAAATTATTCCTCAAAATATAAACATATAAATAATCCGCCGAATTGAAAATTCCACCTTTGTTAAGATAGGTGCTAAAGAACTAAATATTTATCTATTATCTAGTAATACTAACAATAATAACATTCACTGAGTCCAATACGGACGTATTGCTATAGCTGGAGGAATTATTAGGTATCGCTAGAACGTCCTAGCTAGGCCGCGCGGTGCGCTTGACGCGACTAAGTATAAAAATTTATGAATAAGATAGAGTGATATGTGTGATAACAAGGTATACATGGACTCACACTGTATGAAGTTGAGGTCACTCTTGTGCTCAAAAACGGGTCGGCAGAGTGTGCAGCGACCATAGCCGCATCGTCTGCCGCCGTCGTGGCTCTCGCGTAGAGTTGGCGGTGGTGCGCTTCGAGAGTTCCGCTTTCATGCCACCGCCGAAGCCAGAAGTAAACTGTTTTTTTCTGGAACGAAACAAATAGCTATAGTTTATTTGCACATGATTACTCAATAGGCTACTTATATGATTCCTTACAATAATTGCTAGCTTGTTAATTTTAAATTACTTATTATTTACACACAAACATCACTAAAAAGGCCTTATCTCTACATTGTTTCAACAGACAAAAAGAACTGCGCAGTTGCGTATTTACTTTAAAATCCAACAAGCAGTACCGACTTAAAAAAAATAACAATGGCGCTTGGAATAGCGCGCAGCGTTAAAAACTTACAATACCGGGAACTCATTAGGAAAGAACCAAAGAACACATGAAAGAAACCTACCGATAAGTTGTTATGGCGAGACAGACATTTATGGGTGTTTCTCGTATTTCGTGCATATTCCATGATATTTTTAAGTTTGAAATTGATTGCCGAATAACGTTGTTTTTTTCTAATATCTATACTTCTATACTAATATTATAAAGAGGTAAAGTTCGTGAGGTTGTGCGGTTGTAGGGGGTAATCTCTTGAGCTACTGAACGGATTTTGAAAATTATTTTAGCAATAGAAAGCCACGTTATTTGTGAATATCATAGGCTATATATTAACCCGAATAATGAAAAGATTTTTGTGGTAGTCGGATTTGCAAAGTAAGTCTGAGAAAAAACGATCGAATTTTTTTACCGCCCAACGAAGTGGGCACGGTTCAGCTAGTCATTAATATATAGATAATCTTACAACATTTTGTCAATTTTACCTTCCTTCTCCAAATAACAAAGAAATTATTATCATATAAAAATCGGAATACGACGGTAATGAGAACGGTAGGGATTTAGCAATCAAGAGGAATAAAACAATCTAAAAATACACTCACAAGCTTGTTTTAATAAAAAAAAAGGATTTCACGGGCCGACCTACGTGGGCAGTATGGAGTGTGGATTTATATACACATAACTTCCTCTTGAATTACTCTATCTATTGCTGAAAACTGCATTAAAATCCGTTGCGAAGTTTAAAAGATCTAAGCGTATAGACAGCGGGAGTGGCTTGTTTTATACTATGCAGCTATGTAAAGTAAAAGATAACTAGCGACTTTCCTCGGCTTCGCACGTATGCTATGTAGATAGTTATGTGGGGCATTGTGGAGTAATTTATATACATATAAACCTTCCTCTTGAATCGCTCTATCTATTGCTGAAAACTCTATTAAAATCCGTTGCGAAGTTTTAAAGATCTTAGCGTACAGACAGCGGGAGCGACTTTGTTTTTTTTTTATAAAAAGGTTTTTGATCTGGACGTGTAATATGCACGAAAATTGAGAAACACCCTTATTCGTAGGATACGGTAGGCACAAAGTTAATAAAATATTATGGTTCAGTTCAGACCATACCCGCCGCTAGAAGCAGCATATGAATATTCTATAAAATTGGTTACAGTTTTATCACCAAAAACGGTAACACTTTAATTTAATATCACTCAAATAACATAAATCGTTTACTTATTTAGAAAGTTCTCTAGAAAAACATCAATGACACATTTTTTCAGGATTAGCTATTGTTTATTTAAATTTATAAATTATAATTATAAAATTAAAATTACTCACCGTTATTCCCGTCTGCCGACAAATATCGATTATCCGGCATCCACTCAATCGGAGAGCTATGATGCGCTCCCTTTCTATTTGCGTCAATTGAGGCGCCATATTAAAGTTACTAAAAAAATATGTCACACGTCACACTTGGACTAACTACCGGCCGAACCACGAATTTTGTAACACGGGCGTAATGGAGCATGAATAAGCAAACACTGACGTTCGGGGTAGTTGACTAGTTGCGCAGGGGCATGGGGGTGTGGCTTATTCCTAGTAAGGCATGAATTATTGGCTGGTAATTGTTAGTATGCGCAACCATTGGTCAATTTTGGAAACGTTGAAAATTCCACCAATCATGCCAAGGATACTTTCTTTCTAACATGCCATGCCGCGTCGTAGCTATACTTATGTTGAGGGTGTATCTTGACGTGCTGGCGACTGTACAATTTCTCAATTAAATTGGTTTCTATTTTAATAATTATTCTTCTAATATTTTTTCGTCTGTAATTTTTTGATCTTTGCACATGAAAATATACCGGTATAATAATAAAAATAAATAAAATCGTTTATTTCGACCAACAAAGGATCATAAGCAAAAGAATTTCAATTTTTAAAAATTTATTAAATGATAAATGATTTTATTTCTGTAAGTAGGTTTGAACAAACACTTTTACACGTCAATCATATTTTTTTTTAAACTAGATGAGGTCGGCGTTTCCTATCTGGCTACTCTGAGAAGAAAGGCCGAAACAAACTCAGAGGTCACAGTCTCTTTTAAAGTCCAGACAAAATCTTGGTCAGATCATGTGAAGGCTATGTAGATCGGTGTCTGAAATGGTCTTTTGAGGAAAGAACCACACAGATTGAGTGGACCTGTCCAGTCAGTGCACGCAATTGTCAGTAATCGTGCAGCTCAACTTAGACTCAAGGAGCTCAACGATTCGACGAACAATACCAAAGAAAGGACATTTGAGTAGGCCGCATAAATTACTCAAACTGCCAGATCATGACTACGCTGAGAAAAATACAAAAATAAATATAAAAAAACCAATGACCGACATAGTTCTCACATTCACAATAATATTTTAGAATAATATTTTTAATCTTTGAGGACCATGTAGATTTGTGTCTGAAATGGTATTTTGAGGAAAGAACCACACAGATTGAGTGGACCTGTCCAGTCAGGGCACGCATTTGTCAGTAACCGTGCAGCTCAATTAATAACACATACAAAAATAAAAATAAACCATAAACATAATTACATACTTCGATTGCCCAGTATGTGAACCATACAGCAATGGTTCAGGTACTGGCAATCGAACCTCTGCGCGAATGTCCTCAGGATGCCCTGGAGCTAGCCCGAACCCTGCGCATCACGGATGTGCATCGTTTTTGCATAGTAGAATAAAAACAGTCTACTTGCGACTCGGCGAACATACCTGATGCGCTACAGAATCAGGGCAGCCCCCGCGCGTGTATAAGACCTACAGGCTGCTCGTGTAGAAAGATGTACAATATGCTCTGAACAATGTTGTTTTCACTTCATTAGTACAACAAACAAACCTGCGGGCCATCATATTCGCCCTTACAGACAACGCCCTGCATTCTCGCTCTATGTCTGCATCATCTTTCAGATCAGAGGACATTATATGTCCAAGATATTTAAAATGTTCCACCCTTTTCAGTGGAGTTCCACATAATTTTATGGCAGGTATTGTTGTCGGACATTTTCCTTTGACCATGCATTCACTTTTTTTTACATTATAAATCAAGCCATGGCTGTGAGCATAGTTTTCTAGTGAGCTATGTGACACCACATCCCCGCACAGACGCGACGGCGCGCGGTGCCCACGCGGCGCGGCGGTAACGTTTGTCGGCCGGCGCCGGCCAGGCGGCATGTTTGGTGTTCTTAGTACTTCCAGGCCTCCGTCACTCCATGTACTTGCGCGCTATAATTACCTACCGCTCGAGCGAGCGCTCTCGGACCACTTGCGGTCCAAATTCGGTTCACTGCGATTGCTGTAGGATCGCGCGGTGCGAAGCAATCACAACTGTACGCTTGAGCATTTAGGCACATTTTAGCATGCAGTGGTTGTTGAGGCGACGGAGTAGGCTATTATCTCAATAGGTATTGGAAATTTTCTACTGAGTGAAGTATCTGTTACGTAGTAACTATTTAGTAATCTGTGGTACTTCTTAGTAAACTAGTTAGTTCCTTTCTGACTCAGTTCGTGAGCGAACGTGGAATTCGTATAATCGGTCGATAGTTATTGCACCGTATTTAATACTGTTTTGTTAGTTTAAGGAGATTGCCACGGAGCAGGTCCCTTTTGTGGTATCGTGTGCCTGATTTTAAAAATAACCTAAAAATATTAATTTTTTTTTTGTGTACAGGGTATTTTTTATACGATTTCTTTCACCCTGGGAATATAGATAAAGTTAATTATTAGTTGTTAAACATTTCGTCGACTTCCGTTTGATTCAATGTAGTCTGTGGTTTGATTGGTAAGAAAAAGTTGCCGGGTATCAAAGAATTAAATAACGAATGCCATCTTATAATCAATTGAGTAATCGATACAAAAATAAAACGATTAAACAATAAAAAATAATTATTTTTATGTTTATACACGAATAATTTTACATCGTTCTGGAGGCGAAACACAGTACCTCCAGAAGATTACTAGTTACTATTGGCATTGTTATAATTTTTTTAAGACATCTAATATAGAAGTTACAAATTTATCACTTTTATTCTGTCATTCGAGTTAAATCTTAGTAGCCCTTCCACTATTTCATTCATAAGCGCAAGATCAATCCACTCGGTGATGACGTAGCGCGGAACAGCTGTGGCGCGCTCGTGATGGGTCAACGGACGTTGGACGAATAACCTGCTGCAAGTAGGTATTTTATTTCAGGTAGGTACGATTTAGGTTGGTGTATGTTCATTTACCTCCGTTATCTCTCGTTTGTATTGGAACCTAATTGGACGCACGGCACGGTGTTTACCACTGTCACATCTCCTCGTAAACGAGAGAAATTAATTGAAATTTCATTCACTACTCTCGCATCACGAAATCACTAGTAATCGTACGGTCTATTACCTCAACTAGACATGACGAGTACGTTTGTCAGTTGTATTTAAGGCCTTGAATCGAGTGTCGACCAATCGAGCTAATAGGTACTTAATAAGCATACAGCTACCTACCATAATAAAATTATGATGAATAAAAATAAGTCGCGTCAGTAATAAGTAAGTAAATGTTTCGTATCTAAGTAGGTAAGTACTTACTTACTTGTAGGTACTCTTTGATTCACTTCACTTTTCACAATATTAAAAGCGTCCACTGTCGCACTTCTTAAGTCATCTCGAGTAGTACGCTAGTCGGAAGAAACTAGTCTTTTCATCTCGAACCACACAAAAATCCAGTGGTGTTAAGTCAGGGCTCCTTGCAGGCCAAGCCACAGGGCCACCACGACCTATCCACTGCTCACCAAACACACTGTTTAAATACGCACGCACTGAAGTAGCATAATGAGCAGGGCATCCATCATGCTGATAGAACAGACCGCGATAATGTGCCAGAGAGATACATAATATTGGCTAACATTGAATCGCCTGGCCGCCATTATGGTACTACGACGTGGCCGCGTGGGTCGCGTTCGAAGTATTCCTGTATGTCTTCCTCCAATTCCGCCGAGTATGGTAGTCTACCGCGGCCCTGCGCGTGTGTGGGCGCTCGAAACTGTCCATGATCGAGGAGGCGCTGGGTTACAGCCAGGATGGTGGAGGTGAAGGGAACTTGAGGGTCAGTGATTCCACGTGCGCGCAGTGAGTTCAGGTGTTCCGGCTGAGCATACAAACGTCTGGCCTCTTCCAAGTTATGGTTCGCCATGTCACATAAAAATCCACCATAGCCCAAAACTCCAATTTTTGGCACGTAATTAGGTTGCGCGTGCGTGACCTAATACAACGAAACGCGAGACAATACTAGAAAGGAATTAGAAATTAGGAATGGCGGGGGCGCGCGGGCGGTCGGCTAGACTGTAAGGGGCCGGGGGCGTGGCTTACGGATCATGCTGTCTGATCGATGAATGAATTTTTCAATGGGTACCGTTCGCAAGTGTTGCCGTTCGTTGATACGTTTTACACACATATGCATTGACGCAAGGAAGCGTTACTACGAGTTCTCACTACTACACAAAAAAAAACAATAAATTAGATTTTTCGTGATTTTGTTTTATTGTAACTTATTGAAAATAATAGTCCCAATCGATTCGAGTTCGATGATCGAGTATATTGCTTTCGGTTCCAGAACGACCTAAAATTGACCGTGTATAACCTAGGCAGTTTACATCTTTAGGAAGATTTGCATTGGGATCCTACCAACTAAAACAGGCGAGATCCTATAATTATGGGGAGCACATAAGAACTAGTGGTACTTATAATATTGAAGTAAGCAATGATATTTTGGAAGAGGATTTGTTGAGGATTTGTCAGGTTAACAGATTTACGACCCGTCAAGCGGGTCGTAAATCTGTCAACGTGACCGGTCATGAGCGGTTGGGTCAAAATAATTATTTAATTAGGGCTAGAATTAAGTCCCGCCATGTGACCAAATAAAACTTATTACTCTTATTTATTGATTAGTAAAGATGAAAATCGGGCAAATACTTTAGATAGTATCATTGCTTACTATTGTAACTGTCTAGTGGGTAACCGTACAGTAGGGTGTTGTGCTCATACTATGACAGTATTATGGTATCTGAGCTGAGGCCGCTTCAACGATGTATGTGCTCCAGCTCAATTCTTGGATGATATATTTTATGAAGAATAAATGGTTTCTTCAAGTTTTGATTTGTTTTATTTTTTTATATAATATCGTTAATTATGAAAGTCCAATGCTAAAACTGTTAAATAATCATATCTAAACGGCGATTCTACACCATCTATGACTACCTATCTACTTTTTATTGTGCTGAGACATAATCCCATCCCCATATTGATGTAAAGTAGATAGGTAGTAGAAGTAGGTACTTAATCTAAATAGAATAAAGAGGAAATGTCAATGTTAATTTCTAATTATAGCCTAGATTTTTACGACATAAAAACAATGATATCTCTTGAACCAGGGTGAATAAATGAAAAATGGTTTCTGATTATGAAAATACTATGTTTTTACTATTATTTAAAATAAAAATCTTCAGGGCACAACAATTTTCCACTGGGACCCAACTTTCCTTATAAATCGGGCAATCTCCTTTGTGTTTAGTTCTTATTGTTACGTTTTTAGTGTTGTTTTATTGTTTTGTAGTCATAGTACATTTTTGTGGTGTTAAACAATGCCTGATGCATATGTGTACAGTGCTCGTGGATAGAAAGACGGTTTGATCGGGAATGTGACAGTGCTGATGAAATGCGGGGCAGAATAGTGAGCGTTTTTGATAGACTACGGGCAGAATGTGTTGAGGTTCCTACATTATTGCCTCGTGTTCACGGGTTGACACAGCGACGGGCCTGGTTTTGTATTGAAATGGAAGGAGCGCAGTTCGAGCCAAACCTCATAAGGTCGCAAAGGATTTAGACGGGTACCTAAAATGTCTCTGTCAGCTTTAATGTTTAACAGTGGGCTACTAATGCGATTAAAATTCATAATTTTGTGAAGTGTTGTAAAGGTTTGAAAGTGATTTGTAAATTCCGTATAAATCCCGTGACTTGGCCGTACGCAGCGCTCGGCGCCCGAAACGCGCGGACGCACGGTGGCGCGATGTTGCCTTTCATGTCAGTGACCTCACGTTTTGGACGGTTTCCATTGCGTGTTTACGAAATATGAAGTCTTGAAAATTACCAATTTAAAGCGAAAGGTTATTGGTATCCGTTTGCATTTAGGTGGTATATAATCTACGCTCTGGCTTCGGAAGCGTTCCCCTTACACCCTGTTTATTAGTTTCACTGTATCCTCTATTTACTTATGACACAAGTACTGTTGTAACTTACTGGGGCTGCCTCAATTTGTGTATGACAATGTTTGAGATAAAATAAATATAATATATATTTTTTTACAGTGAGCTTGTAGTTGGTTCACATTGTGAACTATTGTAATTCCAGCTCAGCTTGTTTAACTAGTGTACTATCTACTCTCTCGAAGATTGACTTTCACAGACTTATTACAGCTTCAGGAATAGTAGTCTAGCTTACCATCTTCCAATTAGTAGCTCAGCTATGATTATGAGCACCATTCGCTAATAAGTAGTTTACTGGCATACTGTCCACAGTTAAAGGTGATAGGTAAATACTACATACTGCCTCCCTCTCGCAGCTAATGGCGATTCATTTTAAAGTAAGTACCTATACTTGTTGAGTGGTATATGCTAAATTTTACTCCATTTCATTGCATAGCTTATCTTAAAAGCCAAAGAAACTGATTTATTTAGGAAAAAAGTAGTTATTGGTGTCCCGCAGGTTACGCCTGCGACAGAACGCTGTCATGAATAAACTGTAAGACCGCTATGAGTTGTTAGTTTTCAGCATATTATTCCTTCAAACGAAATACTAGATTAGTACAATTTCAAATACAAAACATGAAAATGTAAGAAAAGTTTCTGTAAAGAAGTCGTTCTCGCAATATTGTCAACGAGTTAACAAATGGAATAACACTTTAACTGTGAAATAACGTCCAAAGAAACGCAATCAATTATGCATGACGGAGTCGCTCATCGCTCCGTCGCTGTCTGTGGCAAAGGCAAGCAAAATAGTCTCATGAAAGCATAATTCCATTAGATGCGACAATAGAGGCGGCGCAGGCACGGCCAGCGATAACAGAATAATTATAAAACTCGCTGGGTTACGCATCACTGTCACATTGGGCTCTCGTCTGGCCCCCTCCCCCGCTCCGTCACGCCGCACCACAACCCCCCGGTTCCGGGTAACACTCATCAATCCTGAGACGGTCGTAGTCACTCAAGTTCCTATTTTAAGTAACTGAGCGTATGGAGCTCTTAGCTCAGCGGATCACACGTGTGATTTGACAGTTCTTTATCAACATAACTACAAATGTATTACGAATATCAACAGCCTAAGATACACAACCTTCAAGAACATTAACAAACAACATGCCCTGAAACATGCCATTATGGATTTCCAGATGCCGTCATACCAAATGGTCAGATCACACTCTTTTGGGACAGATCTCGCAGGTCAACTATCACTGACGGGTTTATTACTGCTATTATTGAGCCTAAGATCTCGTTCGTGAGGTTACCATCATGTGGAATATGGACTCGACAGGGATTGTGCAGTTAGTCTTGTTAGAAAAAGGTGTGATAGCGGAGAGTTTCGACCAACAACACCTAGAAAAGCTGTCGCTAAACAGCCGACTATCTATTCGACTACTCGGTCAGGAGTCGGATAGACAAGGCAGTAGCTGACATGGCACGAATTGTGAGGAAATTCTTCATAATGGATCCCTAACCTATCTCCGGATACCATTTTCTTTTATTTGCCCGGTCTCACTACGTCTTTCCAAACTTTGCTTTTTAAAGGGATTAAACTTAAGAACGGATTTTAATCCAATTAGCAGTCTCGGGAACATTATTTTTAACAATTTGAAGTGATTTGACTCCAACGGCGTTTATTATACCAGCCTTATTTTTCGAGCGGAGCCATGTAATTAAAATATATTATCTAGTGAGTTAGCGATCGAAGATCTCTATATAAGCGATGACAGCGGCTCTCCGTCACCAGGGTCACCATACATGGGCGTTGTGACACGTCTCCATTACTGTGAGTTTTCCGAGAGACAGAGACAGTGTTACCGCATCGTTTCGAGTCAATCGAGCAGGCCTTCTGCGGATGTTGACTGTAACGCAACGCACGAAGTGGAGTGGCATGCCGCCGCACAGTGGGCCCATACTAAAAATTAGTGGACTTAGGCAACAAAGTTCCAATATCGATGCGATTTTTTTTTATATGACGTGTTATAATATTCCTGTTAACTTGTAATCATCTACATCAAACTATATTTATTTTTTACTTACCGATTGGCAAAACACCAAAGTGGTTACAGATGTCTGCACCGTGCATTAGAAGTTTATGTACACTAACTGGCATGTAGTACCAGGAATAGTGTTGCACGTACACGTCGTACACATCAGCTGTTTCTCTACAGTATCTTCTACATTTTTCACAGTCAATGTTTTTGCCTGATGATATGGCTTGTAGAATAACGAGAATAAAAAATAAATATAGCTTGATGTATTATTTGACTCGATTGCGTTTTGAAATTAAAATGTATGTACTTATTCGTTTTAGGTACCTTATCTGAAGAAGGACTTCAGAAACGTCAGGGAGATCGATCGACTCGGAAAACGGGGAGAATAGCAACAAACGAAGACATCCTCCATGGACTTCTAATAAGCTCTCATCCCCACATAAGGCCTAAAATAACGAAACAGGTTCATGAGTGGTTGCCTGAAGCAATTCAGTTGTTACAGACTACTGACCCTCCCTGTGACAGCAAGATTATGGAGGAAGAAATTTTTTTTTTTGTTTGTTTTAAAAAAACGTTGCCCCACACTAGGAATTTCTCCTGTATCGTGGGTGCGTTTACAAACATTTAAACTCACATGCACAAACAGCCAGACCCGGAACAACTACTTGCAGGTCATACAAATATTTGTTCCGTGCGGGGATCGAACCCGCGACACGTAACGCAGCAGTCAATCGCTTAACCACTGCGCCAACCATGCCGTCAATGCCTCATAGCAGAGTCCGAAAATTTGCCAGACCCACTAGCACTTCTGGAACAAGAAATAATGTGATCCGGCTCTAGATTATTCCCACAAAAGCCCATCAGGGCTAGGAATATGACAAACAGCCCTTTTCAGGGCTACAATTACTTCACAGTTTCATGTTGATCATACGTATGATAACTTATACTATAATATACATACACTTGATTATGTAGATAATTATCAACGACTTGCCCGTACAAATTTAAATTATTTCACCTATCATTAACAAAATTAGTATAACCTGAAACTTATTACGATATTTATTCAACAATAGATAACGTACAGTTGAAAAAATAACACAGCCAATCCGAGACAAGCATTTTCAGTGACTCGTTTGTTATGCGCTTAGCCGAGCGCACAAACAAATGAGTCGTCAATCACAACGCAGGTGCAACCGATAATGCAATAATAACTAAATCTCTACCAGAATTATTAGTTATTATTATTACCTATGCGCTATTAAAACTATATATTTATCTAAAAAGAGGACCAAAACAGCCAAATGAGACAAAAAATATACTTTGAATTTATTTTAAATGGCAGAAAAATTCTTACAAAACATTTTTTTTTTACCAAATGATTACTCGCGCTGCCGCGGATGGCCAACGCTGTTTTTTTTTTTGGATAGAAAATGACCCTAGCTATCATATACGTACGCCACACCCAACATAATAGCACGATAGAAGAAAAAAAATTAAACGTGATTCACTCCAAAAAAAAAATTATATAATTTTTTTCAGACTAACTATCAACTTAAGTTGAAATTTTATAAGAATAAAAGTTATCAGGATTATCATAACACGTCATATAAAAAAAATCGCATCGATATTGGAACTTTGTTGCCTAAGTCCACTAATTTTCAGCATGGGCCCACTGTGCGCACGCGATGCGGCGTGCGTTTAACAACTTTTCGCTTAATGTACTTTTATCACTTCATAGAAACTGTTAATGGTGCCCGTCATCAATCCGGCAGATTGGTTGCTCCGCCTGTACGACGTACTACACGGTCATCGGCTCTGCTTGATTGACGACCGCACCCCCCGCTCCCCCCGCTCCCCGCACATGTCCACACACACATCCACACTCTCCCCTCTCAGACTGCAGGAGTCCACAGGACGTAATGGCGATTTAATGTATGCCTAATAAATAATAACCGTATGATTCATTAAACTTTTTTCCAGAATTTTATTATAACGCGTTTGAATAATGATGAATAGTATATTCGTAAAATCGTCTTTTTTGTGTGCAAGCCGGCTGTGTTGTGTCTTTATTAAAATTCGGAATTTTAATGAGCAATAAAAATATCACAGTATAGCAGCATTTTATAGGCAGAGAAAATCTCTCAAAATGGTCATAAACCCGGATCGTAATCCCCGTAAACGTGATGAAATAATTAAATTACTAAGAAAAGTATGAATGATGAAATGATGGACCGGACTGGCTCGCTAACACCCGGCCCATCTGTAATGTCTGAATCAACCAACATTACAGTTATCGAGCCCATTTATTCAATTAGCGTCGTTCATTATTCTGATCTCACGTGTAAGAGAAACATACCTATGTCAGTTTAAGACCCAACCAGAGAGTAGAATATAAAATGTATGTATAATCTCAAATTTTTATATGTATTACAAAGTCGCTTGTGGTGTCTGTCTAGTTTTTCGCTTAGCTAGTGCCGATTCTCTTGTACACTAAACTATTACTAAAATTTCTTATTTCTGGTTAACAGAATCTTAAGAGCTATTCTGCAAAGAAAATCGCGAAGCTGAGTAGACTCCCACTACTCAACTTGTTTGTGCTCGGGTAGAAAACGAGGCCGGGCGGAGCGATCGGGGCCCCCTGACGGGAGGCTTTGAGTTCGCTCAAAGGCACCACAGGATTGACCGGTTAAGTAGTCACGGCCTCTCAAGGCCAACTACGAGATGCCCTACATAAAAATAAAAAAGCGATCGGGGCATTCTATTCTTGACTTCGGTCCGATGCACATGTTGTCATAGCGCCTAGAGTTGCTAATTATTGTGTTAAGATCTTTAATAAACAATTATTGTAATTAATTAATTAAGTGAGTCAATCGATTAAAAGTGATTAATAAGTAAAACTACTTTAATATGTCCGATCCTGACTGCACACTTACATCAGAAGTGCTGGATCCTCCTCCACATGAAACCGAACCACATAGAACTTCGGCGAGTATGGTAAACAATTTCTTTACAATGTTCTCCACTGGAATGGAAGCAATTCTTCAAAAAATTGCTTCAAGCATGGGATCTCGTCCAGCTCCGGGAAATACGCAAATCAAGTTGATGCCTTTTGATCCTGATGCACCAGAATCTGATATAGCAAACTGGTTTTCGCTCAGCGATATTATAATTTAAAAAAGTTTAAATCTAGATTATTATGTCACACACCAGATTATTACAAATATTGTTATTTTTTACCACCAGTTTTTTACATATCTATATTACTACCATAATATTTGTTTTCGATATTATATTTTATACTGATTTTATACATTTAAAGTATTACTATATTATTATATAATCATAATAAAAAAACACGCCAATAACTGCTATACCAAACCGACAACAAACTCGTCAAAAATGGATAACCCCCGGATTATTACGTTGTATGAGATTTAGAGACACATTACATCAAATACACTTAAAATCAACAAATGACAAAGAGCTAGACACTACCTATAGACGCTATCGAAATCATTGTAACAATATTCTGCATAATTTAAAAAATGAACACGATAGACGGAACTTAAATGGTAGTTAAAATTACATAAAAAAGACCTGGAACATTATAAAACATGACGTATGTAACCTGAATGTGTTGGATAAGTCTAAAAAAACATAATATCGAAATCAAATCAAATCAAATTATTTATTTGCATAATACAGGTAACTATGAACAGATGTTATAAATCAATATAAAGTACACTGTATCATTACCTATTAAGGTGTGCAAATGTTTATATTATTATTCATCTTATTAAATCATTATTAAATTATATTAATCATAATTAAAAAAATATATAGGTCCAAATTAAAATGAAATTATACAGATGTCAAATAAAATTAATAAAGCATGTCACCCTATTTTCCACCCTCTGTCACCGCGTGTCCTTGACTGCCGCGTCATAGAGGGGGTGGAGACCTATTCCGACCACCGGTACATCCGGTTTGACGTCTCCGCCCAGACCTCGAGCGCGCTGGTCCGACAGGCCCCGAGTGGTCCGCGGTGGGCGCTGAAGCAGCTGGACCGGGAGCTCCTCCTGGAAGCCATGATTGTGCAGGCCTGGGTGTCATCACCGGACAGGCCTGCTGACATCAACGTCGAGGCGGAGTGGTTCCGGGACGCCATGTCCAAAATATGTGACGTGGCAATGCCCCGGGCCCAGCCCGGACGCGCCTAGCGCCAGGTGTGCTGGTGGTCGCCGGAGTTGACGACTCTGCACAGTGCGTGCGTCACTGCGTGACGCTGGTACACCAGGCACCGCAGGCTCCGTATTCGCCCTCCGGATACGGAAGCCATTCAGGCGGAGCTGTACAAGGGGTACAGAGCGGCGTAGACCACCCTCCAAGCGGGCCCTCCTGCGGGCCAGGGGACTGGCCCGCGAGGAGTCGCTGGAGACTCTGAACAGGGACCTGTGCGAGAGAAGCTCCGCCCATGGGCTCCCCCGCTGACGCAAAGTCTCCGGCCTCAGCTCGTGGAGGACGTGGTGAGCGCTCTGTTCCCTTCTAGAGGGGAACATGTCTCCCCGCCCATGGCTCCGCCTACTGCGGTGCTCAATGCGGACCACATCGACGACGACGATGCACCGGAGGTGACCGAGGTAGAGAGCTGCGAGTGGTGGTACGTAGGCTGAGTGCCAAAAATACCGCCCCAGGACCCGACAGCTTACCTGGGAAAGCCTGGGTCCTGGCCTCGAAGGCTCTCGGGCCTCGACTAAGGGGGCTCCTAAGCGCATGCATGAAGAGGGGCCAGTTCCCACTTCATTGGAAGACGGGGAAACTGGTCCTCATCAAGAAGCCGGGGCGCCCAGTGGACTCTCCGTCCGCTTACCGGCCCATCGTGCTGCTCGACGAGGTGGCAAGCTTTTTGTCTTTGAAAGAGTCATTGCAGACCGCCTCGTTGGGCGGCTGGTGCAGGTGGGGCCGGATTTGGCGGAGAGCCAGTTTGGCTTCCGCAGGGGGCGCTCTACGGTGGACGCCATCATGCGCGTGCGGTCGTCTTGGCGGTGTCTTTAGACATTGCCAATGCCTTCAATACTCTGCCCTGGAGTTGCATCAGGGAGGCACTCTGGTATCACCGGATGCCGACCTACCTCTGTCGTGTGGTCGAGGCCTATTTGACGGACAGGGCCGTCATCTACCCCGGTCACCAGGGAGTATGGAACCGGCAAGAGATGTCGTGCGGTGTCCCACAGGTATCGGTCCTGGGGCCGCATCTGTGGGACATCGGATAACACTGGGTGCTGCGCGCCGACCTCCCTAGTGGCGTCAGCGTGGTTTGTTACGCTGACGACACGCTGGTCCTGGCGCAGGGGAAGTCGCACCAGGCGGCGGCCGAACTAGCGACACGCGGGGTTGCGACGATCGTCGAGAGGATCCGGCGATTGAGACTCGAGGTGGCCCTGCACAAGTCCGAGGCCATGTGTTTTCATGGTCCTCGGAACGCGCCACCGTCGGATGCCCAAATAACGGTAGGAGGGGTTCACATCGGTGTCGAGTCAAAGATGAAGTACCTGGGACTCGTCCTCGACAGCTGGCGGAACTTCGTGGTGCATTTCCGACGTTTGGCTCCCAGACTGGAAAGGGCTGGGGCTGCCTTGAAGCGGCTCCTTCCCAATCTAGGGGGGCCAAACGCCTCCTGCCGGAGGCTCTAAGCGGGGGTCGTGCGGTCCATGGCCCTCTACAGGGCACCGGTGTGGGCGCGTTCCTTGAGGCAGCGGCCAGCCCGCCGGTTGAACGAGCCCCAAAGGGTCGTGGCCACCCGGCTGGTCCGGGGATACCATATGGTCTCCGGTGAGGTGGCGAGCCTCCTTGCCGGATTACCGCCATGGGATCTGGAGGCAAAAGTTCTCGCGCATATTTGGGAGTGGCGCGAGCAGGCGAAACGCTGGGGCGTAGCTCCTCTGCCGCGAGAAATCACGGTACAGCGGACAGAGCTCCAGCGATATCTCAGGGCGGCATGGAGAGTGCGATTGTCGCAACCCAGCGCTGGGCACGCCGCAATTGCGGCGATAAGTCCCCTCTTTGAGGAGTGGCTAGAGAGGCGCCACGGCGTCCTCACCTTCCGCCTGACGCAGGTCCTCACCGGGCACGGTTGATTCGGTAGGTTCCTGTTCCGGATAAAGCGGGAGGAAACGCCCGGGTGTCACCATTGTGTGGATCACCCGGAGGACACGGTGGAGCATACGGTGGACGTCTGCCCGGCTTGGGCGGAGCACCGCCGTGTCCTCGTGGAGGCGATTGGCGGTGGCGATCTCTCGCGTCTGGCTCTGGTCCAGGCCATGGTACGGAGTGAGAGGGCTTGGGAAGCCGTCACCTCCTTCTGCGAAGCAGTAATGTTCGCGAAGGAGGAGGCGGAACACGTGAGGGACAGGAAAAATTCGCGCCCTCACGCCCCTAGCCGCCGCAGGAGACGCCCTGGGCGTCGGGAATCGCAGGCCGATTCCCGGCCACCGTAGGCGTGGGCTTGCGAATGGCGAGCAATGGGCAGCCCGCCGTTCGATAAGGACCAGGCCCGGGTCGACGGCGCGTTGTGTTCCACGCGCGTGTTAGATTCAAAGTAAGAAATATTATTAAAATAAGATTCAAACAAGTACATGGCAAGTATTTATTTTGATAAACCATTTTAATCAAGTAAAGCTTCATTAAGGGTCGGTCTACAGAAGATGCAACTCTACTTCTGTCTGAGGTCATAGCTCAAAACCTTGATTATAAGATAAGATAATATTTATTTGCGTAAACATGTGACATACATACAATAAAGAACATGCATGCATGGTGGTAACATTAACAATTTTTACGTACAGACATGTTTGCCACTTGATGTGACGTGCAAATGTAAAAAAAGAGTATTATTAATTAAAAACATTCTCATAAAATAACAATAAATCAGTAATAAATGAAATAATAATATTGTAATAAATTTAAAATATAAGTTATTAAGACTTTTATACAATAATCATATCAACAATAAAAAATAGGTAAAAAGATACAAAAATAATTAAACTAAGTCATTGCAAAATTAACAAACACATAATAAAATAAAATAATAATAACCAAATAAGCTACTATGTCAATACAAATCTTTCCTCTAGGAACTCGTTGATGCTATAGTATGCTTTATTTACTAAATATGTCTTAAGTTTACTTTTCAAGTGTACATTATTAAGCTCCTTCCAACTTTTAGGCAACTTATTATAAACAATTGGAGCCATATGAAAAACACTTTTGCGCATAAGTGCAGTCCTACAGGGAAGTCCACATAGTTGGGTTTTGTCACGCCTGTTCCTGGGAAATTGATCTGCTCTGCACGGAAATAATTTTGGATTGTTTCTGACAAACATAACTGTTTCAAGAATGTATATGGACGGCAATGTTAAAATTTTATTTATTATAAAATAGGGTTTGCAGCTGTCCGTTGTTTTCAAATGAAACATTGCTCTAAGACACCTCTTTTGTGCTTTAAACGCTAGTTCTCTATTAGTCGAGTTACCCCAAAAGATAACACCATATCTGAGAATGGATTCAGCCAGACCGTAGTAAGCTGTTAATAATGCCTCCCTGTTGACATTCCAAAAAGAAAGTCGAAGGTGTGTTTCTGTATTTGTCAAAACCTTTCGACGCTGTCTCTGTTCCCTTGTTACTTTCGATAATGAAATTGATTGGCGTTCGAGGGATTGCACTAGAGATTTTGCGATCTTACTTCTCCAGCCAAACCCAGAGCGTTAGAATAGGAAGCTACACAAGCTCAGAAGTGTCTCTCTCTTTCGGCGATCCCCAAGGGAGTGTTCTTTGGACCTACCCTCTTTGTTTGTACATTAACAGCTTGTGTTGAAAAGTTCTTCAAAAGTGTAATATTATTACGTATGTATTGTACTTGACACTGCTTTAATTGTGCAAGATAATGACTGGAAAGAGGCTCAGCATTACACAGAGCATGCGATTAAGGAAACTATGACCTAGCTTAATGATAACCTAATGACACTGAATGTTGACAAGACCAGATATATCACTTTTACTCACCGTGGAAATACCCAGCCTCCACCAGAATTCGAAGTTAGGGTACATTCTTGTGACTTAAAAGAAAATTGTGATTGTCCTAAACTAACTCGTACTACCAATATAAAATATATTGGTCTCACTATAGACAACTCCCTAAAATGGACTGCACATATAACTCAGTTAATCGGCCGAGGAAGAAAGTTGATGCCAATCTTTAGAAAACTCAGGAACCCAGCTGATCACGAAACTTTATTGTGTGTGTATTATGCCCTTGATTTTTACTGCATTACGGTGTCGTTGTATGGGAATGGGTTGGCAAGAATATTCTACTTCCCCTAGAGCGTGCAAAAACAGCTATATTGAAGTTCATGCTTGGACGGCCACGAAGGTACAGTACTGATCTTTTGTATAGTGAGTGCTGTGTTTTAACTGTTAGACAGCTTTTTATATTGTCAACAACACTCCGTAAGCATAAAAATATTGCTTATATCATGATTGTAAACCGAGACAAAATAAGAGTTTGCTCAGGGACACCTCACAGAACGGTACTTGCTAGACCACAGTATTATGTTGCAAGTAATATTTTATACAACGTAGCAAACCGTTTGAACAACATTAAATGAAACAGAAGAAATTACTAAAAGTTAAACATGTTTAAAGAAAGATATACACGAACTCCTCTACACCTACTTTACATGCACACCCTTACACACATTACACACCCTTACACACATTACACACCCTCATTCCTTATCACACTATACACACATTCTTCACTCATCATTGTGGTATCGTACTTATTCTAAATAGTTTGTTTTCCCTGCATTTTTTATTTGATTTTATAATATTACAGATATCATGCTGTATACAACGAATTGTGGTTTAAATAAATAAGTGTGGAAGACGCTGACGACTGTGACACAGTTTATACTACTCGTAGTATAGTCGTCGACGTGATCTCTGATAAATATGTATTGCCATGATTTTGTACATAGGCTAAGAGAAATTTGTAATTATAGGAGTGATAATAATAATAATGTGTCTGGCAACACCGACGTCAACACTTCATATCATTTTTATCATATATTATTCAGATAAATAATTTTTCCTTTTTTTTTGATGCAGTTTTTATACTTATATAGTGTAAAACCCAACCCAACCAAAACCCAAATAAATATAATCAGCATCTAAAAATGGACCATTATTCATAAAAAAACTGCCGAACGGGAGGTGACATCTGTCATGTCACCTCCGATATTACATAACTCAATAATAAATTATTGAAAAATGAGAAGATGTTGACGAGACAAGCCGCACGTCAAGCACGACTACCACCTCCGGACTCTTCGCTCAGCTCCGCCTCGCCGCCGCCGGTATCCAGCCCCTCTGTGAGCGCTGTGACGACACCGGCCGCGGCAGTTGCGTCGAGCTCGAGCGACGAGTATTTCTCTCCGCCCACGTCGCCACCACCTGCTCGTCGACGGGGAGGACGCCGGCCGCCGGACGGCTTAGGACCTGAGGCCCAACGGCCTCTGATAGGGTCCCAGCTCCCGGCGGAAGTGTGCAGCGCATGAGATGGACGAGATCCATTAATGAAAATGTCATGCGCTCATACTATGGGGCTACAGAGGGGGGAAACAATCTGACCGCGTACCGTGTTCGGATGCTCTCTCTTTTTCAGGTGCTTGAGCCAGCTGTCAACGTTTCGGCACAACGACTGTCGGATCAGGTGCGAGTCATCCAGCGTAATCATATGTTGGATGACTCTGTACTTGATCGCCTGCGAAGTGAAATGCAGAGTGGCCATATCATCGCACCCCAGTCGCAGACTGTTGTACATCCGCAGCCCAATACAACGCATGCTGACGAAGGGAGTAATGATAGGGCTACAAATGTAAGTAGCCAGTGCAATGAGCAATTGAGGAGTGCTTTGGAGGATGCGATTCAGGAATATCGCTTCATGCCGCCCGAACTTAGGCCACGCTTACCTCGTTTGCCCATGCATAACAAAAATAGGGCGCTGGTGGCGGTCCTGGATTCGCAGTTATCAAACTATTTTGATACCTGCGAAGACCTCACCGATATTCATTCAATTCTGTACTGCGCGGCAGTAGCAGCATGTCGTGTAGCTCACGTCAAATTTGCAAATGACACTAGAGCTACACGACCGAAACCAAACGTACCAGCTTGGCAGTGCAGAATTGAACGCCGTATTGGTGGGGCCAGGACGCTCATCGGCAAACTAATCTGCTTCAAGGAGGGCAATACTCGCCCTAGAGTGATGCGCTTTGTGAGACGGGCATTCTCAGGGACTGATATCAGTCCCCAAGACTATATGTCTTGTGTCACAGAGCGCATCGACTTCCTGAAGCAGAAAGTGTATGCATGGGCAAACCGTATTCGTCGGTATAGGCGGCGAGTAGAGCGATACACTCAGAATCGCACCTTCCAGAGCGATGAAAGGTGGGTTTATAGGGGTTGGGAGCGACCGGACCATGGTGTGACTGAGACGTGCCTACCGGATGATGATGCCATGTGTTCCTTCTGGCGCAGCATCTGGTCGGTACCTGTCAGTCACACCGAAGGTGATTGGACTCGGGAAGTCGAGCGAGCCTGCGATCCGATACCAGAAATGGGGGCTATTACCATCTGCCCCCAAGATGTAGCTCGTGCAGTCCGTCCACTACCCAACTGGAAGTCTCCAGGGCCGGATGGACTGCACAACTTTTGGATTAAATGGTTCACAAGATCGCACGCTCGCTTGGCATCTCAAGTTTCAGACTACTTTGGAATCTGGTTCGCTACCCCAATTCCTAACGACAGGAATTACCCACCTGCTCCATAAATCAGGTAGCACCGCGGAACCCAAGAACTATAGGCCGATCACGTGTTTACCGACGGTCTATAAAGTTCTTACATCCATTTTGAGAGCTAAAATTAACAAACATATAGACACCAACTCCATCATGTCTGCCTCTCAAAATGGATGTAGGAATAGGTCCCGCGGTACTAAGGAGCTACTCCTCATTGATATGACCATTAGCCAACAGGTTCGTCGTTCCCGAAAGGATCTGTCGACATGTTGGATAGATTATAAGAAGGCCTATGACTCGGTGCCGCATACATGGCTCGTGAGGGTATTAGAGTTGTATAAAGTAGATACAACTCTTCGCACCTTCCTAATGTCATGTATGCGGCAATGGAGGACGGTCCTTCACTATCCAGGATGTCGAAATATTCATGGGAATAGCGAACCGATAAGGATCGAGCGAGGCATATTTCAGGGCGATAGTTTAAGTCCGCTTTGGTTCTGCTTAGCCTTGAATCCTCTAAGCACATTGCTGGAGGATTCAGGTCTAGGCTATCGGTTGAGGAGAGGTGGTCAGGTTATATCGCACCTCCTCTACATGGATGACCTAAAACTCTTTGCCCCCAACAATTTGCAACTGATGGAGCTACTGAAAGTAACTCAAAATTTCAGTAGCGCCATCAGGATGGAATTTGGTGTGGACAAATGTGCGGTCATGCATGTAAAGCGAGGGGAGATTGTTGAATCCGTGGGGACCCAACTCTCGGATTCCACAAACCTTAGAGCCCTCTCCGCATCCGAAACCTATAAGTATTTGGGTATGTCGGAAGCGTTAGGCATCAATGTTACTGACATGAAGCAGTCGTTGAGGGAACGCTTCTTTGGCCGCCTGAAAAAAGTACTTAATAGTCTTCTATCAGGCGGAAACAAGGTGCGCGCCTTCAACGGTTGGGTCATGCCAGTTTTGATGTACTCTTTCGGCATACTCAAATGGACTCAGACCGAACCCGACGCCCTGGATAGGAGGGTCCGTACGCTGCTGACTGCAAATCGAATGCATCACCCACGATCATCGGTAATGAGGCTGTATATCCCGCGAAAGTGTGGAGGTCGAGGCTTTTTAAACGCTAAGACCCTCCACAATCGCGAGATATGCAGTCTCAGGGAATATTTCCTAGAAACCGACGTGGGTATGCATCGAGATGTAGTCACGGTGGACAAGGGCCTCACCCCGCTCTCCTTGGCTAAAGAGAACTGGCGCAAACCTGTAGTGCTTGACACTAATGATCGCATGGAGGTATGGCAGAGTAAGGAGCTCCACGGACGCTTTTTCCGGGCCCTACATGGACCGGATGTAGATCTACTAGCGTCCGTTGCCTGGCTGCGTTTCGGTGACCTCTTTGGAGAAACCGAAGGTTTTGTCTGTGCAATTATGGACGAAGTTATGATGACGAACAATTACCGGAGATTTATTGTGAAAGACGGCACGGTTGACATCTGTCGGGCATGCCACCGGCCGGGAGAATCAATCAGGCATATCATCTCCGGGTGTTCTCGTCTAGCTAACGGAGAGTACTTGCATAGACACAACCTTGTAGCCAGGATAATCCATCAGCAGCTTGCTCTGAAATACAACCTTGTGGAATCGGAGGTACCGTACTACAGGTATGTGCCCGACCCAGTTCTCGAAAATGGTAATATCACATTGTACTGGGATCGATCCATCATCACTGATAGGACTATTGTTGCCAATAAGCCTGATATAGTGGTGGTGGATCGATTGGAGCGACGCGCAATGATTGTTGACATAACCATCCCGCATGATGAGAACCTCGTGAAAGCCGAGAAAGATAAACAAATCAAGTATCTTGACTTGGCTCGCGAGGTTGTCGACATTTGGGATGTGGACTCAGCGGTCATTGTGCCGATAGTCGTGACAGCCAATGGGCTAATACCCAAGAGCCTCAACCAACACCTAAGGAGGCTCTCGTTAGGCAGCTGGATCAAGGGCTTGATTCAGAAAGCGGTACTTCTGGACACGGCCCGCATTGTTAGGAAGTTTCTCTCTCTGGAGCCCTGACCGCCGGTAGCTTGGACCCTGTTCCCGATACCGGTGGGCTACTTTTTTTATATTTTTAAATGTTTTTGGTATCTTTTTGTTTATAAAAATATTTCAAAATGTAATTCATATGTATGTAAATGAAATAAAGGAAATAATAATTAATAAGACCCTCCACAACCGCGAGGTCTGCAGTCTCAGGGAATATTTTTTAAAAGCTGAAATGGGTATGCACCGTGATGTGGTAGCAGTAGACAAGGAACTCACCCCGCTCTCCATGGCTAAAGAGAACTGGCGCAACCCTGTAGTACTTACTACCGATGACCGCAGGAAGGTATGGCAAAGCAAGGAGCTTCACGGGCGCTTCTACCGGGCTCTTCATCAACCCGGCGTAGACTTCTTAGCGTCCGTATCCTGGCTACGTTTTGGTAACCTTTTCGGGGAAACTGAAGGTTTCGTCTGTGCAATTATGGACGAAGTTATCTTGACGAATAACTACCGGAAACATATTATGAAAGACGGGACGGTTGACGTGTGTCGGGCATGCCACCGTCCAGGTGAATCCATCAGACATATTATCTCTGGTTGTTCTCGTCTGGCTAACGGCGAGTACTTGCACAGGCATAACCAAGTAGCCAGGATTATTCACCAGCAACTTGCTTTAAAATATAAACTTGTGGATACCGAGGTACCGTATTACAAGTATGCGCCCGACCCAGTTCTCGAAAATGACCAAGTCACGTTGTACTGGGATCGGTCTATCATTACTGACAGGACTATTGTCGCCAATAAGCCTGATATAGTGGTGATAGATCGATTAGCGCGCCGCACAATGATTATCGATGTTACCATTTCACATGACGAGAACCTCGTGAAAGCTGAGAAAGAGAAATAAATTAAATATCTCGACTTAGCACACGAGGTTGTTGACATGTGGAATGTAAGCTCGGCTGTCATTGTGCCGATTGTCGTATCGGCCAATGGCCTGATGGCCGAAAGCCTCGATCAACATCTTTCGAGGCTCTCGTTAGGCGGTTGGATCAAGGGCCTGATTCAGAAGGCAGTACTCCTCGATACGGCTCGTATCGTGAGAAGGTTCCTGTCTCTGGAGCCCTAACCACCGGTAGCTTGGACCCTGCTCCTGATACCGGCGGACCACTATTTTTATATTTTTAAATGTTTTTTTTAATGTTTTTTATAAAAATATTTAAAAATGTATTTATATGTATGAAAATAAATAAACGGAATATAATAATTGTTATTATATATAGTATGGATTCCATAGGCTGTTAGTTAATACGTTTAATTCAAGATTTGAGACAAACAATCTTTTGTAAACTTGGAACGTCTGTAATAACCAAATAGGTATAATAAAAGCGAGTAACAATAAGTAAATACTGCGCCATAACCGGGCTCGGGCAAACTTTACCCAACTTTCTGTGTAATCTTCCATCTTGTTCGATGTTTTCCAGTATTTGATATGTTTTGGCTGTTGGCGAAGTTTGTGCGGAGCGCAAAATAAACGGCACAAGTATTATTTTAGAATTCACACGCACGATGCGGTGCGTTGCGGTGCGATGCGGTTTGGTGATTTGCGGTGCGGTACAGTGCTTTGCAGTGCGGTGCTGTTGGAAACTAGGACATTTGGTAGTAGTGAGTGTCGGCGAGGTAACGACGGAGTCTAATGAGACTGGGTCAGGTACTTAAGTTTCGCTAGACATTCGAAACATCTGAGATGGTAGGCCACACTGCAGTGGTAGAAAACCTAGTATAAGCTGGCCTACTACTATACAGATTGACATCGAAGCGCAAACTGTAACCATGCATTCAGTAGATGATTCTAGACCCCCTATAGTAGAAATGTTTCGCCCTATCATAGAACAGTGTACTATGTATACATGTAAATGTGTACTATACCCACGCGGTCAACATGTATGGAACAGCTATAACCGGCGAATATGTTCAACGCAGGGGTGTTCAGAATCATGTACTGAATTTGTTACAGTTTGCGCGTCGTTGTCTCTGCCACCCTGTATTGAAACCTTCACTCGTTGTTAACAGCACAAACCTTCACCCGTTGTTACTAGCACAAGCCTTCACCCGTTGTTACTAGCACAAACCTTCACTCGTTGTTACTAGCACAAACCTTCACTCGTTGTTACTAGCACAAACCTTCAACCGTTGTTACTAGCACAAACCTTCACCCGTTGTTACTAGCACAAACCTTCACCCGTTGTTACTAGCACAAACCTTCACCCGTTGTTACTAGCACCAACCTTCATCCGTTGTTACTAGCACAAACCTTCACTCGTTGTTACTAGCACAAACCTTCACCCGTTGTTACTAGCACCAAACCTTCACCCGTTGTTACTAGCACAAACCTTCACTCGTTGTTACTAGCACAAACCTTCACTCGTTGTTACTAGCACAAACCTTCACTCGTGGTTACTAGCACAAACCTTCACCCGTTGTTACTAGCACAAACCTTCACCCGTTGTTACTAGCACAAACCTTCACCCGTTGTTACTAGCACAAACCTTCAACCGTTGTTACTAGCACAAACCTTCACCCGTTGTTACTAGCACCAAACCTTCACCCGTTGTTACTAGCACAAACCTTCACTCGTTGTTACTAGCACAAACCTTCACTCGTTGTTACTAGCACAAACCTTCACTCGTTGTTACTAGCACAAACCTTCACCCGTTGTTACTAGCACAAACCTTCACTCGTTGTTACTAGCACATACCTTCACTCGTTGTTACTAGCACAAACCTTCACTCGTTGTTACTAGCACAAACCTTCACCCGTTGTTACTAGCACAAACCTTCACCCGTTGTTACTAGCACCAACCTTCACCCGTTGTTACTAGCACAAACCTTCACTCGTTGTTACTAGCACAAACCTTCACCCGTTGTTACTAGCACCAAACCTTCACCCGTTGTTACTAGCACAAACCTTCACCCGTTGTTACTAGCACAAACCTTCACCCGTTGTTACTAGCACAAACCTTCACTCGTTGTTACTACTCGTTGTTCTCATGTTCATACATTCCAACTGCAAATGTAAGTCGGTCAGCTATTACTCGTTAACTTGTAGTGGTAGCTCCTTTAAGAATATTCAAGATTTTATTTCACCACTTTGTCGGCATGATTGATTTAATACGTATACTTATGCCAAATTACAGCTTTCTAGTACTAAGAGTCTCTGAGCTAAGCCATGGACAGACAGATGGACTAACGGATATGGCGAAACTATAAGGGTGCCTTGTTGACTACGAAACCCTAAAAATAACGTTGTTCCGGTCGCCGACATAATGCGTTCCTGACGCCTTTCATTTAGACATGATAACTTGGAACGAATAATGATTAAATTCATAAAAAGCGTTCATTCTTTTGTATGCATAATGCAACTGACAGAAAAGAAAAACAAGAACGCATTCTCTCGGCGTTCGGAATATAAGTACAGCAGGTTACCCGTCCATGGTAACCCTGACCTTGAGCTGGCCTAGCGTAGTACAAAGTTTCAATAGAATCAGAGGCTAGCTTACACTAGTTTTGTTACCTATGACGTGCGGCCTACCGTCCCAACTCTCATGAACTTTTAGTCTACGTTTTTTTTTTTTTTTTTTATTCTATTTTATTTATGGAGAGTTTAATCACAAATTGATTATGCCACCCTCATCGGTACAAACTAATTCCTTATTATCTAAATCCTATTTTTGCTAACTTATATAAGAGTCTTGCATCCTTAGACAATGGGGACGCAAGAACACTATTACACCTTCCAACATCCAGTGACTTGGACAACAATATTACCCTTTCGGCCTCGTTCCGGACGCATTCCATCTTCTGCTGAGATCACTCTAACAGGCAATCGTGTCCTCGATTATATCCTAGAGGATATAATTAAGGATACGATTTCCTGAAGGGCACGTTCAGCGAAATGTACATAACCCGGTAGTCGGGAGTCGGGAAGTACACGCAAAGACGTTAAAAACTGGGTATATGGGTCAGCGCGGGCGGCAATCTGCAGAGGCGTCGGCGAGCGTCGTCCGCTACCCTACCCCTCCACCCCCCACACCCCAAACCCCGCGCCTCGCACCCCGCGCGCCCTCCAGCTGAAACGTTGACATAGTGAAATGCAATTTTCCACTCAGTTCGTTTGCCGACACGAGCCTACAATAGCTGCGCTATCGCGGCACGTCCCTAACTTGCCACCCTACGGAATGGACAATAATATTTTGTGTATTTTCCTGTGGAAATTCTCGAACCGAACGTTTACAATAGTTACAAAGCGATTGTTGAGAAATTCAGCGAATTTGAACCAAAATAAATCTGGCAGCTCTAAGTTCGGCTAGAATAAAAATGCTCTAACCTAGTTTATGATTTCAAATGGTTGCACCAATGCTGTGAAATCGATGCCGTATAATATTAGACGGAAGAAATAAATGGTACTAAATGTCCGGAATGCGACGAGATTGGCGGGTGGAGCGGGCCGCGAGCTATCGGCAGAGCAGACCACGCCACCTGCGCGTTGCGATGCAGAAAACCCACCATAGTGACGTGATCATGAAACTGTTAGTAGCTGTGGGGCGGCCGAGCACTCTCTCAGCAGCGCGCACACGGCGCGCTGGTGGTGTCGATTCGCACGCACGGGACGCCGCGCCTTCTGCGCGTCTGTCTGCAGCGCGCCTTCCTTATTCTATTGCCGCCGGTGGGCGCGCGCCTTCACTTGAATCTCTTATATGGCTGCAATTTCACTCTCGGTACATACCAGACATTTAAACTGTTCTAGACTCACCGGCTGATTTGCAGCAGCAATTTCGCTTCATAATTCAAAAGCTGTTAGTGTCTGCCTTACATTTTATTTTTACTGCGATCAGCTACGACTCGAAATGGGCTCTAAAATAAATTAAAATCGTTGCCTATTTTCATGAACACATTAATAAAAGCCTTTGTCACACATGGAAAGTTTTGTTTCGCCGGCGACTGTTTATTTTCGCTATCTGTAGTCCATTCTCAAGTCGTTTTGTGACTGCAATTAGGCTGTATTAAGACGACAGCGGGCGGGCGGCTCTTTCGGGAGATGGGGGTGTGCAGGGCGGGAGGGGCGGGAGGGGGTTCATTTACATAGTGTTGCAGAACGTCCAGTGTTGTGCACTTGCTTCATTTTCGTCGCAACTTTTCAGCAGACATAGGACTCGAGTCGCGACTGTCCACTGAACATAGAACGTCTGCAATGAACCACATGACTCGTCCTGTGAATACCTATTAGGTATAAAATCAGAGACTATAATGAGTTTATACTATAAGGATAAGCAGCTAGTATTTACGCGATTACTTTTTAACTTTTAATAACATTTGTAAATGGTGGACATTTCATCATTTTACTTCATTTCATTATACCTACTGTTGACATTGTAATACAATTCAACAGACTGTTGACATTTTAATACAATTCAATTATGGTTGTAAATTAATACATTCTAATAGTTACGTTATAGCCTGGGCCGGCCTCGCCGGCGCCATCTATCCTCAGGCACCCACCGCGTGGAGCGTGTTCCCCAGCGGTCACTGTGTATGCGGCTGACGCGATGACGTCACCCGCCCAATCGCATTTCAGATTGGCAGCCTCTTTGCCTACTTCTAGGATCTCTGTTTTGGAGCACATCGTGGTGTTTCGTATTCTGTCAGTTCGTTTAACTCCTAAAATACTGCGCTCCGTTGCCCATCGGCAATCCCCAAGGCGGAACTGGCTCAAGTAGATGTAGGTACTCATCGACATAATGTACTACTTGACCCTACGCTTAGTTTTAGACTGATTCATTTTTTTTTTAGTTTTAAACCAACCTTGAGGCGTGAGACTATGTGGCGAAATGACCTGGACGCGTACTGTAAGAGTTGGATCGAGGTGGCTCTACAAAAGGATGCCTGGAAGGATTTGGGGGAGGCCTTTGCTCAGCGGTGAGACAGTCAAGGCTAACATAAAAAAACCATTCAAATTCATAATTTAATAATCAATCATTTATATTTTAATAAAACATATACTTAACAATAAATGATTTTTGATTGAATGATTAAATGGCTTTCAAAAGCTGCATGGTCGTTCTACGTTTGAATGAGTAAGCCAAACTCCCGGTATCTCGGTGTCGGTATCTGATGGCCCGCCAAGACATTACCGCCGCCTACCGCAGAGATATCAAAGTTGCTGATATCATTATTTTCATCCCCAGTTGGATATCGAGCCTCCGCCGCCGCCTCCGCCGAGAGCCTCTTCACACAATCTGATGTTCAGATTTACATTAAGATCGGAGCAGCTAGTATACTGTGCGACTCGGTACGTAGGTATGCCACGGTCCGCTCCGGCCAGCGCGCAGTGGCGACGTACTCGACGCAAATATGGTGTGAACTATAAAGTGGCGCATGTTTACGTCGACGTAGTTAGCCTTAGTGTCGATAGTACTTATGCGCGTTTTCACTAACAAAATGTAATGCCTAAATATTATTGCACGTTGCACAAAACAGTGCGTTTATGTTTAGGCATTACATTTCGATGTTGTCTTTAGTGGTTTGTATGTTATGAGTTTGTGACTAGTATCTACTGAATGGATTTAAGCAACTCTTTAGTTAAGTACAGTAGACCGCACGTCGGTCATAACACTTTGTAACAATTGGTAACAATATTCGTTCTCTTCTCATGGTAAGGATTTATACTGACGGTGGAAGGGCCTGCTCCTGCAGCTAGGATCTACTTCTCGAGGGAACTGTAACGGTTATGTATTTACAAGTTAAGTTAGTCAGTTAAGTATTAGTAGTAGTGTAATTAGCTAGTTAAGTTTTTTTTTTCCTTTACTGGTGTCGTTTGATATTATAGCGGTATGTATGTACCTAATACACATAGATGTTCGGTAACAAAACGAGACTAGACTGAGAGGGAGGTACATTCTGAGATGACGGGTAATAGAGAAGAGATGCAGAGTTTTTAGCAAAAGACGTCCGGCCCAGTGCAGACCCCAAATAGATTGGGATGATTATTGAATAACTAGACATTATTTCTAGGTATATCTACGTCACGGAACGTGGTATGTGATACTGGTATGATATCGTCTTATTTGATATAATCGTTCCGTTCCGTCTACTTAAACCTTACGTATATTGTGGTCCTGACCGTACGGCGTGTAACCAGGCTGCTTCATTTGTAATTTTAATATACCTAGAATTTGAAGAAATGTGTTACAAATTTTAAATTACAGTCTTGTAAAAGGAAGGTCGTTAGTTGAACAAATCTTCAGCATTCCATAAGTGAGGTGAAGTGTCTGGAAACGTGTAGCAGTGTGTACGGCCATTAGTGCTGCACCGCCGCGCGCCGCCTGCGTCTGTGCCGAGAACGTGAAGAGTTGCAGCCAATCAGCGGTAACGAGGTGTCGCGCGATGAACGACCTGCACTGACCCGCAGAGCGGCCATGTGCAACTAGGGTTGCCAACGGGTGCTACCATGAATTCAGCACATGATTCTAGACCCTAACGTAGAAATGTTTCGTCAGTGCGATATTTTATTCCAAAATGTTTGAGAGGCCAGTTAAAACTGAAACTGGCCTGTAATTATGAACAGAATTCTTGTCTCCGGCTTTAAATACAGGGGTGACTACGGCTTTTTTAAGCAACTTAGGAAATATTAATAACTGATAAATGTGAGTCAATGGCGTATTGAAATCTTTTGAGTATGCTACTAACTGTGTCGTCACATCCTCCGGCACAAAGTTCCTTTAATCCACCTATTATACTTACTACCTCATTAACATCAGTATCTAATAAGACAAAAGAGTTTCGTGCTGCATATGTCTTAGTTTGGCTTTTAATGGAAAAAGCTCTATTAGATTTATCGACGACTTTGGTCACCTCATCCACTCCAGCGGTTGGGTTTTTCTGCTAAGCTTTTTCCTACATTAATGAAGAAGTTGTTAGTTTTATTTGCTCCTTCGGTAGGGCTTACCTCCGAAGATAAAAGATCTAACGCCAGGTCGGGATTTTTTGACCTAATAGTGTTAGTTTTTATGAATTTCCATATAAGTTCACTGTTTTTACCTGCTTTCTGTAGTTGACTATGATCATATTGGTTTTTTAGCTTTTTCAACAGATTTTATTATAGAAATTCCTATATCGTTTGTAAATACTCGATAATAGTTCATTATCCGGTGCTTTTTTCGTTTTTTGGTGTAGTTTATCTCTATGTCTGATACAGTGAACAAGTCCGGGCGTAATCCAAGGTTTGATATTACTATACTTTCTAGGTATTACTTTAGTAAATGTATATTTCCTTGTCGTAGATCGTAACAAATCGACAAAATATTGTAGAGAAACATTTGGATCATGTGAATTGTAAACGGGGTCAAAATTAATACCGCGAAAGTCAGTTTCAAGACTCGTCATATTGAGTTTAGTATAGGTACGCATGCAGTTATTTCTAGGTGAAGATATTTGTAATGTTAGTAAAACAGCTTGATGATAGGTAAGTGACGAATTAGTAATCAATGTTTTATTGATTTATTTAATTTTAAAGAAAGCTTACAGACTAATAATAATTATAAATATCATGCATAAGTAGTTTCATTTGCTAATTACAAGCTTCCACATGTATAAATATATTTAGTTACAAGTTACTTGCGTCGACCAATTACAGTGATTTGATAAAATTTAAAGAATACAATGTAAGTTAACATACTAGATATAAAAAAAAAGAAAACAACTACAAAGTAAAGTCTACAATAATGATAGTGACCTTGTCACTTTAAAATACTAAATAATACTATGTGCCTAAGTAAAGTCAAGTCGTCTTATGTCAAGTCATGCTATAGGTACCAAAATAAGGTTTAAAAGCTATTTATAAATAATTTTTTTTATTTTTTTTATTTATGGTGTCACCAAAATAATCCTTATTTAAAATCTTTCTAATTGTGTGTCCGCTAGTGCAAAATAAATCGATTTCCAGGTGTGATGGCAAACTATTGAAAGCTATAGTACTACGTATGCAGAAGGCGTTGCGCCTATACTTAGTCGATGCGAATGGTACTTGAAGTAGTGGCCGTTTTCTCAAGTTGTTTAGGTTAGTACGAAGAAGAATTATTATTTTGCTGAGTAGTTCGGCACAATCAACTGAGCCGTTTGCGATGTTCACTAAAGAACAGATATCACTGATATATCAGTCAATAAGATCTAGTGCAGATGTAATTACAGTGTAATAGCCTCGATGAAATATGTACTTTATGTTAGGTTTTTCATTGAGTTTGTGAACTTCAACGAAATCGGCGTTAATAATCAACGATTTGTTGTGAACATCAACAGGCACCGCCAGGGGGTCATCACAATTATTAACTTTTATTGCACCATTCGAGAAAACAAGATCCAATAATCTACCGTTGACATTACGCTCACTATTGAACTGCGACAAGCTACACGCATTTATTGTGTCAAAGAAATCCAAAATACCTCGGACGGACACATTCTCAGGACACAGTCCAGAACCATCGTCAGACTGCTGCCATTCCACATCGCCGCCGAAATTAAAATCCCCTGTTATTATAAATGTATCTAAAGGGTGGGTGGATATTAAGTTGTTAAGTTTGTGGTGAAAGTTCTGTAATTGAGTTACGTACGAGTTACCTACATTTTCTTTGCACAAATACAGGCCACAAATATTAATGTTGTAACTTACCGCTGGTCTAGATCGCTTCAGAACGATGGACACCCATATATCCTCGGCGGAGGTACGCCAGTCACATCTTTCCACAACGGTCAGATCACTCCTCACTGCTATCAACACTCCGCCTCCCCGTGTCTGTGCTGTTCGACAGTAATCCCGGTCTCGCCTCCAGACAAGATATCGTCCATCAAATAACTCACTGTTACTAATAATTTATATACTAATAATTTTGGACGGACTTTTTGGTTTTATAAGGATATGGTCCAGACAAGAGCCGCTCTGGTGGGTTGGGTGATAATGCGCTGGAAATAGTCCACGAAATGAGCAAATATTCAGGTAGTTTTGTGAATGAGTATCGATTTTTAAGGCAGCAATGTTTATGTTGATATCACCTACCAGTACGATATTTTTAAACGAAGATAAAGTGACTATTAAGAGAATCCAAGAACCCATAAATACTTTGGGATGGAGGCCTATAAATAGCCATAATTACTGTATCGGCAATCATTTTAATTACTGAACAGTTGCAGTCTAGAAAATGGGGTCGATCTACTAATGTTCTTAAATTGTTTTTAATATAAACCACTATGCCAAAATTATAGTTGAATGTTTTATCGCTTTTGTGAAGATTAAAGCCATCGATAGATGGTATATTGAACGTTTATAAGCTTCAAAGAAGAGCTCTGCCAAACATGGATGTCGTACACACACCAGAAAATCTTTTTCGCCTGTAACAACGGACGTGGGCGGCCATTCCGCAACGTGATTTGGATGAACTCATATTGAGTATCGGCCGAATCGCTGCAATTGTGTTATACGCGTTAACGGCGGAATTACAGACTACTAATTGTTAATTTTACGCAACACCCTTGTTTTTATTTTTATTTGTCACATTTTAATGTCAGGATAAACTAAGGTGAAAAATCCAGCGTTAGCCAAAATCGCGAAAAGGCTTTATTAATGCAAAAGCAGAGAGTACTTCGTCGATCTACACTTATGAAGACATTTAATTAAATCAATGTAAATAGACATTTTTATTTAATTTCAATAGGGCAATCAAATATATGTTTTAAATACGTTGATCTCTAGACACTTTTAACATGGGTATATAGTTATACGTACGTAGTTATACGTAAAATCAAAAAATCAAGTCAATGCTTATCCTTCTTTACTTAAATATAGAAATAGCACTTCAAGTACAGGAGAGAATATCTGCAACATGTTTGGCGACTACTTCTATTCTAATTTTCTCACTTCTGCTATTCGTACCAACGGTAACGACGATCTTTCCAATGACCATGCGCAGGGTTCAAACATGTATTTGAGCGATATTGTTTCGGACATACATTCCATCGAAGTCAATGAACTAGAAGTATTAAATCTACTTAAAGGAGTTGACTTATCTAAATCTGCAGGACCAGACAATATTCCGCCAGTTTTTATACTCAACTGTGCCAAAAGTCTGACTCCTCCTCTTACACTTCTGTTCAAGCGGTCCCAAAATTTAGGTGAGGTACCTACAATTCGGAAGTCGGCGTTCATCACTCCAATCCACAAAAAAGGGCCTAGAGACCTCGTGGAAAACTACAGCCCCATTTCCAAACTATGCATCTTCGCTAAAATCCTGGAAAAAATTATATACAAGCAGCTTAATGCTTGTCTTAAACTAAGTATCAGTGACCGACAACATGGTTTTCAGCGAGGTCGGTCCACAACCACCAATCTCATTCTTTGTGGTGACTACTTGACTGAATGTATGGCTCATCGCACACAACCGCTTGAACGTACTCTGGTCACGTCGGCCCCGCTCCAACAATTCAGTAAAACGAACGAGTGACCGCGAGTTCCCTTTAAATTTAATTTTATTTTATTTTATTTCAACCTTTATTGCTTTACTATAAGGTCGGACACACACATTCCGTGTATTTAGTTGATTTCTTGACTCTGTGCCGCGTACTAGGATGTATGACAACACTACAAGCGTTCAACCAAAAAAATCAAATAATTAAAAAAATATGGCGTCTTGTCAGTGGCGTACGACTCGCGCGTGTGTTGTTTACGTGATAAATAATTTGTGTTTTAAGTGGGTTTTCAAGTGTTTTAAGTGCTATGGCCTGTTTAAGTATGTGATAAATATTATAGTGAAGTGAATTACTGCAGGATTTCAAGATCGGTGAGTGAAAAAATATTACGTAATTTCGGTTTTATTCCACAACCGGCGCTGACCGATTCATGTTAATTGTTATTACGTGTATGTGTTTTCAGATCCTTATTTTAGTACAGTGTGTTATTCTAATACCACTACTTTTATAACAAAGTTGAAGCATTAAATAAGCTTTCCACAGGTACCAATATTTTTATTCTACGTATCAGATTTATATTTATAAAACAACATTTTGTTTCCATTGTCTTGGCGGCCATTGTTATTTTTTTGCCGTCGGCAAATTTTTTCAACTTTGCACGCTCGTAAATAGTACATATTGTACTAATGCTATGTGGTTTTATTAGTGTTTTGCGTTAAGTATATACACATAATGTATTTAAAACCTTAAACAATATAGGTCAACGCTCGTTTTTTCGAACTATAACCATTTATTTGAAAACAAAGTTACGTACATACTATCGTACGTACGTATCGTACGTAGTGTTAACGTAAATACTATCCTATTTCAAACGAAACTCCGCTATCTTAAAGCCCCGTTCCTTACCATAACAAAAAACACAAGTGTTAGCACCATTCAAATAAACCCAAGTCGTAAAAATGCTTTGTTTACATTATCGGGCGGCCGAGCGGCGCCCCGCCGCGCCGGTGACGCATCTGGCATTCAGCCCTGTCTTTTTTTTTTCGCGCGCGGTTTCGACGACCGGGTAGATGTAATTTACACAGATTATAGCAAGTGTTTTGATCGCTTGGATCATGCTATCCTTCTGCGTAAGCTATTGGCTATAGGTATCAGTGGAAATCTCTTCAGGTGGTTCTCATCTTATGTGGCCAACAGATGTCAAACTGTGGTACTTAATGGATACATATTGAGAACTATGATTACCCCCTCAGGAATTCCGCAGGGATCGCTTTTGGGACCCTTGTTATTCAACATCTTCATCAATGACGTCTCTTCATGTTTCTCTAACTCAACAGTTCTTTTGTTTGCGGACGACATGAAGATTCTAAGTGAAATTATAACTTATGGAGATGCTGAACGTCTCCAACGTGATCTGGATAGTTTCCAAGAGTATTGTATGGCTAACCGCCTGGATCTAAATGTTTCTAAATGTTACACATGTACCTATACACGTAAACCTAAACCTATTGTTCACGATTATAAACTAGCCAACACTTCAATAGCCAGAGTTAATACGATTAGAGACTTAGGCGTCACTTTTGACTCGAAACTTCTTTTCGACACACACATCGATAATATTATTAAAAAAGCTTCGAAGGCACTAGGTTTCATCTTGAGGATATCAGCCGATTTTTAAAATATCAATACACTAAAAATTCTTTATTGTGCTTTTGTACGCAGTCATCTCGAATACTGCTCACCAGTATGGAATCCTATTTATAATACTTACGTCAATCGTATCGAAAATATTCAAAATAAATTTTTAAGGTGCATTCAGTTTAGATCCAAAATCTATTTGCCTAATTATTACAACCGCTGCAGGTAGTTTCACATTCTTCCATTAAATGAGCGGAGAAAAATTGCCGACATGGTATTCTTGTTCAATTTGGCTAATGGTTCAACCGACTGTTCTGAACTGATGAGCAAAATTGGGCTGCGTGTTCCATCCTTCACCTTAAGGAATCATCAACCTCTGTATGTTCCTTCTGTTCGTTGCATATATCGACAAAACTCTTATTATGATAAGAGCTAGCAGGGCATACAACTCGTTGTGTCAGAGTGTTAATGATCTTGATTTATTCTCCACTAGTGTTCCTAAACTAAAAAAAAAGTTTTGTAATAACTTTTTTGAAGACCGCTAAATTTATTAACTTATTTATTTATAACTAGAACCTGTTCAGTGTTATCTTAATTCTCTCAGAGTGCTTACTTATTCTTACTTTCGCTTGTCTGTCTACTGTTTCTTGTGCTACCCTAATTTTGTCAGTGAAAACTTTTAATTGGCCTTCTTTCACTAACTGTCAACTATATGTATCCTAGCTGTAAGTTTTCTTAAGAAATAAAATAAAAATAAAATAAAAAAAGTTGTCAACTCTATGTGCGACCCGATAATAAACGGTTTGGGTAACGCCAATGACATTGAGTAGAATATCCAATACTATCCGGGTGGATTCCCAGAGGCTAGGTAACGCCTAGTAAAAGTGACACTAAACGCTACTTGCTGGGCCAGTCCGTGATCTCCTGCGGTGGACAAAGCTTTTTTTTTTTACGTCGTCATGGACTACCTGAAATCTGAAATCATGACATCACGTCCTCGCAGAAGGACACCACCGCATCCCACGACTCTGCGCTACCGCCCATCCTCCGCACTACGGCCGGCAGCGACAGATCGCCTCCTATTTCATTTGTGAGGACACGGCACTGCTCCTCCCAAGCTACACACTCGGCGAGCGTGTGTTGCGCCGTGTCCTCCCCGCAATGGACGCAGTGGTGGCACCGAGCGTCCGGCTCCCTGTCTATGCGGCACAGGTTCTGGCCGACGCAGCGTTGCCCCGACAGGACCTACGTCACCCTAAACGAGCCACGTGCCTAACGTAACATAACGTAACGTGCCTATGGCATTAAGTCCGCCTCTGTACATTTGTGTGCTTAAAGTGTTAAATAAATAAATAAATAAACGACAGGGAGCGGTGCCTTCGCCCTCGAGTACTGGCCGGATCGCCTCGACGGTAGCGAGGCCGGCGGTAGGACGCAGAAGCCTTTGCCGCCATTCCGCCACCAAGACCTGACGGAGCTCCTCTCGGCGCAGCGTAATCTGCCGCTGCACCGGCCTCGAGCCCCATGCCCGCTCTTCCTCGCACCATCGATATAATGACGCGAGTACTTTCGCCTCTAGGTCCCAGGGTGGACAAAGCTACCCCAACCCGTGCCCTCGCGGTGCCTAGACCTGGTTCTAACAATACTACTCTCCCACGTAATCTGAAGCTCTCTCCACTAGTCTGCACGAATGTACCTATCTGCGTAACTACAAGCTTCCAACTGTCACCGGTTAAAAATATTATATGACTCTTAACAGCCTCGCTGTCTCAACATTGAAATAAGTTGTATGTAAGTAGTTGAGGTATCAGTAAGTAACAAGCAAGCGGACGCACTTTCTGATTTATAATTTGAATTCTATGACCATTATGCTAACTGTAACAAAACATGATGTTCCAACACTAGAATATTCCTTGTATGGTGAGGCGTGGTGAAACCTACGGTCATCATCGGGACGGCTCGGGATGGCTCGGGGGTGTCTCGGGGCGGGCCAAGACAAATTACTGCTCCTTTACTTCGATTAATACCTTCGGAGAAAGTATTTACAAAACCGAGCCACCCCCTACTTTATGTGACGGAAGACCTCACTAATGGCGGAGTGTGATCACAGGAAGAGATGGCGACCGCTAGCGATCACTAGTAATACCATGAAATATGAGACTTGTCTCTAACAACACTCAAACAAATAAAACATTTTTCGCAATTTCCGGCGTAGGAAAAAGAATTTCGTAACAAATGTAATGTAGGTACTGTCAGTAGGTACCTACATTACTTATATTTATTCCTCAGTACCGTACTGAGGGATTTTCTCTTTGTTTATTACCGAGCTGGTAATATTTTGAACTAATGAACTTGTGTGAACACTAATAGGGTTGCAAAATAAAACCACAATTATGTCCTGTTCTAAGCTGGTATATTTGATTAAAGTTGCGAGACCCTAACCGATACATTGGAACGAAACCATAGCGAGATCTATTTCGAGGGTTGTCTATTGTTTGCCCGAAGATTATATGCCATAATCATCATTTTCCCGAATTTCATTTGCCCGAATGTTTCATTTGCCCTTAAAGACATATGACATACTTTTAATTGCCCGAATTTTAGATACCATAAGATACGAATGCCATAAGTATTATTTGCCTTATTTTTATGTGCCATAATAATTATTAGACATAATATTTAAATGGCATAATATTTAAATGGCTTATTAGCTTTCTGGCTGTCGATGTCGATGGGTGCGCAATGTTTGGTATAATAAGAATAAACTTATTTATTCTGTGCATGTTTTTTTTTTCTGTGCATGGTTGATGGTGGGCTAGGTCGACGGAGCCCCGCTTCGCGGGGCTCCTACTTCTGTGTGGTTTATAAAAAAATAACCACGAAGTCCGAGTCCACCTGTCCGAGTCGGGGTGCCCTAAAGTCACAATTGCATCCAATTTCTCTTGATATAAACAACCGTTACACACCCGATGTCGATGGCAAATTATGTTATGGCATATCATAATTATGGCATGTAATAATTAGGGCTTACAATGATTATGACAAATGATGTTATGGTAAGTGACTTTATGGGAAACAATGATTCTGGCACGTGACTAATATGGCAAATGAGAGTAGGGCAAATGAGTATTATGTCGTATGATATTATGGCTGTTGACTATTATGGCAAATGATATTAGGGTAAATAAAATTCGGGTAAACGGCGGTATACCCTATTTCGAGATCACCCATCAACTGATTTCTAACGCTAGCCCTTTGTTTTGTACAAGTTACACATTTGCGAACATATTGTTGGATTAGAGATCTAGCACCTATTATCCAATAGGCTGACCTTAAAAAGTTCGAAAGCAACTGTGGACCACCATGCAGTGTTTTCTTGTGTGCATCTGCAACTATAAGATGAGTCAGATGACTAAAATGTGGTAGAACAATCGGATGTTTCGATTCTTCGTCCAGTTCCGACTTTGCAAGTCGTCCTCGAACTCTCATGATACCTTTTTTGTCGAGAAAAGGACAAAGTGTTTTCAGTTTACTTTAATTATATTATGATGCTTGTAATTTTCAGTACTTCATTATCTATTCTAATATATTTTAAACTAACCAAACAAAAATATAAAATATAATAACCTAAACTAACTAAAACTATTAACAAATTAAAATATGGCGTCGAAAAATTCCTCTGCATCGCTGTCGACTGGTAAAGTACCCAAGAGACTGGCGGCATTGCCACGTTGTATGGCAATGCTAAGCCTCTGGCCAAGGTAAAAGCCAGCCCTTGGATCCCGGGAAGTGTCAACAAGCCGTTTGGAGATTTCGTTGAACAAACCGTGAGCACTCGGACCCCACGGCCCGAGGGTTTCAACCCCAAACGGCTCGAAAATATAATTGCCGATAAGGTTATTATACTTTCGCCGTTTGAGGTTTTCCGCAGCCGCAGCAGCAGCGCCTGCACAGCACGCCGAGTCAGGAAGATGGGATGGCGCAAGAGTATCGACACAAGTTGCGTCCCACACTAAAGGCCTACCCACCTTCCAAGGAAATAAAGACATGCCGTCCGGTCTCTTGCCATCGTCGCGTGCCAAGCCATTAGGTTCTAATACAGCTGGAACGCCGACGGTGACAAGAGCTCGTCGGATGATATCATTTATGTTCGCGTGCCGAGCTAAGCGGCCCGCGCTTCGGCTGCAAGACAGGCCATGGTGTCCAAGGCTGTTGACAACTTCGCCACAGTGACAGCGATGGGGAGAACAAGAAGGAGCTCCTAGTCGTAGGCAAGCAGCGAGGCGGAAAGTAGTGTCGTCTAACAAAGTGCCTATGTTCGACGACGGTAGTGCATGAAGCCAAAGACCCGACTCCCACTTACCCACAGCAAGCAGGCGCGCACGCTCCGCAGTAGTAGCAGACGTGTTAAGTAAATTGTTCTGTACTACTCTGCAAAGCGGCTCATCCCACTTTCTCTGGGAAGATGGATTATCGGGTTGATCTGAATTCGGACAAGCGAGTCTCCAGGCAAGCATAGCCTCGGTGAAGCATGGCACATCAAAATTAATCAGTGTGGGGGTTAGGATTTTCCTGATTAATTTTTCAGTGCCGTAGACCGAGGATATGAAAGCCGGTAAACTAACACTAGAAATTTTGCGGACGCCGAGGCCTCCCATACGAATGGGAAGAGTAGCTTGTGTCCAAGCTCGGTCGTCCATGGCCACATTTAAAATCGAAGTTAATGTATGTCGAATAATTTGGTCCATTTTTTCTAAAAGGTGAGTGTGCTTCCATAAATGGGAAGCGCGAAGGAAATATGTTAATTTAGGGCCGAAACAGCAATAACGGATTAGGGTTAAGGCCGAATGCATGTTAATTTGGAACAATCTTTCCGAAACGTCTTTGAAATTTTGTATTTTTTCTTCAATAAAAACGGGAAAGGAATTCTCGAAGACAGGAGACCCAAGAAGACGAAGAGAGCTTTTTTCAATAATTTTGATTTCTGGAGCTATTGCGTTAAACTTGGGGAGTGTCAGATGTCTGTCAGTACTGTCCGCCATATAAAGTTCACATTTCGAGTGGTTGAGATCAAGGCCAATGGAATGAAGTTCATTTTCTAAGAATTGTAGATCTTTTAAAACGGTTTCTACATCGCCTCCCAAAGTTCCATCGTCAAGATACCAAATGTTAAATTTGGAATTTAGCTGTCGAATAATTGGGTGAATGGCTAAACTAAAGATCACTGGTCCGAGGGGGTCACCTTGTTGACAGCCAACAGCAGATTCCAAAAGGTGGTCCCGATACATTAATTTAGAAGGATGTCTGTAGCATTGCCAAAGGAAACTATAGATTTGAGGTATTTCTTTTTTAGTTTCTGCCAGCAAGGTGTCCCTATAAACAGAATTGAAGGCATTCTTTATGTCAACCTTCAGGATGACCTCTCCTTTGCCAGAATTTAGGTAGGTCGACAAGGCGTGTACGGCAGCCTCACAGCCCCCTTTAGAGCCGTATCCTAGCTGCAGGGGCTGAAATTTTTTCGAAACAACCTCACCATAAAATTTACAGCAAATCTTGGCTGCCATACGACGGTAAGTAGTTCCCACAGCAATTGGACGAATGCCGCCATCCCTCTTACGCAGGGCGCATAGATTTGCCCCGTACAGAACGTCGATGACGGCTTCGTTCACCTTGCCGGAGAGCATAAGGTTAATCAGAGCCGTAAGCTCCTTCAAGAGCAATTCACCAGCAGCCCCGGCGCCTGAACAGATAAGGTCCTTAAGGTGCTGCGGACTCAGGCCGTCGAGGCCGCCAGCGGAGCCGGTCCGGAAGGAGGAAACGGCTGTGACCAACTCTTGACCTGTAATGGTGAGGGAGTGATTATCCGGATTAGGGGGGTCGGGGAAAGAAAGGCCATCCGCTGGGGCAGGGTGTTTGCTCTCCAGAGCTGCGATTGTTTCTGGAGAACACGGTGCTACCACATCATTACTAAAAAGAATCCTGGCTGCTCCGCTAATGTCACCTTCCCCTAACTTAGATTCGATCAGATGGGACATACCTCTTGAAGAGGTATATTTCTGTGTCGGTAATTTTGAATCTAAATTATGAGTCGAAATATTACAGTTTTCTTTAATTTGTGCAGTTAATGTCTTTTTGGTTGCCAAATTCTTTTGTACATGTAGAATTCTGTAAGGGAAGGTGAGCAGTTGTACCCAAGCACTTAGCGAGTTCTCCCGGGCGGCAAGACGAACGCAACCTGCTAGATGTTGTGCCACTAAAGGTCTAGCGCAGTTTTCAGTTTACTAGATTTCATACCAAAATACCCTTTTTCTTTTAACTGTGTATGTTCTGGTGTAAATATCTCTGTTTGTGTCTTCTTTATACAGGTTTCTAATGCTGCTTCTATTTCTTGATCCTTCTAATATTTACTATTGTATTTGTCCTTCTTTAAAAATCGTCGGCAATACGCAACTACTCTAACTAATTTTCGTAGACTAGAATAGTTCTCTAGAACTACGTGCTCTGGAATTACAGCTGCGTGAGCCATTATTGTTTGTTCTAAATCTATTTTTAAATCCTTTGGCCTTTTATACTCGATTATTATTTTGTTTTTCAGGAATGACGGTCCAGAAAACCTTAACTCGTTACTAACCAGTGAACTGGGTAGTATACCTCTTGAAGCGCAGTCAGCTGGATTGTCTTTGGTCGACACGTGAAACCATTGAGATGAACTCATTGCAGCCAATATTTTAGCGGTCCGATTCGCAACAAACGTTTTCCACCTACTAGGGTGGCTGTTAAGTCATGATAGCACTACTGTTGAATCAGTCCAAACTGAAAGCTTTTCCTTTGGTATATTTAAGACCTCTGCAGACTCTGTCAATAGCTTTGCTAAGAGTACTGCACTACATAACTCCAATCGAGGAATGCTGACTTGTTTGATTGGAGCTACTCTTGTTTTTGCAACCAACAATGAAACATGAACCTTGCCTGTGGTGTCAATTATCCTCAAGTAAACGACTGCTGAGTATGCAGCTTTTGAGGCGTCACTAAAACCTTGCAATTCAAGATCATCAGTTGAACTTGTCCCAAGCCAACGAGGTATCCGAACCTTGGTAAGTAATTTTAACTCTACACGGTAAGTACTCCACTCTGTTATTAATTCCGTAGTTAATTCCTCATCCCAACTAACACCTGCGAGCCATAACTTCTGGATGAACACCTTTGCTACAACCACACTAGGAGGTAACCACCCTAATGGGTCGAACAAACGAGCTATGTCTGATATTATAGATCTTTTTGTTACAGGGGCCGTCGTCAGCGGTGGAAGATTTAACGCGTACTGAAAGGAATCTTCGTGGCGGTTCCAGGTGAGTCCCAAAATTTTTGTAGTACTATCTAGTTTAATTTCTCTGTCCGTATTATTTATTTCCCGTTCCCTTACAATGATGTCCTGTTTGTCCTTATTCTTAACGTACTCATTTTTTTTTACCTGTTTGCTGAATTTTTTCATACCTATCTATAGAACCTATTTTATTTAATAATTGCTGATTATTGCTATTCCATTTCTGTAATGTAAATCCTCCTTTTCCCAATAATTCTATCATTTGTTTACAGATTTCTACACCTTCTTCGATGTTATTACATCCAGTCATTAAGTCATCCATATAGAAACAATTTAAAACTCTGTCTGCTGCAAGTGGGAATTTATCTCCTTCGTCATATGACACCTGATGGAGCGATCTAACTGCTTGGTATGGTGCAGAGGCTGTTCCGAAGGTCACCGTTACCAGTTCATAATCTCTTACCGGCTTTTCAGGATCGTCTCGCCAGAGTATTCGCTGGAAGACAGCATCTTCATCGGCTACTCTAACTTGACGATACATTTTAATGATGTCCGCCACTATACCAATAGAATGCATTCTCCATCTCAAAACAGTGTGTCTTAAATCTGCTTGCAGCGTTGGTCCTATCATTAGAGTGTCGTTCAGTGTAATTCCTTTCTTATTCTTTTCCGAGGCGTTAAATACAACACGAACCTTAGTCGTGATCTTGTCATTTCTTATCACCGCGTGGTGTGGTAAGTAAACGGCTATGTCTTTATTACTATCCTCATCTTTTACAGGTCTCATGTGTCCTAATTGTAAGTATTCATTCATTACCTCTATATATTTTTGTTTTAAATCTGTATCCTTACTAAGCCTTTTTTCTAATGATTTAAATTTTGTTTCAGCTATATCACGTGAACGTTCGGCCTTACAAGCAGGTTCTTCATCTCGGAATGGTAATCGTACAATGTATCTGCCTGTATAATCTCTCTAAGTCGTTTCAATATAGAGTTCTTCACACCTTTTCTCTTCTGGATTTAGTAATTTCTTTGTATTAATTTGTTCTTCGATCTTCCAAAATTTCTTTAAAATGTCATCCTCATTGAACTGTGCACAATGAACCTTTATATTTTTTGTGTGATTCTTCGAACTCTCACTACTTGGACTGACTACACCTGAAAGGACCCACCCTAAACTGGTGCTCTGTGCGATGAGAGAACCCGATGGACTCTTGACTATACCTTCCTTCACAATGTAGCAGTAAGCATCTGCACCCAAAAGAATATATATTCTATTGGGTGTGTTAAAATTGGGATCTGCTAGACAAAGATCGTTGATGGCAATCCAATCCAATGAACTTGTGTTTACACTTTTCTCAGGCACGTACGAGGTGATCTTTCTCAAAACATAGGCATTTATTTTGAGTTGGAAATCGAGATCGCATGTTGACTCAATTGTCAGATTTACCATATGTTTCGCAATGGTTGATCTGTCGTCACCTAAGCCTGAAACGAGACACCTGACTGGAATTTTCCTTAATCGAAGAAATTGGACAGTGGCCTCTGTAATAAAGCAAGCCTGTGAACCTTGATCTAATAATGATCGAACTGTTTGAAATTCACCCGTCTTGGACTCGGCTTTTATTAACGCTGTGGCTAATAAAACCTGCCTGGGTTTGGAGACCTTGCCCGTAGACAAGCCGGCGACTATCGGATTATTACTAGTTGAAGAACTAGTATTATCTGTAGCCGGCTTTACGGTAGCATCTCGGCCTTCCATGGTTCAGTTAGGTTCTCCGTTGGGGTGCAGCAAAGAATGGTGGCGCTAGTTGCAAACTTTACAGACGGTCTGCTTTTTACAGTCGTGTACTCTATGATTGCTGCCCAAACAATTAAAACAGATTTTATTTTTTGCTACAAATTCGCATCTACTTTCTGTAGGCTGTTTTGCAAATTGCTTGCAGAAACAGAGCTTGTGGACTTCCGTGCAATATTCACAACGCATATTAGATGACTTTGTGGCTAGCATTGCTTTCGAACTATGAACCTGTGAACTATTACTGACCTGGTGAGCCACGGCTTTCCTCGGCTCTATACATTCCAATGCGCGGAAACGACTTCAATAAATAGCTTAAGCTCCTCAAAGGTGGGCAACTTGTTGCTAGAATCGTTAGAACTGCTTAACTCCCATTGTTTTCGCGTTTCATTGTCTAATTTGAACGTTACTATATGGATGATGATAACGTCCCATGTACTCACATCGATTTTCAAATTTGTAAGTGCATCAAGGCAATCACTTGTGGTGTCTAACAGCTCCTTTAATGAGGTAGCTGATTCTACATTCAATCGTCTCTGGCCGAACAACATTTTTAAAATACAATTGACTACGTACTTTTTATTAGCATAACGCTTTTCTAACAAACTCTTGTGTACAAGTGACTTAAACAAATCGTGAAAGGCTGTCCATTCACTGTATTTACCAGAAAAATTGGGAATTGTGATCTTGGGCAACTTTACGAATGAATTGGATGGCTTAGAAGAATTATTATTGTTAGATCCACTATTTTGTGGTAGCGGTTCACTAGGATTAATCTTGTTCAAAGTTGATTTCATCAGACATTTACATGATATATATGAGTCCTCAGTAGAATCGTAAATATCGACAACCTTTTGACCTATGTCTTCTATCTTAAAACGTCCATAAAGTTGAGATTTGGTTTCCTTAAATGAAGACTAATCATTTTCTAACAATTCAAGCCTTGTCTCTTCTTTTTATTATAATTCTACGGTCAAAGACTCTTTTTAAAATTAGTGAAAGCCTTTTGTATAACATTTTGAAGGTCTTTCAATATATTGATCTGACCTTCCATCATGAACAAAAACAATAATATTAAAAATAAGTGTTAAAAAAAGTATAATTTAGTAAACTTAAGTTCATCCAAACTAATGTAAATAACTCCAACCTAACCTTATAAAAGAAACCTAGACTGAAACGTCAAAACAAAAAAGTACAGATTTTTTCTAAGTCTTAATAACAGCGAAAAATTTTACAAGTGTTTTATTTTATTTTTAAAACAAACTAGAAATCGGGCGTAGGTTCCCCGTTCCACCGTTTTTTGTAAATTATTCTAAGTCTTCAACTAACATGCACAAGTTTAAAACTAAAACAAAATATTTTTCAAAATCTTAAAGTAAAAATCTTCTTTAAAATAAAGTTCAAAATTGCTTGACAAAATCTTCTTAATCACCGCTACTGTTATTTAATAAATTGTACTCACGTTTGCACTTCACTCACACTTTCAACTTGGTTTGAATTCGTAGTGAACTAGTGGCGCCCTCTGTGGTGTCACTTTGAACTTCGACTTCCGGTTGCTGACGCCGATCTGGTTCACTTGCTGAACGAAGCTGCTGCCTGAACCCGAACACTCGTCTTCTGATGAACTACTAGTGGCGCCGTATGTGGCGTCACGTTGAACTAATAATTCCACAGCGGCTGAGCTCGTCCACCTTGCTGGACAAAGCTGTTGCTGCCTCTGCGGGATGCCCGGTACTCTGCGAGTACACTGGGGTGCGGTCCAAAGCTGGCACCGCTAACTTCAAAAACTTCAGACTATCTGGGTCTGATCCGGCTCGAAGGACCAATGTTTATTACCGAGCTGGTAATATTTTGAACTAATGAACATGTGTGAACACTAATAGGGTTGCAAAATAAAACCACAATTATGTCCTGTTCTAAGCTGGTATATTTGATGAAAGTTGCGAGACCCTAACCGATACATTGGAACGAAACCATAGCGAGATCTATTTCACCGCCAACGCCATCTATCGAGCTTGACATCAAACCTTTAAAATTTTACAATAATTACTGTGGGCATTTTACAATAAATACTATGGTTTCTATATGAACACTCTTACATATTTAAGTTACTAAAAATGCGTACAATGAAAACGGAACATTACAAAGGAAGTATCTATCAACTGCTATGAACAAAAAGAAAACCAAATTGAATTTGGTGCACAAAGCGCGAGCCACTTGACAAGCTGAAGACCGGCGCGGACAGAGCACAACAATAAATCGCCACGAGGGGACAGCCCAATATTCTGGCGACAGGCTCCTGCACCCCGCGCTCCTTGCGCCCCCGCGCCCTCGCGTCCCGCGAACTCCCGCACTCCCATAAGGACACAATTTTTGTTTGATCCCCAATTTGAATGTAGATGGAGGGCCGACGCGTAACACTCATTTAAATGAGGAGCGGGTCAAATTTTGATTGGTTTTTGAACAAGATATCAAAATAAGCCACAATCTGCGCGACGTATACGTATACCCAACGAGCACACGACAAATTGGCTCTGTGATTGGCATTAAGGACCCCAGCGGTCCTGGAGGGCTCGCTCGGTCAACTTGTCATCATAGCAGATGTGTTACGATGACACAATATTGACTAAACACCACCCTATACATATGTAAGTACCGACGCACAACACTGCACGCACTCAGTTTTACATACGACATTCTCGTGCACACGTTACGGGGATAAATGCTATCCTATCATCCAAATCAATTCAGCCGTTAAAGCGTGAATGGTAACAGACAGACAGATAATAAATTCAAATAATATTTTTTTATTTTATTAAACAGGTTTTTATGATTCTTGAAATAATAATAATTCATTTTAATATTATCATCATTAATTTGAAATACTCTAGCTCCGCCATTGACCTCGTACTACCTACATATTAGCTAAGTTATTTTATAACTTCAAACTGTAATAACTCTTAAGCGGGTGAACCAATTTCATTAAAATAAATACCTACTAAAATAATGAATACCTCAAGATACGGGCTCTGACTATTATTTCCAATTCCTTAAATTCTTAAAAGGAGGTGAATTGTTCTTTCAATAATTGTGTGCATTTTAAAATCACTCCTATTTTAGCCCCTTGGGGAATGATTTTACAAAAACGCTGAAAAAAATATTTTTATTTCATAACAAAATCCTTAAATTATGTAATGCTAAGTTTCCCATACACACTTCCATACAGGGGATGAACGTTTGTATGGGAAACTTCGGATCTCTTAAGTTAGAGATTATGATCACCCCGTCTTAAGATTATTTTTGAGACAAAGGTAGCCTAGTCCTTCCCTAGGATGCCATCTATCAACTTGCCAAATTTTATCGAAATCCGTTGAGTTCTCTAGGCGTGAAATAGTAACATGCAGACAGAAAGAGTAACTTTTGAATTTATAATATTATATGTGTATATACAACGTGTAACGGAAAGGATTACTATCCTTAACCTCTAAAGATTGCAGCTGGTATAGAATCACTATACAAAGTTTCAGCTCAAAATAAAATACTCAAAAAATTGATACCAAATTTTCGGTTTCATAGGTTTCTTAAATTCAAATCATAACAAACGTGTCACCGCACTACGTGGGTCAATGACTTTCCACGTTACTTGCCAATATCACTCTCTCTCACTCTAATAAAGAAATGGATAAAATCTCTTCCGTAATTCTGCGCGCCTGGTACCGTCTAGGTAGTCTATCTGGCGGTGTTCTTTGTCGGCGCGAACTAGAATAGAATGGATTATACCAGGGATGCACAGACTTATTAAGACTAGGGGCCACTCGGGCAAATTATGAACTGATGGCGGGCCGCCAGAAGTATAGGTAATTAAAGACAATAAAGAATTGATAATAATGTATTCTTAGGAATTAGAAGCCTAATTAATTTTATAAAAAGATAAATACAACACGACCTACAAACATTTATTTAAATTAGAAAAACCGTAACAAGAAAAAAGTTCAATATGATCACTAGTACACGTCCGTCCCATCCGAGCTCCGCCGCAAAAGTGACCGAGGCGAGTGAGTACACGGCTTATGGTGTGTCACCCCCTCCACTGACAGCGTCATCGCAGCAACGTAATGTCCCCGCCCTCTCAGCTGTCAAATCGTGTAAGACGGCCTCTCCTGACAGCTGAACGTCCTCGTCAGCTTGGCTTCCTGTCTTCAGCTCCTCGTCTGTTTTGCCACCACTGGATAGGTTTTCCAAAGGTAGGCTCGTCATCTAAAACTTAGTAAAGCCACTTGTATAAGGTATTCTGAAAGTTTGAAGTTTCAACTGCCCATTGTAGTGAAATTACTAACAATTGTACTAAAATAGGCAGTAGTATGTAAATTGTATCACCAATGAAAGAGTTCCGGACCTCAATCATTACTGAAACAACCACAAAATCGCCTGGCAACCACTATCGGGGTTCCAGATGGCCATAATGTCGAGGCCATTGCCACAATGTCGGGGCAAACAGGTAGCCAAATGTCGAGGCTATAAAAACAAAATTGCCACAATGTCGGGGCTATACGAAATAAAATTGCCACAATGTCGGGGCAAACAGTAGCCAAATGTAGAGGCTATAAAAACAAAAGTGCCACAATGTCGGGGCAAACAGGTAGCCAAATGTCGAGGCTATAAAAACAAAAGTGCCACAATGTCGGGGCAAACAGGTAGCCCAATGTCCTATCAGACCCGTCCTTTTTCTTTACGAGGATGATAGGACTCGCGTAATTAGATCTTGACTCACGAATAATTCCATTAGTAATCGCGAACGCGACGCTTTTCGTCTACAGAGACTTTATAAGGTCGATAGTAAATTGGGATGTCACATTGAGATAAAATACTACGTAGTAATAATAGTTCTATGGGATGTCACTATTAACTTTTATTTCCATACAACCCGTGTTTACTGAAGAGGTCGCTGTACCGGTAGTAAACGTATCAGAAATCTCGTTTAACGTTTAAAGGCGTTCTTATCTGAGGGAACTCTACAATCAACACGTTGTTTACATGCGAAACGCTGACTAATCGTTGAGAGTTATTTGTTCAAATATACGTAACTCCGCTACGATTTAAAACATCAGAACCAATCAAAATGGGAGCCTGAATACAATCCGGGGGAATAACAAAGAAATCTACTTCTAAAGATAATTCGGGAAATTCGATAAGCGTACTTACATACGAAGTGGACTCTCTATCTTGACTGCCAATACCACGCATACTCAGCAAATTGAATTATAAAAAGTAACAAATTTAATAGAATTCGCACTCATGACATCATATAGCACAGTAGCCATATCAACTTCGCGTGGGCACAACGATCGGAATTCAATTTTAAAATTGGACCACGTCCGATCCCTTTTTTTTTTTTTTTTTTTTTGTGGGTGGGAAATCATCAAATAACTTCTCCCGCTCTGGGCAGAGCAGGAGGGCGTGTCAAACTCTTACTGACTAAAACCCACCCGTGTTCCTTCAGTTACCTGTGCCAGGGGCCACGGTAACCCTCTTGGACTTTTCCGCAACCCTAGCAGGCATCGGTCCTAGCAAACCCCGTCATTGGTGCTGACATCTCTTTGAGGCACGCGTGGAACACAACGCGCCGTCGACCCGGGCCTGGTCCTTATCGAACGGCGAGCTGCCCATTGCTCGCCGTTCGCAAGCCCGCGCCTACGGTGGCCGGGAATCGGCCTGCGATTCCCGACGCCCAGGGCGTCTCCTGCGGCGGCTAGGGGCGTGAGGGCGCAAACTTTGCCTCTCCCTCACGCGTTCCGCCTCCTCCTTCGCGAACATTACTGCTTCGCAGAAGGAGGTGACGGCTTCCCAAGCCCTCTCGCTCCGTACCATGGCCTGGACCAAGGCCGGACGCGAGAGATCGCCACCGCCAATCGCCTCCACGAGGACACGGCGGTGCCCCGCCCAAGCCGGGCAGACCTCCACCGTATGCTCCACCGTGTCCTCCGGGCGATCCACACAATGGTGACACCCGGGCGTTTCCTCCCGCCTTATCCGGAACAGGAACCTCCCGAAACAACCGTGTCCGGTGAGGACCTGCGTCAGGCGGAAGGTGAGGACGCCGTGGCGCCTCTCTAGCCACTCCTCAAAGAGGGGACTTATCGCCGCAATTGTGGCGTGCCCAGCGCTGGGTTGCGATAATCGCACTCTCCATGCCGCCCTGAGATCCCGCCGGAGCTCTGTCCGCTGTACCGTGATTTCTCGCGGCAGCGGAGCTACGCCCCGGCGTTTCGCCTCCTCGCGCCACTCCCAAACGTGCGCGAGGACTTTTGCCTCCAGATCCCATGGCGGTAATCCGGCAAGGAGGCTCGCCGCCTCACCGGAGACCGTACGGTATCCCCGGACCAGCCGGATGGCCATGACCCTTTGGGGCGCGTTCAACCAGCGGGCTGGCCGCCGCCTCAAGGAACGCGCCCATACCGGTGCCCCGTAAAGGGCCATGGACCGCACGACCCCCGCGTAGAGCCTCCGGCAGGAGGCGTTTGGCCCCCCTAGATTGGGCAGGAGCCGCTTTAAGGCAGCCCCGGCCCTTTCCAGTCTGGGAGCCAAACGTCGGAAATGCTCCACGAAGTTCCACCGGCTGTCGAGGACGAGTCCCAGGTACTTCATCGTCGACTCGACGCCGATGTGAACCCCTCCTACCGTTATTTGGGAACCCGACGGTGGCGTGTTCCGAGGACCATGAAAACACATGGCCTCGGACTTGTGCAGGGCCACCTCGAGTCCCAATTGCCGGATCCTCTCGACGATTATCGCAACCCCGCGTGTCGCTAGTTCGGCCGCCGCCTGGTGCGACCTCCCCTGCGCCAGGACTAGCGTGTCGTCAGCGTAACAAACCACGCTGACGCCGCTGGGGAGGTCGGCGCGCAGCACCCAGTCGTAGCCGATATCCCACAGATGCGGCCCCAGGACCGATCCCTGTGGGACACCGCACGACATCTCTTGCCGGTTCCATACTCCCTGGTGACCGGGGTAGATGACGGCCCTGTCCGTCAAATAGGCCTCGACCACACGACAGAGGTAGGTCGGCATCCGGTGATACCGGAGTGCCTCCCTGATGCAACTCCAGGGCAGGGTATTGAAGGCATTGGCGATGTCTAGAGACACCGCCAAGACGACCCCACCCCGGGCCACAGCATCCCCCGTCGTGAGGGCCCGCACGCGCATGATGGCGTCCACCGTAGAGCGCCCCCTGCGGAAGCCAAACTGGCTCTCCGCCAAATCCGGCCCCACCCGCACCAGCCGCCCGACGAGGCGGTCTGCAATGACTCTCTCAAAGAGCTTGCCCACCTCGTCGAGCAGCACGATGGGCCGGTAAGCGGACGGGGAGTCCGCTGGGCGCCCCGGCTTCTTGATGAGGACCAGTTTCCCCGTCTTCCAAAGAAGTGGGAACTGGCCCCTCTCCATGCATGCGCTTAGGAGCCCCCTTAGTCGAGGCCCGAGAGCCTCCGAGGCCAGGACCCAGGCTTTCCCAGGTAAGCCGTCGGGTCCTGGGGCGGTATTTTTAGCACTCAGCCTACGTACCGCCACTCTCAGCTCTACCTCGGTCACCTCCGGAGCATCGTCGTCGTCGTCGGCGGTGTGGTCCGCATTCAGCACCGCAGTAGGCGGAGCCATGGGCGGGGAGATATGGTCCCCTCTAGAAGGGAACAGAGTGCTCACCACGTCCTCCACGAGCTGGGGCCGGAGACTCTGCGTCAGCGGGGGAGCCCATGGGCGGAGCTTCTCACGCACCAATTTGTAGGGGCGTCCCCACGGGTCCCTGTTCAGAGTCTCCAGCGACTCCTCGCGGGCCAGTCCCTTGGCCCGCAGGATCTCCGCTTGGAGGGCGGTCTTCGCCGCTCTGTACCCCTCGTACAGCTCCGCCTGAATGGCTTCCGTATCCGGAGGGCGAATACGGAGCCTGCGGTGCCTGGTGTACCGGCGTCGCGCAGCGACGCACGCACTGCGTAAAGTCGTCAACTCTGGCGACCACCAGCACACCTGGCGCTGAGCGCGTCCGGGCTGGGCCCGGGGCATTGCCACGTCACATATTTCGGACATGGCCTCCCGGAACCACTCCGCCTCGACGTTGATGTCAGCAGGCCTGTCCGGTGATGACACCCAGGCCTGCACGATCGAGGCTTCCAGGAGGAGCTCCCGGTCCAGCTGCTTCAGCGCCCACCGCGGACCACTCGGGGCCTGTCGGACCAGCGCGCTCGAGGTCTGGGCGGAGACGTCAAACCGGATGTACCGGTGGTCGGAATAGGTCTCCACCCCCTCCATGACGCGCCAGTCAAGGACACGCGGTGACAGAGCGGGGCTGGCGAACGAGATGTCCACCACCGATTCACCCCGCATCCGCACACACGTGGGGACAGAACCCCGATTCAGGACGACCAGGCCTGTCTCCAGAGCCCAGTCCTCCACCATCCTGCCCCGTGTGTCCGTATACCGGGAACCCCAAGCCACATTCTTGGCATTGAAATCCCCGAGGACGAGCACGGGGAGGGAACGGAACCCGAAGACGACGACTTTCAACTCCGCAAGGGAGTTGTGGAACTCGGCAAGAGTTCGGTTCGGGGAGAAGTATACCCCCACCACTACAATCTCCCCGAACCGTGCTGCCACGCAACCCCGTCCCCTCGTGACTGCCTCGAGGGACGGAGTACCGGCGGCGGCCGACGAAATTAGGGTCACTGAGCCGCTCAGGTCCTCCACCCAGTCATCTCTGGGCGGGACAAAGTACGGCTCAGCGACCACGGCGATGTTAATCGACCACTGCGCCATGCTCTGGAGCAACAGATCCTGGGCAGAGGCGCAGTGGTTGATGTTCGCCTGGAGGAGGCGTAATGGGGCCGTTATTGGCACTCCATGTCAGCCTCCTCCCGAGCCCTCTGTGAGGGCCCTGCCGCAGTACGTCCGATCCCTGGTCACCCAATCGTTGAGCCACCGTCTTAGCATCGCCCCGGAAAAACCCACCAAAGCGTCCCAGTAGCTTAATTCGCGCCCCTTATCTACCTCCGTACACCACACATCAAAGTCATGTACACTGGGATCAAAATTCGAAATATAATAATGGTTCGATCTTACTTGAATCAGCGTTAAAAGTGCACCCACAATACTGTCTGCAGCGTCAGCCTCCTGCGATATTTCAGTGGTCACGGTTCTATCCGTAGCACGTGCTATTACCGGTAACAGGTGCCTCGGCAACCACCGATGTTGTCAGTGGCGGAGTGTCGCCCGGATGCGACGACATGGGAGTAGACGTACGCTTAGTATTTGAAGGCAACCGTTCCTCCAAAGCGTTCAATCGAACCAGTATTTCATTTAAAGGGTCGCAACGAGGGCTGTACTGACGCCCATACGAACTATTTCGGCGCCTACGTGAACTTCGAGAGTACTCTAATCTATCACGACGACGCCTAGAAGATCTACTACGCGATTAACGATAACGGTCACGACGCCTTATAAGAACATCGCGACGGTTATGCGAATCGTTTTCCAGAGAATTACGCCTAGGTGTATTCTCACGCGGCGTGCACTCGCGACTCGACATGATAATGACTATAGGCAACGTAAATTACCACTACGTGAACAACAAACTAAGCACAAAATAAAAGAATTAACACGTGATTGTTTACTACAAAAAAAACACGCACGTAATCAAAATCAAAAGTCATTTATTCAAATTAGGCTGAGAATCAGCACTTTTTGAACGTCAAAATCACATAAGACAGTCCCCCCAAAACGCCCACCCTTCACCACTTCCTAGTGCTTTAGCTGGGAAGAAGAAGTGGCGGAACAAACTCCCCAGCAGCACTGCTGTCTGTTCAGTTAGAAGAACTGGATTCTATACATATAGTAATAAATAAATTAACATTACGAAACACAGAAATATTAAAATTATTTGCCATAATATGTCAGCTAGCACACGCCAATATTTAAAACTATACTCAAGCATAAATAAATAATAAAAACAAAAACGCAAACAGAACTTAATACAAATAATAAAAAGCCTCCTGGCATAAAGGGCGTGCCCGCTTACATATGCAATGCTGCATTATGTTTATATGTATATAGCTGTAACTAGTAGCCACAAACGATAAACTAGGACCTTCGAAGTAAAATAAAGAAACATTAATTTCTAATAACAATAACAAAACCATAGTCAGCAAGTAATATTATCTAATCGAGTAGAAACACGTGGCAAATCACATTAAAATGCACAAACACTAATTACGCACAAAATCAAGAACACGTGGTTTAAAAAAATTTAAATTGTCCCAAAAACACTATTTCCGGTTAAAAAGATGGCGAACGATCTAAATCGCGTGTGATTTAAACCTATCTTCTGATCTTAGGAATTAGAAGCCTAATTAATTTTATAAAAAGATAATACAACACGACCTACAAACATTTATTTAAATTAGAAAAACCGTAACAAGAAAAAAGTTCAATATGATCACTAGTACACGTCCGTCCCATACGAGCTCCGCCGCAAAAGTGACCGAGGCGAGTGAGTACACGGCTTATGGTGTGTCACCCCCTCCACTGACAGCGTCATCGCAGCAACGTAATGTCCCTGCCCTCTCAGCTGTCAATTCGTGTAAGAGTATTATAATTGAAAAATAATTTATTAATTTGAAGCGTGGCACTGCATAGTGCTTACAATCTTTTTTATATTTGGCTCAAATTTACTTGTAGCAACACGTAAAACTGCTTCCAAACTTTCGTTTGCAAGGCGGTTTCGATTTTTTGTTTTATTATTATTTAGTATTGAAAAGGTTTGTTCACATAATATATAGGTAGAACCAAATAAGCTGGCACATTTCAGAGCGTTTATGCGCAACTCTTTGTACGTATTTTTATCAATGCAGCGGTAAAATTTCAACAAGTCTCCTTCGTTGAATTTGTTGCGTAAATCTTGGTCGTTTTGAATGTCGATAATTTCTAACTGCATTGACTCTGGCGCATTTTCAACTGAAATCGTGAATGGATTGGTGAATATGTCCAACAGAGGTTTCACTTTTTTAAACTCCGAAAATCTGTCTTGAAAAGTTTGAATCAAAATATCTAGCTTTTCTACATAACTGAAATTAATCGCCGTTTTGTTGAATTTTTCAGCCATTTTCTTATAATTCGGAAAATGATTGTAATTTCCAGAATTCAATTGCGATCTGAAAAGTGTCAGCTTGCATTGAAAGGATGATACATGAGCGTAGAGCTGGGATATCAGTTGATTTTTGCCTTGAAGCCGTGTGTTCAAGACATTCAAATGATTTGTAATGTCAACTAAAAAAGCCAAATCACACAACCAATCAGGATTTTTAAGTTCCGGGACATCCCTTTGCTTTTCCGCCAGAAATATTCCAATTTCTTCTATTAAATTTAGAAATCGTTCCAGTGTCAATCCACGACTTAGCCACCTTACTTCTGTATAATACAGTAAATCTCCATATTCGCTTTCGATGTCATCAAGGAATTTTTTGAATTGCCTGTGATTGAGTCCTCGTGATTTTATGAAATTTACAGTCGAAACTACCACTTTCATGACATTTTGAAATTCAATTTTTTTAGAACAGTTTACACTTCTTGGTGTATAATGCAGTGAAACTGCATGAGATCTTCAGCGTTTATGATTTTTCTTGCAGATGCTTTTTCAGCAAAGTAACTAGCCCAGAATTGACACCAATCATCGAAGGAGCACCGTCAGTCGCAACTCCCGATAATTTTGATAAGTCCAAATCAGTTTTTGAACACTCATCCAAAAGTACATTGAGTATATCAACTCCTCTGGTTTGACCTTTCAATGAACACATTCCTAATAACTCTTCTAAGACTTCAAAATCTTGAATAACACCTCGTATGAATATGAGAAGTTGAGCTGTGGAACTAATATCAGTGGATTCGTCGAGTGCTAATGAAAAAAATTCAATGATCTTAGTTTTTTCATTTAATTGTTCCGCAATATTACCTGACAAAGATATAATTCGTCTTTGGATAGTCATACGATACAGTTGAATTTTCTCAAACTTTTTTGCTTCTGGACACATTTTCTTAGCGGCAATTTCTATGCATTCTTTTACAAAATCCCCATCATTGAAGGGGCGACTTCGCTTTGCTATCATTCGAGAAATTTCATAACTAACTTCTGTAGCTGTTTCTGAATCTTGAATGGGTTTTGTAAACATAGCTTGCTGACCAATAAGCTCCCGTTTTAAAGTCAACATTTTTTGCTTTCTTAATTCGCCTGTAAACTTAGTAAAAGTAGGATGCTGCGTTTCATAGTGCCTTTTTACATTATATTCCTTTGCAATCGCAACAGAATTCTTGCAAATTAAACAAACGACTTTGTTATGCGACCATACAAAAAAGTATTTCTCAGTCCAAATTTCTTGAAACTGCCGATTTTCATCTTTAACCTTACGTTTTTTACACTAGGCCCTGGCTTGTCCATGTTGCGTTCTAATCCTGGCTAGGATTAACACAGCACCTAAAAACAATTACAGTATCTACTTAAATTACCCATCCTTTTTTAAATTACCAAAAATAATGGATTAAATATGTAGGGAAACACTTATTAATAACAGAGTTTTACTTACGATTTCACAACACAATTATACACGGCACTTGACGGGAAATCTACGTTGAATGTGGATCAAAATATATGACACCGGCTAGTCGAGTTAAAATCTACACTAGAACTATTGACACTTCACTCAAAGTAAAACCGAACTGTCGGTCGCTGCGGTTAGCGTGGCTTTTATACCGCGCGTATAGAGTCGAAAACTGTCTGGAGAAATCTCGAAACCAACTCTGGAACCTTTGTGTATCTACCTACGCGAGCAATCGGGAATTCGGGACTATTGCTATCTCGCTTGCTCTAACAATATAACCCGTGGATAAGCCGCCACCGCGCTGCCGTCGACGCCGCTCCGCCGGCCGCGGCGCTTCCTCAAGAAAACGAATTTAACCGAGATCGGCACGAACATTACCGACCGCTGTTACCGATGCATGCATGGCGCACTGATAAGTGCACTTAAGAGCGCGCGCGCGAGATTCAAATAACTTTTCGAACATTTTTTTTGGTTTTATTCTGGAATAGAATTCAATATTTTTCGAATGTACGAGAGTATTATGTTTGCTGTCGGCGGGCCACCAGTATTCGACCGGCGGGCCGCATGCGGCCCGCGGGCCGTGGTCTGTGCATCCCTGGATTATACTGAACCTGAGGATCGCAAATGAGCAGGTACACACGTAGCGTACTGAAAAGAACGCATTACTCAATTATGCGTGAATCAAATGTTTTCTGCCTTATCTAGCACTTTCAACAAGTGTGCTACAATGAGCATGCCGACCCTGCTATCCTGATAAGAGGCGCACCGCGCCGCACAGAGCCGTATCACGCCGTATCGTGTCAAGCCGTGCGACACGGGCTGACGCTGATGTGATATCTCAGCCACGGAATAACATCCAAAAATCTCAACTCGAGATAAAATTTATGTCTCCGACGACGGGTGGAACTTGAGCTATGCCTGCAATAAATCCGAACAAAAGTACAAGCGCAGACCGAATCTAAAGCCACTTCCTGCGATATGAAGAGAGCGCGCGCCGCGACGCCACCGCACATAAAATTGAAAAGATCTTTATCCTGTTACAAATAAAGGTTGTGAGTATTTGTTGAGTAGTGCACTGACGTCTTCGACGTCAAGTGTTACCTAGGTGTGTGCTCCGCAAATGATTTCACAGCGGCATTTTTGTGGTTCTGCGATGAACAACTAAAATAAGACTAACTTCCGGCAGACATTAATTATGTAGTTTTAGGCTTAACAAAAGAAAAATCTAAGACTTGACTCCACTCATAATTAAATTATTAGTAAAACTTTCTTTCTAAACAACCCTTCAAGAAACCTACGCATTTAGAGACAAATAAAATAGCAGTAAAACCATCAAAACAAATAATAGGAGTTAAAGTATGAAATTGCCATTTTATTGTATTAGGTACTTCGAATTGACATTGACCTTCATGGTTTGAGATTTTTGAGTGAAACTTTTTCACATGGTACATAATGAAGTTCTTCTTTAAAAAAATGTGCAACATTTGATTATCGACTTTCAGTTGTTTTTTTTGTTCAGCTTAGACAAGAAAGATGGATACTTTGAAAATTCGAGTTATTTTTGAATACGAGTTCCGACGCGGAACTAACGCGGCAGAAACAGCTCGCAATATCAATGTTGCGTTTGGAGAGGGTATTGTTAATGAACGCACCGTGCGATTTTGGTTTAAACGCTTTCGTGATGGAAACTTTGATTTGAAGAACGAACCACGTGGAAGACCGCCCACACAGGTGAATAACAATGAATTGAAAGAGATGGTGGAAACCGATCCGAGCCAAACTACCCAGGAATTAGCGGCATGGTTTAACGTTACCTTACCAGCAATATTGACTCATTTGCGTCAAATTAATAAAATAAAAAAATATGAGAAATGGGTGTCTCATGATTTGACTGATCTGCAGAAAGAAACGCGTGTTGAAACTTGTGTTGCCTTGTTGAATCGATACAGAAATGAGGGAATATTGGATCTAATTGTGACATGTGATGAAAAGTGGATTCTTTACGATAACCGTAAGCAAAAAATGCAATGGCTGACTCCAGGTCAAACGCCGCAACAGTGTCCTAAAGCAAAGCTTACCAATAAAAAGGTAATGGTAACTGTTTGGTGGTCTCAGCATGGTGTTATTCACTATAGCTTTCTCCAATCTGGTCAAGCAATAACGGCAGATGTCTACTGTGCCGAACTCCGAACAATGATAGCAAAACTAACAGAGAAACAGCCCCGACTCATGAATCGATCTTCACCATTATTGATCCATGGTAACGCGAGACCTCATACAGCACGAAAAACCGTTTTAACTCTACAGGAACTGCAATTAGAAACCATTCGTCACCCTCCGTACCGCCAGACCTTGCTCCAACTGACTACCATTTTTTTCGTGATTTGGACAATTTTCTACGTGATTAAAAGTTTTCTTCTCAGGAGGCAGTACAAAATGCTTTCACATAGTTTGTCGAATCTAGATCACGAGAGTGTTATCGCAAAGGCATAAATGACCTTCCTATTAGATGGCAGCAATGTATAGATAAAAAACTGTCTCTTAGGACCATTTTCATTAGAAAATTCATTCCGTATAATATCGGCATCTGATGTTGTTGCTGGATAGGGGCCTAGCACATCTATAAATTTACCCTCAATACTCAATATTTTATTGCTTTACCATAATGTGTACTTAGGTGGTAAACTATATAATTACCCTTCTGAGCAAACAAGTAAAAATTGTGCACATGTTTTCCATCAAAACCAATTGATTTGTGGTTATAATACAAAGATAATATGTGTGACGATATTTTATTTAATTTACGCAATAGAACAAGGAATCCGAATTTACAAATAAGTGAAGATATTTACAATGAGACATTGATTTCCATTGAGGATATGTGCTTGATGATGTCAAACAAGTTATTATGTCAATTGGGGATGGCCGCGCCCAATCGCCCAATGCACGATGCTTTTCATCAAGAGTTACAACGTGAAAAGTCGTATGATCTCAATACTTTGAAAGAATCGATTCAAATAAATCGTCCACTCTTAAACGAAGAACAAAAGTATGTATTTGATACTCTTATGAAAGTAATAAATGATGGAACTGGAGGGCTTTACTTCTTGGACGCTCCTGGTGGTACAGGAAAAACTTTTTTGATTACTTTATTATTGGCAACAATTCGCTCAAAAAATAAAATTGCTCTTGCTCTTGCTTCGTCAGGCATGGTAGCAACTTTGCTTGAAGGCGGTCGAACAGCCCATTCAGCTCTAAAATTGCCATTGAATATGCAAAGAAACGAAACTCCAACCTGCAACATTTCCAAGAATTCGGCAATGGTGCCGATTCTGTTGTACACCGAACTAAACTATCACTAAAATTCCTTACTTTTGGCTATGAGAATCTTAACGCTATTCTGCAAAATATAATCTCTCTACATTTAAAAATAATTTTGACACATCTAAAATCAAATTTGGCAATTGCAACTCCACGTAGTACTTGTTTGCCGTACCACGTGATTTTTTTTTAGAGCCGGAGCCGCGCATTATTTTGCAGCCTCGACATGTTTTGTATGGAATTTTTCACTTTTTGTATGAAAAATATGAAAAAATAAATATTTTTTTACTAACACGATGGATTTTAGAGGTTTAGGGTTTTTATAAAGGTGGTCGAATTTTTCATTATTTTTGCGATAGGACACACCGTTTTCGAGATATAAGCAAACGAAAAGAAAAAAAGATACAGTACTGTTTTTGCATCTGAAGTAGAGGTGTTGGTGTGAATTTTAGTTCATGACAACTAATTTTATTCCACACCTTTTTAATCGCGATTAAAAACAGGCAGATTATGTTACGACAATCAAAATTTTTGGTGAAAAACGTAAAATTCAGAATAGCAAAATTGCCATTTTCACTAAATTATAATCTCCGTGCCATCTTAGTGCTGTCAAACTAAAATTTGGTTAAGTTGTGTCACTTTAGTCAATTTCAGAATGAAAAATCGTTGTTTGACAGGAATAAACTAAATTTTGGTGATTTTTAGTCTAGTTTAGAGAAATTTGTGACAAGAGAATCGGCACCATTGGCAATGGTTTTGCAGCAGTGTAAAATAGTAGTGTGGGATGAATGCACGATGGCGCATAAAAAATCTTTAGAGGCTTTAGATAGAACCTTAAAAGATCTACGTAATAACCAAAACCAATTTTGTGGCGCAATGATTTTATTATCAGGAGATGTTCGGCAAACATTGCCAGTGGTTCCACGTTCAACGCAAGCTGATGAACTGAATGCATGTTTAAAGTCCTCCAATTTGTGGAAACATGTCAAGGTACATTTAAGCAAGAATATGCGTGTCATGTTGCAAAAAGATCAATCTGGAGACATACTCTCTAAACAACTCATTGATATTGGTAATGGCCAATTTCCTATAGACGTGCTGACTGGCTGCATCACCTTTCCTGAGAGTTTTTGTCAGTTAACGCAATCAAACGCTGAACTCATTCAAAAAGTGTTTCCAAATGTTGCTCGAAATTACTTATTCCATGATTGGTTGAGCGAACGAGTTATACTGGCTGCCAAAACACTGATGTAATTGGATAAAATTTCAAAATTCAAGATGACATTCCTGGCGAAATGAGGACAAATAAATCAGTTGATACGGAAACTAATGAGGATGATGTCGTGAATTATCCACCGGAATTTATAAACTCACAAGATTTGCCAGGATTGCCGCCTCACAATCTTCAATTAAAGGTTGGATTTGTGGTTATAATGTTGCGAAATATTATGTTTCTCGCATGGTCAATTGTATGTTGCCTGTTCCCGTGTTGGAAAACCATCTGCTCTGTTTGTATACGCGCCAGGTAAACAAACAAAAAACATCGTGTACCATAAAGTACTACAATAAAAATGTAAATTAATTTAGAATAAGTTAAAATAAAATGAAATATAATAAGTAGGTATCATAATAAGAAATCTGAAATTGTAATTTTCATTGTGATTTTTTTGTGATTATTAAAAGAGTTTTAGGTGTTTTATAATTTTTATTTTTTGACATAATGTAATTGTTGACTTATTAACTTTCTTTTTTGTCTTACTAGCTGACCGAATAGCAGAATAAGTATAAAAAAAATAAAAAATTAAAGAATCGACTGTTAGGCGGTACGAAGTTCGCCGCGTCAGCTAGTATTTAAATAAGTTAGATATGTTAATAAAGTGTGGATAGTGTGGTTGGCAATTCATAGCACAAGTGATACTTAATAGGTAACATACTAAAAAGTTACAATGGATACGTTAACTTCAGAACAACAAAAATATTTAAATACGCTAGAAGACGTGGCAAAATTGATACAAAAGGCACAATGAACTTAAAAAAATGCCCTGAAGTGAGACTTACCGACGGTTACATAAGGGCTAGACTGAAGTTCATTGAAGAGTATTGGAGTTCCATTAAGCAAGCTCATGAGATGTTAACAGAATGTACTCCGAGAGAAAAGCGTGGAGAAGTCTCTTACTTTCTCAATGAAGACTATTTCGTCATTGAAGACCTATACCTTTGTCTACAAGAAGACTTGACAGATATGTTGAGTAAACCGCAACAATCAGCAATGGAAACCTCAAACTCTTTTGTATTTAGTGGTCAAGGGCAATGTTCGATCGTAAAACTGCCTCGGATACAATTACCAACTTTTTGGGACAATACGAGGAGTGGCCCACATACCAGGACATGTTTACATCACTTGTGCATAGAAATACTTCTAAAGTCTAGTGTTACTGGTGAAGTATAAATAATATTACGGCACATTCAAGTTACGAACAGCAATTACAATCAAGCATGGCAATTGTTAAGAGACAGATATGGCAACAAACGTGTTATTGTGTTCTCGGTTTTGAAAAGACTTTTTAATCAAAAGAAAATCACAACACAGACAGCTAACAGTGGGAAGAATTTATTAGATACTACGACAGAGTGCATAAATAACCTAAAAAACTTGAAAATTAATACCGGTTCCTGGGATCCTTTAATTTATATTTCTGGTGATTCAGAAGTTGGACCAGGAGTCACATAAAGAATGGGAAACTTTTGCTTATAAGGAAAAGTCAGAGGAAGTGCCAACTTGGGAAGGGTTAAAAAGATTTTTGGAATCAAAATTTAGTACACTGGAAATGATACAACCCGTCAAATAAAGATCGTACAATCAAAGAGCGATCCTACCATGCCGTAAATTGTTGTAAAAGATAAAAGCTGTACACTTTGTAGTGAAAAGCATACTTTATGTCATTGCAAAGAATTTATTAAAATGGACCTTACACATCGTAACAATTATGTGAAAGAAAAACAGCTTTGTTTCAACTGCCTGCTTCCAGGTCATTCAGCTTACAAATGCAAGGTACCAGTTACTTGCCGCGTATGTAGAAGACGTCACCACTCCTTACTTCACAATTCAGAGAAGTCGAAGGATACCACAGAGACAGAACATATACAACCATCGACATCTCAACAAGAAGCCAACAAGGAGGCCATAACAATTCTTCATGTTGGTATCGGAGTATCTGGAAGAGCATTATTAGCAACTGCACTAGTCAAAGCAAGAAGAAAAGATGGACATGCGACACTGTTAAGGGTTATTGTAGATCAAGGCTTACAAGCGAGCTTCATAAGTGAAAAGGCAACTCAATTACTGAAGCTACAAAGAGAATTAATTGAAGGTACTGTAACAGGTGTGGGTTTTATGCAAGCATCAATTAATTACGTGGTTCAGATAAATATATTATCAAGAAGGAAACCAGAATTCAACATGCACTTCGAAGCTTACGTCATGTCCAGGCAACTGACCACGAGCATACCACAACACCCAATGACTGTTCATAACTTGCAGCATCTAGAGGGTCTCGCTGCTCGATCTTGCTGATCCAGAATACTAGAACCCAGGCCCGATAGATCTGCTGCTTGCTGTTAAGGAGTATGCATGAATAGTCGAACAAAAGTTAATCAAGGATCCACCAGGGTCTCCATGTGCACAGAAAACAACCCTAGGAAGGATATTATTTGGAGAAATAAATACAACACAAAAATAACATTCATTTCTTGTTATGCATCACCAAGCAGACGTCGACAACATGTTAGACTCTCTAGGAGAAAGACACATCTACAAGGCGAAAGAATACAAAAGAAGAACAAATGTATGAAGACATTTATCACAAAACATACTCAAGGAATGAATATGGAAGATTTATAGTGAAACTACCGTTTAAAACAAATTGCATTCAATCAACTGAAGGAAGTACAAGAGACATAGCTAAAACAAGATTGATACAATTAGAGAGAAGGTTTAAAAAACAGCCTAATTTGAAAGATGAATATGAAAAGGTTATAGAAGACTACAAAAACTTAGGTCATATAAAAGAAGGTACCTGAAAAAGAAATATATTTAAGAAAATCAGTATACTTACCCCATCATCCATACGTCATGTTCGTGAACGCGCGCCGTCAGTAGGCACTGGCTATTTCTTAGCTGCCACGGCTTATTTTAATTCCATAATTGTTTTTTTTATCTTTTTATTACAGACGCTTTTAACGTGCACGTTTTACGTGGAATAACCACCGACGGCCGACATGGCTCACGCACAATGGTCCACTGAAGGACTAAGTGCGGAAACCAAACCCATAACATAGAACGTGCCCGTCTTTCTACGTCGTTCTCACATGTATAATTACAACATGAATGATGTAACCACTTTTTTGTTACAATATTTTGATTTAAAAGAGTGTCCATTGCATGGAGTTTCTTGCCCGTTCTTCTCCATAGGTATCTACTACGCTTTGGAAAGGGCAACTAGCTTCATCTTTCTGGCTGACCGGCCCCTTGACAATTCAAAAGTGCCTGTAATTGGTTTATTTGAAATAAATGCTTTGAGTTTGAGTTGAGTTTGAGTTTCATCCAGTCCTGCGTGAAGAAAAGGAAACGACGAAAACCCGCATGGTTTTTGACGCATCCTGTAATTAGACCATCTGCGACGTTAAACTCGCGTGGGACTGCCGGAGCCCTGCAGCGCCGGAGCCGTGACAGAAACCATGCTTGCTTGCATGTTGCATGATTGCTGCATGCTTGTTTGCTAGATGGTAATCAGTTACTAGGTGGGTTACAAGAAAAAACTAGGAAAACCTCATGTAATGTAATTTAATTATTTTTTCATAATAAAAACCCAAAATAAAACACACTTGTACGCAAATGTACAATATTATCAGTGACAGTGTAATCACTTAATCAGTGAGTTAACTAGTAGGTATTTTTAACGTAGATATTATGAACTTAGATGTATTAAATGTTGATATTTTGAACTTAGGCATAATGTCATTCGATATTTTGAATCATTCGAAATTTTAATCACTCGGCATTTCAATCTTCGACGTTTCATGCGTAGGTATAACAATTTTCGACATTTTGATATAATCGATATTTATATTTTCGATGTTTTGAACATTGGTATTTTAAGCGTAGGTATTTTAATCTTCGATATTCAAATACGTACCCACTTGTTTGCGATGTTGGTTGTGGGATAAGAGCAACATAATCGAGTATCGATATCGATTTTGTGCAAGAGGTGTAACAGTACTTACTCGCTATTATCGAATGGATGTGACTAGATAATGTCTCTGTGTTTATGTGCCGTCTTCATTTATTGACATATTATTAACTATTAGGTTTGGTATGAAATTGTGACATCTAGGTACTTACTGTTTGACTTTATTTTTGTTTCTATTTTGTTAATTGACATTCGATTACCTAAGCTATTTTGTATGCGTTTTGACGGGACATAGTACCAATGGACCAACATTTTTTTATATAACATCTGTATCATTTTACCTTAAGTTCACAAAATTAATAAATGAATTTGAATTTTGATTCAAGGGGAACAAACTCAAATCCCTTTCTGAACACCAATTTTCAGCTCCGGGAAAACATCGCGCTCCCGTCAGCGCGGGCGGGCGCTGAAGCCGCCGCCATCCCGACCTCCCGAGGGGCGCGAGCTGCATCCTACGTAGATGTGTGGACGAGAGCGAGCGCTCACTGACCGATGTATACAACCTTTCATTTGTTTGAGATGCCAACGCACAGGAATGTGATTGTGTTTATAATCGATCGTTCGTGAATAATAGGTAAACATAATTTGCAAATATATCGTTTCTTCGTTTGTTTCGAATGAATGAAGATGGGTTCTATATAAAAGAGTCCTCGATGTAATGTAACGGCACGTGACGCGAGTTATCAGCGGGGGCGCGGTGGGGGCGCTGTGGGGGCGCAGCGGAACGCGGCGTGGCGCGGCGCGGTGGGGCGCGGCGGGGCGCGGCGGGCGCGAGTGAGGACGCCTCACATAATCGTAAAACACTGACAAAATGGCGACCACGCATTTTTGCGCAAACCTTTCTGCATCAGCAAATTAACTTTCAGTGAGAATATTGAATAAATGTTACACTTGATCCTACCATGGAGGACGGAGATCTACCGTGCAGAACGGAGAACCTAGATTACTCAAATAGCTAAAAGTCATGTGCCAGACAGCACACGACAATTTCATAGAAGTAAAATTAATTAAATTATAAATAAAAAAATATATAAATCTAGTCCGGGACACTCTCTCAGAGAGAGTTATAAGGAGATTGATGTAAGGACTGTGCTTTCTTAGTATATTTCATAATATCTTTTAAATGCCCAATAATATACAAAATTATTTAAAAAATACAGTGATATCCACAACATACCAACAAGGAACTAACACGTTGTACCAACAATAAGGCTCAAAAAGATAGGTGGCTCGCTCGGATGTCAATATATACGCTTTTATAATAAATTTCCAAGCCCTGTTCAAGATCTACCCTTAATAAATAATAAAAAAATAAAATAAAAAAAAACAAATCATTCATTAAACGTAAGTTGTGCCAGAAAACCTTTTATTAACCCCCGACGGAAACAGAGGGGTGTTATAAGTACAGGGTTAATGTTAATACGTCGGCATTCCATTGAGGATAGGTAGGGGAGGTCATTTGCAACAAAATTACCCCTTATGACCCCTATGCAAATGTCAAAATGCTTCCAATAATTTGACATTTTATAATTTTATGAACATATCTGGGATTAGTTTGAAGGGTAAGGCCTTCAAACTAATTTTAATTCCTATCTAAAGCCAATACGATTACAATGTTAATTTTGCAGTCACGTGATTCGGTACTCTTGAATATAAATATTGTCAACATTGGATTAAAATTGGGATTGCCCCGCGATTATTTTGTTACACGTGAAGTTAGCTATGTTAGGGGCCACAAAAGTGTTGTTCAACTCATTACGATAAACCGGTAATGGGGCTTTAAAAAGATTATTTTATCCTTCAAATAACAAGGTTAATTAATTAATTTGACCTATATAGTTGTTTATTTGATTAATTGTAACGTTTTCAATTCATTGGGCGTAGGAAATGATTATCTGAATATTAGATGAAGATCTAAAAATTAAATCCACTGAAGATCTCTGGGGAATGTCTGTAAAAGTCTGTAGATTTATCATTGAAACCATTGCGCCCTATTTAGCATTCATATTTAACACCAGTGTAGACCAAGGAGTCTTTCCGGATCTCATGAAACACAGTTAAATAGTTCCTTTGTTCAAATCCGGTGATAGTAAAGAACAATTATAGGCCTGTGTCAATTCTGCCAGTTCTCAGTAAGGTGTTTGAAAAGTTGATGCTCAATCAAATGTTACGTCACTTTGATAAAAATTCCATCTTTCATGAACAACAGAACGGTTTCAACAAAGGGCGTTGTACCACTGACGCTGGTTTCACCCTAATAAAGAACATTTTTAACGCCTGGGAAGAAGCAAAAGATGCCATTGGAATCATTTGCGACCTCTGTAAGGCGTTCAATTGCGTAAACCATCAGACACTTCTGCTGAAACTAGAGCACTATGGAATTAGAAATACAGTTCTTGATTTACTAAGATCATACCTAAAAGATAGAAAAGTTACAGTTCATGTAAACGGCATAATCTCATTAGGGTCTGAAATGGCAATGGGCGTTCCTCAAGGTTCGATATTGGGTCCATTCCTCTTTTTAGTTTATATTAATGATTTACCCCAATTACTTCAAAATCAACCGAAGATGGTGTTATTTGCAGATATTGATATTTAAGATAGACCGACGGTCACAAAATCTTGACGACATGAATATTTCTATTCTTCAGGTCCATGATTGGTTTAAGGTAAATAATTTGGTACTAAATGGTAAAAAAACCAAATGCATTAAATTTAAATTACCGAATGTAAGAAGTAGCGAGTGTGACACCATGTTGAATGGAGAAAAACTGGAATTTATTAATCACACGGTTTTCCTGGGCATCACGCTAGACGAGAAATTACAATGGGGACCTCTTATAACATCTCTTGCGGGGCGGCTAAGCTCGGCCGCTTATGCTGTTACAAAGATAAGACAGTTAACAGATGTAGAAACCGCGCGTTTGGTCTATTTTAGCTACTTCCAAAGCATTATGTCGTATGGCATTTTACTGTGGGGTCGGGCTGCTGACATTGAATCCATCTTTATTTTGCAAAAGAGAGCTGTCAGAGCTATTTATCATCTACGTCACCGCGAATCTCTCAGGGAACTATTTAAAACGATTAATATTATGACAGTACCTTGCCAATTCATTTATGAAAATATTATGTACGTTAGAAAAAATCTACATCTTTTTAATAAAATAAGATAGACATAATTTTAATACAAGTGTTACCGCCTGCGCCATCTACCAGCATGAAGAAGGAAGAATGTGACCTGAAGTTGCCGCTGACTGCATAATCGTTAATAACATCGACCAACCAGTGTCAAGCATGGCAGCCAATCAGTACGGAGTATCACCCGCCAACTTCACGTATATAATACATTTTGCATGTCACTGCCCTCATTTTTTTTTTGTATTTTTTTTTATCTCCCTTGGTCCGTCCGATTGTACCTAATATACTGTCAACAATAAACGTCTTTCTACTGGAAAATAAAATAAGTTCATTGAAGTACTACCAAACACTGAATCCAAAACACGAACGGGAAGAGGAGACAGCTTCCCTAATCCTGACCCGAGCATCGAATATAACAACAAGAAATAAAGATAAAATAGATCAACCATTTTTCAGATTAGCTAAAGTACATACATCTTTTATGGGGTACTGTGTTAAATGCTACAACTAAATACCTTGACATATATTGCAATTAAATGAAAAAAAAAATTAAACTCATATAAAAAGTTCACTGTGTAAACAAGCATATTACAAATTAGAGGATTATATCCAAGATAAGAATGCTTGGAAACATGCTGGTCCAGCTCCATAGGACAATCTAGGGTCTAGACAAAATTAAACTTGTTGCTACTTTAACTGTATAGTTTATTATTTTTATGACATTGATTTACATTCTGTGATTACTTTAACTCACACACTGACATATTACTTGTTTACATAATTTGGGAAATCGTATTCTTTTATAATGTTTGTAAATATGTGAACACCAGGGTACGTATTTGAATATCGAAGATTAAAATACCTACGCTTAAAATACCAATGTTCAAAACATCGAAAATTTAAATATCGATTATATCAAAATGTCGAAAATTGTTATACCTAAGCTTAAAACGTCGAAGATTGAAATGCCGAGTGATTAAATTTTCGAATGATTCAAAATATCGAATGACATTATGCCTAAGTTCAAAATATCAACATTTCATACATCTAAATTCATAATATCTACGTTAAAAATACCTACTAGTTGAAATACCGAAAAAAAATTATATAGGCAGTATGAGTGTATTCATAAATGTAGGTAGATGTGAAATTACCATCTAGCAGCAAACAAGCATGCAGCAATCATGCAACATGCAAGCAAGCATGGTTTCTGTCACGGCTCCGGCGCTGCAGGGCTCCGGCAGTCCCACGCGAGCTTAACGTCGCAGATGGTCTAAACGCTCACCACCGCAGCTTCGGCTTGTTGGCCGGCTTCGCCGGCCAACCTCAGCTGCGGCGGCGGGTGTTAAAACCACCTGCTCCTCAGCTCGCGGGCTGCCTCGCCCCTCCGCGCCTACGCGATTCTAAATTACACTCTAGGGGTAGGGCAGACAAGACTACGTGGAGTCGGTTTTGCAGCGATACGTTTCTGTCACTAACTTTAGTAGCACAACATATTGACTTTCAAGAAAATATTTTAATTTAAAGACCTAAATAATACCTTCACGATTGACCTATGCTTGTACACTAGACACTGATTTTCATGGATAAAATAGGTCAAAATTGTTCCAAAACCGAATTGGGGCACCCCGAATTTACGTAGTCTTTTGGCTGTTACCCCTAGAGTGTATATAAAAATCCGGAGGCGCGAAGGGAGGACAACCCCCGCCCGCTGTAACAAAGCATAGGCACCCGTGGGAGCCGTAGCGGCTGAGGCTGGTCGCCGGAGGCGACCAGCAAGCCGAAGCTGCGGAGGTGAACATGGGTGCCTATTCTTTGTTACGCAAGGGCGAAGGGGTTGCACTTCCCGTAGCGCCGGAGACGTTGCAGAAGCAACCTTTTTCCACTCATACTACTTACATCAAATTTTTTTCGATATTTTGTAGGTACGTATTTTTAGGGTGAATTAATGAATGTATTAAATGTTGAAAATTAACCCATTTTTACACGTAGGTATATTCATTTTCGATGTTCTATGTACCCATCGATATTTAGGACGTTCGATAGTTTGTACTTCGATATTTAGGACATTCGATAATCTGTATTTCGATATTTGGATCTTTCGATGTAACTTTTGTAGATATTTAGATTTTAGATATATTGGACGTAGGATATTTAACCATTCGATACTATAAACTTTCGTTATTTTAATTTTCGGTTTTATGGTCGTTCGATTTTTCCATTTTCGATGTTATGAACATCGATATTTTAACAGTAGGTATTTTAATCTTCGATATTCAAATACGTACCCGAACACCATGTATCTATCACTTAATTAAATTATTTATTAAATTCTTTGTACCTATTGTGGTAGGGTAATTTTTATTATAGGTGCAACGTCTTCACATATAATTAATGTATACAAAATATTGTAACACATTTTTAAAGAGTAACGGTGGAGTTTCTTGCCCATTCTTCTCCAGAACTACCTTTTGGAACGGCGGCTAGAATCAATTCTATTTAAATGTAAATGTTGACGTTCAAAAGTGCCTTTTATGTGCCTATTTTAAATAAATTCTTTGACTTTGATTAAAATCAAAAATATAACCGTGCCTCGTCTTAATGCGAACGGCTCGTTGCCGCGTTGCCTACACTGCAAAAAAAAAAGTCTGCGTAGCAGTTCTCCAATTTCATGAATAAAATCGAGTGCACAGACCAATTAGCTTGTCAAGTGGCTTTAGAAGTGCATTCAAAATGCAAGTTTGTTTAGAAAATTAACTTAAAGATTTTGTTCTCGTTTGGTTCCTTTTTAGTAAGAAATAATTCAAAATCAAAAGTCATTTATTCAAACTAGGCTGAGAATCAGCACTTTTTGAACGTCAAAATCACATAAGACTGTCCCCCCAAAACGCCCGCCCTTCACCACTTCCTAGTGCTTTAGCTGGGGAGAAGAAGAGGCGGAATAAACTCCCCAGCAGCACTGCTGTCTGTTCAGTTAGAAGAACTGGATTCTATACAGTAATAAGTAATTAACATTACGAAACACAAAAACATTCAAATTATTTGCCATATTATGTCAGCCTGCTAGCACACGCCAATATTTAAAACTATAGTCAAACAGAAATAAATAATATAAAAAATAAAAACGTAAACAGAACTTAATACATAATAAAAAGCCTCCAGGCATAAAGGGTGTGCCCGCTTACATATCCAATGCTGCATTATGTTCATATATACAGGATGGAAACATTCAGCGGGGCAGTAAGGGGAAGTACCTTATCCGTTGCAGCTACACGAAAATGGTCTTACGAGACTATCCATAATTTTTTATGTAATTTGGATCCCCATTCACAGATTTTCAAAAAAAATTACAGTAAGCAAGAAAATAGCCATTTTACACATAAACATTTTTTGATGCCAATCGATTTTGTTTGTAATACTGATCAAAAACTTCTATGGGACCAACCATCGTTGGAGTACTCAAAAAGTGACAAATTGCAAAAAACTTTTCCCGTACATTTTGTAAATAAATAATGTGTGTAACAGAAATACAAAAAATAAAATAAAAGACAAATGATCACGTAGAATTTTACACATATCAAAAAAAAATTTCTTTTTTTATTAACAATTTTTTTAAGGATCAAAATTCCATAAAAAAAATATGGATAAATGATTTTATTTCTGTAAGTAGGTTTGAACAAACGCTTTTACACGTCAATCGTATTTTAAAAACTAGATGAGGTCGGCATTTCCTATCTGACTACTCTGAGAAGAAAGGCCGAAACAAACTCAGAGGTTTCTGTCTCTTTTAAAGTCCAGACAAAATCTTGGTCAGATCATGTGAAGGCTATGTAGATCGATGTTTGAAATGGTCTTTTGAGGAAAGAACCACACAGATTGAGTGGACCTGTCCAATCAGCGCACGCGATAGTCTCCTAATACCATTTTCGTGTAGTTGCAACGGATAAGGTACTTCCCCTTACTGCCCCCCTGAAAGTTTCCACCCTGTATAGCTGTAACTTGTAGCCACAAATGATAAACTAGGACCTTCGAAGTAAAATAAAGAAACAGTTAATTACTAATAAGTAATAACAATAACAAAACCATAGTCAGCAAGATGAAGCAATTATTGTCTTATTAGGCAATACATTTACTTAGTTCATATTAAAGTTTGATACTTAAAAATATACAATCATACTTACTTTATTATTTAATTAAAGTAATGTATAAGTATTAAATTTTTAATTAAGAATAGAATAAGAATAATTTATTGTCCAAGAAAAATACATTCGAATGCGTTTATTCCTGAAACTCACACTAGGATTCCCTTATGTCGTGAGATCCAGGCTCCTTCGTTCCGTTTAGCTTTATTACATGTAATAGGTATATTATATATTCGTTACAGTAAATTTATTTTATTTAATATAATCTACTCATAAGCTATTAGAAAAGGAATGTTACAGTAAAAACTAATTCACAAAATATAAGTAACGCACACAAAAACACAAAAAAAAGAACAGTAGATAACCAAGTATGTCTGTAAGTGTTGTGTGATTGTGATGGTGTGTGACTGTGTATGTGTGATATGGTGTGATTGTGTGGGTGTATGAACTAAGATAGTTGTGTTAGTGATGAGGGTGTCTCTGAATGTGTATAATAATGTGGATGTTTGCGATAAAGAATAGTAAATATATAAATATAAAGAAACCTATGTAACAGTACCTATCAAAGAGCTCCATGTTTTTTTTTATGTTAAGAAGTTTTCAGTCATATCGTAGTCCAAAGTAAGAAGTCATTTTGTAACCGTAATTTTGCATTTATCCTGAGTAAGTTGTAGAATGTTGAGTCGGTTATTGAGTTTCGAGTAAATGTGCGGTCCCATAAAACCGTACGACCTTCTACCGAATGTTTTACGGCATCGAACCTTTTCCCAATGTACCCTTCGACTTGACAGGATACAAGTGCACATGGATGTTTTGTGAAATCTTAGAGTGACTGACAGGATGTAAAGCTGTCTGACTCTAAGAACTCCCACTTCGGTGTAAAGTGTGTTAGTAGGGTACCGGAATGGTCTTCCATAGGCAACCTTAAGCAGAGCTCGTTGAGCTCTTTCAACCTTGATCAACGAGGTTTTACCAGCCGCGCCCCATGCTATAATACAATAGTTAAGGACTGATTGACAGAGAGAGAAGTATATCATCTTTAGAACTGAGTAATCTGTAATTTTACCCAGCTGCTTAAAGATACGGAGCATCTTTCGAACCCTACCCCTTACAGCACGCAGATGTGTGGTCCAAGACAAATGGCTATCTACAAACACTCAGCTATTTAATCGAGTCGGGTTACAAGATCGAAGTCTTAAGAAGATCGGGTCAAGTTACAGAGTTAGGGGCAGAACGTTTCGAGATGGCAAAGTTGATTGCCTTCGTTTTGTCAATATTTAGCGTCAAAAGATTATATTGCAGCCAGTTCGCAATAGCTATAACCCCGCTTTCAACTGAGGACTTAACGTTGTCCCAAGTTTTCCCATAAAACACGATTGCGGTGTATGTCGTCAGCATAAAATATGTAAAAATTTTAGCTTGAGGGATTTTCAAGGCACACAGTCCATTTATATGTACCTAGTATATCAGTAGTAAAATATTTTGGTTTTGCCAAAGTATTTATTTTATTGGTCTATGTTTTAGATAATTATATAATGTTGTACATAACAATAAGCTCGCGGCTAAATAATAACAGCCGCACGGGGCGACCGAAGGTTAAGCTGCGCTTGCCGCGGTCGGTACGTGGACGGGTGACCATCCATCACCAATAATCGGAATAGGCTACGCAGATTGCTTGTACTGACATAATAAAAAAAAAACAAATAACAGTTACTATGACAAATCGTCCTAGTTTAAATTTCCTCAAACAAACCCTTGCTCACTCTATAATTTGCATTAAATTCGTCTTCAGTCATAGTAAACGATATGTCCGTATAACACACCATCCGATGCTCATCTCGTCTTTGTTTTTATAGCAATTACGTAAAACACTGTACATTACTGCTAATCGTGCCTTATTACTTACTGAAACCCACTTAAAACGCAAAACAATTTATAAAAAGGTATACTTTTGTTATTGGAAAAATCTCAATCAACAAACAACCCCAACGCAATGTTGGCGCAATACACAGCTGCCGAAATAAACTCAAGAGTAGCGTTCACCGCATGCCAAGCCCGATCCCGATTCCACTTAGTTCACCAAAATGGACACGCAATTAAGAACAATTTGGCGCTAGCGTCGAACTCAAGAGTATGAAATGTCAAAATTCCAATGTCGATCGATTGGAATTTAAAATCAAGAGTAAGCGCGCTGGTATCTTATTGTATCTCGTTGGAAAGCTGAAAGGCTCGACATATTTATAAAAAGGTTCTGTCGATAAAGGATAAACAACCACTTAAATCAAATAACCTGCTCAAAATGATGAAAATTGTGTGCTCTCATTATAAAATATTAAAGATAATTGATTTTATGATTGATTAATATGTATTGAAGTAGAAGCAGATAATAATAATTAAAAAAACAGGCATTTTTTTTTTTTTATAAATTTCTAAACTTATGAAAAAAAACTTATGAAAATATAAATATAAAATGCCAAATTACTCGGAAATGGTTGACATTTGCATATCCCTATGCAAATATCAACCATTTCCGAGTAGGTAATTTCATAAGGGGTCAGATGGTTGCAAATCACCTCGCCTACATCCCCTTAATGGATTGCCGACCAATAACCCTGTCTGTGTATCTATGTATATGTCTGCGCCATCATAGCTCCCAAACGAATGAAGCGATTTATTTTGTTTTTTTAGTTTGTCCGAAAGGTCACTTAATCAAGAGTGTTCTAAGCTATAATTTAAGAAAATCTGTTTAGCCGTTTCATGATTATCAGCTCTTTTCTAGTTGACGTAGGGATGTGAGCATCTTCCACAGGACTGATCGAATCGAAATTTGGTATTACTATTACTTCAATGATATAGGAAGCACACAGTAACCTTGAACTGATGCTAATACCCAACTCCCTCACCAAGATATACAGCAGAAGTATCGCGTTTATAAGGAAAAAGGCTTGCGATTCAGCTGCTCCAATTTTGTACATACTGAATGTTGTATTTTTTTAAGTATAGAATTTTGATGATTATTCACTTTGACATTCGATGATTATTATTATACACAATGACGTGAAGTATATCAATATTATTTTAATTAGTGATAATGTGAGGATTATGTGGGTCATTTCTTTCTCAGTTCGTTTTAATGATCTGGCAGTTTGAGTACTTAATGCGGCCTAGCAAAATCTCCTTATGTTCTGAGTTGAGCTGCGCGGTTACTGACAAATGCGTGAACTGACTGGACAGGACAGGTCCGCTCAAATCTGTATGGTCCTTTCCTCAAAAAACCATTTCAGACACCAATCTACATAGACCTCAAATGATCTGACCAGGATTATTTCCGGATATTTATATACAGATTCACATTGATGAATTTTATATATAGGTACAATGACATGAATATTTGTTGTATTATATTATTATTATTTTAATTATTGTGAACGTGAAGACTATGTGGGTCATTCTTTTTTTTTGTTTTTCACCGTTAGTTTTAAGCATGGTCTGGCAGTTTGAGTAATTTATGCGGCCTACCCAAATGTCCTTTCTTTGATATTGTTCGTTGAATCGTTGAGCTTCTTAAGTTTTGAGTTGAGCTGCACGAGCACTGATAAATGCGTGCACTGACTGAATAGGTCCACTCAATCTGTGTGGTTCTTTCCTCAAAAGACCATTTCAGACACCGAGTTACATAGTCTTCATATATTTTGATCTGGCCAAGGTTATGTCTGGACTTTAAAATAGACTGTGACCTCTGAGTTGGTTACTGCCTTTTTTCTCAGAGTAGTCTGATATTTAGGAAATGCCGACCTCATCTAGTTTTTATTTTTATTATTTTTATTTCTTATGGAAAAACAAACAGTAGTATATTAAAAATAACAATAGCTTAACATTTAACTTGGCAAATAAACTACTCACTACATTTTCCACGGATTACAACCTAGATAGTTACGAACTGATGGCAGACGTAACTGTAGTCTGGACAAAATCAATTAAATGCAATTAAATAACACAACAAAACTCTTGTGTGTGTATTGCAACCTACGTGTCCTATAATAATATTAATTTGCTTCAGCATACGGAATCGACTTCTGATCCCTCAGAATTTTAACTATGTATATATATTTTTTTAAGTATTATGGTTAAGAAATACCTAGTATGTCATTTCACTAAATCGCTCATTATACGTGCCGGTGAGCGCACACCAGCGTTGGATGTACAGAAGCTAGTAGTCAGTCTCCTGGTGCGCACCTCCCGCCCATGCACAGTTCGAGGAACCAGGTAACACCAGATCAGGGCAATCAAACTTGTTTCGGCATACTATAAATAGAGTCATTGTTTCATGCAACGTACGTCTTGACTGTGAAGTAAGTAGGTCATATTTTTTAAGAAGCGACTGGTAACCTGCTTTTTTTCTAAAACATCTATACTGCATAGCACGAAGGTACTTACGTTGAACTAATTCAATATTTAGCATAATACGGACTCCAAGTCGGTACTGCCTATTCTAATTGCGGTCTAACTATGGACTTACACAAGTGTAACAAAGTGGAGGGACGATGGGATTTTCTAGAAGTCTAGACGCTCTCGCCACAAAACCTTGTGATATGCCTTATTAGTAAAATGTTCAATATGGATGGATATTTAGGTGCAGTGTCAAGTCCAGCCGCACCCAAGATCACGACGACAAGTAACTTTGTTAATAACGCTATTACCAAATCGGTAATTGAAATAAATAATATCTTTTTGGTAAACGGTATATTATGACACTCAGTAGATAGCTCATTAGAAGAGCTATAGTATGAAAAGCGATCCATTAGAAATTATCTTGAAAACTTTTAAGTCATCAGCGTATAAGAGACATTTTGAATTTCGGAAACAATGTTTTATAATATTTATAAATAATTAATAATAGAGACCCTAAAATTTAACCTTGTGGCACTCCTGACGTGACTTGAACAAAGTGAGACTCGAAGACTTTCATTACAAATAGAACCCAGAAGGAGTTATATTTGATATGTAGGAGACAAACCAGCGAAGGAGATCCCCTCGGATACCATTGTATGAGATCTTATATATCAAGAAGCAATCTTTGATAAAATATGATTGACGTGTAAAAGTGTTTGTACAAAACCACTTACAGAAAGAAAATCATTTAATAATGATTGATTATTCCTTCGTTTATTGTAACTTGCGTTCGAAACATGCAATACTAGCTTTGCCCGCGGTTTCCCCCACGTGACGGTCGGGAATAATCCCACAGGAACGTAACTCCACACCGCACACCGCCCTTTGTATATTCGCTATTTTGATTTGTAGTATGTCATAGTGTTAATTCGTTTCTTTAATTATGTTTGATTTTTTTATATGTTGGCACCTTGTTTTTATATTCATGTGATTTGTTATAATTTAATTGTTCTCTTGTGTGTTGTGCTACGTCTTTTGTGTGCACTGAATAAATGGTTTATCTATATGTATATCTACTACCGAGACAAAAATTATTCTACAGGGTGGCAGGGAAACGCTTCCGAAAACGAAGACAGGTGATAGGGCTAGTGATTCTCGATACGATACCATAAAAAAACAAGTTTTTTTTTTTACAATTTTACTCATTTTTTTAAGCTTTTTCGTACACTATGCTGTGAGAACAGTTAAATGAAACCATTATTTGCGATTACACACATTTTTTTTCTTTACAACTTTATCAAGCAATGTATTCGTAAATAAATATCAGCTGACAATCGCGCATAACCCCGAGTTCAAAGTGCGCGAGCACTTGCCGACAGCAGTGCGGCCAACGACCCCTTTGTTCACGCGATTGATGTGCGTCAAAGTTGAAGCAAATATCTTTTCAGTTCACTATTACCTTCTGGGATATCTACTTTCGGATTCCATTCATGCAAGGTTCGTTATGATTTTCCCCTTGAACAGACTTACAATTTTGATTCGAATGTTCGCAAATTATGCTCACAAATCAGTAAAATCCAGATGTTTATGCTTAACCTTGAGATCCATGTCGAATAGAGGTAATAAGATACCTACTGTGATTGGGAAAGTTCGTTAATTCGTTCAATAAAATTTTGCACAGCAACAAATTGAAATGTTTACCTACCTACATCATGTTCACATTATCTCTAGACCTGGGGTCGATGATTTCATATCGGCAAACTTAACACTAAACATCCAAAATCAAAACAATAATAATACAAAAATTACCAAAATAACGAGACGCGTATTAAGCAACGAAGAGGCTCACCGTACTGAGGCGACGAGTCACGCGACGAGGCTAACATGGGGAGGTGAAGGGGGAAGCGAGATGGCCCGTTCCAGCGAGGTACAGAGATAATTGTGAAATTCGGTCGAATTCTGATAATCAAGGTAAATGATAACAAAAGTCATTGGTATTAGGCCGAGATTTGAACCTTGGTCACTTCACTTGACAGAGAGAGGCGTCCACGGCTATGCGCGGCGCGGCGGCGACCTAGAAATCCTTTGTAAAGCGCCGCCAAAATAAAGAAGAAGAAACATTACAGAGGCTCCAAATGTTTAAAATTAATGGGCCGTGTCGTGCATTTAATAACAGTTTTGTATGTAAGTCGATAATCGATAGTGAATGAAATAAAGTAAAAAAACGCCGACTTTAGCCGTGAATGACAAAAAAATATATATCGCGCGCACCGTTTCAAGCAAATAGCGCGCGTGAATCAATTAAATTTGAACTTTATGCCAATGTAATTACGGGTCATACGACGCGCACTCGTTTATTGCTATAACTGTATCCATTAAATAGGTAAGTAAACCAAATCAATTTAAAGTGGATAGGTACCTACTTTAATTAATTAAATCTAAGAAACCCGTTAAATCTTATTTATAAGTAAGAAAATGAAAACAGTTTGTAATAAAGCATAAGTACAATTTCCTATCACTTAAAATTAATAATAATTGGTTTCTGGTTCAATAATTATTCTTCTAACATTTTTTCCTCTGTAATTTGTTGATCTTTGCACCTCGAAAGACACCGCTATAAGACACCGCGTCGCCACACCGACGCGGCGACGCGTAGGCGCGCGGCGCCCGCGCGGCGGCATGTTTGGTATTCTTAGTACTTCTTAGTAAACTAGTTAGTTCCTTTCTAACTCAGTTCGTGAGCGAACGTGGGTTCCCAAGTAACACAGGAAGCATTTTAACAAACGAATATTAAACTTATGTAGGAGTTAAGGTCCGTATAAACTCTTATATGAGTTTACCGTTCATCTTGACGCCTTAAATTGGCATTTCAAAACCATTTTGATGCTTTACACTGTACAACGGTTGGATAATGGCATATCAAAATGCTTTTGTATTGCCTTTAGTTTTAGTCTAGCAAATCACAACGCAGCTGTACAGCTTTCAGCTGATTTTAGTGCATTTGGATCTACAATAGCATTTTTAAGTAGAAAATAAATGCTTAATGCTGTGTAATAGCATAAACATGAACCATTATAATGCTACGTAAATCCGCTATACAGCTTTCAGCTGTTTTTAGTGCTTTAGGGTCTACAAGAGCATTTTTAAGTAATAAGATAATGCCTAATGCTGCATAATAGCATAAGCTTGTACCATTATAATGCACCGTAAATCCGTTGTACAGCTTTGAGCTGCTTTTAGTGCTCTTTGTTGTGTAATAGCACTTATAAGTGGTAAATAAAAGCCTAGTACTGCTGAACAGCATAAACGTGAATCAATGTAATGCTTGCATTTTAAAGATCAACTGAGTTCTGTTGTACAGCTAACAGCTCTTTAATCAAATACACGTGAGTTATTTTAATGCGTAAAGCTGTAAATACATTCATTTTACTGTATTAGTAAAGCCATTTGTCAGCCATATTGGGGAAAAGGACATATTATTTATGATCAACAAAACAACAGCAATTTTTATAGTGGACGTATAGATATTATATGTTATTAATTTAACTGTGCGTGTTGCCTAACCGTGTTTGTATAACGATTATAATATATTATAATATGCATAGCGTTGTCTCGCACGCACTAGGGAAACGGTCCCGCAACTGCATCAGTGTAAGGTCCACGGTGCGGCGGCATTGAAATAAGATCTATAGAATCACAATAATATGCTCTTATTAACTGAGTGATATTCAAGTACCTACTCGAATTATACTATTTACTTGATTTTTTTTTTGTTGAAATCACCGTAATCATTTTAATAAGCCACTCGCAGTAATAGTTATTTAGATAATGCGGTCAGAAAGCCTTTTATCAACTCTTGGCAAACGGATTCAAGTTGTACAAAAACTCTGAAATGGGTTTTATTGTTTTGCTCAAGGATCCCCAAAATTGCGTTCAAGTAATGGCACTATTTCAGGCTACATCAAGTCTACTGGTATACCAGTAAGACCATATATAACTACTTTATAGACAATAGCACTACAATGGTTCAACAAAAGTCTTCTCTCTGGTCTCTGGCTTAATAATTGTTCACGTGTGAGTATTTATACTGCTGGCGGCATTAATTAGGCTTTTTAAAGGCTCACCGGGCTGCTACAGACCGACACCATTTTGTAAATATTTTATAATAAAAAATATTATCATTTGTACTTATTTATAAAAGCAATATACCTATAGACTAATGATATACCTTAATTTAATACTGCCCAACCAATACTATTATGTTAATTATGCAAAATTCGTTCCATACTAGGAATACATGTATAGGTATAGGTTTTTTTTCGCGGGTAGGTGTAAAAAGAAGACAGACGTAATTCTAGTATTCATTTTATATTTAAAATAGTAATCCACAGTATTCTCACTAGTTTCCTACATATTATCAGTGTATAGCCTATACACTACGGGTACTCACGTTTGCAGCACTTTTATGTGACTCAAGCAATAATTTTTACACCACCTGCCAGCTCATCACTTCACTACACTATTTTCACTTCACTGAACACGAGTGGACAGTTACTGCTAGAATGTCGCAATTTGACGAGATAATATCTGCACAGAAGACCCTAGAAGATAGCTTTAACCGGAAGATGAGCGAGTTGGAAGCGCAGATACAGTGTGCAGGACCTGCCAAGGACACCGTGGCGAGGGTAGCCGAGGAGTTTCGCACCTTTAGGGAGCTGATCTTCAACATGCTGAGTCTGCTTAGAAGACAGATCAGCGAGTGTGCTAGACAGGTTGACGGGTTGGAGACCAGGCACCGGCGGAAGGCACTCATTTTCCAGGGCATAGCTGAGATTGAAGGGGAAGTCAGCAGCTCAGTGATTCTGGAGGTGATAAGTAAGAAGCTGTCTCTTAATACTATCACTGCATCCTCCATAAAGGTCTGCCACAGACTTGGCCTAGCCAAAAAGGATCACCATAGGCCCATCCTAGTCAAATTCTCGAGCTATGACGACAGGTCTGCGGTCTGGAGAGCGAAGACAGGACTGAAGGGGTCATCTATCTCTGTCAAGGAGTTTTTGACTAAGACCCGACAATCGGTCTTTGGGAAGGCACGGCTTCACTTCACTATGCGGTCGTGTTGGACACAGGACGGTGTCATCGTAGTTAAAGCCCCCGATGGAAGCAAACATAAGGTGACATCATTTGAAGAACTGAGTCCGCTGCTGGTGAGGTATCCCCGGGTTCAAACGTCTGGAGATAGCCTGAAAAACAAGACGAGTTAGTATCAGTCCTCGATGTTTATACAGCATAATTTTTACGCATTAGATACTCATTATCTAATTAGTATTTCCTTACCTTAAAGTTTGCTATCTTCCATTTTTCCTGGTTTAATTTTGTCTCATTTGCATATTAGTAAAGTAGTTGTTTCTGTTCTATTCCTCCTCGCAAATCTCTCAGTTGTAAATAATTATAAAAGTAAGTCAAGTAACGCATAATTCAGCGTAATTTACCCTCAACTGGATTTATATTTGTTCACTTTTTGTTTTTTGATTCACCTTTGCAATTGCAATTTTGTTTTGTAAATTTTGTAATGTCAACTTATCAAGTGACAAGTAATGTCAATGTCAACAACATCATGTCAATCAAATTCACAGATCCTAATGAAGTTTTTTTATGTTTGGATACGTTCAAGGAAAATGTAATGTCTTGAAGGCTTGAAGGGTGCGTTCGGAATGATAAAAATTTGCGTAAGAATTCATCTGTCACTACTACTTTGTAACGTTTCTTGATTTTATTTCTTATCGTACCTGTTCACTGTCTATAATGATGATGTTAGCTGGCGGGTGGTGCAGAGATGCAAACGTCCTACCAGTATTTCGTGTAGGTCTCTTTTTAGTTTATTAGAATATTTATTTAGTATTTATATCTGTTTTTATTGTATATTTATATATATTTGTGTCCATGACAACATCTGATAACGAATCTTTTTTCTCTGCCAATGAATCTACTGCCTCTTCTGGTGATGATAGCTTTTGTTCTGTTACGGAAACCCTTGGTGAACTTTTACGTCTAGGTTTCAGCCAAAATCTTGGCCGGTTGTTCAACGTCTGTCATATAAATGCTCAAAGCATTCCAAGCCACTACAATGAGTTGTATGAAACTTTCACGAACAACAACGTCCATGCCGTCCTGATTTCTGAAACTTGGCTAAAACCTGAACTTTTATCCACCTCCTACTCTCTCCCAGGGTTTGTTCTGTTGCGGAATGACCGAGTCGGTAGGAGAGGGGGTGGTGTAGCTATATATCTCCGTGCTGATCTTCCTTTTAAAGTTCTTTCTACTTCTTCCTGTAATGCTTCGGCGGAGTTTCTTTTTCTTGAGGTCTGTGTCAAAGGAGCTAAAACCGTTCTTGGCGTTGTGTATTGTCCCCCCTCACTTGATTACTTCACCGAATTCGAATCGGTCTTAGAATCTTTAGGTTCGGAGTATGCACATCACATAGTCATGGGGGATTTCAACACCAATCTCCTTGCCCACAACTCCCATCGATCCCGTAAACTTCTACACCTGGTCGAGTCAGCTAGTCTGCATGTGTTGCCTCTCCGACCAACTCATCATAACGCTGCCGGTGATGATACTTGGCTCGACTTGATCCTCACCTCAAATCCTTCCCTAGTCTCCTCACATGGTCAACTTGACGCTCCTGGTTTTTCCCATCACGACCTTATTTTCCTGTCTTATGTCCTTAAAGCCCCTAAACCCAAACCTACATTCCAGTACAGGCGTGCTTTTGCGAGGATGAATTGTGAAAAGCTTACACAAGATGCTTCTAATATTGACTGGACAGACCTGGAGGAAGCCGCTACTGTTGACGATAAAGTAGCGTGTTTCAACAATATTGTAGTTAAGCTGTACGACACCCACGCCCCTATCAGGAGAGTCAAGCTAAAGCGCCCACCTGCGCCATGGATGAATGTGGGAGTTCGGATGGCGATGCGACGAAGGGACCGCGCGTTTCGGAAGTTTAAAAAGGATCGGTCAGATGATAATTGGAGCCTCTTCAAAACTGCTCGCAATCGTTGTAATCAGATGATACGCAACGCTAAACGCCACCACATTCTTAGTAACATCACTTCTTCTTCTCCTGCTGATATCTGGAAATTCCTTGGAACTCTAGGTATCGGCAAGTCGCGAAATTCAGACCTTCCTAGCACATTTGGCTTGGACGATCTAAATCGTCACTTCTCTACTGTTCCCACCCTAGATAATCCAACCAAATGTCAAACTCTTGACTACCTTGCTGGTCTGACGCGACCCAATATTACCCCCTTCACCTTCAGCCCAGTCGACCCGGGAGAGATCAAAAAGATTATCCTATCCATCAAATCCAAAGCCGTTGGTTGTGATAACATCAGTCGACACATGATCGTGACAGTGGTTGATCAGCTCCTTCCTGCAATTTCCCATATAGTTAACTTCTCCCTTTTCTCCGGTGTTTTCCCTTCCCTGTGGCGGAAAGCCCATGTTCGACCACTACCAAAAATCCCTAATCCCACTCTTCTTAGTCACTTTCGTCCAATTTCCATCCTTCCCTTTTTGTCCAAAGTACTCGAGGCCTGTGTACATAAACAATTCTCCAACTTCATTCACAAAAACTCTCTCATCAGTCCGCTCCAATCTGGGTTCAGACCCGGGCACAGTACCGTTTCTGCTCTCCTCAAAGTGACTGACGATATAAGGCGAGGAATGGAAGACACTATAGTTACGGTTCTAGTGTTGATCGATTTTTCAAATGCTTTTAATACCGTCAGTCACGAAGTCCTTTTATCCATCCTCTCCTATCGCATGGTCTCTCCCGAGTGTTTGGATTGGTTTTCTTCCTATCTTCGGGGGCGTCAGCAATCAGTTCTTGCTGGTGACTCTAACTCCACCTGGTGCGATCTGGAAACTGGCGTCCCTCAAGGCGGCATTTTATCTCCACTTTTGTTCTCTATCTTTATAGATCTCATAACTTCCCTGCTTCAGTGTGCGTATCATCTCTACGCTGATGACTTACAACTTTACTGTCAGGCAGGTGTTGACAGCTTAACCCGTGCAGTCGAGGAGCTAAATCGGAATTTACGTGTTGTCAAAAACTGGTCTGATCGTTTTGGGGTGGCGGTTAACCCAAGCAAGTGTCAGGCTATCATTGTGGGGAGCCCCTATAGCTTGAGGAGGCTGCATGGTTTAACGGTGCCACCTGTTACTTTTGATGGCACAGTGATTCCGTTTAGCTCTGACGTCAAGGATCTGGGTTTGCATGTTGACACTTGCCTCGACTGGCGTAAGCAGGTCGCGATTGTGAGCAAGAAGGTCACTGGAACGTTGCGGTCGCTCTATCGGTTAAAAAATATTCTCCCATCACACATTAAGGCAATGCTTGTACAGTCCCTAATCTTTCCCATAATTGACTATGGTGATGTGTGCTACTATGACCTGAATGCAGATCTCCTCAATAAACTTGACCGACTTCTTAATAGCTGCATTCGATTCGTTTTTAATCTCCGCAAGTACGATCATGTATCCGCACATCGATCGCTTTTAAAGTGGTTACCCATCCGGCAGCGCAGAGCGTTGAGAGCTTTGACAACCCTGTTTGCTATCCTTCACAAACCCACTTCTCCTTCTTATCTGACCTCTCTCTGTCAATATTTATGCTCTGCACATAGCAAGAATCTTCGGTCTGAACATAATCGTCTTCTTCGTTGTCCTTCTCATCGCTCTGGTTTTATAAAGTCTTCTTTCTTTGTCCAGGCGATTTTCCTTTGGAATGCGCTCCCTCAGAATATCAGGACGGTAACCAATCAGTTCACATTTAAAGTGAAAGTTCGAGAACACATACGCAAGAAGTTGGCAGATTCGTCTCAGAATTAAGTTGTTGTTGGTTTTCTTGTTAACTCTCATAATGTTTTTAATTTTATTTTTTTGTTGTATGTATGTATATATGTATTTATTCTCATTATTATTTTTTTTAGTTATAAATATATTCTAAGTTATTTTTGCACCTACTATGTATTGTCTCTGCATCACCCTAAGGTAGACTGGTAGAAAATGCCCAAGGCATTAAGTCCGCCTTTGTACAGTTTTTACTTGTGCATAAAGTTTTAATAAAATAAAAATAAAATAAATACACAATTGTTTTGGTTATTTCACACATATCTTTATATAACATTTTATATAAAAACCACAAAATATCGAGGGCGCGTGAAAATTTTTAATGAAAATGATATAGACATTTACAGTAAACTACTTTGCGCAGTAATATTTGAAGGCATGAAATAACAAAAGAGTCAAAAACTAACCCAGTATTATAAATTTTGTTTTGATGCAAACAAATATTGTCACTCACTCAGTTTTAACCGTCTTCGTCCTTATTATAATTGCGAGACAAAATAGTTAAATTACAACGTTAATTGTATTTATAACATTAGAACCTTACATCATTGCAAAAACATCTCTAATACCATGATTAGAGATGTTTTTGCAATGATGTAAGGTTTATTTAAGTTCCAACGGTGAACACTTAAATAGCTCCAATCATTCTTTTACTATATTCTAATGCTAGTCTAATGCTTTTGTAATGCAATTAACATCTTCATTATCAATAATATTGCTAGTATAATGCTTCTGTAATGCGATTGGCAACTTCATTGACCACAATAATGCTAATATAATGCGCCTGTAATGCAATTAAACACCTATTGTGAACCTATTTAGGATGTAAAGCCGTATAATTTGTGCCCAAATAAGAATTACAGTAGCCGTTTAAACGTTTGTAATGCTACTATAAAACTAACTCAAAATGCGAAAACGATACAGGGATGCTGTAAGTCGGCCGTTATACTGCTTTGATGTGTTACTTGGGTTACGTTTAATTGGTCGATAGGTATTGAAACGTATTTAATACTGTTTTGTTCGTTTTAAAGTGTTTAGTTATTATTGTTACGTTGTAAATGTTGTTTTTTTGTTTTTGTTGTATTAAACAATGTCCGATGTATACGTGTACAGTGCTCGTGAATACGGCAACATGTTGATGTGTTTAGGAGAAGCCCGTGGCAATGCTTCTGTTGCGTTGAGAATTTACCGAGACAGATTTCCGAAAGTCCGGCTGATTCTCGTATGATAACTTTATTGAGAAACGGGAGTTGTGGTGTTGGGAGTGTTTGATCGGGAATGTGACAGTGCTGATGAAATGCGTGGCAGAATAGTGAGCGTTTTTGATAGACTACGTGCAGAATGTGTTGAACTGTTGAGGATCCTACACTAATGCCTCGTGTTCACGGGGACGGGCCCGGCTTTGTATTGAAATGAATGGAGCGCCGTTCGAGCCAAACCTCATAAGGTCGCAAAGGATTTAGACAGGTACGTAAAATGCCTCTGTCAGCTCCTTGTTTAACAGTGGGCTACGAATGCGATTAAAATGTATAATTTAGGGTAAGGGTAGGCATTTTGAAAGTGATATTTGTAAATTCCGTATAAATCCCGTGACTCGGCCGTACGGAGCGCTCGGCGCCCGAAATGCGCGGATGCACGGTGGCGCGGTGTTGCGTTGCGCGTGTGTGACCTCACGTTTTGGACGGTTTCCATTGCGTGTTTACAAAATATGAAGTCTTGAAAATAACCAATTTAAAGCGAAAGGTTATTGGTATCCGTTTGCTTTTAGGTGGTATATAATCTACGTTCTGGCTTCGGAAGCGTTCCCCTTACAGCCTGTATAACCCAAGTCATGGTATATCTGTGCGCCACATGCAAGCCTGTGCACCCCAACATTACAGGTCACGGACACACATTCAGCGAACAGAGCTACGTCCGCATTTATAATCTATGTAATGATTACCGATACGCGTACTTAGTAAATCGTGGATTTTAATGTGAATCGATATTCAATAAAAAATCACGTTCGTATTTAGCTATAAAAATAATATGCATAATAACAGGCGTCGTATTTCGAGCTCGAGAAAATTCCATGGTTACTCAATATTTGACAGAAATATTTAATGTGAAGGGAGCTGTGCGGGCTGTTCACAGCGCGGCGCGCGGTTGAGCTCACTGAGCGCCGAGATGAGTGCGGCGAGCACATGCGCGCGCTCTGTGACGTCACGCTGACACAAAGTCACAGGAGATGCCACAACCAATAGGTTACCCGCGGGCCACTGAGCAGCCACGCAACACAATATACTTGTCTCCGAGACATGTTCGCCTCGCTTGCAGGCCCTGAAACTGTCGATAAAACAAACGAATCATACGAACACGCGGCTCTCAATCTAACCGAAGCTGTTATTTTTACGACATCGCCCAAGTTCACAACCCTTCCACTAGATCGCGACTCCTTGACCCCCTCCCCCCCCCCCTCCCGCCTGGCTACACCTAAATCCGTTCATAAATTATGTAATTATGTCGATAATGGAGAGAACAAAACGGCCTCAGAGACATGAAGTAATGACTCTTAACGACGGCCATGAATAAAATATGGGATGCCTCGTGTGGCCTTTTGGATAATCCAACAAAAAACTCTCCAATTTGGACGTAATCGCACCCGAGCCTGGTTCTTACAAGGATGTTTTTTTCGATTTCTATCATTTGTGTAACGTGCCGCTAATATGATTTTCTGCATAAATCGGTTCTCAAAGAACACGACCGTAATTCCTGCCGATATTACTTGAGCTTACGCTGAATCTGTAATACCGTTGGTCTGATATGAAAATCGTAGCGTCTGCTACAGGGATTCGCACTGAAATATCAAGCAGTTTTACATGTTTTCTATAACAATTGCCTTTTGTCTACGACGACGGGAGTTTTCTACTCCCATAGCGTTCGGCGTAGCGGTCTAGGTAGTTGCTAGGAACACGTGCTACGTACGTCTACGAGCTACGCACTCTACGAAAGTGCGTAGCTGGACTTAAAACTACGAACAAGTGACACATAATTCTGTAGGTTTAAGAGCCTCTAACAATTTCGGCGCGCTACTAGTTTAGGTAACTATCGGAGTGCGGTGTGTGTGCGACAATCGTAGTGTGCGTTGTCGTACGGTAAAGCGGGAACAAAATAATCTTGGTCCGTAACCGCTATATCAGTACTGCATATTTTTTACTTACTAGGTTCGTAATACTGGATGGATTTTATTGTGATTGACGTGTTATGTTTAGGTAACCTATAAAAATAGCGTTACCTAGTAGGTACGGCATTCACTAGCGTAAAAGCAAACCATAAAGTGTGACCAGCGTATATATTAGGTATTTACCTATGAATGTGCCGTTGAGTATACAGAAAGTTAAGGTAATTTTTAAATAAATATTTTTATTTCTGTCTATTTTCTCTACCATTATAATTAACACATTTTAAGATTATAGAAATAATAGTTAATTATAACAATTTTCTTAATTAAGATGATGTCAACAATTAATACCTAAGAACTTCACACATGCCTTTCGTGTTTTTTCAACATTTTTCTTTTTATCTTTGATTTTTTCGTGATAATAAAGTTCACTTAATCGACTAATTTTCTAAAAATTTATCACTATACAAAACTTGAATATGTATAAATAACATTAACAACTCACAAAGTGTAAAACACTTTGTATGAATAAAATAAAAAATACTCAGTCTCAAAACTGGTTAGGCCTAGTATAAAATCAAGCGCGATTCGCAAGTTACGTCGGGAGCGGCGAACGTCACGGGCGAGTGGCGACACAGGTCCATCGTCGAGAAGCCCTCGGCCGCGACATATTAGAATGTACTCTGTGGGCGCGACTGAATGCTTCGTGCAAGCGCATCGGTTTATAAGGCATTATTTAGATATTTTATTACAATTAACTAAGTAGTCAAAAATAAAATATAAAAATTGAGTTTGATAGATTAACACCTCAAATTTTAAACGTTTTAATCTTCAATAAATTTATACGCGTAGACGACGGTTTTGCACATGATTTTATTGCGTTTTTTCAACGCGGATCACATTTTTTTTAAAGTACTATCTCATTAAAATTTCAAAAAATAAATCATAGGCTTACTAATATACGAGTACCATATGCCCAGTATTTTTGATTTTTCTCAGATTGTTATTTGCTACCAGTAAGCTAAATAAGTACTTGAAAACCCTGGTGTTTCGTGCTTACGTGAAAACGTGTGTTAGAATTTTAATTGATAATCGTTGAGCTCCTTAAGTTCTGAGTTGAGCTACACGGGTACTGACAAATGCGTGCACTGACTGGACGGGTCCACTCAATCTGTGTGGTTCTTTCCTCAAAAGACCATTTCAGACACAAATCTACATGGTCCTCAAAGATTATTATAATATTATTCTAATTATTGTGAATGTGAGAACTATGTCGGTCATTGATTTATTTATATTTATTTTTGTATTTTTCTCAACGTAATCATGATCTGGCAGTTTGAGTAATTTATGCGGCCTACTCAAATGTTCTTTCTTTGGTATTGTTCGTCGAATCGTTGAGCTCCTTGAGTCTAAGTTGAGCTGCACGATTACTGACAATTGCGTGCACTGACTGGACAGGTCCACTCAATCTGTGTGGTTCTTTCCTCAAAAGACCATTGCAGACACCGATCTACATAGCTTTCACATGACCTGACCAAGATTTTGTCTGGACTTTAAAAGAGACTGTGACCTCTGAGTTTGTTTCGGCCTTTCTTCTCAGAGTAGTCAGATAGGAAACGCCGACACCATCTAGTTTAAAAAAAAATATGATTGACGTGTAAAAGTGTTTGTTCAAACCTACTTACAGAAATAAAATCATTTATCATTTATTTTTTGTTAAGAAAAAATCTACATCTTTTTAATAAAATAAGTGATAGACATCATTTTAATACAAGAAATAAAGATAAAATAGATCAACCATTTTTCAGATTAGCTAAAGTACATACATCTTTTATGGGGTACTGTGTTAAATGCTACAACAAAATACCTTGTCATACAGGGTGGCAGGGAAACGCTTCCGAAAACGAAGACAGGTGATAGGGCTAGTGATTCTCGATACCATAAAAAAACAGTTTTTTTTTTACAATTTTCTAATTTTTTTTAGCTTTTTCGTACACTATGCTGTGAGAACAGTTAAATGAAACCATTATTTGCGATTACACACATTTTTTTTCTTTACAACTTTATCAAGCAATGTATTCGTAAATAAATATCAGCTGACAATCGCGCATAACCCCGAGTTCAAAGTGCGCGAGCACTTGCCGACAGCAGTGCGGCCAACGACCCCTTTGTTCACGCGATTGATGTGCGTCAAAGTTGAAGCAAATATCTTTTCAGTTCACTATTACCTTCTGGGATATCTACTTTCGGATTCCATTCATGCAAGGTTCGTTATGATTTTCCCCTTGAACAGACTTACAATTTTGATTCGAATGTTCGCAAATTATGCTCACAAATCAGAAAAATCCAGATGTTTATGATTAACCTTGAGATCCATGTCGAATAGAGGTAATAAGATACCTACTGTGATTGGGAAAGTTCGTTAATTCGTTCAATAAAATTTTGCACAGCAACAATTCTGAAATGTTTACCTACCTACATCATGTTCACATTATCTCTAGGTCGATGATTTCATATCGGCAAACTCAACAATAAATATCCAAAATCAAAACAATAATAATCTAGGAGATGGGTTTGACCAAGGAAACACTTTTTCAGGATAACTTCGTTTATTTTGGCTCGTTAAACATAAAAAACATAAATTTTATCTTCGTTACGTCTTTACATCGTCAGTTCCATATTTTTCAATTCGTTCCTTCCTACTCCCCTTTCATTCATACACTCTTGCTCTCATTCACTCTTCTTACGGTCCATTCTACAACTGAATTTAATGTTTCATTTTACGGTTTAATTAATTTTTTTTAATTTCTTAGAAAATAGTCCCACAATAATACAAAAATTACCAAAATAACGAGACGCGTATAAGCAACGAAGAGGCTCACCGTACTGAGGCGACGAGTCACGCGACGAGGCTAACATGGGGAGGTGAAGGGGGAAACGAGATGGCCCATTCCAGCGAGGTACAGAGATGATTGTGACCTTCGGTCGAATTCTGATAATCAAGGTAAATGATTACAAATGTCATTGGTATGTATTGGCCGAGATTTGAACCCGTGTCACTTCACTTGACAGAGAGAGACGTCCACGACTATGCGCGGCGCGGCGGCGACCTAGACATCCTTTATAAAGCGCCGCCAAAATAAAGAAGAAGAAACATTACAGAGGCTCCAAATGTTTAAAATTAATGGGCCGTGTCGTGCATTTAATAACAGTTTTGTATGTAAGTCGATAATCGATAGTGAATGAAATAAAGTAAAAAAATCGCCGACTTTAGCTGTGAATGACAAAAAAAATATAACTCGCGCACCGTTTCAAGCAAATAGCGCGCGTGAATCAATTAAATTTGAGCTTTATGTTAATGTAATTACGGGTCATACGACGCGCAATCGTTTATTGCTATAACTGTATCCATTAAAGAGGTAAGTAAACTAAATTAATTTAAAGTGGATACCTACTTAATTAATTAAATCTAAGAAACCCGTTAAATCTTATTTATTAGTAAGAAAATGAAAACAGTTTGTAATAAAGCATAAGTCCCATTTCCTATCACTTAAAATTAATAATAATTGGTTTCTGGTTTAATAATTATTCTTCTAACATTTTTTCCTCTGTAATTTGTTGATCTTTGCACATCGAAAGACACCGCTATGAGACACCGCGTCACCACACCGACGCGACGCGCGACGGCTCGCGGCGCCCGCGCGGCGGCATGTTTGATGTTCTTAGTACTTTTTAGTAGTAAACTAGTAAGTTCCTTTCAAACTCAGTTCGAGAGCGAACGTGGGTTACGTTTAATCGGTCGATAGGTATTGAAACGTATTTAATACTGTTTTGTTGGTTTTAAATTTGTATTTAGTTATTATTGTTACGTTTTAAATGTTGTTTTTTTGTTTTTGTTGTATTAAACAATGTCCGATGTATACGTGTACAGTGCTCGTGAATACGGCAACATGTTGATGTGTTTAGGAGAAGCCCGTGGCAATGCTTCTGTTGCGTTGAGAATTTACCGAGACAGATTTCCGAAAGTCCGGCTGATTCTCGTATGATAACTTTATTGAGAAACGGGAGTTGTGGTGTTGGGAGTGTTTGATCGGGAATGTGACTGCTGATGAAATGTGTGGCAGAATAGTGAGCGTTTTTGATAGACTACGTGCAGAATGTGTTGAGGATCCTACACTAATGCCTCGTGTTCACGGGTCGACACAGTGACGGACCCGGCTTTGTATTGAAATGGATGGAGCGCCGTTCTAGCCAAACCTCATAAGGTCGCAAAGGATTTAGACAGGTACGTAGATGCCTCTGTCAGCTTGAATGTTTAACAGTGGGCTACGAATGCGATTAAAATTCATAATTTAGGGTAAGGGTAGGCATTTTGAAAGTGATGTTTGTAAATTCCGTATTAATCCCGTGACTCGGCCGTATGAAACGCGCGGACGCACGGTGGCGCGATGTTGCGTTGCGTGTGGTTTCACGTTTTGGACGGTTTCCATTGCGTGTTTACGACATAATATGAAGTCTTGAAAATGACCAATTTAAAGCTTAAGGTTATTGGTATCCGTTTGCATTTAGATGGTATATAATATACGTTCTGGCTTCGGAAGCGTTTCCCTCACACCCTGTATATTGCAATTAAATGAAAGAAAATTTAAAACTCATATAAAAAGTTCACCGTGTAAACAACTAATATTACAAATTAGAGGATTATATCCAAGATAAGAATGCTTGGAAACATGCTGGTCCAGCTCCATAGGACAATCTAGCGTCTAGATAAAATTAAATTTGTTGCTACTTTAATTGTATAGTAAAAAAAGTAAAAATAATATTTTTATGACATTGATTTACATTATTGTGATTACTTTAACTCACACACTGACATATTACTTGTTTACATAATTTGGGAAATCGTATTCTTTTACAATGTTTGTAAATATGTGAACACCATGTATCTATCACTTAATTAACTTATTTATCATTTCTACGTTTATTAAATTCTTTTTACCTATTGTGGTAGGGTAATTTTTATTATAGGCGCATCGTCTTCACCTTTATATGATATAATTAATGTATACAAAATATTGTAACACATTATAAAAGAGTAACGGTGGAGTTTCTTGCCCATTCTTCTCCATACGAAACTACCTTTTGGAAGGGGCGGCTAGAATCAATTCTATTTAAATGTAAACGTTGACGTTCAAAAATGCCTTTTATACAGTGCCTATTTGAAATAAATGTTTTGACTTTGTCATTTTTATGGAGTAGGTACTTAGCAAAATTTAAATTCGTAGACTTACTAGATAAATAAATAGGTGATGAATATTTGTGCATTAAAAAAATATACAGATAGCTTAGAGTTATTGAGAATATTGCGCTGAAAAAATTTGAATTTTTTGTTTTTAGACTGCGGAACTGATAGGGGCTCTTAACAAATAACTCGAAGTTTTTTATTCTTAACATTATTTATTTTTAATTTTATTATTTTCTATCAGTTCCGCAGTCTAAAAACTAAAAAAAATATTTTTTTTTCAGCGCAAATTTCTTATTAATCTTAGGATATCTGTATATTTTTTTAATGCACAATTATTCATCACCTATATGTGTGTGAAAGCCCTCTTAATAAGTCATGCACTGTCATGCAGTAGTAAATAATAATTATTGATGATTAAGAAGTAGACGAGCGAAGTGATCGTCTATGCCAAGTAGAAACACGGCGAATGTCACCACGACCATAATTCTTCGTAGCTCAACATATACAGTCAAGCTGAAATCTCATAAAATACTACGTTACACTTCCAGATGCAGAGAATATTTGCAACTTTTTTTTTGTTGTATTTGTTTTATGTTTTTGTCTTCATCAACCGGTATCGGTATTGTTTGGTGCACAGCAGCGCGGCGCGGGCGCGGGGCGGTGCGGCCGGCCCGGCGGTCAGTATCCCGACACACGTGCTCACGAGACCGACGTCAGCCACCAATACGAGTATCTGCGTAGCGCTCTGTCCAACAGCATGGACCAATATAAGGTCTTCGGTTCTTGTAAACTAACCACTAAGCTTGGCGCTCTTTGTGGCATGTGGTTGTTCTAACTCGAGCATTCCTTTTGGACACAAAACGCTTAACCTAAATTGAAACAATGCTCTGTAGGTATCGAAACGTGCCTACTGATCTTACGATCATAGCCGACGAGCGATGAGCGTAAGCAGCCAGAAATAAGCTAAATCAGCCGCAGCGAGTCGAGGACGCGCCGGAATTGATTAAAATCTGGGAAAGATTAATCGTCATCAATCTTTTCTTGTCAGCGTGGAGTGAATCGTGCCCCCCCCCCCCCCCCCCCCAGCCCCAGCCCCACACCCGCTCGGCCCGCCTCGCCCCGCAGCGCAACCGTCAGCCCCGAGCCGCCAATATTGAAGTTCCATTGAACGATTCTTACACGACCATCAGTCGGCTGACTGCCAGAACTTTATTGTGATGCTAAACCGTACATCGTAATATTTGGAGGTACGCGCCGAGCGCTTACATCGCCTATGTAGTAGGTGCTAGATACCAACGTTCACACCGGTTACTGGCGATGCTTTTTGTGCGACAGCTCCCTACTGGAACTGTAGTTCGACCATAGCCCGACTCGAAGCGATAAAAATTGATAAGTTTTATAGCCACGGCGTAACATCAGCAGCCATCGAAAGGTCTCCGCCCGGCCACGCCCCGCGCCCGGCGAGCTAGACAAGTATACACTACACACGTTCAACTAAAAGTTGTTATTAAAAGTTCTCTGATACATATCCCCTTTTACTTCCAAAACTGTAATAAACCTACATCAAAGTGGAAGCGTGATCGTATTCAGTGCTAACGAAACACCCGACGCGCGCCGTTCGTACAACCCGAGCCTTTCATGAAACACATACGTACTCGTACGTTTCTTTACAGCGATCCCGCGCCTTGCAAACGTAAGCACCGCTTTATATACGTATATGAACGGTATTACGCACATATCATTATAACATTCCGTGTGGAAATTGACGTACGAACACAATAGCACGTACCTACGTATAAACACGAGCAACATACAATGTGAGCGAATGGATATATCACGCAGAACGGACTCCTGGTGCAACTCAGTAGTGCAGAAAAGAGGCAAAGGAAGACGACAAATAAAATGGAACGATGACATCCAGGGAGGCCACGGGCCGCATCGGGCTGCACCGGACCGGGCCGCAACGGGCCGGGGCGGGCCGGACTTCATCGCCGGTCGGATTGTGACTAGTCTCGCATGTATTGCTGTTATTTGATGCTGCTTGAAAACGGAATATTATGAGATTGTTAACCTCACACGTTCAACGTTGAAACTCCGCTTTATTCGATCTATTCATTTCGTCGTAGCCATCGTAGCGGTTTCAAAATATTTTCACCAGTTTCTGTTATGTTCGAGTTACCCCTTATATCTAACTGGGTCGTCTTTTTACAGCAACATAATGCACGCCCCGACCGCTATGCTCATACGAGTGTAAGTATAACATGAATGTTTCACCAACTGTATACCAATTAATTACCCGTTTAGATATTGTGTAACCAGCGTGTAATTTTGTTCAGCGATTAACAACTATCGCATGAGCATCGCACTACCCATTCATCGCATGATTAAACAAAATGACTGGTACAATAGAATACAATACGTAGGTACCATGGCGGGGGCCGCCCGGCCGGCCGGGGTATATACGAGTGTATACAGCCGCGGCGACGACGGTGCCCCACACAATAAGAGGCGCGACGAAGTGCTCTCAATCTGTAGCAGTCTTCACAAAAGTGTAAACGGACTTAACGATGACAGGCTTCGCGCTAACGTGCTTAGTTTAACGTTGCTAAGTGACATTAACAATGCTATCTGTGCAGGAGGCAGGCGGCTGTCGGACCATTAATCAAACATTCGGAGCTCCTGGGCCGGCAGAGCCCTGGGCCGGTACGCACGCGGTGGCACGGCGCGGCTGGTGAATTTATAAATCGCGTGAGCTTCTCCGCTTGTTTGCTTCCTTTTTGTTTGGTCCCTGCCCCCCGCGTGCACCGCATGTCTCCCGGGGAGATTCAGGCGACAGATGGTGGAACAATCGACACGGAAGTACGAGTATCATTTCATGAACGCGATTATTAGCGACGAACATATGAGCGCCAAAACAAAAAAATTATGTAGGAGACCAGAGAAAGAAAAAAATATATGAAAAAAACAGATGTTGGCTATTATATTATAGAATAATAGAATAATCGATGCAAACATTCATCCATTATTGATGTACATGATCACATTGAAAGTTTTAGAATAGGCCAGTCAGAAAAGCAGCCGCTGAATTACTTATTTTTTAAATTTCGAATTAGGATTTCTTTGGGAATCTGTAGATGTGTAATGAATTCATTTGTCATTTGTTTTTACAAATAGGCGGCAATTTAAAAAGTGTCAATCGTGTGTCGAAATGGATTTGACTAGAGAAAATTTTCGTTCAATGATTTATTACGAATTTCGTTGCGGTCTTACTCAACAACAATGTTACGAAAGACGACGTCGATTAGCATTTCATGACGAAGCCCCATACCGTGCCACTGTTCACAATACCTGGTTCAATGACTTTATATACGTGGTCGAAGCAAACTCACTGTTGATTCGCGAGAAAGACGTCCTTCTACGGCGACTACTGAAGTAAACGCGAGTGTTGTGCGGCTAATGATATTAAATCAAATCAAAATATTTTATTTCACTTAAACCTACATGGGAACTTATGAAATGTCAGAAGCTAAGTGTATGGTTCCAATTGGTCGTTTCCTATGGAGAATATCCGGCAAGAAACTCCACGGTTACTCTTTTAAAAATAATTGGCTTTTACAATGTTTTCAAATTACAGTGTTTGTACAGTGGTTGTCAATTACAGGTATGGGAGGTCCGTGTAGGCCTGTCAACAGGTACCTGGTACTTAACAAGATATAAAATGGTTTACGAGTCTTATGTTTACAAGTTAGGCTTTCAACTTTCTCACATTCACAAAATACAAAGAATCTCAAAGTCAAAGTCAAAGCATTTGTTTCAAATAGGCACATAAAAGGCACTTTTGAACGTCAACATTTACATTTAAATAGAATTGAATTGATTCTAGTCGCCCCTTTTGGAAGGGCCAAAAGGTAGTGTCGTATGGAAAAGAATGGGCCAGAAACTCCACCTTTACTCTTTTAAAATGTGTATCAATATTTTGTATACATACATTAATTATATAATTCTAAGTGAAGACGGTGCACCTAAAACAAAAATTACCCTACCACAATAGGTAAAATGAATTTAATAAATGTAGCAATGATAAAAATAAGTTAATTAAGTGATAGATGCATGGTGTTCACATATTTACAAACATTGTAAAAGTATACGATTTCCCAAATTATGTAAACAAGTAATATGTGAGTGTGTGAGTTAAAGTAATCACAGAATGTAAATAAATGTCATAATTTCCAAGCATTCTTGTCTTGGATATAATCCTCTAATTTGTAATATGCTTGTTTACACAGGGAATTTTTTATATGAGTTTTAAATTTTATTTCATTTAATTGCAATATACGACAAGGTATTTGTTGTAGCATTTAACACAGTACCCCAAGATGTATGTACTTTAGCTAATCTGAAAAATGGTTGATCTATTTTATCTTTATTTCATGTATTAAAATGATGTCTATCACTTATTTTATTGAAAAGATGCAGATTTTTTCTTACATACATAATATTTTCATAAATAAATTGGCAAGGTACCGTCATAATATTTATCCTTTAAAATTTTATACATTTAACTTTAATTTGACATTCTGCATTACATTGACATTTTACATTTGCATTGAAATTACTTATGTTAGGGATGCACCTGTGTTACACTGGTGTTAAATATGAACGCTAAATAGGGCGCAATGGTTTCAATGATAGATCCACTGACTTTTACAGACTATCCTAGGAATTTTCTGTGGATTTAATTTTTAGATCTTTATAGGCTTTTATAACAGCCTGGGGGGTTGTATGCTGAAACCTAAACTCCAAAGGGCATGCCTTTACATTCGTTCTAAGTAAGGCAGCAGAAAGCGCGGGCGAGGAATTTAAAGCTTCAGTTGTTTTGAGGGGAATACTACCAAAAAAGTTTTCAAATTCCTGAGCTATTTCTACATCTGAGCTGATGAGGCCATGTGCAGTCTCTAAATTAATTTCCGTATTACGATATTTTTTCCTACCTGTTTCATTATTTATTATTTGCCAGGTAGTTTTTATTTTATCATCAGCAGATTTAATCAATACATATGTGTGTAAAACGTATCGACGAACGGCAACACTTGCGAACGGTACACATTGAAAAATTCATTCATCGATCAGACAGCATGATCAAGACAAGAGACAATCCCAAAAGACATAGACATTGATGCAATGAATAATCATTTTGGTGCTTCGTCCAATTTTAATAGGACAATAAAATTTATTTAATACACTGAATTATCGTCCTTCTCTTCCGACTCCCAGATAATCTCCATTTGCTTTTGGTCAGTTCTCCGCGTGTGATGTTAAGAAGAGCATACTATCGATTACTTCCAATGCAAGGAAGTGAGTGTATCAGCCGTAATATGTTGGTCCCTGTGCTGGATGTTATTCTTCCTGTCATTTGTCACATTCTCAACTTTTCTGCATTTAGTGGTGTCTTTTGATGCTTATGGAAAGATGCACAAATAATACCTTTATCATAAAAGTCTAATCCCACATCCTTTTTCTGAATACGGTCCAATATCTGTCTTACCATTCCTTTCCAAAGTCCTTGAACGGTTAATTCATAATCAAATAAGCACATACTGGTGCCGATTCTGTTGTACACCGAACTAAACTAACTAAACTATCACTAAAATTCCTTACTTTTGGCTATGAGAATCTTAACGTTATTCTGCAAAATAAAATCTCTAAATTTAAAAATAATTTTGACACATCTAAAATCAAATTTGACAATTATTGCGACTCCACGTGGTACTTGTTTGCCGTACCACGTGATCTTTTTTTAGAGCCGTAGGCGCGCATTACGTGCGGCCTCGACATGTTTTGTATGGAATTTTTCACTTTTTGTATGGAAAATATGAAAAAATTTTACCAACACGTTGGATTTTAGATTTTCCGGGATTCTATAAAGGGGGTCGAAATTTTCATTATTTTTGCGATAGGACACACCGTTTTCGAGATATAAGCAAAAGAAAAGAAAAAAAAATACAGTACCGTTTTTGCATCTGAAGTCGAGGTGTTGGTGTGAATTTTAGTTCATGACAACTAATTTTATTCCACACCTTTTTAATCGCGATTAAAAATAGTCAGATTTAGTTAAGACAATCAAAATTTAAGGTGAAAAACGTAAAATTCAGAATAGCAAAATTGCCATTTTCACTAAATTATAATTTCAGTGCCATCTTAGTGCTGTCAAACTAAAATATAGTTAAGTTGTGTCACTTTAGTCAATTTCAGAATGGGAAATCGTCGTTTGACAGGAATAAAATAAATTTTGGTGATTTTTAGTCTAGTTTAGAGAATTTTGTGACAAGAGAATCGGCACCAGTGTCTAAAAATAATCTCCTAAACCCCTTCCAGTCTGGCTTCCGTACTGGTCATAGCACCACCACAGCTCTTCTGAACATTACGGATGATATAAGGTCTGCCATGGAAAACGGTAATCTAACGGTCTTAGCTTTGCTAGATTTCAGTGATGCTTTTAATACTGTTGATTTTGATGTTTTACTTGGCATTCTATGCTCTCTTAACATAATATCTCCATCGGTAATTGACTGGTTTCGTAATTACCTGTTCGGTCGCCGGCAACGTATATGCATTGGAGCGACCTTGTCTTCCTGGAGCAATACTTCTGCCGGTGTACCTTAGGGTGGCGTTCTATCCCCTTTACTTTTTTGCAGTTTTTATTAACTCAATTTCCGACGAGCTAATTTCTTTCTACCATCTTTATGCAGATGATTTACAAATTTACTCGCAAGCTCCTCTTGGAAATCTATCTGAGGCTATCTTGACGATTAATCGTGATCTGGCCCGACTGGAGCAAGAGATATGGACTTATGGTGAACCCAAAAAAGACGCAGGTTGTGGTGGTAGGCAGTTCTAGGACGGTCTCAAGGATTAACTGGACGACACTTCCCCAAGTTTCTTTTGACAACTTAGTTGTTCCATATATTGTGAAAGTTAAAAACTATACGGATACGGATATTCATTGATAAGAACTTCTCTTGGACTGCCCAGCTACAGGAAGTTAGCCGCAAGCTTTTTGCATCCGCTGCATCTTTGAAAAGATTGCGTAATTTTTTACTGATTGCCACCAAGATTGCGCTTGCACAATCGATTCTTCTACCCATCCTTGAATATGCTGATTTCAGCTATCTTGACCTTACCCTAGAACTACTCGATAAACTTGAGCGGCTTCAAAATTTTTGTATAAGATTCATATTCGATTTGCACGAATATGACCATGTTTCCGAATTTCGTGTGAAGCTCAAGTGGTTACCAATTCGCCTTCGCCGGAAAGCTCATTTTCTCTTTTGTATAATGTGCTCTTCTCCCCTTCCACCCCTCTCTATCTAAAGAAACGTTTCCAGTTTCTTTGCGACTCCCACACGAAATTTCTAAGGTCATCAGATAACTTGAAGCTTAAAATGCCTAAGCATTCCACAACTTTCCTCGACAAATCCTTTACTGTCCAGGCCGCTCGTTTGTAGAATGCATTGCCAGTTGAAATTAAACGCGCGCCGTCATTGCTTGTGTTTAAAAGACTCGTGAAGGAACATTACTTGTCGTTGTGATCTTGTTCTCGTAATTGTCTATCTAAAGTCTTCATTTATTTTCGTTGCTTATAAATTTAGTATGTACGTATCTATGTATCTATTATTTAGGATATGTATATATGTGTATCTATTTTAGTGTATCGTATAGATTCTTATTATTTGCACCAACAACAGCCTCATTTTATGTCCAGGAAAATCTCTGTCCATTCCAAGGTTGCCTGGAAGAGATCGCAGAAAGCGATAAGGCCGCCCATTGTATATTAAGTAGTGTTCAATTTAATGTTTGTTGTTATGTTTTTTGTGGTGTACAATAAAAAATAAAAAAAAATGATCCGTAAGCCACGCCCCCGGCCCCTTATTCTTTTATTCTTCTTCCTTATTATATTTTCTTATTCCTTTCTAGTATTGTCTCGCGTTTCGTTGTATTAGGTCACGCACGCGCAACCTAATTACGCGCCAAAAATGAGTCGGCAAGTCGGCAATACGTGTACTCCAACTTGGAGTTTTGAACCATAACTTGGAAGAGGCTAGAAGTTTGTATGCTCAGCCGGAACACCTGAACTCACTGCGCGCACTTGGAATCAGCGACCCTCAAGTCCCCTTCACCTCTACCATCCTGGCTGTAACCCAGCTCCTCCTCGATCATGGACAGCTTCGAGCGCCCACACACGCACAGGGCCGCGGAGACTACCATACTCGGCGGAATTGAAGGAAGACATACTGGAATACTTCGAACGCGACCCACGTCGTAGTACCATCATGGCGGCCAGGCGATTCCATGTTAGCCAATATTATGTATCTCTCTGGCATATTTACGCGGTCTGTTCTATCGGGTGCGCCAAAGTTCACCTAAATGTTCAACTCCGATAATTGGAAATCCGAAAATGTTCTTCCTAACATTTTTCATCCTAACAATCACAATTCCTAACTACTCTGTCTTTAATGTTCATAATTCCGAAGCATTCAACTTCATAATGTCAGTAGCAATAAACATCTATTATACTTTTATTTGTTTCCCTATAATTATTTTCTCAACATAACCATCTTTTATACTATTATTCAAAGTCATATCTTTTATGTTTAGATTTCTTTTTATTCATAATAATCAGTATTATATACATTAATCATTGTAAGCCCTAATTATCACATGCCATAATTATGATATGCCATAACATAATTTGCCATCGACATCGGGTGTGTAACGGTTGTTTATATCAAGAGAAATTGGATGCAATTGGGACTTTAGGGCACCCCGACTCGGACAGGTTAGGTTAGAAGGGGATGGCGGGGTCGTGTGAGCGAGCGAAGCGAGCGAATAGACCCCGCCATCCCCTTCGTGGTTATTTTTTTATAAACCACACAGAAGTAGGAGCCCCGCGAAGCGGGGCTCCGTCGACCTAGCCCACCATCAACCATGCACAGAAAAAAAAACCTAAAACTATAAATATCATCTTCTACCCACATATATTTTTTATAACACTATTGGTAAATGTTTCTTTCTGAGTATGAGTGAAAATATTATGGTAATTATGTTTAGGGATAAAAGCGTTATGATAAATAACAGTAGGAGTTTAAATATATTTACATTAATGATATTATTAATTACAATTTTAGGAAACATGAGTGTTATAAACATCGCCGGTAGCACTACAAATAGTATGAATGAAAACTTTAGGATGAAAAATTTTAGGAAGAGTGATCATTCGGATTACAAATCGTTAGGAAGAACAATTTCGGGTAAAGAACTTTAGTTGAGCCAATGTGGACCCGTTCTATCAGCATGATGGATGCGGCTGCTTGCTCATTACACTACTTCAGTGCGTGCGTATTTAAACAGTGTGTTTGGTGAGCAGTGGATAGGTCGTGGTGGCCCTGTGGCTTGGCCCGCAAGGAGCCCTGACTTAACACCACTGGGTTTTTATTTGTGGTTCGAGATAAAAAGACTAGTTTCCTCCGATTAGCGTACTACTCGAAATGACTTAAGAAGTGCGACAGTAGACGCTTTTAATATTGTGAAAAGTGAAGTGAATAAAAGAGTACCTACAAGTAATTAAGTACTTACCTACTTAGATACGTAACATGTAATTACTTTTTACTGACGCGACGGTCCTAAGCCCGTAGAAATTATGAAGGAAAAATTAGAGTTATTTAACTGATAAGTAGATAAACGCAATTTAAATCAAACATGATTGCGGAATCAAAGGATTTATCATTGTCGCGGGTACTAATCGCGCCGCGGCCGGAAGCAAACATTGTCGCATAAAAATTGGTTTAGGCAGTATTATTTTTATTCATCATAATTATGGTAAGTAGGTATGCTTATTAAGTACCTATTAGCTTGATTGGTTGACACTCGATTCAAGGCCTTAAATACAACTCACAACCGTACTCGTCATGTCTAGTTGAGGTAATAGTTACGATTACTAGTGATTTCGTGATGCGAGACTGGCGAAATGAGATTTCAATTAATTTCTCTCGTTTACGAGGAGATGTGATAGTGGTAAACACCGTGCCGTGCTTCCAATCTAGTTCCAATACAAACGAGAGATAACGGAGGTAAATGAACTTACACCAACCTAAATCGTACCTACCTGAAATAAAATACCTACTTGCAGGTACATACTTGCAGCAGGTTATTCGTCCAACGTCCGTTGACCCACCACGAGCGTGCTATCGCACAGCTGTTCCGCGCTACGTAATCACCGAGCGGATCGCGTACGATCTTGCGTTTATGAATGAAATTTTGGAAGGGCTACTAAGATTTAACCTGTGTTTCGGCTCCAGAACGATGTAAAATTATTCGTGTATAAGTAAATAAAAAAATTAAAGTTGAATGAAGTGACATGATTGCCATTACAACTATAACAAAAGATTATGTCAAAGAAGTATGAAAAAATTAAAACAAACATTGTAGTTTGGAAACAGTTATTAGACATTAACATAGTGATGCCGCCGATAAATAATAAATGATTGTATTTCTGTAAGTAGGTTGAAAAAAAAATGAAAAATTTTTATTGGTCCCAAAACAGTTACATGGATTATAAATGAGGCATCCCCAGTAAGTAATTGAAAATACTTGTGTTGGGGCTGTCTCGCTCTTACCCTTAATATTATTAACATGAATATTGAGACATATTTACAAAAGGTGACTAAAAATAAAATTAAACAGTGATTGTGGTGTTTTGGGTTTGAGGGTGTGTGTGGGGATGTGTGTGAGTGTGTGTGTGTGTGAGGGTGTTCTTGTGAGTGTGTATGTCTTCTTTTGAAGTGCCGATGTGTTCGAAATGCAGTTTATGGATTAAACTCAGTGAGTACTTCCATTATTGAAAGACATAAAATTGTCTAAGCAAGTCTAGCCAAAACTTGTTCAGTTTCCTCGTATGTTAAGGTTTTTAGCCACTCGGTTGTTATCTTTTTGCATACATGTGAAATCTCCTGGTGGAACCTTAATTTTCCGTTTATTTTATTATACACGGTGACATTTGAATCACAGTTTTGCTAGAACAAATGTTGTTCAGACCCTGGTCTACAACCGTTCTATAGCATCCAATAGAAAAAAAACGTCAGTGGTTTTCGAAAAAAACACAAATAAGGCAATGTTTAAAAATGTCGGGATTATCGTTACGCCCTACAACACAGACACTGCGGCTGCACACGCGGCGCTCGCGTCTTGAATGCAAGATCACTACCGTGATGAGTACTTTGATGTTACGGTTAATTTTACAAACATTATTACACGTTTGAGCAACATTAGACTAATTTGAGAACTCGTAGATTAGTTTGTTAATGACATATTTGATGCTGTAGAATGGTAGTAGACCATAGTCTGAACAACGTTTGTTCTAGCAAAACTGTGATTCAAATGTCACCGTGTATATGTAGGCTGATTGAGTAACATACTGACGCCGTGCAAAAGCGGTTCGGAGCCTTGGGGAGTAAGCCACCATATCCTTTCGTCTTTTTTCCTGACCGTCTTGGTTAAATGGAATGGATTTTTGTAAATATGGGGTCGTTGTTAAGAAATATAGTTTTCTTACTGAAAGTAAGCCGCTGATTCTATATAGCTCGGCTGTGGGGTATCTGTATGGTTTATAGTACATGACTTTTAAAAGTGACCTTTCGGCTCTTTCTAACTTAAGGAATTTTGTTTTAGTGGCTCCTCCCCAGACTGGTAAACAGTATGTAATAACTGATTGCGTGAGCGCAATGTAGATGCTATTTAGTGTCTTCGGAGGCATTACATATCTTAGATTTTTTTAAATCCATATAAATTTCCTCACCCGTGACGTGACAATCTCAATATGCGAATGCTAAGTTAAACACTCGTCAACTATAATTCCCAAGTATCTTGTGGACGTTACATGTTTGATAACTTGACAATTACAATTTTTGTCCAGGTGGTCCGAAAACGTGTGGATTCGAATTTTAAAATTAAGCCCTGGTTTAGACCTTGCACTAGGGGAAAAACAAATGTAGTTTGTTTTAGGAACGCTAAGGGTTAGTAGATTGGCTTTGAGCCATATGTCTATAGCAACTAATCCTTGCTCGGCATTATTGCACGCAGCTTCCCACGTGTCCCCAGAGTAGACAATAACCGTGTCGTCCGCGTAGGAGAAAATTTTCCCACCACCGCTTTGTAGATTGCATAGTTCATTAATATATACCTGAAACAGTGGTGGGCCGAGAACAGATCCCTGCGGGACACCAAATACAATGTTTTCCTCCCCACTATGTGAGTTACCTATTTTAACTTGCTGTCTCCTACCTCGGAGGTAACTTTCAAAGAGGGAGAGAGCCTTACCTCTTATCCCTATATTCTCAAGTCTCTGCACAAGGATGGGAACCGATACGGTGTCAAAAGCCTTTTTCAGGTCTAGGAACACCATAACGCATTTGTAACCTTTGTCCACCTTGTCAGTAATTTCAAATGTCAAAGCAATGACCGCATCCTGATTTGAGCGGCCCTGCCTAAAACCGTATTGTGAATCGGATAGAATGCTGTATTTGTTTAAATAACTTACTAGTCTTTTATATAATATTTTTTCTATAATTTTCGAAAGTGATGATAGGACAGATATCGGCCGATAGTGGTTGACATCGTTCTTGTCCCCATCCTTCTGCACTGGCGTTATTATAGACCGTTTTAGCGCGTCAGGAAATATGCCCGTTTCGATACTCAGATTTGTAAACTGGCTGATTAGAGGAACAACAAAATCTCGAGATAATTTAAGGAACCCCACAGGAATACGATCCCACCCCGAAGCACTTCCTTTTTTTTTTTTTTTTGTTTCCGGGGTGGAAAATCCTCATGGATGTCCGCCGCCCTAGGGCGGGCGGCGGGGTCTGTCAGACTCTTACTGACTAAAAACCACCCCGGTGTTCCATCTCACACCTACGCCGGGGGTCGTGGGAACGTACGATCCTTCCGCAACCCCCGACTGGTGCCGGCCCGCCGCTGCGGGCCTCTTCGGGTCTGGGGGGGGAGTGAGGTGTTTGACTCCCCCCGCGACGTCTAAAAGAGGCGCGCGTGGAACACTCCGCGCCACCACCTCGGGTCCTGATGTATGGGGGGCGACGGACGTCCCCGAGTCCGTCGCCCCTGGACCCATTTAGGGGGGCTGGAAGAGGGCGTTGTCCACCCTCCGCCGACGCCCGGTGCGCCTTCTGCAGGCCGGGTGAGTGGACGAGATCTCCTTCTCCCTTTCTGCAGCCTCCTTCTGCAAGACGACTGTCTCGCAGAAGGAAACCACCGCGTCCCAGGACTCGTCGCTGCCGACCATCGACTCGACTACGGCCGGCAGCGACAAGTCACTGCCTACTTCTGAGATGAGGGCACGGCGCGGCTCCTCCCAAGCGGCACACTCTGCCAGCGTATGCCGCGCCGTGTCCTCTCGGCAGTCGACGCAATGGTGACACCGGGCGTCCGGCTCCATGTTTATGCGACACAGGTACTTCCCGAAGCAACCATGCCCCGAGAGCACCTGCGTCGCCCGAAACGACAGGGAGCCGTGCCTCCTCCCGAGCCAGCGCTCGAGCACCGGCCGGACCGCCTCGATGGTGACGAGGCCGGCGGTAGGCCGAGAAAGCCTGTCCCGCCATTCCGCCACCAGGACCTCGCGAAGCTGAGACCGACGCAGCTCCATGTGCCGCTGCATCGGTCCCTCGCCCCGCGCCCTCGCTTCCTCGCGCCACCGATACAATGACGCGAATACTTTCGCCTCGAGGTCCCAGGGCGGGGACCCGGCCAGTACGCAAGCCGCCTCGTAAGAGATCGTGCGATACCCCCTGATGACTCTGACGGCCATCGCCCTCTGCGGCTTTCGCAAAACTACGATGCTGCCGGCCGTCAGGTCAGAGGCCCACACCGGGGCCCCATACAGGGCCATGGATCGCACGACCCCCACGTAGAGCCGCCTACAGACGGCGCTCGGGCCCCCCAGATTGGGAAGCAGCGTCGCGAGCGTGCCAGCCGCGCCCAGCAACTTGGGCGCCAGCCGTCTAAAGTGGGGCTCGAAGTTCCACCGGCTGTCGAGCACCAATCCTAAATACTACATGGTGGACTCGACAGCGATCCGAGCCCCCCCGACCACGATGTGTGAGCCGGGTGGCGGCGCCCGCTGGGGGCCATGAAAAACCATGGCCTCTGACTTGCTGAGGGCCACCTCCAGGCCTAGGCAACGTATGCGGCCCACCACCTGTGACACCGCAGCCGTCGCCAGCAACGCTGCCTCCCTGTGCGAGCTCCCCCGGGCAGTGACCAGCGTGTCATCTGCATAACACGTCAGGTCTACGCCCGGTTGGAGCTCGCCCCTCAGCACCCAGTCGTACCCGATGTTCCACAGGAGCGGCCCTAGGACCGAACCCTGCGGAACACCGCACGACATGCGGCGCTGGTTTCCGCCATCACGTCCCACGTAGGTGACACACCTCTCCGACAGATAAGCCCCAACGATGTGGCGGAGGTAGGGAGGCACCCGATGATAGCGCAGTGCCTCCCGAATACAACTCCAGGGCAGGGTGTTGAAGGCGTTGGAGATGTCCAAGGACACCGCCAACATCACCCCGCCTCTGGACACCGCTTCCTCCGCCAGGACTCTCACCCGCGACACAGCGTGGATGGTGGAGCGCCCATGCCGAAAACCAAACTGGTTGTCGTCCAGGTCCGGCCCCTCTCTGCACAAGTGGCTGACGAGGCGGGCTGCGATAATACGCTCAAACAGCTTACCCACCTCGTCTAGCAGCACTATGGGCCGGTACGCGAACGGCGAGTCGGCAGGTCACCCCGCCTTCCTGAGCAGGACCAGACGACCAGATTTCCACAAAGCGGGAAACTGGCCCCGCTCAAGACACGCTGTGTAGAGTCCTCTCAGTTGGGGCTCAAGCTCCTTCAGAGCGAGGGCTAACACGCAACCGTGGATCCCGTCGGGCCCCGGGGCCTCGTTCTTGGCCCGGAGCCGCATCACGGCTGCCCCCATCTCTGCCTGTGTCACCTCTGGGACGCTGATGGCGTTCTCTCTTGTAGGCTCTGCGGCTGTGGGCACAGCCATCGGCGGCGGACTGTGCTCCGCTCTCGCTGGGAAGAGGGCTGCGACTGCTTCCTCCAGCAGCTCGGGTTGGAGACTCTCCGTAAGTGGGGGCGCCGCGGCTCGAAGTTTCCCTCGGACCGCGCGATAAGGGCGCCCCCACGGATCCCCGTCTAGAGTCTCCAACATCTCCTCCCTGGCTCGCGTTTTCACCTCGCCGATGGCCAGCCACAGAGCCTCCTTCGCCGCGCGGTACACCTCATACAGTGCGGCTTCTTCGTCAGGGACCCGACGACGTCTCCTCCGGTATCGGGTGTACTGCCGTCTAACCGCCAAGCACGCGACGCGCAGCTGCGCGATCTCGGCGGTCCACCAGTACACCTGGCGCCTTGCTGACTGTGCGTGGACCCGGGGCATGGACGCGTCGCAGATTTGCGTCATCGCCCCGCGGAACCACAGCGCCTCCTGTTCGACGTCGACGGGTCCGTTTGTTGCCGACTCCCGGAATCAGGCCTGGACAATAGCGGCCTCCTCGAGAAGCTCCCTGTCGATGCGCTTACGCGCCCAGCGCGGACCGTCCATTCGCGGGGCCATCGAACTGCGGCCGCCGCTGGTCTGGGCGGAGACGTCGAAACGGATGTATCGGTGATCCGACAACGTCTCCACCTCCACGGGACACGCCAGTCGCGGACACGGATCGCGACAGCAGGGCTAGCGAACGAGACGTCCACTATAGAGCGCCCCGCTGCCGCACGCATGTGTGGACCGAGCCCCGATTTAGGACGGTCAAGCCAGTCGTGACCGCCCACTCCTCCAGCACCTCGCCCCTAGCATCGGTCACAGGAGATCCCCACGCCACAGACTTGGCGTTGAGATCCCCCAGCAACAGCACAGGGCGAGGGTGGAGTCGGCCCACGACGGCACCCAACTCGACAAGGAACCTCTCGAAGTCGGCGAGACTCTTGTTGGGCGAAAAATACGCCCCAACCATAACAATGCCGTCCACGAGGGCGGCTACCCAGCCGTGACCTCGGGACGGGTTGACAAGAGCCCTGCCAATGATGGCCACCAAACCGTCCAGGTCTCCCACCCAGTTATCCCTGGGGGGGACAAAGTACGGTTCGGCGACCACAGCCACGTGAATCGACCACTCTGCCATGCTCTGGAGCAAGAGATCCTGAGCTCTGGCACAGTGGTTGATATTGCCTTGGAGGAAATGGTAGAGCGCAATTATGCGCAATCCATTCCCTCCGCACCATTCCGAGGCCGGGAGTCGACCGAAGGGCAGCCAGGCTGAGGGAGGGGTAAAGAGCCCCCGGCAGCCTTGGCAGCCCTTCTCTTCTTCTTCTTGTTGGCGTGCGCGCCACAAGCCCTTCCACCCAATCTGTGCCCAGCGGGCCTCCCTGCAGCTGTACAGAGGCTGCAGTTTGGCGCCGCGGAGCACTGGGCCGTCTTGTGGCCGGCCTCACCGCAGCGATAGCACTGCTCGCTGCGGTCTATTTCGGCGGTGCACCGTGCTCTGACATGCCCAATGTCAAAGCAACGGTAGCACCGCAAGGCCCTGGGTTGCAGCCGCTTCACCCTCGCTGCCACCCACCCCACCAACAGACGCCCAGCGTCGGCGACTTTGTTCGCCGCCGCCACCGGACCCCGCACCCAGATCACGCCGAGCCCGGAAGCGTCAAAGCGAATCTCGCCCGATCGCACGTCATCGGGCGAACATCCGCCGACTCGAGCGGCAGCCGCCACGACCTCAGCCGGGGTCGTCGAGTCATCCAGGCCATCGATGCGCAGCTCAGCGGTCTTCATAGGCCTGGACACCCGGACGTCCTCCGGGTTGAGGACCTCTCGCAGTTTGGCGGCCAAGATGTCCGCCTTTTCGCCGCTAGAGGCACCCGACACCTCCAGCAGTCGCGCCCCCGTAATCGCCGGCCTCATTCTGAGGCCGGACGGTATGCCAAGGTCGGGGAACGCGACCTTGGCCCTCGCCTCCGTTAGGACCGCCTTATATGATATGCCCCTTTCGACGGCTCCGGGCTGCAGCGTAATTACTACAGCCGCGGAGCGTGGGGCTCTGACCTTAGGCGGTCCCTGGGCCTTCTTCGGTGCCGGTGCTTTAGCGGGTACCAGCGGCGCCGTCTTCTCCTTGCGGCGGCCCCTCTTGACGACCGTAGTCCAGGTCTCCTTGGTAGACCCGGGCGCGGTCGTCGTGGGTGCGGTCGGCGGGGGTCCAGCTGCCGGTGGCGCGGCCGTCCGGGCAGTGGGCGCGGACGTGCGCTCCACGGGCTTTCTGGGCCCCTCGGCAGGCCTCTTGGTCCCCTCCTTCCTCCGTTTGTCCGCAGCGAGCGGTGGGCGGAGGGTCTCAGCCGGGAGGAGCCTTGCCTCTATGCCCTCCATTCGGGCACCCACCATCTTTCCACACTGCATCATGCAGATGCGCGCGATCTTTTCGATCTCCGCATCCGCAATTGCAGGTGTCGACAGCGGGACCGATGAAGCCAACGGCAAGGCTGCGGAGGAAGAGGAGCAGGAGGCCGTGGAAGCTGCCCTCTGGGCAGCGAACTGCCGCTTGAGGTCCTCCAACTCGGATCGGAGACGGCCATTCTCCTCCCATAGCTTCGCCGTCTCCTCCGTGCTCGTACAAGTAACGAGGACCCCAACCGCCTCCCTGATATCTTCAGCCGCCTCTTTTAGGGCGCGCGTGAACGTGCCCTTCAGGCTGCCCGATTTGGTGGCAACCTTCAGGACGACATCCACGCCGTCCATAACTTGGCGGCTGAGCGCCACCGCCGATACGCTCCCCCCGGCAGCCATCCGAGTGGATCGCCGCTCTCGGGCCTGTCGGGCCAACTCGCTGACTTCGTCAGCCGCGACAGCCTTCCTTACCCCAAAGCACTTCCTGAGTCAAGTGTGCCAAGTATACTATCCACTTCGGCCGGATCTGTCTCCAGCAACACGAGCGAATTCATTTAAGATAGTGAACTTAAGTTAGTGACAGGTCTAGACGCTGGTCCAGTTAGGGTTATTACTTCTTCCGCAAGTGTTTTTCCTATAGTTACGAAGAATTGGTTCACACGGTTTAATGAGTCGAGGGGACATAGTGTGATATGCAGTAAGTGTGTACTAGATGCTTTGGGTTTTTTTTATAATGGATTTTGTAAAGAATTAGATATCTGTTTTTTATGATATTGTCGTTTGAGTTTATTAATAAGATTAGAACAGTATGTGCGAAACCGCCTGTAAGTTATTACATCATAGTATATCGTAATCCCAAACCAACCACTGGGGTTCAGATATAAGAAGATAACGTTAAAAGGGTCTTTCCTCTTTTGTAGCTGTAATTTATTTCCAAACCTGATACCTCTTAGGGTCCCCATAGATATCCATCCTTTAAGGTTCGCTTAGAGCTGGACACCGAAACAAGTTTAGTATTTTGGAGGAGTGATGTCCTAATCGCTTCTATCATCGCGTTAGCTAGAATGTTTGGGTCTCTATGTACTCCAAGAAAAGATATATCTGTGTCTACAAAGTACCTGTAGGCATTCTCCCAGTCTGTCTACTCTCTACCTCAACTCCGACTTGAGACAGAGTTATTATTATTATTTTTTTTTTTTAAAAACGTTGCCCCACACTATGAATTTCTCCTGTATCGTGGGTGCATTTACAAACATTTAAACTCACATACACAAACGGCCAGACCCGGAACAACTACTTGCAGGTCATACAAATATTTGTTCCGTGCGGGGATCGAACCCGCGACACGTAACGCAGCAGTCAATCGCTTAACCACTGCGCCAACCGTGTCGTTATCTGAAAGTCATCGAAGTTGCTGTATATGCTTCTTATATTTTGTGTCAGGACAGTTAGGTTATTAGAATCTCGTTGTAGGTATGTACGTAGGTGTGCAACATCAAGAATAGCTGACTTAGCTATCTCAGCGGTATCCAAATCTTGTAGATTATACAAGCCACTATCCATTATTAATTAGAGTAAACAAATGGTGTATATTGCAGTTTGAACGATTCTTCAGTAGTAATCTGACGACTATTTCTGTATATTTGTAATTAATTATAGTATGCCTGTAAAGTGGGACATCAAGCCTTACCATATTCGGCACTGTACTGAGTGAGTGTGAGGGTATTGAGTGAGTTAATTGTTTTTCTTTTGTGATAGGGAATGTGCGAAACATTGGGTTTGAGTGTGTAGTAGTGAGCTGAGCATGCTTACAATGATAATTATAATAGTATAAAATAGGTAGAGGTTTGTTAGTAGAGAGGTTTGTACAAAAACTTTTACACGTCAATCATATTTTTTTTAACTAGATGAGGCCGGCGCGCGACAGTTGATAAGACAGACATTTGAAAGATCTGCCGAGGGCACTACGGTTAAAGCAAAAAGTAACCGATTTCTGCCAGCTAACAATAAACAGCTCAGGTAACAGTTCCAAAGTAAACAAAAAAAACACGCTTTTGTGGTCTCTAACAGTAAAATATTTACAACAATTGACATCAAGCACCCCACGCTTCTTTCTTAATGAAATGGCGATTTCTGCCAGTTCCAGCTTCTGTAAACCGCGTAAAAGGACTTCGTTCCAAAAAAAAACATAAAGAAAACTGGCTTTTGTAGTTAGCTGCACTAAAAAATAGAAAATAAATAATAGTTAACAAAAAAACACGCCTTTGTAGAGATATCCGAACTAAAAAGTAGAAAATAATTTTCAATAAGTTTAAAATAAGATATTGTAAAAAATCGTGGGGTGCTTTATCAGATATTTTCATGCTGACGCTAATTTTACAAATATTCACAAAAATATTTACAACACTTGACATCAAAATCAATTGAAAAATAAATAAAATCAATCAATCAATCAATAAAATTAAATCAATTGAAATAAAATAACATTAAATTACAAATAAATAACTCTGAACCTAAACAAATAGCATTTTTTTTTATAACTTCTTTGCGTCTATCAGCGATGGTACCGAGAAGGCACCTGGCAATGAGCCGGAAGGCACCCCAGTGCTCTATCCCACTGAAAACACCATGTCTCTCAGCCCAGTAGACCCCGGCGAATCAAACACACTATTAAAAAACCCAAGAAGCAAAAAACAAGTCATGGAATAGACGAGTTACCATCAATTTTAATACGACAATGTGCAAACGAACTTACGTTACCATTCTACTTGCAAATAAATCAATCTTTCAAAGACGCTGCTTTCACGGATTACCTAAAGAAAGCAGTAGTAAAGCAGTCTCTGTCCATTCCAAGGTTGCCTGGAAGAGATCGCGGAAAGCGATAAGGCCGCCCATTGTATATTAATTAGTGTTCAGTTTAATTTTTGTTGTTATGTTTTTTGTGGTGTACAATAAAGAATATATAAATATAAATAAATAATAAAACCAATCTACAAAATAAACTCAAAAACAGATCCAAGCAATTTCCGTCCAATAGCTCTTTTACCTACCGCCTCCAAAATGTTTAGAAAGCAATCTGCAGTCGTGCTATAATACTCATTCTGCGAAAAATTCAAAATATTTAACGAATGCCAAAACAGCTTTCGCAGAAACCGATCCACTATTCTAGCAATTTATGAATACATAAAGGAAGCTATAAATATATTAAATATGACAAAAAATACGCCGTAGGTATATGTACCTGTTAGATATGACCAAAGCTTACAATAAAATGCAATATAACATTCTACTAAATAAATTACATGGCATAGGTATCCGCGGTAAAACGAATGCTTTAAATCTCATTTAACAAATAGAGAACACCAGGTTGAAATAGAATTAACGCCTCTATTCACCAAGGGAGTGTAATTGGACGCCTCCTATTTCTTATTTACATAAACGACCTTCCGAAACCCATGGATGGGCCCATGCATCTTGTTTGCTGAGGATATTTCGCTTCTTACTTCGTGCCGGAACTTGGCTTGGAGGACCTAACCATTACACTAAGTAAAATTTTAACTTGGATGAATGACCATAACCTCGAAATCAATTTCTCTAAAACTAAAATAATGTCTTTCCACCCTCATCAAACAACTCCACTAGATATAAACTTCACCTACAACGGCACTACGTACAATAGAAGACGTTTAAGAATTTACTCTACTACGAATACTCTACTTGGCCTGTTCATAGATACTAACATTATTTGGAAATTTCACATCAAAAAGATTAGATCAAAACTATCCAACTTCGCATATACCCGTCGTGAAGTTAAAAAGACTACTAACCTTAAAACTGTACTTGTTACCTATTATGCCTATTGCCTACACATATGCGTGGCTCAGTTACGGCGTGATATTGTGGGGAAACAGCACAAATCCACTTTTCACACTGCAAAAAAGACTAATAAGAATTTTAGTAAATATAGATGACCGGGACAGCTGTAAACCTCATTTTCAAGAACATAAAATCGTCACCCTCCCATGCCTACACATTCTAGAAATATGCAAAGGAGATTATTCTGCATCCATATTTTTGTCACCCCAGCACCAATAGCGAAGGAAAATTACTCTGCGTGTTCTAAATTACAAGTAGTTATATGCCCATCAAGACAAAGTTTAATGACGGACAACTTGCAGAAAGCATTTATTTAAACAGAAAACAAAGATGTTGAGGTTATATTTAGTAAGAAACAATCCATTCAATACTTAGAAATACATGCTAGTGAATGCCAGTCACAAATGTTATTTCTATTGCCCGTGTGTGGCTAGTTAAGCTAATAAATTCAGTAAAACATTTAAATACTTATGTCCTTACCTGTCTTGTTTGGTGTTAAATAAAGCAAATTGAAATCGATACACAATGTGATCACGTAGAAATGCGAGCGAGTGCAATGTCATGTTATAAAATTCAAAGACAGTATTACGTACCGTAATATAGTAATAAAGAAAGAATGAGAGTGTGTAAAAGAGATAGGTATACAATTTCCGTTCATTGTTGGTCCATACATTTTTGGTTGGATTACATATCAGGGCAATTCTATGTTATTTTTCGTCGATTGAACTGCAATGTTCCCAAATCAAAACACTACAATTCTCGTACTTAAAAAACGTTCAAATTCAAGTCGCAATCTCATGTTAGCGACATTCAATGTCAAAAATCTGTCAGAAATGTATGTAAATTGCTTGTATTTTTGACAGATGGAGACTGAGATACGAACGTTCTTAAAAATACGGGAATTGCCGCTCGGGTTAACTAACACAGTTTCAATGTTTTGTGGCGCAACGCGAAATGAAAGTCAAAATATTAATTACTTAACTCCGAGTTTACAAACTCTATGTTTATTAATTTAACCCGACTAAACGTGCAAGTGGGCCTTATAGTGTTACATTATTTACTCCTCGCCAATTTACGGACCCTCGGTAAATAAATACAGATCTGTTTAATGTGTTTACTTCGGATCGCAGCTGTTCGCCTATAATCCGATAATTATTTTGAATGGCTACACAAACGAAAGAGAATCATTCAACTTCCGCTTGTCATCTAGAACAAGTGGCGGTAAAATTGAAAGGAAAATGTTGTTATGATCTTACTTTTAAACTGAGCTTTAAGAAGCATCTACTACGTGCTGACACGCCCCACTTCGTTGACAGTACAAGACAAGTCACTGTGTAAATCATCAGAGTATAAAATAATGGAATGAATGTTAGTAACAACGTGTCAGGTTCTCCCTTAGTAAATGAATGTTAGTAACAACGTGTGAGGTTCTCCCCTAGTAAATGAATGTTAGTAACAACGTGTGAGGTTCAACTCTACTAAATTAATGTTAGTAACAACGTGTGAGGTTCTACTCTAGTAAATGAATGTTAGTAACAACGTGTGAGGTTCTACTCTAGTAAATGAATGTTAGTAACAACGTGTGAGGTTCTCCCCTAGTAAATGAATGTTAGTAATAACGTGTGAGGTTCTTCCCTAGTAAATGAATGTTAGTAATAACGTGTGAGGTTCTCTCCTAGTAAATGAATGTTAGTAATAACGTGTGAGGTTCTCTCCTAGTAAATGAATGTTAGTAATAACGTGTGAGGTTCTCTCCTAGTAAATGAATGTTAGTAACAACGTGTGAGGTTCTACTCTAGTAAATGAATGTTAGTAGCAACGTGTGAGGTTCTACTCTAGTAAATGAATGTTAGTAGCAACGTGTGAGGTTCTCTCCTAGTAAATGAATGTTAGTAACAACGTGTGAGGTTCTACTCTAGTAAATGAATGTTAGTAACAACGTGTGAGTTTCTCCCCTAGTAAATGAATGTTAGTAATAACGTGTGAGGTTCTCCCCTAGTAAATGAATGTTAGTAATAACGTGTGAGGTTCTCCCCTAGTAAATGAATGTTAGTAATAACGTGTGAGGTTCTCTCCTAGTAAATGAATGTTAGTAATAACGTGTGAGGTTCTCCCCTAGTAAATGAATGTTAGTAACAACGTGTGAGGTTCTACTCTAGTAAATGAATGTTAGTAACAACGTGTGAGGTTCTCCCCTAGTAAATGAATGTTAGTAACAACGTGTGAGGTTCAACTCTACTAAATTAATGTTAGTAACAACGTGTGAGGTTCTACTCTAGTAAATGAATGTTAGTAACAACGTGTGAGGTTCTACTCTAGTAAATGAATGTTAGTAACAACGTGTGAGGTTCTCCCCTAGTAAATGAATGTTAGTAATAACGTGTGAGGTTCTTCCCTAGTAAATGAATGTTAGTAATAACGTGTGAGGTTCTCCCCTAGTAAATGAATGTTAGTAATAACGTGTGAGGTTCTCCCCTAGTAAATGAATGTTAGTAATAACGTGTGAGGTTCTCTCCTAGTAAATGAATGTTAGTAATAACGTGTGAGGTTCTCCCCTAGTAAATGAATGTTAGTAACAACGTGTGAGGTTCTACTCTAGTAAATGAATGTTAGTAACAACGTGTGAGGTTCTCCCCTAGTAAATGAATGTTAGTAACAACGTGTGAGGTTCAACTCTACTAAATTAATGTTAGTAACAACGTGTGAGGTTCTACTCTAGTAAATGAATGTTAGTAACAACGTGTGAGGTTCTACTCTAGTAAATGAATGTTAGTAACAACGTGTGAGGTTCTCCCCTAGTAAATGAATGTTAGTAATAACGTGTGAGGTTCTTCCCTAGTAAATGAATGTTAGTAATAACGTGTGAGGTTCTCTCCTAGTAAATGAATGTTAGTAATAACGTGTGAGGTTCTCTCCTAGTAAATGAATGTTAGTAATAACGTGTGAGGTTCTCTCCTAGTAAATGAATGTTAGTAACAACGTGTGAGGTTCTACTGTAGTAAATGAATGTTAGTAGCAACGTGTGAGGTTCTACTCTAGTAAATGAATGTTAGTAGCAACGTGTGAGGTTCTCTCCTAGTAAATGAATGTTAGTAATAACGTGTGAGGTTCTCCCCTAGTAAATGAATGTTAGTAACAACGTGTGAGGTTCTACTCTAGTAAATGAATGTTAGTAACAACGTGTGAGGTTCTCCCCTAGTAAATGAATGTTAGTAATAACGTGTGAGGTTCTCCCCTAGTAAATGAATGTTAGTAATAACGTGTGAGGTTCTCCCCTAGTAAATGAATGTTAGTAATAACGTGTGAGGTTCTCTCCTAGTAAATGAATGTTAGTAATAACGTGTGAGGTTCTCCCCTAGTAAATGAATGTTAGTAACAACGTGTGAGGTTCTACTGTAGTAAATGAATGTTAGTAACAACGTGTGAGGTTCAACTCTACTAAATGAATGTTAGTAACAACGTGTGAGGTTCTCCCCTAGTAAATGAATGTTAGTAACAACGTGTGAGTTTCTACTCTAGTAAATGAATGTTAGTAACAACGTGTGAGGTTCTCTCCTAGTAAATTAATGTTAGTAACAACGTGTGAGGTTCGCCCCTAGTAAATGAATGTTAGTAACAACGTGTGAGGTTCTACTCTAGTAAATGAATGTTAGTAACAACGTGTGAGGTTCTCCCCTAGTAAATGAATGTTAGTAACAACGTAACGTGTGAGGTTCTACTCTAGTAAATGAATGTTAGTAACAACGTGTGAGGTTCTCCCCTAGTAAATGAATGTTAGTAACAACGTGTGAGGTTCTCCCCTAGTAAATGAATGTTAGTAACAACGTGTGAGGTTCTACTCTAGTAAATGAATGTTAGTAACAACGTGTGAGGTTCTCCCCTAGTAAATGAATGTTAGTAACAACGTAACGTGTCAGGTTCTACTCTAGTAAATGAATGTTAGTAACAACGTGTGAGGTTCTCCCCTAGTAAATGAATGTTAGTAACAACGTGTGAGGTTCTCCCCTAGTAAATGAATGTTAGTAACAACGTGTGAGGTTCTACTCTAGTAAATGAATGTTAGTAACAACGTGTGAGGTTCTCCCCTAGTAAATGAATGTTAGTAACAACGTAACGTGTGAGGTTCTACTCTAGTAAATGAATGTTAGTAACAACGTGTGAGGTTCTACTCCAGTAAATGAATATTAGTAACAACGTGTGAGGTTCTCCTCTAGTAATGGCATCGAGAGTAAATAATATGTACTCGTAGGTACGTTAATCAAAATCCGCCGTCATTTCTCATCCACGATTACCTGACATTATTTAGAATAGCCGCGTATAACAGCCAGGCGAGGCGCCGGGGAAAGGCAATGATATACAAAGATTCCTTATATTTATGCGCAAACCACTACGGTATTTCCCGCGAGAAATCAACTCACTCATTGAGATAACGATGCGAGTGCTTCTATACTCAATTCACCCTGAATTAGTAAGGGAAACGTCAATTTCAATTAAAAGCTGCATAAGGTGTTGACAACTTCCTAAAATCGCGCAGTAGCAAGTTGGTGACAACATTTACAATTCAATTTGAGCGCCATAAGGTCGCGCGCGTGCATATTTTATGAACGGAGGCTGTACAGAGACGAGGCGCGCTCTCCGCGGACTCGTACGAGTCCATTACGAGTATTAGCAACGTCCTTAATCATCCGGTAATCTAGCTGGAAGGTCCCGCGCCGTGACATCTGACCGGCGCCGCGGCGGGTGGCACCTCCACGCCCGCTCCACACTCCACGCGACACAACACGAGCGACCACCTCGCTGAGAAGATACACACCGCGGGGAGATGGATCACTAAAGGGATTATCGGGCAGTTACAAAAATAAGAGCATGGAGTGAGCCACGCGCCAACTGAACAAATCAATATGGCACCGTGACGAGCCGTGCCCTGCCCTACACGCGCCCGCCACACGCTCTCTCGTGTCGCGGTCATATTCTAACTAAGCGCACCGTTTGCCTACTAACTACATTATTTGTCGTGGACAACTCTAGTCGTAAATTCATAAAGCTCTGTAAATACCTCTGTGAACTAAGTGCCCGTTTGGATAATTCTCAAATAATTCATCCGCCGCGGCTCCAAATATAGATGTTCGGTGATCGATACTCCATTCTAGCCTATTGAGGCTCGATGCAGATTTTTCATTAGGTATGCAAAATTAATTAACAAGCTATCATTTTCGAGTGCGCCGGGCACGAGTTGAACAATAAATCTAGTCGGTAATCTCGTCGATCGGAGGAAGGAAGCGCCGCTCGGCTAATGACGAATATAGATTAGCTCTCGATCAATAATATTGATTAGATCTTTGAATAATGTGTAACAATAGGGTCACCCTACTGAGTCGATTTGGTATGTTATTTAAACACACTCGAGAGTGACTTGAATGACGGTGCACCTTAGTGAAGGAGGTCGTCTCGTAGTTAATATAAAAAGTGCGCGGGCAGAGGTCAGCATGTGGCGGCTGCTGGAATGTTGGCAGCGTGACGCAGCGAAGCTGAGCGCGCGGCGTGACTTGAATGATAGATGAGAGAGCAAGCGTCTTGCTCGCACCGGCTACTAGGTGCCGCCCGTCCAGATACCTACCTGCCTAATTGACGCGCACCTCGCGACCTCACGTCCTACGCTCACCTCATTTGTACTGAGCTCATTTACTTTAGACTCCATCCAACATTATTGTCATATTGAGCACTCCTTCATTAATTGAATACAGTTTTACCGAATTCAGAAGAGAAAGCATTGTACTGAACCCTGCCTTATAGCTGCAAAACAATGCTTATGAGCGACCGGTGTCCGTGGAGTCTACGACTACGCGACGCGGTGTATCCGTGCCATTAGTACCTACCTATCAAAAACATTTTGAACATTTCCTAGAGATGTAGCTGCCGCTGCGCCGCCGCCGCGCCGTTGATAAGTAATAAAAATGGCGCGGTGCAATCAATAAGTACAGCCACTATTTCTTGGCGAGCATCAGTATTTATTGTGACACACGCTAATTGCAATTGCTTTGGATTTAAGGGTTATTTCAATTTGCTACTTTAGTCGTCTAAATGGCTCTATCACTCAATTGAGATAAGTGTAATCGCATTCAGCAAAGTAGCCTACTAAGAATTAACATAACTAGAAAACGAAATATAAAAATAATAATAACAACGCATTCTGCAGACGGATTCAGTTACTGATTCAGTGTAGTGTGTACTTCCCCTCTGTTCCTAAAAATACGACTCAATTCAGACGACAGAATTCGGCCAAGTAGAATAGCCCCGTATAGGTATGTTTACTGGATACAAATATAAATAGATACGCATTAGCTGAAAGATTCCCTAAAACAAACCCATAAAAAATGAGTTATGTTTCAGTATGCAGTAATTATTTTACATGCACATATTTCGGTCCAGAGTCAGATGTGATTCTCTCTCGTTACAACATCAGTACAAGGCCGCATGAACGCCACGGCTAGGCGGCTCCTGGACTCCGGGTGTCTCTCGACGACTAATTAATTCCGTCACCTGTCGGACTATTAATGGCTCCGAGCCCTAGATATCCAGATTAATTCACATCCCGCTGCAGTCAACTTCGCTCAACCTAATGAAAACTGAAACCACTATTTGAACGTTAATTCTTGTTGACAAAGGTAGAAGCCGGGAAATATTTACGAAAATCATTGTTTATTATCCGCAGTAAGTGAAGTGGTGATTACACTGTAAGAGATACCGCGGCGAGGGGCGCTGAAGTTAGATAAAACACGTTGATGACACGGTTGGCGCAGTGGTTAAGCGATTGACTGCTGCGCTGCGTGTCGCGGGTTCGATTCCCGCACGGAACAAATATTTGTATGAATGACCTGCAAGTAGTTGTTCCGGGTCTGGCTGTTGGTGTATGTGAGTTTAAATGTTTGTAAACGCACCCACGATACAGGAGAAATTCCTAGTATGGGGCAACATTTAAAAAAAAAAATTAAATAGGCACATCAAAGGCACTTTTGAACGTCAACATTAAATTTAAATAGAATTGATTCTAGTCGCCCCTTCCAAAAGGTAGTTTTGTATGGAGACGAATGGGCAAGAAACTCCACCGTTACTCTTTTAAAATGTGTTACAATATTTTGTATACCTACATTAATTATATAATTATATGTGAAGACGATACACCTATAATAAAAATGACCCTACCACAATAGGTACAAAGAATTTAATAAACGTAGCAATGATAAATAAGTTAATTAAGTGATAGATACAAACATTGTAAAAGTATACGATTTCCCAAATTATGTAAACAAGTAATATGTCAGTGTGTGAGTTAAAGTAATCACAGAATGTAAATCAATGTCATAAAAATAATTAACTATACTAAGTAGCAACAATTTTAATTTTGTCTAGACCCTAGATTGTCCTATGGAGCTGGACCAGCATGTTTCAAAGCATTCTTATCTTGGATATAATCCTCTAATTTGTAATGTGCTTGTTTACACAGTGAACTTTTTATATGAGTTTAAAATTTTCTTTCATTTAATTGCAATATATGACAAGGTATTTTGTTGTAGCATTTAACACAGTACCCCATAAAATATGTATGTACTTTAGCTAATCTGAAAAATGCTTGATCTATTTTATCTTTATTTCTTGTATTAAAGTTATGTCTATCACTTATTTTATTAAAAAGATGTAGATTTTTTTTCTTACGTACTTATTATTTTCATAAATGAATTGGCAAGGTACCGTCATAATATTAATCCTTTTAAATAGTTCCCTGAGAGATTCGGGGTGACGTAGATTATAAATGGCTCTGACAGCTCTCTTTTGCAAAATAAAGATGGATTCAATGTCAGCAGCCCGACCCCACAGTAAAATGCCATACGACATAATGCTGTGGAAGTAGCTAAAATAGACCAAACGCGCGGTTTCTACATCTGTTAACTGTCTTATCTTTCTAACAGCATAAGCGGCCGAGCTTAGCCGCCCCGCAAGAGATGTTATATGAGGTCCCCATTGTAATTTCTCGTCTAGCGTGATGCCCAGGAAAACCGTGTGATTAATAAATTCCAGTTTTTCTCCATTCAACATGATGTCACACTCGCTACTTCTTACATTCGGTAATTTAAATTTAATGCATTTGGTTTTTTTTACCATTCAGTACCAAATTATTTACCGTAAACCAATCATGGACCTGAAGAATAGAGCTATTCACGTCGTCAAGATTTTGTGACCGTCGGTCTATCTTGAATATCAATGATGTGTCATCTGCAAATAACACCATCTTCGGTTGATTTGGAAGTAATTGGGATAAATACTCGCCATCATCGACCAACATAAACGTTACAAACGTAATTCCGTTATTAATTTCCTGAGTGAGGGGCGCAGGAATACGGGCGGGGAATATAGTTGCTCGGTATCATCACACGATAAAACAGCGTTTATTTTGTTCATTCTCTATCGCGTCACGTATGTTTTACCGCAAGTTCATCTAAATAGCGTTCTAGTCTGTATGTCTTATTCATAAAGTTTCTTCAAGAATTTGTTTTGCAAGTAAAACAAAATAGAGACGTAACTCCGAACGATAACATTGCACAAGGCAAGGGGTAACAAGTATTAAATAAATGATAGTAATAGTACTCGTAATAGTCCATTTATTTGTCAGAATATTGTTACATAGATTTAAAAGTTCATAATATTCTGCCGTTCCTGGCGTACAAATACAATTCCAGGGTTTTGGTAAGTTTGTTAGATATCATATTGAATGTAATAAATTATTATAGCTTTCAAATTACAAATTAATCAAATATTAGAAAAGGAAATGTCAAAAAGATTAAAATAAGTCAAAGAGATATTAATGACAGAATACGATTATTATAATATATAAGTCAACTTTTCTTTTCATTCATAAAATCATTAGTCGAGTAGTAACATTTACATAAGAGATAATTGAATAACTTAGATTTAAATGTCCTAAAGTTAAGAGTTTTAAAACGGTCTTGTAGTGTATTATAAACTTTGATCGCCATACAAAATACATTATTAGAAAATAGTTTATTCGTTCGACACGGAGCATGTGGACTTTGCGGCTAGGTCTGGATACAAGATCATTATGCAGATTAAATTCATGCTTATTTTGATACACAAAAATACAAATTTCAAAAATATATATTGCTGGGAGTGGTAATATTTCAATTTTTTTGATTAACGGTACACAGCTGTCCAGGGGGTGCGCTCCACATGTTGAGCGAATGCATTTCTTCTGAGCTCGAAACACTCTGTTGAGTTCTACCGAATTACTCCATATTATAATGCCATAACGAAAAATTTATGACACATAGCCATGGTATGCACATAGTGCCGCATCAACAGTAGTCACACGTGTTAATCTATACAGAACGAATACGAATGTATCTACCTTTGTGTAGAGTTCGTCAATATGAGCTTTCCAGTTACGGTGTTTGTCTATTGTTATCCCTAAGAATTTTGTACTCTCAACTTCTTCAATTGCGTCATTATCGTGTTGTATTTTTAACTGTGGACGCTTACTGTTTGTTATACATAATTTTGGAACTGTATAATTTTAGTTTTGCTAATATTAATGTGGAGATTGTTTTGATTGAGCCAAGTGATAATTTTATTTAGTGTCTCATTTATTTCAGTCTCGTATTCACCTACGTCATAATTGTCGTTTTGAATGCTGAGGGTCGTATCGTCAGCATATAAAATGCAGTTGTGGGAGGTAACGCTAGCTAAGTCATCAGCATACAACAAAAACAAAAGTGGTCCCAGTATGGTTCCTTGAGGAACACCACAATTATTTTCCCGACAGGGAGATCTACAGATGATTTTTTGGTGCCCTGCATGTCTCGAGATCTCCACACATTGTTGTCGATGGGTGAGGTAACTTTCGAGCCATTTCAACGCATTTCCTCTAATGCCGTATCGATCCAGTTTGAGAAGAAGCAATTTATGGTAATTAGAGGTAATTGGTATTTTATCATTAAGACTTTTGGTTATCAATTTCTAATAGAGCAAAACAAGCCAAGGTAGATTTATTTTTCCTAAAGCCAAATTGATCTTCATTTAGGATTTCATACTTTGAAATGAAGCTGTAAAGTTTATCATGCATAACCTTCTCAAAAACTTTTGAAATTATCGGTATGAGCATTATGGGATGATAGTTGTTCATATCATTGGTGTCACCTTTCTTGTGGATTAGTTTAAAACAATGGAGTGCATTAAATGCGAGGGGAATACGCCTTGAATAAATGATTGGTTAATCATATGGCTAATTTGTGATGACAAAAACGTTGAGCATAATTTGACAACGAAAAATTGATTTGAGAATGAAAATTTGCACAACTTTAAAAGAAAATTAAAGATTTTATTAATGGCAACATGCTTTTATTCTATCACCGAATATTTGAATGACATTTCATAAGTAACTAGTATTGATCTTCCTTAGTGACATTTAATTTTAATTTATGGCATCATTCAATTTCTTTGACGTTCTTTATATAAGTGCTGACAATTTTCACTAAATTAAGTTCAATAACTGTGGACATTTTTTATTTTTATTTTTTTGCATGTATATTACTTGTACGCCCTTGAGGCAAAACATAGCGCCCTCAATGTATTACCTAATAAGAGCTTATAATGTACCTATGTTTAACAAGGAATAAATGAATCTGAATCTGACAATGATGGTGTTAATGTCATCATAGCCTGTAGAGTTAGTAGATTTTAATGAATGAATTGTTTTGCAAACAGTACTCTCATTGGTTGGGGTCAAATAAATAGTATTTGGAAGGTGAGCTATCGGTGGCGTGTAGTCAGGATATGGGTCAATGGTCTTATTCGTCATGTCAATAAAAAAATGATTAAAAATGTCAGGTATCGTTTTGGTTGTGTGTAAGTTTGTTTGTCCAATTTAATTTCGATTATGTTTTGTTTATTTTTTGCGTCACTACTGTTACTTTTGATTATTTTCCAGGCAGCTTTACATCTGTTACTGGATTGGGACAGATAACGTGTGTTTTCTACCTTTTGCGCTTGGAACATACAACCTTTTAGGGCTGAGGTATATTTGCTGTTACATGCATTTTTATGTTGGTTTTTATTTGCTGTAGTTATTCGATATTTTAGGTATAGACGGCGCTATTTACACAACATTTTTATACCATTTACCTTTTTTTTATACCTTTAGTCATCCATTTATGTTTTAGGGGCTTAATAGTTATTTTAACTTTTCTTAAAGGAAAGCACAGATTATAAAATAATGTTAAAATGTCATGAAAGTAATTAAATGCAGTGTCCGTGTCTTCCGTTTCATATATTTCAGAGAAGGACAGTGATGAGACGCAGTTTACAAACTTTTTGGTGTTTTCTTGATTAAAGTCGCGTCTTTGTTCAAACCAAAATGGTTTTTTCATATTCTTTATATCTACCTTTGTATCAAAGGTTATAGTTTGTCCAGTTCCGTGGTCAGATAATGCAAGATAGTGTATATGGGGTACAACTTTTAGTATATTGCTAGCAATTAAGTCAATACAGGAGAGTTTTCTTGTTGGTTTGTTAATGTGATTAGATAAATTGAACTTCTTTAGAATAGATTCTAATTCTTTGAAATGGCTGTCCGCTTTTATAACGTCTAAATTCCAGTCTCTACATGATATAGCGGTTTTATTATTTCTCTTTAATACGTTTCTTAAAAGAAGGTTCAACCAAGACCTACTCGATAAACTTGAGCGGCTTCAAAATTTATGTATAAGATTCATATTCGGTTTGCGCAAATATGACCATGTTTCCGAATTTCGTGTGAAGCTCAAGTGGTTACCAATTCGCCTTCGCCGGAACGCTCATATCCTTTCTCTTTTGTTTAATGTGCTCTTCTCCCCTTCCACCCCTCTCTATCTTAAGAAACGTTTCCAGTTTCTTTGCGACTCCCACACGAAATTTCTTAAAATGCCTATGCATTCCACAACTTTCCTCGACAAATCCTTTACTGTCCAGGCCGCTCGTTTGTGGAATGCATTGCCAGTTGAAATTAAACGCGCGCCGTCATTGCTTGTGTTTAAAAGACTCGTGAAGGAACATTACTTGTCGTTGTGATCGTGTTCTCATAATTGTAATTATCTATAGTCTTCATTTATTTTCGTTGCTTATAAATTTAGTATGTACGTATTTATGTATATATTATTTAGGATATGTATATAAGTGTATCTATTATTTAGGATATGTATATATGTGTATCTATTTTAGTGTATTGTATACATACCTATTATTTGCACCAACAACAGCCCCATTTTATGTCCAGGAAAATCTCTGTCCATTCCAAGGTTGCCTGGAAGAGATCGCAGAAAGCGATAAGGCCGCCCATTGTATATCAAGTAGTGTTCAGTTTAATTTTTGTTGTTATGTTTTTTGTGGTGTACAATAACGAATATATAAATAAATATAAATAAATAAATAAGGTTTAAGTTTTGTATGAACAATGTAATATTTGAATTAGGTGTGCGATAAATGCGTATTATATAAAGCTTTAAAGATGTTACCTCAATTCCGCAGTATTCAAAATAGTACAATTTAGGCTCAATTAAATTATTTATAGGTTTGCATTCAAGATCTCTTTTTATCAATATGCAGGTTCCACCTCTACGCTGATGGGGCCTGGAATAGGCTGAAACGAGTTCATATTTTTTTGGGGTGAGGTTGGCTTCTGCTCCTTTTCGTATAAAAGTTTCACATAAACATATAATATTAATACTCATGTAATTTGTTTCCAATTAAATAATTGATGTTTCCAGAAGGTCTTTTTTATTTGATATACCCGCTATATTTTGATGCATAAGGGAGCATTTACGTCTAGACTCGAAAAACAGCGGTTGACTTGTGTTATCACGCTTATGTATAGGCTTAGAAACATGATTAGAGGGTTTATTCTGCTTTGTAAAATAATATGGGATATTTCCTTTTTTGCATAAAGTAGTTTTTGGTAAAATATTGACGTTATTTTTATATTGTGTTTCTTTGTTGGCATATCTTAACTTAAGTTGTGTAGCTACTAATTTTTTAAAGACAATATTGTTAATTTCTGTATTTAACTTAGAACACGTAAAAAAAATGCTTTATTATTCAGACTAAGTCCATTGGTTAGTACAACACTCAACTTAGAAACTAGTGTTAGTACTTATATCTACCGAAGAACTAAAACAAAACCATTATTAATTATGCGCCACAGTGGCATGTAGGCGCATCCAATGTCTCAGTATGAGACTGTCCCACCGGTCAGCTATAGTTTTCAGGATGCTGTTGGGGCTGACGCGTACCCTGCGCATGATGGAGGCGCATCGCTTGCGCATGATGGCGTGAAAGCCATCAATGCCCGCTTCTGCGAACATGCCGGAAGCACTGCAGTAGCGCGGCAACCCCATCAACACCCTGAATGCATTGTTGTATTGTACGCGCAGAGTGCTGTATGCCCTCTGCGTGTAGCTGAGCCACAGACTGCATGTATAGAACGACTGACAGTACGCTGTGAGCAGCGTAGCCTTTACGTCAGTCGAGCATTTTCCAAATCTGCGAGCCATCATATTAAAGCTCTTCGATACAAAATTTTAGTTATTGGTACTTACCGTAACATCAGATGTATCAATAAATTTGTAGTTTGGGTATTTTTTCACAAACAGTTTAATGTTGTTATTTTAAAGGTCAGTATTTAAGTAGTGGTTATTTAGGACATTTAGGATAAACACCCTGTTATTTTTCACTTTATAGAGTATAGAACAAACTCAAACTCAAAGCATTTATTTCAAATGAACCAATTACAGGCACTTTTAAATTATCAAGGGGTCGTCAGTCAGAAAGATGAAGCTAGTTGCCCATCCCAAAGCGTAGTAAGTACCTATGGAGAAAAACGGGCAAGAAACTCCATGGACACTCTTTTTAATCAAAATATTGTTACAAAAAAGTGGTAACATCATTCATGTTGTAATTATACAGGTGAGAACGATGTACTCGTAGAAAGACGTGCACGTTAAAAGCGTCCGTAATAAAAAGATAAAAACAATTATGGAATTAAAATAAGCCGTGGCAGCTAAGAAATGACCAGTGCCTACTGACGGCGCCCGTTCACGAATATGACGTATTCAGCTCAACATAACTCTGTTAGTAATAAGTATGGATTTCTGTCATTACTTTCAATACCTAATACAATAATGTCGTCACTTGTCATCTTTTTTATTGTTTCATCGACGTTGTTTAATACCTGAGTACACGTTGCATATGGTTTTGATGTTCCCGATACGGAGTAGATATTATTATTGTTCCATTTATTATTATTCCTCTGTGTTGCCTAACCTAATATTAAGTTTTACTAACATAGTCATAAGATTTCTGCTTACTAACCCACTATGGATGTTACTGGTCCGAAATAAAGGTTATTTTATTTTATTTATTTATTTTATTTTGTTGCTATTTCCTGAGCAAATCCTCGTACTTGTTGATCACCTAAGATAATATCCATGGTGTGATAAATGATTTTATTTCTGTAAGTAGGTTTGTACAAACACTTTTACACGTCAATCATATTTTTCGGCGTTTCTTAGCTGACCACTCTGAGAAGAAAGGCCGAAACAAACTCAGAGGTCATAGTCTCTTTTAAGGTCTTTGGTAATTTGTTAAATATTGTAATGAACATATGATAAACATTTTTTTTAACTTAAAGTTGTATTACAAAAAGGAACTAAACTCTTTGTTGCATCTCTTGGTCTCTGTTTGGTGTAATAAAATTGTCACCTTTGAATCTAAAGAATTCATTATGTTTCCTCACAAACACCGATACCTCAAACAAATACATGCAAGGTCAATAGTTTCAGTTTTTTGAATAGATGCCTACAAGATTCAAGTGGACCGACGCCGCATATAGCTCTTACGCATTTCTTTTGTACAATAAATGTCTTATCATTGTCTGTTGAGTGGCCCCATATTATTAGTCCGTATCTTAATAGTGATTCAACATACCCACTATATGCTATGCGGGCGGTTTTTTCGTCTGATACAATACGAAGTTTTCTTAATGCATACACAAATATATTTAGTTTCCTGCATACGATAATAATGTGAAGTTTCCATTAACCAAATGGGTCTAGACTTATTCCTAAGAGTTTAATACTTTGCGTTTCTTCTATGTTTTTGTCTTTTATTTTAATCAAACTCAAACTCAAAGCATTTATTTCAAATAAACCAATTACAGGCAGTTTTGAATTGTCAAGGGGTCGGTCAGTCAGAAAGATGAAGCTAGTTGCCCATTCCAAAGCAGTAGTAGGTACCTATGGAGAAGAACGGGCAATAAACTCCATGGACACTCTTTTAAATCAAAATATTGTTACAATAAAGTGGTTACATCATTCATGTTGTAATTATACATGTGAGAACGATGTAGAAAGACGTGCACGTTAAAAGCGTCCGTAATAAAAAGATAAAAACAATTATGGAATTAAAATAAGCCGTGGCAGCTAAGAAATGACCAGTGCCTACTGACGGCGCCCGTTCACGAACATGACGTATGGATCAGCACCATTCAGCTCAACCATTTTGAAGGGAACTCAATGATCCAATACACATGCCACCACCAGCGACACATTTGAGTGAGCATGATACTCTCAGCCGCCAGGGCACATTCAAGTCAATGAGACGAACCCAGTAATCTTTATAGTGGGTACATAGTGCTCACACATGTGCTATGCAAGTATACAATACTAAGAGATTGAATTTATACAATGCAAAGATAGGTTGTACAATCTTCATCAGCTCCAACACTATTTTCGAATGCTAATTAATTAGTTTACGCGCCCTTGTGGAGCAGGACCAGCCCTGAGCCAAGCATTTTTGTCAGCGATATAATCCCCCAACTTATAATATGCTTGGCTGTATAGTGTGCGTTTTATACAAGATTTAAATTTCGTTTCATTCAGTTGGAGTATGTGGGGAGGTATTTTATTGTAACATTTTAAACAGTACCCCATGAAGGATGAGTCTACTTTAGCCAGTCTGAAACCTGGTTGAACTAATTGTTCCCTATTTCTAGTCCCATAATTGTGTCTTTCACCTCTTTTACTGAAAAGATTTAAATTTTTCCTTACGTACATGATGTTTTCATAAATATATTGACAAGGTACTGTCATGATGTTAATGTCTTTAAACAGTTCCCTTAGAGAATCGCGTCTGCGGAGGCTGTATATTGCTCTGATAGCTCTTTTCTGCAGAATAAAAATAGACTCAATATCGGCAGCCCGTCCCCATAAAAAAATGCCGTAAGACATGATACTATGAAAATAGCTGAAATAGACTAGCCTCGCGGTATCTACATTAGTAAATTGACGGATTTTTCTTACAGCATATGCTGCTGAACTTAGCCGTCCTGCAAGAGATTTTAAATGAGGACCCCATTGCAGCCTTGAGTCTAGCGTTATTCCCAGGAAAACAGTTTCATCGACAAATTCGATTTTCTCGTTATTCATATATGTCACAATCACTACTTTTAACATTCGGTAAAGCAAACCATATGCATTTCGTTTTTTTCCCATTTAATACTAAATTATTAGCAGTGAACCAATTATGTACCTGCAGTAGGGCATTATTTACGTCGTCAAGATTTGATGCACGTCTATTTATCTTAAAGATTAAAGAAGTATCGTCAGCAAATAATACCATTTGTGGTTGGTTTGTAAATAAATGGGGTAGATCATTAATATATACTAAAAAGAGGAAGGGACCTAATATCGATCCTTGTGGAACACCCGTTTGTACTTTTAAATAATCTGAATTGATACCATTTATTTGCACTTTTTGTTGTCTATCATTTAAATAAGATTGTACTAAACTAAGCGCGAGTTTACCTAGTCCGTAATGCTCAAGTTTTTAGAGCAAGGTTTCGTGATCAACGCAGTCAAATGTCTTGGAGAGGTCACAAAAGATCCCTATGGCATCTTGCGCCTCCTCCCACGCTGTAAATATGTGTTTTAATAAAGTGACACTGGCGTCAGTCGTACAACGTCCTTTGGTGAAACCATATTGCTGATCGTGTAAGATGTTGTTGGTGTTAAAATGATTAAGCATTTGATTGAGCATTACCTTTTCGAACACCTTGCTGAATACTGGCAACACAGATACTGGTCTATAATTGTTGGTGTCTTTGCTGTCCCCAGATTTAAAAAGTGGTATAACCTTACTGTATTTCATTAAATCCGGGAAGAATCCTTGATCTACACACAAATTAAATATTAAAGCTAAGTATGGTGCTATAGTCTCGATTATTGCTGTACAAACTTTGATAGACACTCCCCATAGATCTTCGGTCAATTTGATTTTTATTTGCCGAAAAGCTTTTATAACTATCATAGGGTTTATATGTTTAAATTGAAATTCAACCGGGCAGCCTAAAACGTTCGCTCTTAATAAATCAATCGAGACATCAGGTGAGGAATTTAAAGCTTCCGTCGTTTTAGCTGGTATATTAGTAAAGAAATTTACAAATTCTTGAGCGACTTCTAAGTTAGAGCTTATGGCACCACGTGAAGTCTCCAATGTATAATCTGTGCTACGTATTTTTTTCCTACTAGTTTCGTTATTTATAACTTTTCAAACTGTTTTTATTTTATTTTTTGCTGATTTAATCTTATTGCTAATGTGGGCTTTAGCTATCTTGCAGGTATTCCTAAAAATTTTTGAATATGTAGCAACATACTTGTTGAAAGTTTCAGTGTTAATGTAGGGCTTAAGGCCGTACAGATCGAACAGTCTTTCCCTACTTATCCTAATACCTCTAGTTGCCCAGTCACTAAAAATAAAATTAGGACAAATATTTTTTGTTTTCTTTTCAAAAGTTATATTGAATTCATTGAAAAGATTTCTACTGAAAAGAAATTATCATACAATTTATTTGCATCGTCCCTAATATGACTCAGAACATTTAACTTATTGTTTAGGGTACTATTGAATCTACTTAATTTCCCAGTCGTTATTGGTCTAAATTTTATTTGCACTTTTTGCAAAGTTAATATTATTATTTAAAAAAAATATTAAGTAATGTTAATATTGTCGGAGAGTTTGCTTTTGTATGTATGAAATTTAATTAATTTTGTTTTAGATATATTTAGTGAACAAATATAGAAGTGGCTGTACTCTGTGGGCATGATTATGTGAGTGAGGCACGACCCGAGGCTTGCTCATCATCACACATGCTCGAGGCATATGTGGGTGGTGAGAACTAGCTGATGACGTCTGGGGCGCGAGGCATGGTGAGGCCTCGCGTGACTACAACCAGATTGTTCACACCTTGAAACAGATATTTGTCAGAAATTGAGTCTAATCTCGCCGAAACGCTTTGAAATGTTAGTTATGACGAGATCCGTCTTCTTTATTATCTTGTCTGATCTCTAAAACTACGCACAAACGATCCGCACGTTTAGTCGTGCCATTTATTTCGTGATTTTGTATGTTTATTACGTCAATATAGAGCATCTGACTTTTTACAACATAAAGCTTAAGCAAACTGTGATCAATACATATTTACGTGACAATAATATTAGCCCTTTATCAGCATTGATCCAGTCCAGCAATAAATATCATACAGCGTAGAACTTTTAGGGTTAATAATATTTGATGACACATCACAGGCATCGGCCGTCAGACAGCATATTATGTAGGGAAGTTTCCAACGAAAATAATAATAATTTATTGTAATGGGCGCGTCGAGAGCGAGTGACCGCAGCCGCCCCGCCGCCGCACCGCCGCCACCACGTCACCGCCACGCAGCCGTCCACAACGCACACAAATGCATCAACATTTCAGTACCACGTCACACTCAAGAGATAAGTAGATGCAGAAGGACCACAATTTTCACTTAAACGTACAACAAGAAGTTTCAATGAATGAACAATACACTGCACTGTGTACAACTGCACTGCTACAATACATATTCGTAGCACCTTCTACGCGCTGCTACAACATAATATTCGTAGCACATTCTACGCGCTGCTATAACACATATTCGTAGCACATTCTACGCGCTGCTACAATACATATTCGTAGCACCTTCTACGCGCTGCTACAACATAATATTCGTAGCACATTCTACGCGCTGCTATAACACATATTCGTAGCACATTCTACGCGCTGCTACAACACGTATTCGTAGCACATTCTACGCGCTGCTACAATTTAATATTCGTAGCACATTCTACGCGCTGCTATAACACATATTCGTAGCACATTCTACGCGCTGCTACAACACGTATTCGTAGCACATTCTACGCGCTGCTACAATTTAATATTCGTAGCACATTCTACGCGCTGCTATAACACATATTCGTAAGACCTGCTTCGTGCTGGTACAAAACAGATCCGTAGCACCTGCTATGTGCTGCTACAACAGATTTGTAACCCTGCTTCGTGCTGCTACAACACACATTTGAAGACCCTGCTACACGCTGCTACAACACAGATTCATAGCGCCTGTTACAAAACAGATCCGTAGTACCTGCTATGGGCTGAAACAACAGATTCGTAACCCTGCTACGTACTACTATAACACAGATTCGTAGCTACCGCCACGCGGTGCTACGTCGTAGCAGGTGTGCCATTCGACAGCGCACGACGTAGAACTTGATCTTCTGCATCGTCTCTAAGCGGCACGTTTTATACAAAGTATAACACTTGGCCGGTGCAAAAAGTCGCTTGCGGGGCGTAACGCGACTGTTATTATAAGGTCGTAAATTAAATGAAGCTGCAATGTGGACAGATGTGCCGCATGTACTGACTGCGCATACTGGGTGAAGAAGACTACTTTGAAAACAAAATAATACCTCAGTTGCCTTTTTCTAACACCCCCATAATGAGCTTTATTGGTACCAATTAGTTATCATGTGTCCCTCGAATCAGAGAAAGTTATAAAATAACTTTGTGTCTCATCATTATCGCACATGTCCTGTGGGTATTGGTACAATTAAGCTAAACTTGCGGAGAATACGTGTCAGTACTGTTAGTATCTATGTCAGCAGCGTACGTGCGGCTCAATGTTCCACGGAGCCACTGGAGGCTCGGGAGGCACAGGAGCGCAGGAGGGCGCGGGACGCACAAGTGACGCCCACAAGGACTTTGGTAGCGCAATGTAAGCGACGAGGCAACTCCTTATCTGCCGGAACTCTGGCATCGATCGCCTCAAATATGTGTCAGTACTTACATACCTACCTACCTATAGTACAAGGTTGGTTCCGATGTGATGTCAAATAATAAAATACGAAAAGGATGATAACATAACAGCAAACATATTCTGTGACAAACGACTGATGCGAGGAACACTTCGGGGCCGCGATGTTAAAGGCACGTTAGACGCCCTTCACACATTTTTGTTGTGTACACTATTTTGCGGTAGCTGTTTGTTTGTAGTAGTTTGTTCTTAGAGGTTTGTTTTCTATCAATAACTCATCGTCATCATTCTTCTCCATAATCCCTTATCTTATTTATGTCCAAAGAAAGAAGTAGAGTTTTGACATAATTAGGTATGTACTACGTATGTACCTTCAAATTACGGAGCAGTCGGCAGTTGTTCGTATAGTGATCTACTCCTCGTGCCAGTAGCTGCATGTCGTGCGCCATCCGCGTGGTTCGTAGTAATAAGCTAACGTACAAACATCCTGTTTGTGCGCGTACTCACTGTATCACTTGCTAGTGACGTCACATTCACGCCGAACATGCTTGTTAGCTCAATCAAGTCGCACCGCTGTGCGCTGTTTCTCTTCATTTCCTTGTGTTATAATATAACATATGGGGTCATGGTAGATAATAAATCAAACAAAAATGGGAGCAGAGTACATGAACATGAAACAGGTCAATAATATGTATTGGAATATTGTGTAGTGTTGCGTGTGTAAGAATATGTATAATCACATACAATTCATCTTACATTTATTTTCCTAAATTGCATGTAATTAGTATGTACCACATTCTTGCTAAACGGTCACAGTATTTTTAGACAAATAATAAATTCCGAACGAAACCGGTGATCTGTGAGTCGGTCTAAATAAATATAAAAACTTATTTTACTTATTAATATATATAAAATAATATATAAATATACATATATATATAATAATATAAATATAATTTAAAAATAGATAGATAGATAAACCATTTATTCAGTGCACACAAAAGACGTCTAATAGCACAACACACAATTGAATTATAACAGATGACATGAATATATAAACAAGGTGGCAACATACAAAAAAAAAAAATTCTAACATAACTAAAGAGATTAATTGACACTATGGCATACTACAAATCAAAATAGCGAATATACACAGTGCTGTGTACGTCTCAAAGTTGCACCAAATGGGAGTCCAGCTCAGCATGTGTCAGGCAAATGTACCTGACGCTGATATTATGCTGGATCCCTGCAGTGACATACGGACGTCGAGCGGACGAGATAGATTGGTGTTGTGACAAAGTGTTATGTGCGGAGTGAAATTATGTAAGTATAGCCACAACTTAAATTATGTATATTACAGCAACGTTTTGCATTGGGTAACGTTCTTGTTCGTTGACGTGTTGATTGTGTTTTGATTACATGATTATATAAAAAGATAAAAATGTGTCTAATCTATAAATGAATAATCTTATTATAATTATGGTGGCGTAGGTGCGAATAAAATAAACGGTTTGGCTAGACTAACATATGTTTACGATAAATAAATAGAGGCTAATTAGCCTAGCCTATTCGCTAATAAGTAATTTAAATATAACTTAAACTGCTAAGTAACTATAACATTAAGAAATCGTCCAATAACGTATTTCTTATTCACTTATATAAAGGGGAAGACACTTAATTCACGTGTTCTTTAGTCAGCACTTGCACTGCAGTTTAAGTTCGCTCACACTACACTAGACTAACTCAAATGGTCTTATTACAAAACAAGGTTTTTCTTTTGACATGGTTTAAACCATCGAACCTGTTTTTGAAATAAGAACCTAACAGAAATCGAAATACAGTTCTTATTACAAAACTGACAACTTGGTCTGGTCTTAGATTGTCTATTTTGTATTAAGAACTTTACTAAAGTCGGCACAAAGTTCCAAATACAAAAACTAAATCGAAGATTTAGGCTCGGGCTAAAGTTAGATCGTGTTTTGTAATAAGATGGAAAAGGTTTAACCCTTTTTAGTCTTCGCACTAATTCAGTGACGTCAAGGAGTGGGATCGCCTCGACATTCACGTGATGATGAAGTCTCTATTCATGAGCTTCTGCATATTTTTTGATTACTATGTTTACGACATCCATCTTGAGGTCCCGGTGGAGGTCACTGTTTCTTATGTACCAGGGCGCGTTGGTTGACATTATCCCTGAGCACTTTGTTTTGTAATCGTTGTATTACTTGACGATTGCTTTGGCTGGTGTAGTCCCAACAAACTTAAAAACTAAAGTGCAAAAAAAACTACCTACTTGTACAAAAAGGGAAAATTATAACATTGAAAAGACCTGGAACCGGAGTGCATCCGGTGTGTGTGTTGTGTTGAAAGCAGTGCAGCGTTATGGTGTTGTCACTCCATTAGACTTAACCCACCATAAACACAATTTGTTGGTATAGCGCCATCTATTGACGCCCCGGGGTACCAAGACAGCAGGATCGACCACTAAGTGCGCAGCTAATATTTTTACTGCGCGCAGCAACATGCCGAAGCGAAGTGTGGTGGTTGCGCAAAATTTATTTCGCCAGAGGCCGCTAGGTGTTGCACCTGCAACGCTCTCTTTCTTCGAGCATGCGCTTCCCTACCACTGTCGGGTTATATTAAACCCACCTGGGTCTGCCCTGGCTGTAAAAACACATCGGTTATGGGCAAGGCAGATCTGCACCGACGGAGGCACATGAGATCGAAGAGTCTATGGATACCAGTGGTATGAGCTGCAGCATACTGGGTGATACTCAAGATATTGTCCCGGGTTTGTCTACCATCCTACACAGTTTTAGGGAGGAATTGCAGGCTGAGCTGCGCCTAATGTTTAAGGAAGAGTTGCGGGCAGAAATTGCAGGCGATACAAAAATAATTCCAGGCGAATTTCAGTCTTCGTACAGATCTGGCTCAGCTTCAGGCGGACAGAGACCATATTATTATAAAAGGTACAAGTGATCACTACGAGAAGCGAATGGATGGCATGGATAGTCTGGAACAAAAAATAACTGTCACTAATGGTTCGGGAGCGATCGAGGAAATTGCTAAATTGAAGCGAGAACTAAATGACCGGGACCAACAACTATTATCCTATGATTGGGAAATCTCAAATTTGCCGGAACTAGCCTCAGAAAACCTCACACATACGGTGAAACTTATAGCTACTAAGTTAGGCGTTAAAATTGAAGATTGCGACTTGGTAAGCGTGGACCGCATAGGCGGCAGGCAAGTAAATGCTGTGAGCGCTGCGGGCCCGCTGGAGACCCGCCCGCGTACTGTGGTCGTGCGCCTTGACCTGCGTGACGAGTTGATGCGCGCCGCGCAAGTGCGACGCGGGAGGAGTACTGCGGGTCTCGGGATGTCTGGTCCATCATGTAAGTACTTAAATGAACGCCTAACGAAATTGAACTGTCAGATATTTCGGAGAGCACGGGAGGCGGGCCAACGTCTCGGTTGGCAAGGCGAGGCTCATACGCAATGAGACGGATCTACTGGAAGTCTTTGGACCAGACGGTGAAAAACTCCCCCAGAATTAGTTCCGTTAATATTAAGTTTAGTTTAGTTTTTGTGTTAAATTTTGTTATTTTCATAAAATTGTCAAGTCGGGTTATCTTTGTTTTAAAGGGTTCTTTGTTTGGCGCTGCACGTACGTTTTGGCTGTGAGAGGAACCGGTGTGCGTTTGTTGTGGGTACGGGGTACGGATATCATCATGCCTTTTGTATATCATTTTTAGTATCAATTCACTTTTTTATTACGTCACTGTACCTATTTATTGCTCAATTTGTTGTTTACGTGTACTATTATTGCTCGTATGTTTCGTTACTTCACGTATTGTCTCGCTCAACCCTAGTTTTGAAAGTGTATATCCATATTTCATGCACAAATGCCGCGCAATAGACACATTAAGTTTGGACTTCAGAACGCAGGCTCATTATCAACAAATCATGATGAGTTTATTATTGCTATGAACCATCACTCCGTCGATGTCATGGCAATAAATGAGACGTGGCTGCAAGAGGGGGAGGAGGGCCGGGCGCCAGTGGTTCCTGGATATCAGTTTCGTCATAGACCACGCCCGGATCAATCCATGGGGGGTGCGGGGGCGGGGTCGCGTTTTATATTAAAACGGGAACCAGCGCTCGAACCACAGCTCACCCGCATCATCCGCAGGTGGAGCAAATGTGGCTTAATAAACAGCTAAGAAAAAAAAAATGCTAATAGGAACTACATTCCGGCCCCCTTGGTTAGATTTAGATATATACCTAGATGCGATCACGGACATCATCTGTGCATTGGCTCCGTACGATAATATTATTTTATTACGCGATCTTAATGATAAAATGATTGACTTAACCAACCCAAAAACAAAAAAGTTTACGGGTTTTTTAAAGTACTGCAACATGGATCAAATTGTACTCATGCCTACGCACTTCGTAGGAGACAGTGCTACTCTGATTGATGCGATATGTACGGATGCACGGTATCGGAACGTTGTTGTGGACGACATAGCGGAACTAGGTCATCACTCGTTTGTATCATGCGAAATCATTTTTAAAAACAGAAACCGTTACGTATAAAAATAACATATCGTCCGTTTAGAGACATATTGGCTGATGATTTCCAGAGAGATTTGGAGGCAATCCCGTGGGACTCAATCTGCGAACTACAAGATGTAAATGACATGGTGAATTCCTTTAATTCACATGTCATTAGGCTGTTCGATGCCCACGCACGTTTAAAAACTAGAATTTTCAAAAAGCAACCAACGCCTTGGATAACAGTGTGCAGGAGGTGGTCAATCGTCGTGATGAGGAAGTTAGTCGTTATTGAAAAAACTCGTTGATGAAGAACGGTTGAATTTAATTCTCTTAATTTACAATTTTGGTTTGTAGTGCGTACTCAGTCGCCGTGATTTTATATAATGAACCCACCGTTGGGCAAAAAGCTACGGTCGGAGCGCGGTGTTCCCTTTCCACCCATTAGCTTCCACGTCGCAGCTGATCGGCGCGCTGTTGCCCGCTGCGCCCGCTTGGTGGCGTTAGTTACTCGTAAACATGCCCCCGGCCTTGGAAGCACCTGATTCCAAAGGAGCAGATGACGCGGTGTTGTCTTCATCAGGGAGCGGGAGTGGGCATATCTTCGAGAATGACCGCTTGATTATGCCCGTCGCTGTTTTTATGCTTGCGACGCGAGCTATGCCATCCTTGCCTGGGAATGTTTGTAAGACTCGACCTAGGCGCCACTTGAGGGGAGGCAGGTTATCCTCCTTCACGAGCACAAGGGTGTTAGGAACGATGGTGTCCTGGTTGGTCTGCCATTTTGTTCTTTTCTGGAGTTCAGAGACATATTCCTTGGACCATCGACTCCAGAAATCCTGACGCATCTGCTCCACACGATCGTAACGACGAAGCCGCTGCGTAGCCGTTGTGGTTAAATCTTGACTGGCAGGTGCAGTGAACGGTCGGCCAATCAGGAAATGGGCTGGAGTTAGAGGTAGGAAGTCACAGGAGTCGGATGACAAAGGAAACATTGGTCGGGAGTTGAGGACAGCCTCGATTTGTGCTAACACGGTACTCAGTTCCTCGTAAGTTAAGTGTGCGTTTCCTACTACACGAGTCAAATGAAATTTGGACGACTTGACGCCTGCCTCCCATAAGCCACCAAAATGAGGCGAGTACGGCGAAATGAACGTGAGTTTAATTAAGTTATTAGCAGTATAATCCCGGATGTCACTCTCTTTATCTACCAGAAATTTAGCTAATTCCTTTAGTGCCCCTACGAATGTTGTGCCGTTATCGGAATAGATTTGCACAGGTTTACCTCGTCTGGAAATAAAGCGTTTTAATGCCAATAAGTATGCTTCAGTCGTAAGATTTGTGACCAACTCCAAGTGTACGGCACGCGTGGTAAAACACACGAACAAACATAGGTAGCATTTTGTTAGCTTTGCCCCCCTTCCCGAATGGTTCAACGTAAACAATGGTCCTGCATAATCGACACCACAGTACATGAATGGATACCCGGGTTTTAACCTTTCGGGTGGTAAATTACCCATCTGAATATTTAAAGGCTTAGCTTTCATACGGACACATATCACACAGGTATGCACTACTTGTTTGGCCAAGTTCCGCCCTCTGAGAAGCCACCAAGCTTCTCTTATCGTCGCAAGTAGCAGTTGAGGCCCCGCATGTAATAATTCCCTGTGTTTACATTCAAATAAAAGACGCGTGAATCTATGTCGACCGCACAACAACATAGGATGCCTTTTATCAAATGAGAATAATTCGGAATTTGCCAATCTACCCCCTACTCTGATTATATTGTGCTCGTCTAAGAATATATTCAGGTTAGAAATATTACGAGGACACTTTGAAGGTTGTTTATTTATCATGTTATCATAAATTGTTGAAAAGGACTCTTGCTGTGCCATACGCGTTAAAATTCTTGTTGAAGTATTTAGTTCATCAACCGATAGACTACCTTTGAGGTGCTGTGAATTTATTTTATGTCGGCAATTATTCACGAAACGTATAATGTAGGCCATCACGCGTAGCATACGATTAAAATTAGAAAACCTTTCAAAAGGAAACAGGCTCGGCATTGTTTGATTCAACAATGCGATTTTTGTGGGTTTTAATTCTGGTAATTCTTCGTAGTTAACATTATAATTGTTATTATGCTTACCGTCCATTCCATGAACATGTAAGAATGGCGGTCCGCGCCACCACAGATCAGACGAGTTTAGCACATCCAGTTGCATTCCGCGCGATAGTAAGTCAGCTGGGTTTTGTTTACCATTTACGTGATACCAGGCATTGTCACCCGTTAGTTCGTTCACTTCCACAACACGGTTTTGCACGAATGGTTTTAATTGACTCGGTGTCATCTTAAGCCATCCTAATACTACAGTAGAATCGGACCAGAAATATACATTATTCAAACTTAATCGTAACGAACTAATTATCCTTTTGTATAGTTTCGCGCCTACTACCGCGCCGCATAATTCTAAGCGCGGAATGGAAACCGGTTTCACCGGTGCCACTTTGCTCTTCGCACACAACAAACGCGCTGTTATCATTGTATCTGTATAGCTACGTAAATACGCACATGCCCCGTACGCGTCTTGTGAGGCGTCACAAAAGATGTGTAGTTCAATGGTGTGCGCGTTATCTCCTATTACGTAACGAGGTATGCGTAAATGTTGTAAATATTGCAATTTTTTAACAAAATTCTGCCAGTCTAACTAAATTGACTTAGGGACTGGGTCGTCCCAACCTAGCTTGGCTAACCACAGTTTCTGTAGTATCATCTTTGCAATAACTATCATCGGGGTGAGTAGACCCAAAGGGTCGTATATTTGCGCTATCGTGGAAAGAATGTTACGTTTGCTAGCATGATTTACACTATGATCGCATTTAGTACTGAAATAAAGTTCATCCGAAGAGTTAAACCACCCCAGTCCCAGCGTTTTGGTGTGACACGAGTCTCCTAGCGATAATTCTTTAAAGGTAGACTCAAGTTGAGTTTGGGAGGGCTTGGCATTAAAAATCCACTTTCTCAACGGAAAACAAGCCGATTCTAGAACTTTAGAAACACCACTACATATCTCTAATAATTTTTGATAATCCTGGTTTCCCGTTATTAGATCATCGACGTACATATCGTCGCTAATGACCTGTGAAATGACGTCATCATCGCATTCCAACGCGAGTTGTTTTATGCATCGAATGCTTAAATAAGGTGCGGATGCCGTCCCATAGGTGACGGTATTAAGTTGGTATATGCCAAGGGGCTCAGACGGATTCTCCCTCCAAAGAATTAATTGCAATTGTCTTTGATCTGGCTGAATTAAGATCTGACGATACATTTTCTCGATGTCGGCACATGCGACGTATTTAAATTGCCTAAATCGTAGTAGAATGGAGAAGATGTCATTCTGTAAAGTCGGACCAATAAACTGTATGTCGTTTAAAGACTTGCCCGACGTAGACTTAGCACTCGCATCGAACACCACTCTAAGTTTTGTAGTCGAACTGTGTTCTCTATAGACGCCGTGATGCGGTAAGAAATAGTAAGGCGGCGAATATTCAGTGATACGGCTCATGTGTCCTAAACTTAAATATTCTTTCATAAACTGGCAATACATCTGTCTATAGCTCGGCGCGTTTCGGATTAGTTTGCGCTCAAGTGACAAGAACCGGTTCTCGGCCATTGAAAATGTATCGCGCAGCTCGTCAGCTGATTCACTCAGCGGAATTCGCACGGAAAAACGACCTTTATCGTCACGCAAAGTAGTAATTTGTTTTATTGCAAGTAATTTCTTCGAGTTCCCAAAAACGTTTAAGTTCCGTATCCAATGCTTGTGTGAAATTACATTGGGTTCGAGTATTGTTTACACTTCGCTTCTTTATTTGGTTTTGAACTGAACCCGAGATAACCCAACCAAGCTTTGTGTTCTGCAAATAAGGACCCTTAGGCAAACGTATTAGACCCTCATTTAGCAAATCCCAGAACTTGTCGGCACCTATTAATAAATTAATTTCATTGCTTGAATGAAAGTCAGGATCAGCGAGTTGTATGTTATTAGGAACTTCGATGTTATGATCGATGCCCAGTGATGGCAATTGTGCTGTGATTTGCGACAAAACTAAGCAATTAATGTGTGTATTGTATGAGCTTGCTTTGGATCTTATTTTTATATTGCATAATTGTGTGGATTGTGTCACGGAGTTGCCTACTCCAATGACTTGCACAGTGGACTGTATCGTTGGAATATTAAGTGTTTTGCATAGTTTTTCGGATATAAAACAATGCTGGCTCCCGTTATCAAGAAGAGCGCGGGTAGTGTGATAATTATTTTTCTCGTCCGCAATCTCCACTAGTGCAGTTGATAATAATACTTGATCATAAAAATAGCGCGTATCAATATTATCGACTCTGTAAGGCGTGTGAGACGTGTGAGATGCGGTGTGAGATATATTTGTGTGTGTGATTCTCGTAGTGGACTCTGGCTGAGCCACTATTTGTGCTGTGTGTGAACCGGTAGACGATTCGTTAGCGTCAACGAATTCATTATGTATTAACGTATTGTGCTTTTTGTTACAGTGCTTGCACGGCCCGAACCAACACTCAGTTATTGCGTGATCGGCACGTAAACAGTTGCGGCAAAGATTCTTTTCTTCGATTAATTTTAGTTTATCTTTAGAAGATAGAATAAGGAACTCCTCGCACGAATAAATAGGATGATTCGAGTTGCACATATTGCACTTGTAACGTGGCGATTTTGTGTGATTAGCCGATTTCTTTCCATCTTTCCGAGTTGAAACATGACTATGCGTTTTTATTGACGGCGAATTTTTTGTGTGATTATTTTGAGTACTTTCTGTTTGTTTGCTATGAGAAGGTTTAACCGTCTCTATAAAATCCGCGCGGTCCTTAAGAAAGGTCATTAAATCAGACAACGATGTTTTTTTATTGGATGACGCGTTTGTGAGGGTACCCTTGAAAAGTTCCCATTCGCGCTCAGTCGACGAATCTAGCTTTGTGGTGATGAGATAAATAATTAACGTATCCCATGTGTCGGTGGGTTCGTCTAATGTTTTTAATGCACGAAGATTACGCCAAATAGCATCCATGAGTTTGCGTATTTGAGAAGCTGATTCTTTATTTATTGCCTGAACTGTAAATAACGCTTTAACGTGATTATGAATGAGTAAACGGTTGTTGTTATATCTATTCTCCAGTAAATCCCAGGCAACGATGTAATTTTGTGCGGAAAACTCCAACGCTTTAATAACCTGTAGTGCATTACCTGATAGAACTGAACGCAAATAGTGAAATTTCTGAATATTGTCAAGAGTATTACTATTGTGAACAATTGATAAATATGTATCTCGGAACTCAAGCCATTGATCATAAGAACCATCGAAGTTCGGCAAAGCAATTGTAGGTAGTTTGATACCGTGTGCGTGTGATTTACAATTATTGTTATCGCTTTGAACTGTGGAATTTTCTTTTAAGATACACTTAGATTTGGCCACAAGAGCATAATATTGATTTTCAAAACATTCTCTTTCTTGCAATTCTTTATCAATCTGACTACCCGGAATGTACAAATCTATCTCATCTTGAGTGCTACAAAACTGATCAAATAACACTTCTACCTTTTGCAAGCGCTCCTGTAATTCTTTAGAAACACCACTACATATCTCTAATAATTTTTGATAATCCTGGTTTCCCGTTATTAGATCATCGACGTACATTATCGTCGCTAATGACCTGTGAAATGACGTCATCATCGCATTCCAACGCGAGTTGTTTTATGCATCGAATGCTTAAATAAGGTGCGGATGCCGTCCCATAGGTGACGGTATTAAGTTGGTATATGCCAAGGGGCTCAGACGGATTCTCCCTCCAAAGAATTAATTGCAATTGTCTTTGATCTGGCTGAATTAAGATCTGACGATACATTTTCTCGATGTCGGCACATGCGACGTATTTAAATTGCCTAAATCGTAGTAGAATGGAGAAGATGTCATTCTGTAAAGTCGGACCAATAAACTGTATGTCGTTTAAAGACTTGCCCGACGTAGACTTAGCACTCGCATCGAACACCACTCTAAGTTTTGTAGTCGAACTGTGTTCTCTATAGACGCCGTGATGCGGTAAGAAATAGTAAGGCGGCGAATATTCAGTGATACGGCTCATGTGTCCTAAACTTAAATATTCTTTCATAAACTGGAAATACATCTGTCTATAGCTCGGCGCGTTTCGGATTAGTTTGCGCTCAAGTGACAAGAACCGGTTCTCGGCCATTGAAAATGTATCGCGCAGCTCGTCAGCTGATTCACTCAGCGGAATTCGCACGGAAAAACGACCTTTATCGTCACGCAAAGTAGTGTCTTTAAATAGATTTTCGCATGCGAGTTCTTCTGAAGTGTTGTACTAAGTGTGTATGCTCCTTAGGTAGACATTACCCATTGTGTGCACTACTTTATAGTGATATTCAATATTATGCTTACTACGTAATTTACTTATAATGCGCATTATTTTATGTTATATTAAAGTACTTAATAAATGGAGTCCAATCAAGGTGGTTGTCTACTTCTTTAAGATCCTTAGGACCCCCAACATCACATGGCGACCCTGCCTAAAAGATCTGCCAAGGGGCTATAAGAAGAGCAATATATATTTATTTTTTTTTTGATCGCGACATAAGTACACAAGCAGAAGTATGTGTCGCTCAACTGTGGAGAAGGAAGAAGTTTTCCTGAGCCAGAACGCGGCCGGCGGAAGCAATGATGCTGCTATAAAGGAAATAGGAGGACACGTTGAGCGCATCAACATCATGACTTTCATCATCCTCGCTGTAATCGCCGCCCTCGCCATTTACTTCGGTGTTGAAAGTGTACAAGAGCTGTCACCGCCGCTGGATGCAGGAAGAGATGGGCCTCAACGCCATGCAGCGTTTGAGAGCTTCGTTACGTGGTCGAGTTGCAGGTACACCGGACAATTAGATTATCCAGCATCAGTTATGTGAATGAGTCAGTGAGTGTTTTTAAAGTCAGACAATTTTGAAAAGGCAATAATTAAAATAACATCGAATAGTGAGTGTCAAATTTCATAACGCAAAAACTTAAACGCCCAAGAATCGTGCACGAACACTCAGCGAATTTGATACCGCGCGGGTAAAAATGCAGCGTCGGACATTACTTCTATTGTTTCGCAATAATTTTATGTGATCAGGTTTATGTTTATTCTATTTTTAACATAAAGTAATGAATTGATGGATGTGTCGTAGATTTATATAATGAAAAACTTAGAGTATGATTGATAGTTTGATAAAAAATTATAAGGTTTTAGAAGAAATTCGTAAGTATTTGATAAAAAAGGGACAAAGTAGGTATAAAGGCAAAGTTATAGAAACAAAATTAGGAGAAGCAAAATGTATTTTTGATAATTGTAGTGAAATATTTTTATTGTTAGAAAAGGGCAAGGATGTAAGGCTGTCATCGGCATTAACAATATTGCAAAATATTAAGGTTCTATACGAGGAAATAAATAACTTGTGTATTTCTCCCATTAAGCCACATTTAGGAAAGATGGAGTTTGACTTGAAAGTGGCGTGCAATTTGATACCAGTCATGGACGGTGTTGACAACACGACCAAGCGTCTGATAGACTCCACTGAGATGTACGCGAACATGATTGAAGATAAAGGTAAAGATTTATTAATTACATTTGTGTTGAAAAGTAGACTCTCGGAAAATGCGAAATTGCGTATTTCGGGTTCTTATAAAACTGTTGAAGAATTGATTAAAGATTTGAGATGTCATCTTTTACCAAAGAAATCTTTTGTGGCTATACACTCAAAGTTACAAAGTATTCAACAGGGATCAAACTCTATTGATACTTATGGCACCGAAGTAGAGAAGTTATTTACCGAATTAACAATTTCCCAAGCTGAAAGTGATTCTGCCACGTATAAAGTTTTGAAGCCATTGAATGAAAAGCTCGCTATTAAACGATTTTCAGACGGTCTACGCAGCTCGAAATTAGGCACGATTATCTCCGCCCGGAACTACAGCAACCTGAAGGATGCCATCCAGGCAGCTAAAGATGAAGAATCGGCATCCCATCAGCCATCATCAGGTAACATAATGCATTTGTCTAACACCGGCCGAGGTTCACACTACTTAAGACGACCGCAGCGTTATCAATATCAAAGAAGGGGTTTTCACAATAATCGTGGACAGTATAATAACAATTATAATCGTAGTCAGCAGTATTATGGAACAGTTTACCATCGTGGACAAGCACGACGTGGCAATTTTAGAGGGAACGACACTGTTAGGGGTAATTTCCGAACAACGTCGAATGGTAGTGGAGGCTCAAGATACTTTAGGAAGCGTGGGCAATGCCAAAATATGCTTTCCGTTGAAAAAGTAGACGACAGACAACATAGTGATTGCCAGAAAAATAATGATGTAGGCACTTCTAATCAGTTTTTTCGAGGTTAAACATTTTATATTATCTTGCCAAGGGAATACCAAGTACATTGCTTTCTACATTAATAATATTGAATACTATTGGCTCATTGATACTGGCGCTACATTATCAATAATTAAAAAGGAAACCTTGCCAAAAGGTTTTGATGTGCGCAAGGATGATACCTTAATAAATGGGATAGGTGGAAAGTTACGTTCACAAGGTTCTATTGATTTGATATTAAGGCATGATAAAGAACAATTATTACATCATAACTTTCTTATTTTTGATTCAATACCACTTAAAGCAGATGGAATCATAGGTTTAGATTTCTTAAATAAATTTCAGGCTAACATTGACTTAAATGCAAATACTTTAACGTTGACTAACAATGGACAGAAATATCACTTAAATTTAGTTGAAGACTTAGAAAAGAATAGAAATGTGTTGATTATTCCAGCACGGTCAGAGACAATACACTATATTTGTGTAAATGATACGGTCACTGAAGATGTAGTTGTTAGTGGAAAAGAATTAACAAAGGATGTATTTTTAGCGAATTCAATAGTACGTGTACTAAACAATAGGATTCCAGTAAAAATTCTCAACGTAAGCGATAAGGACATAACCTTACCAGTAGCACTCCCAGAATTAAAACCATTGAGTGATTATGATATTTGCCAGTTTAGTAGAAACAAGATCGACTTTCCAAGAGTTCAAACGTTACTATCCGAATTAAATTTAAATTACTTAAACACAGAAGAAAAACAGTCAATACAGGCAATATGTACAAAGTATTCCGACGTTTTTTATGTAAAAGGCGATAAATTGGCGACCACAAACATTTGTGAACAATCAATAGTAGTAAAACCAAATATTACACCTGTTTATGTTAAACCATATAGGTTACCACAAGCATTAAAACCGGAAATAGCTAAGCAGATAGATCAAATGATAAGAGATGATATCATAGAAGAATCCAAGAGTGAATGGTCAAGTCCAATTTTATTAGTACCGATGAGAAGTAGCGAAGGAATTGAGAAAAAATGGCGATTAGTAGTAGATTATAGGAAATTAAATGAAATGATTTGCGATGATAAATTTCCTTTACCGAATATAAATGAAATTTTGGATTCTCTATCAGGTGCTATTTACTTTACTCACCTTGACCTTCACCAAGGTTATTATCAAGTTAGTTTAGAACCGAGCAGTCGTAAATTAACAGCATTCACTACCAATACTGGCCAATATCAGATGAAACGCTTACCAATGGGACTAAAAACAAGTCCCAGTGCATTTAGTCGTATGATGTCTATTGCTATGTCAGGTCTTACCTATGAGAAATGTCTCGTATATCAAGATGATCTTATAATTTTTGGAAGAAATCTTACTGCTCATAACCAAAATTTAACTGATGTCATGGAGAGGTTAAGAAAACATAATTTAAAATTAAATCCTCAAAAGTGTATATTTTTAAAGAAAGAAATACTTTATTTAGGCCATGTTGTATCAGAAAAAGGAGTGTTACCCGATCCAGAAAAAACTAATATATTAAAAAAGTACCCAACACCAAAAAATGCAGATGAAGTTAAACGCTTTGTTGCTTTCTGTAATTATTACCGAAAATTTATCAAATCATTTTCAGAAATAGCAATGCCATTAAATAAATTAAGCAGAAAGAATGAACCATTTCAATGGACTACTGAATGTGAGAGTGCTTTTGAGTTTTTAAAACATGCGTTAATTTCTTCACCCGTTCTACAATACCCAGATTTTTCAGAAAAAAACGAATTTATATTACAAACAGATGCTTCAGGTACTGCCATTGGAGCCGTATTGTGCAATAAAGATTTAAGACCAGTAGCTTATGCAAGTAGGCCCTTAAATAAGGCAGAACAAAACTACCCTACCATTCAAAAAGAGCTTTTAGCAATAGTTTGGTCTGTAAAATATTTTAGACCATACTTGTATGGCAGAAGATTTACAATAATGACGGATCATAAACCTCTGATATACCTTTTTGGCATGAGGGATCCTTCAAGCAGACTACTTAAATTTCGTCTAACACTGGAGGAATATAACTTTAAGATTATTTATGTCAAAGGAAAGGAGAATGTAGTTGCAGATGCTTTGTCAAGGATTTGTTTAACATCAGAAGAATTGAAAGGTATGCATGAGCAAGTTGTTGCTGTAATGACTAGGGCACAAAAGAAAAGAATAGATGAATTAACTAGAAACAAAGATGAGCATGAAAAGATGAATCATAGAAAAGTTTGCGACGAACGGTCTGATCAGCCGAGAGTTGTAGATATATTAAGAAAACCATTAGAATCTGTAGAATTATGTTTTATTGAAGGGGACGATTTAAAGGGATTAAGAGATAGTCACATGATTACGAACGAATTTGAATGTTTTTCATTTAGACCGAATACAAAGACGATATATATTAATTTTAATTTCCAGGCACACTTATCGCGAGCCGAATTTGTGCAGAAATTAAGTAATTATTGTAAAGAGATACGTATCGATGAAGTATATGTAATTAAAAATAAAGATAATGAAGATTTTATAAAAAATGTATGCGATGAGATTTCGTCACTTGAAAATTGGTCCGGACCACGAATTTGTATACTAAGAGGAATAACGAGAATAACGGAAGATAATGATAAAACTATTATTATGAATGACTTCCATTTACTGCCATCTAGTGGTCATGCTGGAGTGCGCAGGATGGTTAATACTATAAAAACGCGGTACTTTTGGCCAGGTATCGAAAAAGACGTTCAAGAATTTGTCAAGACATGTACAAAATGTCAAAAGTCGAAATATTTTCGATATTTATAAAAGAGCCGATGGAAATAACTACAACAGCTTCTTCGGCGTTTGATAAAATTTACTTAGATGTAGTGGGTCCTTTAGATAGAGACATCGATGGTAATTGTTATATACTAACCATACAATGTGAATTAACAAAAGAACAATGGCAATAATTGACCTGACCAAATTCGGATGAGACCCGTAACGAGTTATATGTCAAAAAATAGTCAATTAAAGGAGCATTAATTTACAACTATTGAATTATTTATTAAAAGCCGGAATAAAATAAAGGCAATTTAAAAAAAAAACCTTTTTACGACATTTTTATTAATTTTGAACGCACCTTTTATCATAAACTGGGTACACGTTTAGTTTTAGCACTAGCATTGAAGCGGTTACGATTAAAAAAATACCAGTTTTTTTTTAAATCTTATAGAATATGTTGATTGTGTCGTTTTTATTCTACTAATATTGTTATTTGGTGGTTAATAACAATTAAAACAATAATTACGCCAAATTATCAAATACATTTATTACTTCCAATAGATGAAATTAAACGCATGACATATTGACATCCCGGTAGCTGTCAAAGCTTCTCCCGCGCAGTCCATCGTTGCTCTTGTGTCGTTGCGTACTGTGCGATAAGTGCGATTCCTTGTCTTGTGTTCTGTGTGGTGATAATTGTGGCTTTGCTTTGTTTACGGACTCCGATAGATCCTTCTATTACTGACGACCCTGTGCTATTGAACCCTTGACACCGATAACGCTTTGTGATTTAGATTAGCTAGTGCCGATTATTCTCGGATTTTCATAATGAACCCATTGGAACAGTCAACTCGACGGCGCCGACGTCTCCATTGTATTAATTGCAATATCTGTGTTAATACACTGCGCCGCTTCGTCGTCCTGGAACTTGACACCAGAATCATCTCTGTAGTCAGCAGTTGGATCTCCCCTCTAATCGTAAGTTTATTCATAAGAATTCATTACTGTTAAGCGACGCTCATGATTATATACATAGCTAGCGAATTGCCCTGGCTTCACAAAGATGCAATTTAGTCTACTTCTTACTTGAAATATCCACTCACACGTCACAGTCTCGCTCAACAGAGCTTGGAACCGAACGGTTAAGTTTAGGAAGTAGTTACTAAACATATAAGACAGCAGAATAGCTTTAATTTATTTTATACTATTTATTTAGAGATAGAGAAGCAACTAAAGGTTCAATCCACATAAAGCCCGAATTCCACCAAAGCGGAGATGTGCGAAGCTGAGAGCAGATTTGTTGTAAATAACCAATAGAGTTTCGTTATTTACACATCTCGTCTGGGCTTAGCTTCAGTGGGTACGGTTGAGCTGAGACGATAGAAGATGTTTCGTATTTCTTTGACGCGATCAGCATCTCAGTAGCAGGTGGTGGCAGAGACGATAAGAGATATGAGTGGTGTCTGGTGAACGTTGAGCGGCACAGATAGGCCCGTCTAGCTCTGTGCTAGTGAGTGCGTTTGCCAATCTCCGCGCTCCTCACATATAGCTGAAGTCCGCTCTAGTCAGCACACAGCTCAGTAGAAAAACCTTAGATGCTAAGCATCTCCTTTCCACTTTGCACATCTCTATATTGGTGGGGTCTAAGGATGTATTGAATCTTGAACTTTCACATAAACAAACATTATATTTGATAAATTATTTTCAGGTCACTGATGAAGATTACATTTGTGAGGCTTGTTGGGAGATTGCAATTCAAACAGTCAATGATGCATTAGTTCTTGACAACAGTGGCGAACAACAAGCCGCTGGTTCTTCTCACCAGGGCCATAGACTAGTGTGCATTATCTGTGGTCTATCTTTATTAAGACGACGAAGTGACCTTATTTTAAGAGGAAATGCCTCTGATTTAGAAATAAACATTGCCAATATCATTCAATCCAGAATAGCACCACGTCAGGTGAGTCAAGCATTTTTACTTTTTAACTCCACTTACATTATTATCTATTGGTCTCCATCACGATTTAAGAAATATGATGTGCATGTTTCTAAAACTAACTAGAACTGACTGCTCACTAAGTTTTTTTCTATAATCATACTAGGCTTGTGTTTGACCACTATCCCTCATATTAAGTCTGAATTACATACTTGACTGTTTCAATTAATGGTCTGGTAATGTAAAGGTGTGTTTACAGCAAGTTTTTTCTTTTTTAGATAATATCATCTGATCGTGTTTGTCATCCATGCTGGCTGAAAGCCAAGCGTTCTGCACTTCGTGAGCAGCAAACAAATGATGCACGATCCCTTACTCCAGAAGGTGCAAATGAATCTTCTGATTTAACACATGAAGCTGAGCTCCCTGAACAAGATCTACAGCAAACTGTAGAAGTGGAGGAAAATATATCGCCTGAAATCCCAGATGTTTCTGCTCAACCTGTTCCAGTTCAACCAGAGACAGTTCTGCTTAATTATCGACGTGCTGCAAATACTGCTTCACATTGTTTATTCCCTGGCTGCACTAATGACCACTTGCATACAATGTCAGATTCTATGAGAGCAACTGTCTTAAGTAATAACAAGTACTACATTCCAGTGCTGGCTCGAATTTGTCTGGAACATTTACACAGCAATAACTGGGACAATCTTTATAACTCCACAAACAGCATCAGTACTTTTACTGTGCAACAAATAGAGCATGTATTCTCATTTGTAAATGCTTTCAAGAGTCATTTTGACTTCAGCAGTATTGAAAAAATTCAAGACATTGATGACAATCTATTTTTTTATTGGATTGGGAGATCAAAGGAGGATTTCATGGCATTGCTGAATGAAGTGCCCCGAATCCAAGAAGCTCATAGAGGCGTTTTAGGCCTGGCTGCCTTTCTAATGAAAATGAGGACTGGGGAATCTGATGACAGGATTGCAAAATTATTAGAAGTTCCTCGTCGCACACTGGAAAGATTAATGCACAACATAAGGGAATTGCTGTTGCAAGACTTTGTTCCCTGTAACCTTGGTATAAATCAATTACCAAGGGACAATTTATTAGAACACAATTTGCTTTTACCAAACGGGATTTATAATAATGAAAATAATGAACAATCAATACTTATTTGTGATGGTACTTACATATATATAAACAAAAGTTCGAATTATATGTTTCAAAAAGACACTTACTCACTTCACAAATACAGAAATCTGCTTAAACCATTTTTAATTGTCTCATGTGATGGTTATATTGTCGACTGTTTTGGTCCATACAAGGCTACTACATCGGATGCTGAAATAATGACCTCTCTGTTTAATAATGAGAATTCTGCTCTCAGATTGTATCTCCAAGAAAATGATATTTTTATTTTAGATAGGGGATTTCGTGACTCCATAAGCCTGTTAGAAGCATGCAATTATAGGGCCTACATGCCAGAGTCTCTTTTACGGGGCGAACACCAACTAACTACGGAGCAAGCAAATAGAAGTCGATGTGTTACACTTTGTAGATGGGTGGTGGAAGTAGTTAACGGTTACTTCAAAAGAGATTTTAAATTATTAAGAACAGAATATTTTAATAAGACTGTGCCACACATGATGCAGAATTTTCAAATAGCGGCCAGTCTTTTAAACAGGTTTGGTGTTCGTCTAAGAAATAGAGATGATGCGGGGACAATGCTAAATACAGGGTGTAAGGGGAACGCTTCCGAAGCCAGAACGTAGATTATATACTACCTAAATGCAAACGGATACCAATAACCTTTCACTTTAAATTGGTTATTTTCAAGACTTCATATTTCGTAAACACGCAATGGAAACCGTCCAAAACGTGAGGTCACTGACACGCAACGCAACATACGCGCCACCTTGCGTCCGCGTGTTTCGGGCGCCGAGCGCTCCGTACGGCCGAGTCACGGGATTTATACGGAATTTACAAACATCACTTTCAAAATGCCTACCTTTACAACACTTCACAAAAATTATGAATTTTAATCGCATTATTCGTAGCCCACTGTTAAACATTAAAGCTGACAGAGGCATTTTACGTACCTGTCTAAATCCTTTGCGACCTTATGAGGTTTGGCTCGAACTGCGCTCCATCCCTTTCAATACAAAGTCGGGCCCGTCGTTGTGTCGACCCGTGAACACGAGGCAATAGTGTAGGATCCTCAACACATTCTGCACGAAGTCTATCGAAAACACTCACTATTCTGCCCCGCATTTCATCAGCACTGTCACATTCCCGATTAAAAACTCTTTCTTTCACATAACCCCACAAAAAGAAGTCCAAAGGTGTTAGGTCAGGTGAACGAGCCGGCCAGGCGTGCGGCCCCATTCTTCCGATCCAGCGGTCATCAAATAGCTCAGTGAGACGCTCGCGGACAGGGCGCGTAACATGCGGTGGAGCACCATCGTGCTGGAACCATGCTCGACGAAATTCAGCCAACGATACATCATCTAGTATCATCTAAATGTTCGTTTAAAAAAATAAGATATTCTGATCCATTGAGGCGCTGCGGTAGAAACACTGGTCCTAGAATTCGTCCATTAAAAACACCAGCCCATACGTTGACGGACCATCGGGTCTGATGGCCGGTTTCTTGAGTGGCGGACGGGTTCACGTCTGACCATACATGAGCATTCCTCCTGTTCCACATCCCGTTCCTCGTGAAAGTGGACTCGTCCGTCCAGATAATGTGCTCAATAAAGCCAGGCGCACGTTGTTGTTGATCTAGCAGCCAACGACAATACGCACGACGACGAACGTGATCGTTAGGTAGCAAAGCTTGTACTTTGTGTATTTTGTAGGGCCGCATTCTGTTCCGGCGCAAGACTTTGTGAACTGTCCAGTGAGAGACTGTCGGTTCGCCCCGGCGCCGCAATAATTTCGCTGCACTTCGTGTGCCCAGGCGAGGATTTTGGCGAATCAAATTTAAAATACGCTCCTCTGTCTGAACATTCACTTGTTGTCCACCACCTGCGGCTATCGGAGCAATCGGTCGATTTTCTAAAACTCGCTGAAAAGCTGCCGTTATCATGCGAGAATCAGACGGATGCCGGACGTTCGGAAATCTGTCTCGGTAAATTCTCAACGCAAGAGAAGCATTGCCACGGGCTTCTCCTAAACACATTAACATGTTGCCGTATTCACGAGCACTGTACACGTATGCATCAGGCATTGTTAAACACAACAAAACTGTACTATAACTAAAAAACAATAAAACAACACTAAAAACGTAACAATAATAACTAAATACAAATTTAAAACTAACAAAACAGTATTAAATACGGTTCAATACCTATCGACCGATTAAACGTAACGCGCGTTCGCTCACGAACTGAGTCTGAAAGGAACTAACTAGATTACTAAGAAGTACTAAGAACATCAAACATGCCGCCTGGCCACGTGCGGCGGCGCCGGCCGACAAACGTACCGCCGCGCGCCACGCGTGTGTGCGTGGACGGGGAATCACATAGGTAGCGGTGTCTTTTCATGTGCAAAGATCAACAAATTACAGAAAATGTTAGAAGAATAATGATAACCAGAAACCAATTAATTTTAATTGATATGAAATTGTACTTTAAATGCTTTATAATTACAAGCTGTTTTCATTTTCTAACTTTTAAATTAGTTTTAACGAGTTTTTTAGATTAAATTAATTAAATTATCAACTTTCAATTGATTGGTATTACATACCTACTTAATGAAGGATACAGTTATAGCAATAAACGAGTGCGCGTCGTGTGACCCGTAATTACATTGACATAAAGTTCAAATTTAATTGATTCACGCGCGCTATTTGCTTGAAACGGTGCACGTGATGAAATTTTTTTAGTCATTCACAGGTAAAGTCGGCGATTTTTTACTTTATTTCATTCACTATCGATTAACGACTTACATACAAAACTGTTATTAAATGCACGACACGGCCCATTAATTTAAAACATTTGGAGCCTCTGTAATGTTTATTTTTCTTTATTTTGGCGGCGCTTTACAAAGGATGTCTAGGTCGCCGCCCACGCCGCGCAATAGTCGTCGAAGCTTCTCTCTATCAAGTGAAGTGACCCGGGTTCAAATCTCGGCCAAATACCAATGACTTTTGTAATCATTTACCTTGATTATCAGAATTCGACCGAATGTCACAATTATCTCTGTACCTCGCTGGAATGGTCCATCTCGCTTCCCCCTTCACCTCCCCGTGTTAGCCTCGTCGCGTGACTCGTCGGCCGTCGCCTCAGTACGGTGAGCCTCTTCGTTACTTATACGCGTCTCGTTATTTTGCTAATTTTTGTATTATTATTGTTTTGATTTTGGATAGTTATTGTTAAGTTTGCCGATATGAAGTCGTCGACCCCAGATCTAGAGATAATCTGACCATGATGTAGGTAGGTAAACATTTCAATTTTCTTACTGTGCAAAATTTTATTGAACGAATTAACGAAAGTGCTCTTTCCCAATCACAGTAGGTATCTTATTATCTCTATTCGACATGGATCTCAAGGTTAAGCATAAACATCTGGATTTTTCTGATTTGTGAACATAATTTGCGAACATTCGGATCAAAATTGTAACCCGGTTCAAGGGGAAAATCATTACGAACCTTGCATGAATGGAATCCGAAAGTAGATATCCCAGAAGGTAATAGTGAACTGAAAAGATATTTGCTTCAACTTTGACGCACATCAATCGCGTGAACAAAGGGGTCGTTGGCCGCGCTGCTGTCGGCAAGCGCTCGCGCACTTTGAACTCGGGGCTATGCGCGATTGTCAGCTGATATTTATTTACGAATACATTGCTTGATAGAGTTGTAAAGAAAAAAAAATTGTTTAATGGCAAATAATGGTTTCATTTAACTGTTCTCACCGCATAGTGTACGAAAAAGCTAAAAAAAATTAGTAAAATTGTAAAAAAAAAAAACTGTTTTTTTTTTATGGTATCGTATCGAGAATCACTAGCCCTATCACCTGTCTTCGTTTTCGGAAGCGTTTCCCTACCACCCTGTATAATAAGAGAAAGGATGCATTTAGAAAATAACCTGTCCTCAATGGTGGAAAATACAAACATGAACAGGCGGTCTTCCCACTTTACAAACATGACAGCAGACAGGGATAATTTAATTATGTTTCCTAGGTTCGAAATGAACGAATTAATTATTTTCGCCCTGGGAACCTATCAGATCAGACAGGCACGTTCCTATTATGGAGAGCATGTTAGATTCCATGGTGGTTATAGAATAGAGATAAGTAGTGAATCCATAGACATTGAGGAGTACAATTTGAGAGGAAGTGGCAACAATACTCTGATACGGGGAAAAATAAAATCAAGACAGTGTCGAGAAAACAATACTATATTTATATTTTAATCGAAAATAATATACCAGGGAGAGAGGGCATAGCAGAGTATTGTTGCAATTGTTTGGTAGGACGTCGCACTGTGGGATGCTGTGCCCATGTCATGACTCTGGTATGGTACCTTGGATGGGCTAGACATCAGAGCAATATTTCTGCTCCTGCAGAGTTCTTAGATTCTGTCGTAATAAGAGAAGATCTGGAATAAATCAATATAAATAACTATGTTTTATTTTATTTATACCTCCTGTTCCTTGTACCCACGGCTACATAACAAGCTATACATTTCCAGTATAAGCTGGCCTCTAAACAATGCGAGATCAGCTTATACTGGAAATGTATAGCTTGATATGTAGCCGTGTGTACCTACATTCTCATAAGAGACTTAATAGAATTGTTTATAAATTATGATATATAAAAGAAAAAGTTAATTGATTGCTTGGTGAGTAAATACCTAGTTCATGTATGATCGAATTCTATAGGTACCTACCATTTTTCATTACAATTATTAGTCAAGAGCGGTGCATACGCTGTTGCATAATATTCCCAGATTTTACGGTAGGTATTAAATAATAGAATGTTCGCATACTGATTGTAATGAAGAGAGACCTATATCAATCATTGTAAGTATCCTGGATAGGTACGTACAGGTAGCCACCCAACTATTGCGTGACGACTACCTACTGTAGAAGCGATGCTAGGTTACCTTTAAAGATACCTATGCATTAAATTGAATAGGTATGGCCAACACTACATCAGTCTGAAATAATTATTTTCATCAAGGAAAACTATATAAATGTTTGTTATTTTCACACAGAAGTGGGACTGTGGATGACACAGAACACGTAACTAACAATGATTAGCATGATTTTAATAGCGGTGGTCGAGTTTCCGACTTGTCAAATTCTAACCTCCATTATGAACAAATAAATGCAAAAATCTATTTTCTCCCGCTTCCTAAAAAAATATTTTCACTACAGCATGGATTATTACAAGTAGGTGAACCAATAAAACCATATCCCATCAAAGGTCGCGATACTTTATAGTCAGGTCATAGCATGTATGGACCGTGGCCGACGTTCTTTGTGCAAGCCATTCCCCTTAAAAATAAAGAAACCGTATCCATAGCAGATGCATTTGTTAGACAGTTTATTTTAAGATTCGGTATCCCAGGTACAATTGCTACAGATCGCGGCACGGAATTCATTTCAGCTACTATGGTACAGGTATGTAAAATTCTTAATATTGAAAAACTTTCCTCAACAGCATATCATCATCAGTCAATTGGTGCACTTGAAAATGCGCATAAAACACTCGGTGCATTTTTAAGAGTCCAATGCGAAAATTACACAGACACTTGGTGTTATTGGTTACCTTTCTGGTGTTTCAGTTTTAATAATACAGTCCATTCTGAAACTAATTATACGCCATACGAACTTGTCTTTGGTAAACTCTGTCGAATACCTACTAGAATTTGTGATACTGTAGAACCATTATACAATATCGAGAACTATCCATTACAATTAAAATACCGATTACAGCTAGCCCATGCTGATGCCAAGAATAATTTATTATTTAACAAGCATAAACGAAAAGAACTGTATGATAAATCAGTAAATTCGAATAAGTATCAGAAAGATGATTTGTTGCTATTAAAGAACGAAACTGGTCGTAAATTAGATGCCTTATTTGAAGGTCCCTATAAAGTAATTGAAGATTTAGGTTGTAATGTTCAGATAAGTAAAAATAATAAAATAGAATTAGTACATAAGAATAGAACTAGGCCTTACTACGTTTAAGTTTAGAATACGATAGAATCTTAAGTAAATATGCAATTATTAGCAATAAGTAAATAGTGTTACTTCAATTTCATAAACAAAATTGTAGTTTTATAATGGTTTAGAATAGATATTAAAAAAAAAAAAAAATAATGTTTTCATATTTTTATTTTTTTTCTTTCGCCCCGGGAGGTGAAGTGTTGTACTAAGTGTGTATGCTCCTTAGGTAGACATTACCCATTGTGTGCACTACTTTATAGTGATATTCAATATTATGCTTACTACGTAATTTACTTATAATGCGCATTATTTTATGTTATATTAAAGTACTTAATAAATGGAGTCCAATCAAGGTGGTTGTCTACTTCTTTAAGATCCTTAGGACCCCCAACATCACACTTCTTTTGTGTAATTTGTTTTATTGCAAGTAATTTCTTCGAGTTCCCAAAAACGTTTAAGTTCCGTATCCAATGCTTGTGTGAAATTACATTGGGTTCGAGTATTGTTTACACTTCGCTTCTTTATTTGGTTTTGAACTGAACCCGAGATAACCCAACCAAGCTTTGTGTTCTGCAAATAAGGACCCTTAGGCAAACGTATTAGACCCTCATTTAGCAAATCCCAGAACTTGTCGGCACCTATTAATAAATTAATTTCATTGCTTGAATGAAAGTCAGGATCAGCGAGTTGTATGTTATTAGGAACTTCGATGTTATGATCGATGCCCAGTGATGGCAATTGTGCTGTGATTTGCGACAAAACTAAGCAATTAATGTGTGTATTGTATGAGCTTGCTTTGGATCTTATTTTTATATTGCATAATTGTGTGGATTGTGTCACGGAGTTGCCTACTCCAATGACTTGCACAGTGGACTGTATCGTTGGAATATTAAGTGTTTTGCATAGTTTTTCGGATATAAAACAATGCTGGCTCCCGTTATCAAGAAGAGCGCGGGTAGTGTGATAATTATTTTTCTCGTCCGCAATCTCCACTAGTGCAGTTGATAATAATACTTGATCATAAAAATAGCGCGTATCAATATTATCGACTCTGTAAGGCGTGTGAGACGTGTGAGATGCGGTGTGAGATATATTTGTGTGTGTGATTCTCGTAGTGGACTCTGGCTGAGCCACTATTTGTGCTGTGTGTGAACCGGTAGACGATTCGTTAGCGTCAACGAATTCATTATGTATTAACGTATTGTGCTTTTTGTTACAGTGCTTGCACGGCCCGAACCAACACTCAGTTATTGCGTGATCGGCACGTAAACAGTTGCGGCAAAGATTCTTTTCTTCGATTAATTTTAGTTTATCTTTAGAAGATAGAATAAGGAACTCCTCGCACGAATAAATAGGATGATTCGAGTTGCACATATTGCACTTGTAACGTGGCGATTTTGTGTGATTAGCCGATTTCTTTCCATCTTTCCGAGTTGAAACATGACTATGCGTTTTTATTGACGGCGAATTTTTTGTGTGATTATTTTGAGTACTTTCTGTTTGTTTGCTATGAGAAGGTTTAACCGTCTCTATAAAATCCGCGCGGTCCTTAAGAAAGGTCATTAAATCAGACAACGATGTTTTTTTATTGGATGACGCGTTTGTGAGGGTACCCTTGAAAAGTTCCCATTCGCGCTCAGTCGACGAATCTAGCTTTGTGGTGATGAGATAAATAATTAACGTATCCCATGTGTCGGTGGGTTCGTCTAATGTTTTTAATGCACGAAGATTACGCCAAATAGCATCCATGAGTTTGCGTATTTGAGAAGCTGATTCTTTATTTATTGCCTGAACTGTAAATAACGCTTTAACGTGATTATGAATGAGTAAACGGTTGTTGTTATATCTATTCTCCAGTAAATCCCAGGCAACGATGTAATTTTGTGCGGAAAACTCCAACGCTTTAATAACCTGTAGTGCATTACCTGATAGAACTGAACGCAAATAGTGAAATTTCTGAATATTGTCAAGAGTATTACTATTGTGAACAATTGATAAATATGTATCTCGGAACTCAAGCCATTGATCATAAGAACCATCGAAGTTCGGCAAAGCAATTGTAGGTAGTTTGATACCGTGTGCGTGTGATTTACAATTATTGTTATCGCTTTGAACTGTGGAATTTTCTTTTAAGATACACTTAGATTTGGCCACAATAGCATAATATTGATTTTCAAAACATTCTCTTTCTTGCAATTCTTTATCAATCTGACTACCCGGAATGTACAAATCTATCTCATCTTGAGTGCTACAAAACTGATCAAATAACACTTCTACCTTTTGCAAGCGCTCCTGTAATTCTGTTTTCTGAATTTCTGTCGGATTAGAACCGTCTAGTAATTGAACAAATTTCGAGAACAAAGTAAATTTGCCTTTCAAGGAACCGCGTTTTTTGACTAGATCTCGAATAATATCTTCATTGCTCTCTGTGTCTACGAGCGAATGCCTCTTTTTCGTCATTATGGTGGTTACGAAAGACAAAATTCAAGTAGGTAACAATTTTGAATTTACCGTTTTACGTTTGATACACACTCGTTGCGAACACCGAAATTTCGAGAAATAAGACAATGTTAGCACAAACTCAGCACGGAATTGGGAAGGAAAAATTTGAATGACCTGACCGTTACCTGCAGATGGTGATCTTCTCGGATCTTCTTCGTTGCGAGAGTCTCGTAGAAGTCGTAGCTCCGGCTCGTAGGACCAAATTATGTGCAGGAGGTGGTCAATCGTCGTGATGAGGAAGTTAGTCGTTATTGAAAAAACTCGTTGATGAAGAACGGTTGAATTTAATTCTCTTAATTTACAATTTTGGTTTGTAGTGCGTACTCAGTCGCCGTGATTTTATATAATGAACCCACCGTTGGGCAAAAAGCTACGGTCGGAGCGCGGTGTTCCCTTTCCACCCATTAGCTTCCACGTCGCAGCTGATCGGCGCGCTGTTGACCGCGGCGCCCGCTTGGTGGCGTTAGTTACTCGTAAACAACAGACATTATAAAATGTATGTTTAAATTGAGAAACGATGCCCGCTATTGATATCGTCAAACCAAACTAGAAGCACACAAACATTATTGATGTTTTGATTAGAACATGGTTCTACGGTATCTTTCTCCCCACAATTGATAACAAGGGGAGTTCCTCAGGGATCGCTGCTCGGCCCGCTTCTCTACATACTATATAGTGCCGACATAACTACGTGCATTAAGATCTGCAAATATCATATACAATATGTAACTAAAACCCTGTTGTTTCTTTTAGGGACGTACACATTTACTTATAAGCACCACATTGATGAAATTATTAAATTTAAAAAAGAATTAGCATTGGCCAGTCAAGAGGTCAATATCAAATAACTATTAAAATCGGCACATTCAAAAAAATGTTTAGAGCATCTGATTTTACAAGTACATCTTTATTTCGCTAAATAGCCTACCCGCTTGAACGTACTCTGGTCACGTCGGCCCCGCTCCAACAATTCAGTAAAACGAACGAGTGACCGCGAGTTCCCTTTAAATTTAATTTTATTTTATTTTATTTCAACCTTTATTGCTTTACTATAAGGTCGGACACACACATTCCGTGTATTTAGTTGATTTCTTGACTCTGTGCCGCGTACTAGGATGTATGACAACACTACAAGCGTTCAACCAAAAAAATCAAATAATTAAAAAAATATGGCGTCTTGTCAGTGGCGTACGTTCTCGCGCGTGTGTTGTTTACGTGATAAATAATTTGTGTTTTAAGTGGGTTTTCAAGTGTTTTAAGTGCTATGGCCTGTTTAAGTATGTGATAAATATTATAGTGAAGTGAATTACTGCAGGATTTCAAGATCGTTGAGTGTAAAAATATTACGTAATTTCGGTTTTATTCCACAACCGGCGCTGACCGATTCATGTTTATTGTTATTACGTGTATGTGTTTTCAGATCCTTATTTTAGTACAGTGTGTTATTCTAATACCACTACTTTTATAACAAAGTTGAAGCATTAAATAAGCTTTCCACAGGTACCAATATTTTTATTCTACGTATCAGATTTATATTTATAAAACAACATTTTGTTTCCATTGTCTTGGCGGCCATTGTAATTTTTTTGCCGTCGGCAAATTTTTTCAACTTTGCACGCTCGTAAATAGTATATATTGTACTAATGCTATGTGGTTTTATTAGTGTTTTGCGTTAAGTATATACACATAATGTATTTAAAACCTTAAACAATATAGGTCAACGCTCGTTTTTTCGAACTATAACCATTTATTTGAAAACAAAGTTACGTAAATACTATCGTACGTACGTATCGTACGTAGTGTTAACTTAAATACTATCCTATTTCAAACGAAACTCCGCTTAAAGCCCCGTTCCTTACCATAACAAAAAACACAAGTGTTAGCACCATTCAAACAAACCCAAGTCGTAAAAATGCTTTGTTTACATTATCGGGCGGCCGAGCGGCGCCCCGCCGCGCCGCGCGCGCCGGTGACGCATCTGGCATTCAGCCCAATCTTTTTTTTTTCGCGCGCATTTCCGACGACTGGCTACGAGATCGGCGGCTTTCTTTAAGTCGACAGAAGATGCCGCCCAAAGGCTACCGCGGCGCACGGGCCCCGTGTCGGTACCACATGCCTATCTACCCCTTTACCCCACCACCCGCCGCCCAGCGAATCACTTCCTTAGTCTCCCGAGCAACTTAGTTTTGAACGGATGTTACTGTTGACCTACGTAGTGAGTGACGTGTGATTTGTTTAGGTAGTTAAATATTTACCATGTCCTTTTCTAACGTAGAATATTTTAATATCTTGATGTGCACGCAGAAGCACGCAGACTCTACCAATAACGTTGTGCGAGTCTACCATTACTATCGGCGATTGCATTCTAACGTTTGCACGTACGTACAATACCGGAAGTGTGCACGGACGTGACCAACATCGAGCTAACGGACGCAGGCAGACCGAGGACTCGAGACATTGACACCGAGGAGCAGTGTTGGACTTGCAAGATCACCTAATCTGACGGCTTTAGATTTTTCCTCTGGGGCAGTGTAAATCGAAATGCGTTCACAGATAGTAGCAGCATTTGACCACATCAACTCCGATACCTCCGTTCTGCAGAACGTACGTAGGCGTTGCAACAAATGTGTAGATAAGGCAAGGTGGTCATATCGAACAGCATCTCCGTGGCCGTCAAATAGACATCATAATAAATTAATGCATTCAAGTAAATATAAGGTTTTATGTGACAGACGCGGTGACTTTGTTTTTTTTTAATGTAGTGAAGTGTTAAATGTAGTTATAACAATTACCAATTGTGCATAAAAATACCGTGTAAACCAACATTTTCAAAATTCATTCGGTAAAGTGAAAAACAACAGCTGACAAGGTCACGAACTTGTGTAGCAAAATAGGTAGGTAAGTGGCGGCGGTGTAACGGCGCAGCGGCACCGATCAAAGAGAGTGGGCGGGAACGTTCTATTTTTTCTGGTTTCGCGTCATCGCTTCATGCAGAATTGCAGAGGTAAGAAATCAGTTAAACATTACAAATATTAATAATTAAATATTTATTTTTTTTGATCAGTGTTTCATAAATGACTTGCTTTATTACGTATTCTTAAAACGTAGGTAAAAGGAACAACAGGGTTTTTGTTACATATTGTATACGCGAATGACACTCAATTGTATGTCTCGTTTAACGCCAGTAACACAGCATCCGCCGTACGTACCCTAAATGAGGAACTTGATAGAATTGCTTCGTGGTCTATGGGCAAAGCACTAGTACTGAACCCTCAAAAATCTAAGTTCATGGTCATAGGGGAGCAGAAATCAAATAATAACAATTCTATCTGCGAAACCAGATGTAAAAATCATGGGAGAAAGTCGTCGTCGATCGTGGTCGTCTTGGGGAGCACATTATTGAGGTGTAAAAAAACTGTTTTTATAGGTTGAAGGATTTGTACAGGGTGTATCTAAACTGAATTATTGTGACCCTGTATACGGGCCATGTCTCTTTTTCCGTACAGAACGTCTAATACAGCGTATACAAAATGCGTGTTCTCGTTATTGCTTTGGCCTACCCCGGAGGCATCATATCACACCGTATTTCTACTTAATACCTGTTTAAAAAAATAAGCTGGAGGTACGAGCACTACAGCTACTCTGCTCGTTCCACGTCCAACCCGATCTCGATGCCTCGACATAAGACTAGAGCCTTCAGAGGATGTTTCAAGTATGCCGCTTCTTGCTGCTGGAATGATTTACCACCTCCCATAAGATCCCTGAAAACAAAACAAAATTTTAAGTTACATCTGAAATAAAACCTATTAGAAAAACAAATTTTGATTTTATGTATTTTATTTTCTCTTTTACTCTTACACACGCTGTCTACATCTCTAAATCTACTATCCTATCGCAGGTATGCTGGAAGAGATTTCATTAGAAATAAGCATCACCTTTGTACCTATTTTTCTCTTATTTTCTTCTTGTCTGTTTATATAAGTGTGTACATAAATGGTTAAATAAATAAATAAATATTTTATAAATAAATACTCACTTCAGGTTTATCATCTATGGGCAAGGTATATCAACATCTAAGTGGCTCAAGGCGGCATGGCCATGCGTCGTATGTGTCTCGGCATCCTCCCTCTTGCCGATAGCGATGTACACATAATATGTAAGTTGTTTACAATAAACACCTCACGTCTTCATCAAGCGTCGACTGAGACGCAAGCGCTACCCAGTTGCCCACTGTCGGTATGAGTTTGAGTTTGACTGTCGGTATATCGTTTGGCGATAGTAACTCACTACGCGTGACACACCACGTGACCTCACAGGTCTCAACAGCCGCGCGCACCGCCGGCACGGTAATAATATCATACAGAATTTCGACTTCATACAAACGGACGAAACGCGAGCTATACCTACGCGCCTCGACCTCGGAATGCGCTCGGCATGCAGGCAGTCGCGACTGTGCCGCAGTGACGAACGGACGGTGTGTTGTTTTTTTTAACAATAACCGCGCGATTTTTTCACTAAAAATAAGTACAAGTACATATTTAATATGACGACTAGGCTATATTGTGCTGTTTTTGGTTGCATGAATTCGTCAATAACGCATCCAGAGATAACTTTTTTCTTTTTTTAGATTAGGTACCTGGAAACTCTGAAAGGTAAGACTATAAAATTATTTTATAGTCTTACCTTTCAGAGTTTCCAGGTAATCTAAAAAAAGATAAACATACACCAAACTATTGAAGTTAAATTGTAAGAAAATAATTTTGTGTGCTTTTCCATACTTTGAGCACTTGTCAAACAGGCAAAACAACGACATTCACAATATGTTACATAATTACACGCATTTCCTAGTTAGTCACCATAGTGACAAGTTTATATTTTTGACACCAACATTTTTGTTGTTTTATAGTCTTACCTTTCAGAGTTTCCAGGTAATCTAAAAAAAGATAAACATACACCAAACTATTGAAGTTAAATTGTAAGAAAATAATTTTGTGTGCTTTTCCATACTTTGAGCACTTGTCAAACAGGCAAAACAACGACATTCACAATATGTTACATAATTACACGCATTTCCTAGTTAGTCACCATAGTGACAAGTTTATATTTTTTGACACCAACATTTTTGTTGATAAGCTAAGATCGACTAGGGATACTGTGTATCTGCCCATTAGTTTTAGACATCAAATAGCTAGGCTATTAGCTTTTAATATTAACCCAGACATAATTAGTATGTCGAAGTCGTCTTTATTTAGCACCACAATTAGTAATAGTACTAATGTTAAGGTGATTAGCTCAAATATTTTAAACTAGTTTGTAAGACAACAGAAGGTACCACTAACAGTGTAGTTATACAAAATAACAAAAAGGTATTTTCTAGCAATAAACTAGCTAACTGTAAAAAAGGGGCTTAGCAGAAATCCTTGAAATTATTTCATCAAAATATTCAAGGTATTTCTTCTAAACAATTGGAAAATGATTTTTTTTTCGAAAAAACAATGTTTGACATTGTTTGTATATCTGAGCATTGGTTAAAAGATTCTGAAATGTTAATTAATTAGGAGAATTATAGTGTGTCCAGTTGTTTTACCCGAAAATCAATGCTGCGTGGTGGTTCATTAATCCTAATTAAAAGATGTATTAAATCTAAAACTCTTAAAGACATAGTTGAACTATCGGTTGAACATATCATTGAACTGTTTTGTGTTGAGCTAGATAAGCATATTATAGTGTGCGTTTACAGACCCCCAAATTATCAAAACTACTCTATATTTGAGTCAGTAATGGAAGATGTTTTGGCAAAACTTGCAACTGGCAATAAATCAGTAATTATCTGTGGTGACTTTAACATTAATATTTTAGAAAATAATTCAAATACCAGTAGATTATTAAATTTGTTTAAATCATTTAATTTGTCAAATGTGTTTGTAGAACCAACCCGAATAACTACAGCTACAGCTACATGCATTGATAATGTTTTTTGTTGCTGCGACTATTTAGATAAAGCCATCGTTAATTATCTCCCTTCCGATCACAGTGGTCAAACCGTAACTTTTGAGTCCAACATCCTAATACAAAAACTGCAGATACAATCCAGACCAATAACATCTGTTAATTTAAATAATTTTAAAAACAGTTTAATTTGTAAGTTAAGAAATCATCAAATGACCCGTCCCGCTCTGGGTGGAGCGGAAGGGAGTGTCAGACTCTTACTGACTAAAACCCACCCGTGTTCCTTCCTTGGCCCTTTATGTTCCGGGTCAGCGGTACCAGTAATCAGGACCTTACAATGAACAATGTTAACATTTTGTATAAAGAATTCTTCTCGGTAGTCCAAACAGAGTTCAATTATTCTTTTAAGAAGAACACTAAAAGTATCAGCCCTAAGTTTTTATTTAGTGACTGGGCAACTAAAGGACTTAAGAAAAGTAGGGAAATACTTTTTGAACTATATGGCCTTAAGCCTTATATTAACACGGAAACTTTTAATAAGTATGTTGCTACTTACTCTAGAATTTTTAAGAACACTTGTAAGGCAGCCAAAGCCTTATACATTAGCAACAAGGTCAAATCAGCAGACCATAAAATAAAGACTGTTTGGAAAATTATCAATAATGAAACGAACAGGAAGAAAAAGCATAATTCTGATTATACACTGGAGACGACACGTGGTTTCATTTGCGATAGCAAAGAAGTTGCTCAAGAATTTGTAAATTTCTTTACCAGTATCCCAATTAAAACTACTGACACTTTAAATTCCTCGCCCACGCTCGCTTTTGATTTAGTAAGGGCGAACGTTTCGGTGTGCCCGATTGAATTTAACTTTAAGCATATTAACCCCATAACAGTAATCAAAGCTTTTAAGCAAATCAAGATCAAATTGACTGAAGATCTTTGGGGAATCTCCATTAAAGTCCGTACATCCATAATTGACACTATAGCGCCTTGCTTAGCCTTCATATTTAATTTGTGTGAAGATCAAGGAGTCTTCCCGGATTAAATGAAATACAGTACAGCACAGTTCAAGAATAGAATCACTTGGTTACATTAAGGTAGACGTTCGTCTAGGCGAATTTAAAGCTAAATCATTACGATTATACATTAGGTGGGGCGCGACCTTTGTTAGGACGAGAGTGGTTGCGTGCTTTAAAGATAACAGAAATAAACCTCAATGAAATCATAGATGATGACATCGTTAACAAATTATGTAAGGAATTCCCAGAAGTATTTTGCGATAAGTTAGGTACATGCAAACAACCCATACGACTACAGCTGTCCGATACGGAATCAGTTTATGTGCGAGCGAGACCCATACCGTAGGCACTGCGCGCACGTGTCGAACGGGAGCTGGAACGTCTGGAGTCTGACGGCTCCATCTACCGTGTTGACTACTCAGACTATGGAACTTCAATAGTCCCCGTTGTAAAACAAAACGGAGACATGTGTATTTGTGGGGATTTTAAGATAACCATCAATCCTAAATTTAAAAAAAACGAGTGTGCTTTAGACCACACAACTGAAGTAAAACTTCTTTAGCTCCATCCATATGCGTTCGCCTCGCCCCGATCACACTTTTCGTAACGCTCTTGTCATGCATTCGCCAGCTTACTCCCCAAGCTAAGCGTGCCTAAAGAAGTTTAACTTCAAAAAGAGATTATTACCCGTTACCGCGTATCGAGGAGTTATTTGCAAATCTAAGTGTGGGAGATAAATTTACAAAAATTGATCTGAAACACGCTTATGAACAATGTCTATTGTCAGACGACTCGCAACCCTACACAGCTATAACTACGCATATGGGTACTTTTGTGTATTAACGTACGCCTTACGGGCTGTCTGTTATACCCGAAAAATTTCAAAAAATTATGGAGGAGACGCTGCGCGGGGTGCCAGGGTGTGTAGTATTTTTAGACGACGACATTTGTGTGACGGGGTCCAACACGCCTGATCACATGAAGAATCTGAGAGCTGTACTCGATAGGTTACGTCACATGGGACTTACTGTTAAATTAAGTAAATGTAGATTTTTGCAAGATAGTGTGAAATATCTAGGTTTTATTATTAATAAAGACGGTTTGCGACCGGATACAGAGAAACTGGAGGCCATTTCCAGTGCGCCTAGACCAGACAACGTATCACAACTTAAATGTTTCTTGGGAATGGTTAATTATTACAGGCGATTTATTCATAGCCTGAGCACTTTGTTACAACCATTACACAATTTGTTAAAAAAAAATTGCGAGTGGGGGGACTCCAAGTGTGATAATGCTTTCTTGGAGGCAAAGCGATCTCTCCTGAGCGAACGTGTATTAGCACATTATGAGGAGGGGCGCGACTTGGTTTTGTCGGTGGACAGCAGCGCGTACGGACTGGGCGCCGTGCTGGCGCACCGGTACTCGGACGGTAGTGAGAGGCCAGTCAGCTGCGTGTCGCGCACCCTTAGTGCGCCCGAGCGCAACTACAGCCAGCTCGATAAAGAGGCGCTGGCTATTCTGTTTGGTGTAACGAAACATCACCAATATTTGTACGGAAGGCGTTTCACGCTGCGCACTGATCACCAGCCTCTGACTCATATTTTTGGGGCCAAGGGGGGAATCCCACAGACGGCTGCCAGTCGTTTACAAAGATGGGCGGCACGCCTGGCTGCATATGATTTCGACATAGAATTTGTGCGATCGGTGGACAACGGTCCGGCTGATGCGCTATCACGATTACCGTTAGCTCGCGGGAGGGTCGCTTCGGCGACTCGGTAGATTATTTAAATCTTATAGAGGAATCGCTGCCTATTTGTTTTAAAGATATTGCAAAAGAAACAGAGCGCGATCCGTTATTGAGTAAAATTAAAGGTTATGCACTATTCGGTTGGCCGGCAGCACCGAGCGGCGATGTGGAAAAACCTTATTTTGCTAGAAAAAATGATTTTCTAGTAGATCAAGGATGTGTAATTTATAAATATAGGATTGTGGTCCCTCACGTGCTACAAAAGAAAATATTAAATGAAGTTCATGAGGGCCATCTAGGTATGAACAAAATGAAAACTTTATCGAGGAGCTACATTTACTGGGCTAGTTTAGATCAGGACATTGAAGAAATGTGTAGGTCGTGCGCTGCGTGCCGCACCGTGCAGGACGCGCCGCCGCGGGCGCAGCTGCATCCCTGGGAGTTCCCGCTGCACCCGTGGCAGCGCGTACACGCTGACTTCGCAGACTGCGGCGGTGTGCGATATCTTATAATAGTAGACGCGCATTCCAAATGGATAGAGGCCCTGCCGATGCGCGGCACGAACGCAGCTTCTACTATTAAGGTATTTAGAAGTATATTTGCACGTTTTGGTTTACCATCTCAGCTCGTGACTGACAACGGCCCGCCGTTCTCTTCGCAAGAGTTTAAAGTATATTGTGAATGTAATTGTATAAGACATACAACTTCGGCACCGTATAGACCCCAGGGAAATGGCGCGGCTGAGAACGCTGTAAAAACCGTAAAAAAGGCAATAAAGAGGGCGATATACGAAGGCGAGGACGTGACCGTGCCCTAAGCAGATTTCTATCCCAGTACCGGAATTGTGAACACGCAACGACAGGTGTCTCACCTGCAGTGGCGCTCCAGGGCCGACGCTTGCGTAGCCGATTGGATGCCCTACGGCCGGATGTAGCCGCAGAAGTACGCGCGAAGCAAGATCGTCAGGTCGCCCGCGCTTCGGGGGCCCATAGAGAATTCCGGGTTGGGGATGCAGTAATTGCTCGCGATTACACGGTGAGGGGGGACAAGTGGACCGAAGCCACAGTTATAAAAAAAACAGGGCCCGTTTCATACAAAGTTAGTTTAGGTAACGGGGTTGAGTGGCGTAGAGATGCTGACCAAATTATTTCAGCAAGTAGCAAAAATAGGTACTCATTATCGCGCATGAGTGACGTGGTCGTAGCAGAGCCGACGAGCTCTGGGGCAGACAAACCGGGGGTCGATAGCGGGGCCGAAGGTGAAATGTTTGAGGACGCATCCAGCGGGGATGGTGATACCAAGGACACGCCGCTGGAAGTCGACGCAGGTTCGACCCGAACGGCTTCCGTCGTCGGTATCTCCACCACCTCTGGGCGCGTCTGCTCGCGCACTGCGTGCGTTCAACCGAGCTAGACAAGCCGTCAATAATGTGCCACAATAGTTGGATAGTTAAAGGAAATTGTTAGTTATAAGATTACTTGTGATTAGTGGACTTGATGAGGAGAGATGTAACATCGGTCGGTACTCATAATTGTATGGTGGTGGGTAGTTAGTTTACGTTTGCTAATAAATCAGTCTGTCGTTGACCCACGTATTTTAATGACGTAACAATTATGAATTGGTTAAATAACAACTTGCTCACCCTGAATTTAGATAAAACAAAATTCATGACGTTTGCACAACGGCTTATATCACAACCGGATTCCTCCTTCACACTAACTGCTCACAATTGCCTCCCGAATACAAGTGCAACCTGCAACTGTGCTGCAATTACGCGTACTAATGCTATTAAATACTTAGAAGTATATAGATAGCACTATGACCTGGAATGAGCAGATTGAGTCATTGGTGTCACGTGTCAGAAAATTAATATTTGTATTTAAAAACCTTAGATCCTCGGCAGATTTTCACACGTTAAAAACGGTATATTTTGCACTAGCACATTCCGTGATAACTTACTGCATTACCGCGTGGGGTTGCTCTGGTAAATGCCTTCTACTTCGTCTGGAAAAAGCACAAAGAGCCGTTCTAAAAGTCATGGCACATAAACCTATTCGCTTCCCCACGCACGACTTGTATGTGCTATGCAAAGTTCCTACTGTAAGACAAGTATTTCTGTTAAGCACATTATTGCGTAAGCATACTGATATTGAATATAACCCTAATCTCAATACTCAAAGACGTAGAGTTAACAGAATATGTCACACAGAGAGCGTTAACCTAGTAACTGCGAGAAGACACTATAACTTTTTGAGTCCTGTTATCTACAACAAAATTAATGAGAAATTAAATATCTATCCGCTATCATTACGAGAGTGTAAATTGAAAATTGAAAAATGGCTCCAAAGCCTGACTTATGAGGAAACAGAGAGCCTCATACAAACTTAATTATATTCATTCACATCCTCCGCTTACACATACACGCACCCTTCCCATACACACAGACGCTCGCACCTCCACACCCTCACTTACACACACACACACCACACACCCCCACACACACACACTTACACACACACCCACTTATTCTGCTACAACTATTATTATTAAATGTCTAGTTCTAGTTTTATTGTTATCGATGTTATGTCTAGTTCTTACCTATAAGTATAACCAAAATTGTTGTTAAGGAACTCAGTTGGTCTTTCGCTCTGGGATGGGCGCTAATAACTGCGACACAGTTACTAAACTAACGCAGTATTAACGTACACAAAATTGTAATATGTTTTTGTTCCAATAAAATATTTGTATTTGTATTCTGTGATAGAATTTGTACCACTTATTAAGGCAACTAAACCATTCATTTTCATGAAACATTAGTATTGATATAAGTCCTGATTAAATTAATGAATTATATCAATTAAAAGATTCAAGTAATTAAACGTAAAATAATCTTAAACTAAAAGCAACTAAACGTACCTAGTTATGGTTTTAGAAGTTGCCATTTGTAAAATATCACGAGGCTCAAAATGAAAAATAATTATTTAAAAATAGAAATAACAGTAAATATAATTAACCAATTACACATTATACCTTACAATGAATAATTATTGCATACAATCTTAATAATTAACTATATAATGATAGGAATTATTTTCGCCATCAATGTCTTTTTTGTATTGGCAATTATTTTATTGACTGGTTACGAAAATCTTTCCGCTGTTGTTTTGGATTGTGGTTTGTAACTGAGGGGCAATTCCCGTATTTAAGAACGTTCGCATTCTAATCTCAGTGTCAATCTGTCAAAAATTGTATAGCGTTTACCCATTGACTTATAATTAGCTCAATGCGTTTACCTACATTTTTGACATTAGACTGTCGCTGAGATGAGATTGCGACTTGAATTTGAACGTTTTTAATTACGGGAATTGGCCTTCTGAGCAATAGGGTATATGCATGTATTTATTTTATATTTTTAATTCATTGTTTACACCGTTATAACATAGTAAAACATATAAATACTGTTTAAAAATTCTGTAATTAGGTTTAAAAAAATATTTAAAATAGAAAATAATTTCGAGCTGTTTAAACGCCGCCATTTTGGCGCGCTCTGTTGATGACGTCAAATATTAAGTCCAGTGACAGTCCAGTCCATTGTTTACTACAGGTGCAAAAATACGTAAGGAAGAGAATGGTGTACGGTTAACCAAAGAGATGAAGTATCTGCAATAACCATCGATAATAATAAAGTTCTTTATTAGTGATCGATTGCAATAACATGTTAACATTGTCGTGAATCAAAAATTATAGGTTATGTTTACTCCTCAATATATTTAGGATTGTATTTATGGCTAAAATAACGTACTTATTGTGTTATTATACAGGGTTACTGGTAATTCGACGTATATCCGTCAGGGGCTGATAAGGGGGCCAAAATGCAACAAATTGAACCCCCCATATGTATGGCCGAAATTCAATAGTTTTCGAGATATTAGAATTTTAAGGGTTTTTCGATATTTACTCAAAATTTGACATTTCATTCCAAATAAAAAAAAACTACATATTTGAATGGGTACCATTAAAAATGATGTTGTAGCTGGCAGTTCAATTAAGCTATGGACATAAAAACTACTTAATTTAACAAAATAATGAGCGATATAAGAATAATATCTTACCAATATTGCCGGATATACGTCCAATTACCAGTAACCCTGTATAATAATTACCTTGCAGCTTTCACTCCTTTTACTGACAGCGCACGTAAAATTTTAATTTGAAAGAAAATAAGACCACATTATGAATGGATCTATTCTCGGCAGATTAAAGATTAAGATTAAGTGCTTTTATAAAATCACTCTCAAAGTCATTGTCTTAAATTATTTCTAATCTCACTAGTTTACAAAAAATACCTACACTTAAACAATAAATGAATTCACAACACACACGTTATTACTATATTTTCTAATCAAAAGCCTGCAATGCCATACAAATGTAAGCAATACGAACTTGTTGACATAGTATTTTGAAGTCACGTTTTGTTTTAACCAATGGTGTTGCGTTTTACAAATTTGAATTTCCCTCGCTTAATTTACACTTTTATTTATTAATTTTAAGTAATTAAAACGATATTAGTTACTAAAATAATGAGTTGGTTCAAATGTCGGGCCAATAAAGATTCGAAATAAAAATATTCGAACCAAAGGAGATGGCCAAAAATTCTTAGGACCTATACCCCAGAATGTACAGAGATGAAATATATTTCGTTCAATAGGGCAGATCTTCATTAATTAAGAATTATAAGTTACACAGAGCTATGCAGTCATGGAATAAAGTTATGAAGATTTGAAAGTCTTGATATGCGTTCTCTAATAGCGATACCACAGTTAGCACACGATTGTAAAAGGTCTATTTTCCTTACTAAATAGTTATTACACAATTTATTATAATTAGTGGAGCACTCGCGTGGGGCTACGACACAATAAAATAAAAGTGAAATAAAATAACGAAGCAAACGAATACCGTAAAATAGTATGAGCGATTATTTGATTTTGATTTGAAATGTCATATGTCAGTTTAGACATTTGACGGATTCTATACTAGTAATTAAGTCAAGTAATATACCTTTATGTCAATATTGTGATACACGACGTAACTATATTATAATATCCTATCAGCATTGTGTACTTTGACTTTTGATTTTCCTAGCTCAATGCTTTTGATCTATAAAATCATTAAAAAGAGGTTGGTTAAATGGATTACTTATCGCCAAAAATATATTTAAATAAATATTTTGTTACGAATATTTTAAGTGCTAAGTACGTTTAGTTATCTTTTTCCTCTAAGCATTGATATTATTAAATGAAGATACAAGCAACATTGAAGATACTTTAAAGTGGAATTGAACGGATGAAATTCTTTTATTTTACTATTTTGTTCAGCGACTGCTATGAAATGTTATTAGCTATTATAAATTCTTTATTTATTTTAATTTAATTAACTGTAATACTTTTATCTATGTACAGCTTGGGGTTTTTTTTGGCCATCTCTTTTAAATAACATGCATATTCCCTATTTAGCAAATTATCTGGTAATTTTTACGTCAATTTCCAAGTCAATTTGTCAACTTAATGATAAGTAAAACACTACAAAGATAGCACCAGCTATCTAGAACACGTAATAATATTTATTGGGACATAACCTCAAAAATAAAACTGGTTATAACTTTTAGGTCCCAACTTCTAAAAATCTAAGAATTTTTAAAGGGCTTGCCTATCGGTTGACTACCAATTAAAACAAAAAATATACCAAAACACGATATTTTATTAGGTGTACGAAACTCCCATACAACCCTGCCGATCGCCTTTATGAACTTCCTTACTGCAAAACGTAGCTGGTAAAGGAATAATTGCCGTTTCGCTATGAACACTTGATGCGTGAGTACTAACTACTTCGAATGGTTCATATTGCAACCGATCCATAGAATACTTGTTTGCGATATATGGGCTTATGAAGGACCTAACACTACCTGTATCTAACATAAATACTGCATTTAATTCGGGAAGAACTATGTGCGGTAAATTTAGGGGTTTACTGCAATTGATTTTTATTCGTTCTCTAGGGTAGAGGCGGTTATACAAAATTTTTCCTGTCTGGAGTCTTCAGGAGGGTATTCCTGGAATTCATTGTTTGAATTATTAATACTCGGTTCGTTATAATTATGGTTATTAACGTAATTAACGCGGCGCGAACTTGCAGTGCGCATAGTAACGTCAGTGTTCGACTTTGAACTCGGCGAATGTGCTTTCTCTGCAGCAGGTGACGTCTGCGGTGCATGTGTGATACCAGGTAGGACGACTGTTGGATTTGTTGCGCCATCGTGAATTGTGGCCTCCTTAACGGTGACGATGTATTATTGTTATGTACAGACGCCAGCACATCAAGCTACTACAATCTGTCAAATTTCTTTAATAGATTTTCAACTTTATCGCTAAAGCATTAAGGTTCAAGGTTGATTGGGAAAATTTGACAGTTTCGGGTAGCTTGACCTGCTGGCGTCTGTACCTTATTATTTGTACGATTAAAATTATTTTGATTATAATATTGTCTGGAATTTCTAAACTGATGCGAATTGTTCGTCGTAATTAAACTACTAGTAGCGTTATTTGGTGCAACTGCACTTGATAAGCTCTGTGAATTCATTTTTGTGCTATTAGAATCGGATAAATTGGGTTTCTTAGATCTATTAGAATTGCGGGAATCGTTTGTTCTAGAATTATACACTGCTTGAAAGTTCTGTTCTTCTAAAACAATTTTCAATGCGTCCTCTAATGTCGAAACATCGCGTAACCGAACTAACCTAACTAGGAATGGTGGTAAATTAAATAGAAAAACATTCATCGCTCTATTATTATAAATGGCTTGCTTTGCCTTTCGTAAAGAGTCATCAGTAACAGTTTCTGATATTTTTGCTAATAAAACGCTTCTCATATGCTGTATCCTATGACACAAATCTAAATAACTTTCGATATATTCACATTTTTTTATAAATAAGGGTAACGTCCTAGTATCACCATTAAATACTGGAATGATGTTTACCTTTTCTTGTGGAATACGGTTTATACCTTCCATTGTGAAAACTAAGTAACAAAACTTTATAAAAAGAGAGAAAAATAAAATTTATTATAAAAAATGCTTAAAATAAAAATATCCCTAAATATTTACTACAACTAACAATCTATGAAATATTATTACGGCGTTGTCAAATCCCTAATAGTACATACAACATAGATTAATATAAGGTTAGGATGCAATTGGAAGAGCTGAGAGGAAGGTGAAAAGATTTACTCACAATTCCGCAGCTATCTTCATGATCCCTGAATTACTGCTTGGCTCCTGGTCCTCCCGTAACTCGAAGTGGCTTCTTAATATATTTATTTGTTCGGCGATCTCCGCTAAACCGTAGAAACGGACGTCGGCTGCTTCCCGTAGATATGGATACGCGACTGCAGAGATCCTACCGGCTGCGCCAATTAAGTGAACGACCACGAAGGAGTATAAAAAAAAATAACTTTATTTATACCCAGTTACAGCATAACAGTAATTGATTAATTCTACAAAATATTGATCTTATATACCTACTAATGTTATTGCTAACCAAGCATCTATGCTAGTGACGCATGTCCTAGATAGCATTTGCTGATTTGTACTTAATATGCTAAAAGAATATAATTATTAGCTGATGAAGCTAATATTGGGGGATTGAGGTTCCTTAACTAGCGCTTGGGGCATTTTAAACGTCCATTCTATATTTCACAAGGAGCTCATTGTTTTATAAACTTTATAGACGTGGGGACGAAATTTTGTTTCATAATAATTATGTTTACAGTCTAAACTTTGGGGAACGGACGAAGTTTTAGTAAACATTTTCCTCTCCAGGGAGATAAACAATAATGAAACAGAGGGGATTTTCCCTGCAGTAGATATTGTTAATTTTTAAGTTTAAACTTTCAATGGTAAAGTTAGTTTTTATGATTTTGGATTTCTTTGAGTTCTTTGTTTTAGGATTAAGATTACCGTCGACCGAACTACCCATCTGTTTGGGATTTTACTAAATTCCTATTTCTCGAAATTTCATCTTTTGTTTTGTCGGGTTATTTCTTATCGCAGTTTGGTTTACAACTCTAAGTATTTTCAAATCTTGGTTTTTTCCCCGAACAGATGGACAATTCCAGTCGACGGACTTTTCTCATTAAGAACGACTTCATCCTGAGCACAAAATGTGACCCTTAAATCAACCTTAATAGAGTTATAAACGGGAAAGGCGACCCCATTCGTATACAAATGTCCCACTTTATGACTTAAAGACAAAAGGCCCTAAGCTTGGGACCTCCCTACTTTTAACTTGTGATCGATATATATAGGAATGGATTTCCGATGTATCAATCAGTCTTGTACGCAACCTCGAAACACTGAACACTCAACTTGGAGTGTTCTCGCGATTGTCTCCTCGTGTCCGTTTGTTCCGGCGAGTCGAGACGCCGCGTTTATTCTATTGTCAACTTTTTGTAATTGTTTTAAGTGAGTTTATAAATAAATCCTTTAAAATAAATTCGGTGTTTGTTCCAACAATTATTATCGTGACCTTGTCCCAACAAAACGAAAGGGAAAATGAAAGGGTATTGTGTCGTGCCGGGGACGGCTCAATTCAAAGTCTTTGACTTTGCAGGTGTAACAAGTCGCTCTTACTCCGCGTTGCAGGTGTAACAAGTCGCTCTTACTCCGCGTTGCAGGTGTAACAAGTCGCTCTTACTCCTCGTTGCAGGTGTAACAAGTCGCTCTTACTCCTCGTTGCAGGTGTAACAAGTCGCTCTTACTCCGCGCTGCAGGTGTAACAAGTCGCTCTTACTCCGCGCTGCAGGTGTAACAAGTCGCTCTTACTCCGCGCTGCAGGTGTAACAAGTCGCTCTTACTCCTCGTTGCAGGTGTAACAAGTCGCTCATACTCCTCGTTGCAGGTGTAATACGTCGCTCTTACTCCGCGCTGCAGGTGTAACAAGTCGCTCTTACTCCTCGTTGCAGGTGTAACAAGTCGCTCTTACTCCGCGCTGCAGGTGTAACAAGTCGCTCTTACTCCGCGCTGCAGGTGTAACAAGTCGCTCTTACTCCGCGCTGCAGGTGTAACAAGTCGCTCTTACTCCGCGCTGCAGGTGTAACAAGTCGCTCTTACTCCGCGCTGCAGGTGTAACAAGTCGCTCTTACTCCTCGTTGCAGGTGTAACAAGTCGCTCATACTCCTCGTTGCAGGTGTAACAAGTCGCTCATACTCCTCGTTGCAGGTGTAACAAGTCGCTCATACTCCTCGTTGCAGGTGTAATACGTCGCTCTTACTCCGCGCTGCAGGTGTAACAAGTCGCTCTTACTCCTCGTTGCAGGTGTAACAAGTCGCTCTTACTCCGCGCTGCAGGTGTAACAAGTCGCTCTTACTCCGCGCTGCAGGTGTAACAAGTCGCTCTTACTCCGCGCTGCAGGTGTAACAAGTCGCTCTTACTCCTCGTTGCAGGTGTAACAAGTCGCTCATACTCCTCGTTGCAGGTGTAACAAGTCGCTCATACTCCTCGTTGCAGGTGTAACAAGTCGCTCTTACTCCTCGTTGCAGGTGTAACAAGTCGCTCTTACTCCGCGCTGCAGGTGTAACAAGTCGCTCTTACTCCGCGCTGCAGGTGTAACAAGTCGCTCTTACTCCTCGTTGCAGGTGTAACAAGTCGCTCTTACTCCGCGCTGCAGGTGTAACAAGTCGCTCTTACTCCGCGCTGCAGGTGTAACAAGTCGCTCTTACTCCGCGCTGCAGGTGTAACAAGTCGCTCTTACTCCTCGTTGCAGGTGTAACAAGTCGCTCTTACTCCTCGTTGCAGGTGTAACAAGTCGCTCTTACTCCGCGCTGCAGGTGTAACAAGTCGCTCTTACTCCGCGCTGCAGGTGTAACAAGTCGCTCTTACTCCGCGCTGCAGGTGTAACAAGTCGCTCATACTCCTCGTTGCAGGTGTAACAAGTCGCTCATACTCCTCGTTGCAGGTGTAACAAGTCGCTCTTACTCCTCGTTGCAGGTGTAACAAGTCGCTCTTACTCCGCGCTGCAGGTGTAACAAGTCGCTCTTACTCCGCGCTGCAGGTGTAACAAGTCGCTCTTACTCCTCGTTGCAGGTGTAACAAGTCGCTCTTACTCCGCGCTGCAGGTGTAACAAGTCGCTCTTACTCCTCGTTGCAGGTGTAACAAGTCGCTCTTACTCCGCGCTGCAGGTGTAACAAGTCGCTCTTACTCCTCGTTGCAGGTGTAACAAGTCGCTCTTACTCCGCGCTGCAGGTGTAACAAGTCGCTCTTACTCCTCGTTGCAGGTGTAACAAGTCGCTCTTACTCCGCGCTGCAGGTGTAACAAGTCGCTCTTACTCCGCGCTGCAGGTGTAACAAGTCGCTCTTACTCCTCGTTGCAGGTGTAACAAGTCGCTCTTACTCCGCGCTGCAGGTGTAACAAGTCGCTCTTACTCCTCGTTGCAGGTGTAACAAGTCGCTCTTACTCCGCGCTGCAGGTGTAACAAGTCGCTCTTACTCCTCGTTGCAGGTGTAACAAGTCGCTCTTACTCCGCGCTGCAGGTGTAACAAGTCGCTCTTACTCCTCGTTGCAGGTGTAACAAGTCGCTCTTACTCCGCGCTGCAGGTGTAACAAGTCGCTCTTACTCCGCGCTGCAGGTGTAACAAGTCGCTCTTACTCCTCGTTGCAGGTGTAACAAGTCGCTCTTACTCCGCGCTGCAGGTGTAACAAGTCGCTCTTACTCCTCGTTGCAGGTGTAACAAGTCGCTCTTACTCCGCGCTGCAGGTGTAACAAGTCGCTCTTACTCCTCGTTGCAGGTGTAACAAGTCGCTCTTACTCCGCGCTGCAGGTGTAACAAGTCGCTCTTACTCCTCGTTGCAGGTGTAACAAGTCGCTCTTACTCCGCGCTGCAGGTGTAACAAGTCGCTCTTACTCCTCGTTGCAGGTGTAACAAGTCGCTCTTACTCCTCGTTGCAGGTGTAACAAGTCGCTCTTACTCCGCGCTGCAGGTGTAACAAGTCGCTCTTACTCCTCGTTGCAGGTGTAACAAGTCGCTCTTACTCCTCGTTGCAGGTGTAACAAGTCGCTCTTACTCCGCGCTGCAGGTGTAACAAGTCGCTCTTACTCCTCGTTGCAGGTGTAACAAGTCGCTCTTACTCCGCGCTGCAGGTGTAACAAGTCGCTCTTACTCCTCGTTGCAGGTGTAACAAGTCGCTCTTACTCCGCGCTGCAGGTGTAACAAGTCGCTCTTACTCCTCGTTGCAGGTGTAACAAGTCGCTCTTACTCCTCGTTGCAGGTGTAACAAGTCGCTCTTACTCCGCGCTGCAGGTGTAACAAGTCGCTCTTACTCCTCGTTGCAGGTGTAACAAGTCGCTCTTACTCCGCGCTGCAGGTGTAACAAGTCGCTCTTACTCCTCGTTGCAGGTGTAACAAGTCGCTCTTACTCCTCGTTGCAGGTGTAACAAGTCGCTCTTACTCCGCGCTGCAGGTGTAACAAGTCGCTCTTACTCCTCGTTGCAGGTGTAACAAGTCGCTCTTACTCCTCGTTGCAGGTGTAACAAGTCGCTCTCACTTCTCCTTGCCGGTGTATGAACTCAGATTACTCGACAGTTGCTACTAGTGTAGCTTCAGTTGTTGTTAGAGAGACTTTACAATTTCCGGGTTTGAAATTCAAAGACACAATTTGAGAGGAACGGAATGTTTCCGATGTTGAAATAGCAATGTGAAGGTTTAAACAGAAAGCACTTGCATAACTTTCTGTATACTAAACGGCAACTTCATAGGTAAAGACCTAATTTTATATATATAGAACTATCTATTATTTTTATTATTCACCGACCATCCTCGTCAACAATGTTCCAAAATAAGAGGCGGGCTTCTATCGTGCTTCCATTAAACATTTATTGTCAACTGCCAGCTATCCATTTAGAGCTGTGATTTAGTCTGCGATACAAGCGATATTGTTGCCATTTGCCACCTGCTTACATACTGTTACAAGTGCTACAAAAACAACATCACTTATTCTGATATTAGAAATATTCAAAGACAATATTAAACACACGAACATCTGATTTGCAACTAAATTGTCGGCAGAAGAGTGGGAGAGTAATCCACTTAGAAGTCTTTGTGCATATAGAGCGAGCACATCATGTAGACACGCTCAGAAGGTCTAACTCACACGATAGGCGGTGGCCGGGGGATGCACTCTTCAACGGCCAATGAAACTAACATTGTAGGTCATAGTGTGCGATGTGAAAGAGTTCGATTCGAGAACTTTCCGTGCTGCCTTCACCGCTGAGAGAGATCTCATGCGAGTAGGTCGCGAGGAGTGAGTCTTCTCAGGCTCGGGCGCGCGGGCGAGGCGGCGAGGGGCGCCGCCGCGCCGGCCCGGCTAGTGCGGCGCGACTGTGTCAAGGCCCCGCTCAACACACCAGAAATACCCCACTAGAAAGATGCACCAGTCTGAACACTCACTTAATATAGTGCGCCTACCACTCACAGCTTTTCGACAGTTATTTGATATTTCATTACATACAAAACTGGAGCTTTGCTTTAGTCTCAAACTCTTTCGACGCCCAGATTTTATTTCAGGATTCGATGGCGAAATCGTTATAAAAATGTGCTTTATTTTCCTGCATTTTTTTTAAGAAATCTTTGTTATAGGTACTACCAACCCGTATTTTTCAATTAATTGACAGCATGTCCTATCACAGAGGAAAACCCCGTGTGGTGTAGCGGTACTGTGGGAGTACAAGCGCGGGGCGTCGCGCGTCGCGCGTCGCTCGCACCGCTACGAGACTCCGACGCGCTTCAGCTTTATTAATCATTTGCTGAAACCCATTGTCTCCGCGACACGATATTACAATACCAAAGACGGAACCCGCTTGTAAATTGGTTAATATTAATGACTTTCGGTTCTAAATTAATGAAACTTCATCCGGTTAGTGTCGATACTTCCCGTGGCGACCTCCAAAACTCCTAAGCACTGAAACGTGTTTACATTTCCTAAACAAACTCAAACTCAATGCATTTACTTCATTTAAATCATTTACAGGCATTTATGAATTGTCAAGTGGTCGGTCAGTCAGAAATATGAAGCTAGTTGCCCAAATCTTGTGTAAACGTATATTTAAGAAGCTATGTTTTATGTAGATAAGTGTTGTGTACGCCTGTAAGTGACAATGCATATGTTATTTTTTACTATGTTAATGTTTCTAGTGAATAGGTCGTTGGTGTACGTATTAAATAAAATAAAATAATTACAAAGCGTAGTAGGTACCTAATGAGAAAAACGGGCAAGAAACTCCATGGACACTCTTTTAAATTATATTGTTACATAAATATTAGTTAAATCATTAATGATGAATATATAATTATATGAGACAACATCCACACAAGGTCTTCAGGTCCCGAACTAGGTAGAGCCTGTACTACGGTAACCTGATGACTGATATACATACTTATATACATTATACACACCCAGACACAGGTCAAACAGACATGTTCATGCACACAAATGTTTGACTTGTCCGGGGAGCGTGAAGCCAATATCTGTGTATGAACCAGCGATCTAGGCGTTGAGTCGCAACATTATGCATCCCAGTTTTTAAGGATGTTATGAATTTTCTAATGGACAAAAATGTTACGAATTAACTCATGTGAAGACCATGTAGATTGGTGTCTGAAACGGTATTTTGAGGAAAAACCATACAGATTGAGCGGACCTGTCCAGTCAGTGCACGCATTTGTCAGTAATCGCGCAGCTCAACTCAGAACTTAAGAAGCACAACGATACCAAAGAAAGGACATTTGGGTAGGCCGCATAAACTACTTAAACTGCCAGATCATGATTAAAACTGAAACAATGACCCACATAGTCCTCACATTCACAATAATTAAAATAATAAATAATACTTCCCAAGGTAAGTATTCAAGTCGTTCTGTATATAATAATCATCAATTGTCAGTGTATGTAACAGAAAAAAACACACAAAAAAACAACATTCAGTATGCAGAAAATTGGAGCAACTCAATCCCAAGCCTTTTTGTCCTCAATATAATCTTTAACGGTATAAAAGGCTTTCTGGCACAACTTACGTTTAATGAATGATTTGAATTTATTAAGGCTTAGATCTTGAACGTGGCTTATTGGAAGTTTATTAAAAAAGCGTATACATTGACATCTTAAAGAGCCACCTATTTTCTTGAGCCTTGTTGAAGGTACAACAAAGTTGTGTTTGTTCCTAGTATTTATATTATGGATATCACTGTATTTTTTAAACAAGTTTATATTTTTATGGGCATACTAAAGATTTTCAAAAATATACTGTGAAGGCACTAATCACACATTAAGCATTAATCTCCTTAAATTTCTCTCTGAGAGTGTGTCTCGGACTTAATTTATAAATTGATCGAACAGCTCTTTTCTGAAAAACAAAGATAGTCTGAATGTCGGCGGCATTTCCCCACAACAGAATACCGTACGACATTTCACTATCACGGCACGGTTGGCGCAGTGGTTAAGCGATTGACTACTGCGTTACGTGTCGCGGGTTCGATTCCCGCACGGAACAAATATTTGTATGCCCTACAAGTAGTTGTTCCGGGTCTGGCTGTTTGTGTATGTGAGTTTAAATGTTTGTAAATGCACCCACGATACAGGAGAAATTCCTAGTGTGAAGCAACGTTTTTTAAAAAAAAAACAAACAAAACTATGAAAATAGCTAAAGTACACTAAACGGGCTGTCTCTATGTCAGTTAAATTACGATTTTTTCTAACAGCGTATGCTGCGGAGCTAAGCTTTTTTGATAATTTATCTATGTGTGGGCCCTACTGAAGCTTAGCATCCAAAGTTAAGCCCAAGAATACTGTGTGTGTGTGTTTTAAACATTATGTTTCATTTTTGTTCTAGAGCGCAAACGTGTAGGCAGAATGATCCGCTCTTTCCTTCGGTACAATCACAGAAAGCAATGTCAGTCTGACCAGTGTGGTTTAAATCAGGGTTGGCTTCCGAGTTTACTTTAAATTGGTTTTCGTTCATTTGAATAAATTCGCAACACTTGCCTGTTCTCTTTAAAAATTTAAAATATAGCAGGGTCTTTGTTCCTTCTCGACGTTGCAAATTCAAGTAACCTAAGTCTGTGATATGTTTCGAACTTGTTAGTAATAAATAGCACCAATGCGCAACTGTTAAAAACGTTGCGCAACTGTTGAATCTGCGATCGCTAATACTATACGAGTCGTACTGTCGTAGTTACATCCCGTGGCACATAAACAGACTATCAGAGCGGGCGCGGGACACGCACACAGGGGCACGCTTAAGCGCGTTAGAGGTTGCCATAAAGCAAAGTGGGATGAATCTGGGCCAGGTTAAAACCGGGAGAGATTTAAACCGGTCACGGCCTTGAAGTCCGGCCAAAACCATGCAAACGGCGCCGCTCGTTCTAGCAAGTGAACGAGCGGCTACTCACTATTTATGCACATTGTTGGTCAAACCGCCCGTCAGCGTATACCTACCTAAGCGATGCCACTTTAAGGAAAACAGGAGATGCTGAAACTTACCTATTTCTCGGAATAGGATTGTTGGGACTGCGAGGCGATGTGTGTCTATTATCTGAACAGATACAATCCGGTCTCTGATAGTCTGATGTCACTGACTTAATTTCAACTCAGTTCCTACAAGTTACTGTTTGCTTCGTTTGTATAATTATTTTTATGGTACGTAGTGTTTTCTTGCCTAAAATATGTAATCATTATAAATTCTGTTAAAAATACTTAATTTCAATGAATTCAGTTTTGCTTTCTTTTTTTCCTACAAAAGTCAAGTAAACCCGTCTCAATGTCTATTCGCAACCTTATATAAGCAAAAATACTGCGAATATCTGAGAGACTGTCCGATAGCAGGCAACTTCCTAATATAACCATAACATATTATAATATAAATATAACCTAACCATACATTTGTGACACCGTTTATACACTTGCAAAGCTGCAACTTGCTATCGGACCGGACAGGCACTGACATTTTTTCATATTTTCTGAGTTCATTGTACCCGTGACGTAATTGCAATAATACTATGTCACAATGTCTTTGTTCTTTGATGCTTTGTTCCAGCGACATTATACTTTTGTTAAGTACGGTAATTCCTTCCCAAAACGGATCTAAATCGTAGTATATGATGAGTTTCCAGTCGTCCCTTATGATCTGCATGTTTGTTAGTTTGTCGAAATAGATATGTTGATTATGTCTGAATTGTGAGACGTTAAGTGCACATTGGGAAGTTGTTATGATACTTAAAAATAACATGATTGCTGTAAACACTGACGCTATATTGTAACGAGTGCCTACTTTCCAGATTTCAGACTGCTTATCTGTGTTAGTATCTCCCGAACTCACAGTATTTGCTTGCTTGATTTGCGAGGATTCATTGTTAGTAGGTGTGTATTGGGGTACCTGGATCAAGAGATCCAGGTACTCCCAATACACATTTCAAAATGAGTGTTGTATTCAGAATCCTCTATTCGAAATGAGTGTTGTATTCAGAAATCCTCTATTCAAAAATGAGTGTTGTATTCAGAATCCTCTATTCAAAATAAGTGTTGTATTCAGAAATCCTCTATTCAAAAATGAGTGTTGTATTCAGAAATCCTCTATTCAAAATGTGTGTTGTATTCAGAAATCCTCTATTCAAAATTCTCTTTTCGAAATGAGTGTTCTATTCAGAATGAGTGTTGTACTCAGTATCCTCTATTCAAAATGGGTGTTGTATTCAGGATCTTCTGTCCAAAATGAAGGTTCTTGGGGGAATCTTGTAATCGTGATGTAGTGTGGATGAATGGAGCAATCTCACAAACAACATGCATTTTATTAAAATGTGCTGTTCATATCAGTAACCTATGAATGATACTATATTACTACTGTACGATATGACTGTGACTGATACTATATTACCTACTCAACATTTAATTTTTAGTCCACTCATACAATCCCTACACTAACAGCTTTAGAGAAAACGATGAAATCAGAATTCCCGTACACCAACAAGACATATACGTGTTACCGTCAGCCAGTTCAATTTACGTCGAGGGCCAAGCAAAGTTCTTCGACAAAGATGGAAAACCGATTAAGAAAAGTATTACGTTCAGTAACAACCCTGTTATGTTTTTGTTTCAAGATATCAGATACGAAATAAATGGTATTGAAATAGATCGCATTAAAAATTCTGGAATAACGTCGACAATAAAGTCATACGTTTCAATGAATGATGGAGAAAATAAAGTTACTGCCTTGTGGGGTTGGATCATAGATGGATTCAAAAATGATGGTCATTTTAGTGCTATTGTACCTCTTAATAATATTTTAGGATTTGCGGAGGATTACAATAAAATTGTGATAAATTGTAAACATGAACTTATTTTGAATAGAAGTAACTCTAACTTAAACAGTATCATAGCGACTGATGATATTGCGCATTTTCAAATAGACATACAAAGATTGCAATGGCGTGTACCACATATAAAAGTGTCAGACCGCGAACGACTGACACTACTAAAACCTATCCAGATAGCGTTTCAAAATTGGGATTTATATGAGTATCCTTTGCTCCCTAAAACTACAAACCATTCTTGGTCAGTTAAGACTGCATCACAATTAGAGAAACCTCGATATGTGATTTTTTGCCTGCAAACCAACAGAAAAAATAATAAAACCAAAGACAGTTCTCTGTTTGATCACTGTGGGGTTACCAACGTAACATTATTTTTGAATTCACAGTAACTATTATCCTTACGAGCCTCTAAGCTTAAATTTTTCCGAGAACAAATACAATATATTATATGAAATGTATGTGAAATTTCGTCAGTCATATTACAACTGTCCTGCAGACCCCTTGCTTGACTTTTAATCAGTTTCAAGGAAAAGGCTCCTCTCTTTATCATAGACTGTTCAAGACAAAACGATAGTTTGAAAACAGGCCCCGTAGATGTGCGGCTGGAGATTGAATGTTCAGCACCAATACCAGATAACACAACTGGATATTGTTTAATTATTAACGATCGACATGTGGAATATAAACCTTTGAGTAACATAGTGCGCAGTTTATCATGACTGCCATTGTAGATGTTCAAGGTTTTAAAACAGAAACAAATGAATTTATCATTAAAGAAATTGCTGTATTATGGAATAAAAAAATTGAGGTGTTTTTAATAAAGCCACCATTTCCATATTACGATTTGACGAAACCAGAAAAACGGCAAGTCAGTTGGATTGAACATAATAGGAAGATATACTGGAGAGACGGATTTGTGCCTTACTCAAATCATACAAATTTGATTGTAGATATTTTAAGAGATAGAAGTGTTTATACCAAAGGTTTAGAAAAAGTGTTGTTAGCTACAAAGCTAACTTTGCAAATTTTTAAAAAAATAAAACTATATTTACAAAAGGTAACGAAAAACTGTTATGGTTAAAAGATATATTGGAAATTGATCATGTATATACTTTAGAAAGTAAGCAGTGTCCTAGTATAGTAACGTTGTATAAAAAATATTCTACTTCACCTGATATTATAAGTTGTATCAATCATACTAATATTTGTGCCTTAAAAAATGTATTTTGTTTAAATAAGTGGTGTATTGAAAATAATATTTTTTAAATTATGCATGAAAATAAATATTGATATAACCAACTTTTAGTTTTATTTTTAAAACCTGTATTCGTTATATTGCTCATGGGTTAATATACTCGTACATAAAACAGATGCATAACGGCTCACCTAACATATAGAACAGCATGTAAATACTAATATGAACAGCACATAATATTTAATCAAACGAATGCTGTTCGTAAGATCACTCCATTCACACATACACACACACACACACACACACACACACTACAACAGGATTAAGAGATTCTGAATAAAATCTTCATTTGGAATCTAAATACCTACAACACCCATTTTGAATAGAGGATACTGAATACAACACTCATTTTGAATAGAGGATTCAGAATACAACACTCATTTTGAAATGTGTATTGGGGGTACCTGGATCTCTTGACCTACTATTGTTAAAAGGGAGTTTTGATAATTTTATGATAGGACGGTTCAGTGTTCTGTTTTTAGTTTTTACTGTAACCACGCGAACATGACCGTCGGAACCGGGATGTCGTTAGGTTAGATGTAGTTAGTGTAGATCAGCCATTTTCCCGGCGGAAGATTGTCATCATGAATCATGACAATATCATATACATTGATGTTTCTTTTCGCTTGTCTCCACTTACTTCTTTCTGTCATTTGAACTAGGTACTCATTCCTCCATCTTTTCCAGAGATCCTGTATTTTTTTTGTGTCAACTGCCATCGGATTGCCATCGCCTTTGATCCACCTGTTAGTAAGTGAGCAGGCGTTAAAAAATCCACGTCGTCTGGATCTTCTGATATAGCACATAACGGTCTCGAGTTGAGACAAGCCTCAATCTGTATAAGCACCGTATGTAGTTCCTCAAATGGAAGAATCAAACTCAAACTCAAAGCATTTATTTCAAATATTATTATAATTAACGTGAATGTGAGGACTATGTGGCTCATTGTTTCAGTTTTAATCATGATCTGGCAGCTTGAGTAATTTATGCGGCCTACCCTAATGTCCTTTCTTTGGTATTGTTCGTCGAATCGTTGTGCTCCTTAAGTTCTCAGTTGAGCGGCAAGATTACTGACAAATGCGTGCACTGACTGGACAGGTCCGCTCAATCTGTATGGTTTTTCCTCAAAAGACCGTTTCAGACACCAATCTACATGGTCTTCACATGATCTGACCAAGATTATGTCTGGACTTTAAAAGAGACTGTGACCTCTGAGTTTGTTTCGGCCTTTCTTCTCAGAGTAGTCAGATAAGAAACGCCGACCTCATCTAGATTTTAAAATATGATTGACGTGTAAAAGTGTTTGTAACAAACCTACTTACAGAAATAAAATCATTTATCATTTAAATAAACCAATTACAGGCACTTTTGAATTGTCAAGGGGTCGGTCAGTCAGAAAGATGAAGCTAGTTGCCCATTCCAAAGCGTAGTAGGTACCTATGGAGAAGAACGGGCAAGAAACTCCATGGACCCTCTTTTAAATCAAAATATTGTTACAAAAAAGTGGTTACATCATTCATGTTGTAATTATACATGTGAGAACGATGAAAAACACGTGCACATTAAAAGCGTCCGTAATAAAAAGATAAAAACAATTATGGAATTAAAATAAGCCGTGGCAGCTAAGAAATGACCAGTGCCTACTGACGGCGCCCGTTCACGAACATGACGTATGGATCAGCACCATTAAGCTCAACCATTTTGAAGGGAACTCAATGATCCAATACACACGCCACCACCAGCGACACATTTGAGTGAGCATGACATACTCTCAGCCGCCAGGGCACATTCAAGTCAATGAAAGACGAACCCAGTAAGCTTTATAGTGGGTACATAGTGCTCACACATGTGCTATGCAATTATACAATACTAAGAGATTGAATTTATACAATGCAAAGATAGGTTGTACAATCTTCATCAGCTCCAACATTATTTTCGAATGCTAATTAACTAGTTTACGCGCCCTTGTGGAGCAGGACCAGCCCTGAGCCAAGCATTTTTGTCAGCGATATAATCCCCCAACTTATAATATGCTTGGCTGTATAGTGTGCGTTTTATACAAGATTTAAATTTCGTTTCATTCAGTTGGAGTATGTGGGGAGGTATTTTATTGTAACATTTTAAACAGTACCCCATGAAGGATGAGTCTACTTTAGCCAGTCTGAAACCTGGTTGAACTAATTGGTCCCTATTTCTAGTCCTATAGTTGTGTCTTTCACCTCATTTACTGAAAATATTTATTTTTTTCCTTATGTACATGATTTTTTCATAAATATATTGACAAGGTACCGTCATGATGTTAATGTCTTTAAACAGTTCCCTTAGAGAATCGCGCCCGCGGAGGCTGTATATTGCTCTGATCTGGATCTGAATCTCGTCACCAGTAACCCTCTAAAAGGATATTTAAAACTTTTAACTGCCGCCAGGCCTCCCGCTGATGGCCATGAGGGGGCATTAAAACTCCACACGATTTCCATATATAATACTTCTGCTGTTAGATCTTTGTCTTGCATGATATTCATTAGTGCTTGATATTCTTGCTGTAGTACCTTGTTGCACCGACAAAGTTACGACCATTATTGCTATAAATGTGACTAGGCGTCCCTCTGTGAGCTGCCATTCTTATTAATGCTGCGATGAATGAAGTTGTGCTTAAATCACCCACTAGTTCTAAGTGTACTGCCTTCGAGACCATACACACAAAGACAGCCACATATCTTTTTGTGCTCTTAATACCTCGTCCTTTGCTTGCTTTGACATAAAAATTATGACCGGTGAGATGTGTGTAAACGGACGTGATAGATTACTACTGGCCTTCTGCAAGTGCCCCATAATTTGCTGTTGGCAGTCTGGATTTTGTTTTTTACATGTTACCCAATGATGAAGCTGCCTCTTCGTAGCGATGTTCCCTCCTAGAATCCAATATTTTTGTCTGATAAAACCCAATGTCAGCCGGGCTCCGGCATGCAACATGGTTTGATGTGCGTCCTTTTTATTAGTTCTGTCAGACATCCACTGTGCGGCAGAATAATAGGGTGCTGCATGTCATGGCTGATATGTGCCTTTTTTAGTCTCCGTCCGACTCTTAGGATATAATTTTCATCCAGGTAAGGGTTTAATTTTAATCATTTGCTTTTTGGATTTAGCTTTCCTTCTTGCTTTGAATCTCTTATTTCTTTCGCAAACTCGTCCTGCTTTACTTGCTTGATATTTTATTGCTTTGCTCGACTGATTTCTGATAATGATAAATAATGCTTTTTTGCTTTTCTTTTGTAGGTCTTAATCTTCATCACTATTGCTAGAATACGTGCAATTTTGCGGATTGATTGATACTTGCATAACAGATGAACAACATGAACGGCTTCTTGCTTCTTTATTTCCTCGTTTGTTATATAGATTACTTGACTTCCTTTTGATGCTTCAAAAGATTGTAACGTGCCACCACAAACGATAATCATTTAATTAAGACACTCTGAGTTCTCTACTTCCACAATCAGCGGGATTTTCACTTGATTTTACATATCACCAAGATTGTGGTTGAATGCTATCAGTTATTTGTATTGTTCTATTTGCTACGAACGTTTTTCATCGACTTGGGTTTCCTTGAAGCCATCCCAATACGGCAGTGAAGTCACTCCAACCAAATATATGTATGTCATGACCTGCTAGACACTGCTTGACTTTGTTCATGAGGTTGGCCAGCAACAGTGATCCACATAGTTTTAATCGACGTAGTGATATTTGTTTTTTCGTAGGAACTAATTTCGATTTGCTGCTACTAATATTGCTGATTGATTGCTATTTACAACTCTAAAGTAAATCGGGCATGCATGTGATTTTGTTGATGCGTCACTAAAGCCGTGTAACTCTACGCTTCCTGCTGTTTCCGTACTGTACCATCTTGGTATTTTCAACTGACTGCAAAATAGCCTTGTTGCTTAAATATGACTGCTTGAAATGATATTTTTTGGATTGTGGTGGTTTACTGCTGTTTGAAGAAAAGGATATTTGTCTATTGGTCTCCTGTTTTCTTCTACTTGCTTCCATGCTCGTGAACTTCCCTTCTCTATATGCTAGAAATTCGTTCAACTCGAGTAATTCTCGAGATTTTTTGATATTGCGTTATATTCGCTGAATGTGTCGATACCAAACCAATGTGTCCTATTGTTATAGTTAATTTATTATTAAGTCACAATAAATTATAGAAATATATTAAAATTAAGAAAATAATTAAAAGGTCGCAGAGAGCAATTAAAATACAAAATCTTTTAAAATAAAATCTTTCCCTTAGAAAGGACCGTGTTATCCTTTCAAAAAGTTTTAAACAGTTGTATAGTGGAGTTAGATGAATGTAGGGAAAAGTATGATATTGATACTAAGCTCCTATATAATTATATGTTACACAAGGAGCACTTGCTTAAGAATATTTTTGAGAAATATGAGACTTCACAACAACAATTAAGGGGACTACATGACCTAAACGCAAGTTTTATAATGCCTAAAAGTATATGATCCACTGCAGTAAACAAAATCAGAAAAATATATGATATTTTTCAGGATATATGCGAGTTAGATAGTGTGTTGAAAACATAATACAACTAATTTGGTACGATAGATAAAAGTCACGAAGATACCTCTTAAAATTTATTTTAACGATTAAAAAGCATATTAATATACATCCAATCATTCCGTTTCTTTTTTCAGATTGTTCTCTAAGCAACATATTAACGTGATAGTGTTTTAATTTTTTTGTCCAATCAATAGATTTTTTGTAAACAGAGAATTGCTTCATATTTTGCAATAAATTACCAGCTTTGTGTCATCGTGCGTTTCTTTCTTTTCTATGCAGTCCGACAGTGACCGCGCTTTAGCTGTTGTAAGCCCCTTAAGTGAGCGATTGTTTGAGGCTGGGGAGCTACTGGAATTGGTGAAGTGCAATGCTGAGAAGTATGAGTCTCTGACTAATATCTCTCATGCAGCTGTGCCAACCAACCACCACCTCCTCAGCCTCAGCTTGACTTGCCTCCGCCGGTGTTAGCTTTTCCAGCAGAGCCCTGTGTTAATACACAGAACTATGAGTATAGGACTATATTATTTTGTGATTAATTAGGGTCAGGCTTTGGGAAAATGTTACTCAATTACCTTAGCCATAGTTTTACCAATCATACTTATCATAACATAAGTTATAAACAAATGATTAAAAGAATTGCAAACACAAACCTAATCTACAATGGTTTTGCTATTAGGTAATATTACCAGAAAGGACATAGTGGATGGTGTCGGCACCTTATCAAAGTTAAATATTTATCAAAATTAAATATAGGAAAGCTAATGTTGTGTGCTTTACCTTATTCTGATACTTTATCAGATGATGAAAATTATAATATTTATAAATTGAATAATACCATTCACATGCTGACATTTTGTCATAGTGACAAATTATTAAAGAAAAAATATATTGGAAACGTATATTGTCAACAGATGTACCATGTACTTCATAAATTGTTCAATCATATAATATACACACATCAAAAGTGTCTAGGGATCAAGCATTTTTATGCGGATTTCTTGAGATTAAGATGTGGCTTTGTAATAAATTTATGATTTTATTATATGGATCCTTTTTGGTGCATTTCATAATTTGAATCAGGAACTGTGAATCAAATTCGAGTAAAAGATGAAAATCAGCTGTCAATATTTTCCCTATAAAAACATACAACGCATTGAAGACATTATTAGTGCTACTGTTTCCCTACTACTGATTAAAACCAACGTTATTATTGAGCGGCGACGTCATTTAAGCAGGGAAGAAATGCTCAGAGCCGTGGGAATGATAGAAGCTGGTTCCCGGCAACGTACTGTGGCTTTAGCTCTGAATACAAGTCAGAGTGTTATCAGTCGACTTTGGACACGTTACCGAAGCACTGGTACCGTGGCTGAGCGCCATGGAGGACGGTATCGCTGCACCACACGGAGACAAGACCGATACATTCAAATCTTAACTCGAAGAGCTCCAACAATAACCGCCATGATGTTAGCCGTGAGGCTTCATCACTCTTCAGGGAACTTAATTAGCGACCAAACAGTCAGAAACCGCTTGCATGAAGTGAACCTTCATTCCCGAAGACCGCTACGGGTACCACCTATAGCAATGCACAATCGTAGGATTCGATATCAATGGGCTCTTGAACACAGAAATTGGGCAGAAGAACAATGGCGTTTCGTGTGCTTTTCTGATGAGTCTCGTTTTGGTATGAGACCGGATACAAGACGTATACGACACTGCGAGAACCCCTGGACGCCAACAGCGATTAAAATCCTGCCAGGAAGTCCATCCTTATAGTGGTGGAACCATCATGGTATGGGCGGGTATTTGGATCGGCGGAAGAACTGAGTTGATTTGGATCAGAGGCAACCTCAACGCTCAATTTTATGCTGAGACGATTGTATCAGACGTCATCGTTCCTCTACAAGTGCAAATCGGTCCCTTATTTCAGTTAATGCATGATAATGCACGACCGCACACCGCAAGAGTTGTAAGACAGACTCTCGCCGCAGCTAACATCAATGTCCTGCCCTGGCCTGCTCAGTCGCCAGACTTGAACCCGATTGAGCATGCATGGGATATGCTACAGAGAAGAGCTCTGCCGAATATGGAGGGTATCCAGTCGCAAGAAGACCTTTTTTTGTTGTTGCAACGAACATGGGCGGCCATTCCACAGCGTGATTTGGATGAACTCATTTTGAGTATGCCAAACCGATGTTCTTGTGTTGTTAGTGTTCGCGGTAGAAACACGGATTATTAATTGTTTAAGTTACCCAATAAAATTTTAAAGAAAACTGTTATTTCAGTCTTTTTTTCGAACTTTTGTGTTAGTGGTTCAAATGTCAAAAATCCCTTTATTAGGAAAATGGCAAATTTCTTTATTAATGCAAAGGTGACTTGGTTTATCGTTACTGTGACAAACGAAAACACTTTATTTTATGAATCCTTAAAGAAAATTTTAATTAATATCAATCAGGAGAAAAGTTATTGCAAAAATATATGTTGATCCCTAGACACTTTTGATGTGTGTAGTTCATAAACTTGTAAAACTATCTTGCTGTTACTAGTTTAAGCTCTTTTTCGCACCATCTGTACCTTCTTGATCAATAAACAATTATTATTATTATTATTATTGTTTTTTGACACTAACAAGTTTGTTTGTGGTTTTAAGTTAACGTAGAGTGCTTTATCTCTGTCTTGGGAATGTAGACAAATAATAATAATAAATAATAATAATATGAGACAACATCCACACAAGGTCTTCAGGTCCCGAACTAGGTAGAACCTGTACTACGGTAACCTGATGACTGATATACATACAATATGTAACAAAAACCCTGTTGTTCCTTTTAGGGACGTATACATTTACCTACAAGAACAACATTGATGAAATTATAATTTTAAAAAAATGAGCATTGGCCAGTCGAGAGGTCAATAACAAATAACTATTAAAATCGGCACATTCAAAAAAATTTTTAGAGTATCTGATTTTACAAGTACATCTTTGTTTCGCTAAATAGCCTACGAGTTCGGCGACTTTCTTTGAAGCGATTGAAGATGCCGCCAAAGCTACCGCGGCGCGCTCGGGCCATGTGTCGTCTCGGTACCACGTGCCTACCTAAATTTACCCCGCCATGCGAATCACTTCGTAGTCTCCCGCGCACCTCAGTTTTGAACGGATGTTATTGTTGACCTACGTACTACGTAGTGAGTGACTTGTGATTTGCTTACGTAGTTTATTTACCATGTCCTATTCTAACGTAGAATATTTTAATATGCTGATGTGCACGCAGACTCTACCAAGAACGTTTACCATTACCATCGACTTACAAGTGTTGGACTTGCAATGTTAAAGTATCAAAAAACAAATAAACAAACATTCAATTGACTAATGCACAGTCACATTTCCTCATTCTAATCCATTCTCCCGTTCCCATTCATTCACTTCCTTCCGGATTCAAATAAAACCAATTCCAATCATTCACTCTCTTCGACACTCTCGGTCACGAACTAACGAAGAAAACGCGCGGTCGTTTGACCGCTTGCAATAATCAACCATTAATCAAACCTACCTACCAAGACTATTTATCTAACAACTCTGTGTTAGTGTTAAGTGTCAATTAAAAGGGACGTCCCTGGATTGTGTAGTGGAGTGGCGCCACGGAACATCGTCGACGACGAAGACCAGTGAGTACCTTTCCCCTCAATCCTACTTTTCCACGTGATTGTGCTCAACTAAAGCTCGCCTACGGACATACAGTTCTATCGAAGGTTTTATCAATCAACCACCACAACATTTGGTCCTGCGAGCCGGGTTTATATACATGTACCTCAAATTTTAGTCGTAATAACACGTGCGGCGTCCATATTTGCCATTTACATTTAACAGAAAACACGATATATATCACAATATTCAGTGTTTTATCACGTATTAACATATTAAACAAGCATCATATCATCATAGCACGTGGTTTTTAAGTTTTCTTCAACTTCACAACGAAGTTTGAAATCTTGAACCAGTTTTGACCGGTCGGCGTAGGTAGGTAGGTATTTAGTTGGTCCGTTCTAACAGGAACGCGATTTTGAACATTTCAAGCATTGTTTTAAAGTGTAACATAAAGCACTTAAACATTACTTATAACAATCATTCATTTAGCGTATTTTTCACGTAATTTTATTTGCATACGTAACATGTAACGTTGCAATAAATACTCCTTAACATATTAACATTCTGTTTTCTTTGGTCGTGACATTTATAAATAACATATAATTTATAAATACATATATAACAATACATTTATAATTAACATATTATTTGTATTTCATCATTAAGGTCCTTCGAAACATTCTATTTTCAAAGAATTTGCATAGTTCTTTTGATTGCTAATGGCGACATCTAGTATCCAGTAGCGTAACAAACAATCGATCCACAGAATCGATCTTTCACTCATATTTCATTTCACTCAATCTTCAGTGTTGTCAGCTCTAAAATATTACCATACTTAAAAAATTACTACTATTTGGTAGTTTTATCATAAATTTCAAGTGAATATTTTCTACCACTGCTGTCATATTACGTAATTAATATTTACGTCATCAAACAATATTTTAAACTATTTGAACACACTATTATAACTTATTGTTGTAACAATAAGATACTTTAACATATTTTACTGGGTAAATTAATCAAAATTCATCATGAGTGAAGTTATGGCAGCTCATCATGAATCAAAGCGCAACATTGCGCACAAGCGATTAACAGATGCTGTTGTCTGCGCTCGCAAATGCATCAATGATGCAAGTCTTTTACCGCGTTTAGAAACATGGGGTTCGCGGATAGAATCACTTATGGAAACATTTAATGATGCTCACATAAAACTTTTGTGTGAATATAAAAACCTTGATATCAGTGAGGAACAAATGCTCAAACAAACAATATATCAAGAGCAAGCAGATGACATGTATTTTGAGATATTAGAAACTGTACGTAAACTCTTACCTGATCATAAAACAGATGGGGTAAAGGTTTCCACATCCTCAACAGAAAACAGGAAGCCTACAAAATTGCCTGCAATAAAGCTACCTACTTTCGCAGGTCAGTTTAAGGATTTTCCTGGTTTTATTGACTTGTTTAACACATTAGTCCATGACAGGACAGATTTATCAAAAGTAGAAAAATTCCAATACCTTGTAACTTCTCTTTCAGGGGAACCAGTTAATCTTATCAGAGCCTTTCCAATTTCTGAAGCTAATTATATTAGCGCTTATGGAGCACTTGTTAATAGATATAATAACAAGCGATATCTTTCATTTTTATGTTGGGAACAAATATGCAACCTTAAACCAATAGACACACCATCTGCTCAAAGCTTGAGAAATCTTCTGGACACATTTTCGGAAAATCTTTCAATGTTAAATTCATTAGGTTTACCCACATCCAATTGGGATTTTGTTTTATTTCATTCACTTTTGGTAAAATTAGATAAAATGTCTCGTGAAGCTTTTGAACTTTCATGCAGTGGTTGTGACTTTCCACGGTTTGATCATTTAAAGACATTTTTACTGGACAGATGCAATGCATTAGAACGCTCATCTTTAACAAATACTCCATCAGTGGCTTTGCCTAATACCAATAATAATTCCAACAAAAATAACAACAACATATCTAATCGTACTCAACATAAAAATCAGTCGTCAACAAATCAAGCATCTACTATGCTTTTGGCTCAAACGCCTCAATTAACAAATTGCATCATTTGCAAAGAAAATCATCCTCTTTTTTCATGTAAAAATTTTCTTGCTAAATCACCTCAAGAACGCTTTCAAATTGCAAGGCAACATAAACTTTGTTTAAATTGTTTGCGTTCAAATCATACTACTTCTAAATGTTCATCAACCCATGTGTGTAAAACATGTAATCAGCGTCATAACAGCTTATTACATTTTACAAAGGGTACACAATCAGACCAGAGTCACCAGAATAATAATTCAAATCAACAAAATTCATCACAAGTTCAAGTTGCTGCAAATCAGGCTAGTACTTCTAATACAGTTACACCGGGCATTACACCGGTTACAACATTATCAAATATAACAAAAGCATCTGCTCCATCCTTTGTTTTGCTTGCCACAGTGCAAGTTGAAATCAAAGATGGGCATGACATTTATCAAAAGGTTCGTGCCCTGTTAGATCCAGGGAGCCAAAGTCATATAATTACAAATTCTTGTGCGCGGAGACTTGGTTTGAGTCGGTTCAAATGTAACACTCCAATGTCAGGAATAGGGGATGCTCCTGCTTTATCGGGTAGTAAGGTTTTTCTGGATATTCGTCCACTGGGCAATTCCCATACATCATTTACAGCAGAAGCGGTGATTTTGGACAAAATTTGTAGCGATATGCCTACACATGCCATAGATATCAATGATTTCAAACATATATCAAATCTTAAGTTAGCAGATCCTGATTTTCATAAATCTTGTCCTATAGACATGTTGATTGGTGGAGAGATTTTCCCTCAGATTTTGTTACCAGGCAAAATTGTGAGTGATAATCATACAGCAACAGCAATTAACACTATTTTTGGATATGTTCTCATGGGTAGGACACAAGCAGCCAATCCCATTGAGTCTGTTCCTGTATCAATCAATCATGTATCATTGGATGCCAATTTAGATATTGCAGTCCAAAGGTTTTGGGATACCGACAACATGCCATCGGAACCAAAGCAAGCAGCCTCTGCCGACGACATTCGTTGCGAGGACATTTATCAATCAACACGTAAGCGTGATGCTGACGGTCGTTATATCGTGCATCTACCGTTTAGAGATTCATCATTACCATCATTTAACAATTCGTATACTATTGCGCTTCGGCGATTTAATCAGCTTGAAAAACGTCTTCTTCAGAATCCGACCTTCGGAGTAGAGTATAAATCTCACATAATGGAGTATCTATTAAGTGGGCAGATGGAACTTGTCCCACCTAATAAGTGTCAATCTTCTTCAGCATATTATATACCACATCACGCAGTGCTAAAACCAAGTAGCATTTCTACACGTCTGAGAGTTGTCTATGACGCCTCAGCTAAGGATGGACAGGGCCGATCACTTAATGACACATTGTTAACAGGCACTAAGTTGCAAGCAGATATCAACAACATCATTTTACGATTTCGACTCCATGCAGTCGTATTATCAGCCGACGTACGTCAAATGTATCGTCAAATCATCATCACTCAGGATCATCGGGATTATCAGCGTATTCTATTTAGATTTTCACCTGACGAATCAATTCAAGAATATAGAATCAATCGCGTAACATTTGGAGTGTCGTCCGCGCCATTTCTGGCCATACGTACCATGCATCAGCTGGCTCAAGACGAACAGGAGTTCTACCCTGCTGCAGCAGAGGTGTTGCGAAAAGATCTTTACGTAGATGACGTAGTCACCGGCTGTGATAACATCCAACAAGCCATTCATTTACAACAAGAGTTAGTCAAAATCATGGCTGCCGGTGGTTTTGAGCTTAGGAAGTGGTCCAGCAATCATGCGTCTGTACTGCAAAACATACCTGAAGAACACAAGATGGTACCAGATTTGACGTTCGACAGTGACACCAACTTTATCAAGGTTCTTGGCCTTGCCTGGAATGCTCGTCAAGATGTTTTTAATTATCAAGTTAATCAAATTCCACGCGGCTGTACAAAGCGGACAATGCTTTCTGAGCTTGCCCGTATCTATGATCCTATCGGCCTACTTACACCATTAACATTTTTAGCAAAATTCCTTATTCAACGTCTGTGGTTACTAGGGTCGTCTTGGGATGAACCAGTACCCGATGACATTCATCAAATTTGGACGAAGTATACGCATCAATTATCAAATCTTTCTCAATTACGTATTCCAAGACGTATAACACATGATCAAGCAGCATCTTATCAAATTCATGGCTTCTGCGATGCTAGTGAAGCTGGTTATGCGGCAGTAGTTTATCTTCGTTCCAGTATTTCTCAAGATCAATATCAAGTCTGTCTGGTGAGCGCAAGATCACGTGTTGCTCCCACCAAGCGTAGAACGCTACCGAGACTCGAGCTCTGCGGTGCATCATTATTAGCAGATCTCATGAGTTATATCATAAACATATATTCTAACATTATCAACATTGACGGCGTCTTCGCATGGTCTGATTCCATGATAGTACTAGCATGGATCAAATCAAATTCAACCAATTTTAAAGCATATGTTGGCAATCGTATAGCAAACATTCAAAGAAAATTAGCAAATGCTACCTGGAAACATGTGCCAGGCAAGCAGAATCCAGCTGATTGCGCAAGTCGTGGTTTACTACCAGATGAGCTCATCAGCCACGCCCTCTGGTGGACTGGACCGGAGTGGTTATCATCAAATCATAATCAATGGCCTAACGAGCCTATGAATACAGAATCATACTGCATCACAGATAATGATGTAGCCTGTGAACAACGTATCACAGTGCTATCAAACAGCTTAATGGATACCAACCCTTTAGATAATCTCATTAACAAATTTTCATCATTACGAAAAATTCAACGTATTTTAGCATATTGCTTCAGATTCATTAACGCTTTACGCAAAAACAAAACAACTAATCATTTAACAGAAGCTGAGCTAAACAATGCCCTTATGGCGCTTGTTAAACACGTACAACATATTGAATTCAAAGATGAAATCAAACAATTATTAGCAGGAAAAGTTTTACCTAAACCCTTTAGGAAACTTAACCCATTTATAGACAACTCTGGTGTTTTGCGGGTGGGGGGAAGGCTCTCTCGTTCTGATTTAAAATTTGAAACAAAACATCCATCTTTGCTTCCTCGCAAACATCTTTTGACTCACCGTATCATTGAATCTGTTCATAACGAAAACATGCATCCAGGATTACAAACACTTCACTTTTTAATTCTTCAAAATTTTTGGATTTTGTCCCCAAGACGGGCAATTCAACAAGTTTTATCAAATTGTTATCGATGTTTGCGTGTCAAGCCAACAACACTCGAGCCTAAAATGGCAGACTTACCAAAATCACGTATCACTCAATTAAAAGCATTTCAATCAGTTGGTTGCGATTACGCAGGACCCTTCAATGTAACCCCCGTCAGAAATCGTGGCTCTCGTGTTACGAAGGCGTACTTGTGTCTTTTTGTGTGCTTTGCCACAAAAGCGCTCCACTTAGAGTTAGCATCTGACATGTCGTCTGCAGCATTCTTAGCGGCATTACGTAGATTCATTGCTCGCCGTGGTAGATGTAACATTATCCATTCAGATTGTGGAACAAATTTTAAAGGTGCTCAATCAGCGTTGGCCAATATCATGAAGTCTGCATGTGAGACCGAGCATATAGCATTTCATTTCAACCCTCCTGGGGCCCCCCACTTCGGAGGACTCTGGGAAGCTGGGGTTAAGTCTGTAAAGACGCACCTCTATCGTGTGATAGGTACACAAATCCTAACATACGAAGAGTTAAATACACTTCTTGTCCAGGTGGAATCCTTACTAAACTCTAGACCATTATGCTCAGTTAGTACGGATCCCAATGACAGCACAGTACTCACACCAGGCCATTTTTTAACATTAGCACCATTAACAACATTACCAACACCAGATTATACAGACATACCAACTAACAGGCTAACACGTTGGCAACTTTTGCAACGAATGCATCAAGACTTTTGGTCACGATGGCATTCTGAATATTTAACCAGTTTAACGCAACGCTTGAAATGGAATAAGTCCTCACGTGACGTTCATATCAATCAGGTAGTCATTATCAAAGACGAATGTTATCATCCGTTACGATGGCGGTTTGGTAAGATCATAAAATTATATCCTGGCCGTGATGGGATACCTCGTTCGGCTACGGTCAAAACTGCTCAAGGTACTATTGACAGACCTTTAGTAAAATTATGTCCTGTCCCTGATGGGCAAGATTAAATTTTCATTACTTTAAAAATCAAAAAGATATCATATATTCATAATTTTGTATTATATTTATTACATTCACATCATAACACAATTTAACACCAGTTTTTGGTTAATATGGACGCAGCTTTCATTGTAGAGTTCTGTCTCCATAATTTCGCCAGCAGGGGGGAAGAATGTTAAAGTATCAAAAAACAAATAAACAAACATTCAATTGACTAATGCACAGTCACATTTCCTCATTCTAATCCATTCTCCCGTTCCCATTCATTCACTTCCTTCCGGATTCAAATAAAACCAATTCCAATCATTCACTCTCTTCGACACTCTCGGTCACGAACTAACGAAGAAAACGCGCGGTCGTTTGACCGCTTGCAATAATCAACCATTAATCAAACCTACCTACCAAGACTATTTATCTAACAACTCTGTGTTAGTGTTAAGTGTCAATTAAAAGGGACGTCCCTGGATTGTGTAGTGGAGTGGCGCCACGGAACATCGTCGACGACGAAGACCAGTGAGTACCTTTCCCCTCAATCCTACTTTTCCACGTGATTGTGCTCAACTAAAGCTCGCCTACGGACATACAGTTCTATCGAAGGTTTTATCAATCAACCACCACAACATGCAAGATCACCTGATCTGAAGCCTTTAGATCTTTCTTCTGGCGCAGTGTAAAGCAACAGCTGTTCAAAAAAACGTGCGATACGGAGTTCGAAATGCGTTTACAGATAGTAGCAGCATTTGACCACATCAAGTCCGATACCTCCGATCTGCGGAGCGTACGTAGGCGTCAAAGACATCATAATAAATTAATGCATTCAAATAAACATAAGGTTTTAAGTGACAGTCCCGGCGACATTGTTTTTTTTTTAATGTAGTGAAGTGTTGAATGTAGTTTTAACAATTATCAATTGTGCAAAATACCGTGTAAACCAACATTTTCAAACATTCATTCGTCCAAATGGTGTATTGAGAGCAAAATCCAATACACCAACGCCAAATCTACCCAACGGGGTATTAGAATTCAAGTCCCGAAATCCTCTGACTACAGGGACCTCACCCGTATGCTCAGCATGAGAAAAGTAAGTTTTCAAACTTACTCGCTCCCGGAAGAGCGTCAGACCCGCGTGGTCATTAAAAGAATACCGCGTGAAATTCCCACCTCGGACATCAAGGCCGACCTTGAGGCCCAAAAAATCCCCGTGGACGAGGTCCACCGAATGCACCGCTCTCGCGCCAAAGGCGGAGAGGCGTTCGTTATGGTCCTAGTTATCTGTCCCCCGGTTGAAGGTCATCACCCAATGGCCACTGGCCCACTGGCCACTCACAATTGCACTGCCATGCGACGCCCAGGTGCGTCAAGTGCCTGGGCGAGCATGGCACTGCAGAGTGCTCCCGGCCCAAAGACCGATCGCAATGCACAGAGCCTCCAAGCTGTGTGCTTTGCGGTCAGACAGGTCATCCGGCTAACTACCGTGGTTGCCCCAAAGCCCCTAAGAAGTCATCTTCCTCAACGATGAGTAAACGGTTCACCGACAGACAGACCAGACTGCCCCCCCCCCCCCCCCCCCCCTCCCCCCAGGGATATCGGGTTCCCTCAGCCCAGCTTCCTAGCAGGCTTAGTCCCCAAAGGGCTGGCCCTTGGAACATGCTTAACCACCAGCAGGCTTTCCCTGCTCTGAGGACTCAGGGCCCCTCCCCGCTAATCCCCCTGTGATGGATCCGCGTATCCGTGCCCCCGCGCCCCCCTCCCCCCAACCACTCCTGTGGTCGGGGGTAACCCTACGAATGCTTTCAATATCATTGCAAGCACCTTCACGGCCTTCCTCACCCCCCGCGCTAGGAAGATGGCCAGTGAAATCGTTGCCGGCAACCTATTCCAAATAGAGCAAATTTATAATGCGTATCCCGAGATTACGCAAGCCCTCCTCTCTTATACAAATCAACCATAATGAATAACACAACCATAGCGAGAACCAAACCCCGATCTCTCAAGTTAGGCTATTTTAATGCCAATGGCATCCAGGGACAACGCGATGAGATCGCCGAGTTCCTGCATGTCCATAAATTAGATGTCCTACTTGTACAGGAAACATTCCTTAAGTCCCGCCACCGAGACCCGTCAATTGCGAACTACCGTATAGTTCGCAATGACAGGACTCGGTGCCACCGAGGCGGTACCATCATTTACTACAGAAAGGATCTGTACTGCATTCCTGTGGACGCGCCCCCTCTCTCGCGTTTAGAAGTGTCTGTCTGCCGGCTCGGCATGACGGGTCACCAGCCGATCACTCTAATATCGGTCTACATCCCCCCGCAACTATCAGATAAGTACCCCCAGTTATCTGACGACCTCGCTATCCTATTTGGCTTGAGTGACTCCGTTATCATAGCGGGCGATCTCAATGCCAAACACACAGCCTGGAATAGTCACAGGATCTCGACCAGGGGCAAACATCTGTTTGACCTCTGTCCCATCCTTAACTTTGATGTCATCGCCCCGATGACTCCCACTCACTTTCCCCACGACCCCCTTGATGCCCCTGACGTCCTTGACATGGCACTTCTAAAGAATGTCAACCTTCGGTTGGATTCTATAGAGGTGGTACATCAACTGACATCCGACCACCGACCTGTAGTTGTGACATTAGGCCCCCGACTAGGACTCCCTGACCCCCACAGACCGCCCTTCACCAAAGTAATCACGGGCTGGATGGAAAGTAAGCGAAAGACTGAAATCCTCCACATCCTCCTGCCCCCGACTAAACTCCATTCCCGATCAGTTCGACTCGATCAATGACACGACAGCCGCTGTCGACACACTCACGGATCACGTACAATCCGTCCTGAACGAAAGTTCAAGGGAAGTTCCAGCGATGACTGACCATCGCTGGAAGTTGCCGGACGATGTACGTGAACTGCTGACTGAGAAGAACGCGGCTGTCCGTGACTACAGCAACTTTCCTTGCCAAGCTAACAAGGCCCATATGCGCTATTTACAGAGATCTGTAAAGAAACGCATAACGGAGCTGCGTGACGCTGGCTGGGACAAGATGCTGAGCGAGTTAAAGCCCACCCACCGGGCCTTTTGGGAACTGCAGAGGAAACTCCAGTCCCCAAATGTAGCCTCCACGCCCCCATTGGTGCGCCTTGCCGACAGTCTTGAGGCCCAATGTACACCCAGCTCTCAACCAGTAGACCAAGCTCACCTCTCTGAGGTTGACGCGGAAGTCGAACGTAGAGCCTCCCTTCCCCCCGTTGAAGACCCAGATAATCCTCTGCACCCCGTCACCCCAGACGAGGTGCACGATATCATCAAGGGTCTGAAACGCCGTAAAGCCCCCGGCCCAGACGGAATCACGAATAGGGTGATCCAATTGTTCGCCGCTAACCTTATAATGCTCATGACCATCATCTTCAATGGTACTCAGAGCAACAACATCTTTCCCCAAGCTTGGAAAAGGGCTACTGTCATCGGTATTCCAAAACCGGACAAGCCTAAAACCGACCCCTCTAGTTACCGCCCCATTAGTCTGCTCGATGTTCTGGGCAAAATCTATGAGAGGCTTATATACAAGCGACTCAGAGATTATGCCGAGACCAAGGGCGTCATCCCCGACGAACAGTTCGGTTTTAGATCCCAACATTTGAGCGTCCAACAGGTTCACCGTATCATCGAACACGTAAGCGTTGGTTTCCAACGTGGTTTCATGACGGGTGCTGTGTTCTTCGACATAGCGAAAGCGTTCGACAAAGTCTGGCACAATGGCTTATTATATAAGCTTTACCAACTCAGTGTGCCAGACCGTCTCGTACTCATCCTACGAGACTTTTTGGCTAACCGAACCTTTCGCTATCGTATCGAAGGGGTGCTGTCCTCCCCCATCCTATCCGTGCAGGCGTCCCTCAGGGCTCTGTGCTAGCTCCCCTCATGTTCACCCTATTCATCAGTGACATCCCCAAATGTAAAAATGCGCAGTTGGCTCTGTTCGCAGACGATACGGCCATTTATTACACTGGGCTCCTCCCCGACTCGATATCTCGTACTCTCCAAACCGCAGTCAACAAGCTTGGCGCATGGTTCAGAAAGTGGAGAATCGAAGTTAACCCCGACAAGGGTCAAGCAGTTCTCTTCTTGAAACCGCGTGTCAAACGCAGACATGACGACCCCCGCCCGATCAAGATGTTTGGCAAGCCGATCCCTTGGGCGAAGCATGCCAAATATCTAGGTGTGACTTTGGACAGACGTCTTTTCTTCTCAGAGCACATAAAGGTGGTTCGTTCGCGAGCCGCGTTTGCTCTGGATAGACTACATTCCGTCTTAAATGCACGCAGTAAATTGTCACTCAGGTGCAAACTGCGCATTTATACGGCATGCATCCGACCTATAATGACATACGTCTGTGCTGTTTTCGCACCAGACCCACCCCCGGTACGTCCATAGGATGCAGACCCTACAGAACCGTTTTGTACGTAAAATCACGGGTTCCCCCTGGTTCGTTCGTAATATTAACTTACACTTAGATTTGAAAATCCCCACCATTCAGCAATTCATGAAACGCGCTTGCAAGCGTTTCTTTGATACCGCTGGCAGCCATCGCTAGCCTCTGGTTGTGAAGGCCACCAGTTATGTCCCCTCTAGGATCAGTAGAATCCGCCGTCCAAGGCACGCACTGACCGACCCTAACGACCCCATCACCCTCTTCCAGGAACCAGTACAGCACAAGACAGACAGACACAAATCGAAGTTCCGACCTCGCCGCCGAGGTCCTTTGCGTCCGCGTTCCTCCCCGATAAATTCCCCTTCCCCTCCATTGATCGGATCCACAGAGCCAGCTGGTGGCGTAGCTGAGCCCGTAGTGTTCCCAACATGCTGTCCCCCCCCCCCCCCCAGCGACGCCCTAAGCCGAGGTTCGTACCCCAAAGTGATGAGTGGTGATGTGATGGTCGCTTAATTTAGTTTATAATTAATATTATGCCCCTGGCTGGAGGCTTTGAGTTAGCTCGAAGGCACCACAGGATTGACCGGTTAAGCAGTCACGGCCTCTCAAGGCCAATTGCGAGATGCAATACAAAAAAAAATAAAAAAAAATTGCCCTTTTTCTTCGTGGAATCAACTTGCTAAGAGGAATCTCTGCCCATTTGGATAACCAATTCTGCCTACTTTGTTCTGTTTATTTACTTTTCTTTTTATTGTGAAATTTAACTATTAAAAATAAACCGCCTATTGATCGTTGTTATCTTTTTTTTATTTGTTTAATGCTATTTTGCTAACAATAATATAATCTTTAAACACTATTATCATTTAAATTTATACACTTAGTGAGTTATTAATGTCAATAATTGTTGTATGGAAATGCGGCCCTACAAATCCTACAATGCTACTATGCAGTGCAACTCAGCTAGCAAATTATCCACCTCAAACATAACATAGATCTATACTGTGCTGCTGTGCACTTGTCCATGTAGCTATTTCGATTCTACTCTTCCTTCGCTTTTAAGGTATTTCAGTTGGTTAATTTGAGTCCCAATCGATTCTTAGAATAGCCTACATGTAGGTTCGCTTTAAAGGTACCTACTTCAGTTGGTAATGAATACTTCTCGTCCTTCTTCTTTTTATTTTCGCTTCTATTTTTCCTTCTAACGGTGATTCGTATTATGCTTCCGTACCTTGGTCGTTTCTAATTAAGTGATCAATCATTCTTGCTTTTCCTTTCTCTATCTGCTCACTCTTGCACTGTTATCTATTTATCCCTCAGATCATATATTTATCCTTTCTCTTTTACCGCTTTCATACCTTATTGCATTTCGTAATTTGTTAGATCAGCATTTCCGCTTCACGTGAACCTTACATATTCCTGCCAGTGGTTCATAGCGTGGAGCGTTGTTATCGTGTGCTAGTGTGAAGTAATGGCGGACGGGGGCTAGACGCGAGGGTAGCGTTGCCTAGCTAGTGCCGGCCATACTTGCATTCCACACGATCTAGACAAATAACTCGACGCGCCCCCGCCGCTGCCGCGCGTGCCTGCCCCGACGACACACTCGCCAGGCTCTGCATACATTACCCCTTTTGAATGAAGATAGCAATCATAGGTTCTAACTCCGAGAGTATTGGATTGAGGCAAGGTGGCATCATAGCTGGCTAGTGCGAAAACTAATATTCGAGTAGCGGTTATCACGTCCGCAGTCGTCGGAATGGTTACGTGACGGCACGAACACACTACTCTTGGCACGAAACCCATACCTTCTCGGTTTCTACAAATACTATAAGTATAGAGATCTTAACCCAAATGTTACGGGTGATTTTAATTTTAAATCTGGTTTGCACGACATTTACGATCGGTAATTCAGTGATGCGCCGATTAATTTGTTTAGTATCAGCCACATAACGTAGGTACCTACATCGCGGTCGTCCAGTTTATAACCGAATAAACGCGGTGAGGTAGTGAAATGTGAAAAGATTGCTGCCAATTCGTTCCAGTTAACAGCCGAGCTTGTATCGCACGTGATCTGATAAAATAGTACAAAGCAATTAGGGCTGCTGCCGCACGTACCGGGCACGAGTCCGCAACTCCGGTATCGCGGCATCTTACAAACCGTATCCGTTTTATTTACTCGACGTGTACGGCAACGCCCCTGGGCTGCCAGGACGAAACAATTGCCAAGTTCATTGTAAGCCAGCTACCATCTTGACTTAATACCTATGCACCTAGTACGTACACACTTCTCTATACGTTTTCATATTTTGTTTCATGTGTGACGGTTCTGGAAAATATCTGTCGCTCTCTCTTGAACATTATACCTACGTTGTACCTATTTGATCGTAGTTGGTTTGTCGGGATTTCCCTCAGCTCTTCGGCGGAAAAAATATTCATGTCACGAGAGTAAGAATATAAAAATAGAAAATACTTTTACCTACCTACGTAGATATATATCTTGGGTGACACTAATTTTATGTCAAGATAGCAGGAAAATGTAAGTAATAATAATACATACATAAGAGACACATTAAGTCAATGTGGTTTGTTTGACTGTTTCTTCAACGTTCGGTACTTACTAACAGAACGACTTGAATACTTACTTTGAGAAGTACAATTTATTATTTTAATTATTGTGAATGTGAGGACTATGTGGGTCATTGTTTCAGTTTTAATCATGATCTGGCAGTTTAAGTAGTTCATGCGGCCTACCCAAATGTCCTTTCTTTGGTATTGTTCGTCGAATCGTTGAGCTCCTAAAGTTCTGAGTTGAGCTGCACGGTTACCGACAAATGCGTGCACTGACTGGACAGGTCCTCTTAATCTGCATGGTTCTTTCCTCTGAAGACCATTTCAGATACTAATCTACATGGTCCTCAAAGATTATGTTCGAACTTTTATATACACATTGACATTGATGAATTTTATACATACAATGACATGAGTATTTACTTTGTAAAGTATTATATTATTTTAATTATTGTGAATGTGAAGATTATGTGGTTTATTACTTTTTAATTTTATTTCTCAGTTAGTTTCACGATCTGGCAGCTTGAGTAATTTATGCGGCCTACCCAAATGTCCTTTCTTTGGTATTGTTCGTCGAATCGTTGTGCTCCTTAAGTTCTGAGTTGAGCGGCAAGATTACTGACAAATGCGTGCACTGACTGGACAGGTCCGCTTAATCTGTATGATTTTTCCTCAAAATACCGTTTCAGACACCAATCTACATGGTCTTCACATGATCTGACCAAGATTATGTCTGGACTTTAAAAGAGACTGTGACCTCTGAGTTTGTTTCGGCCTTTCTTCTCAGAGAAGTCAAATAGGAAACGCCGACCTCATCTAGTTTTTAAAATATGATTGACGTGTAAAAGTGTTTGTACAAACCTACTTACAAATATAAAATCATTAATCATTTATCATTTACCATTAGCCACAGGAGGCAACCCTAAATGCAATCCCAGCTGGCGTTGATTTTATTACGCAATATCTGAAAATGAGCTGACTCGCACTCGCACCGTACGTTACGAATTACGGTTATCGTGCACCTCTCATATCGTAATTAAATGGCAGCCACGGCGGCGGCGCTATGTTTTTGATAAAATAAACAGTTTTATTATCCGTGTCAGCTTCGGTTCGGATTGGGACATTCGCAAGGGAACAACGCGGCCGCTCTCGCTGAGCGTGTTTGAAATGAACAAGTGTGCAAACAGCGCGTGTTGTGAACTTGTCGGCCACGCGCCGGCGCCGCCGCCACACGCACCTACACACTGTTATCTTACTTACTTACTGTTTGCTCACTAACGGGCTCACGGCTTCATTACTAAACAACAAGGCGGTTGCTGCTGGAACAACAATTTCTTTGCGGCAATTACAAAACCTTATTAAAAAGTAACGGTTTCGTTATCCAATGACTTTATAGAAGTATAAGGAACAGGGTGTAAAGTTCACTCATACCTATAGTAAAGGGAGGATCCTCCGACCTGACGGGTGTTGTGTCTGGTGGGCAACTGCCCGACAATTGATGTCGGGACGTTGTATTGTATAATGCTAGTTGCGCGGCTAACTCTGCTTGAGCGATGCAGGATTTTGCGTGACGTCAGTGTGATGTAGTTCGCATGTGGCGATGTAGATACCGCTACAGCTGCAACTTCGTTATCGTTGACTTCTCACGACATGATCTTGAGAATTTTAATCTTGTAAAGTAAGTCGAGTCCTAAGTTATTGCAGGTCATTATAGCAGGCAGCTCCTTAGTTGCAAACCGGAATCTGGTTAATGTTAGCAAGCTACCAACAATATCTAGAATGCTGCCAGCAAACTGAGAAAGGCGGTTGGCCTAATGTTGTAAGCACTTGTAGTGAAACTATTTAACAAAGTTCCCTTTTCATCCTTGGTTCGCTGAAGTTAACTTCTGAGAGGTACGTACCTACCTCATTAGCTATATACCGGCTAACCTACCTGCGTCAGTTCAAACTATCAATCACATTCACATTTGAGTTCTTCTTCTGAGCTTCCAACTCTTTCTTGCCTTAATTGGCCGGCTTCAGTGAAGATTCGCTAGAGCAAAATGTGCTCGGAGGAAAGAAGAGTTCCATCCCGCTAAGTATCTTGAATTCTTGACCGATCAAGACAATTGTCCTGATTTATATTTATATATTTTTATTGTGCCCGTTGCCTCCATGTCGCATGTCGCTCGGCATCGTAACTTATATGTGCTATGTGCTGCCATTTCCAGGGAATCATTTATTGAGTGTTTAAGTCACCTCCTCCCATCTCACCCGTATAATAAGTATAATAAGAATAATTACATCAGTCAGGCAGGAGCCTTAGTCGGACCATTGTCCCAGGTAAACAGTCCACTATAACCACCCAAACCCATACTCCAATATGCGGTCTGCATGTTATCCCTATCTCACTAGGACACCGGTGGCGGCGCACCTATAGTCGCACAAGCAAAAAAATATGGTTGGTTGCGCAACGGATCGGACGACTGGCGAGATACCCACCATAAAGCTTTGTATATTTTACTGGCAGCGCGGCCATGGTTGCGCCACTATGGTGTCCTAGTGAGATATAAGCCTTAGTACCACTACTGGCACCAGTGCACCACGACTTGGCCGGTTTCTAATTTCGATAAGTACATTGGGCGTTTTCACGTTAGCCGATAACATAATCAACCTGATAATACCTGTGTATTACTGTTAAAATAATTAATTATTTTTATAAATACATTTTTCAAACAACATAAACAGCGTAAATAGTCACAGAATAAGGAACCACTGTACTTAACTCGGTGCTCTCTTATTTTGTAGAATAGGCTCTTTTTAGTGCATTTTTGAAAACCCTAAAGTGCGCAAAACCTAGTTGCCGAGAAAAAAATCGCCAGTTTCTTTTGGTATTGGTGGGATAGTGGGAGTAATAAGGGTGAGGAAGACCACGTGGCGGGTCTAAATTTGCTTCCAAGCTATAATAAAAAGGCATCGACGGAGCCCCGCGGGGCTCCGACTTCTGAATGCTTTAGGAAAGAGTCGGGGTGCCCCTCTTGCATCCTAAGTTCTCCTAGTGAATTTGCGGTTTTGCTAGTCGCGATGACTGTGTTATTTTTGTATAACGTTTTTTTGTATAATTTTTAAATAATTATATTGGTTTGGTGCGTAGTGTAATAGGTTCGGGGACGCCTTGGTGTCAATCAATCGTTCTTGCAAGCAGGAGGGAGGTCAGCTCAAAGCGGTCATCTTAACTTTGAGTTAAAAAAAAACTTATTACTTAAACGATAAACTTTTGAAGTGAATTTTATACTAATAGCCAGAGAATTTATAAAATTTTTATAATGTGACATTAAAATTCGCGCAAATTTAAAAACAACCATGTGATTTGTAAATTACGAAAACTTGTCAAAAAACCGCTTTGCCCGAGTGGTCGCCCAAAGCGGCCATGGGGGTAGGGGCAACATGGCCACCCCAAAAGTACACAAGAAATGTATTTGTTTTATGTTGAAAAATATCGTGCTTGACAAAATAAAAATAACAAAAATATTTTAAAATGTTGTAAATCATTATTATAAAATAATCAGCATTTTATACTTTATTTTAATCACAATCAGTCTTGAGGGTAGGTAATAAGGCTTAAATAAATTGTTATATTTAGTCCAAAACTTTAGTTTTGACAATATTTTACATTTTTATTAATCAACAGTAAGTCTTACTTAATTATTTCAACAGCAATCAACATCTGTAGTCATCTTCCATGAAAATGAAGGCTATAGAATTTAAAGACTGTCTTAAAAAAAAGTAAAAAAAAATATCAGATCAGATTTCTTGACGGTTATCACTATTTATCACAGTAGTAAGCTCCAATTCTGGAGTATGTCGTACACGCTTCATGAGCCCTTATCTGGCAGTCGTCACAGCGAATCCAGTCCTCTACGGGTGGATCTTTGTATGGCTCCCTGCAAATCAACCAAAAAATAATGTTGGGTGGTGACATTGTCCTTGTGCTTTTCAGTATCATCCCTAGTTACAGTCTTTTTTCACATAGTATTCGCACGAGTTTTAGCTCTTTTTTAAGTTCTTCATCACTGTTTTCTCTTGGTCAGCATCAACTCAAGCATCTAAACAAACTAATGAAGCATTATCTATCGAATCATAATAATTTTACAAAGGGCAAAGCGGTCAGTTGGCCGCTTTGCCCGAGCCGCTTTGCCTTTTTCGGCCATTTTGTTTAAAATAATCAGCTCTCACATTATTTATTATATTTCAGAGAGATTAGAACACAAACAAAGCCAAATAGATAAGTAACAACACACGTTCAATAAAAGCATTGAAATATAAAGAGGTTTGACCAAAGCAGATTAAACTTACCTTGCATTTTTTTAACAAAACACGCAAATAAATATATTTCGTCACTGCAGCTACGCGCTCGGTCCCACTGCTACCGAATGCCTGAACGGCACGGGGCGGAAGATTGTTTATGCGGACAGAATGGCCACGCCGCGCTATCATTTCAAATAACCGAAAAATTAAGCGTGGCCGCTTTGCCTCCTATGGCCGTTTTGAGCTGACCTCCCCTACGATAGACAGTAGGACAGATACATAGTGAGTACCTACATAAAAAGAATTACGATGTGTAGATACTAACAACTGTCCTGTCAGGCAAACGTTAGCGTCCGTAAACGACGATTTCCCATTCTGAAATTGACTAAAGTGACACAACTTAACCAAATTTTAGTTTGACAGCACTAAGATGGCACTGAGATTATAATTTAGTGAAAATGGCAATTTTGCTATTCTGAATTTTACGATTTTCACCAAAAATTTTTATTGTTGTAACTAAATCTGCCTGTTTTTAATCGCGATTAAAAAGGTTTGGAATAAAATTAGTTGTCACGAATTAAAATTCACACCAACACCTTGACTTCAGATGCAAAAACAGTACTGTATCTTTTTTTCTTTTCTTTTCCTTATATCTCGAAAACGGTGTGTCCTATCGCAAAAATAATGAAAATTTCGACCCCCTTTATAAAACCCCGAAACTTCTAAAATACAACGCGGTGGAAAAAAAAAATATTTTTCATATTTTCCATACAAAAACTGAAAAATTCCATACAAAACATGTTGAGGCTGCAAAATAATGCGTGCCTCCGGCTCTAAAAAAAATCACGTGGTACGGCAAACAAGTATCACATGGAGTCGCAATTGCCAAATTTGATTTTAGATGTGTCAAAATTATTTTTAAATTTAGAGATTTTATTTTGCAGAATAGCGTTAAGATCCTCATAGCCAAAAGTAAGGAATTTTAGTGATAGTTTAGTTAGCTTAGTTCGGTGTACAACAGAATCGGCACCATTCTCTGTCTACGTTAGCGTCCGTGTCCGTCGTAGGCAGAGAAAACTAGTAGACGTAGTAGACCATTAGTAGACAGAGTTTTCTCTGTCTACGTTAGCGTCACTTACATTCGACTACGTTTCGTTACCCACGCTCTTTTATGAGTACAAATAAAACTTTATTCATTTTAATTAAATAATTATATTAATTGCTTCATAGTTGAGTTCATTGCGGTAGCGGCTATTTAAAAAATAATTAAATTTACAAACTTAAAATATTTATACAAAAAACCATTCAAATTCGCTGTCACTTTGTCTGAACGTAAATTTATCATTCCTACAGAAATGAAAAATGGAGAAATTACCTGAACCAATTGGCGCCGTTATGGACCGACCGGTAACCCTTTCGGACTTTCTCGCAACCCTGGCAGGCATCGGCCCTGGCGGACCCCATCCCATCATTTGGTGCTGACCTCTATACGAGGCGCACGCGGAACACAACGCGCCACCTGTATACGAATTTCTGCCATAAAAGTCTTCTGGTCTGAACATAGCCTCAACGAAATATCAGGTTTCCAATTTTTTTTTGGAAATCTTTGTCTCACTATTTTCGTCGTTTATCATCTTTGGCAAATACATAGATCCCTTTTTTTTGCAGTTAACAGCTGCGCAACGGGGAATAATCATTTGTTTTTCCTAACTCAATGTGAATAATGGATAGCGACAGTTAACTGTCAATAAAAAAAGTACTCTGTACTCTGTGGCTGTCAAATAGTTGAACGTTAGATAGCAGCGACATCTGAAGTGAGCAAGGGGCAGTTTTTATCCCCAACACAGTACCAATAAGTCCATGCCAATGGCAATGCCTTTCATTTTGACAATAAAATTCATCAACTTTCATTCCGTTTTTTACGTTGTTTTAGCAGACGATTTTTTATAAACAAACGAAGCAATGGATTAGCAGATTCCTTCGCTTAATATTTTGTGAAATTGTGTCACAGAAATTGTATCAACAAAACAAGATGGTGACATTAGTTACAATTTTGGCCACGTGCCAAAATAACCTTATAGCGTTGTACACAAGATTTAAAGTTACTAAATCTTGTGTAAGATCCTTGTCCAATGCTGTACAAGGATCTTTTGATGCGTGGCCAAAATAAGAACTAATGTCACTATCTTGTTTTTTCAATTTATGTTTGAAAACTCAATAATTACAAGGATGAGTGTGATCGAGATTAGTAATTTAATTTTTGGTTTTAACGTGGCCCCTGGCACAGGCAACTGAAAGAACACGGTTGGGTGTTAGCCAATCTGACACGCCTTCCTGCTCCGCCCAGAGCGGGAGAAATTATTTGATGATATCCCAATCAATTTAAAAAAAAAGGTGACGATCCCAAGAGAATGGTAAAGGTGTGTGTGTGTGTTTATATTATCATATAGGTATCATTATTAATCACTTATTAATTACTATTGTAGGGAGCATCACCATTCACCAGTATACGAATTTCTCCCAGTATTCAAGTTTATAAAAGGTAGCACATAGTCTTGACTAGCGTTGCAAAACTTCGGAAGTATTCGCAATAATTCGGAAATATTCAAAAGAATACTTCAATTGGAAGGAATACTACCGCAGCAAGAATGCAGAGTAAAATAAATATTGCAAGGATGAAGTAGGTAACCTATGTTTTATTACTTAATAAGAATTAAATTATTTCCAGGAGTTACGAATGTATGCGTAGGTAGCTTGAGGAGACTCGCCGTATAACTGATATTTCGCCGTACCATTACTTAAATTAACGCCATCTAGCGCGCAAGAGTAGAACTGTAAATGGAAAACTTCGGAACTTCCCTCGTTAGTCGCTCGGTGAAGCCAGCCGATAGTGTTCTGTGAGCCAGCCCACAGCAGGCTTGTTGCATTGACGTTTACGAAAACCGTTCACCTTTTTTTTCGTATAGATTTTTCATACCATTACGCGCTAATTGACAGCCGCAAAACGACTATTGAACGGCTGTAACGTCAAAATTAACCATCTAGAAAAGTTACTATTAGATAAGCTAAAAATTGTTTTGTAATTCGAGGTTCGAGGTAAGCTGTTGTGAGGAGCCACCTTTGTCGATTTGACGAGGTTGTGAAGTCGATGTTAAAGAAAAAAGATAACATAGGTGCTCAAACAACACTTTATTATTTCTCTAATCATTCGGATCCAGACTTCAGTTCCTACGCCAGCAGAATTTAAAATTTCTGCAACCCTTTTCCACATTCGCTTGTTATGCTCCCATGCCTGGGTGGATTTGTTATACCCAACTACAGTTTCTCTATGATTAGATAGGAACTCCCATAGGTGAAACCGTTGGGTCATACTAACACGACGACTTGTTCGTGTTTCACTAAAAATAAAAGCACCACATTAATTAAATCTGTTAGGCCACATTTTGTAAAGTAAGTACATCATTATGATATTTTCATAAAAGTAAACAAACTTACTTACGACATGGAGAAGAGGATTTTATTTTTTATTTTATTTTATTTTATTTATTTTGAACATGTGTGGATATCCCAATCCACACACGTTCAAAATCACTTTGAATCTTTCAAGATATAAAGTCGTTTTGAAGGGAAAATGAAAAGCTTTTTGGTGCTTTTTGATAATGTATTAAGGTAACTTGATAAACATAATCATAGTTAAAGTATGTATATACCCAAGAAATTAGTCTTCCTATTATTTAAAAAAAACTGGTAAAGTGAAAATAGAATTAGATTTACGTTTTTGAACGTTACTTATTAAAAAGACAATGGCATTACAGCACATTGAGCAAGGAAAAACCAATGACTAAAGATCTTTAGTCATAGGGAAAAATGGAAAAGCATTATAACTTATAAGTCAATTTTACAGCAGGCCACAGACAATCAATACCATTCAACTTCGTTCAATACTGTCATAGTACGATTTTATAGCAATTCACAAGCAGGCCTGCTTTTGAACTGACTGGGAAATGAATGTTTTCTTAGTAGCTCATAGTAAACCCCCAGAACACTATTACTCCTAGCTGAGCCAGCCGCTCGCCTGAACGTGACAATAGCACACCCGCCGAGCCCCGCAGCCGTTCTTTAAATCAACGAAATATATTTGATGCCTACGCACCTACTAAGCTGGAATATTTCCCTGTAGTATTTCCTAGTAGTTAACTACTTGTGACTACTTATTATTTTATTTTTGTATGGTTGAGTTTAGAATGAGCCGATTTTGTGCGGATGTTATTTACAAGTTTAGTTTACGTATCCGTACGTGCTTTTTTTGGTAAAACATCATCGTTTAATTTATCTTTCTTTATAGAATAGTGTTCAACCGAAATCACTAGTTCAAATAAGTACATAAAGAGACACTTGAAATAATATAATAATTAGAATTAAGTACCTTTCTGTTATGTACCTCCCTAGTATAACATAAACTATTTTATAAACTTATGTTAGAATCTACCTATGTATTTACCTCTTTAGCACTTTCACTTTTCACACCTAATAAACCGCATACAAAAACTTATTACGTAAGTAGGTACTTAAGTAGATGGAAAGAAATATTCGGAAGTTTTCAAATCATATAGTATAATACATAGATTACTATTAAAATAGTAAAGATAAACTGGCAACTTATGCATTCCTTAGGCAGCGCCATCTAGTTACCAGGACATACACTATTCTTCCGTCAATATACCTACGTAGTACGATTATAGCTTTAATGTACCAAGAAGAATAATCTAGAATGGTTGAAAATTCTGTTGTAGTAAAACTAAACCTAAAAAAATATATCAAAATAGATAATAGAATCTAGATTTGAATTTTTAGGTTTAGTTTACTACAACAGATTTTTCAACCATTGTCCAATTCTACTCGGTAAATCTAATTCGATATTACACCAATGACGTATTATAAAATCATTGTATTACACTAAACTTGTTATTTCGAGGATAATAAAACAAATTCCAATTTTGGATGTTCATATAACAGGTAAAACAAAACTGCTGTTTATACACAAACACTTAAATAATAAGGTCCAAACTGCAATTACGTTCGATTAAATCACAGAGGAGCACAGGGCGCACAACTCGATGTGATTTAGAAATTAGAGACACGATGGGAAAGATTATCTTTAAAGATTTTTTTGTAATTATGGAGTAGCAAACTCAACTCGACGTAAATTACACTCAAAACCGGGAAGCAAACGAAATAAAAAAAAGTACTCTGTGGAAATAATTACAAAAATATGCGCAACCACCGCAACCCGACCGCAACCACACATTTTTGCAATGAAATGTCATTAATGATTAGCGTCAATATCACCCTGTGGCGTAGACAGAGAAAACTAGGCCTTTCAGACATTTCATATTTGAAATTCTACTAATGGCAAGTGGCAGTTTTTTATTATTTTAATTTACAAATAGTGGAAAATGATTATAGAGTTAGATAGCTTTGTCTATGTTCAAACCAAAAACAAAGAGTCAAAGACATTAAGACACAAAGTTTGATACCAACATTTAAAAACAAAATGTTAGCCTCAAAATGATTTGGAAATATTATAAAAAAATCTGAAAACATAGGGAAACAATGTCAGGTACAATTCTATACTTATTATACGGTTACATATAAAACATAAATTTTATTGCATGTCGATACAAAGAATGCTAGTATGCGATCATATGTACACATTTTAACTTTGACGTTTATTTTCGCGGTAGACATTATTTCATTGAAACGTACAGAATTCTGTGTTGACGTCTACACTTCTTTACTTTAATTCCAATATGGGGCGATTAAATTAAGTCCTAACTGGTATTATGAAAGACGACACAGCTTAAGTAAGTTGGTTATTATGTATTTTATTGTTATAAGTGAAGGGACAGTTGATCACTTCCGTTGCGACAGGAAAAGGAAGTGTGTTTTATGGCGGTCCAAGGCATGGCTTTAGCAACGAGCTTGACATCCTTATCCTGTTGAATTTCAATCAATAATATTGAGACGTAAAAAGCGCGAACTGAAATGTTCAACAATTCGTCCACTATGGTGGAGATGCCTCATTATCATGGTATAATTGTACTAAAAACAAGGCAATGAACGTTTTTTAGTTATACAGATGAAATAAAATTTAACCATTTTGTTTCCAATCAAAGATTTCTTTTATTTTTTATGGTAGTACTTATTATCCAACTTTATGTTGTAAACTCAGTAATTAACTACAATTTACTTGAGCAGAGTAGTTTTTAGTAGGTAACTATTTTGCGAGGGAAGTTATCTACCTAATAATGTTTTTCCTATATAATATTTTCCAACAGTCACTGTCTGCAGGAGTCCAAAGCAGACACCATAGTTAAACAACCAGCCTGAACCATGTTATGTAGAAAGTCAGTTTTAGATTAGAGTCCTTTCATTACTACTTCCACTCTGCTGTTATGTTTTTCTATCAGTATGATCTGTCTGAACTTTGTGCATTATGTACATTATAAACAGGAAGGTAATGTAATGCTTCCAGATGAATTACAATGACATCAGACCTGTGTTCAGAGGATGTGGTGGTGCGCATCACAGCACCGCAGATCATAACTGTAAGTGGACTCCGATATGTTGCTGGTGATAACCTTCATTAGTAAGTCAAAATCAGTGTGTGAGCCAACTGTAACAATAGGTTTGACTGGTGATGATACCATACCATTATGTCCTATTGTTATAAGAGTTCAAATCAAAGAAATACATTAAAATCAAGAAATTAATTATACCTATGCATGGTCACAGAGAGCAATTAAAAAACATAATCTCTTAATAATGTAATTTGTCATTTAGAAGGGACATGATGTCCAATCAAAAAGTTTAAATTTTTGTAGGTACTATTGGGTTAGATAAATGTAGGGAAAAGTATGACACTAATCCAGCTCCTTTAATGATATGTTACACAAGGAGCACTTGGTGAAGGATATTTTTGAAAAATATGAGACTTCACAACAACAACTAAGTGACCACTTGTTTGAGACTGGGAAACTAGGTACTGGATTTGGTGAGGTGCAATGCTGAGAGGTATGAGTCTGACTAATAATCTCTCATGCAGCTGTGCCAACCAACTACCACCTCTTCAGCTTCAGCCTGACTTGCCCCCTCCGGGGTTGGCTCTTCCAGCAGAGACCTGTGTTAATACACAGGAAAACAAATCAATATTTTTATATTATGATGAATTAGGTTCAGGCTTTGGAAAAATGTTGCCCAGTTACCTACCTTAGCCATAGTTTTACCAATCATAGTTGTTAATTTATTATAACATTTGTGTTTTAAACAAATGGTTAAAATAATAGAATTGCAAACACAAACCTAGATAATTATTCTACTATGGTTTTCATTATGAGGTAATAGTACTTACTGGTATTACCAGAAAGGACATAGTGGGTGGTGTAAACACCCTATTACTTAAAGTTAAATCTAGCAAAACTGATGTTGTGTGCTTTTCCTTACTCTGGTACTTTATCAGATGACGAAAATAATTATATTTATAAGTTGAATAATACTATTCACAAGCTGACATATTGTCATAGTGACAAATTAATGTATTTTGACACTAACAAGTTTGTTGGTGGTTCCGAGTTAGTTAACTCGGAGAACTTTATCTCTGTCTTCGGAAGATAGACATCTGATTGCTACGTTGATACCATATATTATATTATTAATGAGGTTATAGCTAATATAACAAATTGTAGTATCAGTGATGTGTATCTGTTGCCTAGTTATGCTAACAACATAGGTACCAGTGATTAATAATGAATCATCATGTTGTACGAAGGAGGTTACACCTATAATACAACTATCCTTGGAGCCTACTACCAGTCAGATAGGGTATTCTCTTCTTGTTGGAAGTCATACGGGCTGTTCTAGACTCGCAAGTTGTAGTTGTGTAGGTCACTCCGGATAATTCTTTAATCTAGTTGGTAAGACAACTAAAGTTACGAACAACCCCTTCAAATAACCAATTATTATTACCTACTTAGAGAATAATTAAAATATAGGTAGGTATCTTCTGGCAATACAACTCATAATCATAATAATAAAAAACCAAAGGGAGTGAGTGCAACATACTTACTTACTACTTTAAAATTATTTCAAAATATCCAAGATTGCTCTTCCATAAAAGTAACCAAATTACTGGAAAAAGAATTGTTTTTAGAAAATACCAAGTTTGATGTCATTTATTTAACATAACAACAAATAATAACAACAACAACAGCTGAAAACGTAGGAATTATACATAGCGGGTCATTATTATTATTAAAAATTATATTAAATCGAAAGAACGAAAAGACACCATTGGGCTGTCTGTTAAACACACCATTGAATTGTCCTTTGTTGTGCTTGATCTTGATAAGCATGTATTATGCGTGTAGAACTCCTAGTTACCAGAATGACCAGAATCTGTGTTTTGTTTGATTCTGCAATAGAAGATGTATTAAAGAAACTTAGTAGGTAGGTACGTACGACTAAAATCGTAGGTATGTGGAGATTTTAGTACTTACCTATTCATATATTATATAAGAAAATAACTTGAATATGTCATCATAGTCAAATGTTTTCATTGAACCAACCCGAGTGACAGCTTTTTCTGCCACTTGTAGGTACCTACCTATAGATAATATTTTGGTCAGTGGGTCCCAAAGACTACTATAGTATTGGTGGGTCCTCTTAGGGGCGGAGTTGTAGGAGTTATGTAGAAGTATACGATTAGGGGCACTATGAACCTACCACAAAATAAAAAGTAAATTTATAGTTTTCTTTGGAATATTATAAATTGCATATCAAATAAATAATCGCCTATCAATACATACTCATCATTTATATTCTTTTTTACATCAAATAACTTACTTCACTACAAATAAACTAAATGTTTAACAAAACTCAAACTGCAGATAATTCGAAATTTTACATCAATATGACATTACTTTTTTCCTCATAATGCAATACAGTTAAATTTATTTTTGTACAAAAATACTACATACATAGCATAAATACAGACTGCACAGCAAATTTTTCTAATGTAATAGCTTAAATGATACCCGAGACAAATTACCAGGAGAAACTGGATGCAATCTGGACTTTAGGGCACCCCGACTCGGACAGGTTAGGTTAGAAGGGGATGGCGGGGTCGAGAGACCCCGCCATCCCCTTCGTGGTTATTTTTTTATAAACCACCCAGAAGTAGGAGCCCCGCGAAGCGGGGCTCCGTAGACCAAGCCCTACCGTCGACATATTATGTATATCAATCGATCCGTGGTGAATAAGAAAACTACTACTAAACGTGGACGCCCCGCGAAAGCAAGTAAATTACAATTTTGTATCTAATTTTATATATTTTTTGCTGATCTCATTATGTGGTAATTAATAAATAATAAGACGACTGTGATTAATAAAATGCTGTTTTATTTAGAAAAACTGCTGTAAATAATATAAAAATAGAAGCTATATTTAAAAGAAAAAGAGTTAACAGGTATAATGTGCATTAAGATTATTAGCTGTGCATTGATGAAAAAGCTTTTGCTTTAGGAAAAATCGCTGTACGCTGCGAAAATAAATTGTAGTGTGTTTAGTGATATTTTGAGTTGAATATTATACTGTGCAATCAGTAATTTTGATGGGAATTTGGAATCTTATTGCATAGAAAAAGGATATTTTTTGATTTGCGTTTAAATACTACCCGTTTTCTTTTCTGTTATTACCTACCTACCAATTTTTTCGCAGTTAAACTTGACCATAGAGGACCCATGTAGGCGTAGTCGACGGAGCTTCTTCTAAATGGTAAAAAATAAATACCAGGAAGGGGATGGCGGGGTCTTTGTTCGCTCGATCACTCGAACCCGCCATCCCCTTCGAACCTAACCTGAGTAAGGGTGCCCCAAGTCGCGAGCTCGCTTTGCTCCTTCTTGCATCGTAAAATCTAAAAGGATCCTTTGGACATACTTAATTTTTACGACAAACGGCTGGTCGGAGACAAAAAACACCAACACGGTTTTAGTCTTATATTTAGGTGTTCATACGATAGAATCGAGAAACTATTAGTTTGAAACTAATGATTTGCGGAACAAACATGTTTTGTTTAAAAATTCATCTTTAGTCCTCAGTAAGTTAAAAAAATACTCGAAGGCCTATTTCTCGGAAACGGTGCGTCGTAGAACCATGTTTTTTCTAAGTCCTGTGCCCCTAAGGCTACACGCCAACCAACCAATATTTTTTTTGTAATTATGACTAAGTACTTACACAAACAAATTGTAAATAAGTTGGCATCTGATCACTGCACAGTGGACCAACAATAACATTTTGCTCCTACATACCTGTAAAAAAAAAACAAATTAGGTTTAGGCCAATTACTTACATGTAAACATTTAGAGGATTAAATAATTATTTGGCCAGTAAATTATGTGATAAGTTTTATTAATTTTGGTGCCCCAAATGAGTTAGAAGCCGAGTTTTTATTTCACTATTAAACACGCAATTTAATGACACTTTTCCACTAAAGACGGAAAGCATTTGCACAAAGTTCTTATTTAGTGATTGGACGACAACAGGCACTATCGAGGAAGTTCATATCTATGCACCTTTAGGACTATTTTTCCCTGTAGCGCTCGGGCGCTAACAGTAACTAACGTAAAACAGATGCGGTCATCGTGTTCACGGGATTTTGTTCTAAAACTGCTTAGATATGAACTTCCTCGATAGTACATATTCGTTAAAGCAGGGAAAAACGTTTTGAAGTTTATGGCCTAAAGCAATGTATGACTATTACAAGCCTTTATCAGTATGTTGCAAAATATTCTAAAACTTTTAAGTGTGCAAAATAGCTAAAGCTCTATATATTAGCAATAAAATAAAATCAGCTGATGATAAAATTAAAACTACTAGGCAAATATTAAATCATGAAACAGGTAGGAAAAACCAGCGTAATACTGATCCCACCCATCAACTCAGGAATTTGAAAACTTTTTTGCTAATATGCTCCTTAAAACTACTGACGCTTTAAGTCCCTTACCCGCGCTTTCTGCTGCCTTACTTACAAAGAATATAAAGGCATGCCCTTTGTAGTTTAGGTTTCAGCATACAAACCCCCAGGCTGTTAAAAAGCTTCTAAAGATCTTAAAATTAAAGCAACAGAAGATCTCTGGGGAATGTCTATAAAAAGTCTGTAGATCTGTCTGTCATCAAAACCATTGCGCCCTCTGTAGCTTTTATATTTAACACCAGTGTAGACCAAGGAGTCTTTCTGGATCTCATCAAACACAGTAAAGTAGGTCTGTTATTCAAATCCGGTGATAGTAAAGAATCCAACAATTATAGGCCGGTATTAATAATTCTGCCAGTTTTCAGTAAGGTGTTTGATAAAATAATGCTCAATCAAATGTTACGTCATTCCATCTTTCATAAACAACAGTACGGTTCTACCAAACGGCGTTGCACCACTGACGCCGCAAAGGTCACACAAAAAAAAATTAAGCCTGGGAACAAGCACAAGATGCCATTAGAATCTTTTGCGACCTCTCTGAGGCGTGCGAACACAGCTCTTGGTTTGCCAAAATCATATCTAAGAAAGGTTAAATTTCAAGTAAACGGCTTAAATTCATTAGGGTCTGCAACGACAATGGCCGTTCCTCAAGGTTCGATATTGGATCCACTGCTCTTTTTATTTTAAATTCATAATATAACCCTATTACTTCAAAATCAATTGAAGATGGTGTTATTTGCAAATGACACATCATTAATCTTTAAAATAAACCGATGGTCACAAAATCTAGACGACGTGAATAACGTGACGTGAATAAAGATGGCAAAACTCGCTTTCTGACGCATACAGACTGGAATGCGGGGTGAGGCAGGGTGGACTTACCTCACCGAAGCTTTTCAGTCTGTATGTAAATGAGCTGATAGCTGGGCTCAGCAGCAAGCGCATTGGATGTTGGATTGATGACACTTGTGTCAATAACCTTAGCTACGCAGACGATATAGTGCTGCTGGGCCCAACTGCCAGCGCAATACGAGAACTTTTAGACTGCTGTACCAAATACGCTGCAAGCCATGGTCTGCTGTACAACTCTAAAAAGAGTGTCTACATAATCTTTAAGGCCGCCGGCAAAAGATTTTCTCTTGAGCCAGTCATTACACTCAATGGACAGGTAATGCATAGAGTGACACAATTTAAATATTTAGGACACTTTGTAACTGACGACCTTAGGGATCATGCAGATATTGAGCGGGAACGCAGAGCTCTCGCTGTGAGAGCTAATATGCTGGCCCGCAGGTTTGCTCGTTGTAGTAAAGAGGTAAAACTAACCTTGTTTAAAGCGTATTGCCAAACTTTCTACACGAGTAGCCTGTGGGTCAGTTATACGCGTGGAGTATTGGATAAGCTGCGAATCCAGTACAATAACAGCTTCAGAATGCTTTTGGGTTTGCCGCGTTTCTGTAGTGCATCGGGCATGTTCGCACAGGCTCACACCCATGACTTTTATGCCATGATGAGACTTAAGACAGCCTCACTTTTGCAAAGGGCGCGGTCGAGCTCAAATGGCATTCTGAAGATGTTAACAAATAAACTTGACTCACCTTTTCTGCAACACTTTATGAGAATACTGGTGAGGCAAGAATAATGTTAAGTTTTTAATAATCTATTCTTTGTGTGTTTTACTAACATAGTTTATAAGTTTAAGAGTTTTGTGTAACTAACCCATGGACCTCTGATGTCAAATAAATGAATGAATTATTATTATAACTCAATTCTTCAGGTCCAAGATTTGTTTACGGTAAATAATTTGGTACTAAATCCAAATGCATTAGATTTATCATCAGAATCGTATTCCAGACGGACCAGACTGTTTTTCTAGGAAGCAAAGGTACAATTTAGATTTTTGTTAGCCATGCGCTATCATTGTGGAAATAATATTAGTTCCCCCAGTTCACGTCATAAGAAAATTTAGCTATTAAACTTAAAAACTAGACGCCTATTTCTCGAAACTAAGTTTCTCTATGACTTGTGTAATAACAGATATGACTGCATGCATCTTATTAATAAGTTAAGCTATGTTGTTCCGAGGACTGTCATTAGACGAGAGGTGTGCGCTCGTCCGCTTTTGTTTGTAATGGATAAACTGAAAAACTACTAGACCGATTTTAAAAATTCTTTCACCATTAGAAAGCTACATTATCTGCGAGTAACATAGGCTATATTTTATTTTAGAAAAATAGGGGTCCGTAAGATATTTGGGTTTTTAGGACCCAAGGTGTAAAAAAACATCCAATAAAGTTCCTTATTTGGCGTACGCCGCCTAAACTATAAAAGATAGAAACATAACATTTTCTAATTAATTAAAGACCTTAAAAATATCTACAAAAAAGGTCGCGACACACTATACCTATCTATTTCGAGTTAAGCACAACAACCATTTTTTTATTTAAGGACTTCATTTAAACGCATTTATTTTACACATGTCATTACTCCTTATCACAATAAACTATTTTGAGTACGGTTTAATTCATTAAAATTGGACGTTTGGTTTGAAAGTTATGGCGAAATCAATATAATACTATTTCTGCGCTCCGCGGCCCGTGGCGACAGGCGAAGTAGGCGTCACCAAGGCGGGGGTGCGGATGCGGGAGTGGAGTTTAGGTCTATGAGTAAGGTACCCGCGCGGCTCAGACGCGTGGTTTTTAATAATTTTCGTACGAAAATTTTTAGATTTCGTTGTTAAAACTAAACCTAACAAAAAGTTCTTTTCAGAGCTACATAAAAGTTTCTTTTCAAAGCTATATAAAAATTCTTTTCAGAGCTATATAAAAATTATTTTCAGAGCTATATAAAAGTTCTTTTCAGAACTCAAAAAAGACCTTTCAGAATTAAACAAAAGTTCTTTTCACAGCTAAATAACAGTTCTTTTCAGGGCTAAAAAACAGTTCTTTACAGGGCTAAAAAAACAGTTCTTTTTAGGGCTAAACGTATATATGAGCTAAAATATTACACGCCATTAACATTTTCTTAATTATATAGTACATATAACGAAACAATATACATATGCGTAGAATAATGGTTGTCTGTTGTTTGCCCGAAGATTATATGCCATAATCATAATTTTCCCGAATTTCATTTACCCGAATTTCATTTGCCCGAATGTTTCATTTGCCCTAAAAGACATATTATGACATACTTTTAATTGCCCGAATTTTAGATACCATAAGATACGAATGCCATAAGTATTGTTTGCCTTATTTTTATGTGCCATAATAATTATTAGATTATTTAAATGGCATTTATTCTGTGCATGGTTGATGATGGGCTAGGTCGATGGAGCCCCGCTCCGCGGGGCTCCTACTTCTGTGTGGTTTATTAAAAAATAACCACGAAGGGGATGGCGGGGTCTATTCGCTCGCTTCGCTCGCTCACACGACCCCGCCATCCTCTTCTAACCTAACCTGTCCGAGTCGGGGTGCCCTAAAGTCCCAATTGCATCCAATTTCTCTTGATATAAACAACCGTTACACACCCGATGTCGATGGCAAATTATGTTATGGCATATCATAATTATGGCATGTGATAATTAGGGCTTACAATGATTATGACAAATGATGTTATGGTAAGTGACTTTATGGGAAACAATGATTCTGGCACGTGACTAATATGGCAAATGAGAGTAGGGCAAATGAGTATTATGTCGTATGATATTATGGCTGTTGACTATTATGGCAAATGATATTAGGGCAAATAAAATTCGGGTAAACGGCGGTATACCTAGAATAATGCGTTGTCTCTCAGTGGGGTGATGACAATCTGAAGGCCAATTCCCGTAATTATAAACGTTCAAATTTCAAGGCGCAATCTCATCTCAGCGACACTCTAATGTCAAAAATGTAGGTAAACGCTATACAATTTTTGACAGATTGAAACTGAGATTAGAATCCGAACGTTCTTAAAAAAAATACGGGAATTGCCCCTCTGGTCTCTTTTAACGCCACCAAAACACAGGCGTGTCTTTTTACCGGTAAAAGGAGTCGTTTCGACCATGGATTATTGCAGCCACCTTTGGGATGGCTCAGCCAAGTACCAACTTGCCGCGCTTGACTCGGTGGAACGCAGAGCTAAGAGGCTCATTGGCGATGTAAAACTGGTGGATGCCAAGCTTCACAGCTTGGCTCATCGCTTCAAGGTCGTCTGCTTGTCGGTCTTCTACAGATTGTACTTCGGAGAGTGTGCCCAAGAACTCCACGACCTCATTCCACCGGCCCCCTTCTTCCATCGCTAGACGCACTGCAAGTTACCACTATTCCACCAATTCGCACTAGGCGTTTCCAGATGTCTTTTGTTATGCGCACAGCAAATGAATGGAACTCTCTACCTGCGCCTGTGTTTCAGAACTCATACAACCGTAGTCTCTTCAACGTGAGAGTGAACACTGAACAGGCTTCTTCTGGGTAAGCTCACCCCATCGTCGACTCTGTCTCTGTCACCACTGACCTAGACTAGAGTCAAGAGCAAACCCGTCCTAAATAAAAAAAGAAATATAAATCAACTATAATCATGTACAATAGTTATGGTACCTAATAAAATAACATTATAAACAAATACCTAGAGTTTCTTTACCAATTAGGTAGGCAGTAATCTTTTAATTTTTTTAGTAAAGAAACTGTAGGTATTAGTATAAAATGTTATTTTTTTACCATATCTATTGTACCTACATGATTATAGTTGATTTATATTTCTACGCATATATTGTTTCATTATACTGTACTTTAATAAAAATGTTTAAAACTGTTCTGTAAATCGATTAGTTGGTCGTTCGAGAAATGATGTTTCAAGTTAATGGGCCTTCGCGCTGCCGATGATTCGAGCTTATAGTTATTCGAGATTTTGATGCATCGAGGTAGTGAACTGTCGCGCTCATAATTCATCGATTTCATTTAATATCGAGTTAACGTTTTCGAGCAAGTGTTATTCGATCTCACGTCATTCGATGTCAAGTAGGGAACCCAAATTATTATATGTTAAAATTTTTGAAAAAATGTCTAACTAAGCCTACTTTTCTTACTTACTTACTTTTTAGTTCGGTATACAACAGAATCGGCACCAATATGTAGGTGATACGAGGTCAATGGCGCCGCTAGAGTATTTCAAATTAATGATGATAATTAGAGATGCGCCGAATTTTCGTTTTATATTCGGTATTCAGCGTATTCGGCCGAATTATTCGGTTGGAATGCCGAATGTATTCGGTTTAATTGATCATTGTAAATCAGCCTTTAGGGCAAAATAAATTAAAGGAATCCCATAATCTAACAATCGTATTTATTAGAAATCGTTTATTGTAAGGTACTCAAACAAAGATATAATTAAACACAGGTAATCAAATACAACCTAGCATTAATAGTTACATAAAATCAAGTCTCTTAGAAAGAACAGTAATTTTTAATTGCAAAAATCCCACTAGCAAAGTACAATTATACTGTAATAGGATAGGTTTACTTATATGCATAATGAATTAACTATACTGTTTTCTCAATTATAGCACTAATTAATTTAATCATAAAATCTGGCACCCGTATTGTGTTTTCGTACGCAATGACAGTGGTGGCGGGGTGCAGCGGGTAGCGGAAGGCAAGGTACCACTCACCTCAACTCAACTTGTTTGCGCGGCAAAACTATGAAACGGGGAACCGAATTATCCGGCAGTATATTCGGTTCGGTAAGAACTTAACCGAATATTATTCGGTATTCGGTTATTCGGTGAAACCACTATTCGCCGCATCTCTAATGATAATATTAAAATGAATTATTATTATTTTCAAGTTAGACATTTTATAATCATTAAGGGGGAAGGAGAGGGGCTCAATAAAGTGTGATATACGGGGGATGAGTATCTAACAAGCTTCGTGATGTTACATGTATAAATCTAAAGTAATAAAACTAAACTTCACGCTATTACCAACTCTATCAATATCAAACAAGGTCTAAATTCTATGGGTTCATGTCCATGGACACAAGATGATTATATTATTTTGTATCGTTCATTTGATTTATTATAATTGATTATATGATATTGATATATGATTAATATATTATGTTGTAAAAGTACTATATTTATAGACTTATTGATGAAAAAGTGATCATGTATATACCTACACTACTATTACTAAAACATGTTTCGCCGAAAATAATGAACGATTGCTAATTTATACGTTTTCTTGATTCTCAATAGTATCACTTACCTTTTCCACCATTTGTACGCTGAACTGAAAGTAAAACGTACAGTAATTAAAGAAGTGTTTTTAAAATACGATTTAATTGAATTATATTAAATATAATTATATTATATTATATTAAATTAAAATACGATTTAAATTCGGTTTAATTATAGATACAGCTATGTATAGTCACATCTAAACTAATATCATAAAGAGAAAAGATTTTTCGCTTTAAGGCTGCTTTCCCACCAGAGTTCTGCTATGCTTCGTTGCTATGGATGCGTGTGATATCCACCAATCATATTCATTGGTCCGCATACCAAAGCACTGGTGGGAACGGGTCCAACTAAGCTATGTTTTTATAAGGAAGAATGCGTGCTGTGGATGCACGAATCGTGTAGCTATGTGCAGGGCAGAGTAGGTACCTACAGTAGCTCGAGCTGCGCATCTTCCTCGTACAGCTACCTCGCGGCGGCGCATCTTCATAGCACATCTTACTCGCTCCGCTAAATAGTTAGTTACGATCATTAGTTGAAACGATCACATAGTTTCGTAGCTTAGCTCGCACATCCTCGCAGCACATCTCTGGTGGAAAAGCAGCCTTACGCTAAAACGGCTGAACGGATTTGAATAAAATTTGCACATTGGTAGACCATGAGCTGGATTCGGACATAGGATACGTTTTATCCTGATATTCCTCGATATTCCCACAAACTATATTTTGTTTATGTGCCATGTGTCACAAAGTCGGAATAGCCGCTATGCTCGCCTTCGATTGATCGAAGATGCTGTCAGAATATGTATAATCAGAAACTTAGAATTGGTATGAAACTATCAAGCCTGGCTAACGTCCCGCTCTCGTGGTGCAGTCGCAGACGCTGGTTCCGGGCGGAGGCGCGACGGGCGCGCGTGTGGCGTCGTCGTCGGCGGCCGTGGAGCTGGGCCGGCGTCTGTTGCTGGCTGCGCGCGCCGGTGACACGCCGCTCGTGCTCGACCTCATGGCCAAGGGCGCGCCCTTCACCACTGACTGGGTACGTGGCGCCATACTACTATCTTTCCTACTGGCTGCTCGCGAGAGACAGAATTGTGCTTTCATACGACAAACATTTAAACCTAATCACAGGGACGACGACGCGCGCATTTGTCATGCATTTAATTTGCTATTGCAATGTCCATAGGCGGTGGTGGCTCTGGCTACTCACGATCGGGAGGGCCGCAGGGCCCGTAGGCAGGTTTAGATGATCAACATGCCTGCGGCCCACCTGATTGTGGGCCGCAGGCATGTTGATCCTGCAGTGGCCTGCATGTGGCCCTGCAGTGGGACGGGTGGTATTATTTTATACAATACCAGCCGTCCCACTGCAGGGCAACGGGCTCTTCTCATACAGATAACGCGTGAGCATTAATCGCCACGCTTGCTCAAGATGGGTTGGCAATTTTAAACTTATATTAACTTAAAGCCACCAATAATTTTTAAACAATAGGTACCACTGGCGCTGGGGGGTAAATAGGCCTACACATATTTTTTGTATGTTCTGGCTCTCGTAGGTACCTAATATTTTATATAAGTAGTTCCTACCCACGTTTTATCAACGGGGATAAGTACGTTCCACTCCTGATATAAACGTATACTCGTTCAATATTCGATCAAAGAAAAGGGGTGGCGATTAGATAAGCTCGTCAGTAGCGTCGGTAACGGTCCCTTGCAGCTAGGCACGTCGCCGCTGCACCTGGCGGCCGGCCACGCGCACGCCGACACGTGCGCGGTACTGCTGCGCGCGGGCGTGTCGCGCGACGCGCGCACCAAGGTGGAGCGCACGCCGCTGCACCTGGCGGCCTGCGCCGGCCACGCGCGCGTGCTGCGCCTGCTGCTGGACGCGGGCGCGGCCGTGGACGTGCGCGACATGCTGCGCATGACGCCGCTGCACTGGGCCGTGCAGAACGGCCACGCGCAGGCCGCGGCCGAGCTGCTGCGCGCGGGCGCGGACCCGGCCGCGCTCAACAAGTTCCACAAGACGCCGCACTCGCTGGCGCTGCAGCTGCGGCGCGACGACCTGCGCGGCCTCATCGAAGACGCGCTCAAGGACCGCGAGGCCGCGCGCTCCGTGTCTGCGCTCGTCGACGGTGCGGGCCTCGTCTTCTTGACTTATCTCTTTTATTGCCAGTTTGAATTCTAAAATTATGTGTGAATGTTTCCTATTGTAGAACAAATGGCAGAAACGGCCTCGGAGGAACCTCAAATGCAAACATTTGAAGCTGTACAAAGTGAGTTAGTGTTTAGTTTCGTTCTTTATTCGTAACTAGCTGACCCTACACACGTGGTCATATCCAAATTTCAATAGTTCATAGAAAAAAGAACGCAATTTTGTTCTGAATTTGAAAATTTTCTGGGAAACTTTAAAACTTTTGTTTCATAGTAAAAGTAATAGTCCATTTATTTGTCAGAATATTGTTACATAGATTTAAAAGTTCATAATATTCTGCCGTTTCCGGCATACAAATACATTCATGAAAACCTAATTCGGACTATTGCGAACATTTTAAACAAAACAAACGTGTGCGGTAGCGGGACCTCCGTCAAGAACGAAGTTACTTACGCGATACTCACACGCACACACTTAATAAATAAAAATTATAAAAAGTATTTATTTCACAAAAAACATAGCACTTTGCACTGTATAGGTACATTGTTTGAAAATAATATTTACATTATGATACAATAGTAGATTCTATCTTTTAAACTAGGACTAGCCTGTATCTTAAAAGATAGGGTTCAGCCAAGTGGATTCTGTTAATATTCACATCCAAAAACAAGTGAAGACAGTGGTGCCGATTCTCTTGTCACAAAATTCTCTAAACTAGACTAAAAATCACCAAAATTTCGTTTATTCCTGTCAAACGACGATTTCCCATTCTGAAATTGACTAAAGTGACACAACTTAACCAAATTTTAGTTTGACAGCACTAAGATGGCACTGAGATTATAATTTAGTGAAAATGGCAATTTTGCTATTCTGAATTTTACGTTTTTCACCAAAAAATTTTATTGTCGTAACTAAATCTGCCTGTTTTTAATCGCGATTAAAAAGGTGTGGAATAAAATTAATTGTCATGAACTAAAATTCACACCAACACCTCGACTTCAGATGCAAAAACAGAGTACTGTATCTTTTTTTCTTTTCTTTTGCTTAAGTATATCTCGAAAACGGCGTGTCCTATCGCAAAAATAATGAAAATTTCGACCCCCTTTAAAAAACCCCTAAACATCTAAAATCCAACGTGTTGGCAACGTTGTGTGAAAAAAAAAATTCATTTTTCATATTTTCCATACAAAACATGTCGAGGCAGCAAAATAATGCGCGCCTCCGGCTCTAAAAAAAAATCACGTGGAGTCGCAATTGCCAAATTTGATTTTAGATGTGTCAAAATTATTTTTAAATTTAGCGATTTTATTTTGCAGAATAGCGTTAAGATTCTCATAGCCAAAAGTAAGGAATTTTAGTGATAGTTTAGTTAGTTTAGTTCGGTGTACAACAGAATCGGCCGGCACCAGTGTCAATGATTTGTACTAACAGATGTGCAGAAATAAAAATAAAATAATAACAAAAACTAATCCTAAATATCACAAGGAGTGGATGACAGCAGACATGCATGTGCATGTATGTATGTGTAGGGGTGTGTGGGTGCGTGTGGGATGTGTAGGTGTGAGTTGTGGGTGGGGGGGGGGGGGGGGGGGGGTGATTTCGTGAATGTAATAAATATACAATAATTCGAGATATAAAGTGTGAGATGTGATCTATAAGTGTGTAGGTATGATATATTATATTGTATTAAGAGATGTAAGTTAGCAGATTCTCTGTTGCCACATAGTCTTGTTGTAATAGCCATTTACTTATTTCTTTCCTCAACATATATCTATTTAAAGCCAGTATGTTTAGCTTTTTGTGCAGATTTTTGTATAAATGGTTACTTAAAACGTTAAATTGGCGTTGGGCAAAAGAGGTTTTATGTTTAAAATACGCGCATTGACGTGGAGTTGCGGACACCAGCCCGTATTACCTATTACCTAACGCCTGAACGGACATTTGTGCGCTTTTTAGGGTTTGATTTGGGCATGGATCTATGAATCCTGAGGGCTGACTGCAGAATGAACAGCTGTCTAACAGTTAAGACCTCACAGTCCTCCTAGAGTAGTTTGGTTGGATATCGGTATGATTTTTTATACATAACCTTTAGTACAGCTCTTTGAGCTCTCTCAGCTCTCGGCAAGTTGGTTTTTGATGCACCACCCCACGCAGTAATGCAATATCCAATTATAGACTGACACAGTGCAAAATAAACCATTCTCAGTGTGCCCATATCAGCGGGATCTCTTAGCGTTTTGAAAACGTAGATGACCCGCAACATTCTGGAAGTAATCATATCGAGCTGTTTGTCCCATCTAAGGCATTCCTCAATTTGCAAGCCTAAATATTTGACACTATCGCATCTATCCAGTGCAGGGCAAGTACAAGTATTAGATGAGCTCTGGCATGAGTGGGCAATTATTGTGTAGTCTTTAGAGGGTACAGTATTACGTCGGATTGCGAAAGGGATGTAACAGGTTTTATCTAAGTTGAGAGTTAGTAGGCTATCGTGAAACCAGTTCATGATCTAACTTAAAGCATTTTCTGCCATTGTTTTAACCCTCTCCCAAGTTAAAAAAAAAAATCAAATCAAAAAGTTTTTATTGTTTCTCATACAATTGTTCTACAGCACAAAATTGAGGCAGCCCCGTTAAGTTATAAGGATACTTGTAATGGGGTTACCTCGCAACTTCCCATGGGTTACAGTTTACAATGTTGAGATATAATTAAAAAACAAAAAAAATAAGAAATAAGTAAGTTGGTCCATAAATGACGATTGTAGTGTCATCCGCATACGTGTAGATCTTGCAGTTAGGGAGAATCATTCAGCAGAGGTCATTTATGTAAATTAGGAACATAGTGGGCCCCAATATGCTTCCTTGGGGCACGCCGTAGGTCACAGTTTCCTCATCACTGAGATGATCACCAATTTTAACCAGCTGAGAGCGGTTTTTAAGATAGTCTTTAAACATTTCTAGTCCTGTGCCTCGTACACCCAGACGCTCCATCCTTGCTAAGAGTTTAGGAACAGAAACTGTGTCGAAGGCCTTCGAGAGGTCTCAAAATATACCCAAACATTTATACCCACCATCAAGTTCCTTTGCCATAAATTGTGTAAGGTCCAAAACAGCATCCTCTGTCGATACCCCAGCTTTGAAACCGTACTGGTTAGCCGCGATGATGCGATTTTTGTTCAAGAAGCCTTTGAGTTGCTTATTGAGGATCTTCTCAATTATTTTTGATGATAAGATGATATGATAAGATACAATACAATTGATGGCAAGATTGAGATTGGCCGGTAGTTATTAACACAGTCTCTGTTCCCAGACTTGTATATTGGAAGAATGATGGCCTTTTTCAGTGCGTCAGGAAAAGTTACTGTCTGAATACAGCGATTGCAGATATAAGTTAAAGGAGGCACTAGTTCCTGGCGACATTTCCCTAACGGAGATGATGATATTCCGTCCCAACCCACTGCACAGTCATTACGCAATTGTGAAATGATTGAATCAACTTCAGTTTCATTGACTTCTAGTAAGACAAGAGAGTCAATTGTGGTTAGAGTTTCGCATGGATCGTTGTTCGAAGTTGTCGGGGCTTGCTTATCTGTTTTAATTATATCGTCAGCTAAGTTTTTACGAATGTTACTAAAAAATTAACATACCTGATTCACCGAGGATTGGGGATTATCGCATATTTTTAACAACTTGTCAGGACTGGTACGTGCCTTACGTGTATTTGTTATTTCGTGAATGGTTTTTCACAGTTCTTTTGGATTGCATTGTGCTTTTTGAAGTTCACATTTTTCATAGGTTAATTTGAGCTTTCGAAGCAAGTCATTGCAGAAATTTCTATAACGCGTGTTAGTTATCTTTAGGGTTGTATTGTTAGGTGATTTATTTAATCTCATATGCATTTGATCCCTATTGGACATGACATACATACTTTGACATGACGACCGCATCGTCATGTCAAAGTAAACTGGGTTTTGGAACGAAGTTCCTCACCGCGGCTCGCGGTAGGAGTTGACTGGTAGATATCGTGACGTAAGGAAAAAGCGTTATGCCCCTTCATGCGACTTTCTCTCTCTCTCTCTGTCCGTCTCTTTCTATTATATACGAGTGTGTGTGTGTGTGCGTGCGAGTATCGCCAAGGAACTTCGATCCTGACAGGGGTCCTTCAAACGCACACTTTTTTTCTGGGGTTCAATGGAGTCGAAATATGTAGAAATTAAAGATGGTGGCCACGAAAATTAAAAAAATTTCATCATGAATGTCGCTTTTAATGGTTTTCGAGATTGCTCAGCTCAATCCGATAATGAGGAAAAATGAAAAGCGAAGATATATTCTTTTATTTAGACCCCTTTTTTTCTTAGATTTTTCGTGAACTATTTGCTTTCAAATTCTGCCTTATCATTCTAAATGCAGTAAAGTTTAAATCAACGCCAGCTATTAAACCTAGTGTAACAGCATAATACTCACTTATCTAACGTATATCCAGGCTTTACTCATCACTGCCTAGAATCGAGCGAGCAATCGATCAATAAGTTTCTGGCTCTCACGTCAGGTCACGTCAGAATTAATACTGAGAGGAAATGATCGATAGTAAAGTTAAAATTAAAATCCAAGATGGCGGCTGCGAACATTTTAATTTTTTTCATCATGGGTGTAGTTTTCATGGTTTTCGAGGGTGATAAAGCCGATAGTGAAGTCAAAATGAAAATCTAAGATGGCGGCTGCCAAAATTTTTCATTATTTTTTGTCATGGGTGTCGTTTTCATAGTTTTCGAGGGTCATAGTTTTCGAGGGTGTTAAAGCCGAGAGTGAAGTCAAAATAAAAATAAAAGATGGCAGCAGAGTAAATTTTAAAATTTTTCGTCATATGTGTCGTCTTCATGGTTTTCGAGGGTGCTGAAGCCGATAGTGAGGTCAAAGGTAAAACCAAGATGGCGGCTGCCAAAATTTTTCATTATTTTTTTGTCATCGGTGTCGTTTTCATAGTTTTCGAGGGTGTTAAAGCCGAGAGTGAAGTCAAAATAAAAATACAAAATGGCAGCAGCGAAAATTTTAACATTTTTCGTCATATTTGTCGTTTTCATAGTTTTCAAGGGTGTTAAAGCCGATAGTTAGGTCAAAATGTAAATAGTGGTCAAAAAGGAATATCCAAGATAGCGGAAAGGGTGAAAAAAGAACAACAAACAGCTGCAATACAAAACAGTAAATAAGCAAAACTCATAGACGAAATTGCAGCCCACAACGCTGTTCACAGATTAACTATGGGATAAATAACAGTGAAAATAATTACTGCTATATGTATAGTGTATTTTAGTTTTATTTCTTGTGAAGTTTAAGAAGTTACATTTGGGTAAACTTGGTTGCAACTTATTTTCCCGGCAATAACAAATCAAATCATTTATTGTTTGCAAACATGGGTATTAGTATAAAGATATTTTATAATAGGAGTCCTCCATGCTCTACCGCCACAGGATAGTCGGTCCAAATCTTGTTGCAGCAGAAGGCAATCATTTGTTTGTCGTATGCCTCTGTATGAGTACCTTGAGGTCGTCGGCATATAGTAAAAACTTGGTATTGCGGTAAAGCATTGGCATGTGGCATGTCATTGATATATAAAATAAACAAAAGGGGACCAAGTATAAAGCCTTGAGGCACACCAGAGGTCACCTGTGCGACGCGACGTTAGATTGGTGTCCATTGATTACAACCCTCTGACTGACTTTGGTTATACATATGTATAAGAGGTAAAACAGCTCAGATAATTACCACAGATTCCGTTGAACGCTATTTTATTTAGTAGTATTTCATGGTCTATATTTTTCGAAAGCCTTACCACGGCCTCTCCCCTCGAACAACGTATAAATATTACAAGAAAAAACTCATAGATTGCGTCACAGGTATCGAGCGAAACATTTGAACTAGTAATCGCGAAGATTGAATGATTTTTACACCTTAATAAAATCAACGTATCTTAATTTTAACAAAAACATCCTTCTCTAAATAAATTTACTGTTTTGTATTGCAGCTGTTTGTTGTTCTTTTTTCACCCTTTCCGCCATCTTGGATATTCCTTTTTGACCACTATTTACATTTTGACCTAACTATCGGCTTTAACACCCTCGAAAACTATGAAAACGACAAATATGACGAAAAATTTTAAAATTTTCGCTGCTGCCATCTTGTATTTTTATTTTGACTTCACTCTCGGCTTTAACACCCTCGAAAACTATGAAAACGACACCATGAAAAAAATAATGAAAAATTTTGGCAGCCGCTATCTTAGATTTTCATTTTGACTTCACTATCTATCGGCTTTAGCACCCTCGGAAACCATGAAAACGACACATATGATGGAAAATTTGAAAATTTTCGCAGCCGCCATCTTGGATTTACCTTTTGACCTCACTATCGGCTTTAGCACCCTCGAAAACTATGAAAACGACACCGATGACAAAAAAATAATGAAAAATTTTGGCAGCCGCCATCTTGGTTTTACCTTTGACCTCACTATCGGCTTCAGCACCCTCGAAGACCATGAAAACTACACCCATGATGAAAAAAAATAAAATGTTCGCAGCCGCCATCTTGGATTTTAATTTTAACTTTACTATCGATCATTTCCTCTCAGTATTAATTGTTTTATTTTTCTGTTTTCATAGGAATCCAGGATTTAAAGCCTACCAAACCGAAGCAAATCGAAAAGGCTATAAAGCAAGAACTAAACATTGAGGTATGGTTTTCATGTCTTATTCATAAGAACGTAAATTAAGAAATCAAGGGTGGACGGAGACTAATGTGTGGTAGTGTATGTGTAGTGCGAGTCGCCGGGTGGCACTGGCGCAGGCGCGGCGCTGCTGCGGCAGCACGGCATCACGCTGCTGCCCACGGACGACGGCAGCACCGTGCTCAGCGCGCTGCAGAGTGGCCGCACCGTCGTGCTCTCGGGTACTGTGTAGTGTGTGTGTGGTGCGAGTCGCCGGGTGGCACTGGCGCGGGCCTGCTGCGGCAGCACGGCATCACGCTGCTGCCCACGGACGACGGCAGCACCGTGCTCAGCGCGCTGCAGAGTGGCCGCACCGTCGTGCTCTCGGGTACTGTGTAGTGTGTGTGTGGTGCGAGTCGCCGGGTGGCACTGGCGCGGGCCTGCTGCGGCAGCACGGCATCACGCTGCTGCCCACGGACGACGGCAGCACCGTGCTCAGCGCGCTGCAGAGTGGCCGCACCGTCGTGCTCTCGGGTACTGTGTAGTGTGTGTGTGGTGCGAGTCGCCGGGTGGCACTGGCGCGGGCCTGCTGCGGCAGCACGGCATCACGCTGCTGCCCACGGACGACGGCAGCACCGTGCTCAGCGCGCTGCAGAGTGGCCGCACCGTCGTGCTCTCGGGTACTGTGTAGTGTGTGTGTGGTGCGAGTCGCCGGGTGGCACTGGCGCGGGCCTGCTGCGGCAGCACGGCATCACGCTGCTGCCCACGGACGACGGCAGCACCGTGCTCAGCGCGCTGCAGAGTGGCCGCACCGTCGTGCTCTCGGGTACTGTGTAGTGTGTGTGTGGTGCGAGTCGCCGGGTGGCACTGGCGCGGGCCTGCTGCGGCAGCACGGCATCACGCTGCTGCCCACGGACGACGGCAGCACCGTGCTCAGCGCGCTGCAGAGTGGCCGCACCGTCGTGCTCTCGGGTACTGTGTAGTGTGTGTGTGGTGCGAGTCGCCGGGTGGCACTGGCGCGGGCCTGCTGCGGCAGCACGGCATCACGCTGCTGCCCACGGACGACGGCAGCACCGTGCTCAGCGCGCTGCAGAGTGGCCGCACCGTCGTGCTCTCGGGTACTGTGTAGTGTGTGTGTGGTGCGAGTCGCCGGGTGGCACTGGCGCGGGCCTGCTGCGGCAGCACGGCATCACGCTGCTGCCCACGGACGACGGCAGCACCGTGCTCAGCGCGCTGCAGAGTGGCCGCACCGTCGTGCTCTCGGGTACTGTGTAGTGTGTGTGTGGTGCGAGTCGCCGGGTGGCACTGGCGCGGGCCTGCTGCGGCAGCACGGCATCACGCTGCTGCCCACGGACGACGGCAGCACCGTGCTCAGCGCGCTGCAGAGTGGCCGCACCGTCGTGCTCTCGGGTACTGTGTAGTGTGTGTGTGGTGCGAGTCGCCGGGTGGCACTGGCGCGGGCCTGCTGCGGCAGCACGGCATCACGCTGCTGCCCACGGACGACGGCAGCACCGTGCTCAGCGCGCTGCAGAGTGGCCGCACCGTCGTGCTCTCGGGTACTGTGTAGTGTGTGTGTGGTGCGAGTCGCCGGGTGGCACTGGCGCGGGCCTGCTGCGGCAGCACGGCATCACGCTGCTGCCCACGGACGACGGCAGCACCGTGCTCAGCGCGCTGCAGAGTGGCCGCACCGTCGTGCTCTCGGGTACTGTGTAGTGTGTGTGTGGTGCGAGTCGCCGGGTGGCACTGGCGCGGGCCTGCTGCGGCAGCACGGCATCACGCTGCTGCCCACGGACGACGGCAGCACCGTGCTCAGCGCGCTGCAGAGTGGCCGCACCGTCGTGCTCTCGGGTACTGTGTAGTGTGTGTGTGGTGCGAGTCGCCGGGTGGCACTGGCGCGGGCCTGCTGCGGCAGCACGGCATCACGCTGCTGCCCACGGACGACGGCAGCACCGTGCTCAGCGCGCTGCAGAGTGGCCGCACCGTCGTGCTCTCGGGTACTGTGTAGTGTGTGTGTGGTGCGAGTCGCCGGGTGGCACTGGCGCGGGCCTGCTGCGGCAGCACGGCATCACGCTGCTGCCCACGGACGACGGCAGCACCGTGCTCAGCGCGCTGCAGAGTGGCCGCACCGTCGTGCTCTCGGGTACTGTGTAGTGTGTGTGTGGTGCGAGTCGCCGGGTGGCACTGGCGCGGGCCTGCTGCGGCAGCACGGCATCACGCTGCTGCCCACGGACGACGGCAGCACCGTGCTCAGCGCGCTGCAGAGTGGCCGCACCGTCGTGCTCTCGGGTACTGTGTAGTGTGTGTGTGGTGCGAGTCGCCGGGTGGCACTGGCGCGGGCCTGCTGCGGCAGCACGGCATCACGCTGCTGCCCACGGACGACGGCAGCACCGTGCTCAGCGCGCTGCAGAGTGGCCGCACCGTCGTGCTCTCGGGTACTGTGTAGTGTGTGTGTGGTGCGAGTCGCCGGGTGGCACTGGCGCGGGCCTGCTGCGGCAGCACGGCATCACGCTGCTGCCCACGGACGACGGCAGCACCGTGCTCAGCGCGCTGCAGAGTGGCCGCACCGTCGTGCTCTCGGGTACTGTGTAGTGTGTGTGTGGTGCGAGTCGCCGGGTGGCACTGGCGCGGGCCTGCTGCGGCAGCACGGCATCACGCTGCTGCCCACGGACGACGGCAGCACCGTGCTCAGCGCGCTGCAGAGTGGCCGCACCGTCGTGCTCTCGGGTACTGTGTAGTGTGTGTGTGGTGCGAGTCGCCGGGTGGCACTGGCGCGGGCCTGCTGCGGCAGCACGGCATCACGCTGCTGCCCACGGACGACGGCAGCACCGTGCTCAGCGCGCTGCAGAGTGGCCGCACCGTCGTGCTCTCGGGTACTGTGTAGTGTGTGTGTGGTGCGAGTCGCCGGGTGGCACTGGCGCGGGCCTGCTGCGGCAGCACGGCATCACGCTGCTGCCCACGGACGACGGCAGCACCGTGCTCAGCGCGCTGCAGAGTGGCCGCACCGTCGTGCTCTCGGGTACTGTGTAGTGTGTGTGTGGTGCGAGTCGCCGGGTGGCACTGGCGCGGGCCTGCTGCGGCAGCACGGCATCACGCTGCTGCCCACGGACGACGGCAGCACCGTGCTCAGCGCGCTGCAGAGTGGCCGCACCGTCGTGCTCTCGGGTACTGTGTAGTGTGTGTGTGGTGCGAGTCGCCGGGTGGCACTGGCGCGGGCCTGCTGCGGCAGCACGGCATCACGCTGCTGCCCACGGACGACGGCAGCACCGTGCTCAGCGCGCTGCAGAGTGGCCGCACCGTCGTGCTCTCGGGTACTGTGTAGTGTGTGTGTGGTGCGAGTCGCCGGGTGGCACTGGCGCGGGCCTGCTGCGGCAGCACGGCATCACGCTGCTGCCCACGGACGACGGCAGCACCGTGCTCAGCGCGCTGCAGAGTGGCCGCACCGTCGTGCTCTCGGGTACTGTGTAGTGTGTGTGTGGTGCGAGTCGCCGGGTGGCACTGGCGCGGGCCTGCTGCGGCAGCACGGCATCACGCTGCTGCCCACGGACGACGGCAGCACCGTGCTCAGCGCGCTGCAGAGTGGCCGCACCGTCGTGCTCTCGGGTACTGTGTAGTGTGTGTGTGGTGCGAGTCGCCGGGTGGCACTGGCGCGGGCCTGCTGCGGCAGCACGGCATCACGCTGCTGCCCACGGACGACGGCAGCACCGTGCTCAGCGCGCTGCAGAGTGGCCGCACCGTCGTGCTCTCGGGTACTGTGTAGTGTGTGTGTGGTGCGAGTCGCCGGGTGGCACTGGCGCGGGCCTGCTGCGGCAGCACGGCATCACGCTGCTGCCCACGGACGACGGCAGCACCGTGCTCAGCGCGCTGCAGAGTGGCCGCACCGTCGTGCTCTCGGGTACTGTGTAGTGTGTGTGTGGTGCGAGTCGCCGGGTGGCACTGGCGCGGGCCTGCTGCGGCAGCACGGCATCACGCTGCTGCCCACGGACGACGGCAGCACCGTGCTCAGCGCGCTGCAGAGTGGCCGCACCGTCGTGCTCTCGGGTACTGTGTAGTGTGTGTGTGGTGCGAGTCGCCGGGTGGCACTGGCGCGGGCCTGCTGCGGCAGCACGGCATCACGCTGCTGCCCACGGACGACGGCAGCACCGTGCTCAGCGCGCTGCAGAGTGGCCGCACCGTCGTGCTCTCGGGTACTGTGTAGTGTGTGTGTGGTGCGAGTCGCCGGGTGGCACTGGCGCGGGCCTGCTGCGGCAGCACGGCATCACGCTGCTGCCCACGGACGACGGCAGCACCGTGCTCAGCGCGCTGCAGAGTGGCCGCACCGTCGTGCTCTCGGGTACTGTGTAGTGTGTGTGTGGTGCGAGTCGCCGGGTGGCACTGGCGCGGGCCTGCTGCGGCAGCACGGCATCACGCTGCTGCCCACGGACGACGGCAGCACCGTGCTCAGCGCGCTGCAGAGTGGCCGCACCGTCGTGCTCTCGGGTACTGTGTAGTGTGTGTGTGGTGCGAGTCGCCGGGTGGCACTGGCGCGGGCCTGCTGCGGCAGCACGGCATCACGCTGCTGCCCACGGACGACGGCAGCACCGTGCTCAGCGCGCTGCAGAGTGGCCGCACCGTCGTGCTCTCGGGTACTGTGTAGTGTGTGTGTGGTGCGAGTCGCCGGGTGGCACTGGCGCGGGCCTGCTGCGGCAGCACGGCATCACGCTGCTGCCCACGGACGACGGCAGCACCGTGCTCAGCGCGCTGCAGAGTGGCCGCACCGTCGTGCTCTCGGGTACTGTGTAGTGTGTGTGTGGTGCGAGTCGCCGGGTGGCACTGGCGCGGGCCTGCTGCGGCAGCACGGCATCACGCTGCTGCCCACGGACGACGGCAGCACCGTGCTCAGCGCGCTGCAGAGTGGCCGCACCGTCGTGCTCTCGGGTACTGTGTAGTGTGTGTGTGGTGCGAGTCGCCGGGTGCGTGTGCTCTCGGGTATGCGGTCCGTCGCAGCGTACGACGCGCGTACTGTCGCGGTCGCACGTTAATTGGACTGAACGTTTGCAGATGCTGGCAAATTAATGCTGAAAGAAAGTGAGACATCCCCACCGACGGTCGGCAAGGTGGCGGTGATCGCCAACCAGGCTAAAGGCATGGTCCTGACGGCCACGCCGGTCAAGTCACCGCCCAAGCCCGGGGTGAAGATATTCACGCTCAACAACAAACTGCTGGCCGTGCCCAAGGACAACAAGATACCCGTCAAAAAGATTATTAACCCGCAGGACATGCAGGTAATTTCTATTTTATTTATCGTTTTGGAGAACTGTCTTATGTAATTTTGACGTTCAAAGAGTGCTGATTTACAGCCTAGTTTGAATAAATGACTTTTGATTTTGACCACTTCACCAGTTTTGTCATAATTTTTTCCGAGTCTAACATATTATGAATAAATGTAAATTTTAAACACACATTAAAAGAGTAACCGTGGAGTTTCTTGCGGGCTCTTCTCCATAGGAAACGACCAATTGGAACCGTGCACCTAGCTTCTGACGTTTTATAAGTAGGTATCCATGTAGGTTTATGTGAAATAAAATATTTTGCTTTTGATTCAGGTTAAATTTGTGCAACTGCCAGCAGACACAAAAATAATCTCCCCATCAAAGATAGTTCCCATGAAGGCGAAGAACAGAATCACACCCCGCGCGGCCACGCCCACCGTGACGTCGCTGCCCAATCAGCGGCCCGCCGTGAAGATCATCATGAACAAGAGCAACTTCAACAGACTCATGGCCACCGCCTCGCGCTCCGACCAGAGCGGGCCCGAGGTAAGCGTCGCGCGGCCGGGCGGCCCGACGAGCACGTCGGCTTCTGCACATAGCTCGCATAGTGCGATTATCAATTGTTTACTTGTGACAGGTGACGGTGACAAGCGACCCGTGTCCCAGCTCGACGCTAGAGGGTGACGCCGAGCTGGCGAGCGGGCCGGACAGCCCGAGCGGGCCGGACAGCCCGAGCGGGCCGGACAGCCCGGGCGGCCTGCGCGCGCAGCTAGCGGCCGCACAGCGCTCGCTGCTAGCACTGCGCCGCGAGCTCAAGAGCACGCGCGCGCGCCTGGCGCAGTACGAGCGAGTGTCCCTCTAGCCTAGACACGCGGAGCTAGCGGGCGGCCCGGACGGGCCGGTCAGCCCGGGCCGCCTGCGCGCGCGCCTGGCGCAGTACGAGCGAGTGTCCCTCTAGCCTAGACACGCGGAGCTAGCGGGCGGCCCGGACGGGCCGGTCAGCCCGGGCCGCCTGCGCGCGCGCCTGGCGCAGTACGAGCGAGTGTCCCTCTAGCCTAGACACGCGGAGCTAGCGGGCGGCCCGGACGGGCCGGTCAGCCCGGGCCGCCTGCGCGCGCGCCTGGCGCAGTACGAGCGAGTGTCCCTCTAGCCTAGACACGCGGAGCTAGCGGGCGGCCCGGACGGGCCGGTCAGCCCGGGCCGCCTGCGCGCGCGCCTGGCGCAGTACGAGCGAGTGTCCCTCTAGCCTAGACACGCGGAGCTAGCGGGCGGCCCGGACGGGCCGGTCAGCCCGGGCCGCCTGCGCGCGCGCCTGGCGCAGTACGAGCGAGTGTCCCTCTAGCCTAGACACGCGGAGCTAGCGGGCGGCCCGGACGGGCCGGTCAGCCCGGGCCGCCTGCGCGCGCGCCTGGCGCAGTACGAGCGAGTGTCCCTCTAGCCTAGACACGCGGAGCTAGCGGGCGGCCCGGATGGGCCGGTCAGCCCGGGCCGCCTGCGCGCGCGCCTGGCGCAGTACGAGCGAGTGTCCCTCTAGCCTAGACACGCGGAGCTAGCGGGCGGCCCGGACGGGCCGGTCAGCCCGGGCCGCCTGCGCGCGCGCCTGGCGCAGTACGAGCGAGTGTCCCTCTAGCCTAGACACGCGGAGCTAGCGGGCGGCCCGGACGGGCCGGTCAGCCCGGGCCGCCTGCGCGCGCGCCTGGCGCAGTACGAGCGAGTGTCCCTCTAGCCTAGACACGCGGAGCTAGCGGGCGGCCCGGACGGGCCGGTCAGCCCGGGCCGCCTGCGCGCGCGCCTGGCGCAGTACGAGCGAGTGTCCCTCTAGCCTAGACACGCGGAGCTAGCGAGCGGCCCGGACGGGCCGGTCAGCCCGGGCCGCCTGCGCGCGCGCCTGGCGCAGTACGAGCGAGTGTCCCTCTAGCCTAGACACGCGGAGCTAGCGGGCGGCCCGGACGGGCCGGTCAGCCCGGGCCGCCTGCGCGCGCGCCTGGCGCAGTACGAGCGAGTGTCCCTCTAGCCTAGACACGCGGAGCTAGCGGGCGGCCCGGACGGGCCGGTCAGCCCGGGCCGCCTGCGCGCGCGCCTGGCGCAGTACGAGCGAGTGTCCCTCTAGCCTAGACACGCGGAGCTAGCGGGCGGCCCGGAAGGGCCGGTCAGCCCGGGCCGCCTGCGCGCGCGCCTGGCGCAGTACGAGCGAGTGTCCCTCTAGCCTAGACACGCGGAGCTAGCGGGCGGCCCGGAAGGGCCGGTCAGCCCGGGCCGCCTGCGCGCGCGCCTGGCGCAGTACGAGCGAGTGTCCCTCTAGCCTAGACACGCGGAGCTAGCGGGCGGCCCGGACGGGCCGGTCAGCCCGGGCCGCCTGCGCGCGCGCCTGGCGCAGTACGAGCGAGTGTCCCTCTAGCCTAGACACGCGGAGCTAGCGGGCGGCCCGGAAGGGCCGGTCAGCCCGGGCCGCCTGCGCGCGCGCCTGGCGCAGTACGAGCGAGTGTCCCTCTAGCCTAGACACGCGGAGCTAGCGGGCGGCCCGGACGGGCCGGTCAGCCCGGGCCGCCTGCGCGCGCGCCTGGCGCAGTACGAGCGAGTGTCCCTCTAGCCTAGACACGCGGAGCTAGCGGGCGGCCCGGACGGGCCGGTCAGCCCGGGCCGCCTGCGCGCGCGCCTGGCGCAGTACGAGCGAGTGTCCCTCTAGCCCAGGTTCAGAAACCGCTTCGCTTTTGTTTAAGACAGGCCAAAAGCCGCCGTAAAGACGTTTAAACATCTTCTAATTTATCTGAATTGTTGTTTAGAAACACTCGAGGATTATACAGGGTGGTAATTTGGGATATTTTAAATTGATATAAATAATGTCGACCATTATAAGCGCAAGGTCGATTGGTATCATCAACACAAAACAGCCTTTTACTGCACCATCTCGTATTACCATACTGCAATCTGCATAATATATTGAACACAATAACAATCACAAACACCTGACATCTAGACGTGAATCGTTCTGGCTTCCGATTGATCTGTTAAACATAACCTTGCTTACGTTGAAGCTAATAGTGAAGTGAACCCATTATGTTACATTAACATATTTAATCTAGTGATTAGATAGGAATTTTCTAAGAATTTTGCTAATCTGTAAATGAATCTTGTCGTAGACAGTCTCTCTATGAAATTATAATTAAGAGAGTGTAAGTTACCCTCGAATTACACCCCCAAAAATGTAAAACTTGTAAAAGACTAGTCAAACATGTAGTGTATACATACAGGATATCCCGTAAATAATGGATTAAACGTAACGTAGGTAGCTACCCTGATTGAAAATCGGGTTAGCTACAACTACTTTGAATAGTTTAAAAAAAACGGTAAACAAGATAAATTTATTAAATCGTAAAAAAACTCTTCAATATAAGATTTTTTTTTCTAAGGCCAATAGAATAGAATGTTTTTATTTGCAAAGAATGTAGTTACAGTATATAAATCAGATGTTACAATAATTATTAGGATTCCTTGTACATTCTCCCTTTATGGCATGCAAAAATTCGAACTTAATACAAAAAATAAACATCGTATAACTAAATTAATTCCTATATAAGTGACTTATCGGCATAAAAATCTGTTGCAGACTAATAGCATTTATCTACGAGTAATCTTGTAAGATTTTTTTTTAATGTTCTAAATGGTTGCTCTTTAATATTGTTAGGAATTTTATTATACAGATTTGATACGACAGAGGGGCTTTCCTTTAAACTGCCTATACTAAGTACCAGTGGCGAAGGGTGAAATATTGAGAGAGGTAAGCCAGAAAACTTAACCTTGAAAAGCATGTTTCCTCACAAAGCAAATAATCTGTCAAGCAGCAATCTAAAGCTATTAGACCCACCATCCTACTGACCTGCTACTTTGTAAATCTACTTACTCTAAATTAGTAATTTCAACTTATTACACTATCTACTTACCGCAAATACCTAATTTCAACGTACGTCTATGTAACTGCTTTCACTACACACAACAACAACACAAATAAACACAGTTCAACTAAAAAAATACACAAATCACTATTTTATACCAAGCAATAAATTCTAAAATAGCGAACTATTAAATTCAAATATAAATTCAATCAACAACGCATGCAAGCTATGGTCGTTTTAATGTAATGTAATTACGTCAAATTGTCTGTCAACATAAAATGTCATCAAACATTCGTCCGATTCGATACGAAATTCAACGACGGATAACGACCCATCCCGCTCGCGCGCACATATTTCCTATATACATCTCGCTCGATTATCCGAGTAAGACGCTCAGAGTCGGCTTACTTTAGTTCTAATATGGCGGGCTGGGCAGTGACCTTCAAGTGACGTCATGACGTTCTTTTGCTAAGAGATTTTATCGGCGAATAAGCCGATTGCTCCTGCGGTTTACTTTATAGCAATATGTTGTAAAAGAACAAATTTTGTTGATTTCATGTCCATCAGTGTAGGCGTTTTGTAATTTTTCTCTACTTTTAAAAGTACTGATTGTGCCATTGAGAGAGTGGTTGTGTTCCAAACTTCTGAAGGGAAGCCGGTGGGAATGGGCTTATAAGGAGGCTGCGGCGCTGCTAAGTACCATTTTCAAGCTTTGTACTAAAAATTAATTAAATAGGAGCAGTAGTTTAGTTGCAAATGATTTTTTAAGTTTTTGCCCCGTTTGAACACGATGTATCTTTCATAACAGCTGATTATGTCTGACGCAAGTCACAAGTACAACCAAATATTTTTGCCAAAAAGATGGCAATGCAAACAAGAAAGCAATAAATACACACACACTTGCACTTTCATTACATAGAGCGGTTGCGTTTTACTCTGATTTGTAAGCTACTTAGTTTGTTTGCAAACAAAATACTAATTTTTGGTGCTTTTTATTTTTATACCGTATCGAATTAATACTAAACACGTATAGTATACGTAGCGTAAATTAATGCCCCTCTGTCATATCAACTCTGTATAGACAATGTACAATACAATGTAGTTAAAAAAAAATCTTCTCACATTAGTAAGCTATTCAGAAATGTTTAACAAAATACATACCTGAAAATGTAAATTGCATCAGAAAATAAAAAAATCTTGGTCACAGAACGGTTTATTTTAAAACTATTCAAATAAGTGGTTGAAAATCGGGTAAGCTGTTACGTTAAATCTATTATTTACGGGAGACCCTGTAGAACTAATATTGACATGGCGTTCATGTTTTAACTATGTTGTTCACATTTTTGACAAGCTTTCTAGTTTGTTTACACCACTTCTTTTAAGTGTAAACAATAATCGAAAACAGTAGACCCAAAATGTAGAATTATATGTTTTATACCTTGTAATGGTGTAAACGCAGGGCCATAACACCCAGGTAATTATAGTATAAAAGTATACACGAGATGATTTTGAATGTAAATATTGTAAAGTAGACCCAACTAGAGGTGCAAGGCGAGAGCCATACGTAGTAAATATGAATATGATTAAGGGAATTAAACATTTACTTTTCTATAAACCAGTCATTTATTTACAATGTGTATTATCTTCCTATTGCTTTATTGCCCAACGCAGTGTAACACCCAGAAAGAAGACTTAACACAACACAATGATGCCAGCTGCTAAAGTGAGATTAAAAAGGTTCTGATTTTAATTTGTTCGGAACCTTAAAAATTATTAAAATCCATCAGCCGACCTTAAAAAGGGGCTCCAAGGCCGAGATTGGACAGAGCCTGGTATTGTAGTGCTAATTATTAATTGTGCTAGTTGTTGTCGTGACTCTGCGTGCGCGTTAGGTGTTGTTGCGACCCTGCGTGCGCGTTAGGTGTTGTTGCGACGCTGCGTGCGCGTTAGGTGTTGTCGCTACGCTGCGTGCGCGTTAGATGTTGTCGCGACGCTGCGTGCGCGTTAGGTGTTGTCGCGACCCTGCGTGCGCGTTAGGTGTTGTCGCGACGCTGCGTGTGCGTTAGGTGTTGTCGCGACGCTGCGTGCGCGCTTGCAACACGTCGCGGAACTGCGACAGGATGGCGTTCTCCCGCTTGGCGCGCTCCTCCTTGCTGAAGGCCGCCAGAGCGCGTTTCTCGTCCGCCGAGTAAATCTGGTTCTCCTTGCGGATACGCACCGCCTCCATGCGACGGTGCCTGCAATCATATCACACCGTTGAGAATGCAATAATCGCGATGGCACTATAGATCGAATATGTTCAAAATTATGAGTTTACTGCAAACTTTTCTAGAAATGGTGCGTTAGCACTAGAGTCCGAACTCGATCGCTCTCGTGAAACACATAAATAATAATTATACCTAAAACAAGTGCGTACCTGCTGCCACTCATGACGTATCCCACTGACTCGTAGGAGGCGATCTCGTCGGAGGTGAGTCCGATCTCTCCGCGGCGCGGGATGCGCTTGCCCTCGGCCACGAAGGCGGCCATGGCCGCGCCCTCGCCGGGCAGGAGCGCGCGCCCGAAGTCCTTGTGGCCGAGCGCCGGGCCCACGCGCGGCGACGGCCCGAACGCCTCCGACGCCATCTCCTCGTCACCTTTATTGGACGACTTTGATTCCCTTGTTGCTTCTATTTCATGTTCTTCTGTGAATAAAATTAAAAGGTAAATATCTATTGACAACCTATCTACTACACGAAGCTAACACTTTAGAATGTATGTTGAACAAACAAAAAATTCATAAATGAATGAGATAGTCATGTACAGGCACATTGTTCGATGTGTTTCCATCTAGCTGGCCCCCCTGAGCCACAACAACAACACCTGTTAGCTAGTTGAATGTACCTGTCTAATCAAACGAAAATATTCAATATACTTACTTCCGCGACAAAGACAGAAATGGCATTCAATTTCGGTTTCCATACACCAGGGTCCTTTGTTATACTATTACTTGGACACTTGTAAATTTTATTGAAGATACTGCTTCCATTGTCTTCCCAATTATACATTTATTTTCAAAAAAACCTTTGATAATACATCAGAAATTACATTCGAAAGTTTTTTGTATCCTTATTATTGATAAATGAAAGTATTACACCAAATTAAAGCATTTTTATCAATCTACGAAATTGATACGTTTTTTTTTGTGAAAAACTACTTAATTAACTGTGAAAAGGATATTAACAAAAAGCAAGGTCATCATAACAATGGTTGGTTTAAGGTAGGTAGGTATAGGTAGGCAAATAACAATGCACACAGTATAATTATATTCTGACATAAAAAATTTAATAATTCTTAGTTAAATCTAAGAATAATTCAATTTTCAAATTGCTTGTGTGGCTATCAAATGCATGATAGCCCAATTCTTGAGGAAGGTTATCTCAATCTCGGAATCGGAAGTGATATTGACGACTTTTTGCGTATCACGTAGAAGTGAGGAAGGAGGGGTAATTTTTTAATGTTATTGATTAATAACGTGCAGATAACTACTCTTTTTAGTGGGTAGGTATTGGTGTTTTTCATGGTAAGTACTAAGTACATAGGTAGATATTGTGTCAGGATAATTATTGCTCGAAGGTATTTAAAAGATTTTTTTTTTTGCTGTAAATAAAAATCACATTTATTTATTTGTACCTAGACAGCGTTTCAAATGACGAAAATGACGATTAACTCCATTGGCGCATCTGTAACACCTGCCTTGTACCACAACGTTGTTTTTACCGCAGCGCTGGTAATCAATTATTATTTTGAATTAACACATACGCTTTTTACTGCGGGAAAACCTTTTTTCCCCACGGGAAAATCAAATACAAAGCAGGCGTGGCTGCTACCGGCCGATTAGTCGATTAAAAAGAAATCCTTTATTTATGTAAAAATTATGGTCACCTCACAATATTAATGGATGTTTATGTTTGTATGGGAAAACTTAAATGATCAATATCTTTGAAACTATTCAAACTTTCTCCGTCACAAATTGTGGTTATCATTATCGTCCCCATCACAAAATTTTGAACACATTTCAAAGGCTGTACATGTGTACATATGTCCAGCCAGCTTGAATTCAGGCTGGCTGGACAAAGTTTTTATTGATTTCTCGTAAAGGCGTATAATTATGTGACGCCATAAATCAAACTTTATTACTGTCACACATTGCGTCACTAAATTTTTTATTTTATTTTATTATTTTTGGAAAACTTACAGCTAATCAGACACAGTGGTTACAAATATAATAACAAATCAAATCAAATCAAATCATTTATTAATTTGCGAATATGGGTACAAAGAAAAGGTCTTAAAATATAGCAATAATGTCCATTAGCCATATCCTACCATAAGGCGTGCAAATTTACTGCAGTTTTTGGACGACCTTGACGGGGATCATCACTGAGCTTGACAAGTCCACGTTGAAATTCAGCAAACCAGCGAAAAATTTTGGTTTTGGATGGGGCTTCATCACCAAATGCAGAAATCATCCGGTGAACGCACTGTTTTTGTGTTAAACCACTTCGAAAGTCATAATAAATCATCGCTCTTGAATTTTCTCGAGTCAATTTCATTTTCTCAACGACTAAACAAGTTTGACAAAACCTTGTGACAAGACCGAGAATCTTTTTTTAAATAAATAAATGGTATTCGATTTTTAAACCAAGGAGTTTTCAATTAAAATGATTTTAAAATTACAGGAACAGTGGAAATATTCCATTGCCGATACTTTTAGTGCAGCCCTCGTAGAACCGAGGGATATGAGTTTGATTGTTTCCTTCCTTTAACATAACCCCAAAATGCCCGAGGATTATGAATTATGTCTGACTCAATTCTTGTTATATAGTTGTCAAACATAACCTTTTCTAGGTCTTTGTTAAATGTTAGTAAAGGAACCATATTAGAAAACGGAATGAGATTCGGAAGTGCCAGCCAGAAGTTTTATACGTAGGTAAATTCAAGTTGGCTGGACACAATTTTTTTCATTTTTCTACTAAACCTACGTGTTTAGAACGATGCCTGTTACAAATATATGTGACGACCGTTGATATGCAAAAAGTCGTCAAAATTAATTCCGTTACCGAGATTGAGAGACCAGCGAAAAGTGGTTTTTCAAGCTGGCTGGACACGTTTTCGATCGATTATTTCAGATTTTGTAGCGTCACAATTTCTGAAATAAGGGTGTTTAGCTTTATTTTTTAAATGTCGCAGCATCATGCTGAGATAGGAGCTGTTTCCTTTTTCTTTTGTTACTTTTTGTTTTTATATAGTTTGGTTTTTTATTTTATAATTCAGTTTGTGCACTTCCTGTATGAGTCGCAATAAACACTTTTTCTTTCTTTCTTTATTTCTTTCACATAAAGTGCCCGATTGACCTAGTTAAATGCGAGCAATTTTAAAGATTGGTCCAGCCAGCCTGAGTCACATGAATTCTATTTTCAAATTCAATCATTTGTTTATTGATTAGTGTTTTGTTTTCACTAACATTTGTATCTTTTTCATCAATATGGATACGAGTTATTCTGGAATAAGAGTTCCGTCGCGGTAGCAATGCCGCACAAACGGCTCGCAACATTAAGGACGCGTTCTCAAATCCGACAAAAATAAGCTATTTTTCGGTAGACTTTGCGATGAAATGAAACTAAATCAAACAAAACTAACAATTGCCACAAATAGCTTGCTTCTTTGTCTCCAAATGATGGACAAAATTTGGTTTGAAATTTTGGTATTTGATATCGTAAAAACGATTTTCCATTACCTCTTCACACAAAATTGCCGATTTGGGGCTTCATTCGGGATCATTTTTCTGCTATTATATACATAATTTTGGTTCTTAAAAAATACCCTAGGTAAGCAGATATAATGTTTTCAAAATCATGGACAAAATATTCATGAAAATGTTACAAATAATCTCAGAAAAAAATAAAAACGAACCGTAATTTTTCACATAATTTGCTTTTACGCATGAATCTTAAAGTGTGGTAATAAGGGTTATTTTATTTTGTCACTCTGGAGTATTGCATAAAAAGTTCTAAGGAGAAACCGTCAGTCCTCGCCCGGCCGCCGTCGTGAGTGGACACTGTGTCGGTTGTAATAGCATCTCGTGCTCGAAAAGATCGCTGTACAAACACAAATATTTTTATAAACTTCACAATACAGTTTTTGATACTTTACGTATTCTGTAATAAAGCGGAGGCAGATAAGGTAAGATTTTCAAATAATTTTGTTTCCGATTTTTTTTTTTACTAAAAGTAGGGATTTTTAGATTCATGTTCGAATATGAGTTCAAAATCCAAGATGGCGCCGATGAAATTTTCTATCTTTTCGTCATGGGTGTCATTTTCATGGTTTTCGGGGTCGCCAATAACGATTACCGGGTCAAAATCGAAATCCAAGATGGCGCAGACGAGATTTGGCAACTTTTCATCATGGGTGTCATTTTCGGGGTTTTCGGGGTCGCCAATAACGATTACCGGGTCAAAATCGAAATCCAAGATGGCGCAGACGAGATTTGGCAACTTTTCATCATGGGTGTCATTTTCGTGGTTTTCGGGGTCGCCAATAACGATTACCGGGTCAAAATCGAAATCCAAGATGGCGCAGACGAGATTTGCCAATTTTTCATCATGGGTGTCATTTTCGTGGTTTTCGGGGTCGCCAATAACGATTACCGGGTCAAAATCGAAATCCAAGATGGCGCAGACGAGATTTGCCAATTTTTCACCATGGGTGTCATTTTCATGGTTTTCGGGGTCGCCAATAACGATTACCGGGTCAAAATCGAAATCCAAGATGGCGCAGACGAGATTTGCCAATTTTTCATCATGGGTGTCATTTTCGTGGTTTTCGGGGTCGCTAATAACGATTACCGGGTCAAAATCGAAATCCAAGATGGCGCAGACGAGATTTGCCAACTTTTCATCATGGTTGACATTTTCATGGTTTTCGTGGTCGCTTATAGATGAGTTGCTTTTTAGTAATAAGAATGTGTATAGTGTATAACTTTTACAATTGAATTGTTGTTTTAGATGCCAAAGCCGAAGCCGTTTGGGAAAATTTCTCGTAAGCAACTTCGCGCAAATAGACATAACACAAAACAGCGTAAACGGTTTGTATACAATATGTAACAAAAACCCTGTTGTTCCTTTTAGGGACGTATACATTTACCTACAAGAACAACATTGATGAAATTATAATTTAAAAAAAATGAGCATTGGCCAGCCGGGAGGTCAATAACAAATAACTATTAAAATCGGCACATTCAAAAAAATGTTTAGAGTATCTGATTTTACAAGTACATCTTTGTTTCGCTAAATAGCCTACGAGTTCGGCTTTCATTGAAGCGATTGAAGATGCCGCCAAAGCTACCGCGGCGCGCACGGGCCCCGTGTCGTGTCGGTACCACGTGCCTACCTACCCCCCCCCCCACCCCTCCCTTTACAGCGCGCCGCCCTGCGAATCACTAAGTAGTCTCCCGCGCACCTCAGTTTTGAACGGATGTTATTGTTGATTCTTAAAACGTAGGTAAAAGGAACAACAGGGTTTTTGTTACATATTGTATATACTAATGATTAAAATACATGTTTAATTTTATTGTGAAAATGTATTATCATAGGATATTTTATACACAGGATTCATGGAGGTAGTTGCGATACTCGTAATACACTCGAAGAGCGTCCGGAAAGACATGACCAAACGAGTTGTAGTACTTCTGAAGAAATTAATTTGGAAACGTCTTATGTAAGCTCATTTTAAATAGCTGTGTTATGTCAAAAATAAACCATTTACTAATACTCTTTTTTTGCTTTTAGAACACAAACAGTGAAGAAACAGAACCGTTCCAAGTTTCAGGAAGAAGGGTTATAGAATTAGGTTATTTTATGAAACAGCTTCAAGAAATCGGAAGCCATCGGAACTTTTAAATGAAAAAAGGAATGGACTTATCACTACTTTTTATATGAAGTCCCGAATGTGTGACTCTAAATTTGTGTTGAAATCGTCAAACGATCCAGAAAACAAAATGGATGTCAATGAGGAAATCGTGGCAGGAATAATGAGAAGGTATTGGTGCCGGAGTTACTCAGCTGAATACAGTTCTTTGCCATTTAAATAGGCCACCTACATATGTCGATACGATTGTATCAAAATAATCATGATACCATTTGTCGATGGTGGAAAAAAACTGCCCAGCACTGTATGCTAAGGCTGGCGAAGAAGAAAAAAGACATGCTCTATCTATTGGAAGCATTAATGATACCGGAATACCAATGATCGCTGTATCGGGTGATGCATGTTGGTCCAAGCGTTCATATGGATCGAACTACGGTGCGTCTTCTGGAGTTGGTGCAATTTTGGTTTTGGTTGGTGCAATGCAATATTTTAAAAATAAAGAATTGATTTAGTTTAATTTTTTTCTGTGCTTTCCTTTTATTGCCTAAAATATTGTTCAATCATCAAACTCTTATCAAGTCCAGAGGTTATCTCTGATCATAACTAACAAAACGAGCCCAAACTCGGCATATCTAACTCTTGTCGTCTAGAAGTTCCAGTAGCAGTCACCAAGGTACACCTTCTGGTGACTCCACCAAGTCCGAAAGTAAAATCTCATCATAACTAACAAACCGAGCCCAAACTCGGCATATCTAACTCTTGTCGTCTAGAAGTTCCAGTAGCAGTCACCAAGGTACACCTTCAGGTGACCCCACCAAGTCCGAAAGTAAAATCTCATCATAACTAACAAAACGAGCCCAAACTCGGTAGATCTAGCTCTACTCATCTAAGAGTTCCAGTAGTAGTCACTGAAGTAGGTATACCTTACTCCATCAAGTCCAAAGCATCAACACAAAAAAAATACAAATATTTACATAGGTACTAAAAAAACATGAAAACTAATCTAAGAAAAATATTCAAACTTGCTAAAGTATCAAAATCAGTTTAGTTACTCATTATTCCCGCAGTTTACCTAGCGTATGCGTGTGTGTGTGAGCCGTGTCAGTGTAGTGATGAGATTCGATACCTATCTGTTTTGAGAACGCGTCCTTAATTACCTGACTTCTTCAAGAAGGGCATTGAAAAATTACCACTGCACTGGCAGATCATATGAATCGATAGCATGGGTGCATAATTTGATTGTAAAAATAAAAAATATTTATATAGAAATGACTTTAACTTTCTGTGTACTAAACGACAATTTCACCTAATATAAATATGAGAACATGCTAGTTCTAGCAATGACTGCTGTGATCTTAAAAGGTTAAGTTAACCTTGAGTAATAAACTCTCAAGACTTGTGAGCTAGCATTTTGTCACACAAAACAACACTTACCTCCTTTCTCAACCCACACTTCCTCCTCACTGCTGTCATTAGAGTCACTGCTGGAACTCTTGGCTTTCTTCTTCTTTGCCTTCTTCCTTGCTTTCTTCACTTTCTTTAGTTTCTTCTTTAACTTCTTTAGCTTCTGTTTGGTGTCTTTGTCCTTTGTCTTTTTACTCTTTTTCTTTTCTTTACTACTGCCCGAGTTTTCAGGTTGTGACTGTACCTCTTCAGAACTAAAAAGTCAGAGAGCATTGGTAAACAAAAACATGTTTTGCTGGGTCTAATGAGAATAATAATGCTTACAGCAAGTGAATATGTGATTAGGATTACATGTTCCACGCAATATAATGCATCCCAATAAAGAAGAACCGCATTTGCGCCTTGCACCATTAATTATATCCATAATAAGTTTTGAACGCTTACTCTGCCCTGATTGGTGACTTGCCCCAAACAGAAGACACTCCAATTTGACCGATCCTCTCCCTCTCTTCCCGTCTTGCATCAAAGAATTCTTCTTCTTGAGGTTTGTAGCGGGCTCTTGCTGGAGGACCACCTCCTAAACCTGAAAACAATACATATTTATAAAATATATAACTTTACCACCCTTCAACGATAGTACTGGAAAAAAAGCACATTGCTCAAGTATCCATGTTTGCAAACACTTTCGTGTGTATAAATTCTTACTACAAAATGAAGAAAAAGGTTACAAAAAGACAGTTTTATTTTCAGCTGCAAAACCTAGCTTTTTGAACCAGATTCACATGCATTTGGCCAGGCCTTGTTTAAATAAAATAAGAAAATAATGCAGAGTTTATGTTCTCTAACCACCGCCCAGCCCTCCTCCATTGTACTCGTTGTAGGAGCTGCGTCCACGATCACGCTCGCGCTCCCTCACGTGCAGCTGCTCTCGTTCCATGCTGCCGTTGTTGTTCTTATTGCGAGCACGGTCATCGCGGCCGGCGCCCCAGTCTTTACTCCGTTCCTGACTGCGGTTTCGCCCGCCGTCGCCGTGCTCTCTGCCGTGATCTCCACCACCTCTGTCCCTGCTTCGATCTTCACTATGGGCTCGTCCACTTCTCTCCTTAGTTCGTTCTCTGCTGCGGTCTCGTCCAACTCTTTCCTTGTTTCGCTCTCTGCTGTGGTCTCGTCCAACTCTTTCCTTGCTTCGCTCTCTACTGCGATCTCGTCCAACTCTTTCCTTGTTTCGCTCTCTGCTGTGGTCTCGTCCAACTCTTTCCTTGCTTCGCTCTCTGCTGCGATCTCGTCCAACTCTTTCCTTGTTTCGATCTCTGCTGCGGTCTCGTCCAACTCTTTCCTTGCTTCGCTCATAGCTGCGGTCGCGGCCGCTTCTGTCCTTGCTTCGCTCTCGGCTACGGTCTCGTCCAACTGTTTCCTTGCTTCGCTCTCTGCTGCAATCTCGTCCCACTCTTTCCTTGTTTCGATCTCTGCTGCGGTCTCGTCCAACTCTTTCCTTGCTTCGCTCATAGCTGCGGTCGCGGCCGCTTCTGTCCTTGCTTCGCTCTCGGCTACGGTCTCGTCCAACTGTTTCCTTGCTTCGCTCAAGGCTGCGATCGCGACCGCTTCTCGCCTTGCTTCTCTCTCGGCTACGGTCGCGACCACCATGTTCTCGGTCACGACTACGGCTCCTGTGACGGCCGCGTTCACGATCACCGCCCATCCTCAATCTTCGTCACAATTTTACAAATTCTTCAGAACTGCAACACTGATTACGTGTTTGCTTAGGATGAGTCTCTAAAAGAAATGAAAAATACTTCACATTACTTTTAAAATCGAGGAAGCGTTATATAAAAAAGGACCAAACTATGGCTTTTATTGAGATACTAATAAACAAGATACTTACCCAGATAACTATTTACTATTACTCTAATCTAACGCCATTTGACTTGACACTGACTGTTGACTTGACGTTGACTGTTTTTTTTTTTTATGTTTTGGCTTCGCATGGTTTGTGCATTTAGCCAATGTCACGTTTAGTTATCGAGAACAAAGGTAGGGAAACGAAAGAAAAAAGTATAAAATATTTATGATCAATAATGTAACGGGATTTAGGATTGGACGATTTATACAGGGTGTCCCGTAAATAATGGATCAAACGTAACGGGTAGGTAGCTTACCTCATTTCCAACAACTAATTTGAAAAGTTTAAAAAAAACCGGTAAGGTAACCAAGAATTTTTTTTTTCAAATACTTTTTTTCTAAGGCAAATAAAATTATATTTGAAAAAGAAAATATTAACAATAAGCTATTCAGAAGTTTTTGACAAAAATCATACCTAAAAATGTTATTAGTTGCAGCGACAGCATTAAAAACACTGAATGCTGTTAAAGAAAATGGTAAAATTCGAAAAAAAAAAATATCTTGGTTACCTTACCGATTTTTTTTAACTGTTCAAATTAGTTGTTTGAAATGAGGTAAGCTACCTACCCATTACGTTTGATCCATTATTTACGGGACACCCTGTAGGATCAGTGTATTTTATAAAGATATGAATACTAATAGTGAATAATGAGCAAATTACAATGACGACAATTTACAACTTAATAATATTTAATGTGATGACGATGAGTGATGAATGAGACTATACATTTATAAACAGGGAAACTATTTGTACAAAGTAAAGAAAGTATTGAGGTAGGAAAAGAAATAAGGAGAGATAAGAGGTTACGAAGAAAAGAAGAACGGTCATATAGGGGACAGGAAAAAATAATGTGATTTATGTCACCTACTTCTGTGCCGCAGAAGCAAATGGGGTCGTTAATGATATGTAGTCACTGACCTCTATTAAAAGCGTATTTTAATAGAGGTCAGTGTATGTAGTATTGTACTGTGTTGCCCAACCATTGTTGTCGGGAGGTTGTATAGTATGCTAGTTGCGCGGTAAACTCTGCTTGCGCGATGCAGGATTTTGCGTGACGCCAGTGTGACATAGTTATGTGGCGATGTAGATAACACTACATGCAAAAAAAATTTAAATCAAAACATTTACAAAAATGAGGAGATTTTGGTGTCACATTCCAATGACTAAAGAATAAGAGAGGACATGAACTAAAAGATCTATATAAATTAAATACATTATGGAAATATCATACGATTCTATACAGAAATAAAAAAATATACATGTTTCTTTCTAACTTATGCAATTACGCAAGTGTCAAAAAGAGAAAACCGTATTTTGTCAGTTTTCTAAAATTGCAATTCAATTTCAATTGACGTCACGGAAGCCCTGCCCATCGGCCGGTTCGCCATTTTAGTTTCTGGTTTTGAGTACTTCTCCAGAGTGTACATGAAGTGTCATTTGGCGTTATCGTGCGACTAAATATTAAGTTTTTTTCCATTTTGAGAACATTTTGAGTGCTGTAAATTTGACTGAGGCTGTCTGTGATAGAGGAAACCATGCCTAAGTGTTGTGTGAGGGGCTGTGGCTCGAATTACAGTAAAAAAGCGCCTCTGATATCCCTGCACAAGTAAGTCGAAAGAATTCATAGATTATTAAGTTTCCTATATAAATTTATACCAATTTCTAGTCTCAATTCATGTTTATTACTGTTCGGTCATAGATTATTGCCTATTCATAGTCTTTTGAACGATATATTTCCTTATTTTGGTTTTGTTTACTACGTATTTTTATTGACAAATATAGTGTTGTGATTGTGTAATTTGCACAACGAATCGATTTAGCATCGATAAAAACCAAATTTCGTTTGAATATTTAGCATGAAAAAATATACACATTTATGTTAGTTTGCGTGTTTTGTTTGTGTTTTTAGGTTACCAAAAAATGATAAACTTAAAAGAGAGTGGCTTGAATCATTGGGTCAAGAAAATATCGACTCCAGCCAGGAAAATGTTTGTTCACTACATTTTGAAGAGTCTTGTATTAATAGAAGTCTTGATATAGTGAGACTTCACGACAATGCAATACCGACAAGGCTCCCTAAGGTAAATTATCACATTTTCATTGTAAGCCTACATTTACCCATATATTCGAAAATAATGTTGGAGCTGATGAAGATTGTACAACCTATCTTTGCATTGTATAAATTCAATCTCTTAGTATTGTATAATTGCATAGCACATGTGTGAGCACTATGTACCCACTATAAAGGTTACTGGGTTCGTCTTTCATTGACTTGAATGTGCCCTGGCGGCTGAGAGTATGTCATGCTCACTCAAATGTGTCGCTGGTGGTGACGTGTGTCATTGGATCATTGAGTTCCCTTCAAAATGGTTGAGCTGAATGGTGCTGATCCATACGTCATGTTCGTGAACGGGCGCCGTCAGTAGGCACTGGTCATTTCTTAGCTGCCACGGCTTATTTTAATTCCATAATTGTTTTTATCTTTTTATTACGGACGCTTTTAACGTGCACGTGTTTCTACATCGTTCTCACATGTATAATTACAACATGAATGATGTAACCACTTTTTTGTAACAATATTTTGATTTAAAAGAGTGTCCATGGAGTTTCTTGCCCGTTCTTCTCCATAGGTACCTACTACGCTTTGGAATGGGCAACTAGCTTCATCTTTCTGACTGACCGACCCCTTGACAATTCAAAAGTGCCTGTAATTGGTTTATTTGAAATAAATGCTTTGAGTTTGAGTCATAATACATTATTATTTCCCTGTACATTTATTGTAGACAGGCAGACTTTATTGTATTTCACATTATTGGTGTACTTAATACTAATTACAAACTGATATTATTGTATCTATTTGAAATAAAACGGTTCTCCCATTAAATGCATAATATCGATTTCTGTTGTTTTATTTTGTTAATAATCGGTATAGTTTTGAATTCCTTGTTGCAGTTTAATTTACTCTTCTTCTAGCTTGATTATCACGAGCAACTATTAATCATAGAGTAAATAATATCAAGTACAATTAATTTTAAATGAACCGCCAAATTGATGATTTTTGCAATTTTTCAGTCAGATTACGCAACAACAGGCTTTTTTGTACTTAATCCATAATGCGACGTCCTAGAATGAGAATCGAATAACAACCTACTTACCTACTATCTACTTAAAATCAAAAACCTTATTTTAATGTATGTGATTTCGATTAATCGATTTGTAATCAACACGATGAACAAAATCATTGCAAAGAATGAGCAGAGGACAACACTAGGTAATGGGCGGAGCCTACGCCATTTTACTTTCCACGCCGGCACGCGATACGATCTTTTAGTTCATGTCCTCTCTTAGTCTTTAGTCATTGGTCACATTCAGAATAGTTATGGTACTTATTTATTTCCTTACCACACCTCATTTCTGTACTTATATGTTTTTTAATTATTATCTAGTAACTTTGCTTCTATTTTTGTATGATTTTTAATAAAAGTGTTACACCGTAATTACGGCGTTTTTCTTATAACCCAATCACCGTAGTTTTATAAAATCTACCGTATTTTTATAATGGATTTACCACCGACTGGATTTTGGATATGGCAACACTAATGGGGAGAGAAAAGTTCAGAAAAGGAACGTAGACCGTAGTTCTTTATTATTCTCTAATCTCTATATAGTCTGTGAGAAAAGGCAACAAAGAGTGTTTGCGGGCTCTTTGCGCCTGCGGTCAATTTAATTTATTATAACACAGGAACGATTATTTTGTGAAAATGAAGTTATCTACGCCTAGATATACATTTTGTTTATTTTTTCAAGTAATTTTTATGATTTGTGACCTATTATTTAACTGTGTAAGCTTATTTCCCCGAAGTCGCGATGGACTGCTTGTACTTTTCATGTAAGAATTTCACACACAATAAAATAATATTATACAATCAATATTGCTTTCCTATTTACTTGCATTTATTTTCATAGATTCCAGGATTTATTCATAGTGCTGTCCTTTACTACGATGCTGATGAGCTTTTTCTCCACCTACCTATTTCAAGTAAGCATATTTTATTCTACTTAACGTTAATCAAGTTCAAGTTCAATTTTATCTATTGCGAAAATGGGTACTTACCTACATAATTCAGATAACATAATAATGTTAATACATTGGTCTCTCCATAATCTGCGTGAAGGTATGCAATTTTATATGTATTTGTTTCTAATATTCTAAAAATAAAGTTATTTAAATTTATACAACAAAATAATAAAATGTCAGGATTTGTTGTTGTGGTTCAAGTCCATTAGTAATGCATAATTATATAGTCAAACAACAATTAAACATTAAAATAAGTCAAGTAAATAATATACAACAGCACAATATGTCATCTCTCATTATTAGATTGCATGTCACTTATAAATTCCTTTACACTGTAATAGGCTTTTTCCCACGAGAAGTTATTTTACTTTATGCTTAAATACACAGGGAGGATTTAACCATATTATTAAGGCTTCGTTCAGGACATATGCCTGTCAATAAATTCGGTTTTATGATGAAAAAGTTAACATCACCTGTTTGCAGTATGTGTAACGAAGATGTGGACACATATCATATTTTGATGAGATGTGTTCGGAATCAATCGCTCAGAACACAAATTGGTTAAGTAGAATTCCGCATAACATAAACCTGTCAAACCCGTTATCGGATAATATAATTCCTATAATAAATATGGTTAAGTTCGCCTTGAAGGACAGATTCAGAACCTAGCTGTAAAATGCACTCATGTATATTAATTAACATTAATTTACATGAGTGCATTTTACAGCTATATAAAATGGTATAACACTCTATAGGTATACAAAAGAATAACTTCTTTTGTATACCTATAGTGTCATATTCGCATTTAGCGAAAAAGCTCTTAAAATAAAGAAAAAAAAAATAAAAAAAATACACTGATACTCATGCTTTCTAATAACAGCTTGGGTAGATGATTATTATACCCTTGGCGCCATACAGAGTATACCCTTGGCGCCATACAGAGTACACTATTTGCCATCAATGCACTTTTGTGTTGAAGACAGTTCATTTTCAAATTGTGGCGCTTACTCTTATAGTTTTCATACATTGTTATGTTTGACCTTACAAATGTACAGACACGGTACTGTTAATATTTTTAGTTTTCTGAAGTATGGTCTATGGTTTTGCTCTGTACACCATGTACAAACAAATAGTTTTTTCTTACCTAAAATAGGATCAGGGTGTCATAGCCTTATTTATCATAGGCACGCTTTATTTAATTTTAAATAAATCACTAAACACTTGTACATATTTCATAAACCTGCCAAACTAATTGATTAAGGCGGGGTGTTATCTCAATATTCCCAAAAATTGGTTTCTTAGAACGTCGAGTATGACGTAATGTAATAAAAATAAGTAACGCGAAAAATACAGTGAACAGAGAAGGGTATAAAGAAGAATTTAAACCGAACAGAATAATAAATAATAGTTTGATATTCCCAATAAAAAATTGGGAAGTTGTAGCACAAAAATAAACTTTGACGTCGAAGATCTCTGTATTTCCAGCGATAACAACAGTTTTTTTTTTAAGAATTTAGTAGGTTTTCCATTTTATTAAAACTTTAACCAAACCATTATTTAATTTTATGTCTATATTTTAAATAATCTAAAGAAAAGCAGTAAAATAAATGCCCATTCGCAGCTTACGTCACATTTCAACACAAATATCATTTTCAATTTTCAATCTTATTGACGCTCCATAGTGGTGACAATCGTTTACGCGGTCATACTTTAGTCGTCGGGCAGCGCTCGACTTGGATGGTTGGCACCGGACGCTCTGTGCATAATTCGATTGTAGTTTTCAAGTAATTTATGACTGAAAACAGTGTGTGAATTGAACTAAAGTTCTGTGGCGGACTACTAAGGCTACTCACTGCCTAATATTGAAGTGAAAATTCAGTCTCAGTGGAAATATGGGCAATAAAAATAAAATGTTGCGAAAGAGTTTTACAAGAAAAAGACGAAAAACTCGAAAAAATGATGGAATGTTTGGGTAAGTAGGATGATTACGGTATTGTATCATAATAACATTTGAAATTTGTATTTAGTTTAGTATACTTACGAAACTGTATAAATCTATAGAAACGGTATTGACAATTTCTACAAACATTTTGCTAAATCCAAAAACAAATAGGTGCACTCTATTTTGATGTCTATAGAATGCATATTTGAATGCGCCTAGTGCAAACGTCTCTGGTCGAAGCAACCATCGAGGCGATAGCCATATTGCAATAGTAGGTATAAGTAACAAAAACAAACTTGCAGATAAATCAGAGTGCGTTCGTAATTATTATAATAATATAAATATTGCACTAGTTATATAAAAAGCATTTTGATTCTTTTGTAAGATTATTTTTATAATATTTATTGAGTCATTAGACCAGTGCCGATAATTTTTGAAAACGAAAAAAGTCACAGTAGGATGAAACCCATTGGAAAAGAAAGAGAATATAACAAAAATGAAAGGAAAAATAATTTACGGGCGATCCGAGGTCGGGAAGTGGGGGTTATCTCGATTTCCGGCAAAACTACAAGTCTTATGGAAAAAAGTGTAATAGCAAAGTTGTGGGTAATAAAAAGATCTACAACTTTTGTATTCACACTTTTTTCAAGTAACCTCAAAATTTATGTGAAAAAATCAAATAACCAAGTTCATGGTTTTTTATTTTTATCTTTTACACAGCAATTATTTTTTTTACCGAGTTTTTAAAAAAGCAGATATTTTCACGTGAGAATTTTCGATTGAAAATTAGGGTGCTTTTTCGATATTAGGTCAAAATAAGGTGAAAAAAACAAATATTTTAAATCAATAAAAATACAGTGTGCTTGAAACATAAAAAGGTAAGTATTCGGCAAATTTCGCGAAAAAAAAAATGCTGTGTAAAAGATAAAAATATAAAGCCAAAAACTTGGTTATTTGAATTTTTCACATAAACTTTGAGGTTACTTGAAAAAAGTGTGAATACAAAAGTTGTAGATCTTTTTATTACCTACAACTTTGCTATTACACTTTTTTCCATAAGACTTGTAGTTTTGCCGGAAATCGAGATAACCCCCACTTCCCGACCTCGGATCGCCCGTAAATTATTTTTCCTTTCATTTTTGTTATATTCTCTTTCTTTTCCAATGGGTTTCAGCCTACTGTGACTTTTTTCGTTTTCAAAAATTATCGGCACTGGTCTAATGACTCAATAAATATTATAAAAATAATCTTACAAAAGAATCAAAATGCTTTATATATAACTAGTGTGCAGTATTTATATTATTATAATAATTACGAACGCACTCTGATTTATCTGCAAGTTTGTTTTTGTTACTTATACCTACTATTGCAATATGGCTATCGCCTCGATGGTTGCTTCGACCAGAGACGTTTGCACTAGGCGCATTCAAATATGCATTCTATAGACATCAAAATAGAGTGCACCTATTTGTTTTTGGATTTAGCAAAATGTTTGTAGAAATTGTCAATGCCGTTTCTATAGATTTATACAGTTTCGTAAGTAAACTAAACTAAATACAAATTTCAAATGTTATGATACAATACCGTAATCATCCTACTTACCCAAACATTCCATCATTTTTTCGAGTTTTTCGTCTTTTTCTTGTAAAACTCTTTCGCAACATTTTATTTTTATTGCCCATATTTCCACTGAGACTGAATTTTCACTTCAATATTAGGCAGTGAGTAGCCTTAGTAGTCCGCCACAGAACTTTAGTTCAATTCACGCACTGTTTTACCAATTTTAGCAAATACCAACTAATATTCAGCCAGCAGCAGCTTCCATTCCCGTGGATGATCCCTCTATCGTCTAAATTTTTCAGAATTCTAGCTTCCGTCCCGGCTCCGCATTTTCTTAGAAACATTATGGCATTTGTCACTTTGGAGCTGTGATATTATTGCATTTATTTAGAGTTTATGTGATTTTTAATTGGTCCGAGGGCCTTTATGTTGGTTTTGTTTTCTATTTTTTTACCGCACCCACTAAGTACCTATCTAAAACACAAACATTAGTTTGAAATGGCATAACTACCCATTTAATTAACCCTTCCATCCCTGATACTGACTTACACCCGAAAAGCATAATTCCCCTTCTAGAGCAGTCGGGTAAAATTCGGAATGTTTATATTTGACCTGTTTATCATGTACTGTAATAAAAATAAACAGTAGTGATGTTTTTTTAAATTGTTATGTGTAATTATTTATTGTATCATATTATGAACCGACACTGTAATTACATCGAATTTTAGAACGCACGTCATAAGTAAGTATATTCAACAGAAAACATCTGATTTCCTTACGTATACTATGCAACTTTCCTTGAGCACACAAACGCCCGTGTTAGCGTTTGCGAGTGTGTGCATAATTACCGTAAAACGCGCAGATGCGGTTGTGTGAGTGCGGTAATAGCGATTAAAATCGTAGTCAGTCCGCGTCTTAAATATCTAAGTAGGTAGATACAGATACCTACTTTAAATGGACGGTAAGAATATAAGTAATCATTATAGCAGCGTGAGCCGTCCACAGACGTCCGAAAACAACCCACTCCCTTTATTATAAAATGTTTTATATTGAATAATAGGCAGGGCTGGTTGAGGTGTTGGTGCGCAAGTTCCGCGCGGCTGGGTCGGTGTGCGTGGCCTACATGCTGGCCAGCGTGGCGCTGCACGCCGCATGGCTGCTGGAGAAGTGGGCCGAGCCCGAGGCAGTGTCCACGCCGCTGCTCATATGCCTGTTTACGCTGCAGAGATGCCGTGAGTAAATCGCTAATCCAGTGATTGTGGAACCTACAAAAGAGATTGTTTTGTATGTCACTGGATGCTAAGTAAATAATAACATTCGCACGGGTCGATCGATCAGGTTAAGCTACGCTTGCCGCGGTTGGTCCGTGGATGGGTTGACCATCTTTACACCTCGAGACCCCTCCGTGGCTCAGAGAGCATGTTAAGCTGTTGATTCTGGCTTTGATATGTAGATCTATGACAGGTGTTCATCAGAAGACCAAAAGTCTGACAGCCAAAGGAATCTAATGGCACCCAATCCCTTCAAACCAGATCACACTGTGATCTGGTTTGAAGGTGCCGAGGAGCATTGCTGTGATCATCACAGCAATGCTCCTCGGCAGAAATAGATATGGTGGTAGTACTGCCCCAGACCAGCTCTCAAGACCAATGTTTTTACTTGTTGTTTCAGTATCTCCATGGTACTATTTCTTCTACAAAAGGGCAGCTCTTCGAGTCAGTGATCCCCGGTTCTATGAAGACATAGACTGGATCAACCAGCAACTCCAGGCACACTAGATGATGCTTTCTTAGTGGCAGTCAGCGCATACTGAAGCAGACTGATATAGGAATAATCCAAATAATATAGGTCCTTTATTCATGCTACCATGGCCTATTAACATTATGGATCTGCATTGTAATATCTTGCGAGTATAGCTATGAAAGCTTGTTTATCAGACATTGTAAACAAATGTTAAACAACATAATCAAGTTTGATTATGATGATGTTAATAGGCCATGGCGATTTTAAAGCAGGGGTTTTGTATGTAATGAATATCTTAACAGCTAACTCTTATTCACAATCTCTGTTGTAAGAAGACTGGTAAGTTATTCATAACCTCATTCATTCTAGTCAAGTAGGTAGTTGTACCATTATAAGGTAAAATTAAATAAAAGGATTTTACTTCAAGTACCTACCTATTGTAAGAAATACCATAAAGTACGAATAAATTTTCTTCAAAATTAATTACGAGTTTTATTGCCTACATTAATCTCGAGATCACTTCTTTCAAAATCAATATCAAAATCAAATAGATATGGTACCTCTGATAGCAAACTTATTTACTTAACTTATTTTAAACCGTAAGTACAGCAACGAGAAATACTATCACTGTGATTATCCTATACTATATTGTAGTCTGTGACTGTGATGCAAAATCACAGGTACACACAGGTACAATGCCGTCAATAGCATAGTTGCAGTAAGTAGGTGCTCTAGACGGTTTCGAGAAAAACGCGGTAAAAGTTTTGGTGCGAAAATCTTCCATAAATTCTTTGTTTGTAATCAGATCATGATGGTTGATAACTTAAATGAAAGATGACCTCAGCACCTATCTATTACATATTTGGAAATCAATACTGAGTAATTGAAATGATAAATGATTTTATTTCTGTAAGTAGGTTTGTTACAAACACTTTTACACGTCAATCATATTTTTAAAACTAGATGAGGTCGGCGTTTCATAACTGACTACTCTGAGAAGAAAGGCCGAAACAAACTCAGAGGTCACAGTCTCTTTTAAAGTCCAGACATAATCTTGGTCAGATCATGTGAAGACCATGTAGATTGGTGTCTGAAACGGTCTTTTGAGGAAAAACCATACAGATTGAGCGGACCTGTCCAGTCAGTGCACGCATTTGTCAGTAATCTTGCCGCTCAACTCAGAACTTAAGGAGCACAACGATTCGACGAACAATACCAAAGAAAGGACATTTGGGTAGGCCGCATAAATTACTCAAGCTGCCAGATCGTGAAACTAACTAAGAAATAAAATAAAAAAAAGTAATAATCCACATAATCTTCACATTCACAATAATTTAAATAATATAATACTTTACAAAGTAATTACTCATGTCATTGGTGCCGATTCCCTTGTTCACAAACTAAACTAAATTTAAGTTGAGTGCATCTTTTTCTTTCTATTTCATTATGAAAAGGACAGACGATAACTATTAGTTTAGTCCTGTCAAATTAGTCAGCACCTGACGTAAATTGATGTAATTTTAGTAGTCAACTTTTTAATCACGTCTAAACTTGGCACCATTGTATGTATAAAATTCATGAATGTCAATGTGTATATAAATATTCGAACATAATCTTTGAGGACCATGTAGATTAGTATCTGAAATGGTCTTCTGAGGAAAGAACCACGCAGATTAAGAGGACCTGTCCAGTCAGTGCACGCATTTGTCAGTAACCGTGCAGCTCAACTCAGAACTTTAGGAGCTCAACGATTCGACGAACAATACCAAAGAAAGGACATTTGGGTAGGCCGCATGAACTACTTAAACTGCCAGATCATGATTAAAACTGAAACAATGACCCACATAGTCCTCAAATTCACAATATTATTAAAACAATAAATTGTACTTCTCAAGGTAAGTATTCAAGTCGTTCTGTTATAATAATTATCAATTTATCAGTGTATGTAACAGAAATAAAAGAAAACATTCAGTATGCAGAAAATTGGAACAACTCAATCCCAAGCCTTTTTGTCCTCAATATAATCCTTAACGGTATAAAAGCCTTTCTGGCACAACTTACGTTTAATGAATGATTTGAATTTATTAAGGCTTAGATCTTGAACGTGGCTTGGAAGTTTATTATAAAAGCGTATACATTGACATCTATTGAAAGACTAAATACATTCAATATCTTAGTTGTACTAATTGTATCTCATAAAGGCTCTCTGATGGGAACACTTAGCATAAACACAGGAAGTGTGTTTTTTACTGTATTTGTGCTAAGTAACCATATAATTGTATGATTCAATTACCTATATGGTTTATGAGTTTTATTTTATCAGGCAGTACCTAGTGTAAATAAAACAATTACTTAATTACTTATTGGTTTTAATTAATGTATTTGAAAAATATTATGATCTTGTTATAGTTATTCTGACTAAGTACCTAACTGTTGCTGAAAATAACCCAAAGAGTACCTATAATTAGTTATCATACTCTTAGCAATAGCAATAAAATTTGACACGTCATCATGACATTGACATTTAGTTTAAATCACATCACACTTCTTTCTTACAATATTAAGTACCTAACCCTTACGATCGCAATTAAAAAATCACAAAATAACGTTTCTTAATTTTACTTAATTGAATCAGTCTTTTCAGTAAAAAATGGCACAACTAAGAATTTAGTTTTCTTACTTTAATCACTTATCTCAAGTTAACTTAATATAACTAATGTATTATTCAGTCTTCTCAATACTTATTATTTTCGAATCACAGATGCTAATGTAAGGCAAAATGAATTACATAAAGTAGCTTTACATTTCAAACAAACTAAAATCCTTTCTTCGGTATGTATCAAATCAACACTTTAGCCGTACTTATATAACAAAAGTTATTAACATTTATGATAAAACATAAAACGTTCTTCTATAACAATGTAACAAAATTAAAATATTCAATTAATTAGGAATCAACTCCTACGAAAACAAGAAGGCGAGAACTAATCTTCAAATTCGGTGGAAAGATTCAAGGATGCATCGTCAACTGGCAAGTCAAACCAGAATTGCCTTCGGCTGGGTAACATCAAGGGAACGAGATCTTTGACAAGGAAACTGTTTACTTTTTAATATTTTGGCTTGTTAAAAGTTTAACGTCCTGAATTCCTCATCAGCGTGAGATTTTTTGTAGAACAAATTGTACTCTCCACGGACAACTTTGACCACAGTGAAATTCTTAACGTAGGTATTCGAAAAATCAAATCAAATCAAAAGTCATTTATTCAAATTAGGCTGAGAATCAGCACTTTTTGAACGTCAAAATCACATAAGACAGTCCCCCCAAAACGCCCACCCTTCACCACTTCCTAGTGCTTTAGCTGGGAAGAAGAAGTGGCGGAACAAACTCCCCAGCAGCACTGCTGTCTGTTCAGTTAGAAGAACTGGATTCTATACATATATATATATATCTATACATATAGAAAGTATCTAGAACCAGGACATAGGTACCTACATTCAATTCAGCTGACAGCTTCCACCTCAGAACGAACTCGAACGAACGAACGGCTTCTACATAGTCATTAAAGTCGCAGACATTTTTCCATTTTTGAAGAGATTGCTTCACTTGGTGGTGGAAGCTGTCAGCTGAATTGAATGTAGGTATGTCCTGGTTCTAGATACTTTATAGTGATAGAGCGTGCTTCAATTATATCACTGTTGACAACATTGACGAGAAACGAAAAGAGTGTCCAGTTCTTGTTTTGTGACGAACAATTATCTGCCCAAATCACCAAATGACTTTTGTTCCGGTGGTGTATAAAAAAAGCGCTAAATGTTGAAACAATGTTATGAACATTTTGGCCTGAAATGGCTTCGTGCCATAAGACAGCGTAAGGATTATTTTCTTTAGTTGATTTGCCTATAGGAGCAAGTCTCGTTAAACGCAATAATTCGAGGACAGAATATTGCTACTTTGTAGCTGTCCATGCGAGGCAGCATTACCACCTTTTGAAGATCCACACAAACGTAAACGGTGGCATTATCTTTATGTTCATCTACGTTTTTCTTGTCCAATTTGTACGCCTCCTGCTGTCTGTATAGCGTTGGCGATGTTGAACATGATTGACATGTAGCACAAGAGGTATTAGGAGCTTTATTGAATTCGCAAGCATGTATGTATATCGTATACAGCACAAAGTTCACCCTCTTCATTGCCCAGTACGGCGAAGGAAATATTGTAGCTCTTTACGACTCTTCGGTAAACTTCGTAAGAGCATGCAGAATCTGGGTACCTACATTTTGTTAAAATCTGCATTCATCATTGTGACATTGATATCGTTGGGTAAATACAAACGATGCGGGGCATGTTCACGACGGTAATGCGATATTGCAGGGTTATAAGTCATTATGTGTGAAGTTATCAAGGTTTTATCCTTTGACAGCGACGCCCGGTCATAAGGTCATAATAGAGGCCACGTTTGTCTTTGAGGTCATCGTCTTCACTTGTATGAAGAACTCGAAAAACTTTTATGTCATTCTTAGGATTGTAGCCTAATGTTGCTAAAAAAAAACGTCTTGCATTGCACTGGACTTTCATGACCACGAACAGTAAAAACTTTTGTTATAATGACTTATAATGTTCACAGTGAAGCAACTTTACTGCACTGTATTTATGACGTAGCATTATATCGCAGGTACCTACTTAGACATGCAGTAAAACCGACTAACAATTCTTATAGGTAATAATAAGTTATAAGATCATATTATATGTACCTAAGTATGTACTTCTTAAGCATGAGTACAGTACCTATAACTAATTTACTGCTCCCATGGTAAGTATGATCTACTCCTGACCGATAATAGTAACATATTATTATGTAAGATCTGATTTACGTTACTTAACATTTAAACGCAATATCGCTTCGAACGGTCTTTGTGGTAAGTACCTAATCTGGAACCTGCACTTATGATCGTTACAAAAGCATGCATGCATTAACGCATCTACTGTCTGTATTTTATGTAACCTGAAAGAGATTCTTATGACATCTACCTACTAAACAAAATTACAGCATCGCAGCATACTGCTTTTATGAGTAGATCACTCGTTTAGTAAATATTGGAAAACTGCTTAGGATCAAAACAGTATATCTTGGTAGTGTTTATTTGCTAGGCTCATATCCAATTTTTATACAGTAAATGACTTAACATATTAGTGGTAGGTATAGATGTCGTACTGTACTTAGGCCGAGAGACTTTGAATAAGAACTTCTGCAGTAAGTACCACCCACTGTAATCTTGCTTTGTGATGTAAAAAAATGCTTGACTCACTGCAAGTGCAAAGGCCAATGCAAACTATTGGCATGATTTACTTTTTTTCTTTCGCCAGAAATGAAACCTAGGTTATATGTTAAAGGACAATACGAGAAATCAATAGCAAAAAGAACCAAGTCCATCAACCGTAACCGAACGAAGATACATATGGAAGTATTGCTAGTATATTTTTGTCAGGCGTTGATCTATTTTTCTTATATCCATTTCTTATTCCACTATAGGATAGGTATTCTGGGTTACTTTCCAAAAATTTTACGAATATTCCATAATTCTTACGAAAAAAGAAATGATACAACCATAAAATCCGAAACTATTTATTAAATAATTAGTACCTACTTCTGGTTTTACAAAAACCTTTGTTTACCTTATCAATTATCATAGAACAATAATTATATCACTTTCACTGCCCACAAAGCAGACACAATAGTTAAACAATCACATGAATCATATTATGTGGTTTATTGCACAGTGAAAGTGTTAAACTACTAAATTCTTATAGATAAACCTAATTAATCATCATCATTACTCGTCTCTCTTCCCCCATCCTGTCTTATTATGAAATCCAGAAATTTAGCTGGAGGACTTAAGTTTTGTTGATGTCTGCCCCACGTCATGAACCACAATACAGACATGACGTGGCTACAACAACCAAGTGTTCTCTTCCCAGAAATACAGGAACAGTAATGCCCTTTTATTGCTGCTACGCCATCATTAAGCCCTTCTATCAAAAAATAGACGAAGTATGTGCGCTGTCGTCTATGTCGCGATTGGATTCGGCTACGCAGCAGCCACGGATTGATGACGTCGATGTTAAACATTTCCAAAACCGAAATATCTAACCTATAATACATGGTATATTAGACATTGTAGCCAGCACAAGTTAATTCACGTCACAACACAAACCAAGTCCCATAAACACAGCCAAGTCACAAGTTAAAACAGAAACGGTATCCAATGTATCAAAGCCAAGTTGTGAGGTAAAATCACTAACGGTAAGTACACAGAAACAACGCACACAATCCGAAGGCAGAAAGGTGAGTGAGCCAGCAGCAGCAGCAACAGAAAGAGGTCTGCAAGCTTGGGATAGAGAGGGACAACGATATGCTATTCTCTTCCATGCGCGTGGGGATTTCTAGGAACACGCGGCGTGTCTTGTTGACACCGCGCGCGCAATCTGTATGATGCGAAACTTTACGCTTGATTTGAAGGCTCCAGTTGTAGTTATCGTGAAACAGAGCTCAGTAAGGACTGTATGTATTATCATTTATCAGATACAAATGTGTTTTAGTAAAAATAAAACATTAACAACCTACTTAATCCATAACCCGACAACTGAAACGAGTCACTTGGCCTCCGCCTGCCGCCGCCGCCCCCTACCGCGCCCGTCGACGTATGCAGAAGCGGGGGGATGCGGAATGACTCATTAGAGTTGCCCAGTAGTATTAAACAATGGGAAACTTAAATTATTACACACGGAGTATTTTTATTTAAGAAAATTAACGCCTGATAAAAAAACAATAGCAATCTACTAAACACTCTCTAACTTGGTTCGGTTACGGTTGGTAGACCTAGTTCTTTTTGCTATTGATTTCTGATATAATCCTCTAACATATGGCCTAGGTTTCACTTTTGGCGAAAAGAAAAAAAAAAATGCCAGCTTTGTATGGCAAAAGTTGCATTGCCCTTTGTAATTGTTAAAGGACCATGCGTCATTTTGGGCCCACTTTTCAACCTTGTCCAACAGTGATGAATTATATGTCATACGAAAGCTCTTGAAGTGTACTTTATTTCATTTTATGGCAGCTAAGTCGAAATCGGGCGCAAAAATAGTTTTTTTTTGCATTTTTTGATATTTGTTTTGTTTTTATTTTATATTATGATTAGCTGTTTGTCAGTAGCTAGGATTATAAATAACTCTTATTTGACTAAAAATACACTAAAATAGATCAACACATAGGCCGTGTATTGCCCTGGAACATGTTATTTTGGTTTTGAATGATTAGTTAGTTTTGTTTGTACGATCATAATAGCCAACTAACTATGCTACTTAGCGGACGGGGTTTTTTACCTGCTGTAAAAAAACCTGTCTCCAAACTCCGTCACGGAAAAGGGACAACGCTATGAGTCGTGTATAACTCCGTCTCTCTCTTGCACCGGAGCCTGACACGTCATGGTATGGCTCCTGTTTTGTACCTGCGTGCACGCAGGACACAACCCTCCCTTCCCCCGCATTCTTACACCCTTACACAAACGGGGGATGATCATGTCTGTTCAGTCGTTGCTCGTACGTTATTTACGCTCGGTGTAAGTGCTTATTTGTGTTAATCTCGGCTTGTATTACGACTTACTGATCCCGGCTTGTTAATGGACTCTGATATCACTTTGTGTAAAGGATATTGTTGTTTAGTTTTATCTATCATTACCCTGGCTAGCATATGGACATTGATTTAATTGGTTTGTGACTGTTTGCAATGGCAGAAAATTGCTGTGTTATGTGTTTGCGTTCACGTGTTTTGCGGACAAGACGCCATGTTTTAAGAGATGATCTACCTGCGATTCGTCCACAGTTTGCTGAATATGTTCAGCAGAATGCTTTGATCCAGGTATGTACCTACCTATTACTGTATCATATTTTAACATTTCAATATCTCCGACCCAATATCGACTTAATTATGTTACTAAATAAAAAGTTTTTGTATTTATAATCGTTTAATGTTCAAACCTATAACCTACTTTGGATTATTGGTTTGTAAAAGAAGAATAATACAAGAATTTTATTATCAATAGACATAGTAATAATAACCGTCCTGGTGGACGTTCTGCTACACATTTTCTACCTTGACAATTCAAGTGCCTGTAAACGGTTCAATTGAAACAAACGTTTTGAGTTTGAGCTTTAAGTACATCATAACCTATCAGATTTGAACCATCGTCTAAACAAAATAATATTTTGTGAATATGATATCAATCGTCCAAGTTAGAAGTGCACCGATTATATACATATAACACTATCAAAATATCTGTGCACCTTGCTGGAATGCAATGCCTCTCGCAAATTCCCTTTAGCCACACCGCGCTCGCCATGTCGTCACACATACTGTATTAGAGTGCTAATATGACGTCATCGATGCCAGGTGCACAGATATTTTGACCGGGTTGTAAAGATAACAATATATAGAAAAAATAATAGCTAACTTAAAAAAAATCTTTTTGACAAGAGTTCTGCAAGACAGTAATCTAAAGAATAATTAGGAATATCTTTAACGATTTATGTGTTCATAAAATATAATCTTTGCAGGTAGTATTTAATAATACACAACAAGTTTGTCACCGTTGCTGGCAAAGAACCAATGCTGTTGTTATACAACGACCTACAGAGAACACCGATAATGATGGCATTAATGAACAAGGACCTGCGGAAAACGTCCAAGATGATGCCATTAATGAAGAAGGACCTGCGGAAAACGTCCAAGATGATGCCATTAATGAACAAGGACCTGCGGAAAACATCGAAGTTGTTGCTATTAATGAACAAGGACCTGCAGAAAACATCCCAGATGATGCAGTTCGTGTACAAGATCCCGCGGTGCAGAACTTTCAACAATTTTTTTATGCTCCCGAACATGTTAGAGCACCGAACTCTACCAGGCGTTGTATATTTAATTATTGTCACAATATTGAACGTCATAGAATTCCTAACACGATTATTGTAAACGTACTTTGTTCACAACGTTTGTACATCCCTGAAAATGCTAGAGTATGTACCGATCACCTGGAAAGTAACGAATGGCATTTATTACATGAGAATTGTAATGTTTCAAATGAGTTCAATGTTGCACATTTCACAGACATGTCTAATATACTAATATCTGCTGTTAACCGAAGATCGAGATTTGATTTCGAGTTTTTGGAATCAATAAATGACAACGATGTTTTTTTTTTGGACTGGACTCACCATCGGCCAATTCAATACAGTATTGGAAGAAACTCCTTCGCTGACACAAACGGTTAATCGTTCGCGCACCGTGATCGGGGTTTACTTAGCTAAACTTAGAACCGGAGAGTCTAACGAAAGATTAGCTACTCTGTTTAATATGTCACGCAGGTCTTTGGAAAGAAAATTAACATTAGCTAGACAACATTTAGTGAGCGATTTTGTAAACATTCATTTAGGTATGGATAATATTTCCAGGCAAAACATGCTTCAAAGGAACTTGTTTTTACCAAAAATGATATATGGTAATGAAGAAAATACAAAAGCTATAATAATATGTGATGGAACATATGTTTATATAGAGAAAAGTAGTAACTTTCTCTTTCAGCGTTTGACCTATAGCCATCATAAGTTTCAAAATCTATTGAAACCTTTTTTAATGGTATGCAGTGACGGTTATATAATAGACGTTCTTGGTCCATACGCTGCAACAACAAGTGATGCGTCGATTATGACTAGCTTATGTGCTAATGAAGATAATACTTTTCATTGGATGTTTCATCAAAACGATGTATTCATTTTAGATAGGGGTTTCAGAGATAGTGTAGTAGATCTTCAGTCATTAGGATATGAACCACATATTCCTCCAACAAAGGATAGAAATGAAAGTCAATTGACGACCGAACAAGCTAATAAAGCAAGATTAGTAACAATATGTCGTTGGGTGGTGGAAGCGGTGAACGGCAAGTTTAAAAATAGGTTTAAATTATTACGCCAAGATTATTTTAATAGAGCATTGCCACATATGTTCATTGATTTTAAAATTGCGGCTTCTCTTATAAATGCTTTTTATAAAGTAGCCATAGACCACCGGCTTAGTCATAACATTTGGAATATTATAAATGAGAAAATCAACTCTCCGAATCTTTTATTTAATTATGTTACACTGAAAAACCTAAACAGGCAAAGGGTAGCATTCATAAGAATGGAAGCTAATCTGCCTCATTTAGAAGATTTTCCCCAGCTAACTGAAGATGATATATTAATGATTTCCTTGGGCTCTTACCAAATTAAACTTGCCAGGTCATACGTTAGTGAAAACTTACGGGATGGTGGTGTATACACAATAGAAATATATCGTGAAAACAATTTAAATGACTTAGAGCAATGCAATATTCAGCAAAATAATGTATGGTTGCTTAGGGGACGTGTACAGTCACGACACGTTAGATCGAGGATGTATTATACCTACGTCTTAATTGACCGTGACCAAGTAGGCAAGGACGCCATTATACAATACTACTGTACATGTCTCACGGGCAGACGCACTATCGGAAGTTGTGCCCATGTCATATCCATAATATGGTACTTGGGACTAGGTAGACATGGGGATGGTTTCCATCGACCAGCAATACATTTAGATGAAATTATTATAGATGCCTTTTAAAAACTGCCTTTTATGGCTGTTATGTGTTTGCGCACACACTTGTGCACTTTAATATGTCCCGCGCAGATGGCTTGTCTCCGCTGAGACTGGCCGCCGTGGTCGAAATTCGGCCAGAAGGACTATTATTTATTATAATTATTATAACTAATACGTTCTAAGACGCGCCGAGAGGCATCACATAGTAGCTGTTAATGTTGAAATAGTCCGCCTCTGTACACTTGTGTGTATAAAACATTTAATAAATAAATAAACTCGTACAAAATAAGTCGTTTTTTATTTGTAAAGAACACTCACATCACAATCACACCTAAAAAATATTGTACAAGACCAAGTCGATATTTATCATTCTTTAATTTTAACCGCCTCTGTGGTCTAGTGAGACCACTTAACTTCAGACCCAGAGGTCCCTGGTTCGATTTCCAGTTTTTTAGGTTTAGTTGGTGGTAGGGCTTGTTCTAAGACCGCCTGGCTAGCTAACGCCATCTTATCTAAGTCTGTCGCCATAGTAACAATGTTAAGCATTGTTGTGTTTCGGCAGTAAGAGGTAAGATAGCCAGTTCCTCTGTGGTTGATGATTCCGGGTGAAGCTCGTTTCCACCTACGGCCGATCACCCTTGCTACCAGGTAAGATGGAGGCCGAGAGCTTTTCCGTTATGCATAAATAAAAAAAAAATGAATAAAAAAGGAGCAATAAGTAATAGGTCATGCGCATTTTTCATTTACAATATTGTTTTTGAACGCACTAAAACGCCAATTTCGCGCTGGATTTGAACTTAGCTACCATAGAATGAAATAAAGTACACACTAAGAGCTTTCTTATGACATAGGTTTCATCACTGTTGCACAACTTTGAAAAGTGGGCCCAGTGTTCATACAAAAGTGCCCATGGTCCTTTGGTTTAAAAAGCGATTAAAACAAATGGGTATGATAAAATTGTAGATCTCGTTATCGTGATCACGGCTGTAGATTTATATCTAACTCATTTTTGACAAAAATCCGACTTACTGTAACTATGCTAATCGACGGCAGTAGGTACAGGTATCACACACAATATAAAAAACCTATTTTACAAAAAAAAACAACCGAATTCAAAAAAAAAACACTACAAAGTAAAAAACAACATTAATTTTGGATGTCGGTGTCTTTGGATCTGTATTTTAGTTTTTGCTCCGACTTTCGTTTTTTTTTCACTTTTAACTTAGTTAAATTATTTACCCTACCCCACACCAATTCGAAAACGATCCTCTTACACGTTCACGTCCGTTTGAAGACGGTTTTTGGGGTTCCGTAGCCAAATGGCAAAAAACGGAACCCTTATTACACAATCATTTACTTTTAGAATCGTACCTAAGTGATAGAGTACAATGTACGGAAATCTCCAGAATATGTCCTACAACCAAGTTAGAAATCACATAAACCTCTGAAGCAAGGTACATAAAATATGGCGTGCCTCAAGGTAGCGTTCTAGGACCGCCGCTTTTCTTGATACCTATATATTAATGACCTCCCAAAATTCACAGGACAAAAAATGGTACTCTTTGCAGATGATAGCACGGCTATTATAGAATGTAATAATCCAAACAATTATGAAATTGACATTAATAATTCTCTATATAAAATAATAAATTGGCTTAATGATAATAATCTTGTAATTAATTTAAATAAAACCAAAATTATGCACTTCCACCAAAGGCTTTGTTAACAGCCTATCATGGACTAGTCGTCTCAGTTCTGCGATATGGTGTTATTTTTTGGGGACAGTCCACAAATAGGGAACTTGTTTTCAGGATGCAGAAAAGATGCTTACGCTGTATGTGTGGTTTAAAAACAACAGATAGTTGTGTAGTGTGTTAGGTAGGTTAAGGAAAACCTATTAATTAAACACTACTTGAGTATTAGATTTAAACGTTTATTAACGCAAAATATAATAACATAAACTAAAACAATAATGCGCGGCGCGAATTATAGAAATGGCATGCATTCGCCGTAGAGGTTTGTAGCGGACTGCCGAGGGCGTCCGAGGGACGCGGCCGTGCGCGGGAGGCGCGGGCGGCGGCGCGGGCGATCCGATCGTGGCTTGTTTGTTCCACGCGTAGCTCGTAGGTATTGACGGCGTGCGGCACAGCGCGGGCGCAGGGCTCCGCTAACCGTGGCGCGCGGTCGAGCGGTAGGTAGGCAGTAAGGCGGTGTACAGACTCATGAATGTTTTAGGCCGTGTACACACGATTGTGAGTATTTAATTAAGAGTAGTTATTATACATATTACTGTTGTATGTACATGTTACATGTGATTATATTGTGTGTAATATGTATGTATAGCCTACATCACTCCCCCGCTGAGACCGGTTCACGGGCGATAGTGACGCGGAAATCTTACTGTTCTTCCGCTTCTTGTTTTTATTTCCGGTGATGATGGTGCTTGCGAAGATGGTGGTCGTGGTGGAGCTTGTGGTAAAGGTGGTGGTGTTTTCGGAGACGAGCCATCGTTGTTGTTAGCCATGTACGCTGGTTTAAGCCTATCAATGGTAACGGTTATGTGTTTTCCTTGGACGTCTATTGTAAATGTCTTTGCTCCTCTTTCTACAACTTTGTGCGGACCGGAGTAAGGTGATTCCAATGACTTTTTTAACAGTCCTTTTCGCAGGAAGACATAGCTGGCTGTACTAAGTTCTTTAGGTACGTAAAACATTTTCTCACCATGGGTGGATGTTGATGCAGGTGACAGTTTCGATATATGTCTTCGTAATCGTGCTGCAAAATCTGCTTCATCTATGATGTCATGGGTGTTTGATGGTTTCAAGAACTCACCAGGTAATCGAAGAGGCTCGCCGTACACCAACTCAGCTGTAGAAGTTTGGAGATCATCCTTCCAGGCGCTCCTCATTCCTAGGAGTACAAGAGGAAGTACCTCTGACCATTGCGTGTTGTTATGGCACATTATGGCGGCCTTGAGCTGTCTGTGCATTCTTTCCACCAGACCGTTGCATTGTGGGTGGTAAGCTGTCGTAGGACAATGGTAGGCGCCTATAATTGACGAGATGCACTGGAACAGTTGAGAGTCGAATTGTTTCCCTCTGTCAGTTGTAATCTTCTCCGGACACCCGAAGCGCGCGACCCAGCCAGAAATGAAAGTGCTAGCGCAGGTCTCTGCTGTGATGTCTGCTAGAGGGTAGGCTTCTGGCCATCGAGTATACCTATCTATAGCTGTAAGGCAGTACCTGAAATTAGAAGAAGGTGGCATAGGGCCTATTATGTCAAGGTGGACGTGGGAAAAACGATTGGAAGGAACAGGGAAAGATGAAATAGGAGATTGGGTATGGCGGGTAACTTTGTTGCGTTGGCAATCAGTGCATTGTTGAGCCCATTTTCTGCAGTCTCGACGAATCTTAGGCCACACAAATCGTTCTGATACAAGTTTAGCTGTTGCATTGGGGCTTGGATGACTGAGATTGTGTAGGTTGTTGAAGATTGCTTTTCGAAAAGTTGGTGTTATGAATGGCCTAGGACGAGAAGTAGACTGGTCACAGTATATGTATCCGTCCATAGCTTTTATTCTCTCTAACTTTAACGCTGTGTTGCTATTTAGCAAACTCTGTAACTCACGGTCATTTTCCTGTTCATTTTGAAGTGCTTTGTAGTCGATGGTAGTGTCGATACTTTCCAGTCGTGAAAATGCATCGGCGACTACGTTGTGATTTCCTGAGATATGATTGATTTTGGTTGTAAATTGAGAGATGTAGTCGAGATAGCGGTGTTGACGAGGTGAGCAATTGTCTCTTTTTGTAGTGAAGGCGAATGTGATGGGTTTATGATCGGTGAACACTTGAAATGTTCTCGCTTCGACCATATACCTAAAGTATTTTATTCCTTCGTAAATGGCGAGCAATTCACGGTCATACGTGCTATATCTTGACTGAGCAGGAGATAACTTGCGGGAAAAGAATCCTAGCGGTTGCCAGCTGTCATTGGTTCTTCTTTGTTGTAAGACAGCTCCGATGGCCACGTCTGAAGCGTCGGTAAAGATTGCTAACTCAGCTTGTGTATCAGGATGCGAGATGAGAGTGGCTTCTAACAAGTTATTTTTGCATGCGTCGAAAGCTTCTTGAATCTCAGGTGTTATAGTGATGGGCGTGTTTCCTTTAATTTTTGGACCACTTAAAGCTTGATTGAGCGGGCCTTGTATTTGAGCGGCGCCAGGAAGAAATTTTCTGTAGAAATTTATCATCCCTAAAAATCGTCGTAACTCCTTAGCATTTTTGGGAATGGGGTATTCTTGAATCGCCTTTACTTTTTCAGGCAGGGGTTGTATTCCAGCTGCAGATACATGGTAACCCAAGAATGTAATTTCGTTAACACCTAATACGCACTTATTGGTGTTGATTACCACGCCATACCTTTTTAATTGTTCAAAAAGTTTTTGTAGGTGTCCAATGTGCTCTGTCTCCCCTTTTGAGAACACGAGGATATCATCTAAGAACCCAAACGTAAATTCGAATCCTTGCAGAATTTCGTCGAGGAACCTTTGGAAGGTCTGCGCAGCATTTCTTAAACCGAATGTCATTGCGGTGAATTCAAAAAGTCCGAATGGTGTTGTGATTGCTGTCTTTTTAATATCGTCTTCGAATACTGGTATTTGGTTAAATGCTTTTACGAGGTCAATTTTTGAAAAGATGGTGGATCCTGACAGCTGGTATGCGAAGTCGTGGATGTGCCTGACTGGGTACCGGTCAGGTATTGTTCGCGCATTTAAAGATCTATAATCGCCGCATGGCCTCCAGCCGTCGTCTTTTTTAGGTACCAGGTGTAGTGGAGATGACCATGGACTTTCTGAACGACGAGCTGTGCCATTTTGTAACATTTCCTCAAATTCTTTCTTCGCGATCTGTAGGCGATCTGGTGCCAAACGACGCGGTCGTGATGTTACTGGAGGACCGGATGTTGTCCTAATATGATGCTTTGTGTTATGTATTGGTACACTATTTGAACCAGCTGGTCTGGTTATCTCTGGATAACATCGTAATAGGTTGAGATATGTTGTATTACCAGTAAATGTTTTCAAGGACAGGAGTTCGTGTGTTATTTCGTGAGACGAAGGTGCGCCGACGGTCAGATTCGTAATCGAGTCGATTAACTGTTGTCGTCTGCAGTCGACTAATAAATTATAAAAACTTAAAAAATCGACGCCTATTATAGGTTTTGAAACTTCTGCTATAATGAACTTCCAAGTAAACTCACGACGTAATCCAAGGTTGAGATTAAGTTGGTATGTACCGTATGTAGGTATCGGAGTACCATTTGCAGCGACAAGTTCGTAGTTGCATTTAGTATGATAGCGCAGCTGATTACGTAATAACGATTTAGGGTAGGCGCACACGTCTGAACCTGTGTCTACAAGAAACTGTATGCCGGTACGTTTATCTGAGATAAATAGGCGGCCTTTACAGGTAGAGCAGTCGTCAGCCGCCATTACTGACTGCTTTTGCAGTTTTCCGACTTAAAATCGCAAGGCTGAATACATTTGGTGGCCTTTGAACCAAATTTAAAGTGGTACCAACATGTTGGATATTTATTTCGTGAATGAGATCGACTCTGGCGGGATTTTGATCGGTCGTCACGCCTTGTTGATCGGCCTGCGCGGGAAATATGGTCTACTTTTTGAGTTAGTAATTGCATTTGTTTTGTAAGTTCCATCATTTGTTTCGACAAAGTTTCCATGTCACTCATTTTGTTGTAAAAAGTTAAGGTTTTGTTCACTTTTGAGTCCACACACTCCGCACCGCACTAAAGTTCCAGGTAGCACTAGCACGTGTTTACTGTTCGGGGTCACCACTGTAGTGTGTTAGGTAGGTTAAGGAAAACCTATTAATTAAACACTACTTGAGTATTAGATTTAAACGTTTATTAACGCAAAATATAATAACATAAACTAAAACAATAATGCGCGGCGCGAATTATAGAAATGGCATGCATTCGCCGTAGAGGTTTGTAGCGGACTGCCGAGGGCGTCCGAGGGACGCGGCCGTGCGCGGGAGGCGCGGGCGGCGGCGCGGCGATCCGATCGTGGCTTGTTTGTTCCACGCGTAGCTCGTAGGTATTGACGGCGTGCGGCACAGCGCGGGCGCAGGGCTCCGCTAACCGTGGCGCGCGGTCGAGCGGTAGGTAGGCAGTAAGGCGGTGTACAGACTCATGAATGTTTTAGGCCGTGTACACACGATTGTGAGTATTTAATTAAGAGTAGTTATTATACATATTACTGTTGTATGTACATGTTACATGTGATTATATTGTGTGTAATATGTATGTATAGCCTACAGTTGCATCCCATACTTTAAAAAGTTAAAAATATTACCTTTATCAGCTTTATAGGTACATCCTGGAAACAGCATTGTTTGTAAAAACAAATCCACATTTATTTAAAACAATACGTGCAGTAAAGAAAACGCCGATGCGTGCTCAATACCTAGGTACGGTCAAATGGGGTTACTTTGATACTATACGGGGTTACTTTGATAACAACTTTAGGCTTATGAAAAACTTAATTTTATAATATCTACAACACCAGTTAAAAAATAAACTATCAGTACTTGGCACTACTGATAGTTTCTTTGTATTATAGCGTTGTAGTTATTATAAAATTAAGTTTTTCATAAGCCTAAAGTTGTTATCAAAGTAACCCCGTAGTATCAAAGTAACCCCATTTGACGGTACATGAACGAATTATGCCTTGTGAAATGTAAAACTTCTCTAATGAAGAAAAGCTTCTTTGGTGTTGCTCCACAGGTGTTTATATAAGATACCTGATTAAATAAAATGTATGCCATTGCAGAACTTTTAGAAAACACGTAACGGGTTAGGTACCTACTGCTTGAAAAATGTTACTATACTGTAGATGAATATCTCAATGACAAACTTCTATAATTATAATCCTGACAAATTCTTTAATACTATAGGTACACTAATGATAATCTTTTGACTTGAATTATTGACAATTTTGACATGACATGAAATTGACATTGATTGTAATAAAATTGAATTTGCATGCATGAGTTAATGTAACATTAGAGATGTACTTAAATACTTATATAATTGCATTATAATAAAGTTGTCATTGTAATTTAATACTAATGATTGAATAGCTTTTAATAATATTAATCATTTGTATGTCAATATTGGCAAAACATAGCGCACTACCTAATATTTAAGATCTTTGTATACAATCACCTATGTTTGACAAATAAATTATTCTATTCTATTCTACCCACGATACATGAGAAATTCCTAGTGTGGGGCAACGTATTTAAAAAAAAACCTTGAACTCGAAGGTCCAGTAGCAGCGTCTCTTGCACTGGATGGTACACAGTGGCACTTCATAACTGCCTAAAGCCAACATGTCGGTGGTTTTGGGAAGCGGGCGTGAAATCTATGAAATACCACATGAAAAGAATTCTTACCAATCACCTGACATTCGAAGAAACGAGCACCCTGCTTTGCCAAATCGAGGCGTGCTTGTACTCCAGGCCGCTAAGCCCAATAGATGATGAAGACACAGATGACATTTTATCACACTTAACACCAGGCCATTTCTTGGTTGGCGAAGCGCTAATTAATATCCCTCAACCTAATCTTCAAAACGTTCCAATAAGTCACCTGTCACGCTGGAGGCACATGCAGAAGTTGATTGGAGATTTCTGGCATGAATGGCAAGCGGAATACCTAACCAGCTTACAGCAGAGGCCGAAATGGCTCAAGCGATGCAAATACCTTGATATTGGCAACATTGTAGGTACTCATCAAAAATGATCAACTCCCTCCTGGCAAATGGGCGTTAGGTCGGATTGTTGCTAAGCATCCAGGCGACGATGGTGCAACAAGAGTGTACAGTGTTAAAGGGGGTGACAGTGTAGTTAAGCGAAGTTTTAATAAGTTGTGTCCTTTGCCTAAAGACATGGTGTAACGTTACATTTTCCCGGGAGGGGGGAAATGTAAACGTCAAGGAGGAAACTATCACCAGAACTGGAGGAGTCCCGGCTTAAAAGAAAAAGTAAAAGTAAAAGAAGAAATGGTAAAATAATATAATTGAGGTAGAACATAAAGTCAGGGAAACCGGGTATAAGTTGAAGGTCCAAAGCGTTTCTTCTAGAGAGGCTCGCAGGTTGTAAAAGGAGGGTCCTTGAGTTAGACCATGTCACCGACCTCGGAGGGGCAGGCCGTGGTAGAGGAGGCAGGCAGAGGGCTGAGATCTACCAGCCGTCGGCGTCACTAGTTTATTGTAGACCACGACGTAATCTTCTTGCGTCAGTATCCAGAACTGACGCCAAGGGTAGCCATCGCCGGTCTAGCGACTTTCCAACATAGTCCGGTGTAGAAGGACGCGTAGATTTGTTTGTTCAAGCACAGCCGACACTATCAGAGGACACATCCCTCCCACCGAGCGCTATATAACTTCAGGACCTCCTGCCAAGGCGAGCACCAAGAGTAATCTGGTCTGACGGTCCCGGCTCCCTTCGTTTTCGGATCGGTTGACATAAATTTTTTAACAATGATTCTAGAACATAAAAGAAGAATAATAGTTTATAATAAGGTCTAATACCTATACAACCTTACCTACTGGCAGCTCTAGCAATACATTACAGCTACATTATATTACAATAGGTACATTACAGCTGCCTGTGAGAACCCAATTGGGTTTTCTGTTTAGGATGTTAAGAGTATTATATATAACATGAAACGTGGTAAATCTCCGGGCAGTGACGGACTCAGCATTGAGCACCTACAGCATGCAGGCACACATTTGTTTAGTGTTGGCTATGCTGTTTACTTTCTGCATACGTCACTCATACTTACCCCCTAAGATGACGAAAACTATTGTTGTGCCTATCGCAAAGAACCGCACTGGGGATGTGACTGATGTAGGTAATTATAGGCCTATCTCCCTGGCTACTGTGTTGGCGAAGGTCTTCGATGGTCTTCTAGATGCGCAGCTCAGCAAGTAGGTATGTCAAGCTTCATGATGCTCAGTTTGGATTTCGTGAGAGTTTGTCAACGGAAAGTGCTATTTTGACGTTAAAACATACAGTCGCTTATTATGTTGATAGAAAAACACCTATATATGCTTGCTTTCTTGACCTATCGAAGGCCTTCGATCTAGTCGATTATAATAGACTCTGGTCTAAGCTTGGGGAAGTCGGGGCCCCTGCTGAGCTCATTAATATATTCTCTTTCTGGTATAACCAACAGAAAAACGTTGTCAAGTGGGGGAACACATATTCTGACGAATATAAACTTGAGTGTGGTGTGAGGCAAGGGGGACTGACTTCTCCGAGACTCTTTAATCTGTATGTCAATCAGCTGATTGATGAGCTCAGTAACAGCCATGTCGGATGTCACATAGATAACGTTTGCGTCAATAACATCAGTTACGCGGACGATATGGTGTTGCTGAGTCCATCTGTTGGTGGCCTACGGAAACTACTAGGTATGTGTGAAGCCTACGCTGAGAGTCACGGTTTGAAATACAACGATAGGAAGAGTGAGTAGGTATATGCTTATCAGAGGTATCTTACCTCTCTCTTAAACAACCTGAACATATACCACCAGTGTACCTACCTTAACGGAGTATCTTTGAGTCGGGTCTCTCAGTTTAGGTATCTAGGGCATGTTGTGACCGAAACCCTACATGATGACGCGGATATTGAGAGAGAGCGGAGAGCATTGTCGGTGCGAGCTAATATGCTGGTGCATAGGTTTGCGCGGTGTACAGCACAGGTAAAGGTAACATTGTTTAAAGCCTACTGCCAAAGCTTTTACACCAGCGCCCTATGGACCAACTACACGCAGCGGGCCTACAATGCTCTCAGAGTTCAGTACAATGACGCCTTTAGGATTTTGGTGCGGCTACCTCGTTTTTGTAGTGCCTCGGGCATGTTTGCCGACGCGAGGGTAGATGACTTTTATGCAATAATGCGCAAAAAGTCAGCCTCACTAAATCGCAGAATTCGAAGTAGTGGTAACGGAATCCTGAAGATGATCGCAGATCGACCAGTTTCGCCAGTGGTGGGAAGGCTCATCAGGCTTCACGTGATTTGATGAATTTAATAATTGAAATTGTTGTTAGAATGATTATTTACTGTTATTATTATTTATCAAGTTATTTTAATTGTATTTTTAATCTGTACTTACATAAATTGCTACTAACTTTAGCCTTAAGATAATTAATTTGTTACTAACAAAAATATGGACATTACCCAGTCTGAAATAAACGAATTTTATTTTATTTATTTTATTATTAAAAATAAAACCTAGGCTTGTCATTATCTGACATTACAAAAGGTAAATAAACATTGGGAGAGCATGAGAAAATCTAAATATTAACTTAAAATATAGAGGCCTAGGAATGGTTAAACTACAGACAATGGCCATGCAGATAATTGGAGGGAACGTATAATATAAGATCTAATAGCCAAAACGTAAGTAAAAAATACAAACATTACAATGGATGATTATTAATATTACAATTATGTTTAATGTTCCAATACAATCAAATCAATTTATAGTATTTCTTATAGACAAGTGTATGAGTATTTCTATCTAATGTATATGACTTGTGCATATATGCTTAATAATGTAATTTAAATTAATTAATTACATGCACTTGTTGTATTTATGATTATTTTTAAGGTACCTACCTATATAAAAGCCCTTTGGTGAGCGGCATATTCGAACCATTTAAACTCATACTGCATGCAGTGTGTATCTACTTAACTATATCTAAGTGTGTGTAAGAAATGACCCTTTTAAAATATGTATTAACGAGTAGCTAGTTAGTATCAAAATAAAGCCATAAGAAGCAACACCTCTAAAAGTTTATCCAACGTCCTTACAAACAAAACTAAACCGTATCAACAAGGAACAGACGGATTGTGCCAAAACATGTAGGTAGGTAATAACAACAATAACAACCTACTTAATAACATTATTATTTATATAGCGAGATTTTAAATGAAGATTCTCGCGTAAAAATAAACTCATGGTGTAGGTATTATAAAATAGTTCCATTATGAACAACAGTGCATTACACATTATCAAGAATTACAAAATCAAAAGTCATTTATTCAAACTAGGCTGAGAATCAGCACTTTTTGAACGTCAAAATTACTGACAGTCCCCCCAAAACACTCGCCCTTCAGCCCTTCATTACTTCCTAGTGCTTTAGCGGGAAGAAGTGGCGCAACAAACTCCCCAGCAGCACAGCTGTCTGTTCAGTTAGAAGAACTGGATTCTTTACAGTAATAAGTAATTAACACTACGAAACACAAACACATTTAAATTATTTGCCATATTGTCAGCTAGCACACGCCAATATTGAAAACTATACTCAAGCAGAAATAAATAATAAAAACAAAAACGTAAACAGAATTTTAATACATAATAAAAGCGTCCAAGCATATAGGGCGTGCCTGCTTACATAATTATGCAATGCTGCATATATTTATTTATGTAGCTGTAACTTGAAGTCACAAATGATGGACCTAGGACCTTAGAAGTAAACTAAAGAAACAGTTAATACTAATAACAATAACAAAACCATAGTCAGCAAGATGACCTGTCACCACAAGCAGCGCCCGTTCACGAGCATAACGAAAAGAAACGTATAAGAAAAAGGTATCTTAAACTTTAATTGTCTATTTCAATACTACAAAATTGTAACAGTAGGTAACATCAGAACTATCAGAAGCACTATGTAACCTTTACGTCATTATACCTTAGGGGGGGGGACGGGACTGCTTCTCCTTAACACAGGTTTTCATAACCTAGCTAGGAGAGCATGCACTGCAGTGCTCACCCACACGTTTGTACCTACTTATTTTTGTAAAACTGTATTTTTTAACGTGTACTACAATGGTTTGTTTTTGAGTAAATAAACATTATTATTATTATTATTTATAATAATATAATAATAATATAATATATTTATTCAGAAATCACATGGCTTAAAAATATGTACAGATTTGCTTAAATGTAAATTATATTCCTAAGACTTACGTGCCTGAACTAGGTAATCCTGTGTTTCAGGCAAGAAGAGCTAAAATAGTCTTTAAAAGTTAATAAATAATCAAAAGTTGACAAAAGACAAATAATTAACAAATATTGAGTAGCTTATTAAATCATATTTTCTAAAATGGATACATACTTAACATAGGTGAATATTTACTTAAACACAGTTAGTAAATTCTCTGTTTCTTCATACGACATATTTTGGAGAGCTTCATTCAGAGTTCTCTTACAATTTGCGTTATTCAGGGAATAAATGTTAGCTTTGAAGTTTAATCTGTTATACAGGAGAGGACCGAGGTACAGGTAAAATTTGGAGATAAAAGCATGTTTAGTTATAATTTGTGGGCAGACTATATCTTTACGTCTTTTATTTTTATATTCTGTAGTGTAAGGTAAAGCTGTGTGTTGTTTTAATACAATGCCCATTATAAATAACTGTCGAACTGTTAATACTTCACAAGATTTGTATAGTAGGTTAGTAGGAAAGAGAAAAGGGCGAGCAGTAGACACTTTGAGAATCGCCCTCTGAGCTCTCTCGACGGTTAGTAACAGTGTTTTCCCAGCACCACCCCAAGTGGTAATACAGTAAGTTAATATCGACTGACACAGAGCAAAGTAAACTTGTCTAACTATTTTTGGATCAGCAATGTATCTTAACTTTTTAAAAACAAATATCAGCTTGCGAATTTTACTATTTAAAGCTCCTATATGTTGTTTGAACGAAAGTGTTTCATCCATTATTATGCCAAGATATTTTATTGTATTTGTCATTTTAATTTTGGGGCACATACATTGGTTATTTGTAGGAATAGCACAGTAATGGGCATATAATGTCGAGGAAGTGCCAGTCGATGTTTGCTTACGCATCGAAAATTTTTTGTAGTTAGTCTTGTCTGCATTTAATGTCAGCGAATTTTGTTGAAGCCATTTATTTACAATATTGAATCCGTGCTGCGCAAGCTTGTAGACATTGTGTTCGGAGTCAGCGGAAAATAGAAGGGCAGTATCGTCAGCATAAGAAATAATTTGGCCGTAATCTAGGTTTAGATTACAAAGATCATTGATGTAAATCAAAAATAGTGTAGGTCCCAAAATGCTTCCTTGGGGTATTCCGAAAGACGTGTTTTTTTTATCCTCACTCAGAACATTACCAATCTTCACACATTGGGTACGGCCTTCTAGATAGCTTTTAAATAGCTTTAGCTGCGTGCCTCTTATACCTATGGCTTCAAGCTTGTGCAATAGAACAGAAATAGAAACCGTGTCAAAAGCTTTGGCGAGGTCCAAGAAGATACCTACTGTGTGGTTACCGTTATCAAGTTCTTTTGCTAAGAAGTCAGTCAGATGGTGCACAGCATCGTCTGTTGACATTCCAGGCCTAAAACCATACTGCCGCTTTGATAAAATTTGTTTATCTTCCAAGTATTTGTGAAGTCTTTTATTAATTATTTTTTCTAATATTTTAGACATAGAAGGCAGTAAGGAAATAGGTCTATAGTTTGTCACTTGATCTTTGCCGCCCGATTTATAAACAGGAACCACAACAGCTTTTTTTAGGCATTCGGGAAATATACCCGTAGATAGGCATTTTTGGAAAATGTAAGTTAGTGGCGGTACCAAGATGTGTCTAAACTGTTTAATAATTTTATTAGATATGTTATCCCAGCCAACTGCACAGGCGTCTTTTAAACTCATAATGATTGCTGCCACCTCAGCCTCGTCAGTGTCAATCAACCCAAAAGATGATGAGATAGTTCTAGAAGGAAATGGTGTGCTTGTTAAATTTTGTGATTCTCTCTGAACTTTTTCAGCCAGTTATGTTGTAGCTCTGGCAGTATAGAACAGGAGAAAAGGGCAAATCCTTACCTACATTAAAAACAAAAATGAGGACATTACTGCTGACAAGTAGGTAAATGCTTAGGTACCTAATTTATTATTCCAATTTTAGTGTTATTTAAGCATTATTATTTAATTTATCAGAATATTTTTCGTAACTCACTTAACTATAATATCATATTTTTCTATTTGGTTTGTTTTTAAAATAAAATCAATTTTATATTGGGCTCCATTAGTTTACATTCAGTTTATAGTTTAGGTTTCTTCATGTAGAACATTTTGACAAAATGTCACAGGCAAAGACAAAAAAAGTTTAATGGTTTGATAATTTACAACTTATTGACTTAAGTAATGTAATGTAAGGTAATGTAAAAAAAATAAATACTTTACAAAGGCGGACTTAATGCCTAAGGCATTTTCTACCAGTCAACCTTAGGGTGATGCAGACAACCTTCCACCCGACGCAGGTCCTCACCGTACACGGTTGCTTCGGGAGGTTCCTGTTCCGGATAAGGCGGCAGAAAACGCCCCGGTGTCACCATTGTGTGGATCGCCCGGAGGACACGGTGGAGCATACGGTGGAGGTCTGCTCTGCTTGGGCGAAGCACCGCTGTGTCCTCGTGCAGGCGATTGGCGATGGCGATCTCTCGCGTTCGACCCTGGTCCAGGCCATGGTACGGAGCGAGAGGGCTTGGGAAGCCGTCACCTCCTTCTGCGAAGCAGTAATGCTCGCGAAGGAGGACGCGGAACGCGTGAGGGAGAGACAAAATTCGCTCCCTCACGCCACTAGCCGCCGCAGGAGACGCCCTGGGCGTCGGGAATCCCAAGCCGATTCCATAAAAGGTTCCATTCCAAGGTTCATAAAAGGAGGAAGAATGGTCTCGAAGGCTCGATTTCTCGAATAAAATCCGTACATGTCATGATACATTCTTGTTTATTTACAATTAGAACCAACAATTTCATGAAGTTCCAATATTCACGGGGACACCCTAATTGCGAGTCACTAATCTTTTCCCACAGCTTTGCTAGCACCTTGCGAGTTGTGACGCAACTCATACATTAAGAAATTGAATGCAACAACGTTTAGTTTATTTATGTAATAGTATTCGAAGTAAACAGACCAAACCTTCCTGTTTTGTGAGTTTAACTGTTCTTATTTCTTACTTAGAATTAGAATACATGGTATAAAATAATCTAGCGATTATTTTTCTTCTAGCTTTCGATAAAGTTCTATCAGGTACAGTAATTTGAAAAATGTATACTGAAAATAAATACCTACAATATGAAATCAAGATAATAAATGATTAGGTATATCTGTACATTTGTTAAGGGAGGAACTATAGTATGACAACATTCGATTAAACTATTTAAAGGTCAGCCAATCAGCTTCAAATTCTAACATTGTATAAATACATAAGTATTACTCTAATTCATTAATGTCCGGCATAACAAAGTCAGGGCATCCATCATATATCCCAAGACAAGACAAATGGGCTTTTCGGCGAGATGAGTTAATATGAGCGTGACTCGCGTCAGGCAGGCTGCATCAGAAGGCAGACCGGCACAGCGGGCAGTTGGACTTGTTGCTGGTCGCGAACCACTTGCGCTGCGAAATAAACGTGTCAATTAAACATGCGTATTTTCTGACGTATAATATTTATGTACACACGAGGAGATATCACGCTATACATTTACAGTTTAAGAGCGTTTACTCGGTCCGTGCGCTGCTTGGCTTAAAAACGTGATTTTTCAAACCAGATTGTCCAACAACCACTAATCTTACAAACATAAGAAATACTAATAACTTTAGGAAATATTGTTGTCTGTTTTTCTAATTAAGAGGTTTTTTCGATTAATACAACATTTGTGAATACCATCAAGATTACTGAACAGAGGTTTACTTGTTTTCACTTTCAGTGTCAATTTCGAAGCTAGTAATATCTGAAATTACTAATAAATCTAACAAACAAAATTTTTTATCTAACTGGAAATATCCTTAACAAAATTTGTAATTAGAAGGATTTTTTATTTTAGACTCATATCTTAAGAAATAAAAATCCAAAGAATATGATTTTTTTAGAAATTGCAGTCGATAAAATGATTATTTTCACCATCTACCTTACTTAATTTAATATAATTTATACTTATTTATAATAGAAGAATGTCTTCTTTATAATTTACACCAAAAAAAATCAACAAAAATAACTCTATTATTTTTCAATAAATATTTTAAAACTACTATAAAACTCTGCGTACGAACCGATTCAAATCAGTCGGCAGTGAGCCTTTCCAGAGAGCGGACACGTCGCTGGGCGGTCTCCCTGACCCCTGTTGACCTTTGTCGTGCGTACACGGATAGCAAACGTAAAGTGTGACCGTCAAATCTTAGTACTTTGGTAAGTAAATTATTTTATTTTTGATGACCAGCAATATTGTGTGATCGTAAGTACTTCCTTACTACATATAACCGAATTTATTTGATAGTGGCAACAAAATTATGTTTCAGACGGAATGGGAAATAAATCAAAGAGAACTATAAGAAAGAGAAAATGGAAAATTTTTTAAAGTATGACTAAGGCAAGAGCTAAAAGGTTGGTTATGTTATATTAGCTTCCACCCGCGACTTTCAACCGCGTGAAATGTACTTATTTTCGACTAGTCAAAAGCGCCTGTACCACAGATTATTATGTGCAGTTGATGGCGCGAAGGACACTTGCGCGAAAAGACAAATGCGCGCATTGACTTTTGCGTGACATGGCCACCGAGGTTTACTCAGTAGAGTAACCATAACATCACGCCTGTTATTTTTATGTACTTGAAGGTGGTTTTTTTTTTGATTTTCCGTTATAAGTGTCGTTTTCATGGTTTTCGGGGTCGCTGATACCGAAAATGTGGTCAAAATGAAAATCCAAGATGGCGCCGACGAAAATTTTCGGTGTTTTCATCATGGGTATCGTTTTCTTGGTTTTTGGGGTCACTGATAACGAAAATGTGGTCAAATTGAAAATCCAAGATGGCGCCGAGAAAAAAAATCGGTTTTTTCATCATGGGTGTCGTTTTCATGGTTCTTGGGGCCGTTGATTACGAAAATGACGTCAATATGAAAATCCAAGAAGGCGCCGAGGAAAACTTTCGGTTTTTTCATCATGGGTGTTGTGTTGTTCCCCCCCATGTTCATAGTGTAGTAACATAGTAGATAACTATTAGTTACGCTAATTACGTTAATTAAAAACGCTACGCACGACAATCTACCCTATTAGAGTTCACTCACACATTTGCACGTGTACTTGATGTGTATTTGATTAACTAGTAGTAATAGATATTATAAATAATATTTTACGAGCATTGTATGAAGTGTCCGATGTGTCATTATAGTTCAAGTGTAACGACTGACGTTCGGTTGACTGTGCGTATTACGTAGATTAATTACGTTTAGTCATTGATAGAAATGTATTAAAAATTTTTTTCAGTCAAAAAAATGTTTTTGGTTTCCGGTGTGGACAGGACAGGAATTCGCTGTGAAGACCACAAAAATTACTCGAGACGACGCGCGACGGCTTTTGGAAAACAAAAATGGAATCCAAGTTATTGGAAATCTACGATAAATGTCTATTGCCTGAGATGATCGACCCAAGAAAAAGTCGGTCAATGACAATTAGAGATGTGCGATTTTAAAATTAAATACTTACTCTAATGTTAGCTTGTTTTAATTTATTACAACAGTTCGATCCAAAAAATAAAATCATAAAATACATCCTAAATAAATAAAAGTATCAAAATTATTCGTGCTAGCTGTTTAGCGCTCATGCACACAGAGAAACCATTGTACTATTGTAGTGTGCCCCGCAGCGCGTACGCCGTTCGATAGATCGTGTACATTTTGACTTGGGCTAAATCGAACCAACGCTCTTAAGCCACGGAGCAGAAACAAAGAGGAGGTGTTGTAAAGTCATTCTCCATACAAAAGTAGTGTCGCAGCCTCGCGGGGTGCGGGGGGAGCCCAAACAGCAGAAAGCCATCTAGTGGCTAGTAGCAAAATCAACTCATAGGCAAATTAGACAGATTGTCGTAAGAGTTCTGCTTTGTTTCATTAAGTGTCACTTTTATTGTAAGGAGCCGGATTCAGGTTTAATAGTTTTATAATATACCGATATAGTTTTATTTCTATTATGTCCGACCGAAATACATTTTTTGAGTGAAATCGAAACCGAATTTCGGCAGCGGTTTCAGATTCGGCCGAAACCGAAACTTCCAGAAATTAACAAGTGTCAGGGAAAAATAAAGAAAACGTTTTTATAATCATAGTTTTATTTTTTTTATCTTTAAATATTCTCCTCTTCTAAATTTTTCTTCTGAACTTAGTTACCGAAACTAAACCGAATTCCGTTTTTTGCCGAAACTCGACATCTATTTGACTTCACTTTTCATATAGCATATTATGTAGGTACTTATGTGCTTATCAAAAAAGTCTGAGTGCGGACCTGCAATTTGTCAGTACTTCCGCTACTTGCCGATAGGGGGCGGCAATTACCGAACATTCGAGAATAAATAAATTACAAATTTAATTTTAATTTTACTTACGAGTGAAAAGATATCTTTATTCCGTTTGAATTTGATTGATCCGTATAACTTTTGCAAGATAAAACAGCATTTCATGTTAATGCAATGAGTATGGGTCGGGAATACTGTTTAATCGTATAGAAGACTAAACAAATACATGACAACCTATCCGCTTCACAACGACAGTTGTACTGACGAAAGCGCCGCCTGGTCGCAAGTAGTGCAACTACCGTGTGACGTAACGACTACATTGGTGGCTGATGGACTACTTTGATTGCAACACCTCCTCTTTGTTTCTGCTCCGTGGTTTAAGCTGACCTCGCATTTTATAGGCTTTTCGTGCAATGACAGGTCAGCTTATAATATACTGGAAATGTATAGCTAGATATGTCGTCATGCGTTCGTAGTCCATGTTAGCATTATATAATAATATGAGACAACATCCACACAAGGTCTTCAGGTCCCGAACTAGGCAGAGCCTGTACTACGGTAACCTGATGACTGATATACGTACTTATATACATATACACACCCAGACACAGGTCAAACAGACATGTTCATGCACACAAATGTTTGACTTGTCCGGGGATCGAACCCGGGACCAGCGGCTCAGAAGGCAGGATCGCTACCAACTGCGCCAACCGGTCAGTCATGTTTTCATAAAGATATCAGAACTTTTTCAAGCATTCGGTCGTTTGATCCAATATAACTTAAGAAAAAAATTAAATACAAGATTCTTTAAGGATTGGCCTGCAATCGCAGTAGATCGAGAAGGGAGGGTTTTTTTTTTTTTTTTTGAGGATGGGAAATCATCAAATGACTCCTCCCGCTCTGGGTGGAGCGGAAGGGAGTGTCAGACTCTTACTGACTAAAACCCACCCGTGTTCCTTCCTTGGCCCTTTATGTTCCGGGTCAGCGGTACCCCTTTTGGATGATCCCGCTTTCCCGGCAGGCTTGGGCCCTAGTGGGCCCCCTCTTCGATGCTGACATCTCTTTGAGGCGCGCGTGGAACACGTACGCGCCGTCCAGCACGGGCCTGGTCCTGATCGGACGGTGAGCTACCCAATACTCACCGCCCGCAGGCCTGCGCCTACGGTGGCCGGGAGTCGTCACGCGGCTCCCGACGCCCGGAGCGTCCACCGCGGCGGCTTGGACGGGAGACTCTCTCCCTCTTCCGTCCCGCCACCTCCTTAGCTAGCATGATTGCTTCGCAGAAGGAGGCGACTGCCTCCCACTCCCCCTCGCCCCGGACCATGGCTTGAACCAGGGCCGGGCGTGAGAGGTCGCCGCCGCTGCCGATCGCCTCTACGAGGACACGGCGGTGCTCCGCCCATGCAGGGCAGGCCCCCACCGTATGCTCCACCGTGTCCTCGGGGCGATCATCGCAGTGGTGACACCCGGGCGTTTCCTCCCGCCTGATGATGTGCAGGAACCTCCCGAAACTTCCGTGTCCGGTGAGGACCTGCGTCAGGCGGTAGGTGAGGACGCCGTGACGCCTCTCTAGCCACTCCTCAAAGAGGGGTCTTACCGCCGCTATCGTGGCGTGCCCTGCGCTGGGTTGCGACAGTCGCTCTTTCCATGCCGCCATGAGATCGCGCCGGAGGTCCGTCCGCTCCGCCGCGATTTGCCGCGGAAGCGGGGTTTCCCCCCGGCGTAGTGCCTCCGCGCGCCACTCATACAGGCGCGCGAGGACTATCGCCTCCAGATCCCACGGCGGCAGTCCGGCAAGGAGGCTTGCCGCGAGAAGGGAGGCCTTGGCCGTGCAGTGGGACGACATAAGCTTATAATAATAATGTATTGTTACGTCCGTGCGCTGCGGCCCTGAGAACCGCGAGTTGGCAGCTTGGGTCCTGTTCCCGATACCGGTGGGCTACTAATATTTAAACATCTAAATTATATGTGTATTGAATGAAGTAGGAATGAAAAAGAAATGTGCCGACCCCAAAATGAATTGGGGAAAGGGCAAGATGATTGAATGAATACAGGAGAATAATTATAAATATTAGGTGATTTATGACCACTTCTCAAGGTCACTCTAGAATTTTTTGTTTTTGAAAAAGGACCTTCCTTTAAGTTTCAATTTAGTTGAAAAAATCGTGCGATTTTGTACAATTAGAATCAGAATTGTACAAAATCACACGTAACAACTGGTATTCGTCAGTTCTACGGCGACGTATCGCTCTGTATAATGACCACGAGACAAGATGAACACCGCGGCCGACGAACGGTACTGGAGTATCGCTTACCAGGCACTCGGTGTGGAACTTGTTCTTGCACTGGTAGCACAGCACGCGCGGCAGGCGGCCCGAGTGCGGCTGCAGGCGACAGTAGCAGATGTAGCACGGCGGCGAGTGCGACACGCGCGCGCCCACGGCCCGCGTCCACATCTTCAGCGCGTTCAGCAGCGAGCCGTTCTGTGGGCCGGTTGTGGAAGGGGCTCGCTTACATTCCATGATTAGGGACGACGACCGATATTAGAAATGTTCGAACTAATATTTATTTGTTCGAACATTTCTGATATAGGGTTGTTAGCTTTAAATTACATTTCATTTAAAGTGAGATAATCGAAAAAATCTGTTATTTCGAAGGACATATGGAGAAGCAGACGCTTTAAACGTTTTTGGAAAGGATTATTCCCGTCATTATACGAACATGTATGGCGTAATATGAAGTTACATAGTCGTGACGTCACTACTGTGATAGCCGTGTTTGTGTAGCATTTATTTTAAAATGATTGCCTCGGCAATTTTTTGCACACAAATATTCCCTAGACCATAGTTGCTTATTTGCTTGAACTAGATTGAAAGGGAGAACAAATACTTGACAATAAGTATAATATAGTACAAAACTAAATGAAAACTTAGGTAAAAATAAAATAGAATATTAGCGGCTCTATTTGCAGACAATAAGTAGGACTTCTGCCTGCCCAGTAGTTGCAGTACGAGTAGTCATCTTCCTGTCGCCCTTCTCCCAACCTACCTGCGGTCGGCGCAACATGTCTTCTCCCAACCTACCTGCGGTCGGCGCAACATGTCTTCTCCCAACCTACCTGCGCTCGGCGCAACATGTCTTCTCCCAACCTACCTGCGCTCGGCGCAACATGTCTTCTCCCAACCTACCTGCGGTCGGCGCAACATGTCTTCTCCCAACCTACCTGCGGTCGGCGCAACATGTCTTCTCCCAACCTACCTGCGGTCGGCGCAACATGTCTTCTCCCAACCTACCTGCGGTCGGTGCAACGTGTCTTCTCCCAACCTACCTGCGCTCGGCGCAACATGTCTTCTCCCAACCTACCTGCGCTCGGCGCAACATGTCTTCTCCCAACCTATCTGCGCTCGGCGCAACATGTCTTCTCCCAACCTATCTGCGCTCGGCGCAACATGTCTTATTTATTTATTTTTTTATTTACCGCGTCGCATCGCATCGCTTGCCCGCGCTATTACTTCGTATTATAAAACTCCCTCGGCCCCCGACCCACCGCGTCGCATCGCATCGCTTGCCCGCGCTATTACTTCGTTATATAAAACTCCCTCGGCCCCCGACCCACCGCATCGCATCGCATCGCTTGCCCGCGCTATTACTTCGTTATATAAAACTCCCTCGGCCCCCGACCCACCGCGTCGCATCGCATCGCTTGCCCGCGCTATTACTTCGTATTATAAAACTCCTTCGGCCCCCGACCCACCGCGTCGCATCGCATCGCTTGCCCGCGCTATTACTTCGTTATATAAAACTCCCTCGGCCCCCGACCCACCGCGTCGCATCGCATCGCTTGCCCGCGCTATTACTTCGTTATATAAAACTCCCCGACACACCGCGTCGCATCGCATCGCTTGCCCGCGCTATTACTTCGTATTATAAAACTCCCTCGGCCCCCGACCCACCGCGTCGCATCGCATCGCTTGCCCGCGCTATTACTTCGTATTATAAAACTCCCTCGGCCCCCGACCCACCGCGTCGCATCGCATCGCTTGCCCGCGCTATTACTTCGTTATATAAAACTCCATCGGCCCCCGACCCACCGCATCGCATCGCATCGCTTGCCCGCGCTATTACTTCGTATTATAAAACTCCCTCGGCCCCCGACCCACCGCGTCGCATCGCATCGCTTGCCCGCGCTATTACTTCGTATTATAAAACTCCCTCGGCCCCCGACCCACCGCTTCGCATCGCATCGCTTGCCCGCGCTATTACTTCGTATTATAAAACTCCCTCGGCCCCCGACCCACCGCGTCGCATCGCATCGCTTGCCCGCGCTATTACTTCGTATTATAAAACTCCCTCGGCCCCCGACCCACCGCGTCGCATCGCTTGCCCGCGCTATTGTTTCGTATTATAAAACTCCCTCGGCCCCCGACCCACCGCGTCGCATCGCATCGCTTGCCCGCGCTATTACTTCGTATTATAAAACTCCCTCGGCCCCCGACCCACCGCGTCGCATCGCATCGCTTGCCCGCGCTATTACTTCGTATTCGTTTAGATTTATTTCTGACTTATTTCCTTTTTGTTTGGAGTAGTGTGATATTAAATAGCCTATAACACTGGCCTATAGAACTGGGCTATCAAAAGTAAAAAGATTTCTTCAAATCCGAGGTAGTTCCAGAGATTAGCGCGACACAAAATAGACAATCTAAGACCAGACCAAGTTGTCAGTTTTGTAATAAGAAGTGTATTTCGATTTCTGTTAGGTTCTTATTTCAAAAACAGGTTCGATGGTTTAAACCATGTCAAAAGAAAAACCTTGTTTTGTAATAAGACCATTCATGTTTATTATTATTACTATAGTATAGATATAAAACGTGGCAGAATTTGGTGGCACATTTTTTTAATAATAAGAGACTTTATTTGATTCAGTTTAAAATTCCTCTTTATTTGTCGACTACGACAAAGCGTTCGACAGTATCTACCACCACTCATTACAATTGGCATTCAAAAACCAAAATATAGTAACCACCTATACAAGGTGTAACAGAATAAACGCAAGTCCCTAAAGTAGTTTGCTCACACTTGACTACTGAATCGAATTCAGTAACTACTAATATAAGTATTTTTTAAAATTTTATGTATTTTGCAATACTGACCGCCGATTGATCCAAAGAAAATTAAATCTTATTTCAAGGCGATAAGACTCAATTTTATATGCATAAAGTAATGCTAGGGTCAACACAATTTTCTTAATAATAATAGTTAGCTTTAAAAAAAACTGTTTTGTTCTGATTGTATTATGCTTTTAACTCAATAATCTAATTGGGGTGTTTGAGTTCTAGCGTTAATTATGTTACAAGTTGTATAAATATCCTGCAGAACGTACCAGAATAGTACAGGCACTATCAAAATCTCCACAAGTGGACCATCAGTCCCTATCGAAAGAGGAGTCAAGCAGGGAGACCCTCTGTCCCCTAAGCTATTTAGTGCCACACTTGAAAAGGTTTTTAAAATCCTGCCCGACATTTGGGCAACTAGGAGTAGTATTGTCCGGTTTTCATTTTCTACAGCAGTTTTAGGCGAAATGCTTAATGAATTGAATAAGGCAATTGAGAAAGAGAAATTGGCCTTCTTATATGAACATGTCAAAGACCAAACTCAGGACTAGAAGCGTCAAACAATATTGTATGTGGAGGGTGCGGAGGTTGCGTATGTGCCAGGCAAGACAAGGAAAAGAAGTTGCTAGCTCCAGCGAAAACGCCTAGAAGAGCTATTGGTCGATGAAAACTCTTATTTATTATTTTTAATTTTATCTATCTATTATAATAATTAATATTACTTATGAAAAGAGATATTCTGATTTGCCATAAACGTTATTTAATGGACATGTGCATTCTCCCTGTCCTTACATACGACGCTCAAACCTGGTATTTCAGAATCCCGCAGAGGTCCAAGCTTGTGGTTTGCCAGCGAGCGACGGAGCGCAGTATCTTTGGAGTTCGACTTACCGACCGGATACGGAACAGGATACTGCGCTCTAAGACACAAATCGTCGACGCCACACGCGCAGCTCGATGGGCTGCTCGTCCACGTTGTACCCGCACGTACCTGGTAGGACAGGTACAGCGCCACCCAGTGCGTGTTGGCGCCGGGCCCCTGCGCGTGCGGGGCCGCCAGGCGCGGCGCGGCCAGCGGGTGCGCGCGCGCCAGCCACACGCGCAGCTCGATGGGCTGCTCGTCCACGTTGTACACGCACGTCACCTCGTTAGACGACCACGCGATGCGGACCTGGGGGATAGAAAGCGGGTTATCGTTTGACAACAAGTGACGTGTCGAGCAGGGGGAAGCGTCAGGTCGTCCGCGAAATTCAATATTTCAATACTTTTTTTTGCAATTTACAGGTTAGCATCAGGCTGTACAGTCACGAGCACTAATAAGTATACACTTAGCAAAATTTAAAAGTGATTTTCTCGCAGAATATTGATTGCAATTTTGAAATAAGAACTATTTCTTGACACACTTCTAAACAAGCTGCGTAATTTCAAAACCATTATATTAATAGGCGACATCAATATTAACATTGTTTCCGGGAAAATCGATAATCATGCCCATAATTACCTAAACATCTGCTCATATCACGGCCTATTGCTAGTTTATCACTACCCCACGCATCAAAGTGGGTCATGCTTAGATCATATTATTTTGAAAACAAACAAACAAACAAGAACATTCATTACTAATTCTTCGCTAACTGATCATAATGCAATTTTACTAACATTACAAATAGCAGTACCCAGAAAAAACCAAAGTCAATATGGTAAAACTTGAAACTGACATACGCAGCATTAATCTTGACCCAGTTTACAACTCATGCAACGCAAATACGTCCCTAAATCACTTTATAGGCTCACTGCAACATGACACACAACATTAAAAACACTTTCATTACAAGAACGCCTAGGAAATATAGTAATGTCAAACCCTGGATTACACCAGGTCTCGTCCGTTGTATAAGACATAGAGACAAATTGGTTTCACCAAAGGACGTTGTACGACTGACGCCGGTGTCACTTTATTAAAACACATATTTACAGCGTGGGAGGAGGCCCAAGATGCCATAGGGATCTTTTGTGACCTCTCCAAGGCATTTGACTGCGTTGATCACGAAACCTTGCTCTTAAAACTTGAGCATTACGGACTAGGTAAACTCGCGCTTAGTTTAGTACATTCTTATTTAAATGATAGACAACAAAAAGTGCAAATAAATGGTATCAATTCACTTCATTTAAAAGTACAAATGGGTGTTCCACAAGGATCGATATTAGGTCCCTTCCTCTTTTTAGTATATATTAATGATCTACCCCATTTATTTAAAAACCAACCACAAATGGTATTATTTGCTGACGATACTTCTTTAATCTTTAAGATAAATAGACGTGCATCAAATCTTGACGACGTAAATAATGCCCTACTGCAGGTACATAATTGGTTCACTGCTAATAATTTAGTATTAAATGGGAAAAAAACTAAATGCATAAGATTTGCTTTACCGAATGTTAAAAGTAGTGATTGTGACATAGTATTGAATAACGAGAAACTAGAATTTGTCGATGAAACTGTTTTCCTGGGAATAACGCTAGACTCAAGGCTGCAATGGGGTCCTCATTTAACATCTCTTGCAGGACGGCTAAGTTCAGCAGCATATGCTGTAAGAAAAATCCGTCAGTTTACTAATGTAGATACCGCGAGGCTAGTCTATTTCAGCTATTTTCATAGTATCATGTCTTACGGTATTTTATTATGGGGACGGGCTGCCGATATTGAGTCTATTTTTATTCTGCAGAAAAGAGCTATCAGAGCAATATACAGCCTCCGCAGGCGCGATTCTCTAAGGGAACTGTTTAAAGACATTAACATCATGACGGTACCTTGTCAATATATTTATGAAAACATCATGTACGTAAGGAAAAATCTAAATCTTTTCAGTAAAAGAGGTGAAAGACACAATTATAGGACTAGAAATAGGGACCAATTAGTTCAACCAGGTTTCAGACTGGCTAAAGTAGACTCATCCTTCATGGGGTACTGTTTAAAATGTTACAATAAAATACCTCCCCACATACTCCAACTGAATGAAACGAAATTTAAATCCTGTATAAAACGCACACTATACAGCCAAGCATATTATAAGTTGGGGGATTATATCGCTGACAAAAATGCTTGGCTCAGGGCTGGTCCTGCTCCACAAGGGCGCGTAAACTAATTAATTAGCATTCGAAAATAGTGTTGGAGCTGATGAAGATTGTACAACCTATCTTTGCATTGTATAAATTCAATCTCATAGTATTGTATAATTGCATAGCACATTTGTGAGCACTATGTACCCACTATAAAGCTTACTGGGTTCGTCTTTCATTGACTTGAATGTGCCCTGGCGGCTGAGAGTATGTCATGCTCACTCAAATGTGTCGCTGGTGGTGGCGTGTGTATTGGATCATTGAGTTCCCTTCAAAATGGTTGAGCTGAATGGTGCTGATCCATACGTCATGTTCGTGAACGGGCGCCGTCAGTAGGCACTGGTCATTTCTTAGCTGCCACGGCTTATTTTAATTCCATAATTGTTTTTATCTTTTTATTACGGACGCTTTTAACGTGCACGTCTTTCTACATCGTTCTCACATGTATAATTACAACATGAATGATGTAACCACTCTATTGTAACAATATTTTGATTTAAAAGAGTGTCCATGGAGTTTCTTGCCCGTTCTTCTCCATAGGTACCTACTACGCTTTGGAATGGGCAACTAGCTTCATCTTTCTGACTGACCGACCCCTTGACAATTCAAAAGTGCCTGTAATTGGTTTATTTGAAATAAATGCTTTGAGTTGAGTTGAGTTGAATTGCACTTGAAATCTAAACTCGCACCTGACAACGAGATACTCAGCATTACGTACAAAAGATATAGGATCAGTTGACGGTAGACAGCGAACCGTGCGCACGCATACGCTCCAAGCATTCGTATCGACATAGCTCTAAAGCTTGTTTTTGTTTTTTTTGTAAACTCATCTCGGAATTACTTTTAATTTTAATATAATGTTCAAGTGCAAGAGGTGCGACAGTCTAGTCAATGACGGGGTCAAATGTACTGCCTGTCATGGTCAGTTTGATTTTCCGTGAGCTGGTATCACTGAAACTGGATGTAGAAAGCTCGGTGATCGTAAATTAACATGGAGGTGCAATTCCTGCAAAGCTCTAGCTACGAGTCCCCAGGTCGGTTTCGCAACAACCACGGCGACTGATATGGAGAGTGTGCTATCCGAGCTGAGGAGACTGACGGTGCAGATGGAGTCACTACCGGCGTTTATGGAGGACTTAAAGCATATCAACAACGAGTTGGCGGAACTAAAATCCATGAGAGGGGAATTCTCTGATGTCACTAGCTCCATTGCTGGAATGAAGGAGTCTCTTGAATATGTACACAGTTCAGTAAAGGATCTGTCGTGTAAAGTTTCGAGATTGGAACAAGAAATAGATAGTTTGAAGAAGACCAAAGACGACGTCACCACCTTGCAGGAGCGCTGTAGGAGCCTAGAATTTCAGTATCGTGACAATGAGCAGAGGTCCAGGATGAATAACATTGAGATCAAGGGTGTACCTGAATCGAACTCTGAGAACTTGTTTGACGTCATTGCTAAAATAGGGGATAAAATCAGGTGTCCTATCCCTAAGGAACGGATAAATTACATAGCAAGGATTTCCATGCGAAATGACAGCCATAACAAAACAATTATTTGCTCGTTACACAATTGTTATTTAAAAAATGATTTTGTCGCTGCAGCTAGAAAACTGAAGAACTTGAGCCCCGTCGATTTGGGACTCCAGGGAAACCATAAAATTTACGTCAACGACCACCTGACGCTGGATAACAAAGCCTTACTGAACAAAACTAAGATTTTGGCAAAGGAAAAAGGGTATGAGTATGATTGGGTAACAGGCTGCAAAATCTTTATTCGTAAAAATCACCCGTCACCGAAACACCACATCCGGACTGAACAAGACTTGAAAAAGTTTTTTTAGGCAATATCGCTAGTCGATCTGCTGACACACTATTGTTGATTGATGAGTCGTTATGTATAAGATTGAGAAACAATGACAAACGTTTTTTGCTCGCATTCCATTCTCGCCTGCCTTTTGTTCTCTTATCGCTCGGTGTCGCCTATTCATGTGACTCATTAAGCCTTTTTTTTTGCTATTTTAAACTTTACGTAGGTATGTGCTAATGAGAGCGGGATCTGCTTGAACTTGAATAATGTTTTTTATATTTACTACACTTACAAAGCCAACTATTTCTTGACCATGAACACAAGTCGTTACGCATGTTTGGACAAATCTGTTTTATTTAATGCAACTACCGCCTTATTCTGCCTACACCAACCGCACTTGTTATTTGCGCCGACTTTTATTTACTATAGTTTTTACTTGGGACATAATATGACGTGCCTTATATTTACGATTATTATGCTAGTGTTACATTTGACTTATAATGGCACCTATTAGCTTATTTTATCAAAACGTTCGTGGGCTACGGACAAAAACATCTGTTTTATATAGGAATGTTTGTATTAATTCATTTGATGTCGTTTGTCTTACAGAGACATGGCTTATAGATGGTATATCCGATAGCGAATTGTTTGATGACAGATATTTTGTATGGAGACGTGATCGAAATTACTCGCTTACTAACCAAACTATGGGCGGAGGGGTCTTAATAGCCATACGTCGGGAACTTGTTGCTGACGTCCGCAACGAATGGTGCTCGTCCGCAGAGGATCTGTGGGTCACCTTAACTTTACACCAATCGAAACCTTTTTTTTTTTTTTTTTTTTTTTTTTTTTTTTTTTTTTTTTTTTTTTTTTTACGGGGGGAAATCCTCATGGACTACCTCCACCTGGGGAAAAGGCGGAGGGGCGTGCCGGACTCTTACCGGCTAAAACCACCCCGGTGTCTCCTCGCACGTGCGCGCGGGGCCGCGGGAATCGAAATTCTTCCGCAGCCCCACACTAGTGCTGGCCCGGTCTGTCCGGGCCTCGTCTCCTGCACGGGGTAGTGAGGTGTTTAACTACCCCGTGCATCGCCTCAGAGGCGCACGCCGACACCCGCGCGCGCCTTCGCCTCGGGTCCATCAAATAGGGGGCGAGGACTTCCCCAAGTCCCACGCCCCAGGACCCATTCATGGGGGCCGGAAAAGGGCGTTGTCCGCCCTTCTCCTGCGCCCGGTGCGCCTTCTGCGGCCGGGGAAGGGAGTCGAGATCTCCCTCTCCCGTTCCGCAGTTTCCTTCTGCGACATCACGTCCTCGCAGAAGGACACCACCGCGTCCCACGACTCTGCGCTACCGACCATCCTCCGCACTACGGCCGGCAGCGACAGATCGCCTCCTACTTCATTTGTGAGGACACAGCGCTGCTCCTCCCAAGCTACACACTCGGCGAGCGTGTGTTGCGCCGTGTCCTCCCCGCAATGGACGCAATGGTGGCACCGAGCGACCGGCTCCCTGCCTATGCGACACAGGTACTTGCCGAAGCAGCCGTGCCCCGACAGCACCTGCGTCACCCTAAACGACAGGGAGCCGTGCCTTCTCCCGAGCCAGTCGTCGAGTACTGGCCGGATCGCCTCGACGGTAGCGAGGCCGGCGGTAGGGCGCATAAGCCTTAGCCGCCATTCCGCCACCAAGACCTGATGGACCAATCGAAACCTAAGGTAACCTATAAAATGCATATTTGTGTGGTTTATATATGTAATCAGCAATCTGGCAACTCTTTGATGGTACAACTACACAACTTCGCTAATAATTTAGCTGACATTGTTTTTAAACATCCAGCAGATAAGTTCTTGATTCTTGGTGATCTTAATCAGCCGAATATTGATTGGCACATGGCGAGTGATGGTGATTATCTATGCCCCAGTAATTTGCACGGACCTGTCCAGACCTCCTTTTGTGATACTCTTACCGCTTGCAATTTGTTACAGTACAATTCTCATCGCAATGTGAATGATAGGATTCTTGACCTCGTATTATCGAATAACGATGTTATTGTCACTTGCTGCCTGGATCCTTTAGTGGAGGAGGACTTACACCATAAGGCACTCTGTATCACTGCTGACTTCGTTCAACTGCATCAGCTGCATTCTCGGCCAAGAGTCAAGTTCTTGTACGCTCTTGCGAATTATGACGCCATAATTGAAGAAATGGGAGCTAGAGACTGGTCATTAGACCTAAACTGTAGGACTCTTGAAGAAGCTATCAATTTCTTTTACGACACTATTAACTTGCTTCACAATAAGTATATACCTACTAAAATGATTGTACAGACGCCAGCAGGTCAAGCTACCCGAAACTGTCAAATTTTCCCAATCAACCTTGAACCTTAATGCTTTAGCGATAAAGTTGAAAATCTATTAAAGAAATTTGACAGATTGTAGTAGCTTGATGTGCTGGCGTCTGTACCTCGGGGCAAGTATCCTCCTTGGTATAAAAGCCCTCTTATTAAAATAGTCAGGGAAAAGGCGAAATTTCACTCAAAATTTAAAAAGTATGGAAATCTATCAGATCATCATTCTTTTGTAACTTTACGTCAGCGGGCTAAAGATCTGGAGAAAGAAATGTTTGTTAATTATATTTCAGATATAGAATTAGCCATTTCTAAAAATCCTAGGGCTTTCTGGAAATATGTAAAGTCCAAACAACAAACCAACTGTTACCCATCTGTTTTTAACTATGGTCAAGTTTCATTTAGCATTGGGGAGGAAATTTGTGATATGTTCGGAAACTATTTCTTTTCTAATTTTCAAGAACGAAGTGACGACGATCTGTACTCTGTGGTAATGGATGAACCTGGTAGTCTGACTGCCGGTTGCGTATCAGACATAAGCTCTATTGATGTACGGGAGGAGGAAGTGTTTCCGGTTGCTTAAACAAGTAGACCTAAACAAAACCGCGGGCCCTGATAACATTTCGCCAATTTTTATATCTAAATGTGCCAGGTGCCTATCCCTTCCGTTAACAATATTATTTAAGCGGTCATTTGAATTAGGGGTAGTGCCTGTCATCTGGAAGTCGGCGTATATAACGCCGATTCATAAAAAAGGAGCTAAAGCCAATATAGACAACTATAGACCAATATCCAAACTTTGTGTGTTTGCTAAAATTATGGAGAAAATTGTGCATAGACAACTTTCTTCATCACTCAAATTAAGTTTCTGTGAACATCAACATGGTTTTCTAAAAGGTCGCTCAACCACATCCAATCTCGTGGTCTGTAGTGACTATCTTACAGAGCATATGTCCAGACGGTCTCAAGTCGACGTTATATACACTGAGTACAGCAAGTGTTTTGATAGAATTGATCATGCGCTTCTTATGCGTAAACTCTTATTGGTTGGTGTGAGGGGTAATCTGTTTAGATGGTTCTCGTCATACGTGGAGAATAGGTGCCAGACGGTGGTTCTCAACGGGTATACGTCGAGAGCGATGTACATTCCATCGGGAGTTCCCCAAGGATCCTTGTTGGGACCTCTCTTATTTAATATTTTTATAAATGACGTTGCCTCTTGTTTTTTTAACTCTAAAGTCTTATTGTTTGCGGATGATATGAAGATTTTGGGTCAAGTGTCAACCGTTGAGGACGCACGTTTATTACAGGATGATCTGGACAGGTTCCATGAATACTGCGCTAGAAATAAGTTGAATTTAAATGTATCACATTTACGCGTAAGCCAAACCCTGTTCAATTTGATTATAGACTTTCGAATGCCTTGGTGGCCAGAGTTAGTGTCATTAGGGATCTTGGAGTTACTTTTGACTCTAAGCTTCTGTTTGATGCACATATTAATAATATAGTTAACCGGGCTTCTAAGGCCTTGGGTTTTATTTTTAGGGTTTCTTCAGATTTCAAGAATGTCAAAACAATGAAAATTCTATATTGTGCGTTTGTCCGTAGCCACCTTGAATATGCTTCTCAGGTTTGGAATCCAAATTATAATGTATACATTAATCGGCTGGAAGGTATTCAAAGGCGATTTTTGAAGTACACTCAATATCGCTCAAATACCTATCTCCCTAATTATATAAGTCGGTGTAAAAAATTTCATATTCTGCCGCTACACGAGCGAAGGAAAATTGCAGATCTTGCTTTCTTATTCAGCGTCATGAACGGATCTACTGACGTTCCTGAGTTGGTGGGCAGGATCGGGCTTCGTGTACCGGGCGCATTTCTTCGGAGACCACGTCTTCTCCATGTGCCTCAAGTCAGAGCTATCTACAGACAGAACTCGTACGTGATAAGAGCTTGTCGTACTTTTAACATGGTGTGTCAGGATGTCGAGGTTGATTTAGATTTATTTACTAGTAGCGTTAAGGAAGTAAAGAAAAGTTTGAACAATTGTTTTTTCGATGTATAACCATTTTTTTATTTATTTTTTTCTCTCAATTTTATTGTATTTTTTGAGCATGAGATAATTCATGTGCGTATCTCTTACGTCGCTGTTTTCGCATATTTGTTAATGTTACTCACATTAATCGTTAGTGGAAGCTTGTAATTGGCCATTGTTTACACATTGTACTTGATGTTAAAATGTATTAGCTGTAAGTTTTCCTAAAATTAATAAAATAAAAATAAATAAAACTTCTGTAATAACCTTCTGAAGAAAATAAAAATCCAACATGATAAATATGAGCTTCAATCAGCAGGAAGAAATAGTAAACTAGTCTGGAAATATATAAGAACAAATAGTTTTACCGCAAAAAACTCCGAACCTGCACTTGATTTACTATCAACAGATATTAGCCCTTCTAAAGCAGCAGATAAAGTAAACTATTTTTTTGTCAACGTTGGTAAAAATTTGGCTGACAAAACACCTGGAACTAGAACTATCCCTTGCCAACACCAGACTATCGGAACTGTAAATCCAGTTAATTCTTTTGTTTTATTAGATACCGACGTCGATGAAGTTTTAGGAATAATTTCCGGGTTAAAAGATGACTGTGCAGTCGGGTGGGATGATATATCAAATCCTTAAGAAATTTAAGTACCTACTTGCCCAATCTTTAACACATATCTTTCAGCTATGTCTGTCTAATGGAGTTTTTCCTAGCCTGCTTAAAAAAGCATTGGTCACCCCTGTATTCAAATCTGGAGACAAGGACTGCGTTAATAACTACATACCTATTTCAGTCTTAACAGGCCTCTCAAAAATTCTGGAAAGAATTATTAATAATAGGTTAATAAAGTATCTTGAGGACAACAAATTACTTTCAGATAGTCAATTTGGTTTTAGACCAAAAAGATCAACCTGCCAAGCAGTACACAAATTGACAAATTATGTTACTACCAATCTGGATAATGGCTTGCATTGCACGGGAATTTTCCTGGATCTTGCCAAGGCTTTCGACACTATTTCTTGCTCTAAACTATTGCACAAGCTTGAAACACTTGGGATAAGAGGAACACAACTCCTACTTTTTTCTGATTACCTTAGAAATCGTCATCAGTGTGTAAAACTCGGTCAGTATAAAAGTTCAGAACTTAAAAACAGCTGCTACGGCATTCCACAAGGAAGTATTTTGGGACCTACGTTGTTTTTAATTTACATAAATGAACTGTGCAACCTGAAATTAGCAGATGGTATCATAATGTCATATGCAGATGACACAGCCCTATTGTTTTCGGCTAAATCACGAGAGCTTTGTAATATTAATGTATTACTTTGTAAAAGGATCTAAATAAAAGTTATTATTATTATTATTACATAACAGTATAGGTCCCAAAATACTATGTTCTTAACAACATAAAATTGCAATCAATACAGTAGGAGACATCACATTTAGAAGTCACTAAGTGTATACATATCAGCGCTCGTGACTACGACTGTACGATAGCGACCTACCTCGGCGTCCTCGATCTCGTGCGCACGTTGCTGCAGGTGCACGAGCTGGTCGCGCGCGGCGGGCGGCGCCACGTACTGCACCACGACGCGCTCCAGCAGGCGCGCAGCACGCGCAGGGGCCGCGCCCCACCAGCCGCGCGCGCCCGGCGTGCCCGGCCCGCACACGGCGCGGTACAGGCCGCGGCAGGCCAGCGCGCCCACGTGCGCGGCGCGGGCCGGCTCTGTGGGGGGTCAGTACACACTCACACGCCGGCGTGCCCGGCCCGCACACGGCGCGGTACAGGCCGCGGCAGGCCAGCGCGCCCACGTGCGCGGCGCGGGCCGGCTCTGTGGGGGGTCAGTACACACTCACACGCCGGCGTGCCCGGCCCGCACACGGCGCGGTACAGGCCGCGGCAGGCCAGCGCGCCCACGTGCGCGGCGCGGGCCGGCTCTGTGGGGGGTCAGTACACACTCACACGCCGGCGTGCCCGGCCCGCACACGGCGCGGTACAGGCCGCGGCAGGCCAGCGCGCCCACGTGCGCGGCGCGGGCCGGCTCTGTGGGGGGTCAGTACACACTCACACGCCGGCGTGCCCGGCCCGCACACGGCGCGGTACAGGCCGCGGCAGGCCAGCGCGCCCACGTGCGCGGCGCGGGCCGGCTCTGTGGGGGGTCAGTACACACTCACACGCCGGCGTGCCCGGCCCGCACACGGCGCGGTACAGGCCGCGGCAGGCCAGCGCGCCCACGTGCGCGGCGCGGGCCGGCTCTGTGGGGGGTCAGTACACACTCACACGCCGGCGTGCCCGGCCCGCACACGGCGCGGTACAGGCCGCGGCAGGCCAGCGCGCCCACGTGCGCGGCGCGGGCCGGCTCTGTGGGGGGTCAGTACACACTCACACGCCGGCGTGCCCGGCCCGCACACGGCGCGGTACAGGCCGCGGCAGGCCAGCGCGCCCACGTGCGCGGCGCGGGCCGGCTCTGTGGGGGGTCAGTACACACTCACACGCCGGCGTGCCCGGCCCGCACACGGCGCGGTACAGGCCGCGGCAGGCCAGCGCGCCCACGTGCGCGGCGCGGGCCGGCTCTGTGGGGGGTCAGTACACACTCACACGCCGGCGTGCCCGGCCCGCACACGGCGCGGTACAGGCCGCGGCAGGCCAGCGCGCCCACGTGCGCGGCGCGGGCCGGCTCTGTGGGGGGTCAGTACACACTCACACGCCGGCGTGCCCGGCCCGCACACGGCGCGGTACAGCCCGCGGCAGGTCAGCGCGCTCACGTATTTTTGATATAAAAATTATGCAGTTTATTCTTGTATCGCGATTTTAGCATGAAAAAAGTATAGAAAAGAGTTCAATAATTGACATTCCTTCTTCGATTTTTTTTAATAAGTATTATTTTACACGACTTATTACTTTAAATCACGTTTAAGAACCCCATATTTTTAAATGACAGTTGTAATGACAGTGCGCTCACCATGTACAGAGTAGTCCGGCACGGCCAGGAACAGGCCGCGCGCGGCGGGTGACGCGGGCGCGGCGGGCTCGCCCGCGGCCGCCAGCACGTCGCCCGGCAGCAGGCGCAGCGTGCCCGTCAGCAGTGGCTCGGCGTAGGCGCGCTCTCTGGGGGCGCGGACTGGGCTCTCAAGCTAACTGTGCGATCTTATGTACAGGCTACAGCTGCCACGACCGTCGAACTATTCGGCTATTATACATTACCACGATTAGAATGACGACTCCGTGCACTTCCAAGTCTTTTCAAAACTTGAGTGACGGATGACGATCTGCGACCGGAGTCGATGACCCGACAGAAAAAAAACTTCATGCGAATGAGCAATCCTAGGTGCACTACGACAAAGCGCGACAGTACAAAACTTTAGAAGCTTGCCTCTCAGGAGGGTTACTTTGTGATGCGACATTCGTAGATTTTTTTTTAATGGAAATAAATGCGTTTGAGTTGCACGATCACGATTTTGGTCCCGTGGAGAAAGTTGTTCAGCTTGATGTTCTGTACCAAACTCTTAAATTTGACACCTTTCTGGTACACCATGTAGAATTTTTACAACATTTAATTTTGTTTTTTAATAATGGTTCGGGAAATGGTTCAAACAAAATACCTAGACAAGCTTGTACAGAACTGTGTACTCCTGCAGGATGTTACCTGTATATCTGTGTGTAGTGGTGCGTAAGGTCGCCTCGCGCGAGCTGGCACAGCGCGGCCAGCACGTCGGCCAGCAACAGCCAGCTCAGCGTTATGTTGTACGTGTCCGACATCGGCACGATTTCGCACGTGCCTTCACCCAACCTGGACAGAATCACATTATTTTACTGACCGTTAAGCCTCGGATTCATTAAGGGACGAAATGTCGCCGAACATGATGCGCAAAATTGAATCGCCATACAACATACTTCCCAGGATATTCACAATAGCATTATTTCTTTTAGTACATGGAGGACTTACAGCTAATAAAAACAGACAAAAAAGGGCACCACAGTCACCAGCAAGCCAATTACAAATCCTCACTTAGAGACTTATAATAATAATTTATGGTGTGGACACAGAAACAAAAAACACATCGCCCTAAGAAACAATATAAATACTTGGTTTACAATAATATGACTGAAATAATAGAGAAAATAAAAACTAAAACAAATAATATAACCTACCGCTACTTAAAAAATTTGAGGCTTAAGCACCTTCTGGCCGAATTCACACTAATAGTGAATGGATATATTATACACTCGCGAGCAACTAAATCGACTCAACCCATAAGCACATACATATGTATATTTTTCGGAAAATACATATTTGATTTATAAAAACCATATGTCCATTAAAAGCTTGAGACTTTAGCTTTACATCAACACCACTGTCATAAAAAAATATTCAGTACCTACTTTTTTATTTAAGCAATTTAAACGGGTGTATAGGAAAATTCACTATACGGTACAAACGACTTGTGCTAAGATCCACCCCTATAAAAACCCTTACAAACCGATTTACCTTATCAGGCGTAGCTGAGCCAGTAGTTTTACCCATTAATAATAATGAACCCATTTTGATCCAGCCTGTCCCCAACTTGCTGTCCTTCCCCAGCGACGCCCTAAGCCGAGGTTCGTACCCCACAGGGCAGGGCCGGATTAAGAGGTCTGGAGGCCTCGGGGCAACAAGGGAGTGGAGGCCCCCTTGGCCCCAAATTGTTTTCCAAATAAAATGAACAACTTTTTTCAGTTGAGATTTCCAATACATAATTTATTGTGAAACCAAGTATAGATTCTTTTATTATTTAACGAACATATAAATATAATCGGAAACAAGAATTATCTAAAATTAAATTTTTGCGTTATTTAACGGGACCTTCCGAGCTTTTTTCGCCGAAAAATCGTTGATGATTTCGCTGAAATCCAGTTCCCGAAGCAAATCACTTTTAATGCTCAGGAGAGAAAGCTTTGATAGACGGTTTTGTCCCATTGTGGTTCTAAGACAATTTTTTATAATTTTCATTTTTGCAAATGAGCGCTCTCCAGTGCAATTTGATACCATCAAAACCAAATACATTCTCAATGCAATTTCAAGGTTTGGGAATGTAGCTCTGAAATTTTGATCTTCTAGAATTTGGTAGTAAAATAGTTCCGGAGATTGGTCTTTTCCATAGTCCTTTTTGTATGAGTCGATCAAAGATACACATTGAAACAACTCATTACCAAGACTAGGTTCTAAATCATCCTGATAAACTTTCACCAATGCCTCTGCTGCAGCGTGCAAATTTTTAGCATCCATCTTCTCGATGTGATTAAGTCTCTAAATCTTTCGGTAAGAGAAACACATAGCTGGTCGACCACTGGGATAAAGGCGGATACTTTGTAGTTTTCTTTCGGTGACAGATTTGCGTTCTGGTGCGTGATTGTACGTATTCGTCAGTCTGAGATAATGTTTTGGCAGCTTCCTCGTATTTATCAAAATCGTTTATTTTTGATTCCACGAATGATTTCAATGATTCTAATGCACGCATTGCCGATTCAAGAATTATTTTTGGGTCTTGCAACATCTTGCTTGTAGCGTTAAATCGCTCCAAGATGTCGTTCCAAAAGATTGCAAATAAAGCGGTTTCGAGATCACGCATCTTCTGTAGAAGGTGCGCTGCTTCATTCCTCGCGATGTCATGTTGCTCTTTATCGGAAGATATGCTGGTTAGAGCTTCTTCGATTTCCGAATAGCCACCGACTATGGCTTTCGTAACTTCAGCTTGACAAGACTAACGAGTGTCACTAAGCTTTTTCAAGACATAAAACTGTCCGTTTTTTTGAAGTAAAACTTCTTTAGGCACGCTTGGCTTGGGGAGTAAGCTGGCGAATGCATGACGAGAGCGTTACGAAAAGTGTGATCGGGCGAGGCGAACGCATATGGATGGAGCTAAAGAAGTTTTACTTCAGTTGTGTGGTCTAAAGCACACTCGTTTTTTTCTTTGATAATTTCTTGATCAGAATTCCGTATCGTTCTGTACTTGCTGTGAAAAACGTAAATAAATTCTGAATGAAATCAAAGAATTGAACAGCTGATGGACAAGAGTTGGCAGCTGCCTTTCCAACTAAATTAAGAGAATGACCACAACATGGTACAAACGCCGAAAAATGATTTTTCTCCAAAATAAGAGCCTGCATTCCTTTGTATTTGCCACTCATGTTTGTAGCATTGTCGTACGATTCTTGATCGATGCGTCGTGTGACTTTTCCCCGTTGCAATAAACTCATTACTGATTCCAAATGAGTCTTCGAAATCTCATGTTCACATAGACGATCGGATACATGCTTCCAGTCACTGAAGCCTTCTCCACTGAGTTTGGTGTTTTGAGTGGACATTAATTTACACGCATAACAATATAATATTTTCCCCGTAGTTGGAGAAAAGCAATGCCAGAATCGATTGACGGTCTCTTGATTTTTATTGCGGCGTGTAAAATATGTTCTTTGTACATTTCCGAATAAAGTTGGAATTATCTCGCAGCTGACCTTGATAAACTGAATTCTGCAGCGATACTTGATCGCAATTTTGAAGTTCGATCATTTCCTTTGTTATATTAACAGGCCAACGACCTATGTCATTTTTGAGACCGCAAAATTCTGCTTCCTCTTGGGTCTGATAGTGAAAGAAAAGAAAGTGAAAGTTTTTCAAACACTCGTGTAATTATGTTCACTTTCCGACCTCCAGATGTTTACGTTTGTCGTACCTTTAGCGACTATCTAACAAAAATGCACATTTAGAAAATTAAAAATTTTGTATGTACTTACGTGGATTTTTTCAAATTTACTTAATTTCTTTTTGCAATTTAAATATTTATTATTAAAAAAATAATCAACACAATCAACTATGACATTCGGTTTGTATTGTAGATTACAAGATAAAGATGAAAATACTCACGTATGTCCTTACAAATTCGAAAGAATTTAAATTTTTTGCACAATGTTCGCAAGTTCGTAGCTTCTCTGACGCACGTGAATGTATAAAACTTCGGGATTCCCTGCTACAAGCCCGCCACTCAGCCAGGTACCGTCTAATCCAAGGTACTGCCGACAGAGGGCCGCCACACGCCCGCCTCAGCGCTCGAGCGTTAACCGAATTCATTCATCGAAATGCCAAAACCACGTAATTATTGTGCAGTGGAAGTCAAAAAACATTTCCTCATTATTACTTAATAAAATTATTAACGTGATTTAGCATATTTACAACGACAAAATTTAATAACCGAGAATTCAGAGAAGGAAAAAATGTATCTATCATTTTTTAAGCCCACACATATTTAAATGTAAATTACATTGCTATTCCGCGACAAAGGGTAAGTAGATTAAAAAAAACGTACGCACACAGAGAGTTGATATTGTTTTGTTTGCGTCATCGAAAGAATGCACTAGAGTTTTACTTATCCGCTAAATCCCCGCGGGAAGCTCTCGTTCCCAATAGCAAACTACCGTGCCCCCTGGGTACCAGTTTAAACAGCCTGGCTAAAAAGGTAAAACGCGAATAAAAATATGAAAGGAAAAGTTGTTTACTAGTGTTTACTAGTCTGAATTTGTTTTTCTTTTCCGAAGCCTCTATTGTGGGGGCCCCTCTCTTGTGGAGGCCCCGGGGCTGTAGCCCCGGTTGCCCTCCCCTAAATCCGGCCCTGCCACAGGGGGTGCCCTTAGGGGATGGTCGCTTAGTTTATAATTAATATTATGCCCCTGGCTGGAGGCTTTGAGTTAGCTCGAAGGCACCACAGGATTGACCGGTTAAGCAGTCACGGCCTCTCAAGGCCAACTGCGAGATGCCATACACAAAAAAAAAAAAAAAAAAATTACCTTATCAGTCGCTTATCAGAAGTTGACCTGTACACATCTCCGCAAATTGCACTCATTGTTTTGAAGAAACTATGGACACTACGCCTGAAGAAGCTGCTCAAGTTGTTGCTCTGTTGCAACGAGGACTCAGTCAGCGAACCGTCGCTGCCCAGCTTCACTTGAGCCAGTCTGCAGTCAGTCTTTAATTGAAGACCAAGAGACAGCCGCCACCGGTGCACTTCAGAGAGTTTCATCGTTACAACAGCGCTGCGGAATCGGCACCTAACGGGTTTTGATGTGATGCAGGAATTAAGGCGTGTTCGTGGTGTGGCTGTCAGCGAGTGGACAGTAAGAAGACGCTTGAGGAAAGCCAATCTCACTCCAAAACGGCCTGCCACGGGCCCAAAATTAACTGCAGGCCACCGACAAGTGCGCCTTCAATTTGCTCGAGAGCATCTCAATTGGAGCGTTGAGCAATGGCTGTCGGTCTTGTTCACTGACGAGTGCAGAATGTGTCTGCATGGCAGTGACAGGAGAGGCCGGGTCTACAGGCGTCCGGGCGAGCGATTTGCGCAGTGCTGTTTCGCTGAAACAGTTGCATACGGCGGCGGCTCCTGCATGATGTGGGCTGTTATCTCTTTAGACGGAAAAACCGAGCTTGTTTTCGTGCCCGGCGGAGGCCGAGGAGGAGGGCTGACAGCTGATCAGTATATTACCGACATACTCCAGGATCACGTTGTTCCCTACGCAGGATTTGTCGGCGAGAACTTCGTCTTAATGCATGATAATGCCCGGTGTCACACGGCGCGTATCACTCGGCAGTTCCTGGACGAAGTGAATATACAGACAATGGACTGGCCTGCACTCAGTCCAGATATGAATCCCATCGAGCACTCATGGGACGAGCTCAAAAGAAGGGTCAGGGCCAGAAATCCAGTCCCTTCGACCATAGAGGATGTTCGGGGTTGGGGTGAGATTAAGATAAACTGAGATTAAAGATTATAAATATAATATATTTCAGTAATACAAATGGGATAACGATTAAAACTAATGAGGTGAATGGGATGAGATTGAGTCGCGCCCGATATGCTATCCGAAAGCGTACTGACTATTTTACTTAGGTAATACATAAAAATATTATTCAAGGCATAGCGCGGTGTCGCAATTACGCTGACATGTTTATTATTGTTCGGTGATTGACCTGAACAGAGGAACTGAAAGCGGCGTTATTAGAGTAGTGGGATGGAATTCCTCAAGACACCGTCAAAAAATTGATCAGGTCGATGAAGAATCGACTGCAAGCTGTGATTAGAGCTAGGGGGGGCAATACCAAATACTGATATATTAAATTATTTTTCACACCACCTGCTCGAAAATGTCAAATTATATGTCAAGCAACCTTAACCCAAAGTGAGTCATTAGTGCCCGGGGGCACAGCCGGTCAATAATGTTGTACTGGATTTCATTATGACCCGCTGGTCAATAATGTGATTTGAATTTGGAATCTCACATGCTCAGCTAAATTGGCAGTATAGTAAACATGAAGGTCCAAGATATAGAAAAACACTCCGAAGAGTTGTTATTGATTAAGTTGCCAGACACTAAAACCAAAAGGGAAAGGTCATTATTTTGTCATCCGCGGAGCATATGTAAAGGTTGTGGAAAAGTATCAAGCTCTGCGGCTCCTAACATAGACACTAACCGATTTTTTGTAGCGTTCAGTAGTGGAAAATGCACCCGTCAAGTGATTGGGAAGAACAAAATGAGTGCCATGCCGAAGGAAATTGCCAAATACTTAGGCTTACCAAATATCGAGCTCTATACGGGTCATTCTTTTCGTCGACCGTCGGCTACACTGTTGGCGGATGCGGGAGCAGATATAACCCAAATAAAACGACATGGTGGCTGGAAATTGGATACAGTAAGTAGCGGAGGGCTACATTGAAAATTCTGTACAAAATAAAATAAAGCTGTCAAATTGGTAACAGCATCACTTTAAAAACGTCATCTGATTCTTTTTCACCACAACCTTCAACATCACACCATCACATTCCATCTTTCCCTGAGCCTCATGCACCACCTTCACCAACTTTCACCACCCAAAATGCTCCTCTGCAAATACAAAATTCTGAAGCATTGACGAGCAATACTCAAATAAATTCCACATCAACATATATAAACGTACCAAATAAAAACTAATGACTAATGTCTCAAATGTTACCATTAACTTCAATTAATATGTAAGTGCATATAACTAACTAGATCTAAATATGTTATTCTTACTGTTTGTTTATTTAATAAATACTTTGTTTTTCGTACTATGGCTATTATTTTCTCACAGTAGGTGTAAAAAGTAGAGTATCCTCCTCTGGGCTAAAGGTGTCTTTGCCTTGGGCTAGGCGCAATGAAGGATTCTTGTATTAACTCCCTCGCTTCGCTCGTGAGTTAAACTCTTAACTCCCTCGCTGCGCCGCTCGGGAGTTAAATCCCGAATCCTTCATTGCGCTCGAGATTCAATATGACGCCCGTGACATAAGACACAACTTTAGCCCCTCGGTGCATAATCTACTATTATGTTTTTTCAACAGTTTTTGTTTTACTTTTAAAATAACTAACCACAACAGATTTTTCTAAGTTCCCATTTTACCTCTACTTTCACCCAGATAGCATTAATTTTAAAAGTCCTGAATAAATGTTATGAAACGTGGTACCATATTAAAGCTAAGGTCTCAAGGTTTCGAACGCTATAATATTTTTTTAAATAAGTAATAAATTTTTCGAAAAATACATTATATTTATGCGCACGTATGGGTTGAGTCGATTTAGTTGCTCGCGAGTGTATATGGATTTTATATAATATAAATCATATTATTATATTGCTCAATTTGTCTTCTAGTGTCCCCTAGGCGTTACTTATGAGCTATAGAACGTAAAACATTTGTCATACAAATACTTGATCAAGTGATAGAGGATCTCCGATGATAGAGGCTTCTGCCTGAGTTGAATGAGATCTCTCACATCTGAACTGTCCGTCATCGGACTGTAGGCCTAGAATGTTCTGTCGATACAGGTTATGGATTATGCGATAACAATCCAACGACACCCGGTCTGCTTTGTTCAAAAGCAGCTAACATTGAAGATGATTGTGATTTAATTTATTTTATATTTGATTTACACATCTGTCATTTAATTTAGTATTTGAATCGGTGCACAGTGGGACCCGTCCATACAACGTAATGCTCAAAAGTCCAAACATAAATAAAATGCTATAAAATGTTTATTTTAATTGAAAAATCAGTCAGAAATGAAAAATTTATAAAATACAACATTATTATTTCGACATCCGAAGCATCAGAATCATTAGAAAGTGTTATTATTCTTCTAAAAGCATATCTGTAACTTCAGGATCAAACGGTCTTCTTTTAACTACTTGTGAAGGTCTTAAATTTGTTATGACAGGGTCAGAAGAAATAAGTAGACGATGAACTATATCTTCTAAGTTACTCTGTCTTGAGGTTTTTCGAGAGAAGCGCTCTCTATATATTTTAAAATCCTTGTTTCGTGATTCCTGCGCTTCTTCACTTAACTGCTCAATCGGTAGCAAACAATTTGATATAATTTCATTACCGTGGATTAATATTTTGTGCAATGTCGTAGTCATTGGGTACCAAGGATAAAGAGTGACGTATAATTCCGCGGTATTTAGACAAAATGATTTAAACTTGTTGGTATCGATTTTAAAACCACTATATTGTTTGTAATATTATATAAAGCTTATGAATTAATGTCTGATCAATACCAGTAATTGATGCAGATATCCGCCTATTTTGGAAAAACTTACGAGCCACATTTCCGTCATTGGTATTCCCGTAACCTGGTTTGGGCTTATCAACAATTAATGACATGTGTTTTCTAAATTAATTTTAATTATTAATAATAATGAATTAATCTCACATATAAGTTTGCATTTTTCAAGGTGAAGTATGATGATGAACTTTCTTCTGAAATGTAAAGAAATAAAGTTGTCTACAACAAAAAAATATCGAAAGTATGTGCGACAGGCATAATTTATAACTGTTTTCTTCAAAATATATCTTATTTATTCAAATTAATTGCTAGGGACTACTTTGCTTATAAGCTATGGTTTTATAGTAACATCACAAACGCCTAAAAAAATTTGTGCGCAAGAAAACTTTTATTAAGTATCTCGAAAATGCGCAAAGTTCTATTGCTAATCTCTTCAGTTCATTACTAATCAACACCACGTAGATATTGTAAAAAATATTTCAAAAATAGAACTTTGCGCAAAAAGGAAAATATAAGAAATGTTTGATTCAGTACATAAAAAACCATACTATCACATATAATTAGTAATTAATCCAAAAGTACTGATCGTTAAGGTTCATAAAAACAATATTAGAATAACCATACCTTGCCTAGTTGCAGCCATGATGCACTTCAATTAAATATGACGATTACTTGCAGAAATGAATGTTTTAATATTCTCTACAAACTCACGAATGTTATCGAATAATTTAATGATGTGGGTATAAAGTAAACTTTGAGCTGATGCACTGGACAGCAGATAGCAGTTACTGATTCAGTATTTGTAGAAATGATGTGACACATTCTTAAGTCTACCCTTACATAGTTTATTTTTTGAAATACCCTCATTTTGAAAATCGAGTTTTGAGCATTACGTTGTATGGACGGGTCCCAGTGTGCGGTGGTTATTAACATAAATTTTTAGGTATACTAACAAAAATAGTGGATTCCAGTGCCTGAATTAATTTTCGTTTTCATAATTGCCCTGAGGCATAATGAGGTTCCTGTCATTTGATGTTTAGGCGCGCTACTCACACGACAGTGCTGAGCGCGGTGTCCACGACGTCGTGCAGGTGCATGAAGGCGTCGTGGAAGTAGTCCAGGCAGAACTCCGGCCGCGGCCTCTCCTCGTCGCCCTCCGCGTTGTCTTCACTCCACAGCTTTAACTTTTCCGCTGAGAGGACAAATTTCTACGGTCGTCATACGAACATCTCAATCTCTTTTTGTCATATGGTCGATGCAAATGGCGACGTCAAAAATGTGACGTTTATATAATGTAATGAGTTTAATGTGACAAGGTCTTAAAGCGATCAACGTTTTCGTTAGGTGATCGTCGAGGTTATCATCAGTTAATGTGAAATAAAATATTTTAAATTAAGAGTGTATAAATATAAACATAGATACAGTTAAAGGATTTTTGGCACTCGAATGACGTCGACGAGGGGCTCTTTTAATAAACATTTGTGACATTGTTTTGAGAAATTGAAAAAAGGCAGCGTTAGTTCCGATTTTGGTCTCGCGTTCAAAGATCCTAGTGCGGCTACGAGTCCGTCTCTAGGATGAGATTGAAGGTGAGTGTTGTGAAGTAATTTCGTCGTGTGTCACCGACCGTCGTCCAGCACGAGCGGCCTGGCGAGCGCGCACAGCAGCTCGTAGGCGAGGCGCGCGGCGGCGGCGTGCGCGGGCGCCTGCAGCGCGGCGGCGGCGCGGCGGGCGAGGGCGGCGAGCGACAGGCCGGCCGGCGACAGGCCGGCGGGCGACAGGCCGGCCGGCGACAGGCCGGCGGGCGACAGGCCGGCCGGCGACAGGCCGGCGGGCGACAGGCCGGCCGGCGACAGGCCGGCGGGCGACAGGCCGGCCGGCGACAGGCCGGCGGGCGACAGGCCGGCCGGCGACAGGCCGGCGGGCGACAGGCCGGCCGGCGACAGGCCGGCGGGCGACAGGCCGGCCGGCGACAGGCCGGCGGGCGACAGGCCGGCCGGCGACAGGCCGGCGGGCGACAGGCCGGCCGGCGACAGGCCGGCGGGCGACAGGCCGGCCGGCGACAGGCCGGCGGGCGACAGGCCGGCCGGCGACAGGCCGGCGGGCGACAGGCCGGCCGGCGACAGGCCGGCGGGCGACAGGCCGGCCGGCGACAGGCCGGCGGGCGACAGGCCGGCCGGCGACAGGCCGGCGGGCGACAGGCCGGCCGGCGACAGGCCGGCGGGCGACAGGCCGGCCGGCGACAGGCCGGCGGGCGACAGGCCGGCCGGCGCGTGCGCAGTGCCCAGTGCGTCCCACTGCAACAGGTGGCAGCACGCGATCAGTTCGCCCACCACTTCTATTTGCGGGCCCGACGTCTCGCCCGAGCCGCACGAGTCTGGAGGAAATTCATAACAATACACTTCTTCTGATGACTGTGTATGGACACTTTCATAAAGAGACGAGCCATGTGAGCTATGGGATTCTCCATCAGCAAAAAATACTAATTTCCATACAGACTGCCGTCCCCTATTTCACCCCTTTAATAAATGATTGCATCTACACCCATAGTATAAATCCTGTATAAAAGTTTCTGAACCAGTTAGCTTATTGCCAACATTAAAACCACCAGTGTCATAATAACCGTAATATCATCCAGACGAGTGTTGTAATGTTGTACCTACTAAATTTCACTATGCAACTCGAACTCGATCCCTTCCTTACTCATCAAACAACTACATTCTTCCTACTCAATTCGTGGTATATTTATGAAATTCAAAAAAATAACATTATCATGCACGCGCGTGACTACAGCTACTATTTAAAAAAAAACTTATAGATTGTTCAAATTCACGTCGCATCCCGCCATTTCTGTTCAATATTTGTAGGTATTGCAAAAATTTATTACTATGTTGTTTACAAAAATAATGAAGTGGTCAATATAAATATTCCGAGTGCATCAGGATCTGCAAATATTCAAGTGTATTTCAATAACTGTACGATCCAAAATGTACATAATTCTATCATTACATACACATAGTTTGTTTGTATTAGATACTCAACAATTAAACTTACCATGAATTTACATAGGGTTCTTACAACCCCCTATGGCTTCAGAATCTTTTATAGAGGATTCATATCATGGGTGTAGATAGTCTTGTATGCAACTGTAGGTACATAATTAGGTATTAAAACACTCATGTGATACTAGTATCACACTCGGCGTCGCTTCGTGTGATAAACCCACATTCGAGTTTTAATACCCCTTATTATACAACAGTTGCATTAATAACTATTATTTATATAAGTAAGTTTTTTCAAACACTTTTACACGTCAATCATGTTCTTTAAACTAGATCAAGTCGACGTTTTGTTATATGACCACTCTAGAAGAAATGACGAAACTAACTCAGAGTCACAGTCTTTTTTAAAGTCCAGACAAAATCTTAGTCAGATCATGTGAAGACTATGTAGATCGGTGTCTAAAATCGTCTTTTGAGGAAAGAACCATAGACTTTAGGAAATACATTTCAAAAATGTTTCCCAAGTGCTCATTATCGTATATTATCTATGGAACTTTTGTGAAAAATGTAAAAGTAGAATTTTTGAATTTGGTAAATTCTTAAAGGTTGACTGGTAGAAAATACCTAGGCATCGAGTCCCCTCTGTACATAAGTGTGCTTGAAGTATGAACTAAATAAATAATTCTGGGATATGGCCAAGGAGCACGTGAGTATTTTTAGAAAAATGTAACACAAAACGTAGAAATTACCGAGTACATGCACGATGATGCAGAACAGGTTGTAGGTGGTGTCGGGGTGGAAGATGTCTCTCCACTCGTTGACGAAGTCGGCCACGTGCGCGGGCGGCTCGCGCCGCTGGCTCTCGGCCGGAACTGTCGCCGCGAACGTGCGCACGCGCAGCCACAGGCGCAGCGTCGCGCGGGCCAGCGCGCACACCTGCGGGCACGGTGTGTAACTAGCGAGGGACGAAGTAGTGGCCGACGAAAACACTGTACAGCTTAGTTGTTTCATGTTAAAGTTCCTGTGACTAATCGACATGCTATTTCTCCAGTTCCTATATTAATGCATGCAGTGAGATGTAGAAACAGTCCCCACCCTATCCGCGCAGGCGTCCCTCAGGGCTTTGTGCTAGCTCCCCTCGTGTTCACCCTATTCACCAGCGACATCCCGAAATGTAAAAATGCGCAGTTGGCTCTGTTCGCAGACGATACGGCCATTTATTACACTGGGCTCCTCCCAGACCCGCTATCTCGTACTCTCCAAACCGCAGTCGACAAGCTCGGCGCCTGGTTTAGAAAGTGGAGAATCGAAGTCAATGCCGACAACAGTCAAGCGGTTCTCTTCTTGAAACGGCGTGTCAAACGCAGACATGACGACCGCCGCCCGATCAAGATGTTTGGCAAGCCGATCCCTTGGGCGAAGCATGCCAAATATCTGGGTGTGACTTTGGACAGACGTCTCTCCTTCTCAGAGCACATAAAGGTGGTTCGTTCGCGAGCCGCCTTTGCTCTGGGTAGACTACATTCCGTCTTAAATGCACGCAGTAAATTGTCACTCAGGTACAAACTGCGCATTTATACGGCATGCATCCGACCTATAATGACATACGCCTGTGCTGTTTTCGCACCAGACCCACCCCCGGCACGTCCATAGGATGCAGACCCTACAGAACCGTTTTCTACGTAAAATCACGGGTTCCCCCTGGTTTGTTCGTAATATTAACTTACACTTAGATTTGAAAATCCCCACCATTAGGGGAGGGTTTGTCGTTTGCAAATTTATGTTTTGGCTTCCAACAACACGCTTCGCTTGCTTGATTGCTTGGCTTGGTTTTGTAGACGCAAACCTACCTTGCCTCCTCCTTCAGAGGGGACAGGGTGGCGTGGTCTTGAGGGAGAGCGCAAAAGTCGTGTAGATCCTCAAGGCAAGTCTGGTGATGTTCCTTCTCGAGGTTGCCGCCCTGTTATTGGTCTAATTCCATATGAATTAGATGTAACAGAAATCACTGGACGATTTATCTCAGGGGTGGCGAGGTCATGCCCCTGGGTGTCCACCATCGAACAAGAGCAGATGATGGACAGCAATGACCTCCCGCGTGTTTGTGCCGTGCGCGGGGACCCGTACGGAGGGATGAAGGAATCCTGGTGGTTGAGTGGAGCAGGTTGCACACAACACATCACTTTGGCTCGGATTTCCTCTTACACGGGAGATCGTGGGGTAGCTACCCACGACCAATCGGCTGAGGCATCCCATAAGCGGGATGTCAAGCGAGGGTCGGCTTAGTGGGGGGGGGCAGCCGGCGTGGCGTGGGGTCTCGGGATGAGTTGCGGCATAGTCTCGTGTCGTATACAGTTCCGTGATCTTCCGTCGCGTGCGGGCTCGTCAACTTCCTACTAGGTTGATCCTATACCGAAGGAGTAGCTCTGGCGTACGCTCGTTGAACGGGCGACGTCCCCGACTGAGGGCTCCGTGGCGGGTGGAGAGCTCCAACGGTGAAACATAAACGTCCAAACCTATGGATAAAGAGACTTATCACAAAACTAACGAACCACAAGCTGCGTCCCGCTCGTCGGATGCGCTTACACAAACAAACGCACCAAGGGCCGCGTCTCCAGATGCGCCTTCCACATCGAAAACAAGGGTTGCGTCTCAAGATGCACCTAAGCAGCAACTGCCCAAGAGTGCATCTACAGATGCACCCTACAAAACAAAAAAACGCCCGGCTGCGTCCAAGGATGCGACGAGGAAGGCACCCGTAAGGGATGCGCCACAACAGGCTGCGTCCCGAGCGACCCCAACCTCGTCTGCGTCCATGGATGCGCCTTCTAACACGAACCTGACCGAAAGGCCAAGGACAGCACTCGCTCATGGCGACTCTAGGAGCAAAAGCAAATGTGGATGCGCCCAAAACACGGGCTGCGTCAACGGCTGCGGACCCTGAGAGGGACCTGACGAGTCTGGCTAAAGCCCCACTGGCAGGAGCATCGAACGCCAAAAAAGGGCACACAGTGTCCAAGAAAAACACGTCCCTCAAAGCGGTGTCGACAACGGCAGAGATGCCAAAAGACGAGGCTGCCGCCGGCGCTAAGCGCAAGCGCAGCGCGAGGCCAAGAGGACGCAAAAACCAAACAAAACCAAACACAGAACCACCGGCCAGGGCGCAGAAGCGTTCGCGTCCCGAAGATACCGTCACACCAACTGGGGTAGGCAAGAAGAGCAAGCCTGCTCGCTCCCGTATGGTGGACGGAACTTTGGTGAGCTACGCCGAAGCGGCCGCGTCTTTCAGGAGCAATGAGCTATGCGTTGCCGTCATGACCGAGCCTTTCTTGGAAATGACGCAGGAGCAAGCGGAGGGGATCCGTCAGACGATCGAGAACCAGCTCCGGGCTCTGCTAAAGGCTCCTGAACCAACCGACACAACCGATACCAACGACAGCACCGCGATCCATTTTAGAGGTCGGGCCCACTTCGCTGAAGGAGTCCTTAAGACATGGTGTGAGGACGACTTCACACTGGCCTGGCTGAAAAGGGTCATACATAACTTATCGTCCCCGTTACCGGGGACCGAGCTAACCGTTCGACCTCAAGCCGACATACCGAAGAAGGCAATGTGTATGTTGTTTGTTCCCGAGAACAGCGAGAACACAACGGAGCTGCTCAGGATGCTGGCGAGGCAGAACCAGAACCTAAAAATTAACACCTGGACTCTGACACATGAAAGGGCTAGACAGGAGCCCCCGGGTACCTGTCTCTTCTTTCGTGTGCCGGAGCCCATGGTCAAAACCATTAAGGATCAGCAACGGCGAGTATACTACCTCATGGGTAGTATATACATCCGCTTCCTGGACGAGGGCGGTGCCAGGGAGGATGCTGCCGCGCCAACATCACGTACAGCCTCGGTTGCGCCCCAGGGGGAGTCTGTTCCGCCGCTTCCTGAACGCTCCCCGTCGCCTCCCGCGGTGGGGACTGTTGGGGAGGCGGTGGATCTGGCGACTTCCATGGCAGCAATGGAGGTTGTCTCAACAGCAGATTCAACAAGGGATCCACCCTCGTCCGGTCTGACTTCGGATGAGGATTGCTTTCCGCCGGGGGAGAGAAGTGAGGGCGAGGACAGCAGCCTCTGCTCCTCTCCTCTGCGGGACTAGGATCCTACAGACTAACCTCCAGCACAGCCAATCTGCGTCGGCTACCTTGCGCAGAGAGCTGGAGAACCAACAAGGAAGAACCATCGCCCTCATCCAAGAGCCGTGGATCAGGGGTGGCAGAATATGCGGTCTTGGCAACATCGGGGGTAAGTTGCTATTAGACACCTCCGCAAGTAACCCGCGTACCTGCATTTTTGTCCCAAAACATGTACCTAACCTTTTAATCAACGAATTCTGTTCGAGGGACTTGACAGCAGTCAGGCTTTTCAGAACCGAACAGGAACTCCCGGACATTGTACTAGCCTCGGCATACCTGCCAGGCGACGAGGAGGTGCCTCTGCCAGAGCTCGCCTCACTGGTTGAGTACTGTGAAAAGGAGAAACTGGAACTAATCATCGCGACAGACTCCAATGCGCATCACACGCTCTGGGGTAATGTCAAAACCAACAACCGAGGTGAGGTAATGCTTGATTTTATTCTTAGTAATAACCTTGTTTTACTAAATAAGGGCTCCGAGCCTACCTTCATAAACGCGAGATCGCAAACAATAATAGACTTAACTGTAGCAACCATAGGTATATCCAACTCCATACAGGACTGGCATGTGTCCACTGAGATATCATGCTCAGACCACAGATGGATCCGCTATACCATTAACTTCAACCTAACTAAACCAAAGCCAAGAAGGGTTCCGCGCAACACAGACCGAGCCAAGTTTACTAAACTGGTTAGGGCTGAACTAAGCAGATTACACGCCCTTCCGGCTGAGATACCAATAACCAACATAGACGAACATGTAAACCACATCACATCCATCCTTCTATCTAGCTATGAACAGTCGTGTCCCCTCACGGTACCCAGACAGGGAGCTCGCCATTCCTGGTGGAGTCCAGAACTGGAAAGACACCGACACAGATTGAGAAGACTGTTCAACAGAGCTAGCAACACACGGTCGCCAGTAGATTGGGACCGCTATACAACAGCTCGTAAAACCTATAAAAAACTGATACGCCTCAGAGGAAAGAATAGCTGGAGGCGTTTCTGCACTAACATCGAAAGTAACAATCAGGCAACGAGGGTCAAAACTTGTCTAGCTCAAGAGACAGACCACTCAATAGGATGCCTGAAAAAAACAGATAACACCTACACAACAAACGACGCTGAGACAAGCGAATTACTCCTAACCACCCACTTCCCAGGATGCCAGATTGCCACCCAGCAAAGCTGGGAACCACATACGGAGAGGGCCACGAGCAGCCTAGATTGGGAAATGGCGTTGGAAGTAATTGACAAAGACAAAATAACGTGGGCAATCAACACCTTCCTACCTTTCAAGGCAGCAGGACTGGACGGTATTTTCCCGGCTCTGCTCAGGTGGAGCCAAGATGTACTGGCTGACTACCTGGTTAAGGTTTTTCGTGCCAGCCTGGCCCACCGCTATATCCCCTTGAAATGGCGGGAAGTAAAAATAATCTTTATACCGAAACCAGGTAGGGGCGACTACACCCAGCCCAAATCCTTTAGACCTATAAGCCTCTCCTCGTTCTTCTTGAAGACACTGGAGAGGCTGGGGGATAGGAGGATCAGAACCCAAATTTCGGTACAGAGACCTCTACATCCGAATCAACACGCCTACTGTGCAGGCAAATCAACTGAATCAGCACTCCACAGCGTAGTCTCACGCATTGGAAATGCTCTTAAAGCCAAAAACCCAACCCTAGGCGCCTTCATTGATATAGAAGGTGCTTTCGACAAAACAAACTTCGTCAGCATCGAGCAGGCACTTGCCAGGCACGGTGTTGCGCGAACACTCATAGAATGGATCAATAACATGTTAAAATACCGTGCCATTCAGTTTACCGTGAACACCACCACGCGAGGTATCGTGAGTAGAGGCTGCCCACAGGGTGGGGTGCTGTCACCACTGCTGTGGAATTTAGTCGTAAATGAGCTCATTGCAGAGCTCAACGCCAGCAGTCTGTACTCGGTGGGATACGCGGACGATATAGCAATTCTGATCTCGGGGAAATTTGAAGGCATCTCATGTGATCTCATGAGAAGGGCTTTCAAAATAATCGAGAGCTGGTGCACGAGGCACGAACTATCGGTTAACCCCTCGAAGACAGAACTAATAATGTTTACCAACAAGAGAACTTTTGGACCCCATAGGCTTCCAAAACTCTTCAACACTGAACTAACACTTAAAGACGAAGTCAAGTACTTGGGGGTGATCCTTGATAGCAAACTTCTCTGGAACAAGCACCTTGACTACAAACTTAATAAAAGCACAATTGCACTCTACCAATGTAAAAGAATGTTAGGGAAAACATGGGGGCTTTCTCCGAAGATAACTCTGTGGTTATACAAAGCGGTAATCAGGCCAATGTTGGCTTATGGCGCTCTGGTTTGGTGGACAAGGACTGAACTCTCGACCACCATTACCAGACTACAACGCTTCCAACGACTGGCCTGTACGGCTACCACTGGCTGCATGAGAACCACCCCAACTGCAGCTATGGAGGTAGCCCTTACACTAACTCCCCTTGACCTGTACATACAGCAGGAGGCGGCGCTAGCTGCCATCAGGCTAATGCATCTGGGCATATGGGGCAAAAACCATACCAGCCCACACGCTAACATCCTGGACCGGGCGATTGAGTACCAACCGCTCATCGCTGCCCCGTGTGATAGAACACCAAACAAACCCATGTTCAACAAAAACTATATTATACAAACAGTTCAGGAGGAAAGGGATCAGTCAGGAGCCCATGAAGTGCGCATCTACACAGACGGCTCAAAAACACAAAACGGTTCAGGTGCTGGCGTACACTCCCTTGACCTCAACATTAACCTTCACATACCACTAGGCACACACAGTTCGATATTTCAATGTGAATGTGTTGCCTTAACACTAGCCGCAACAGCAGTAAAGCGCTTAGGCATCCGGAACTACGGCATTAAATTCCTATCCGATAGCCTATCTGTGCTCAAAGCTTTAGAAAACAAACAAACTAACAATAAACTAATTTTTGAGTGCCATTTAGCTCTGGAGAGGTTATCGACGTTTAATCGCATTACCCTCCAATGGATCAAAGGGCATAGTGGATCCTTAGGCAATGATGCCGCTGATGAACTTGCGAAGAGAGGCTCTGATATGGAAGTGCTAGGCCCGTACCCACTTCTCCCTCTGCCTTTCTCACAATTTCGTGCGTGGATTCGCCAAAGATCGACCGAACTCCATAACAACAGATGGTCACGGGCAACAGACTGTAGACAGTCCAAATTGACTTTACCAATTGTAGACCCGCGGTTAACCAAAAAACTTCTCAACCTGAGTAGAAATAACCTCAGAATAATTATAGGAACAATTACGGGCCATAACCCCCTTAACAAACATCTTTTTAACATAGGCGCCACAGATAGCCCCCTTTGCAGGGGCTGCCTTGACGCCGAGGAATCAGCCGCCCACGTTATCCTGGAGTGCGAGGCTGTGGCTTCTCAACGGGAAGAAATCCTCGGAACAGTGAGGTCGCTCCGCGAAGCCTGTGAAGCCCCCAGGAGGCTTCTGTGCTTTTGGGCGGAGCTAGGCTGGCTGTGTTAGCCAGTATCCCCACGCACAACGGACCAAATGAGAGTCTAAGTGCGGAAAAGGGAGTCCCCATCATCATCATCATCATCAATCCCCACCATTCAGCAATTCATGAAACGCGCTTGCAAGCGTTTCTTTGATACCGTTGGCAGCCATCGCAACCCTCTGGTTGTGAAGGCTGTCAGTTATGTCCCCTCTAGAATCAGTCGAACCGACCCTGAAGACCCCATCACCCTCCTCCAGGAAAGCAGTAGGGCCACCAGTACAGTATACAGCACACACACGACACAAATCGAAGTTCCGACCTCGCCGCCGAGGTCCTTCGCGTCCGCGTCCGCGTTCCTCCCCGATAAATTCCCCTTCCCCTCCCTTGATCGGATCCGCAGAGCCAGCTGGTGGCGTAGCTGAGCCAGTAGTTTTAAACCCCCCTAATAATAATGAACCCATTCAAATCCAGCCTGTCCCCCCCCAGCGACGCCCTAAGCCGAGGTTCGTACCCCACAGGGGGTGCCCTTAGGGATTGGTCGCTTAGTTTATAATTAATATTATGCCCCTGGCTGGAGGCTTTGAGTTAGCTCGAAGGCACCACAGGATTGACCGGTTAAGCAGTCACGGCCTCTAAGGCAAACTGCGAGATGCCATACACAAAAAAAAAAACAAATGTAGAAACAGTCGCAAATAAATCATCATTGTGTAAAGGTAAAGACATTTGTAATATTTTTCTAAAATAGCATAACATTACCACCAAAGAAAGTGAACGTTATGCACATAAACACTATTATTCCATTTGTATTTTTTTTAATCAATGTAACCTTGTTAACAGTTGTTTTTTTTTTGTAAATTACAGTAACCTTGGCGACATGCGAATTTTTTGTAATTATTGTGACATTTTTACTGTAAATACGATACCCTACGTTTGATTTATATCAGCGCTGTAAGGTACTGATCGTTAGACAACTATTTAACCTACTGACAGTTACTAAGAAGCATTTGGAACTTTCTTACGACCCCACTACAATCTCCGGGAAGAGAAGAACCACCGTCACATGTCTGTACGACAAATAGATATAGATTCAGTATGGCACATAATTTTTACGGTTTCCTGGGTCCTTATTTAAATAATAATATGAACAAGTAGCTGTTAATCTATGCTCTTTCTAGGGCAGAGTCCAAGAAAAGTCAGTTCGTGGCTTCTAGGCGTCATTATAATGCAACAGAACGTTTATTACAACCTTTAAGGTAACGTTTACTAGCATAGAACGACATACACACGTACCCATTACACCAAACACGCAGTCACACACTGTAGCGTTGTGAGGAGTCTCAACGGTAAATAGTAGAGTGATGCTAAATATTTCACAATCATTAGTAAGTTGCTAAGTTCATCAATAAAATCATGGAGCAACACTAATTTCCTAAGAACACTCGGCCATTTGAACTTACGCTTGCTTAGCTAGCGGAGCTATCCCCTGACCCTCAGGATTCTGTGACCCAACCTAGAGTGAGTTCCTTATACATTTGGTATTCCCTCTGCGCTGGATGTTAATATCATCTGATTTCGCGGGTGTCAATATCGGACCCGCGCCTGTAGGTTGTCCAGTGCACAAGGGTCTGAAATATGTACGTGGGACACACTGAAAGTTTTTAGAATAGGCCAGTAACAAAAGCAGCCGATGAAAAATTTATTTAAATTTCGAATTAGGAATTCTTTGGGAATCTGTAAATGTGTAATGAATTCATGTCATTTGCTTTTGCAAATTGGCGGCAATTCAAAAAGTGTCTGTCGTGCGTCAAAATAGATTTGACTGGAGAAAATTTTCGTTCAATGATTTATTACGAGTTTCGTTGCGGTCTTACTCAACAACAATGTTACGATAGACTTCGATTAGCATTTCATGACGAAACCCCATCCCCTGCCAGTGTTTACAACTGGTTTAATGAGTTTAAACGTGGTCCAAGCAAACTCACTGATGATTCGCGAGAAGGACGTCCTTCTACGGCGACTACTAAAGACAACGTGAGTGCTGTGTGAGTGCAGGCTAATGATTGAAGCTGATAGAAGGGTGACATATCAACAGATTCGGACAACTTTAGGCATTAGCATGAGTCGAGTACAAAAAGTGTTACATGCACATTTAAGTGCATTCACTCGTAAGAATTAAACCTGAAAGGATTTATTTACACTTTCATCGGATACTTTTGGAACAGACTACACCATATTTATTGGTACCTTAGTGGATCCCCAACTGTGCATGCTCTTGCGCACAGACGTGAGCAGCGAGCACAGCGAGATAGCGGTGAAGTCCCAGTGCGACGGTCGCGCCTCCCAGCCGCGTGACGTCACCATGGCTGTCAGGAAGTCCAGCACGGCCACGTTGCTCACCACCGAGCTCCACGGGCAGTCGGTGATATCCCTGGGAGCATAGCTTATAGATCAACATCCGCAGTTCTTGGGTCCCAGCTCTCCCTTCTTCCTTAAAACATTAGTAGGAAGCTTACGCTAATGCTAAACGTGGTGACGGCAGGTGGAGTAAAGCTCACCCGACAGGCTGCCGAGAGACGTAGACGTGTTGGTAGACTAACAGCCAGGTGGGCGGTTGCTTTTCAGAAGATCGCAGGTGAGACCTGGTTAAACTCACATAAACCAGGGAGGCAGGACACAAAAGGGAGGAAAGCTACGCTTAGCTGTGGGTGGAAGAACCAGATGGCTAATGATGATGAGGGAGTTAAAAAAAATACTGTTGAGTTTAAAATCTTGTAAACAGCACAATACATTCATGGAGGGGTCATATTTAAAACGGCGAATTATTAAAAAAAATATACAATACCCATGTTAAAGCAATCTTTATCGTCTCGATTATATCGTTTTACTCGTCTCGATGAGACAGTTTTTCAATTGTGTATATGTACCGTGGGGCCGTTTATTATGTTATGTGTGTGTTTGACTTGAACGAGCATGGCCGTTGAGAGTATGGCATGCTCACTCAACTCAACCGGACAACTGGGCCACCACTGCTCCACGGCCCCGACTTACGAGCTGTAGGTCGTGGGTTGGAACCCAGGCAAGCGCTTTACATTTTGAAGGGAACTGAATAATCCAACACACACTCCACACATTTGAGGGAAGGCCGTAAGCCGTCCCCGACGCTACCGCAAGCAGACATCTAAGGGAGCATGACGAACTTGCCGCCGGATGCTCAGGCAAGAATAATATAATTGAATTGTCGCGGTCGCTAGTTAACCACTCGTTCAAAAAACATTGAGATGAGTCGATTATGTAAATAAATGATAATAAAATAAATTGACTTATACAGTAAAATTTATAAACCATTATATAAATAAACTCATATAACCTGTCAGTAGGTAAGCTGACTCTGGAGAAAGAACATAAACATTGTCTTGGAAATCTCATTGTTTCTATTTAAAATTCGAAACTGTCGTCTGAAAGCTACGTTCCGCGTTTAATGTCACGTGACCAATGGCTTTATATTCACAATACAACAATCATAATGTATTTTTCTTACTGTCAACTAGCTTATTACCTTATCACTAAAAGTAATAATCGCACATTTTATAAATTAAACATTTAAAAGATGAGTCTATCCAACATAACGATCAACTCGCATACGAACTTGTCATAGAGCATGGTGTGGTTGTGTTTGTAATAGGCGTTGACGACCACGTCGAGGTCGCAGAGGTCGCGGCAGCGCGTGATGTCACGCACCAGGTCTGCGTCGCCGCGCTCTCCGAACGCGATGTACCAGCTGCGCAGCATCACTAGGTACTTGATCTTGTACGCGGCTTCAGAATCGTGCTCGGTCGACCATTTTGTGCTGGCCTGACGGTGTAGGAAAAACATTTTGATGTGACACAAACAACATACAGGTAATCTTCGCTTCGGGAATCTTGATGTTTCCGAATTCGCACGAACGTCGCCGTCGCACCACAGAGTAACCCCCCCACAGAGGCCATGCTTCTACATTTTGTACTACCGCACTTTGTAGTGTGCACTATAATTGCGCATTTCTATGAAGTTTTCTCTCTGATCGCCATTTGACACAAGTACAGAAATGTTTTTGGAATTGCATAGAGTTGGTAATGTATAATTTTGTAAACATGGTAGTGCAAATTAGGCAAGTATATCTACGGTAGTAACAGCTCTATATTAGATCTCATCACAGCGCAAAAGGGAGGAGGCTATTAGGTGGAACAAGGCTTCTGATAGTGATGATGATAGCGCGTTCGTATTTCCGAAGACGATGATTCCCTATTTTCTTAAATGAAGTGTTATTTATATTAATTTCTAAAGAGAAAACAACAAACCTGTAAACTATGGAAGTATCCGTTCCCGGATACAATATCCTCCAGTTTCTGTCCTTCAAGTATTCCTTTCTCCTCCTTGCTTTCCGCATGCAACGTGTACCATCGGTGAGCGTACGCCCAGAAGTAGCCCTTCGCCAGCGCCAGTTCCGACAGCGCGCTAGTTATGGCACTCCTGAGTTCTTGAGATGTCGCGCTTGTGACGTCGACTAGGAGAGAATTCAGTTTCTGTTTTGTCTCAACTATTATGTCGTAATGAGGCCACTGGAAATTTTAAGAAAAAAAGAAAGAAAATACACTATTTGCGGTAAACACGGCGCAGAGAAAACACACAAACACAACGCAGAACAAGTTGGGAAAAATATGCACCAAACTCACACAAAACGGATCTGAGTTAAATGCAAAGAAACTATAAGGCCTCGTTTACGGAGACGCGGGGCGTCGCGCGTCGAGTGCGGCGTGGCGTCTCGCGTCTCTCTCGGTCTCATACAGCGTGGTCGAGAGCGAGAGAGACGCGAGACGTCACGCCGCACGTGACGCGCGACGCCTCGCGTCTCCGTAAACGAGGCCTAAGGGTTCCTTGTTGACTACGGAACCAAGAAGTATAAAAATACTTACAAATGCGTATCCTTCGTGTAAAGAATTGATGACAACATAGGTATACAATACATTGCAGAACTCTCTCTGAACATACTCGTCTTTCAGCAACACATCGCACCAAGTCTTCTGTTCGCTCGGCTGCTCGTCATCATCGTCCGCGCTGACGTCATGCAGCAACAGAGTCCGCAGATATATCGCACGGAAAAGATGTTTATTTACATAGAGCAAAAGATCTGTTTTCGTTAGCTCTTTGACGTCGCTTCTCGCCGAGTCTCGTACGACGGCGGCGATGACATCATTGTCGTCGTCGTACAGACAGTTAAGCTGGCACGTCACGCACTCGTGACGTAGCGCGTACGACTCCACCACGTGCGTCTCAGGGTCCTTCATGTTGAAGATTTGTTTGGTGAAGGCGAGCATGTCAGTGACGTCATCGGGCACTTCCGCGCCGTCGCCGCGGATGAATAAGTGCGGACATAGAGACACGATGTTCTCGATTTTAGTAATGTCCAAGTTGTCCATGCTGGAATGGAGAATTATAGGTTAAAATAGTGAAAGAAAGTATTCTTACTGGACAGGTTCTCTTAATCTGCGTGGTTCTTTCCTCAGAAGACCATTTCAGACATCACTAATCTACATGGTCCTCAAAGATTATGTCCGAACTTTTATATACATTGACATTGAAGAATTTTATACATACAATGACAATGACATGAGTATTTACTTTGTAAAGTATTATATTATTGTGAATGTGAAGATTATGTGGTTATTTTTTTTGTTTTCTTAGTAAGTTTCACGATCTGGCAGCTTGAGTAATTTATGCGACCTACCCAAATGTCCTTTCTTTTGTATTGTACGTCGAATCGTTGTGCTTCTTAAGTTCTGAATTGAGCGCCACGATTACTGACATATGCGTGCACTGCCTGGACAGGTCCACTCAATCTGTATGGTTTTTCCTCAAAAGACCGTTTCAGACACCAATCTACATGGTCTTCACATGATCTGACCAAGATTATGTCTGGACTTTAAAAGAGACTGTGACCTCTGAGTTTGTTTCGGCCTTTCTTCTCAGAGTAGACAAATAGAAAACGCCGACCTCATCTAGTTTAAAAAATATGATTGACGTGTAAAAGTGTCTGTACAAACGTACTTACAGAAAAGTAAATTTTCGAGTATTTAACGTGAGACACTACAATATAGAAACATCGGTACTAACTCCTGGAACAGCTGCTCGTGTAGGAACGCGGCCGCCTGCTGCAGGAAGCGCGCCCGGCCCGCGTCGCCCAGCGCGGCCACGCCGTCGTGCCACGACGAGCGGATCTCGCACCACGTGTCCACTGACAGTCTGCTGTCTCCTCTCTGGAAATATGAGTTTGGATGCTTCTAGAACACATTTTACAGCAGAAGTGTTGAATATGGCGAAGCTAAAGTACTTAGTAAAGGTACTATTAATTTTTTACGTAGCAGAAGATACACTGTGTCAGTTACCGGCACGAGTATGTTGAGTCGGAACAGCTGCAGCACCAGCAGTGCATAGTGTTGCCCGGCGTGCTCCTGCAGCGACGTGACCAGGCGAGCTGCTAATGTGCCGCTCGCTTCCAACGTACTGCTGTGTGGTTGCGAGATGGCGTTGGTAACTATCTTCAGCACCTCCGATACACTGTCTTCGCTCACTAGCAGCTCTGGAACATGGGAGGTGCAGTATACGACCGTTAGTATGATAGATAAGATGTAGAAAGAGACCTGAATATAAGAGATAGAGGTGAGAGGCGACGCTCAGTCGTGAGGGTAGCCAGAAGCGAGGGTCTGATACTCGGTAGGCGGTCAGTCTCTCTGCACGCACCACTACACACACATACCTCCGCCGGGCTCGTCAGTGAGGCAGGCCAGCAGCAGCGCGCGGGCCGGCGGCGCGGCTGCGCGCACGGCCAGCGCGCGCAGCACGTGGCCGCACCACTACACACACATACCTCCGCCGGGCTCGTCAGTGAGGCAGGCCAGCAGCAGCGCGCGGGCCGGCGGCGCGGCTGCGCGCACGGCCAGCGCGCGCAGCACGTGGCCGCACCACTACACACACATACCTCCGCCGGGCTCGTCAGTGAGGCAGGCCAGCAGCAGCGCGCGGGCCGGCGGCGCGGCTGCGCGCACGGCCAGCGCGCGCAGCACGTGGCCGCACCACTACACACACATACCTCCGCCGGGCTCGTCAGTGAGGCAGGCCAGCAGCAGCGCGCGGGCCGGCGGCGCGGCTGCGCGCACGGCCAGCGCGCGCAGCACGTGGCCGCACCACTACACACACATACCTCCGCCGGGCTCGTCAGTGAGGCAGGCCAGCAGCAGCGCGCGGGCCGGCGGCGCGGCTGCGCGCACGGCCAGCGCGCGCAGCACGTGGCCGCACCACTACACACACATACCTCCGCCGGGCTCGTCAGTGAGGCAGGCCAGCAGCAGCGCGCGGGCCGGCGGCGCGGCTGCGCGCACGGCCAGCGCGCGCAGCACGTGGCCGCACCACTACACACACATACCTCCGCCGGGCTCGTCAGTGAGGCAGGCCAGCAGCAGCGCGCGGGCCGGCGGCGCGGCTGCGCGCACGGCCAGCGCGCGCAGCACGTGGCCGCACCACTACACACACATACCTCCGCCGGGCTCGTCAGTGAGGCAGGCCAGCAGCAGCGCGCGGGCCGGCGGCGCGGCTGCGCGCACGGCCAGCGCGCGCAGCACGTGGCCGCACCACTACACACACATACCTCCGCCGGGCTCGTCAGTGAGGCAGGCCAGCAGCAGCGCGCGGGCCGGCGGCGCGGCTGCGCGCACGGCCAGCGCGCGCAGCACGTGGCCGCACCACTACACACACATACCTCCGCCGGGCTCGTCAGTGAGGCAGGCCAGCAGCAGCGCGCGGGCCGGCGGCGCGGCTGCGCGCACGGCCAGCGCGCGCAGCACGTGGCCGCACCACTACACACACATACCTCCGCCGGGCTCGTCAGTGAGGCAGGCCAGCAGCAGCGCGCGGGCCGGCGGCGCGGCTGCGCGCACGGCCAGCGCGCGCAGCACGTGGCCGCACCACTACACACACATACCTCCGCCGGGCTCGTCAGTGAGGCAGGCCAGCAGCAGCGCGCGGGCCGGCGGCGCGGCTGCGCGCACGGCCAGCGCGCGCAGCACGTGGCCGCACCACTACACACACATACCTCCGCCGGGCTCGTCAGTGAGGCAGGCCAGCAGCAGCGCGCGGGCCGGCGGCGCGGCTGCGCGCACGGCCAGCGCGCGCAGCACGTGGCCGCACCACTACACACACATACCTCCGCCGGGCTCGTCAGTGAGGCAGGCCAGCAGCAGCGCGCGGGCCGGCGGCGCGGCTGCGCGCACGGCCAGCGCGCGCAGCACGTGGCCGCACCACTACACACACATACCTCCGCCGGGCTCGTCAGTGAGGCAGGCCAGCAGCAGCGCGCGGGCCGGCGGCGCGGCTGCGCGCACGGCCAGCGCGCGCAGCACGTGGCCGCACCACTACACACACATACCTCCGCCGGGCTCGTCAGTGAGGCAGGCCAGCAGCAGCGCGCGGGCCGGCGGCGCGGCTGCGCGCACGGCCAGCGCGCGCAGCACGTGGCCGCACCACTACACACACATACCTCCGCCGGGCTCGTCAGTGAGGCAGGCCAGCAGCAGCGCGCGGGCCGGCGGCGCGGCTGCGCGCACGGCCAGCGCGCGCAGCACGTGGCCGCACCACTACACACACATACCTCCGCCGGGCTCGTCAGTGAGGCAGGCCAGCAGCAGCGCGCGGGCCGGCGGCGCGGCTGCGCGCACGGCCAGCGCGCGCAGCACGTGGCCGCACCACTACACACACATACCTCCGCCGGGCTCGTCAGTGAGGCAGGCCAGCAGCAGCGCGCGGGCCGGCGGCGCGGCTGCGCGCACGGCCAGCGCGCGCAGCACGTGGCCGCACCACTACACACACATACCTCCGCCGGGCTCGTCAGTGAGGCAGGCCAGCAGCAGCGCGCGGGCCGGCGGCGCGGCTGCGCGCACGGCCAGCGCGCGCAGCACGTGGCCGCACCACTACACACACATACCTCCGCCGGGCTCGTCAGTGAGGCAGGCCAGCAGCAGCGCGCGGGCCGGCGGCGCGGCTGCGCGCACGGCCAGCGCGCGCAGCACGTGGCCGCACCACTACACACACATACCTCCGCCGGGCTCGTCAGTGAGGCAGGCCAGCAGCAGCGCGCGGGCCGGCGGCGCGGCTGCGCGCACGGCCAGCGCGCGCAGCACGTGGCCGCACCACTACACACACATACCTCCGCCGGGCTCGTCAGTGAGGCAGGCCAGCAGCAGCGCGCGGGCCGGCGGCGCGGCTGCGCGCACGGCCAGCGCGCGCAGCACGTGGCCGCACCACTACACACACATACCTCCGCCGGGCTCGTCAGTGAGGCAGGCCAGCAGCAGCGCGCGGGCCGGCGGCGCGGCTGCGCGCACGGCCAGCGCGCGCAGCACGTGGCCGCACCACTACACACACATACCTCCGCCGGGCTCGTCAGTGAGGCAGGCCAGCAGCAGCGCGCGGGCCGGCGGCGCGGCTGCGCGCACGGCCAGCGCGCGCAGCACGTGGCCGCACCACTACACACACATACCTCCGCCGGGCTCGTCAGTGAGGCAGGCCAGCAGCAGCGCGCGGGCCGGCGGCGCGGCTGCGCGCACGGCCAGCGCGCGCAGCACGTGGCCGCACCACTACACACACATACCTCCGCCGGGCTCGTCAGTGAGGCAGGCCAGCAGCAGCGCGCGGGCCGGCGGCGCGGCTGCGCGCACGGCCAGCGCGCGCAGCACGTGGCCGCACCACTACACACACATACCTCCGCCGGGCTCGTCAGTGAGGCAGGCCAGCAGCAGCGCGCGGGCCGGCGGCGCGGCTGCGCGCACGGCCAGCGCGCGCAGCACGTGGCCGCACCACTACACACACATACCTCCGCCGGGCTCGTCAGTGAGGCAGGCCAGCAGCAGCGCGCGGGCCGGCGGCGCGGCTGCGCGCACGGCCAGCGCGCGCAGCACGTGGCCGCACCACTACACACACATACCTCCGCCGGGCTCGTCAGTGAGGCAGGCCAGCAGCAGCGCGCGGGCCGGCGGCGCGGCTGCGCGCACGGCCAGCGCGCGCAGCACGTGGCCGCACCACTACACACACATACCTCCGCCGGGCTCGTCAGTGAGGCAGGCCAGCAGCAGCGCGCGGGCCGGCGGCGCGGCTGCGCGCACGGCCAGCGCGCGCAGCACGTGGCCGCACCACTACACACACATACCTCCGCCGGGCTCGTCAGTGAGGCAGGCCAGCAGCAGCGCGCGGGCCGGCGGCGCGGCTGCGCGCACGGCCAGCGCGCGCAGCACGTGGCCGCACCACTACACACACATACCTCCGCCGGGCTCGTCAGTGAGGCAGGCCAGCAGCAGCGCGCGGGCCGGCGGCGCGGCTGCGCGCACGGCCAGCGCGCGCAGCACGTGGCCGCACCACTACACACACATACCTCCGCCGGGCTCGTCAGTGAGGCAGGCCAGCAGCAGCGCGCGGGCCGGCGGCGCGGCTGCGCGCACGGCCAGCGCGCGCAGCACGTGGCCGCACCACTACACACACATACCTCCGCCGGGCTCGTCAGTGAGGCAGGCCAGCAGCAGCGCGCGGGCCGGCGGCGCGGCTGCGCGCACGGCCAGCGCGCGCAGCACGTGGCCGCACCACTACACACACATACCTCCGCCGGGCTCGTCAGTGAGGCAGGCCAGCAGCAGCGCGCGGGCCGGCGGCGCGGCTGCGCGCACGGCCAGCGCGCGCAGCACGTGGCCGCACCACTACACACACATACCTCCGCCGGGCTCGTCAGTGAGGCAGGCCAGCAGCAGCGCGCGGGCCGGCGGCGCGGCTGCGCGCACGGCCAGCGCGCGCAGCACGTGGCCGCACCACTACACACACATACCTCCGCCGGGCTCGTCAGTGAGGCAGGCCAGCAGCAGCGCGCGGGCCGGCGGCGCGGCTGCGCGCACGGCCAGCGCGCGCAGCACGTGGCCGCACCACTACACACACATACCTCCGCCGGGCTCGTCAGTGAGGCAGGCCAGCAGCAGCGCGCGGGCCGGCGGCGCGGCTGCGCGCACGGCCAGCGCGCGCAGCACGTGGCCGCACCACTACACACACATACCTCCGCCGGGCTCGTCAGTGAGGCAGGCCAGCAGCAGCGCGCGGGCCGGCGGCGCGGCTGCGCGCACGGCCAGCGCGCGCAGCACGTGGCCGCACCACTACACACACATACCTCCGCCGGGCTCGTCAGTGAGGCAGGCCAGCAGCAGCGCGCGGGCCGGCGGCGCGGCTGCGCGCACGGCCAGCGCGCGCAGCACGTGGCCGCACCACTACACACACATACCTCCGCCGGGCTCGTCAGTGAGGCAGGCCAGCAGCAGCGCGCGGGCCGGCGGCGCGGCTGCGCGCACGGCCAGCGCGCGCAGCACGTGGCCGCACCACTACACACACATACCTCCGCCGGGCTCGTCAGTGAGGCAGGCCAGCAGCAGCGCGCGGGCCGGCGGCGCGGCTGCGCGCACGGCCAGCGCGCGCAGCACGTGGCCGCACCACTACACACACATACCTCCGCCGGGCTCGTCAGTGAGGCAGGCCAGCAGCAGCGCGCGGGCCGGCGGCGCGGCTGCGCGCACGGCCAGCGCGCGCAGCACGTGGCCGCACCACTACACACACATACCTCCGCCGGGCTCGTCAGTGAGGCAGGCCAGCAGCAGCGCGCGGGCCGGCGGCGCGGCTGCGCGCACGGCCAGCGCGCGCAGCACGTGGCCGCACCACTACACACACATACCTCCGCCGGGCTCGTCAGTGAGGCAGGCCAGCAGCAGCGCGCGGGCCGGCGGCGCGGCTGCGCGCACGGCCAGCGCGCGCAGCACGTGGCCGCACCACTACACACACATACCTCCGCCGGGCTCGTCAGTGAGGCAGGCCAGCAGCAGCGCGCGGGCCGGCGGCGCGGCTGCGCGCACGGCCAGCGCGCGCAGCACGTGGCCGCACCACTACACACACATACCTCCGCCGGGCTCGTCAGTGAGGCAGGCCAGCAGCAGCGCGCGGGCCGGCGGCGCGGCTGCGCGCACGGCCAGCGCGCGCAGCACGTGGCCGCACCACTACACACACATACCTCCGCCGGGCTCGTCAGTGAGGCAGGCCAGCAGCAGCGCGCGGGCCGGCGGCGCGGCTGCGCGCACGGCCAGCGCGCGCAGCACGTGGCCGCACCACTACACACACATACCTCCGCCGGGCTCGTCAGTGAGGCAGGCCAGCAGCAGCGCGCGGGCCGGCGGCGCGGCTGCGCGCACGGCCAGCGCGCGCAGCACGTGGCCGCACCACTACACACACATACCTCCGCCGGGCTCGTCAGTGAGGCAGGCCAGCAGCAGCGCGCGGGCCGGCGGCGCGGCTGCGCGCACGGCCAGCGCGCGCAGCACGTGGCCGCACCACTACACACACATACCTCCGCCGGGCTCGTCAGTGAGGCAGGCCAGCAGCAGCGCGCGGGCCGGCGGCGCGGCTGCGCGCACGGCCAGCGCGCGCAGCACGTGGCCGCACCACTACACACACATACCTCCGCCGGGCTCGTCAGTGAGGCAGGCCAGCAGCAGCGCGCGGGCCGGCGGCGCGGCTGCGCGCACGGCCAGCGCGCGCAGCACGTGGCCGCACCACTACACACACATACCTCCGCCGGGCTCGTCAGTGAGGCAGGCCAGCAGCAGCGCGCGGGCCGGCGGCGCGGCTGCGCGCACGGCCAGCGCGCGCAGCACGTGGCCGCACCACTACACACACATACCTCCGCCGGGCTCGTCAGTGAGGCAGGCCAGCAGCAGCGCGCGGGCCGGCGGCGCGGCTGCGCGCACGGCCAGCGCGCGCAGCACGTGGCCGCACCACTACACACACATACCTCCGCCGGGCTCGTCAGTGAGGCAGGCCAGCAGCAGCGCGCGGGCCGGCGGCGCGGCTGCGCGCACGGCCAGCGCGCGCAGCACGTGGCCGCACCACTACACACACATACCTCCGCCGGGCTCGTCAGTGAGGCAGGCCAGCAGCAGCGCGCGGGCCGGCGGCGCGGCTGCGCGCACGGCCAGCGCGCGCAGCACGTGGCCGCACCACTACACACACATACCTCCGCCGGGCTCGTCAGTGAGGCAGGCCAGCAGCAGCGCGCGGGCCGGCGGCGCGGCTGCGCGCACGGCCAGCGCGCGCAGCACGTGGCCGCACCACTACACACACATACCTCCGCCGGGCTCGTCAGTGAGGCAGGCCAGCAGCAGCGCGCGGGCCGGCGGCGCGGCTGCGCGCACGGCCAGCGCGCGCAGCACGTGGCCGCACCACTACACACACATACCTCCGCCGGGCTCGTCAGTGAGGCAGGCCAGCAGCAGCGCGCGGGCCGGCGGCGCGGCTGCGCGCACGGCCAGCGCGCGCAGCACGTGGCCGCACCACTACACACACATACCTCCGCCGGGCTCGTCAGTGAGGCAGGCCAGCAGCAGCGCGCGGGCCGGCGGCGCGGCTGCGCGCACGGCCAGCGCGCGCAGCACGTGGCCGCACCACTACACACACATACCTCCGCCGGGCTCGTCAGTGAGGCAGGCCAGCAGCAGCGCGCGGGCCGGCGGCGCGGCTGCGCGCACGGCCAGCGCGCGCAGCACGTGGCCGCACCACTACACACACATACCTCCGCCGGGCTCGTCAGTGAGGCAGGCCAGCAGCAGCGCGCGGGCCGGCGGCGCGGCTGCGCGCACGGCCAGCGCGCGCAGCACGTGGCCGCACCACTACACACACATACCTCCGCCGGGCTCGTCAGTGAGGCAGGCCAGCAGCAGCGCGCGGGCCGGCGGCGCGGCTGCGCGCACGGCCAGCGCGCGCAGCACGTGGCCGCACCACTACACACACATACCTCCGCCGGGCTCGTCAGTGAGGCAGGCCAGCAGCAGCGCGCGGGCCGGCGGCGCGGCTGCGCGCACGGCCAGCGCGCGCAGCACGTGGCCGCACCACTACACACACATACCTCCGCCGGGCTCGTCAGTGAGGCAGGCCAGCAGCAGCGCGCGGGCCGGCGGCGCGGCTGCGCGCACGGCCAGCGCGCGCAGCACGTGGCCGCACCACTACACACACATACCTCCGCCGGGCTCGTCAGTGAGGCAGGCCAGCAGCAGCGCGCGGGCCGGCGGCGCGGCTGCGCGCACGGCCAGCGCGCGCAGCACGTGGCCGCACCACTACACACACATACCTCCGCCGGGCTCGTCAGTGAGGCAGGCCAGCAGCAGCGCGCGGGCCGGCGGCGCGGCTGCGCGCACGGCCAGCGCGCGCAGCACGTGGCCGCACCACTACACACACATACCTCCGCCGGGCTCGTCAGTGAGGCAGGCCAGCAGCAGCGCGCGGGCCGGCGGCGCGGCTGCGCGCACGGCCAGCGCGCGCAGCACGTGGCCGCACCACTACACACACATACCTCCGCCGGGCTCGTCAGTGAGGCAGGCCAGCAGCAGCGCGCGGGCCGGCGGCGCGGCTGCGCGCACGGCCAGCGCGCGCAGCACGTGGCCGCACCACTACACACACATACCTCCGCCGGGCTCGTCAGTGAGGCAGGCCAGCAGCAGCGCGCGGGCCGGCGGCGCGGCTGCGCGCACGGCCAGCGCGCGCAGCACGTGGCCGCACCACTACACACACATACCTCCGCCGGGCTCGTCAGTGAGGCAGGCCAGCAGCAGCGCGCGGGCCGGCGGCGCGGCTGCGCGCACGGCCAGCGCGCGCAGCACGTGGCCGCACCACTACACACACATACCTCCGCCGGGCTCGTCAGTGAGGCAGGCCAGCAGCAGCGCGCGGGCCGGCGGCGCGGCTGCGCGCACGGCCAGCGCGCGCAGCACGTGGCCGCACCACTACACACACATACCTCCGCCGGGCTCGTCAGTGAGGCAGGCCAGCAGCAGCGCGCGGGCCGGCGGCGCGGCTGCGCGCACGGCCAGCGCGCGCAGCACGTGGCCGCACCACTACACACACATACCTCCGCCGGGCTCGTCAGTGAGGCAGGCCAGCAGCAGCGCGCGGGCCGGCGGCGCGGCTGCGCGCACGGCCAGCGCGCGCAGCACGTGGCCGCACCACTACACACACATACCTCCGCCGGGCTCGTCAGTGAGGCAGGCCAGCAGCAGCGCGCGGGCCGGCGGCGCGGCTGCGCGCACGGCCAGCGCGCGCAGCACGTGGCCGCACCACTACACACACATACCTCCGCCGGGCTCGTCAGTGAGGCAGGCCAGCAGCAGCGCGCGGGCCGGCGGCGCGGCTGCGCGCACGGCCAGCGCGCGCAGCACGTGGCCGCACCACTACACACACATACCTCCGCCGGGCTCGTCAGTGAGGCAGGCCAGCAGCAGCGCGCGGGCCGGCGGCGCGGCTGCGCGCACGGCCAGCGCGCGCAGCACGTGGCCGCACCACTACACACACATACCTCCGCCGGGCTCGTCAGTGAGGCAGGCCAGCAGCAGCGCGCGGGCCGGCGGCGCGGCTGCGCGCACGGCCAGCGCGCGCAGCACGTGGCCGCACCACTACACACACATACCTCCGCCGGGCTCGTCAGTGAGGCAGGCCAGCAGCAGCGCGCGGGCCGGCGGCGCGGCTGCGCGCACGGCCAGCGCGCGCAGCACGTGGCCGCACCACTACACACACATACCTCCGCCGGGCTCGTCAGTGAGGCAGGCCAGCAGCAGCGCGCGGGCCGGCGGCGCGGCTGCGCGCACGGCCAGCGCGCGCAGCACGTGGCCGCACCACTACACACACATACCTCCGCCGGGCTCGTCAGTGAGGCAGGCCAGCAGCAGCGCGCGGGCCGGCGGCGCGGCTGCGCGCACGGCCAGCGCGCGCAGCACGTGGCCGCACCACTACACACACATACCTCCGCCGGGCTCGTCAGTGAGGCAGGCCAGCAGCAGCGCGCGGGCCGGCGGCGCGGCTGCGCGCACGGCCAGCGCGCGCAGCACGTGGCCGCACCACTACACACACATACCTCCGCCGGGCTCGTCAGTGAGGCAGGCCAGCAGCAGCGCGCGGGCCGGCGGCGCGGCTGCGCGCACGGCCAGCGCGCGCAGCACGTGGCCGCACCACTACACACACATACCTCCGCCGGGCTCGTCAGTGAGGCAGGCCAGCAGCAGCGCGCGGGCCGGCGGCGCGGCTGCGCGCACGGCCAGCGCGCGCAGCACGTGGCCGCACCACTACACACACATACCTCCGCCGGGCTCGTCAGTGAGGCAGGCCAGCAGCAGCGCGCGGGCCGGCGGCGCGGCTGCGCGCACGGCCAGCGCGCGCAGCACGTGGCCGCACCACTACACACACATACCTCCGCCGGGCTCGTCAGTGAGGCAGGCCAGCAGCAGCGCGCGGGCCGGCGGCGCGGCTGCGCGCACGGCCAGCGCGCGCAGCACGTGGCCGCACCACTACACACACATACCTCCGCCGGGCTCGTCAGTGAGGCAGGCCAGCAGCAGCGCGCGGGCCGGCGGCGCGGCTGCGCGCACGGCCAGCGCGCGCAGCACGTGGCCGCACCACTACACACACATACCTCCGCCGGGCTCGTCAGTGAGGCAGGCCAGCAGCAGCGCGCGGGCCGGCGGCGCGGCTGCGCGCACGGCCAGCGCGCGCAGCACGTGGCCGCACCACTACACACACATACCTCCGCCGGGCTCGTCAGTGAGGCAGGCCAGCAGCAGCGCGCGGGCCGGCGGCGCGGCTGCGCGCACGGCCAGCGCGCGCAGCACGTGGCCGCACCACTACACACACATACCTCCGCCGGGCTCGTCAGTGAGGCAGGCCAGCAGCAGCGCGCGGGCCGGCGGCGCGGCTGCGCGCACGGCCAGCGCGCGCAGCACGTGGCCGCACCACTACACACACATACCTCCGCCGGGCTCGTCAGTGAGGCAGGCCAGCAGCAGCGCGCGGGCCGGCGGCGCGGCTGCGCGCACGGCCAGCGCGCGCAGCACGTGGCCGCACCACTACACACACATACCTCCGCCGGGCTCGTCAGTGAGGCAGGCCAGCAGCAGCGCGCGGGCCGGCGGCGCGGCTGCGCGCACGGCCAGCGCGCGCAGCACGTGGCCGCACCACTACACACACATACCTCCGCCGGGCTCGTCAGTGAGGCAGGCCAGCAGCAGCGCGCGGGCCGGCGGCGCGGCTGCGCGCACGGCCAGCGCGCGCAGCACGTGGCCGCAGCGCGCGCCCCGCAGCCAGCGCCGCGCGGGGGGCGCGCGCACGTGCGGATGCCGCACGCAGCTCGACACGCACCACTCCAGCACGCCGGGCGGGAACTGCGGGGAACTCGTGCGTCAACACCGTACCGCGCTACACTTTTCAGTATTAACGTACAGTACTTCGACTAGATCAAATAGTCGAAAACCGGCTCATACACACATGCAGACACGTTCACACGAATTCTAAGCATGCTTCATTCATCTATTGTATCATAATGTAAATATTATTTTCAAACAATGTATACAGTGCACAGAGTGCTATGTTTTTTTGGGAAATAAATACTTTTTTCGTACCACTTGCTCAAAAAAGTGACATTCTATGCCACAAAAAGCGAACATAACAATAGTCATTTTTAATCTGTTAAAAACAGGGAAAGAAAATTGTACTGAATTTCATTCATCCTCTAGGGGGAGAATGTGATTTAAATTTGGAATACTTACCGTTTATACTGAACTACATCTGTGTTTACACCATTGAGTTTGTATATAAAGCATTATACTTACATCTTTTTGAAAAAGGAATACGCATTTATTATGCAGTTATGATTATTAAATAAAATTACGAAAACCGACGAGGCCGTATGAGCTTGATGCCTTTGCTTTTCCGGCAAAAAAATATTAGTCTAGGAATTTGCCGCGTTTTTGTTTTCTTCAAATACATAAACGTTAAGTTTATTTTAATTAATTTTTATAAATAAGTTAATGTTCTAAAAATACGTTTAATTGTCATTATTTTTAATAAATGCTTATCTCATATTATTATTGTGTTAATTTTTTCGCAAATGGTACGAAAAGTAGAGTATTTTCCTCGGTGATAAAGCTGTCTTAGTCTTGGGTGAACTTAAATCCCTCGCTACACTCAGGACTCGTCTTAAATCCCTCGCTTCGCTCGTGATTTAAGTTTTTAACACCCTCGCTACGCTCGGGAGTAAACCTCGAGTCCTTCATTAGGCTCGCGATTTAAATCGTCACCCGCGACAGAAGACACTGCTTTATCCCCTTGGTTAATAATCTACTATTTCGTACCACTTGCTCAAAAAAGTGGCATTCTATGCCACAAAAAGCGAACATAACAATAGTCATTTTTAATCTGTTAAAAACAGGGAAAGAAAATTGTACTGAATTTCATTCATCCTCTAGGGGGAGAATGTGATTTAAAGAACAATGGCAAATCTCCTTACTTAAAATTGTCTGGAATGAAATTGAAGCATCCCGTAGTAAAAAATATGTCTAAAGATTCGGCGTTAGTAGCAGAATCTACAAGCGAGTCTATTTTAATTCGAAAAAGCCGGAAAACAAAGATATAGGAGTTTGAATTTTTAGGTTATGAATAAAGTGAACACGAACCTATAGGTAACTTATGAATGATACATTAAAATGATATCAAACAAAAACTGATATTACGGACAAATGAAGTAAACCTAATTGATTATTTTCTATTATGAAGTTTGTATTAATAGAAAACCGAATTGTATTAATAGGAAACAAAACACGAACGAAACGGAATACGCAGAGGAATTCTGTAGCATCAAACTGTCAATCAGTCACTGTCAAAGATGAAAGTAGAGATGTGCAATTAAAATCAATGTAAAATCGATACAACGTTGAATCGATCCTATGCTCCTTGTTTTGGATTTAAAAGTAATATTACATAAATATCAAATCAAGTTGATTAGAGATAGAATAACTGCATTTAAATAATTATTTTAATAATTCAACCAACCCTAGAATCACCTAGATCAGTTGAATCGATCGTTCATTTAATAATCGACACAGATAATAACATTCATACTGATTGTACGAGTAACACCACTATCTATGACAGCAATTCGCGTAGGTATCTCGATCGGAAGCAATTGATATACTTTTAATATTATAAATTAACTCCGGCTTTTAAGAAATAAAGTGAAACATTGAAAAATCATGACAAAATAATTCAATTTGTTTCGTTTTTGTGATATCTACGGTCGCTAAAACAAAACCAGACATAATTCTGCCATTCTTCTTTGGAATACTTACCGAAATTTATACTGAACTACATCTGTGTTTACACCATTGAGTTTGTATATAAAGCATTATACCTACATCTTATTGAAAAAGGAATACGCATTTATTATGCAGTTATGATTATTAAATAAAATTACGAAAACCGACGAGGCCGTATGAGCTTGATGCCTTTGCTTTTCCGAAAAAAAATATTAATCTAGGAATTAGCCGCGTTTTTGTTTTCTTCAAATACATAAACGTTAAGTTTATTTTAATTTATTTTTATAAATAAGTTAATGTTCTAAAAATACGTTTAATTGTCATTATTTTTAATAAATGCTTATCTCATATTATTATCGTGTTAATTTTTTCGCAAATGGTACGAAAAGTAGAGTATTTTCCTCGGTGATAAAGCTGTCTTAGTCTTGGGTGAACTTAAATCCCTCGCTACACTCAGGACTCGTCTTAAATCCCTCGCTTCGCTCGTGATTTAAGTTATTAACTCCCTCGCTACGCTCGAGAGTAAACCTCGAGTCCTTCATTACGCTCGCGATTTAAATCGTCACCCGCGACAGAAGACACTGCTTTATCCCCTTGGTTAATAATCTACTATTATTGTTATTATTATTCATTCTTCAAAAAACAAAATGGTGGCCACATATCGATAAATGGAACAACAAATTAATATTAAAATTACCTGTTGGAAGGTGTTAAACATAGCGTCTTGTTCCTCATCAGTCATATACTTCATCAGTAGGAACACTATGTCCACGACCGTCTTACAGCGCATGGTGTCGCCAGACAGCCAGGTCCGCAGCACCTTGTCATACAGCCGGTACACACTATCTACATCAAACTGTCTGGCCAACGCTGTGAACAGCTGCTTACTGTCAAACTCCACCAGTAAAGTGAAGACAGGTGTCACGATGGCGCTAGATATCTGTTTCTTCTCGGCACTGTCCAAATAGTGTGAACAAATCTTCTGCACCACATCCTCTAAGTTATGTTTGTACCGCTCCACAACAGACGCGTCACACTGCTGCGTCACTACTGCACTCTTTTCGGTTACAGTTTGCGCGTCACCGTCAAACTTAATGCTATGCCGTTTCTTCACTTCCTGTGAAAATGACGTCTTCAATGTTTGCAACAGTAGGATGTGCCCCTCAATCAATTTCCCTATTTCATTATGGTCTGTGCCAGATTTGTCAATTTGTGTCAAAACTGTGGAGCCAACGTTTTGCCAAAAGTTTCTGACGAGCTGGTCGTATTTTTCGTTATGTTCTTCTTTGGATTGTTTGAGCCAATATTTGACGAGTGAGGCCATGCTAGTCGCGGAACACTTTATGAGGTTAGTTCTGGTTTGCCCGTCGTGCTTCATGGATAGCACGTTGGCCAACCACGTCCTGTGCACGCTGCTCACGATCTCCAGCACGAAGTCATTCTGCTGTATGGACAGGTATCGCAAACATTCAGCCAAACTTGTGACCCACGACTGCCGTTCACTTTTTGAGTTCAATATATTTTTCTTATCTAATCTGAAAGGACAATATGTGATCATTTCATGACTAGGTTAATAAAGCTATAACTTTAGCGGTTGATATTATGATCTTACCCACTAAACACAGCATTAAAGAAAGCTTCGTAGAAGTCTTTAGTTAAAATATCTTTAGGTAAATATGCTAACAGCGGCAGCAACATGTTGGATAGATGCCTCGCGTCACCCCAACCACCTGGACATAAGGATGTTAACTTAAGAATAGGAATTAGTTTAAGGATATTAACTTCATGGCGGTATCTTGTCAATATATCTATGAAAACATCATGTACGTAAAAATTACATCTTTTAAATAAAAGAGGTGAAAGACGTAATTATAGCACTAGAAATAGGGACCTATTAGTTCAACGATGTTTCAGACTGGCTAAAGTAGACTCATCTTTCACATACTTCAACTGAATGAGACGAAATTCAAATCTTAAATTATTAATTATATATTTTTAAAATAATAATAATAATTTTAATAATAAATTAAAAATAAATCCGATTTAATAATAAATTATTATTAAAATTATTATTATTTAATTATTTAAATCTAAAAACGCACATTGTGCAGGCAGGCATATTATAAGTTGGGGGATTACATCGCTGATGAAAATGCCTGGCTCAATGCTGGTCCTGCTCCACAATCACAACTAATTGACTAACACTTGAAAATACTGTTGCGAGCTGCTGAAGATTGAAAGACTATATTTGCATTGTTTAAACTCAATCTCCTTTGTATTATACACTGGCCTTCAAAACTTAGTATCACATTTTTAAAATTGCAATAACCTTTACAGTACACAAGTTATATTTTCTAAATAAAAAGGATTACAAAAATATAAAAAAAAATACATAGATAAAGTTTATAGTCGATAACCTTTTAAGGAATGCCTGAAAAAACGTTTTTAAACAAAATCACTCCTTTTCAAATTGCTGTCTTACTTTTAACTTTTTTGTTTCTGTTTTCACATTAATTATTTCTTGATCGATGAATTTTGATTCAAAATCCAATGTGTCTACTGCACTTAAACTTTACTTATCATGACTTTTTATCTGAATAATGTGCAAGAATCATGGCTTTTCTGGAACTAGGCATCAGTATGCGTCGTACTGCAAGAATGGTCGGTGTAACATTAAGAATGGTCCGGCAGTGAGCGAAGGTACGAAGAAATTGGAAACCATCTGAGGAGACCTTGTATTGGCAGACGCAGGTGCACTAGTACCCGAGAAGACCGCTATATTGGCTCCACCGTGTTGAGAAATCGCCACCTCAATGCACTTGAAGTCCAGCAACAGCTTCTTCAGACCCGAAGAGACTACATTACCGACAGTACCGTGAGAAGAAGACTTGCTGAAGCAAACCTGAAGCCCCAAAGGCCAGCAAGTAGCCCCGAACTCGAGAGAGGGCATCGAGTAGCAAGACTGCGCTACGCCCATGAACACATACAGTGGAGTGAAGAAGAATGGGCAAGAGTTTTGTCCACTGATGAGTCTCGATTCTCACTATTCACTTCCGATGGAAGGCGAAGAGTGTACAAGCGACCTGGTGAGCGATACATTCAAGCCTGCTTCACAGAAAGAGTCCAATACGATGGAGGCTCTGTACACGTATGGGCTAAGGTCGCACAGAGCTAGTGGCCAAAGAAAATGGCACCCTGACTGGGAAAAGATATGCTCAAGACCTCTTAGTAAGTATGCAGGGACATGTTTAGTAAATATGGGTGATGGATCGATACTGCCACTGCCACACACCGCTCGGGTCGTACATGAGTACATTGAGGAGGTTGGTATCAACTTTTTTTTTTTTTTTTTTGTGAGGATGGGAAATCATCAAATGACCCCTCCCGCTCTGGGTGGAGCGGAAGGGAGTGTCAGACTCTTACTGACTAAAACCCACCCGTGTTCCTTCCTTGGCCCTTTATGTTCCGGGTCAGCGGTACCCCTTTTGGATGATCCCGCTTTCCCGGCAGGCTTGGGCCCTAGTGGGCCCCCTCTTCGATGATGACATCTCTTTGAGGCGCGCGTGGAACACGTACGCGCCTTCCAGCACGGGCCTGGTCCTGATCAGACGGTGAGCTACCCATTACTCACCGCCCGCAGGCCCGCGCCTACGGTGGCCGGGAGTCGTCACGCGGCTCCCGACGCCCGGAGCGTCCACCGCGGCGGCTTGGACGGGAGACTCTCTCCCTCTCCCGTCCCGCCACCTCCTTAGCTAGCATGACTGCTTCGCAGAAGGAGGCGACTGCCTCCCACTCCCCCTCGCCCCGGACCATGGCTTGAACCAGGGCCGGGCGTGAGAGGTCGCCGCCGCTGCCGATCGCCTCTACGAGGACACGGCGGTGCTCCGCCCATGCAGGGCAGGCCCCCACCGTATGCTCCACCGTGTCCTCGGGGCGATCATCGCAGTGGTGACACCCGGGCGTTTCCTCCCGCCTGATGATTTGCAGGAACCTCCCGAAACATCCGTGTCCGGTGAGGACCTGCGTCAGGCGGTAGGTGAGGACGCCGTGACGCCTCTCTAGCCACTCCTCAAAGAGGGGTCTTACCGCCGCTATCGTGGCGAGGTTGGTATCAACTTGGCTTGGCCATCAAGAAGTCCTGATCTCAACCTGATTGAGCACGCCTGGGATGAGCTCGGGAGGCTGGTAAGAAGTCGCAGACCACCTCCTATAGGGTCGTAAAACAGGCCCTGAAGAATGGGAGAATATTCCCCAACATCGCAACCGCAACCTCGTCTTCAGTATGCGAGAACGGCTCGAAGCTGTAATCAGAGTCCGAGGAGGCAATACCAGTTATTAAAATGTAAAAAAAGCGTAAAACATCCGTATTCATGTTGTTCGAGTTTTTTGCCAGTAAGTTAAAAATTACTATTGTTTGGTTCTTTCTTTTTTTAAGTTGAAGACGTTACTAATTTATAAGTAATAAATTATAATTTCAAAGAAAATTTATGAAATTTGCTGTAAAACGTTTTTTATTTCATAACTCTGACTTGTATAGTTTAGGAAAAATTGCATTTTTAAAAGTGTGGTACAAAGTTTTGAAGACCAGTTTATAATTGCATAGCACAATTGTGAGTACTATGTACTATAGAGCTACCATTTACCGGGTAATATGTATATGTCTTTCATTGTCTTGAATGTGCCCTGGCGGCTGATAGTATGTCATGCTCACTCAAATGTCTCGCTGACTGTGGCGCGTGTGCTGGATCATTTAGCCCCCTTTAAAATGGTTGAGCTAAATGGTGCTGATCCATGCATCAGGTTCGTGAACGGACGCCGTCAGTTGGGACAGGTCATCTCTTAGATGCCACGGCTTAATTTTGTTATTTTATTTTGAGCTTGTTTTTTTTTGTTCCTATTTGTCTTGTCTTTTTACATCGTTCTCACATATAATCATAAATTCAACGTTAATGATGTAACTCATATTTTTGTAACAATATAATTTAAAAGAGTGTCCATGGAGTTTCTTGCCCGTTCTTCTCCATAGGTACGTACTACGCTTTGGAATGGGCAACTAGCTTAATATTTCTGACTGACCGACTCCTTGACAGTTCAAAAGTGCCTGTAAATGGTTTAATTGAAATAAATGCTTTGAGTTTTACTTTGTTAAGTTTTTATGATTATTTTACCATAAAAACAAAATTTAATGACCTTGTCAATTCCTAAAAAGTCTTACAAAGAAAGTCTGTGATTTAACAATGTAAAATTTTTCAAAACTTACCGTTTTCCAAAACATCTAATATCCTTTTGACGAGCAATTCTTTCTTATCTAAATATGTGTGCCAGTCCTGAAACAAACATTTATTGTTCACGTCGTTATGTTATTTAATTTACCAATCCAAATAAAAGCAAACCAGGCAAGATTGCAGTGAAATGCTGTCCTGCGTTCGCAATTTAGTTTCCTAGCAGGTAAACAAATATTTTTTGGAAAAAAAATTTCTTTCACAAATAAAGTTCAGTTCGCGATATAACTTAATTTTTTTTTATGAATTTTTCTGTACTAGAATTCTGAAATCAACTTAATTTACACTAATATATAAGGTTCATAAGACTGACAATAAGTCTTTCCGAGCGTTCATGCAAAAAAAAAACTCGAAAAAGTCTTCTACTTTTTATTTTAGAAATATAAAATATTTCTTCAAGTTGGTCAGGTCGAAAATTCTCAAAAAGTCAGAAAAAAATTCATTACTCGAAAACTATGAAAAGTCGCGGAACATACATGGGGGTGATTCAGATACCCCACGATGCGAGGGGCAAAAATTTTTTTTTGGACTTCTTTGTTCCGGCCAACCTGTATGTGTAAGGGCAGATTTTTCAAGAGTCGGATATCTCTTAACTGAAGAGTAAATATTGCCGTTTGACAAGGTTTGTATATAAAATATGTTAAGCTGTCATATTTATTCTTTAGATAAAAGTAGTCTGACTATTGAAAAATCAGCCTTGTCTTTAATTATTTTAATTGGTTTTAAATCGTCAACTAAAACTGAAAAAAAAAAATAATAGTGTAGGGACCGGTATGTTGTGCATGAGCTGCAGCAGACAGGTCCACAGCGGCGCAGCGGCGGGCGCGCCCGGCTCGCGCGCCGCGGTCAGCAGCACGCGCAGGGCACGCGCGCAGCACGTCGGGCCGCACGCCGCGCCGTAGCGCTCGGCCACGCGGCCTGTGGCGCCGTACCACGCCGCTCTGTGCACGGACACACACAACATTAACATCCCTATCACACTGCTACAAGGGCGCGCAGCACGTCGGGCCGCACGCCGCGCCGTAGCGCTCGGCCACGCGGCCTGTGGCGCCGTACCACGCCGCTCTGTGCACGGACACACACAACATTAACATCCCTATCACACTGCTACAAGGGCGCGCAGCACGTCGGGCCGCACGCCGCGCCGTAGCGCTCGGCCACGCGGCCTGTGGCGCCGTACCACGCCGCTCTGTGCACGGACACACACAACATTAACATCCCTATCACACTGCTACAAGGGCGCGCAGCACGTCGGGCCGCACGCCGCGCCGTAGCGCTCGGCCACGCGGCCTGTGGCGCCGTACCACGCCGCTCTGTGCACGGACACACACAACATTAACATCCCTATCACACTGCTACAAGGGCGCGCAGCACGTCGGGCCGCACGCCGCGCCGTAGCGCTCGGCCACGCGGCCTGTGGCGCCGTACCACGCCGCTCTGTGCACGGACACACACAACATTAACATCCCTATCACACTGCTACAAGGGCGCGCAGCACGTCGGGCCGCACGCCGCGCCGTAGCGCTCGGCCACGCGGCCTGTGGCGCCGTACCACGCCGCTCTGTGCACGGACACACACAACATTAACATCCCTATCACACTGCTACAAGGGCGCGCAGCACGTCGGGCCGCACGCCGCGCCGTAGCGCTCGGCCACGCGGCCTGTGGCGCCGTACCACGCCGCTCTGTGCACGGACACACACAACATTAACATCCCTATCACACTGCTACAAGGGCGCGCAGCACGTCGGGCCGCACGCCGCGCCGTAGCGCTCGGCCACGCGGCCTGTGGCGCCGTACCACGCCGCTCTGTGCACGGACACACACAACATTAACATCCCTATCACACTGCTACAAGGGCGCGCAGCACGTCGGGCCGCACGCCGCGCCGTAGCGCTCGGCCACGCGGCCTGTGGCGCCGTACCACGCCGCTCTGTGCACGGACACACACAACATTAACATCCCTATCACACTGCTACAAGGGCGCGCAGCACGTCGGGCCGCACGCCGCGCCGTAGCGCTCGGCCACGCGGCCTGTGGCGCCGTACCACGCCGCTCTGTGCACGGACACACACAACATTAACATCCCTATCACACTGCTACAAGGGCGCGCAGCACGTCGGGCCGCACGCCGCGCCGTAGCGCTCGGCCACGCGGCCTGTGGCGCCGTACCACGCCGCTCTGTGCACGGACACACACAACATTAACATCCCTATCACACTGCTACAAGGGCGCGCAGCACGTCGGGCCGCACGCCGCGCCGTAGCGCTCGGCCACGCGGCCTGTGGCGCCGTACCACGCCGCTCTGTGCACGGACACACACAACATTAACATCCCTATCACACTGCTACAAGGGCGCGCAGCACGTCGGGCCGCACGCCGCGCCGTAGCGCTCGGCCACGCGGCCTGTGGCGCCGTACCACGCCGCTCTGTGCACGGACACACACAACATTAACATCCCTATCACACTGCTACAAGGGCGCGCAGCACGTCGGGCCGCACGCCGCGCCGTAGCGCTCGGCCACGCGGCCTGTGGCGCCGTACCACGCCGCTCTGTGCACGGACACACACAACATTAACATCCCTATCACACTGCTACAAGGGCGCGCAGCACGTCGGGCCGCACGCCGCGCCGTAGCGCTCGGCCACGCGGCCTGTGGCGCCGTACCACGCCGCTCTGTGCACGGACACACACAACATTAACATCCCTATCACACTGCTACAAGGGCGCGCAGCACGTCGGGCCGCACGCCGCGCCGTAGCGCTCGGCCACGCGGCCTGTGGCGCCGTACCACGCCGCTCTGTGCACGGACACACACAACATTAACATCCCTATCACACTGCTACAAGGGCGCGCAGCACGTCGGGCCGCACGCCGCGCCGTAGCGCTCGGCCACGCGGCCTGTGGCGCCGTACCACGCCGCTCTGTGCACGGACACACACAACATTAACATCCCTATCACACTGCTACAAGGGCGCGCAGCACGTCGGGCCGCACGCCGCGCCGTAGCGCTCGGCCACGCGGCCTGTGGCGCCGTACCACGCCGCTCTGTGCACGGACACACACAACATTAACATCCCTATCACACTGCTACAAGGGCGCGCAGCACGTCGGGCCGCACGCCGCGCCGTAGCGCTCGGCCACGCGGCCTGTGGCGCCGTACCACGCCGCTCTGTGCACGGACACACACAACATTAACATCCCTATCACACTGCTACAAGGGCGCGCAGCACGTCGGGCCGCACGCCGCGCCGTAGCGCTCGGCCACGCGGCCTGTGGCGCCGTACCACGCCGCTCTGTGCACGGACACACACAACATTAACATCCCTATCACACTGCTACAAGGGCGCGCAGCACGTCGGGCCGCACGCCGCGCCGTAGCGCTCGGCCACGCGGCCTGTGGCGCCGTACCACGCCGCTCTGTGCACGGACACACACAACATTAACATCCCTATCACACTGCTACAAGGGCGCGCAGCACGTCGGGCCGCACGCCGCGCCGTAGCGCTCGGCCACGCGGCCTGTGGCGCCGTACCACGCCGCTCTGTGCACGGACACACACAACATTAACATCCCTATCACACTGCTACAAGGGCGCGCAGCACGTCGGGCCGCACGCCGCGCCGTAGCGCTCGGCCACGCGGCCTGTGGCGCCGTACCACGCCGCTCTGTGCACGGACACACACAACATTAACATCCCTATCACACTGCTACAAGGGCGCGCAGCACGTCGGGCCGCACGCCGCGCCGTAGCGCTCGGCCACGCGGCCTGTGGCGCCGTACCACGCCGCTCTGTGCACGGACACACACAACATTAACATCCCTATCACACTGCTACAAGGGCGCGCAGCACGTCGGGCCGCACGCCGCGCCGTAGCGCTCGGCCACGCGGCCTGTGGCGCCGTACCACGCCGCTCTGTGCACGGACACACACAACATTAACATCCCTATCACACTGCTACAAGGGCGCGCAGCACGTCGGGCCGCACGCCGCGCCGTAGCGCTCGGCCACGCGGCCTGTGGCGCCGTACCACGCCGCTCTGTGCACGGACACACACAACATTAACATCCCTATCACACTGCTACAAGGGCGCGCAGCACGTCGGGCCGCACGCCGCGCCGTAGCGCTCGGCCACGCGGCCTGTGGCGCCGTACCACGCCGCTCTGTGCACGGACACACACAACATTAACATCCCTATCACACTGCTACAAGGGCGCGCAGCACGTCGGGCCGCACGCCGCGCCGTAGCGCTCGGCCACGCGGCCTGTGGCGCCGTACCACGCCGCTCTGTGCACGGACACACACAACATTAACATCCCTATCACACTGCTACAAGGGCGCGCAGCACGTCGGGCCGCACGCCGCGCCGTAGCGCTCGGCCACGCGGCCTGTGGCGCCGTACCACGCCGCTCTGTGCACGGACACACACAACATTAACATCCCTATCACACTGCTACAAGGGCGCGCAGCACGTCGGGCCGCACGCCGCGCCGTAGCGCTCGGCCACGCGGCCTGTGGCGCCGTACCACGCCGCTCTGTGCACGGACACACACAACATTAACATCCCTATCACACTGCTACAAGGGCGCGCAGCACGTCGGGCCGCACGCCGCGCCGTAGCGCTCGGCCACGCGGCCTGTGGCGCCGTACCACGCCGCTCTGTGCACGGACACACACAACATTAACATCCCTATCACACTGCTACAAGGGCGCGCAGCACGTCGGGCCGCACGCCGCGCCGTAGCGCTCGGCCACGCGGCCTGTGGCGCCGTACCACGCCGCTCTGTGCACGGACACACACAACATTAACATCCCTATCACACTGCTACAAGGGCGCGCAGCACGTCGGGCCGCACGCCGCGCCGTAGCGCTCGGCCACGCGGCCTGTGGCGCCGTACCACGCCGCTCTGTGCACGGACACACACAACATTAACATCCCTATCACACTGCTACAAGGGCGCGCAGCACGTCGGGCCGCACGCCGCGCCGTAGCGCTCGGCCACGCGGCCTGTGGCGCCGTACCACGCCGCTCTGTGCACGGACACACACAACATTAACATCCCTATCACACTGCTACAAGGGCGCGCAGCACGTCGGGCCGCACGCCGCGCCGTAGCGCTCGGCCACGCGGCCTGTGGCGCCGTACCACGCCGCTCTGTGCACGGACACACACAACATTAACATCCCTATCACACTGCTACAAGGGCGCGCAGCACGTCGGGCCGCACGCCGCGCCGTAGCGCTCGGCCACGCGGCCTGTGGCGCCGTACCACGCCGCTCTGTGCACGGACACACACAACATTAACATCCCTATCACACTGCTACAAGGGCGCGCAGCACGTCGGGCCGCACGCCGCGCCGTAGCGCTCGGCCACGCGGCCTGTGGCGCCGTACCACGCCGCTCTGTGCACGGACACACACAACATTAACATCCCTATCACACTGCTACAAGGGCGCGCAGCACGTCGGGCCTAAGCAGCTAAGTGAAATTGAATCAAACCCTTTACTGTAATCGATAAAGCATAGGCATAAAGGTTTGTCATATACGGCGCGGCATGCGGCCCGACGCACAGTGGATCGTCCCCATACAAGAGGTGTGACATAGAATCAAAAATAGAAAAAGTAATTAATAAAAAAAAAAATACAGTTGCATTCCTCTATTAAAGAACAACAAAAATTGTTACTACGCTTTTTTTATTTGACCAGCACTTTCGGAGCGATTCGATGAAAACTGTTATTTTTGTATGGAAACGAACACAAAAATGTCTGTATCTCATGATTCCCTCCTTGTTTCGATTTGCGGTTTTCACTTCTGTTATTTACCCATTTTATGCCACATTTTCTTCAAGGACACATGGTGCCCCCAGAGTGCCCCTTCCGAGATATTTTCCCTATAGTAACAAATAAATAAATAAAATGGTATGGTTGCACAAAAAAACAATGGACTGTCGTCGATAAGGTAATAGATCTATATCATAATTCATATCAATGAAACATTTAAATTCGTCATGTCTAGCTTCCGTTGCGCATCTATGAGGTTCTGCCGTAGGCGTCTTCTAAATGTGTTGATTGTGTTAGTTGCTTGAATAGGTGGTGGCAGGTTATTCCACACTTTGAAAGCCGCATAACTATAAATAAATATACTTAAATCAAATAAAGGTAGTATACAAAAACAGTAATTCTAGAATTATGTTTGAGAAACTATGAACTAGTTTAAAATCAATAGACAAACAAAACAAGGAGACATTCTCCTGAAATATTTATAGCCGTGCTGGAACAAATCTTTAGTGTTGAAATGGGAAATAATGGTCTAAATCTACATGGAAAATATCTTACATAGTATTGCTCTCAGACAACCTAATGGAAGTGAAATCCAGTCTATGATATTCACTATTGGAAGAGAGCAAAAAAGTTAACCTACAAGTTAACCAAAATAAAACCATTGCCAAATAAACACAAAACACCAATCATATATTCATCTGCCGACCTAGAATACAACGAGGAATCCATCTATTTAGGGCATCGCTTTACATTGAGAGATTGAACGGACAAAGAAATAGAGAAAAGAATCAAATGCACCTGGAATAAATACTGCACACTAAAATAAATATTTAAGAGAAATATTTTTATACCGACTAAATTAAAGATTCACATGGCGCCTTACAAAACGAAATATGCAAAAAATCAAAATATGCCAAAAAGGAATGGTGCGGAGCTACATGAACCACAAGGACGTATGTCGTGCTTGTCTGAGAACCTGTGAGACGATGAGTTTTTGTTGTGCCATATTATTTTATTGATACTTGCTAGTTTTCCTTTTTTTTTTTAGATAATTTTGTGTTATTTCTTCTGAAACCAAGCCAAACCTTATGGCATTATTATAAATACATCTGTTTTTTTTTATTGAAATAAAACTGTGCAATAATTCGGAATTACGTCTGTAATGTTGCGGATGTTTTATTAAAAAAATAAAAGAACACCTATAAAATTACGCTTGTCATACCTGACCTGCGGCGTGCCTTGTGCCAGTTTCCAGTAGCTCGCGGCCTGCAGCAGCGGCAGCAGCTGCTCCCACAGCCACGCGTCGTGCGCGACCGGCAGGTGCAGGCAGAAGTACTGCAGGCCTTGCAGGCTGCTCGTCGTGATGCGGCTCATTACGAGCTGGCATTCTTCTGCGTTCTCTATCCTGTGGGAACACGCGGTTTTGTCACAGCACAGAGTGATAGTTGGTGACACTGACAAATAATGTGTATGACACTGATCTAACAAAACTGTCAACAGTAAATTAGGTCCACCTCTACAGATTTTGGAAGCACAACCTTCCGCCAAGTCTTAAAATAAGAAGACATGTATGTATGGAGGGCAAATCTGATTCGGTTCAGAAAAAAGAACACTCCATACATTTCTTATGTGTGCCTCATATTTGTAAGTAAGTAAGTAATATTTAATTGCATAAAACATGGTATATAAAGTTGTTTAAAAATGTCATCATAGAGCATAACATGTTTAGCTTATAGCATAGCATGTAAATATTATCATCGGTTACAATTTTGAATATTTCCCGTCAATAAATTCATGAATGCTGTAAAAATTATTAGTTTTGTCTTGTTTTAAACAATCTAAGATCTAAAGTTTTTAAATCACTTGGAATTTTATTATACATCCGAACACACATGGCTAAACAGCTTCAAGTCACATAACAGAAGCCTGTGAGGATCTCGCTGGTTTCGAGGACATACATCCTCTGCCTTTTTAAACAAGTCTTTATGCTTCTTAACAAACATGCATACTTCATAGATATAGAGAGAGGGTAGCGGTAATAATAAACCAAGTTCTTAGTAATCTGAACTCATTGAACAAACCTCTTGCTGACGATGGCTTCAGTATTCCCGTTGAGGTTATCAAGCAGATGCGCCATCACCTCGGCTTTGCAGAACGAGATAACTTCGGGCAGCTTGCTGTCGGGAAACGTGCTCTGTTGACAATGTGCGTGCGTTCAGTTTAGACTATTCGTTGTTGTCGTGCCACTCGGTGGCCAGGCTGGACCGACCGACGCTAGATATACTTTCGGTGGCCAGGCGGGACCGACCGACGCTAGATATACATTCGGAGGCCAGGCTGGACCGACCGACGCTAGATATACATTCGGTGGCCAGGCGGGACCGACCGACGCTAGATATACATTCGGTGGCCAGGCTGGACCGACCGACGCTAGATATACATTCGGTGGCCAGGCTGGACCGACCGACGCTAGATATACATTCGGTGGCCAGGCTGGACCGACCGACGCTAGATATACATTCGGTGGCCAGGCTGGACCGACCGACGCTAGATATACATTCGGTGGCCAGGCTGGACCGACCGACGCTAGATATACATTCGGTGGCCAGGCTGGACCGACCGACGCTAGATATACATTCGGTGGCCAGGCGGGACCGACCGACGCTAGATATACATTCGGTGGCCAGGCTGGACCGACAGACACTAGATATAAATTCGGTGGCCAGGCTGGACCAACCGACGCTAGATATACATTCGGTGGCCAGGCTGGACCAACCGACGCTAGATATACATTCGGTGGCCAGGCTGGACCAACCGACGCTAGATATACATTCGGTGGCCAGGCTGGACCAACCGACGCTAGATATACATTTGGGGGCCAGGCTGGACCGACCGACGCTAGCTATACATTCGGTGGCCAGGCGGGACCAACCGACGCATATACATTCGGTGGCCAGGCTGGACCGACAGACACTAGATATAAATTCGGTGGCCAGGCTGGACCAACCGACGCTAGATATACATTCGGTGGCCAGGCTGGACCAACCGACGCTAGATATACATTCGGTGGCCAGGCTGGACCAACCGACGCTAGATATACATTTGGTGGCCAGGCTGGACCGACCGACGCTAGCTATACATTCGGTGGCTAGGCTGGACCAACCGACGCTAGATATACATTGGGTGGCCAGGCGGGACCGACCGACGCTAGATATACATTCGGTGGCCAGGCTGGACCAACCGACGCTAGATATACATTTGGTGGCCAGGCTGGACCGACCGACGCTAGCTATACATTCGGTGGCTAGGCTGGACCAACTGACCTTAGATATACATTCGATGGCCAGGCTGGACCAACCGACGCTAGATATACATTTGGTGGCCAGGCCCTGCAGTCTCGACATAGTTAGCAATCGTTTTCGGTTGCTAAGTCCTAACAATCCAGATGTAACGATATTTGGTAGTCTCCACGCTCTAATTTATCGGTTGTTATCTACCGGTACCTACCTAAAATACCGGTAACAACCGATAAATTTGAGTGTGGAGACTACCAAATATCGTTATGTACAGACACGGTATTGTTAATATTTTTAGTTTTCTGAAGTATGGTCTACAGCTATCCATTTGATCGAGCTTACATATTGCCCTTATGCACTTTTTTTGTGCTAAGAATATTTGCTCTTTTTCTGTACAGTTTCCCCAAAATATGATTCCGTATCTTAGCATACTTTCAACGTTACCATAATATGCTGTTAGTACTGCGGCCTGGTTAAGTTTTTTTGTGAGCATATACAATGCATATGATTGTGTGCTCAGTTTAGAGCAAAGAGCCTCTGCACGTGTTTTCCAATTTAAGTTACTATGTATCTAGATAAAGTCCTAAAAATTTTGTTGTGTCCACTTCACTAATAGTTTCGTCATTATAGTTAATACTAACATTCGTCATTAGGGGGATTCTGTGTTTAAATGTCATTAAATGTACTTAAGTTAATTTTAAAATTATTTAATGTCAGCCATTGCACTACATTACTAAGGGTGTTTAAGATGTCAGATTCCATAAGTGATTTATTTTTACCTATAAATAAAAGTGTGCGAACATAATAGTCGGGTAAGTATTTTGTTATAATAATAATAATAATTTATTTAATTTTATTTTTATTTATTTATCTTTAATTCAGGTATAACCCATACATTTGTTAGTATTTCTTAACCTATGTTAGTATACTAGACTAAAAATACTTAATTAACAATGAACACACTAAATAATAATACTCAATTACGCCACCTCACGGAGGCACCTGGCAACAGTACATGCACTGCGCACAGGTGCCCCATAAGGCGGCCTTCAGTCTTACTAGCAACAATGTTCAGAAGACTGTTGCCGCTGCCCCGCATCCGACGTAGTAGTGACGCGGATCTTTTACGAATGATCGCAAAGAAGTCGTCAGTACGCGCTGCTGCGAACATGCCTGACGCGCTACAGAATCGAGGCAGCGACAGCAGTATCCTAAAAGCATTGTTGTATTGCACACGCAGGGAATTAAACGTTTTCTGCGTGTATCTGGTCCACAGACTGCAGGTATAAAAGGTCTGGCAATAAGCCCTAAACAGAGTTATCTTGACATTGCTGTCGCACTTTGCAAATCTGCGGGCCAGCATGTTGCATCTTACGGCCAACGCCCTGCGCTCCCTCTCAATATCACAGTTGTCAGTGCCATCCTCTGTAACCCAGTGACCAAGGTACTTGAACTTTTTGACTCTGTTTAGAGTGACACCACATAGCGAGACTGGTGGTACCACTTCATAGGTCTTGTTTTGAGCCATAAAAACTAACAGCTCGCTTTTCTTGGCATTATACCTTAGTCCATGGGCTCCAGCATAGCACTCACAGATATTTAACAGCTTCCTAAGAGCACTGATCGACGGACTCAGCAGCACCATATCGTCAGCATAACTGATGTTGTTGAAGGACACGCCATCGATCGTGCATCCGATGCCAGTGCTACTGAGTTCCTCGATCAGCTTATTCACGTAGATGTTAAACAACTTGAGGGAGGTCAGACCCCCCTGCCTCACTCCGCACTCTAACCTGTACACATCTGAGTATGAGCCTGTCCACCTCACAGTGTTGTGTTGATTATCGTACCAGAACTTCAGTACATTAATTATTTCTGGCGGCAGGTTAGCTTCATTACACAACTTTTTCCACAAGATGTCATACGAGACAAGGTCAAAAGCACTGGATAAATCCAGGAAGCATGCATAAACAGGTGTCCTCCTCCCAGTGTAATATTGCACTGTACTCTTTAGGGTCATGATTGCAGTCTCAGTTGATAACCCATCCCTAAAACCAAACTGTCTGTCGTTAATTTTTAATTGATTCAGACAATTGTGCATGTAAGGCCTGCCAGTGCTGCATGAAAGGCCCGTCCAGTCTATTGGCAACAACGGTAAGAAGACTGTTGCCACTGCCCCGCACTCTACTCGCTATCGAGGTCGCTCTCTTGCGCATGCTGGCATAAAAACAGTCAATGCAGACGCTCGCGAACATTCCCGATATTCCATTTCCGTTATTTTTGGAAGGTCGTTAATATAAATATGAAATAAAAGTGGTCCTAATACACCTCCTTATGGAATTCCTACGCAAATTTTCTTATATTCTGACATGAAATGTGCTTCTGTTTTAAGTTTGGGACATAAACGCGTTATTTGGGTACATTGTTTCCTCCTAGTAAGATAAGATGCAACCAGATCTAAGACCTTACCCCTTATTCCGTAAGCATCCAATTTTTAAAACAATCCCTCATGATCTACACAGTCAAACGCTTTTGTGAGATCCATGTAAAGTGCACAGACGGAAACCTTTTTATCTACGCTTTCCATAACTACGTTTAGAAAGTTATAAATAGCCATATTTATACTTTTGCTTTGTCTAAAACCAAATTGTTCTTTCGCAAAGAGATTGTGCTTTTCTAAGAATTCGTAAATTCTGCCGTGTATGACCTTCTCAATTTTTTTTGATATAGTGGGTATCAAGGCAATTATTGGTCGATAACAGGTAATACAACACGGATCATCTTTTTTTGATGATGAGACACATGATGGCACTTTCATTGGATAAGCCGGCTCTAAAGCCAAACTGCGCATCGTGCAATTTAATGTGTTTATTCAACCGCCTCTCAAGCAGACTGTCCAACACCTTGCCAATGACTGTTGCTAATGATATAGGTCTATAGTTAGATTTGTCGGATGAGTCACCTGTCTTACTTTTAATTATGGGAACTACAACTGTTCTTACCAGATTCTCAGGCAGGTAGGAATGACTCACACAAAAATTAAACATCATGGTAAGCAATCTGGTCAAGTGTAGGTACACCGGCGAACCTTAAGTGCTCAACACTCAGACCCTCATGCCCCGGTGACTTACCCCGCTTCATACTTTTTAATGCCATTTTAATTTCCTTATTTGAGAATCTTACATACAAATCACCTTCACACAAGGTCCGAGTGTCTCGCACAGATGTGTCTGTATTAAGTGGCGCTACCTTAAAGTGATTCATAAACATGTTAGATATGTCACTACTTTGTGACAGACCCTCAACATTGGCGGGAAGACTCGGCTGGGGATTCAAAGAGTTGGTTTCCTTCCAAAAAGAACTAAATTTTTTCTCATTATGCAGTGATACAATTTTATCCATTTTTATTTGGGTTGCATTGTTTTGACATCATTTCAATTTATTTTTAAATTTCTGCCTCATAACGTTCATATTCTCTTAAACCTCTCCACACGTAGGTTTTCCATTATAATCCACTTTTGAAACCCGAGCCGCGCCTTTGAATGAGTCTCTTTTACATGCTCGTTCCAACCAGTTACATACATTTTCTTTTTCTTCACAAATATGCTATGACTAGAAATAGCAGCCGTTTGCAAAACATAAACAATCTGTTCGTACATATTATTAATTAAAGATCTATGATGATCACTTCTACATATCCTATCACTACATTCAATAAATTGACTAGGTAAATCAATATCACGTAGGGCACTATGACATAGGTCAGCGTAGTGTTGTACCTGGTCAAAGGTTCTATTTCCCCAAATTACTTTATTGAACACTACTTTTTTATAGCTCAGTTTTGGTACTAAAATACTAAAATTACAAATAATTTGTAAGGGAAAATGGTCAGACCATGAAACATCATTAAGCACATTTACTTTTACAATTGCACTTTTGGTAACACTTGATACCATACAGTGGTCTAACCTCTAACGCACCCATGCGAGTCACTCAAGTAGGTGTAAGTATCGGAATTTATGCCAAGAAAGTCAATATCTGCACCAATGAAATTAAAATCCGAACAGAACTGTATTAATTCATTACAGAATAACTCACCTGGGTGCGCGTTGAAGTCTCCCAAAACAAAAACATTTGCCACACTATTACATTCCACAATTGCGTTAATTTCTGTCAAACATTCTGTATATTCACTTAGATTATTCGGGTTACACACTGGCATATATATACCGAAAAAATAAGAATATCTCGGTTATCGATTACTACCTTAATCGCGGTTAACCTAACATTATTACACTGAATCACTGATACACTATCAAAAGCACTGGATCTCCACAGCAACGCGATGCCTTCTTGGGGTCGGCCTCGCCCGGCCGATGGTTCCGTAGCCGCAACACCCGTGGAACCCAAACCGGGACAAATACTGCTTAAATACGCCAAGTCATGCGAAAGAAGCCACGTCTCCTGTATAGCTACGACATCCGACGATTCACATAATTCCCTCACATAATCAACCGATCGTTTAATTGATCTCCAATTGAAGCTTATAAGGTTACATTATCGCTTTAAAAGTTTATCTTGAGAAGTAATAATTTTTATGCCTTATTATTCATCGGGCCTCGTGTGCTTTTTGTTTTAAACACAAAATAACGTCTAAAGTCTAAACGTCTATTAATGAGGGTCCATGTGGCTTTACTTGTATTGCTGGCAGTTCTTATATAATGCTCATTTTTAACTATTTTTGTTAGTCTGATTATGTGTCTATGAGTCTTGAGGATAATGTATTAAAATTATATCTACTCGTCTCGGTACGATTTTTCCTGTATTGCCATAAAATACGTCTTTTGCGTCGGCAGCATAATCTAACACTATTCGAGATCCATTTTTGCCGCTTTTGTACACTAATTCTGAATTTAACTTTATGAAAACATAAACGGTAGAACAAATGAAATGTGTCATAGAAGTTATCACATGATTCAACAGGATCGTTATTCTTAAAAGATTCTGTAAAATTTAGTGAGTTTATACAATCTTGATACTTTTTAATATTATCTTCTTGGAGATCTCGTTTTTAAACATACCAATACTTGTAAGCAATGCTAGTCTTAACCGGCCCTGTTAGCAGTTGTGCTGTATAATCGGATAGTGCAAGTTCGAGAATTCTAGTTCTTTTTTTTTTTGACTTTTATACTACATGTATAAAATGTGTACAATGTCCGATTAATCTTAGTTACTAGTTACACATCGGTAGTTTAACTTAAGATGATAGTAGTTTAAACAAAAAACAAGCTCCTTCACTGTTAGGGTTTGAGAGTAAAGAATTCATGATTCCGACCTGCAATTTGTCCAGATCTAATTTCTCTGATAATTCTGCTCTCTCTGCATGAAACTGAACACACTCCATCAACAAGTGGTATACATCATCTATTACTCCACACGTATCACATTTGGGGGAAGAAACCTTTCCCATCAAAAAGGCAAACTTGTTTGATGGAATATGTCCAGTTCTGATTCTGTGCGCTATAACAATTCGTTTCTAATGATCTCTTATCGAAATATTTCTTCCACAAATCATAACACTGTCCCTTAAATTTCGTTAATATTTCTGAATAATATGGTTTCACATAAATTTCTTGTTCTTCTGTACTTCCAATTTTCGCCAATCTATCAGCCTCCTCACTACCACGTATCCCAATGTGCGAAGGAACCCACTGCATCCTCAGATCCACTCCTTTAACCGCTAATTCCTCTATTGTAGAGAGTATCTCGTATGCTATCGGTGTACCTCTGCGCCCAGAGGCGCATCGAGCTATATGACTTTTTACTATCATCAATTGTTTTGACATATTATGATAGTGCTTCTGATCGCAATAAGCTCCAATGACATAATACATAGATTTCCAATTATTTTAAAACATCCACTAGCGTTTTCATGCGAGCGAACATAAAATGCAGCTCCCCTACCTTTCTTGCTCATAGATCCATCTGTATAAATTACTACCTAGTCAGCATATTTTTCTATTAATTATTTCGTTACATCGTGTCTCAACAGATTTTATTCGTAAAAATCTTTAGCTCTATGCATGCTATCTAAACCAACCGAAATTATATTATTAGCATCAATGTAAGTGACCCACGTTGTCAAGGTATACATCTCTAATGGAGAGGACGAGGCAACCTGAACATCTTCAACTTCATGTATAACAGACATAAGTAATATTGGAATCTTTTTGCGTGTCCAATAACTGTTGACAATAAAAGTATTTAGTTTTTTTAATAATTTTATCGTTACATTGTTAGTCCAAGATAGTGATTTTAAACAATATTTGTAGGCTAAAAATCTTCTTCTTATGTGCAATGGCGGAATACATAGCTCACTCTCCATGGTGTGAATCGGCGTAGACTTTATAAAACCACCTATAATTCTCAGTGATTGATCATGTATTTTCTACAATTTATATAATGTGACTTTGCACTGTTGTCGTAAATAAACCAACTGTAGTCTATACGACTTCTGACTATCGCTATATATATTCTGCGTAAATGTTTGGGGTGTATATCCCAAGAAGTACCTGCCAAAACTCTTAGTATGTTTAAGTATTTCTGTCACTTCCTGACCACCTAATTAATATGACGTCCCCATCGTAGCGATCTGTCTAGCCATAACCCCAAATATTTATAACTATCCATTAATTCCAAGGCCTGATTGTTTATTTTCAATGTAATATTTTGTCTCCTAAATCCCCTGCTAAAAATAAACAGTTTTGATTTGCTATTCGACAAAAACAATCGTAATTCACTTAGACACGACGACAAGGTATCTAATGCTTCTTGTAATTTAGTTGTACTACCTGAAAGATTGTTATCTGTACAATACAAGACAAAATCATCAGCGTACTGACACATAATGTATATTGTTGATTTTTGAGAATAATTCGAATGTTACAACGTTAAATAATATTGGTGAAATTGGGTCACCCTGAGCTATTCCTAAACTTGTGTATCTAATCATAGTGTCATTTCATCAATAATTTTAATTTTATGATGTATTTCATTCAAAAAGTGTCCACAAATAAGAACATAATTTGTTACCTATCCCGATTTCATTTAATATCGATAGCATTTTATTAATTAATACATTGTATGCAGTTTCAACATCTATAAAACAGGCAACAGTTGCATAACCTTTCGAGAAACCTAGTTGAATTTGTGTGGTCAATCTCGTTAATCAGTCCTGCCATGATTGTCCTCTTCTAAAACCCGACGTATATGGAGACAAAATATGGTTTTTCTCTATAAACCATTCAATGCGTTTTGTCAGTATGGAGTGAAGAATCTTACACAAGCATGATATTAAGTAGATAGGCCTTAATTTTGGATCGCTATCTGAGGGTGTAGCTGGTTTAGGAATAGTCATCAAAACTATGCCCCGCCACTGTACAGGTACCATACTAGAATTTAAAATATCATTATACAAATCTACTAAAAAGCTTTTCCAATGGTTGGTAAATTAAATATCATTGAATAGGAAACTCCGTCCCCACCGGGTGCTGTATCCTTAGTTTTTAGCGAATTACATAGTTCATGTAATGTTATCGGGATTTTCAAATGTGCGTTTGATGAATTAAACGTTGGTTTCTCATAGCATACATAATCAGGAGCTAAACCACAGATTAGGGAGACTTTCTGGTCCCGTGACGGGTATGATTTAGTTGAGCTACACCCTTTTAACCATCGCAATCGCTTCCACATTTCTGAGCTCGTTGTTGACAATAAGACTTTGGTTGGAATCCCAGTTTATAGTATGTGCACTGTTTTGTATACGGAACACATGTATCAGCCGCACTATTGATGACGTAATTATGAAATAATCATAATTTTGTTGAGCATCTAACACTTGCCGATATGGTAACATAACTTGTTCTAACGTTTTGGTACATTTCTCCCAGTTGGCCGATTTATATTTACGTTTTCTAGTTATGTGTGCAGCTTCCCTATAATTACTTTTAATTTTAATACACATAATGATCACTGCCCAGATTTTCACTCAATATATGCCACTCAAACTTACAAGCTAAGTCCGTGGAAACAAATGTAATGTCGGGGACGTTTTTTGTAAATAACCATTGACCATTTTAATTCGCGTGTGTTCACCTACACCTTTGTTAAGTGAAATATATCCCGCATCCAAAGTAGCGACAAAAACCATCGTACCTCTTGTGTCTGATTAGCATGACCAATTATAGCGGTGTGCATTAAACATTTACTATGAAATTTTGTGAAAATTAAATGCCAGTCAAACTGAATAGTATGTACCGAGGAAGGGCAATATACCAAGATAATATTCTTAATCTCATTACAATTTAAGAGTTTAACACATCTTATTTCTAGTCCTGAATTACTAGTATTTAAGTTTCTAACTGAACTCTAATTGACTAAATATGTATTATAATAGCGACTCCCCCATATGTATCGCTTCGGTCATTCCTAAAAATATTGTACCTACTTGTATTTAAAGATGAACCGGGTTCCAACCAAGTCTCTGATATTAAAGCAATATGAATGTTCTCTCGACTTAATAAAGCTTGGAATTCCGGAATTTTAGTTCTTAAACTCTGAGCATTCCACTGTAATGTGTTTATAAAATAGCCAGTGTTATTATGATTATCCATTAGTGGAAAACGAAATTAATTGAGTTTAAATATCTTTACCATCTATCATTTTTAAACATAGTGCAATACAATCCCGAATAATTATTTTGATAATAACTTTTTGATATAAGTAGTCCATAAAAGTAATTTGTCTGTTCACCTGGTTCCCTTTGTTTATCATTATTGTTATTAGTGTTTTCAACCACACTTATATTTTTGGTGATGGTTCCTGTCCATACAACCCGCCTTTTGTTTTCTTACTTCGTGATTTATTCTTTTTTGTTTTTCAGACTTTGTATTTGTTTTATTATCTAAATTCTGACTATCATCTGTTTCCGATTCTTCAGATACAATAATTTCTTAGTGTATAACAGCTTCTGTAACATCCACTTGTCTATATGTTCCTCTCGGTTCTGTGTCCACAGTGCATTCTGTTTGGGAAAACTGTTGATTTGTTTCATTATTCTTAATCATATCCACATTATGTATTGTATTATTTTCCTGCATTTTTCTTTAGACTGTATATATTTCTAATCCTTACAGATAACTGCAGTTCTTTTCCGACAAAATTCTTCTAATTACTTTTTCTTTCAAAAAAATAGGACATGTTTTATTCATGCCTTTACAGTTTATACATTTAAAGACAGTTGTCTCACAGTTAGCGTGATTATTTCCACACTTAGGGCATATGACATGTTTTGAAGGACATGTCCTTGAAAGGTGTCCATATCGCCAACATAGTGAACATTGGGACACAGGGAAAATGTAGGGTTCGACTTGGAATTTGCACCCAAAACCATATACATATGATGGTAGGTTGTAATGTTTAAAAGAGAAGCGGATTGTTTCAGAGTTTACCCATTTACCATCGCTATCCTGTCGTTTTGCAGATACAATCTCGAAATCACATTTAAGGTTTTCTAATATTTATTTATCTTCAATTTCTAAGTCCACCTGACGAAGTATACCATAGCATAACGATGACTCGCCTACTATATTAACATTACACTCCAAGTTGCCTAATATTTTCTCACAATTTAAGAGCGTTTATACCTTATGAGTGGCAACGTCGCAATTTAGTGTCATATTTCGTGGTTTTATATTTTTATCATTTAATCAGAGGTATATTTTAAAAATCTGTTTAATTAAATGCAAATCATTTATATGCATTGGAAACTTGCAGGGCGTTATTTTCATTGTAAAATAACTGTAAGCATTACGGTTACTTACTTTTTAAACACTTTCACGTAATTCTAAAAAGTTAATTAAACAGATTTTTAAATATAGCTCCGATTAAATGATAAAAATTGACGAATATACGTGTGGGTTCCTTGAATGCATATTTTAAATTATGGCAAGATAATATGTTTAAAAAGTCGTTCGACAGTTTCGTTTTATTTATATTATTTATATTAAAATCACCACACACTACCACCGTAAACTTACTTAGACAATACCTAGTAAGCAAACGTGTGAATTTCTCAAAAAATGTGTTAATATCTTCCTGTATTACTTTAGGTGGCCTATATAAATTCATTTATTGCATATAGGGTATTTGTGGTATGTACATGTTTGCATTAAATAATTAAGTAAGCGTAGAACTTATACAACAAATATTTGTAGGGGTGAACTTCTGTTCTCCTAGCTAGGTAGCTGAGCAACCTGTATTAAGGAGAAACAGTTTGCCTCCCTAGAAATGGATCATAAAATATAAATTGAGCATAGTGCTACATGTTGTCTCCCAAATCAAGTCGTTAATTAACTTTAGGTATATTATTATCAACGTTGTTCAATTGAATACGTCTATATACAATCCAAACTTTAGATCGTTACGGATTCGGAGGCAAAAAAAAAGAAAAAATAATAATAAAATAACGGTAAAAATGAGTTTGTTTTGTGAGGGACGTGATTGAGTATGAGTGAGTGTTTGATTTTTGTGTACTGCGTGTGAGTGAGTGTTTGCTGTTCGTGAGTGTGGGTGTTTATGTGCGTGTGAATGTGTGAGCATGTGTGTGAGGGTGTGCTTGTGAAATTACTATTGGATTATTACGCGGTTATGCTGTGCCAAAAACGAGAAGTTATGAGAGTGTTTTAAACTATATATGTATACAAAACACAAATAATTTTTGATCTACAAGTTCTATTCCTGACACTTCAATTATGCCACAAAATCTACTTAATCCAATTATTTGTTTGTATTTATGAATTTTATGGATAAGAATACATGCATTTTAAGTTTAGGAAATCATTGTTGTGCTATTGGTCAATTAAATGTATTAATATAAGTGAGCCTAGCAACTAATATAATGTTCTAAATATGATGTAAGGCAGGAACTTTATCCAATAAATGAGCAATTATTCCCTGCCATATATCGAGTTTGATTCGCGCTAATCTACTGACCCGGCAGTACATTAGTACAATATAGATGGAGGATTTATTTAAAATAACATATTATCATCCCACCTGTAGGTATCACCTGAAGGGTGCGGCACCGGGAGAATCTGCGCGAATCTTATGCAATACAACAACGAGATGTTGGTCTAGTGATCATGTCACTACTGCTAAACCAAATAAAAACAACTTTTTACTTTTATCAGTCTCTAGACTGTCAATGAAGTAAATTAATGTTGTTTTTAATTAATTAACTCTTGTAAATTAATGTTGTTTTTAATTAATTAACTCTTGTAAGTTCCTTATTATTTTGCATTTTATTACTATAAGACAAAAATGCCTCATCAGCTGCTAGGGACTGAATAACGTCGTGTGACGTCCTCACTCCCCAAACATCACGCCGTCACAACACGACTATGAACGTGGCGAAATAAAGAGCCAACATGAAATGGACTGGAGTTGACAGGTTTTCGACATCTTTCTCCACAAGTTGAATCGTAATCTATGTTTAGTAAGTGCCAAGTCGGGGTGTACATACACGTACACTGCTACAAGTATCTTTTGGCGCTCGAATGACGTTGAAAGGGATGCTGTTGGTAAACATTTGTGCAGTTAACTTGAGAAAATTAGAAATAAACAAGATGGCGGCGGGCGTTCGTTCCGATTTTGGTCACGCGCCAAAAGATCCTTGTAGCGCTAACAGTAGGTAACTCACGGTGAGCGAAAGATGTGCCTGCGCCTGCGCGGGCGCGTGGTCGTCGTACTGCGCCTGCAGCCACGCGGGCAGCAGCGCCTTGAGCTGCGGCGCCGCGCGCCGGCCGCACGCGCGCAGCACCGCGCCGTGGCACACCTGCGCGCGCGGGCACGGGGCGTTAGTACTCAGTGATGGGAGGCTCACTTGGTTATGGTTATATGACACAATACCTATAGTGCTGCTGAATAATTGCATAACGCATTCTCAATTGCAATGCCTTTCAATTCAACCATTTAACAACATTCATTCCTTTATTTATGTTATTGAACATACTAGTTATTCAAACAAATGAAGAAATGGGCTAGGAATTTCTGATAGAAAGTGTATTACGCAATTGTATTGTAAGCTTAGACTAGGCCTATGATAAATATTATCACTATGGCTAAAGAATTACTTTTAAAGGAAGTGGAAGTGGCAATAAGGCTACTAGCTCAATGTATGTATTCATATTCCCTGTACCTGTGTATCTCTACTATCTCAATGTATGTATTCATATTCCCTGTACCTGTGAATCTCTATTATAGCTCAATGTATGTATTCATATTCCCTGTACCTGTGAATCTCTATTATAGCTCAATGTATGTATTCATATTCCCTGTCCCTGTGTATCTCTACTATCTCAATGTATGTATTCATATTCCCTGTACCTGTGAATCTCTATTATAGCTCAATGTATGTATTCATATTCTCTGTACCTGTGAATCTCTATTATAGCTCAATGTATGTATTCATATTCCCTGTACCTGTGTATCTCTACTATCTCAATGTATGTATTCATATTCCCTGTACCTGTGAATCTCTATTATAGCTCAATGTATGTATTCATATTCCCTGTACCTGTGAATCTCTATTATAGCTCAATGTATGTATTCATATTCCCTGTCCCTGTGTATCTCTACTATCTCAATGTATGTATTCATATTCCCTGTACCTGTGAATCTCTATTATAGCTCAATGTATGTATTCATATTCTCTGTACCTGTGAATCTCTATTATAGCTCAATGTATGTATTCATATTCCCTGTACCTGTGAATCTCTATTATAGCTCAATGTATGTATTCATATTCCCTGTCCCTGTGTATCTCTACTAGCTCAATGTATGTATTCATATTCCCTGTACCTGTGTATCTCTACTAGCTCAATGTATGTATTCATATTCCCTGTACCTGTGTATCTCTACTAGCTCAATGTATGTATTCATATTCCCTGTACCTGTGTATCTCTACTAGCTCAATGTATGTATTCATATTCCCTGTACCTGTGTATCTCTACTAGCTCAATGTATGTATTCATATTCCCTGTACCTGTGTATCTCTACTAGCTCAATGTATGTATTCATATTCCCTGTACCTGTGTATCTCTACTAGCTTAATGTATGTATTCATATTCCCTGTACCTGTGTATCTCTACTAGCTCAATGTATGTATTCATATTCCCTGTACCTGTGTATCTCTACTAGCTCAATGTATGTATTCATATTCCCTGTACCTGTGTATCTCTACTAGCTCAATGTATGTATTCATATTCCCTGTACCTGTGTATCTCTACTAGCTCAATGTATGTATTCATATTCCCTGTACCTGTGTATCTCTACTAGCTCAATGTATGTATTCATATTCCCTGTACCTGTGTCATCTCTCTGACTTTGCGGTCCGTGTCCGCTGTGAGGATCTTGTAGAAGTGTGCCCAGCTGGGCAGTGCGGCCACGGCATCTTCGACATCACCATTGTTTACAAGTTCACACAGTTCATGGAGAGCCTGGAACATTAACAAGCTTATTATAATATTTTGTCCAATTAAAGATCTGTGTTATTGCACTGTGATACTGTTGCTAATAATCAAATAGATAAAATAAAACTATTACAAAGCAATGTGCATTATCAACCTTAGCTCGAGTAATAGGATCCTTTTTGTTAAGCTTCTTGATGCACATCTGAAACTCGGGGTTGAGGCCCTGCTCCAAGTTAGCAGCTGCTAATGTCGGGAACAATGGTGGGAGGGGCTTCCCACCAGCGAGGCTCATGAGCCCTCCATCGAGACTGATCCCACCGCTCAGCAGCTCAGCACTTCGGGCGCTGCTTGAAGGCTACAAATACGCAATCCTTACTAATAATTATATTACATTGTAATTACTGAGTGAGTAATCTACTCACTCAATTATTAGTAAATAATTTCAATTATTATTGTAAATAGTCTAGTTCCCAAGCCTAGAAAGTAATAGCTATTCATGAAACGTAGTAGAAAAGCTCGATAGTTAGATAGTATAAAAACAATATTGACCATGCCTCAAAATTTCGTCTTAATTTATTATCCGTATCGGTCAATATTCCTATAGTAAACGAAATTAGTTACTAAGAACACATGTTCCGTGCTAATAAAAGATTCTTAGAAGCCTCATATAATGGATTTATCTACTTTATCACTCAAGGAATGGCAAAATAATACACAGCAATTGCGACATGGAGCCAATCATGGTTATACTTACTCTCACATTATTTTTAGTCCTTTGGCTTTGCTTTGATTTACCACCCATTATAATATAATTTTAACACTGTTAAAGTAGACCAACATACATAATTCACTTTGTATTTCAGAGTAATCAGAGTAATGTTTTCTTTCACTACGATTTAATAATTATTGCTTTGGTATGCCACTCTGGCTGACAGAAGCAGTGTTGCCAGATGATCGTCTCACGTTCTCCCCAAATCTTCCCCAAAATCCCCCCAAAACACAGGTTTTGAAGAAAAGGTTCCTCTTCATCATCATCTGCCTAGCCTTTTCCCAACTAGGTATGTTGGGGTCGGCTTCCAGTCTAACCGGATGCAGCTGAATACCAGTATTTTACATGGAGCGACTGCCTATCTGACCTCCACAACCCAGTTACTGGGTAATACAATACCCCTTGGTAAGACTGGTTGTCAGACTTTCGGGCTTCTGACGACCCGTAACGACTGTCAAAGATCCACGAATGACAGCCGGGACCAACGGCTTAACGTGCTTTCCGAGGCACGGAGCAGTGGTGATGAAATAATTTACACAAAGTAAAGCGCCTGTCGGGGTTCGAACCTACGGCCTACAACTCGTAAGTCGCGGCCGTTACCACTGGGCCACCACTGCTCAAATTAATATTTTGCTATTTAAGAAAAGGTTCCTCTTAAATAGCAAAATATTAATTTATTAATAATGAAATACAATTTTATACTATTTCAGCAATAGCGTCCTCCCCAAACCTTCCTCAAAATCCCCCAGAATGTAGGTTTTGATGAAAAGATCCCGAACAAATGGCAAAATAAAGAACCCGAACAAATGGTAAAATATTTATTCAACAAAAGTTTCCAATAAGTACTATGTATTTTTGTTAAAGCATTCAGAATATTCACTGATTTATTTGGATGCCTGCAGATTTTAATAACTTGTGTTGGTAATATTTTCTTTCGTGTCATGGATCAAAATCATAAATTAGAAACAGCCGATAACGCTCGGCAAAATGTCTTTTGAAACTACAGATTTAGTCATCACGGCTGGACGTGCCTTTTCTCAGATTACTGTTTTGGTAATAAAAATCCCCTTTTTCCCTCCAAATATCCCCCCAAAAATATATTCATAACTATAAAAACAAACAAATTTGGGGGATTCTCCCCAGTCTGGCATCACTGGACAAGTCACGTCAAGTGACTTATGGTCTAAGGGTGACAGAAGTCATCACATGCGTCATCTTGCGATAACGCCATTGAGATAGATTATAAGCTTTAGTCATTGATTATAAATAAGTCAATGGATAACGCCGACCATGCCAATATCACCGTGAGCACTGTCAAAAATGACAGTTGTGCTTTTTTTTTTTTTTTTTTAATTAGTTCCTAACGGAACAGGCTAAGGTCTGAGACCATGCTGCCTAGTCATCAGTTAGCATTTTTCTTGGGTTGGGTAGATCCAGTTCAATTCATCAGTGTGTAAATCCATGATATAAGGATATCCAAAAAAATTCATTCGTTTTATATTTATCCTTGAGTAAGTAATTCCAGTTTAAGTCATTAGTATTTATCCATAGGTAATCAATCCAGGTAACTTCATCAGTTTCTTATATTCCATGTAAAGTTAATCCGTATTAAGTCTTCAGTTTATTTAAAAAAAAATCCATGTTTATTTGTTATTCCACAAAATCTTGGGTCAAGTCCGAGTAATTTTCATTCAATGTTTGTGTTATTTTGTAAGAGCCTAGTGTCAAGTCCTTATTTTTTTTTATTCCCAACTGACGGGAAGCCAATACGGCATGGGCAATACCCTTTAAGGTATATATGTTCTGTGAGCCAATAGCAACTGATAACGATAACAGTACTTAGCCTATAATAATATTTATATTCCTAGGTATCATTCTAACTAAAATACAAATTCTAATTAAGAAAGACAATGAAAAGATATTTAAATAATATACATATTATATACACATGACAGTATATACACCATCACATCTGACACCATAAATTAAATTTGTCCAACTGTATTAATAATAAAATTAAACAAAGGTAAATACGTCGAGCTATTTACAAGAAGAGCCTGAATGGAGCGCGGTACCAAATCAGGGCTACCATAAATTTCAATTAGCTCATCCATCAGCACAAGGCGCTGAATGCCAAAAGATGAGCACTCAAAGAAAATGTGAGCAATAGATTGCTCTGCTTGAGAGTTACAATGATCACAGAGAGGACTTTGTACAATTTTCAGACGAGACAAATGATAATTTAGTCGACAATGACCAAAACGAAGCCTGAGTATGGAGGAGTAAAACTTCCTGTTCATGTAAGTATTGGTTTTACAGAACCAAGGCATGGTTCCTATGGGAATATTGTATACTGCATACCACATACCTTTATTTTCAATTTGGACTGTATGATTCCAATGCCTTTTCCATATATCAGTTGACCTTTTTTTCAACAGAGGAACTATGTCTGTACAAGGAACAGATATGTTGAGAAAACTACTTGAATCTGGGACATCATCAGAATTTGTTATAACTCTAGCTAAAAAATCAACTCTTTCATTGCCCATCACACCAACATGCGAAGGGACCCACATGAACGAAACCTTAATGTTTTGAAAAGACAAATAAAACCAAGATTCTTTTATTAATGATATAAAATAGTTTGTGTTAGCATTCAACCTATTATTTTTGAGATTTTCAAGAACACTCATGCTGTCACTAACTATAACCCATTGGCAACATCCATCATTTGTATGCCTAATGTGCTTTAGGGCAGCAAGTATAGCCACAGCCTCAGCTGTGAAAATACTTGTGTTTGAGTTTATTTTATAACCAGTACCAGAATTCAATACCTCATCAAAAATAGCAAATGACACTGCTGACTCAGTTTTAGACCCATCAGTATACACAAATCTATGATCAGTAAACTCATGAAATTTACTATATACATCTTCTTTAATGGATAGATTGTGATCAATAATGATGTCAATTGCAGGAAATTTGCTGTCAAAATCCCCCTGATAACATGGAAGAATAGATGACTTATGAATTTGGAGAGTTTCAAGAAAATTTATATATTGAGGAAAGCCCTGGAGTATATATGTTACGTTACAAATGGGTGATGTGCATGATTCTTTCAAATTGGAAAACAAGTGATTATTATTTTTACTATAAAGTTTTAATAGGAACCTTTCCTTCAAGTAAGAAAATCTTATACTTAATGGAGGAAGGTTACATTCAACTTGCATTGCATTGATTGGAGTACTTTTAAATGCCCCGGTAATGAGTCTCAAACTTTTATTTTGTATTTTATCAAGAATATCTACTAACCTTCTATCACTACCAAAACAGAGAAAGCCATATTCAAAATGACTACGGATCAAAGATTTATATAATAACAACAATATTTTTGGGTCAGCTCCCCAGGAGGTTCTACACAATGTCTTCAAAATATTAAAAACTCTGTTAGCTCTAGAACTTATCAATTCAACATATTTTTTCCAAACCAAATTATGAGTGAAGGTCACACCTAAAAACTTAGCTTTATGAAAAATTGGTATAGAAACTTGATTGTAATAAACAGAAGGACTGAAATTGCTAGTTCTACCAAATACTACTAGTTTAGATTTAAGTGCATTTATATCTAGATTTAAATAAGAAAAGTATGTGCACAATCCTTCCAATGCCTTATTAAGGCACTGTGTCATATTTTTGAAATTCTTCCCAGACAAATACACAACTAAATCATCAGCAAATTGAAGATTTTTGACTTTGGAACCTAGAATCAAATTTAAACGACGTATGTACAAAATGAATATTAATGGGGACAAAATTCCTCCTTGACAAACTCCTACCGAAGCAAATCTTGGGCCATGTAATTTATCATCATATCTAACATAAACTTTCCTTTCAGTTAAGAATTCATGGACCCAGTGGACAATTTTGTTTGGAATTCCAATAAGAAGTAATTCAGAACAAAGGACATCAATATTTACACTGTTAAAGGCTCCAGCAACATCAAAGAATACTGACATTAAGCAATCATTGTTATTTAAACTATTTTGGATATCAAGCTGTAACTGACAAATACTTTCACGAGCTGATGTTCCCCTACGAAAACCAAATTGATTAGCAGGTAGAATATTGTTTTGTTCTATGTAAAATTCCAACCTTTGTTTTATTAATTGTTCAAAAACTTTACCAACACAGGATGTTAGAGCAATAGGACGATAGGAATCTGGATTAGACCGAGGCTTATCTGGTTTCAAAATGGGTACCAAACAATCAGACTTCCATGAATGAGGTATATCATTGTTCAACCACAAATTATTCAATATTTTGAGAAAAGTGTGCAAACCCTTATCACTAAGCTTTTTTATCATAATGTATGGAATACTATCCAGTCCAAAAGCACTATCCTTTCTAGAATTAACAGCAGACTTCAATTCTTGTAATGAAAAAGGTTTTACTAAAAAGATATTTTCAGAGTTTGACTCACTGGCAATGGGGAAATTTGACTTATTATTTACATAATCTGGGGTAAACTTTTGCAGAAAATCCTGAATCCAATTGACATCATTATTGTTGCAAGAATATGTTTTATTAAATTTCCGCATATATTTCCAGATTCTGGACAGAGGCGTATATCGATTAAAGGAGCTGCACAGTTCAACCCAACTATTTGACCTTTCTGTTTTCAAAGTAAGTTTTTTGAGGGCTTGTAATCTTTTAAACTCGATAAATGTTTCATCTGATGGATTGTTTTTAAAATGTATATAAGCTGTCTTAGACTTTTGAACTGCTTCTGAACATTTTTTATTCCACCAAGGAAGAGGAGGGGCTTTTACCGAATTCCTATAAGAATTACGGATAGCCGAATCAGCAGAGGAAGAGGGTGGCGTATTATGATAAGGGAGGGACTTATTAATTGCAGAATGCAAAATTTGACAAAACTCTGTATAACTTTCCAATGGAGCAACATGTTGATCCTGAAAAGTAGATAGTTGTAAATCTACATTTTGTTCATACATCTTCCAATCTACCATTTTAAAGTTAGGGTAGATAGGCAAATTTGTGGTATTACTAGTATTATCTATATTACTATTATTGATAAAAACTTTCATAATTACAGGAAGGTGGTAGCTGCCAAGAGGATCGGAATGAACAAACCAATCACAAGAAAGAGCCAATGATGGGGAAACTATGGACAAATCTAAGGCATTTGGACGCCACGTTAAAGAACCGACTGTTGTCACTTCACCATTATTCATTAACACCAAATTGTTATCATCAATAATCTCTAAAATGTCCCTACCTCTTGGATTTGTAGAATTACATCCCCATGATGTGTGATGGGCATTGAAATCACCAGCAAATATTATTGGTTCAGGCACAGATTTTATTAGAGATTCAAATTTATGTTTGTCAAAAGATGGAGTGCAATTTGTTGGACAGTAGAAACTTACAATACTTATTTCCCTATTATTTACAGTAATTCTTACACAAATATTTTGAAGAGAATTATCAGAATATGTTATTATTTTTCTGTAATTTATATTATTGCGAATTAAAATAGCTACACCATTGTGTTTATTTCCAATATCATGTCTTTCTATTTTGTATCTTCTAATGTTAAAATGTTTGATGGGTGTTAACCAGGTTTCTGATATAATTGCAACATGTATGTTACGCTCATAAAGAAATTGGGTTAATAAAAGTTTGTTACTTAAAATACTTTGTGCGTTCCACTGCATTATATTAAGATCCATTATTAGATATGGAAGTACTGTTACGGAAAGTTTGTTGCAGAATTTCTTTTATGGAGGTTGAATTAATGGGATTATCTTTTTGATTTAATATAATTTTAGTTATAGCATTTGTTAAAGTATTCATAAAAAAATCTGATTTAGTTAAATTAATAATCTGTGTTTCAATGTTCTTCTGTGTTAATTTTGGAAAAGAATGTTCATTAAATAAATCAGAATACTTAGCGGCTCTGGACTTGACTTTATTTTCTTCTATTTTCATTTTTTTCTGTGGGCAAGTGTTTGAGATGGAAACATGGTTACCACCACAATTGACACATTTAGCATTTATAGGATCTTCTTTACAAATTTTAAAACTATGCTTGTCTGTACATATGGAGCATACAACTTCATTCTTACAGTATTTTGCTATATGTCCGAACTTCATGCATTGCAAACACTGTTTGACAGGAGGAACGTAACAGCTTACCTCGTGCCTCCAGGAGTCAAGGTACACGTATTGAGGTAACTCAGTAGAGGCGAAAGTAACTGCAACAGTTTGAGTGGGGTCATACGTGACCGCGCCACCCTCACTTTGTACTCGACGCATGAAGCGCCTCACTTGTATGACGTTTCTGGAACTTCCAATCAAAGCAGATATTCTTTTATTAGACAAATCCGTAGGGACTGAAGTAAGAACCCCGGTCACCTCAGTGTCGACAGCTGGTATTGTTGCGTTTAAGCCCATTTCATCTAGAAGTTTTTTATTTTGAATGAATACATTGGCATTGTTGGATAGGTCAAATGTTATACCTATTTTGTACTTATTAATGGATTTTAAATGTAATATGCCAGTGACGCAATATTTGCGTATAGCATGCGAAATAGCCAGTCTGTCTTTGTCAGAAAATTGGCGTTCAGTCTGATGAGATAGAAATACTATGTATTCTGTTTTTTTGCTATTTTCAGGATACTTCCTTGAGTATCCGGGGACTTTAAATACTTGATACTTCCTGCTGTTGTCTACTGAATCATCGGAGTCGGAAGAAGTCTCCATGGTGTCCCGTAGTGCTCGACCATCTGGAGGCTCCGCTTTTTTTCTCTTCTTACCACTTCCCCCCATTGCTTATTGCATTATTTACAAATATATACAACTACTATTTTATAATTACAACTAATTTTGAGGCAATTCAACAATAAATAACAAATTAATTTTAAATTATATGAGATTTGGCGCCTTGTTCGTTTCGAGGGTTCCCGCGCTTTTTCTTTTTTTTTTTTTTTTTCCCGTTATGGCTTCGCACGGTTTGTGCATTTAGCCAATGTCACGTTTACGAGAACAAAGGTAGGGAAACGAAAGAAAAAAGTAAAGAATATTTATGATCAATTAACGGGATTTAGGATTGGACGATTTATAGGATCAGTGTATTTTATAAAGGTGAATACTAATAGTGAATAATGAGCAAATTACAATGACGACAATTTACAACTTAATATTATTTAATGTGATGAATGAGACTATACATTTATAGACAGGGAAGCTATTTGTACAAAGTAAAGAAACTATTGAGGTAGGAAAAGGAATACGGAGAGACAAGAGGTTACAAAGAAAAGAAGAACGGTCATATAAGGGACAGGAAAGCGCTTTTTCTGACAGTTGTGCTGTTTTGCCCTACATTCCGAATTAGACCACAATCGCTCACAGCGATCACATCAATAATTTGCGTTCCGATTTAGTTATCTTGATTATGACAGCTAAGAGTTGTCAAATGTCAACAATTCGGAACGCTCGTGAAGGCGCTCACAGCATTGACTTGTTTTTCCTAGCTCAATGGCTCACAGTACTCGCTAAACGCCAACCCCAGACATTGCACAAAAAAGACCGATTGGGTATTCTTCTGCAAATGGAAGTTAAACGCATTAGCACTTCTAATTTGTTGGTTGACTCTATCGACTCTGATAACTCAGATTTTGAGTTTGAGAACGACGATTCGTCCAGGGATGAAACGGATAACGAAGTGCTTATATCAGCGTATTTACGTCATGCTCCCGGCAAAGATTTACCCCGAAGAAAAATACCATATTCATATTCATTTACTTATTGTTTGTCACAGGTGAAAAGATTGTCACATAACGATGGGGTGTACAATATATAAATGTAGGTATGTCATTGTTAATGGCTATGTTAAAAATAAAATACAATTACACTCTTAATTGTTACCAAGAATTACAATTAACCTAAGTGCAACACTACCTAAACATAATGCGCATGAGTTTATAACTCATTTCAGGTATTCTGTCCCGTCTTGGATTTTTCAGCACAATTTCGATAATGCCGCTTTAGTTTAAAGATAAATGATGCGACTATCGAATATGCGAATATCGTATTTAGGTATGGCAGAGCTGACGCCAATGGATCCTTGGCGCGACGGATGTATCAAGAGCGCTATCCGAAACTCAAGGCACTGAATGTGCGAGAGTTTTACAACACTTTACGTCGACTTGCCCAAGATGGGTTTAACCACGTAGAACCTGGAGTCAACCCGGGCAGACACGAACCTGACGTCGAAGAAGACATTTTGGCAGCATTTCAAGCGGACCCTACTATCAGTACCAGAGCAGTAGCTCGAAATCTAAACATTTCACAATTGAAGGTGTGCCATACAATGCACCAAAATGACAAATATCCGTTCCAAGGCAGGGGTGTGCAAGGTCTGGAAGAGCAAGATCCCCAAAGAAGAATACAGTTCTACCGTTTCCTCCTCAACAGAGACATCAAAGATACGTGGTTCCTGAAATCAATCTTGTGGACGGATGAAAGCAAATTTTCTGGGGAGGGCATTACAAACTTTCATAACCTGCATGAATGGGCCGGCAAAGACAACAATCCACATTATAAGAAGCAGGTGTCGTTTCAGAGGAAATTCTCTGTCATTGTATGGACTGAAGTAATTGGCAGGACGTTCATTGGGCCTCACTTCTTATCGGATACTTTGAAAATAATTTTCACTATCTACAAGTTGATTTACCAGTGCTGATAGAGGAAACCGGTATCCCGATATTCGAAAGAGACCGAACAGTCATCTTTCAGCAACGCGGCTGTCCAGTGCACTATACGTTAAATGTAGGGGAACACTTAAATAATTGCTTTCCTGACAGCTGGATCGGCAGAGATGGACCCATCCCTTGGCCCGCTCGCTCACCAGATCTGACCCCGCTCGTGTGGGGGCCCGGCTCCACACGAAAAAGTCCAGCGGGGTCAAGGAACTGGTGTATACAAAATGTTGAAATAAACACAAGAGAAGAATTGATAGAGAGAATTATTTCAGCATTTGAAACAATGAAGCTGGAGATGATGTTGAAAATAACAATAACAGAAGTGAGAAGACGGAGCAGTGCATGTATTAGGAATCACGGCAGACATTTTGAACTTGAAACATAAATCATATACATTCAAATGTTGTTTTAAATAGTCTGCCTAAAATTTTAAATGTCTTCCTCATATTGGTTTGTAGGTCCTAATTTCAAAAATGTGTAAGATATCCGCGTAAATTATACCTACCTCAAGATAAATAACAAATAGCGCCTCATGTTTTCAAAAAGGTTTGAACAAAAAAAGCACCCTCCGGTTTTTTTTAAATAATGTAAAATAAGGTAAAGTATTTATGAAATTTTAAAATTTTTAAGTACTTCAAATGTCTGTAAAAAAATGTCTAACGTACGACATAGAGGCCTAAAACCAATGACGTTAGTTTATATATCATTGCCTAAAACATAAGATTGTTAGATTGTTTTGTTAGATTTCTTACATTCATTCATTTCTTGAATTCATTTATCATTCAATTTGGCCATACGCAGTTTAGTTAAAATTATGGGAATTAAAAACATCATAAAAATTAGGTTAAAAAATGGTAATACTTCTTCTAAGACAACCATGGCTTAAATGGTTGCTAATTGTCTGTACTATCTTCACCTTAAAGCTTTGCAGTCATCTTCCAGGTATACCGCCGATTGCCCGAATTTTATTTGCCCTAATATCGTTTGCCATAATAGTCAACAGCCATAATATTATATGACGTAATATTCATTTGCCCTACTCTTATTTGCTATATTAGTCACGTGCTAGTGGCTTTGTTTCCCATGAAGTCACTTACCATAACATCATTTGTCATAATCATTGTAAGCCCTAATTATCACGTGCCCTAATTATCACATGCCATAATTATCATATGCCATAACATCATTTGCCATCGACATTGGGTGTGTAACGGTTGTTATATTAGGAGAAACTGGATGCAATCGGGACTTTAAGGCACCCCGACTCGGATAGGTTAGGTTAGAAGGGGATTATTTATATTTTTTTTATAAACCACCCAGAAGTAGGAGCCCCGCATAGCGGGGCTCCGTCGACCAAGCCCACCCTCGACCATGCATAGAATATTTTAAGGTTTTGGTTAGGTGCCATTTCAGTTAGGTTAGAACTGTGAAATATCGCTTACAAATGTTTCGTCTACCCACCAATGTATTTTTAACAGGTTTGTAAATCATTTTAGAGCGCCTGTAGAAATATCATGAGCAAATGCCTAGCTTGGAAAAAGATTCGAAAACAATTTATTTTGGCGCTTAAATAATCATGTGTAATGATTATTATTATGGCGTTTAAATATTTGTCTAATAATTATTATGGCATTTAAATATTAAGTCGCTTATTTAGCTTCGAACACGTAACACCTCGTGATGTAATTAGTGTTTTTAACACACTCAAGTCAAAAAACACTGGTGATTACTGGGGCATCTCAATTAAACTTGTAAGTAATATAATCGACATCGTAGCCCCCTATCTAGCTGTAACGTTTAATAGATGTGTTGATTTAGGAACTTTTCCTGACCTCATGAAGAGTAGTAAAGTCACACCAATATTTAAATCGGGTAGTAAAAATAACGTTGGCAATTTTAGGCCTATTTCTATCTTACCTGCATTTAGTAAAATATTTGAAAAATTAATACTCAAGCAGTTACTAAGACATTTTAATTTAAATAGCCTCCTTCATGATGAACAATATGGCTTTACAAAAGGTCGTTCGACTACAGATGCGGGTGTTGCTCTGCTGAAACACATATTTAGCGCATGGGAGAGCTCGCAAAATGATATTGGAGTTTTCTGTGATCTCTCCAAAGCCTTTGATTGTGTGCACCATGACACGCTTTTGCGTAAACTAATTCATTACGGTATTCAAAACGAAGATCTTAACGTATTAAATTCATATTTACATAATAGGCACCAATGTGTAGATGTTATTGGTGTGAAATCTTCTGGGCTACCAGTTCAGTTAGGTGTACCTCAAGGCTCTATACTGGGCCCATTTTTATTCTTGGCGTATAGAAATGACTTACCATTCTATTTAAAGGGTATCTGTGACGTTGTACTATTTGCTGATGATACCTCTCTTATCTTTAAAGTAGACAGGAATAGACAAAATTTTGACGACGTAAACAGTGCACTATCAATGGTTACAGATTGGTTTACCGCAAATAACCTAGTTCTCAATGCCAAGAAAACGAAATGTGTAAAGTTCGCCTTACCGAATGTTAGAAATCTAGGACCCAATATCGTCTTAGATAAAGAGGTACTTGAAACTGTAGACTCGGCAGTATTTCTGGGCATAACAGTTGATGCCAAGCTTCAGTGGGGATCACATATATCATGCCTAGCGGGAAGGCTCAGTTCGGCCGCCTATGCCGTCAGGAAAGTAAGACAATACACTGACGTTGATACAGCTCGGCTAGTCTATTTCAGTTATTTTCATAGCGTCATGTCCTACGGCATTCTGCTGTGGAGCAAAGCCGCTGATATTCAAAATATATTTGTTCTTCAAAAACGAGCTGTACGAGCAATTTACCAGCTAGGTGCTAGAGCTACTCTGAGAGATTTTTTTAAAGATTTGGTATTCTCACGGTGGCCTCACAATTCATCTTCGCCAACATCTTATATATTAGGCAAAATATACACTTATACACAAAAAACAGTGATTAACACTAGAAACAAGGACAAACTACGTGCTCTCTTTCACCGGCTTCATAAGGTCCATAACTCATTTGTTGGGCTTGGTATAAACTTTTATAACAAGCTTCCCCCTTCTTTGTTAGAATTGCCTTTTAATGCGTATAAAGCTAAAGTAAAATCCAACCTTTGTTCAAAGGCATACTATTCAATCAACGATTACTTAAACGATAAAAATAGTTGGTCGCTATGATTAACTCAAGACCATGTTTATGTTCTTTCTCCAAAATTAGCTTACCTACTGACAAGTTATACGAGTTCATATAATTGTTTTTTATTTGACTATATTAGTCAATTTAGTTTAATTTAATTTTGATTTATTATTGACATAATCTACTCATTTCAATGTTTTGTAATGAGTTGTATTGCAATATATGGTTAGCTAGCGACCTCGACAGTTGATCATATTATTCTTTTGAGCAACCGGCAGCAAGTTCGTCATGCTCCCTTAGATGTCAATGCTTGCGGTAGCGTCGGGGGTCGGGTTGCCTCCTTCCCTCAAATATGGCGAGGGGGGTAATGGCTGATCTTTGCGTTATGCTCATGAACGGGTGCTGCTTGTGGTGACAGGTCATCTTGCTGACTATGGTTTTGTTATTGTTATTAGTAATTAATGTTTCTTTATTTTACTTCGAAGGTCCTCAAGTTACAGCTATATACATATAAACATAATCTAGCATTGCATATGTAAGCGGGCACGCCCTTTATGCCAGGAGGCTTTTTATTATGTATTAAGTTCTGTTTGCGTTTTTGTTTTTATTATTTATTTCTGCTTGAGTATAGTTTTAAATATTGGCGTGTGCTAGCTGACATATGGCAAATAATTTAAATATTTTTGTGTTTCGTAATGTTAATTACTTATTACTATATAGAATCCAGTTCTTCTAACTGAGCGGACAGCAGTGCTGCTGGGGAGTTTGTTCCGCCACTTCTTCTTCCCAGCTAAAGCACTAGGAAGTGGTGAAGGGTGGTCGTTTTGGGGGGACTGTCTTATGTGATTTTGACGTTCAAAAAGTGCTGATTCTCAGCCTAATTTGAATAAATGACTTTTGATTTTATGTCTAATAATCATTATGGTGTTTACATATTATGTCTAATCATTATTATGGCAATTAAAAATATGAAAAACAATACGTATGGCACTCGTATCTTATGGTATCTAAGTTTCGGGCAATTAGAAGTATGTCATATGTCTTTTAGGGCAAACAAAACATTCGGGCAAATGAAATTCGGGTAAATGAAATTCGGGTAAATGAAATTCGGCAATAAGATGATTATGGTATATAATCTTCGGGTAAACAATAGACAACCCATCTTCCAATCACCCTGTATAAAATTTAATCCTTTTATATATAAAAAAAAATAGATCGCAGTACTTGTAACAATTTTTACAGAGTAGGTAGTATTAAATCTCTGGCAATCAAGTGGGTGACGCGATGACGTGCTGTTCTTGTACGTGTTATTGTTCTTGGACGTGTTAAGGAGTGACTTGCCGATCCCCTCTAATTCTGTTACTAAAATTAGATTTTTACTAGTTATTTTTTTTAAATTTTCTGTGCGATATATTTGGACATTTTTGTTTATTGTAAAGAGACGGACCTAAATAATAAAATAATCTTTTAGTAAACGACAAGCGGGTTTATGGAGGAGTACATATTTTATCTTTTCGGCGTTTTTTCATTTCAATAAAAGGGGTTATGCGGTGTTGCAACAGAATTGAGTGTAAAATAAAGTGTTGCCGCACGTTGAGGACGTTGCAGTTTTTGTATAACTGATTAGCTGGTTATGTTTGTGGACGGAAGGTAGCCACTTTCAGTATGGCGCGGTGTGCAACTTCCAACGGTTTAAGAATAGTTTTTGCAGCACCACCCCAACAGGGAATACAATAGGTAATAATAGATAGGCATAGGGCTAAATAGACATTACGTAATTATAATTATAGGATTAGCAATATTTCTTAAAGTTTTGAAGATATATTTAAGTTTGCGAACTCTGCCAGTAAGGACATTAATATGAGATTTAAATTTTAGATTCTTACCTATGACTATACGTAGGTATTTGATTTCATCTGTAGAGGTTATAGGTGCACAGTGGCATAAAAACTGAGTTTGAACATTGCATGTGTGAGGTTTAAGTGATATTGATGGGTTAGGTTAGGTAGCAGAACTGTCCGAGTAGGTAATTAACTTTTTAGGGTTTTGGAAGTATTAAGTGTAAGCGAATGGAAATATAGCCAGGTTAGCGCTACATAAAACCCATGCTGTGCTTTGTCCTCGAGTTCAGAGCATATGTTGGCGGCGAAAGTTATAGCAATGTCACCTGCAATAAATGTTATCTTGGCATTTGGGATATTTATATTGCACAAGTCGCTTAAAAAAACTAGAAATAAAGTGGGACCCAATATGCTTCCTCGTGGAACGCTATAGTAGATGGGGAGTTCATTGCTGCTGTAACGATCAACCTTGACTGTCTGAGAGCGATTTGTGAGGTAGCTTTGAAATAGATCAAGTTGCGATCCCCTGACAACCATCCTTTCAAGTTTGAGTAAGAGAGAATGGACGGGGACGGTGTCGAATACCTTCACGAGGTCTAAAAATATTGTTAGTGTTCAGGTTTTGTACGATATTGTTAGTTAATTCCTGAATTGCGTCACAGGTTGACTTGTTTTTACGAAACCCAAATTGTTGTGGTGATATTAGTTTGTAATGTTCTAGGTAGTACCTATACAAGTCTTTTATTGATATGAAGTTCTAGTGCCTTGGTTATGGCAGTCAGAACCGCAATGGGACGGCAATTATTCGGCCTGTCATTAAAAAGTTAAGGCATAGAGTAATTTTTACTCTGTGCCTACTGGGGTTTAAGATTGCTTGTGCCACTAGGTATTCAGTGAACCTTAAATTGTCATTATTGTGTCTGATGTTTTTTTCAATGATGCGGTGGATTTATTGTGAACTGACAGCTATTTGTAGTCTGTGATACAACGTTAAGGTTGCCATATACAACATCATCATCATCATCATATTCATCATATTAGACACATATCATATTATTGTAATGATCTTCTTAAGAATCATCATCAGCATAATTATGAAAAGTCAGAATTGAAAAAAGCTAAACGTAACCATAATACACTCTTGAACAAAATAAAAGAGATTACACACACGAACAAAAGATGTGCTCCTCTCTAGAACTTCTAAAAATACGTACAGACCCGTATGCTGCAGCCAATCAAGTATGTAAGTTCTTTGCCAGCCTCTAAAATTGCGGCCCCCTCACAGTCATTTTCTCCACCAAAAACTTCCTCCCCTAGCTCTTTTGTCATTCTTGACGTTGACTATACTGATGTTGAGTCTACCATCATGAATTTAAGACATGATAGTGTCACTGGGTGGGACGGAATAATATCTTCTTTTCTTCTCAAAATATGTTGTAAACCTCTGGTTCCCGTTATAACACATATAATAAATATACCGATAGCGTCTGGAATTTTTCCGAAAGCCTTTAAGAAAGCCTTGTCCAATCCAGTGCACAAGGGTGGGAGCAGAGACTGTGTGAATAATTACAGGCCGATCTCGGTTCTTTCGGCAATATCTAATGTTATGGAAAGATTGATAAATGGTCGTCTACTAACTTTCTTTACAAACATCAAGTCATAGCGCACAACCAATATGGCTTTAAAAAAGGTGTATCAACGGAAGATGCAAATGCCGACCTAACCGAAACTGTTGCCAAGAATTTAGATGATCATCGTAAATGCCTTTCAGTATTCTTGGACCTACAGAAAGCCTTTGACGCGGTCTCTGTTCCTACTCTCCTGTCAAAATTGGAAGCCGTAGGCATTCGGTGAGCAGCGCATGAGCTTTTCAAGAGCTACCTCCTAAACAGGAAACTCCATGTCAAGATCGATTCATACATTAGTGATTAAGAAATCATCACATACGGCAAGGCAGTGTTTGCTCCGTGGTTAGGGCCTACGCTCTTCCTAATATCTAATCTCTATCTAAATAAATAATCTAAATCTTCTTAATACATATATAAATGACCTTTGCACACTAGCACTCCCCAACACCAAGATATTCACATATGCTGACGATACTCCGATTATGGTGTATGATGATACATGGACTGACGTGAAATATCATGCAGAACAATCGCTACACACGGTTGTGAGGTGGCTGCAGAATAACCTTCATTCACTAAATTTGGCTAAAACCAACTACATTTCTTTTTCCATTAGTCACAGGATTAAAGCCCCATCTGATAAGAATGTTCCTGTTCATACCTATTTGGACTCCTTGTTCTTTGTTTGACTTCATGTTCAGCGCTATCTCGTGTCAGTCAAACCAATTACCTACCTGAGTGTAGTGATTGATGACGGACTAAAGTGGTACTCTCAATTTGAAAGCCTAACGTCAAGGATCAGGAAACTTATTTATATCTTTAAGTCTATAAGGCAATGCGCTGACTCCAAAACATTAAAATGGTGTATCTTGCACTTTGCCAGTCTGTCATCAGTTATTGCGCTCCGGTTTGGGGTGGTACCGCTAAGACTGCTTGGATTGGAACACGCCCAGAGGGCCGTGCTCAAGGTGATGCTCGGCCAGCCGTATAGATTTCCCACAACTGAATTGTACACGGAATGCAGGGTACTTACAGTGCGGCAGCTCTTTGTGCTCAATACCACCTTCAGGAAGCATAGTAAGGTTCCTCCATTAGATGCCAAATCTGCATGCCCATCTGTTTCTCATAAAACAGCTCTCGCTAGCCGCCAGCTTTATGTAATATGCTCACTCATTTACAGAAGGGTCAACAAACATAATTATCCAAATAAGTAATTTAAACAATAACGAAGTCAAAACCAAATTACAAAACTGGCTGTATAATCAGGACTATTCCCGTACAGAAGACCTTATTTCTAAAATAATGTAGGCACGTAATAATTCTACAAAAACGGATACATGCAACATCACATGAACACTTCTTACACTACTACACACACCCCCATACACACACCCCCACAATACACCCCCTCCCCTCTCATATACCACATCACACCCGACCCACTCACACAGCCATCGGGGCCCTTTACACACATACTCACACATTCATATTCATAGTTAAATCAGGTCATCATGGGTTTATTACCACACATAAATAAAGGTTTCTTTTGTACACGAAGTTACAGTAGAACTCTGACTGCTAGGTCACAGGGTTCCCCAAGTTTAGGAGGCAGGGTTTTTCACTATATGTGCAGCCTTTTCCTAAAATCCAATGTACCTATGTGGAATGTATTGGTATTGTATATTTATTTTATTTTTATCACCGTCATCATCATTTTAGCATTTTAGCCGAAAGACGTATATTGCTGGACATAGACTACCCACAAGTACCGCCACTTCAACCAGTTCTGTGCTTCTCGCACCCAGCGGATTCCTATAGGCTATTGTTACCTATAGTACTTAAGGTATGTTATACACAGAAGCTGTTGGAATAAATAATCTAATAATAAAGTATCCCTAATCTCTTCAAAGTGAGAGTGAACAGGCTTCTTCTGGGTAAGCTCACTCCATCGTCGACTCTGTCTATGTCACCACTGACCTAGACTAGAGTCAAGAGCAAACCAATCATAAATGATAAAAAAAAAAAAACTGCGGCCTCCACAAGGTTATCGGTCCACCATGTGGGAGGCCTTCCAACGATACCCTTTCCGGTACGCGGTCGCCACTCCAGAACGTTTCGGCCCCATCGGCCATCTGGTTCTGCGAGCAATGTGCCCAGCCCACTGCCACTTAAGATTCACAATTATTCGGGCTATGTCAAAGTCATAAAAGGGACTTTTGAACGTCAACATTTACAAATATAATTGATTCTAGTCGCCCCTTCCAAAAGGTAGTCTCATATGGAGAAGAATGGGCAAAAAACTCCACCGTTACTCTTTTAAAATGTGTTACAATAATTTGTATACCTACATTAACTATAAAATTCTAAGTGATGACGATGCACCTAAAATAAAACTACCATACCACAATAAGTAAAAAGAATTAAAAATGTAGCAATGACAAATAAATTAATTAGTTAAGTGATAGATACATGGTGCTGCATTTTATTACTAAAGATTTAAGATGGTTACTTAGCATTATATAAAATTATATAGGCTATTATTACCTGTATACCTATTACCAACTGTGTAGTAATATTTGTACGCCTTGCAAGGCAGCACATAGTGACTCAATATTTTTCTATTTTTATAACATCGTGTACCACTACATTATACCTACATATGTGTACAAATAAATAAATTTGAATTTGAATTTGCTCACATATTTACAAACATTGTAAAAGTATAGGATTTTCCAAATTTTTTAAACAAGTAATAAGTCAGTATGTGAGTTTTAGTAATCAGAGAATGTAAATCAATGTCTTAAATATAATAAACTAAGCAATTAAAGTAGCAACACGTTTGATTTAGTCTAGACTCTAGATTGTCCTGTGGAGCTGGACCAGCATGTTTACAAGCATTCTTATCTGGGATATGTGGGATAAAGTGTACTTTTTATATGAGTTTAAAATTTTCTTTAATTTAATTGCAATATATGACAAGGTATTTTATTTATTTATTTATTAAAACTTTATGCACAAGTAAAAAAATAATACTGTACAAAGGCGGACTTAATGCCAGAGGCATTTTCTACCAGTCAACCTTAGGGTGATGCAGAGATATACCATGGCAGGTGCAACATACGGGATAGGGTATTTTCTTGTTACATTTAACACAGTACCCCATATAAGATAAGAAGTATGTACTTTAGCTAATCTGAAAAATGGTTGATCTATTTTATCTTTATTTCTAGTATTAAAAAGATGTCTATCACTTATTTTATTTAAAATATGTTGATTTTTCTTTATAGATGATTTAAAAAATATTCGGTTACCTTAATTCTCTTGCGGATCTCTTTATTTCTGATTCGACCACGTAGGGAAACTCCAAGCATCCATTTCCCATTGGGTGACTTTTAGCCTTATTGTGAGCGACCACGTTTCAGTGCCATAGGTCATCACTGGCAAGACGCACTGGTCAAAAACTTTCGTCTTGAGACACTGCGGTATGTGGTGATGTGCTTCCTGAACACTGCCCAGCCGAGTCGGATTCTACGATACATCTCTTTCTCGAAGTTGAACCTGAGTTGAGTTTCTGTCTACGTTTCTCCCCATAAGAGATAGTTCTCCTTGTCTCTACCTTCCTTAATTATCACTTAATAATTATTACGATCACAGTATGATTCTGTATTTATGCTTTCGCGGTTGCGCAACGACATGATTTGCTTTGCTTTGCTTGGTAATATAGATGCAAGCCTACCCTGCCGCCTCCTTCAGATGTGGTAGGGTGGGGGATGTTGAGTTGGGCGCTACAGTCATTTAGATCCCCAAGGCAAGTCTGGCGGATGCACCTTCCCAAGGTTGCCACCCTGTTCTTGGTCTAATTCCTTAAGAAATAGACTCCAGGTGCCAGTTATCTTACCACATCTCTTCCCCAGTTTCCCTTAACCCTCATTCCCGTCTTATGTTCTTCTGTCCCGAAGATCACAATCCCTCACCACTCCATCCTACCCACATCCCCAATCCTCCCTCCTCCGTCTCTCCAATCCTCAGTGACTGGGTGGTTGCGGGCTCGGCCATCACTAAAATAAGCAGATGACGGGTATGAATAAGTAGTCACCTGCGCTAGGACCTGCGCAGTTGAGCGCCGTGAGCGGGGATGAAGGAGTCCTGGGGGGGTGAGCCGAGCGGCTCTGGTTGTAATGTGCCCGTAAGGCAACACGCCCCCTTTGGTCTGGATTTCAAGCGAAACGGTGGCCCTATCCATTAGCCAGGGGTAGGGAAATGGTCACAGTGTCCCAGCGGAGAGCCACAGGCGAGGTGACGTGCGTGAGGTCCGCTGAGGTCGTCTTCGGAGGGCCGAAGCGGTAGGTAAAGGTCATGCTGACGGTGTAAGTGAGGGTTGATCAGTTCGTTGGGGGTGGCCCTTTGGACAAGTTCTCAACGAGACCTTGACACCTCGATGGGAGCATAAGCCACCTCGTCTTGACCAATCCACGAGGGTCGCTCAAAGAAGCTACGCCCAAGCTGCTAATGCTACACTCGACGTCGCGATCACCTGCAACCGCACGGGGATCCTCAGCAAGGACGTATCGGAACAGGTACTCGATGCTGTCCAGAAGCAGATCATTCTCGAGGCCTGCTCCCACAAACAAGACATTCCAGGGCTGACCTTCAACGCCAAGCCGCTGTTCGACGGGGGTGTCTTGAAGCTGTGGTGTGGTAACGACCACACCTTAGGCTGGGTAAGAAAAACTGTCTCCGACCTTTCTCTCCCAACTATCATCTCGTTAGTCGTCAAGAGTCAGTTGGAGATTATGGAGTCAGGAGAACAACATACAACGTGCCCGCGCAGTGGCACACGATCTACTGGCGCGCCGAAACGTTGGGAAGTCGCTGCGTCCCCGTAAGAGGGCGCGGCTAGCGGTACCAGGGCATCGCCCCACGGCCGCGGATGCAACACGTTGGCCCGTAAATACGGGCCTCTCGTTTGGTTCGCTGCATTATGGCTTGTTAGCCGCGGTCGGGCGCGTGTTTGTCACACGCGCCCGTGTGAGTGGTTGCTATGTGTTTTTCTGTAGGCGCGCCACGGCGCTGTTTCACAGCGCCGCTATCTTCACGACACCTCGGCGATCTGTCCCCGCCAGGTGAGACCCCCAGTTACCTGGGGGAGGCCCGGCGGGGGACGACCAGCGACGAAGGTGCCGACTCGACGCTCCTACAGAATAGGGTGTGTGGCTCCCACCCGTCCCGCTTCCAGAGCTAGCCGGTCACGGTCCGGGCTAAGAAGCCGTCGTGTGCGTGTGAGCGGTATTGTACTGTGTAACGCCGCTCAGTGTCTACGTGAATCGCCGCCCGCGCCGCGCATTCACGTGTGTGTTTAGGCGCCTGTATAGAGGTGGGTGTCTGTATTTCGTTTACGTAACGTGCCTATATTAACCTAGCACACGCTACGCAACGGATGTATGTAGTGTTGTGGAGTTCAGTTGTTTCGAGTAAGCCGCGTGTAACTTGGATGCGGCTTACTCGGGAGTCAGTCCGGTGGGATAGGGTCGTCGTCCCCTACCAGGTCGCGGGGTAGGGGTCTCGCGTCAGGGGGGCGCGCATGCCAGGGCGCTATCTGCTTGACATGGGGCCAAGCAGATGCGTTGGCACGCGCGAACATTCCTTTCGCGAGGCGCCGCACAAACTCATCCAGGCCCTCAATCCCGAGGTCCCGCTGGATGACATCGTTCCTCACGAAGCGAGGGGCGTCTACTATTGTCCGCAACGCTTTGTTATGTTGCGTGCGGAGCAGCTTTAAGTTCGACTCGCTCGTGAGGGCGAACCAAGAGGGGGCGGCATACGTCAAGATTGGGCGCACGTACAGTTTGTACACGCCCAACTTGACGCGCGCCGGGAGGCGGGACGAGAGCACTGGTTTAAGGAGGTTGCGGGCGACCCTACCCTGTGCGGCGACCTTGCGGACGTGCAGCCCCATCGTGAGCCGACGGTCGATGGTGACACCCAGGTACTTGACCCAGGGCGACCACTCGATGTCGGCTCCTTGAAGTTTCAAGGGTGGTGGGAGGCGCGCGAAGCCGGTGACCATCGCCTGCGTCTTACCCACGTTCACCGACAGCCGCCACTTCGACAGCCACTCGGGAAGCAGATTCAATGCGCGCTACATCTTGACCGCCGCGTACTTCGCGTTGAGCGAGGTAGTAATGTACGCGGCGTCATCTGCGTACAGCGCGAGCATCGCGTCCGAGGTAGTGGGGATGTCGTCAGTGTAACGTGAGTAACACGCCGGCGACACGCAGCTGCCCTGCGGCACACCCGCAAGCACCGGGCGGGCGCTTGATAGCGCGCCGTCGACCACCACCCTGAAAGTCCTATGGTAGAGAAAATCAGAGACCACCTTTACAACGCGACGGGGCGCGTCGGACGTGGCCATCTTATAGATGAGGCCCTCGTGCCACACACGGTCGAAGGCCTTTTCCATGTCGAGGAATACTGCCACCGAGTACTCCTTCTTGTTGGCTGCGGCTGCGAGGTGGTGCAGTACCCTCGACAGCTGGAGCGTCGTGCTGTGCTCCGCCCGGAACCCGAATTGCTCCGGCCGTGGCACGATGTGTTTCTGTAGATGTCGCAGCAGGAGTGCTTCGAACACCTTGGAGACTGTCGGCAGCAGCGTGATTGGCCGATAGCTCTCCGGCTTCAGTGTATTTTTCCCCGCCTTGGGCAGCATAATGACGCGCCCTTCCTTCCACGCGGCGGGAAAGGTCCCCGTGCGCAATATCCCCGTAAACAGGCGCGCCAGCGCCGCCACCATACGGTACGGCAGGCGGCGCAGCACTGTGTTGGTGATACCGTCCGCACCGGGGGCCATCCTAGGCTTCGTGTTTAGAATGGCGCGTCTAACTGCGCCAGGCGAGAAAAAGATAGCATCTTCATCGGGAGCTATCGGCGATGCGAAGTAGTCTCCTAGGTGTTTCTCGACTGCTGCGACATGGTCGGTGTCGCTGGTCGGGTTCGGGCGGAACTGACGCTCCAGGTGCTCGGCGAAGACCTCCGCCCGGTCCTCCGCTACATACTTGAGCGCCGTTGAGCAGCGGACGCACCGGGGCTGGGGTGTTCGTCAGCTGGCGGCACAGTCTATGCACAGACGGCCAGCTGTCCGCTGCGGCGTATATGCGTTCCTCCCAGCCCGCGGCGGTGTGAGCCTGAAGCTCGGCCTTTACCTTTTCCGCGAGACGGTTGAGATGCGTCTTGTTGGTAGAGCATCTAAGTTGTTGCCACTGCTTGCGAAGGCGCCTCTTTTTGGCGATCAGTGCATTGATGCGTGCCGGCAGGGATGGCAATAGCACTCTCCCCTGCGGCTGCATGCTAGTCACCGCTTGTAAGGCGCTTTGTATGCAAGCAGTGACGTCGTCCGCCGTTTGTTCCACGTCCGCGGAGGTGGTAACAGGCCGAGTCGGCGTGGTGGTCTCTATTTTCTCTACGAACTTCGTCCAGTCCGTTGATCGACGTGGCGCTAGTGGCTTCAGTCGGGCCGGCACACCCGAAAGGACGACGAGTACAGGTTGGTGGTCAGACTGTAACTCGTCGTCAATCACTTGTTGCGTGATCTGGCAGTGTAGCCCTCGGTGGACTACGATGTCCAGCACGTCTGGCACGTACCTCGCAGTGTAGGGGTGGTGGGTCGGCGTCTCCGGGCCGGACACCGTATAGCCAAAGGCTTCCGCGTCCGCGAAGTGTCGTCTCCCCTCGGTATTCGTCTGTAACGAATTCCACGCCGGGTGTTTACTATTAAAGTCGCCGGCGAGAATGGTGGCGCGCGTCTTACCGTCCACAAGCGCCCGCAGCTCGGCCATGTCTAGTTGGGCCGCGGGCGGCTTGTAGCACGCATAGATGTTGATGTCCTCGCCGGCTACATGGAGCTGCACACCCAGCGCGTAAAACGTCCGGAGTGACGGCAAGGGGAGCTCTTGATGGACGACTCTCCGCCTCACAAGTACCACCAGACCACGATACTGTAGCGAGTGAGCCGACCTTTCATCTTTCCTGTAAGCGAGATATCCCGGGAACCTAATCCTGTCCCCAGGTCCCAGGAGCGTCTCGCTTATGAGCGCTACGTCGATATCTTGTTCCCGAAGGAGATGGCGGAGGGGGGCGACCTTGTCCCGTAGGCCGCGGGCGTTCCAGTGGATCACCCTTAATGGCCTAGCCATGGTAAAGGGTTAAAAGGGTGGCCAGGCCATCAAGGATGACCGTCTTCACATCCTGGCTCTGCCTGATGGCCTTGATCAGGTCCATCAACAGCTTAATGGCGCAGGTTGTAAACTCCTTTTTGTGTGGCTGAGCGGCTGTATTAGCGCCGGTAGCGCCGCCACTCGGGCATCTTGTGTCCCTTCCGGTTGCCACTTTTTGCCGCGGCGCTATGCCGGCGCTAGCTGTAGCTTTAGCTGTTTCTTTTAGATCCTTTACAACCTGCGCCCTGTTTATGGCAGGGTCGGACTGGCGCGCCGATCGCGGCGCCGGTAATATTTACAGTGTGCATGCAGACGACGCTATACGCCGCGCACGCGCTAGAGCGAGATGGGCGCCCGTTCGTCGTGGATCATATTCACAGATTGTTTTCAGTAGAAGAAATATTAGTGTTCTCCCATTGGTCCATCAAATATTTTTTATATAGGTGTGTCTAGCAACTAATTGTCTGTTAAAAATAATGATGTAAGGAACAACAAATAAATAGATTAGGATTCCCTGCAATAAATACGAGTGATAATGTTTCTACACACTCCTCCATATACCCAACAATTGGTGACACCGACGTGATTTGAAGGAACGCTTATAAGAAGACCTTTTCGTGTGGAGCAAGCTGCCATGTCTGAAGAGAAAGAAGCGAAAATCCAGACCGCGATGAATTACGACGTGAGCGCGGTGTCCATACAGTCGCGGCTCTTACCTTTCTGGAGAGAAATACCCCGCGCCTGGTTCATCCAATTCGAAGCCGTGATTGACCCATTGAAGACCTCAGATGACCAAAAATTCCGATATCTGCTGCAACAACTGCAAGCGGTCGACTTGCAACATTTGACCGACATACTTTACAACCCGCCTACAACTGGGAAGTACGAAAAAGTAAAACAACGCCTACTCGAAGCCTACGACAAGTCAGACGTCAAGAATTTCCAGAAACTTATCAGCGGACTAGAGCTGGGAGACCAGAAGCCCTCCCAGCTGTTAAGGAAGATGCGAGAGCTCGCAAGCGGCATGATTACCGAGGAAGGTCTCAAAATAGAATGGCTAAATCACCTGCCCGCACAAGTTCGAGTCGTTTTGTCCGTAAACAAGGAATCATCTTTGGACACCTTAGCTGCGATGGCAGACAAAATGGTGGAGTACGCAGAGAGTCCTAGCGTAGCCGCAGTCACAGCACCAGCACCATCCTCGTCGTCTACAACCTCCATGACACAACTAGAAACACTGGCAAAGCAAATGGAGAATTTCACGCTAGAGATTGCTGAACTACGTCGAGGACGGCCACCACACCGACACCGACGCCGCCCGTACAATCCTCGCTTTCGGTCCCGTTCACGCTCGCAGTCATCGCAACGTGGACCTGCACAGAAACCTGGAGACGCCAGCTGGGAATGCCGCTACCACCACCGTTTCGGAGACAAAGCAAAACGCTGTGAATCACCATGTTGTAGAAGGAAGAAGTCGTCGGAAAACTAGAGCTGACACCGACCGTGGCGGGCGTCGGTGTCCCGTACACCAGTAATCGCCTTTGTGTACACGACCGCAACACTCACGAACGTTTCCTCGTGGACACAGGCGCAGACATCTCCGTTTTGGCCGCCAAGCACAAGGATAACAAAACTACAAGCGCCTACAATTTATACGCGGCAAACAATACGCCAATCAAGACCTACGGACAGAAAACTATCAAGCTAAATTTTGGATTACGAAAAGACTTTATTTGGTCATTCGTCGTTGCAGACATCAAAACCTCAATACTGGGAGCTGATTTCCTCCGTCACTTTAAATTGTTGGTGGACCTGGACAAGAAAAAGTTAATAGACAAGGTTACCGAACTATCTATCGATGCATTAGAAATTTCAACAAACACCGAGTCAGTTCACATCTTAAGCAACAATCAAGTATTCTACGCAATTTTGATGCAATATCCTAATGTCCTACGTCCCATGTCGCTGAAAGAACCACCGAAACATGACGTGGTCCACCATATCGAAACTACCGGCCCCCCACTGTACGCACGCCCCCGCCCGCTGCCCCCGGACAAGTATAAGGCAGCCAAGGAAGAGTTTGACCGCATGTTAGAAATGGGAATCTGCAAGCCATCAAAAAGCCCATGGGCCAGCCCTCTTCATTTGGTAAAGAAAAAAGATGGAAGACTACACGTGTGTAGCGACTATAGACGTCTAAATGCAGTCACCCAACCGGATCGCTATCCCGTACCTCACATTCAAGATTTCACGTACCAACTACACAACAAGAAAATATTCTCAAAACTTGATCTAAAAATGGCGTACTATTGGATACCCATCGCCAAGGATGACGCACAGAAAACGGCGATCACAACACCTTTTGGGATGTTTGAGTTCAATTGTATGACTTTTGGACTACGCAACGGCAGTCAAACATTTCAAAGATTGATGCACGAGGTACTTAGAGGCATAGACAGCTGTTTCTGTTTCATCGACGACGTACTCCTCTTCGAAGAAAACGGAAAAAAAAACACGAGCAGCTTCTTCATCAAATTCTACAGCGATTGGATAAATACGGCCTGACACTGAACATAGAAAAATGCGAGTTTGGTAAAGAAACAATAGATTTTCTTGGCTGTGAAGTATCGGCGACCGGCGTAAAACCTACAACGGAACGAGTTAAAGCTATATCTACCTACCCAAAACCGAAGACCATTCTCGAACTTCGACGTTTCTTGGGAATGATCAACTTTTACAGAGACTGTCTCCCTCGGCAAGCAGAATTACAGAACGAACTTAACAAGTACCTACATAACAGAAAGCGCAATGACAACACGCCGATCGAGTGGACAACGGACGCAGAGCAAGCCTTTGAGAAGTGCCGCCAAAGCATCACAAAGCCACCATACTCTCACATCCAGTTCAAGCAAGTTCCCTCGCCATCATGACAGACGCTTCAGATCACAGCCTTGGTGCTGTTCTCACGGAAGGGGTGATCGTTTTCGCCTCGGCCACATGCCCAAGGTAGAGGCGCCGCCTCCACCCGACCTCGCCCGCCTCGTGAGCTATTGCGGGAGAGGTGGGTTTGAAGTTGTCGTCGGGGCCGACGCCAATGCTCACCACCTGCTGTGGAGTATGGACACACAAAACGAGAGGTAAGGCTTTGGTTGACTACTTATTCTCTACTAACCTATCCCTACTAAACACTGGCTCCGAACCAACATCCGTAACCAGGATAAACCGTACAATAATAGATCTCACTCTGGTATCAGAGGGCGCGGCGGAATTTACCACTGGGTGGCAAGTCTCCAAGGAGGCCTGCTCTGATCACAAGTGGATCCGCTTCGACATCCAGGTCTGTGTTCCACCAACACCACCACGGCGTAAACTGCGACACACGGATCGTGCCAACTTTACACGTAGCCTTGTACCTAAGCTTGCGACACCGGATTGACGTAAAAGGCGACTTTGATTGGGCCATCAAGAGACACTGGGAGGGTTGGAATTTGTTTTTTACGGACGCATCCAAAATCAGGATGTACAGGTGTTTCTATTCAATTATCGTATTATCTATCTATATATCGTATTATCAAAATTCTAAAATTGCCCTTTTATTCCAATGCCCGCCAGAGCCTTCCGTATTTACAGGGGAATGCATCGGTATCCTAGAAGCCATCAATTTCATTATAACTCATAACATTAAAAATTCAGTAATGTTTTCAGATTGTCGCAGTAGCATTCAAGCTTTAGGTCAAAATCAACTAAAATCTAAAATTCACAGTAAAATAATTTTTGATTACATTTATTATTCACCTGCTCGAACAGCGGTCTAAGCATTGAGATAGCTTGGGTTCCCACTGGCTAAATTTGCTTTATCTAACCCGGTGGATCGGAAGCACTACTTTATTTTTTATTTTTTTTAAAACGTTGCTCCACACTAGGAAATTCTCCTGTATCGTAGGTGCGTTTACAAACATTTAAACTCACATACACAAACAGCCAGACCCGGAACAACTACTTGCAGGTCATACAAATATTTGTTCCGTGCGGGAATCGAACCCGCGACACGCAGCGCAGCATTCAATCGCTTAACCACTGTGCCAACCGAAACAAAGATAAGATGATACAAAGTTACTTACGAACTGACACCAAACACAAGCTGTACAAGTACAACTCGTGGTCCGCAATTTGGCAGGTAAGTTCTAAAAAGAGGGCGTACTGTGCCAGTATGAAATAACCCTTGGTTTTTTTTTTTTTTTTTTTTTTTAGTTGATTCTCTTCACAAAAAAGAGGAAATTAACGACACTACAACTACCACGTTTCTTTGGTACCACCCTAAGCCTATCAACTGAAACCAAATACCTGGGCATCTTTTTGGATAAACAGCTGAATTGGGCAAAACACACCAACTACATCACCACGAAGGCCAGTATATCCTTGTGGCAGTGCAAGCGATTGCTTGGCAAGAATTGGGGGATTAGCCCACGGGTTACCCACTGGCTATACACCACAGTCATCCGACCAATCATTACATATGGCTCAGTAGTCTGGTGGCCCAGAACAGAACTGAGCACAGCCCAAAGAGACCTCGAAAAGCTGCAGCGGCTCGCGTGTGCGGCGATCACCAGCTGCATGAGAACTGCACCCACCGCTGCCCTACAGGCTATGCTTGGGCTACCGCCCCTACACCTCACTGTGAGGGAGGAGGCGACCCTGGCTACCTTTAGGCTACATATAGCAGGAACCCTGAGCAACGACTCCAGGGTCAAGCACAAACGTTTAAGGGAAGAGGCGATCAGGCGTCAGCCGATGATGGCATCACCCTGCGACAAGGCCCTGAAACAATACTGCTTTCAAAAGCACTACAGCATAGTGCTTGAAGAGGAGCAGTACGACCATTCAGGCCTAAAGGAACTGAGAATTTACACCGATGGATCAAAAACCGACTGCGGAACTGGAGTCGGAGTGTTCTCACACGACCTCAACATAAACATATCCAGACCCCTGGGAATGCTCAACACGGTATATCAGGCAGAGTGTGTGGGCATAATACAGGCGGCTTATGCCATAGCAGCCAGAAGAGTTGCGGACACCCGAATCCGCATACTCTCTGACAGCGCCTCAGTCCTCCAATCCCTAGGGAAAAAATGCATTACTTCGAATCTAATACTAGAATGTCACAATGCGCTTGAACGGGTAACCGTATCAAACCGCAATACAGTGACGCTACAATGGATAAAAGGACACAGTGGATCGCTAGGTAACGACGCAGCCGATGAGCTGGCCAGGAGGGCATCCAGCACGTCGGTCTGTGGACCGGAACCTATCGTGCCCATCCCCTTCAACCAACTACGCAGGTGGCTACAGGAGTACACCCACACACAAGCAGAGAGCTGGTGGACGTCGTCACCGGGCTGCAGGCAATCCAAGGAAGCCATGCCATCACTAGACGGCAAGCTAACCAGGCGGTTGCTACGCCTGGACAGGAAGGGCATGCGCCTGGTGACGGGGACCATCACGGGACACTGCTCGCTAAACAAACACTTTCACACAATAGGCATAACGGACAGTCCTCTATGCAGGGCTTGCATGGAGGCTGACGAAACTGTCGCGCATGTGCTCTTCGAGTGCACAGGCGTCGCCCAGATTAGGTCAAAAACCCTCGGGACACCCAGATCTTACACAGATGTTCTTAATAGACCAGGAGACCTAATCAGCTTCTGGAGGGAGGTGGGCTGGTTGGAATAACCACCGACGGCCGACATGGCTCACGCACAATGGTCCACTGTAGGACTAAGTGCGGAAACCAAACCCATAACATAGAACCCTTGGTTTTTTAAATGTCCCAAATTGTCCAAAAGAACTGTTACATCTTTGTGTAGACTAAGACTTGGTCACTGCTGCAGTCCAGTATTCGTGCACAAGATCCGTGTTCGTGACAGGTCCCTGTGCGAATGCGGTCTAGTTGATGGTACTCTGGACCATATCTTTTACTCTTGTTCTATAAATTCCCAATCCTTTGACTTTTATCATAAGCTTTTCAAATTTAAAACCCCTCTTCCCACTAACTTCCATTCCCTCTTGACTAATTTTTCTCCTAAACTTATCCAAATCTTATCAAAATTCCTAAATGTAAATACAATTAAAATGTAGTTTGGTGTGTACCTAGTGATAATGACTTTGTAAATATATATCTAATTAGATTTGCGGTGTTTTATAAAAGTACTTATACAAAAAAAAAGTAATTATGTTTACTAACAAAACTTGTCTCGTCCTTTCAGTTACTAATTAAATATCTAACATATAACTAGAAATACCCCGAAGTGCAAAGTTCGACAGCTACCCCTTACGTTGCCGTCACCACATGACGGCTGGCAGAATAGTCGAAATCGGTTCCGTAGCTAAAGAAAAAAAAATGTAAAGTGTTTTGATCTTGTTGATAAAGGAATAAGTTTGGGGAATAAAATAAATATTGTGTTTGCATTGAATTCTCAATATATATATATATTTTTAATATTCATAAATTCAATATACATTATAATATCAAGTAAAATGAATTACTATAATTTATATAGGCAATATTTTAACACATGTTAATCTATAGGTAAGTTTAACAATCTAGAGTTTACTTATTTTAACAATTATTCAGCAAGTTTTCGCTGGCACACAGTCCGCGTCCAATCACACAATCTTACGAAATACAACAAACAAATATGGCAATAGGAATTCACATTGGCTAACTGTTACGCTTAAACTTACATCATCTATACTCAATAACGGAAGAAAATACTTTTCTGCATTATCATATTGCGCAAGTAACCAAATTCAGTATAGTACATCTTGCCATTCCATGTAAAAAATTCAATTCTCATATAAAAATGTTTATTTCAAGCCTTAAATTATTATTTGGCACAATTAAAACTAATCTAAAGCTAAATGATGGGATATTTATATTTTACACTTCTCCACATCATAATATCAACATAATTAATCTTTGGTTTATCTAGCCCACCGGTCACAATTTGGAAATTGCTTACAATAAAAATATAATAAAATATGAAATAGTTCAAACAGGATCGCTTAATCCAATTATGTTATTTTAAAGATAGATAGATCTTTTTATTTTACGTGTAAGTATAATTTTGACCGAACAATGTTATTCGCTGAATACTGTCGTAATAAACCGTAAGCCCGAAAATGGTGGAGGACCTATGCTAGTGGCTGAGAATGTTGAAATGTGCGGATACTGCACGTCTGAGCCGTTATGATGCACACTACAACAATAAAGTATATACTGCTTATGTAATTCGTTGCTTAGAAACCTTTATAAATTAATTTTAACTACTTACATTTATAAAATATAGAAATAATTATTAGGTATTTCTTAAAATGTATTTTTTTTACTTAGGAACTTTCTGTTCTAATATTTATACTGTTGTTATAAATGAATGTTAGTTAATATGAGATTTTAATTTCCGTGATATCTAGTAAAGGCTCAAGTTAGATGATGCACGTCACGTGACTTTTCGATACGACACAGGTAAAATTAAGTACATCAAACATTAGCGGTTGTACTTTATCAGCCGAATTTGATTGAGGAAAATTAGATGATTTATATAAAATATTTAACATAAAATAGTGGGTTATCATGGTTAGATCTATTGCTTGATAAGGGAACTTAAGTTTTATTAGAAAGGTAGGTAGGTATATGAGTATCCATACTATTATTTTTATTTAATCCTATTGCTTTAATAAACGGATGTTTATTATTGTCACTATATATTGTGTTATTTTGCAGTATGCACAGCATAATTTATATTAAATATATGTACCGTTACTGAATAGGTAATAAAGCGACCATATTTACACATAAATCCTTACTATGTACAATTTTTTATTTACAACTTAGCAGACGATAATCTTTCGACTAATTTTATGAGTTTTTTAAACACAGCAGAGATCCCATAGGAGTATTATGGAATGCTTAAAACTTAATTAAGATTGAATCTATCTAAACACTTAATACGTATTACAATACGAGAAGCTTAGTGTTACTAAATTTTAAAACGTTCTGATAACAGAGAATAAAAGCGCCGACCATTTTTTTGAACCATGACTTTGTAGTGTTTCTTCAATTAATTTATTATCTGGGTATGTTTTTATTGGTTTGTGTGACCTACTGCGGTATTCTGTGATGCTGTAAGACATGGCCATTCCACATGCACTGAGGTTTTAGGCTGAGATTAAATTAAAATTGGCGTAAATTATCAACTTGGCAGATGGATTTCCAATATGAGATTTATCTGCTTCATTGATACCAATCGGTGGAAAGCCTAACTACCTAGCTGGTTATTTATCAAAGACAGTTGGTCCTTAGATGAAATGAATAAAATAAAATAAAACAATATTGATCGTTAGATAGGTACCTACCGTACCTGCTGAGGGTAGGTATGTACTCGTAGGTGCGTATGTTATTACGTATGAGTAGGAAGGAGCAGGAGTTCGAAGAGGACTTACCTATTTTAATAAGATTTATAAATAACACTAGTATATTGTCATCACAATAGACACACAGGTCTCGTCACCGTACTCTTGCACATTGACGTGAACTGCAGTAGCGCTCTTTTTATTTACGTCGGGCTTTTAGGATTGCATCACATGATCGATAACGCTGAGTTCTGTAGAATCTTTTATTTATTTTATCCAAAAATACTGTAAATAGTTTAAAACTGCACTTTGTATCATTTATACAATGTCATCACCAAGCCTTGTGTAAATAAATGTACTGTAGTAGTTGCACTTATACAGGACCATCGATGAAATCATCTAAAAAAGGACGACGAGCTCGTCGTTCTATCGCTTAATCGATAGGTAATGTTGGCCATTTATATAAAGAATAATAAAATAACATTTATTATAGTGGAGTATTATGCTACAGGTACTGACCTTTGGTATTATTAAATAATAAAACTATACAATAATTAAAATCGTTTACGTAAAATATGTATTAATAAGATCAATCATTATTTTTGGCATGTTGCATGGCACTTTTGTGGTATGTATTTGGCATTACGTTATAAATAGGGAATCCAAATTATTTTCTACAGTATAAAAATATTATAATGTTGAGCAATGACCTTAATTAAGTTTGAAACGAAAATACCGGGCAACGAATACTTTGTTATGTGAGTATTATTATGCGGTGTGAATGGTGTCTCCTAACAACATTCGATAAGGCAATTTTTTTACCTTAAAACTTGAATTAAAACTGGGCAAAGCATTTTCGGTTGTTTATATCATTCGGCGCACCAGACCAACCTCTGTGGAATTGGTTCTGGCTTTGATGTCGTATATTACCTACTCGTATGTATTTTTATAACAATTAGTGAAATTAATAATGGCCTAGAAGCAGTAGGTCGGCCTGTTAAAGAGTATTTACCATTGAGGTATACCAATAAACTTCAAAGCAATTAACAAGAATCTGATCAGATTTTAGGTGCTCTAATGAAATTTAACGAGTGCACTAGAATTTTTAAAAATTATTTAACGAAATGGATACCAAACGTTGTTCAACAACCGATGCGATGTCCAGGTTAATCTCTGTAGGGCTTGCAGATGGCGAACCTGTGGTTCATGTGCTGACTGTAGGAGCCCGAGTGAGAGAACTTCTTGAAGCACTTGCAGCACTGGAAAGGCTTCTCACCGGTGTGGAGCCTCTTGTGTTCCGTCAGGTGATGTTTGTGTTTGAATGCCTTCGGACATTCTAGACACTTGTACGGGCGTTGACCTGTAGAGCAAAATAACACCTGTTGGTTTACATTTAACTCTTATCAAAACCAAGCTGGTATTTTATGAATATTGTCAAGATGTTTGTACTGACCTGAATGTTCGTATTTGTGTCTCGCGAGCGAGCTTTGCTTAACGAAGGTCTTATCACACTGATCGCATACGAATTGTCCTTCGCCTTCCTTAAATTCTACCCCCTGCTTGAGTTTGCTCTTCTTAAGTACTGTCGCTTCTTCATCGATCTCGTTCGGTGCTTGCATTTCATCCCAAGAAGGGCGCTCGTATAATGGACTCGAACCTTGTCGGCTGATGTCCAAGGTCAAGTGCATGTTAAGAATCGGAGATCGAGCATTTGCCATATCGTTGTACTGAAGGAGTTTATCCATAGGTACTAAGGGGTTGACGTGTAGTTTTTGGGGTAGTAACCGTTTGTGCCCATTGATAGTTTCTCCAGGTGAAGGAGACAATCGAAAATCGGTAAAGGAAGATGAAGAGCAATTGGAATGTGGATAAGTATTCAGATAGTTGGTGCGATGAGGAGTGGTACTTCGCGAGGATTTCTGACTGAGGTTCACTGCTTCCTCCGAGTCGGAATGTGTCACAGAAATGCTGCATGTTGGCGATGGAGAAGGACTCGACGTTACTGATGGATTGGACTTCTTTGTAGATAAATCTAATGGCTGGTCAGAAGCGGTTATCGTTTGTGTCATACGGCGTTCTCTCGCCCTGTTATTTTGGAACCACACCTGTACTACTCTATTGTCGAGACCGATTTGTTGAGCTATTCTTTTAAACTCCTCACGATTGGGTCGTGGGTTTAACGCGTAGTGTTCTTTTAATACAGACTGCTGTTCCTCACTTAATGCTGTGCGAACCCTGATTTTTCTATCATTGTCGTGTATTGATATCTTATCATCGCGATCGTCTCTATTAAAGTCTTCGTCTTCACTTGCACTTATTCCATTTTGTATGGAAGCGTGAATTTCTGCTTCTAATCTATTAAGAGCTACCGTTTCGGCTACTTGAGCTGCCAAACCTTCGTGTTTCCTAAACATATTCCCACAAACTCCTTTTTCGTGGTTTAATAAGTCACTCTTGTTTGTGAAAGTTAGGTTACATTTTAAACATCTGTGTGTGTCTTCTGGTTCCTCCTTTATTATGACTTGAGAAGTGGGTGGTGACTCTATGCTGGGACAAATGTTACCCGATACAGGAGAGAGCTTTTCCACGTTTGCTCTAAAGAAATGTTTCGTTACCGATGCGCTGACAGATTCGAGTATGGAGTTGAAACGTGGATTTTCGGCGTTGTGAACATTGTTATTTAATGGGACGGAATCAAAGTTTCGAGACGGAGATATCAAGTCGCTATCTCGTTCTTCTTGCTCCTTTTTTATAGACACAGCTTCTTCATCCTCAATGTCCATCACAAGCTCGGCGCTTCCTTCAGATCGTTTATCATCGTCTTCTGTAACTTCTTCGATCAAGTCTTCAGGATCTGCTGGTAGAGGACTTGGCGGCTTTGGACTAGCAGGACTTTCTATTTTTCTTGGTTGATACTGCGACGAAGCTAGCTGCTCTAAAAGTTGGCTGATGGAGGCTGGAATGCTGTAAGGAGCTATCCCGCCTGCTGGACTCATTGGCATGCCTGGAGGCATGTAGAAGGGAATTCCAGGCTGTCCTAAAGGCGGACGATGGTAATTATTCTCTTGCGCCGACATGGATGCAAAGAAGGCAGCCGGCATGGGTAGGAAGGTATTTCCGTTTGGTGATATATTATTATTTAACTGGGAAGCCACCATGGCATTAGTCCTTTTTCGTGATGGACTTCTTTCTGGGTTAAGCGCAGGGTTATTGGGTTTAATCCGTCCCATTTTGAGATTCATAACAAGACACTTTTTGGAGGTCATGTGACTGGAGTAGGAGCCAGAGTGGGAAAACTTTTTGCCGCAGTTAGCGCACTCAAAGGGCTTTTCTCCGCTATGTATCCGCAAGTGTTCTTTTAGGTGGTGTTTAAATTTAAAAGCTTTGTCGCAATCATTGCACTTAAACTTGCGAAGCAGCGCGCTTTCGTCATGGCTGATCATGTGTCGCTGCAGTCTGTATACATTTGCGAAGCTTTTATGGCAGATCTTGCATGACTGTTGACAAATAACAAAAAACAATTAGATTTTCCATAAAGTTGTTTCTTTTACCTAATCTTAGTGCCTTGTTCATTTTGTGGTATAATTTTGAAAAATTTAAGCGACATGGTATCATGTCAACTGATCATCAATAGTTCATGTATAAGTCTGGTTGGACATTGAAATATGTTTTGTTTCTCTAGCTAATAGATGCGTAACGATTTGCAACGTTTCATTGTTATGTAATACAATGGGCACTGACATATTTGACTGTATCCACCTGTGTGTTGGGCGCGTGCAGCGTCTCGTGGCGCTCGAGTTGCTCGCGTGTGGGGTAGGCTCCGCGGCACTGGCTACAGGAGAATGGTCCGCCGGGGCCGAGTGGCGAGCCTCCCCGCTCCTCCTCTTCCTCAGACGGCTTGCCCTCTGACCCTCCGCCGGCCAGCGGACGGACTGTGGGATCAACAACAATTGTTAATTTTAGACGATTGGATACTCTTATGTACCAACCTAAGACCAAACGATTTCAATGCACTTGAAAATTGTCCGTACATAATATGCAACGATCCAAAATTGCTGTAGACAGAATCAATAGTATTATGCAGGAACTTTTTAACAGGCTTTTAGCAGTGCATAAATATTTATAAACCTGTGTAATAAAATGTCAAATCAGTAAAATATGCTTCCCATACATTCATACAAAATGAATTACGTAACATATCATGTACCTAGTTACATTTGTTAATAAATAAGGCACGATCTCGGTGTAGTAGGTAATTCCGGTAGGTTTAAGACTTATGGATATTGTATTTAATTGTTTGTTTTGTTTAATGTTTGACACGGGGATGGGTAAAGTATAGGTACACGGAATACGAAATGCATGTATGTCTCCCATCATAATCTCATCAGTTAAATCTCACGAATCTTTTAGCAGCGCAGACCACATGGTAATGTAATTAAATAAAATGCCCCGCCATCGCCAGGGTGTTTGTTTTCAAGTCGCTCATTAATTATTTAAAATCCTAGTTTCGAATGCGACACGATCATCGTAGGTAAGCCTCAATTAAAAATAAAACAATTATCCGTGTCGTTAGCGATTAAAATGATCGCGGACACCTTTACGGGCGATGTTCGCTCTATAAAAACAAATATGGCGGCAACAATTCAATTTAGAGTCGGTTATTTCGGTAATGCGGCCGGTATTCCAGCGTAATATCGTTTTTAAAAGCGGCGTCCGCGAGCGCGTCGTAAATCAAATATAATAAAGAGCAAAACAACGGGGCGACGTATTAATTAGTGCGGCCGCGTGTCCTTTACATACGCTGTAATCCGCTATCGGGACACCGGTATTGAATTTTAGAAAATACGACCTTGCAACACACCTAGCTAAGTAGGTACCTGTATTTGACTATTAAACTGCCTAGAAGTACTGGCGTTAAAATCAATACCAAATGCTCAGTATCGAACGTGATGCAATGTGGAACTACTTATATCCAAATGTACATATACCATACAAATGTAACATTTTAAACCTACTTTTTGCCGTTTTTGCCAGTATTTTAATGCCAGTATGGTTGGAGTGATGTACGGAGCTTAAGAAAGAAAACACTCAAATACAAGAAAAATTGTGATAGCCCTCTTAACTACACAATAATTAAATTTGCGATTCAGTGTAGACAAGTGAAAATACCGGGTAAATATTAAAAAAAAACGAGAAGTAGAATAGCAACAATTGATGGTTTTCAAACAAGTTTTTAACAATACAACTATTCGATAACAGAGGGCGCTAGTAGTAGGTTCTAACTGCATTTAGCAATAGTTTTTTTTAGTTTGTCATAGGGTACAAGCGCAAAGCAGAGGACGTAGGTAGGTATTTATATAATACTATCTCACACAATGGTGTGACCTATGTTTACGATTAAATTTATTGGTTTTGATAGGTGTTGATAGGTGTACTTACCTAAGCTTTAACTTAATTTATCTTTAGGGGCACTGACAGATCTACTATGTTTAGGAAACCGATTACCTCATTGGCCATACGTATCACTTGTATTTCAGTGAGTACCGGAAACATGTTCTACTTAGGTTCAGCCATAGAAAGTCGTTAAAAAAATCTGTCAATTTCTTTTTGTATACGTACCTAGATATAAAATATTATGATATGTTATTACCTTTAAATATTCTATTTAGGTATATTGTCAATTAATGAAATCTAGCGAACTGTAATATAATGATTGAGAAAATAAATAATGCACAGAACACAATCATATTCCACGATTGATGTCAGTTCGTAGGTACGGTACCTAATAAGAACCACTAAATAGATGATCTCTCAGAACTTTAATCTGTAGGTACATAAATATGATTACCTATTTAAATATGATTAGTAAAGATTAAGAATCTCTTGTTCTTGAATAAACATACATCTTTATTGTTACTATTGGGAATACATTTTGAACGAAATAATAATTTTAATATTTCAGAAAATTGTTGCAGCGTTTAGTGTCGCTACTCGCCGATAGATGGCGCTGACACGCTCATTATGTACTACTAGTTATTCATTCATAGAGATGAGTAGGTACCCAATATACATAATTCAATTGTTGATAATAAAAATAATATATTTGTGAATCATTGTTGACTTTAGTCAAAGGTACGATTTATGTCTGCATTCAATGAAGCAATTCAGAATTTAAAATCCTAACAGCCTACTTTAACATTAGGTACTATTAACATTTTGGTCCTTCTATGAGTAGGTAGGTAGTCGTAATTCGTTTTCGAAGTAAGGAGCCCATAAAAGGTCGAATTAACCAACTTTACGAAGCGCTTTAAGAACTACGGGTAAAAAATAAGTTTTTATTATATTATTTAACATTTCATGCATATCGTTCGTTAGGTGGAGCGGACGTACATCTACACACCACATTATCGGCGGTACAGTAATCTGTGCGCACGGGCAGAGTGCGTCCGTTAACCGCTGATAAAAAACCTACATACACACACCATTGCGGCGCGCTTCCTATTACTGCTACAACAAATAACAATTATCGCACACACGCACACGCGCGCTCGTAGTCCACAAGATAAGAGTTTGATTGTTGATCGCAGCACAGCACACAAACGCGCGCAGTGGTGATTGGTCGCACCTGTGTCGGCGGGCGGCGGCGGCGAGGCACGGCGGGGAGCGCCCAAGTGTTTGCTTTACTCGAAGAAAAAACTCCGCCTGTCCGACTGCAGACTCCATGTTGTAACCTCGCGCTCGGAATTGTAATTGCGCGTTGAGAGAATGATTATTGAACTGCTTAGACGCAAGCTATTTGTTCGGTTATTGTATCACATTGTAGTCGCACCGTATGTTGTAGGTTTCGTCTTATTGGCCTATGTACTCGCCTATTAACTAACGTCTTGAAATATTTCCTGACCGCTACATAGAGCATTCTCGCGTGATAAATCAATACGCACATAGGTAGGTACCTATCTTATTAAAATTTGTCAGCTATTGTTCAGTCAACCTTGAAGTCATCTTTCGAGCTCATAAGGCTGGTTTTTAGCTTGTAAACAAAAATCTAGACACAAAAAACTCAACATTTTTGTTTAACTTTCTTATTGGATTACTTTAATGTTTTTAATCAATTAGAAGTATCGCATGTATTACCTACGCATTATATTGTACCTATCTATTTGATAAACAGACAAAAATGTATTGTGAAAGATATTTTTACCTCCAGATCCTAAATGGATTTATGATCTTCCAGTGGACTTAAAATCAAAAGCTTTTTAAGCAAAGTGGTCTGATTACCGATCTAATCACCTAATTCCAATCAGTGGCTTTGTGTTGCTTAGTCACGGTAGGTTTGTTCAATGAGAAAATTACCTTGATAATAGAAAATGAAATGATACATAAAGGGTCATAAGTAGGTACCACAATAATACTCAAATATTAGGTATTGATTTTATATTTATTGTAATCATAATGTTATAAACGTGTAGGTACTAGGTAGGTACCTATACTAATGATACGGTTTTAATTATAAAACTTTTGTCATCAAAGTATAAATGTTGGAAACCACATACCAGCTAAGTACAGCTATTATTACATTGCGCAATAATACCTATGTACAAGATCAGTCAAATTGAAGTTGATGCATTCCTACGTAATACAGATGATTCGGTCGCGATACTCCATGAATGAAATGAAAGGGTGAAAAAAAAGGAATTCATTTTGATTCAACTGAATTTGGCACATTATCTTATTGTTGTTAAATAATGGCCGATACGTTACGTAGGTACCTACTAATTGCCATCCCGGTACAATTCCCAGACGGTGATGATGATTTCATAAATGTATTAACTAAGCGTAACGCACAGCTATTGATAATGTAATGTAACTCAAAATTTAAAATTCAAATAATGCTGCGAATAATATCTACGTTTCAGGTAGGAGCGTTGACGCATAGCTACAGGACCTAACTATAAAGTATTGCTTGTTGCTTTACATAATGTAAACAAAGTTATTATTATAAATATGAATAAGTTAGACGTTACCTATTCTAATACATTTTCCAACACAGTTAGGACCTTCACACCAACTTCAATAATGGCATTAGAAGTAAAGTAATCTATAATGAGTCAGATTCAGACTGGAGAGGTGAAATGACAAAACAACAAAAATTAAACTCGGCTGAATCACAGCAATGAGTCATGAGTTCACCGAGGTAGAACTGTATCTCTGGAGTGTTTGACAAGTGATTAACAAATCGACAGGCGCGTTATTAGCAGAGCCGTTAATGTTGTCTCCAACAAACAAGTGATTAGTGGTGCAGTATTAGGTAACGAGATGTACCTACAATTTGTTTAAGGCAATCGATTCCTGGAAAGGTTTATTTATACGGTACGTTAGATATATTTCGTTTGACTCCCTTCAAACTGTCTTGTTTTGATTCATATTAGGTAAATATGGTTAAAATTATTTTAAATAATTTGTTGAATACCTACTAGGTACATTATAAGAGGCGAAACATACCTATAAGTATTCAGTCAATTTGTTACTAAGGCCATTTTCTCGTCTTGGATTTCATATGTTTGCTTCGTAGTGCTGCTTTCTTATGTAGGTACTTAAGTATGTAGGTTTAAATTCTTGTATAATAGGTAGATACAAATTATATTAAAAAACTTGAGCGACGGTTATAATCACTCAAGTTTTCTAAAGCACTGGTAAATAATTTGTTGCTGGTCATCGAATGTTTTGGTGTAATATGACAAGATTAAGGTTTGTGGGTGCGTTTTAATTTCTGACGCTTCGATGATTTGATTACTTTATTCAAATGAGTTTTTTGTAAGCCCGATTGTCACACTTTCGCGTCTGTTCGACGGAGAACAGCAATAAAACGAACTTTTACTAATTTATTCATCCGCGTTCCAAAAACTCGCGTCTTAAATATTACGCATTACAGGTCGTCCAAATGCATCAAACGTCCCTATTATGTTATCCACTCCAGACAGGCGGCACTCAAAGAGGAAGAATAAAATAAAAAGTAAGATAGAAAAAGCAAATGAATTAAAACAACATAATCATTTACGATTTAAGACGGTGAAAGCGAGCGGGGTTCCCCTCGACAAACGAAACTTTCTTTCAAGTCTGTGTACCTGTTCCCGATTTTCAAGTGGATGAATTATATCCCGAGGGAGAGTAGGGGAGATTGCCGAATACGGAGGTTATTTCTAATGAAGACGTGCTCGAGTTTTATTTTTAATGCCTCAAAGGTGATATAATTTTCACCTGCATTCGGAATGAAAAATTAATGGAAAGTTTGGGCATTTAAAACTTTTTTCAGGTATCTTTTCTGGGAGCAATTATTGTTTTCACTTTAAGGATAGGAAATAAGTTATGAAAAGTAGCTAAATGAGTTTTGTGATGATAAAAAATAATAAAGGAAGTGTTAAAATAGATATTATGAAGGCGAAATATACTTATAAAATGCAAATTAAAACAAAAAGAAAGGAAGCTTACTTAAGGCCGCGAGCCGCCTGGCCGAGGTGGTGGACGTGGGGACCTGCTTACTCCTCATGTCTGCAAGCCAACCGGCCGCCAAGCATTCGTACCAACCGCCAACTCCCATTAACGAGCTCTGCACTTTCATCGAGCGACACCTCTGTTCTCACACGTCACTGAGACCGCGACCACGGGCTATCTAATATCGCGGTAAGCACTTCGCGGCGCAGTCGAAATCGCATCTACGACGTACTACACCGAGATTTCACAGCCTCCGCTGACGTCAGCGGTAAAAGTCCTAGTTTCAGTTTCGAGGGGGCACGTGTACTGCGGGCCGTCGGCGGCGCGCTACTCACATCGGCAGGCGCCCCACACGTTGGCCAGGCTCCACAGGCGGTACGAGTAGCTGTCACCATAGCACCCAAACATGCTCTCATCGGTTCTCGCGACCATGGCCCGCGCGCGCGGACGGACGTGTTTCTGGTGGCGCGGCGCGCGGTGGAATGAGCCGGTGGACCGCCTCTCGCCCCGCCCTGCGCGCCCGCGCCCTCCGCACCTCGTGCCGCTCACCCCGCTCACCTCCCGCGACCTCCCCCCACCTACACTTAATTAGTAGAGCCGACTGCCGACTGCGACTGCTGAGCCGTCTCACCACGACTCTATTATAATAACGTAACGATACACCGTCGATATTATAGGTAACACCTTCATAATTGAATGACCCTTGTCTTTTTCAAGCCACACGCGGCTGCGACTCTTCTACCTTTGCGTTGTTTATTTACATGGTCTACGCTCCACCTTCTCGTTGGCAATCTACCTGTCTCTATCTAACGACGACCTTACTTTGCATAGTTTGCATTTATAACTGCGAGTTCGTAAATATACAATGTATAATGGAGAGTTTTAATTCTGATTTGAGGTTGTTCTGCAGTAGTTAGTGCAATCATAAAATAAAAATTAGATTTAAAATCCTACACTTCCAAACCTAGGTATTTAAAATCTATAAGTAATATGTTTAAAATCACTTTTACCATTCTAATCTAGTCAAGCCTCCTAGTACTATATACGTGGGACTTGCACTTTTAGTTCAGCTTTCGGTCACTAGATGGCGTTAAGAGTTGCACCGAAATATTCCTGTTAGTCCAAACTGCTCGACAATTATTTTCATTAACTAATCTTGTTACGTAAAAAGGTTTTGGTAAAATTAAAACATTCCTTACATTGTTTACTTAGTTAATTGCTGATAATTATTGATTGAACTGAATAATAGCTGCGCTGATTTTGTCATGCACCTACCCACCTTGTTACCATACCATTGTTAATAAAAATGAGTTAATAACTTTTTTTAAATTAATCGGCTACTAAGCGTTAGACTAATGCTCAATTTGTTGTTTTTACTAATAGACTAACTCTTAATGATTTGTTTTCAATAACAATACCTATGTAGTACGTACGTAAGTTTCCGACATGTTTTGGTAAGTCTAAAATTAGAGGCGATTCAATAACGATACTCAATTAATGTTTACAATATCTACGTTTTGCTTGAAACATCTATTCTATTGACGTAATTTCTGTCTTATTGAGAATTGTTTACTTGAAGAGCTTTTGAGTTCAAGATGTTTTTGATCCTTATTATCTCGGTAAAAGTGTAGTTTCGAACAATTATAGTGTTTGTTATTATTTTTCTTAGAGCCCACTGGGTTATTTTCTATAAAAGGTGTTTGGGTACAGGTTACAACCGTAAAGAATAGAAATATCAATCCCTAACACAGCCATACCTACATTATCCCACAAATAGTTAGGCACCCATACTGTATGTATTCATAACAATATGCTTGACAGCTGACACGACGCGTATCAGTCGGCTGGTCCATCTTAACACTAGAATTTGACTAACCTAGTTGTAGACCAGTTTGGCACTTGCTTCAGCAAACGCCTCGGATAAAAATACCTACCAGCGTCCACCAACATGACATGAATGACTTTATTTTACCAACATAGTATAATGCCTCTAGTCTCTATCATTAACTGTGTCGGGCGGGACCACTTACCTACACGTTATAAGTAACAATACGATTGAGACTCTTGTAGCAATATTGTGTGGTTTTCGCTTTATGGAATTTATTATCCAGTTGTCAAAATTATGTAACTGCAGTTAAGTCGCGTAAGTTAAGATTTGTAAATGATGAGAAACTGAATATCAATGTGAAGTTAGTAGATTGCATTCTAGACCAGCGGTTATTCGTTTTTTTTATCGAATGAGTAGGTACTAAAGTACTTACCTATATGACAACAAAAATTTAACATAGAACCCATTTAAGTTAATTTTATACGTACCTATCTAAATTCAATTTAATTTGTGTCATACGTATAAAATTAAATTTAGATGGGTTCTAAGTTTAATTTTAGTAGGTACGTAAGTACATATGTGTGTATGTTATGTTGGGATAGTAAGTTCCATGCATTTCATTGACAATATTCCGATTTGTACCTCAACTAAGTACCTACTCCTGTAACTGCACAATACAACCCGTCCGCGCTACGTCTGCCGCTGACCGTCAGCAAAATTAAAAATTATCGAGAAACCTGAAGAATATCAAGGTGATAAGTAATAATCATACGCGCTTGTGATGTCAATGGTGATATAAGTCTGCTGATATTAGTGCATAGGGACGTTATATCGAAGGGGACATCCGAGTGCTTAGGAATGTGATATGAAGAAGGCATAGATACCTACAGGTTTTATATACCTAGATGATTGGCCAAAATGGTCAAAATGTATGTATTAATGTAGATAGAAATATGAATAGACCTATCAGTCGGCCTTGAACCAATGCATGTGATCCGTATTTGCACAATAATGATGTCTTATAATTTAACTACTTTTGCCTGTTCTTCGGGATGAAGCACATCAGAATGGCCGTGTCGGAATATGTAGAATCACATAACATTGAAGTACGAAACTAAATTGCATGGAATGAAGTATGTAAGTACTTACCTACCTACTACATTCTTGCTAAACTGTCAGAGTTATCTAGACGAATAATCAATTCCGAACGAAACTGGTTATCTGTGAGTCGGTCTAAATAAATACAAAAACTTATTTTACTTTCACCAAAAATTTAAGGATAACTTAAACATGTACCTACTTAAAATATTTTCTTAATTTTATGTGCATTTTTTATTTATAAGGGGTTATAAATAATAAACGTAGTAAACTCAATGGATGTTATGTTTATGGGACTACAATACATTTTATAATGTTTTAGACAGTTAACCTAAGACGACATTAGATTTTCCTAAGACTGTCAATATTAAAAGTTATTGGGTCAAAATGTAGTATTATTGTTTTAAAAAGGCGGCATAACGTGAGGCCATGAGGACGTAGGGAAGGGATAAAAAAGATTGACAAGAGCTAGGAAAGCTTTTCTTTTTTGGAGATGAACAGGCTAGGATTTACTTGAAGGAGTCAAGTAAGTAAGTAGGTAGGTATGAATTGGCTGTTTGTATTATTCGGAATTCTCTAAAATGGTGTCTAAATAACTATTATGTATCCTGTGTGTTGCTGCCTATAGGCAGCAACACACAGGATACATAATAGTTATTTATACATGATTTATACATGATAGTTAATAACTACTGTAATTATTACTATTTTAACCCTGAACATATTACTTTCAAATATGTCTACTGCCCAATCTAGTGGCAATCTAAAACATCATTGTGTTATTTTTGTTACAGCCACGTCGTTGTGTAGGTACTATCTGTTAAATTTGATTCCTGTAATGATAAATCTCTGATCACAATAAAAACCGGAGAGTTTCTTGCTCGTTATTCTCGTGCAGAGTTAGCTTTGGAATGAGCGACTAGTTTTTTCTAATTATCTTCCTATCTAGATATCAAGTTATTTAAATCGCACATTTGCAAAAACGCTGACATAACTAAAACAACTGCAATTTTGAGTTAAGTATACCGGTGAACGCAGAAAATTTTATTCTTTTTGCTATAAAAACGACATTACACTAAAGCCTAAAAATGAGGGAGCTAGAAAGGTGTGACTATAATATGTTTCGTCGCACTTTTACTGCTACTTTTACTCTTTCAAATCATCATCATGCCCAAAAATTGCTCTTTTTGAATGATGTCAAGCTTTTCGCAAATTAACGAAATATAATTATATCTAGTCTTGCCTATTCTATTGTTTTTATAGTATGATCCCTATTAGTCAGGTACCTACACGCAACCCCTCACACAGTCAATCGACCTAGATAAATGTTACAGATCTCTCACAAACATTGATCACAATCTAAACATATTGTATTTCTCACAAACTCATTGCAGAATCCTGTCACAATTATAAACAAAGACTAGTGGTGGTAAAATAACACTACCATCATAATTTTACCTCCGACTGGAAAAGCATTTCTATGTCGAATTGAGGCATTATTTCATTATGTGTAAAGCTTGTTATTGCTTGAATGATATTTCTTTACTGCCCTCATAATGTACCTTCGCAATGACAAATCATTATATTATTGAAAAAAGAAGCTTAAAGTTTTCGGTATAAGATTTAAAATGGTGCGGCTGTAAATCGTTGTGTAACGTAGACAATAGCACCTTGTTCTCCACGTGTGTGCCACGTGCGCGCGCGCCGCCACAATGCCACACCTACAGCTTTGTCCGACGCGACGCTTTGTTTTATAGACGCTGTAAACTCGCTTTACAATGCGTTCAAATTACTTGTTTGCTCTCTGTAATAGCGACACATGGGTTAACATCGTCGCTGCAGACCGCAGCCGTCGCAAATTGTGTATCAGACTACTTGCTTTAGTTGACACGACACTTTTGAATCACAATATCGCAACATAATTCAGATAATACGGGTGTTAATTGGGTGTGTACTAGGATATAAATAATTGCTGTAATGTTTTATCATTCTGGCGTAGTTGCTTTCCCTCTAGTCTTGAAATCTGAATCGATGTAGTATATTTTACAGCAGTAACAAGCTCGCACCTTCTAGCTAGCAAGTGCGTCAATGCATCATAAAAACTAGTGTCTTCTAAATCTTGGCACACTTTAATTATTGCTATACCGACATAACACCGGATGTTAGGTTTCCAAATATATCATAATAAGTGAGCTCGATTCCGTTTGTTTTACATAGATACCGGTAGTTTAATAAAATAGTATGAAAATGATTACCTATAGTGTAACATATCAAGTAAGTAGTTCTTCTTGGAGCAGCATGCCATTCACGTTGCTTCATTTGTACCTACTAGCGCGCATCGCATATTATTATCCTTTGTTCGATAGAACAAAATGACTTGTGCTAATGTAACGTAGATGGAGCTTAACAACTGCACATAATGAAGCTTAATCAAACAAGCAACCCGCGTTGTTCGTCGCATGAATTCATACGCGCGGAGGTGACCTGTATGAGGTTAAATAAAGTCTGCGCACAAAAGGTGAACAGTGGCTCCTTACAATAGAGCTGCGTTGATGCACGTGTGCTGCGCCGTAGACACGGTGGGAACGTGTGGGGCCTCTACGTGTGGTCGCATCCCTACTGCAACAGGAGATCGTACAGAAGGCTAAACTGACCTAGCAACTTGTTGTAAATACATAAGACTATACGCAAAACGAAACAGCATCAAACACTGCAGACGCCGCGCCGTGTGCGTTTGATTAGTATATTTTTATTTCTTTGAAAGAAAGAAAGAAAATAAATTTATTTGACCCAGGTTAAAGCACACAATATTACACAAAAACAGACAAACAGTAGTTTGGAGGGCTCTGCATGTGATCTGGTGGTCCCTCATCGCATGATGTGAACCTTCTGAACGCAATTGCTTTGTGCGTCAAGCAGGACAACCACTGCGTGTGCGCACAGATAATGTTGTGGTGCGCTAATGGATGCGCTCGAGTGGATTGCTTTTATCAATTTGTTTGCTCTCAGTCTAAACAAGTTAGTGTAGAGACGTAGTGGGATATTCGCCACTAACACTACTTGTGACATGTCGTACAGCTACTTACACTTTGATGTGAATAGAAAAATGTTTCATGTTTATTTAACTTCAGTTTTAAACGAAAACTGAAAATATAATTTAGACTGAATCCGCCAATAAGATGGTTTGCTATAAACAATAATTAAATCCATTCAACGTTTTCAGAAATTATAAACTGGTGATCGTTTCAAGTAGGATATTGTTTGTAATATATCAATAGTTATTATGTTTTCTCACGGCAGTAGGTGCGTCGTGGGAGAGTCGCCGCATCTGGTCGCCAGCGCTGTCGCTTGGCACAGGTAACTTTATCGTTTTACGGCTACAACAGCTCCGTGAGTCGTGACAGCTCTTTATTGTCGCTGTCAAACAAATATCACTTGTTTATACGCCCATTCATTTACGTGGTGAATGAACACTGAAGTCTTTGGTGAAATATTCTATTGTGCTTTATGCTCAACGTGTAGTAGACGCACGGTGAGTTGACTAGCAACTTATCTTATTGAAGAAAGTCAATAGGTAGTCTAGCGGTAAAGTGTGACAGTAGTTAGGTACCTATGTGAACTCTCGCAGCGAATATTGTCAGCCTCGGTATTTTCTCTCGGTAACAACAATCATATTTCAGACCACGTTACTTCTGTTACGGTGATATTAAACTATGACAATTAGGTACACTGAATAGGTCAACGAGATGATCAAACTGTGCTTTTTGGAGTGTTCACCGAAATTTAGACATTAGACATGTAATGTTCAAAGGCATTATACCGGTAAATAGAAGAGTCAGATTATACTTAACTCGTGGTATGAATTAGGTCGTAAATGCTGCGTTGTCATATTTGTGTGTCGCGGACGTATTGATCGTTTACAATAATTTTCAAATTTATTTCAGCTATTTGGCTCCAGCCGGCCGCGGCCACGATCACACCTATGACATAAAATAGAACCGTTGCGGGTTCACGCGTACTCTATGGAGAACGTTTATCTATTGATCTTTACGTAAATCCGTTTTACATTACATTATTGGCCTATACGTATCACACTGAACGTTTTTAGAAAATAAAAAACGGAATGATGTAGAAGCCTGTTAATATTGTTATTGCTTTTCGAAGTAGTCTGCGTTCCTTTCTAAGCACCGTCGCATGCGATGGAATCATTGACTGAAACAGTGGGCCCACTCTTCTTTAGGAGTTTCTTTCACGCCTTTTTCAAACGCAGCGAAATCTTCAGAGTTCATAAAACAAATTCCCCTAAGTTTATCTTTTATTTTTGGAAATAAATAAAATTCACAAGGTGCCAGGTCAGAATTGTAACGAGGATGACTTACTAACTCCAAACTTTCGATGGACAAATATTTGATAATCCGTCGGGCGAAGTGAGCTATAGCGTTGTCGTGGTGGAGGAGGATCCTGCTTCTTGGGCGCTGCTGTCTAACATTTTCCAAGACGACTGGTAAACAACGACTAACATACCAATCTGCAGTAACAGTCTTTTTATCTTCTAGGACAATTGTTGCGAAATGACCCGTCCGTCCAAAGAATGAGGCAATCATCTTTTTCCTTGACTTCTGCCCTTCTTTACTTTTGTCGGCAAATCTTCGAATGGAAACGGCACGGTGGGCGCAGTGGTTACTTAAGTGATTCACTGCTGCGCTGCGTGTCGCGGGTTCGATTCCCGCATTGAACAAATATTTTTTATGACCTACAAGTAGTTGTTCCGGGTCTGGCTGTTTGTGTATGTTAGTTTAAATGTTTGTAAACGCACTCACAATACAGGAGAAATTCCTAGTGTGGGGAAAAGTAAAAAATATACATCCATTGCGCAGATTGTCTTTTGGTTTCGGGTTCGTAACAATATATCCAGGTTTCATCACCTGTGACGATGTCATATACAGCATTCGAGTCACCTCCGTCATACTTTTCAAGCATTGAGCGGCACCAATCCAAACGACGGCGTTTTTGATCTTCCGTCAAATTATGAGGTATCCATCTAGTAAAAAGCTTTCTGACGCCTAAATGTTATTATAAGACTTTTTGTACTTGACTCATACTAATGCTGTACTAATACTAAAGCTGCCCGAATCTATTGATATGTCACCCTTCTATCGGCTTCTATCATTAGCCGCACAGCACTCACGTCATCTTCAGTAGTCGCCGTAGAAGGATGTCCTTCTCGCGAATCATCAGTGAGTTTGCTTCGACCATGTTTAAACTAATTAAACCAGTTGTAGTAAACAGTGGCGCGGGATGAGGTTTCGTCATGAAATGCTAATCGAAGCCTATCGTAACATCGTTGTTGAGTAAGACCGCAGCGAAAGTTGTAATAAATCATTGAACGAACATTTTCTGTAGTCAAATCCATTTTGACGCACGACAGACACTTTTTAAACTGCCGCCAATTTGTAAAAACAAATGACATATGAATTTATTACACATCTACAGATTCCCAAAGAGTACCAAATTCTTTACTTTTATTTTTTTATCGGCTTCTTTTCTTACTGGCTTATTCTAAAAACTTTCAGTGTGACCCCTGTATATGCATGTTATTATTGAACATGAATGGTGAATGAATGGTTTAATGGTGTAATATCTGTTGGTCTCACTGGTAATGTTTTCAATCGATTACATGGCTACCTAGGCATAGCTGCAGTACTACGTTCTCGTGAAGTGCTTCAATATTGCGTTGTTTTATTCTCCCGGCTTTTTGCATGTTGCATCTTCTTTGGTTATACCCAGTGCGAGGTAGTTAGGTATTGCCCAACAGTAATTAAATACACCATCTCATACTAAATCCACTGAAATTATTTATGTTTGTATCTAATAGGTAGATTAATAAAATCTTTACTTATTAATAGAAAAAGGTACCAAACATCTTGATAACAATACTGAAAAATAGCCCATTTAATTTCTATAACATTGGAAAGTATTGAAGTAGTAGAACAGTAACGACGTCGATATTGTTGCGTACGGCGCGGCGGCATCGGCAGCTGCGGGAGTGCGGGCTTACTAGGGTTCTCAGTTCTGGCTAAATTGCCAGTTTAGCCAGTGCGGTACCGGGAGTACGGGGCGGCATCGGCATCGCGATCTGTGTCGATAATGAATGAGCCGATGGCGAACGCGCGATATGTTTCCGAGGCCCGCATACGAGCTCACCTATTATTAGTTCCGCTATTGTACAACTTAACGGATTTTTGGATGCTGTGGGAGTTCTGTTTGTTATGTATGTGGGAACTAGTCGTGGTCTTTGTTGAAATCGATATTATTGAGTATTCTTATCGAATTGTTTAGTGATTTATAGATCAGAGATTATTTTAATAATACATATTTAATTATGCATGCAGGTACCGTAAATTTATAAAAAGGAGGAAATGAATTTTGGTCAGTTTTGATCAGCAACATACTCAGTAGTAGGTACTCATTTTTCTATGTAGGAGTAAGGTTAGGGTATACGCATACCTGCCTATCGGGTCACCTACCTCACTAGTGTCGTAGTGTGTCCCTATAGATAGGTACTGAATCATCAATAAGCTAAATCAAAAAACCTGTTTTAAAGAATCGAAGCGCACAACGGAAATCTTGAAATCTGGAAGGCGTCCAAATACGTCAATCTAAGCTTATCTGTAATAGCATTATATCCCTTTTAAACTATCAGCGAACAGTTTTGAGTGGTGATAAACAAACCGGTACGGAACAAAAACAGTGTAATCAGCTCACTGAGCGTCCCGAGGTTATCGCACACCATTTTCTAATCTGGCAACCGACGTGAGACAAAAACATTGACATATGGAAAGGATATCCACAGATACTAATACATACGGTTATTACATTATTTTGTATTTAAAATTCTGTAAATTTGTAGTTTTCTGGGTGCTGATGCGAGGGAAGATATTACTTACCTACAATAAGTGTCGAATCGGGGAATGTTTGATACTGATGGACCTCATTACAACCAGGTTCTCATGAAGAGTTTTAGGAGAGCTAGACACAAAAATGTGTGCGTTGTTTTTTGAATTACCTAGTTTAAGGCTTTGGTGAACTGTAAGGAGATAGGTATTCTGTGAATGTATGTGTCAGTGACGGGTTCAAAATTCTTGTAAAAGTCTCGCAATGTAGCTTGCTAACTGTTGTTGATCTGCTGTAAGTTTTACATAATTTCCTTTGTGTCCTATAACATCGGTCGACGGCTGTTGTGTAAGGCCACGTGTTAGGCTACGTGTCTATTGTGCCTATGCGCCGTGTCGCAGGACACATGGCGGCCAGCCGACCCCTGGCCACCCCTGGCCACGCCAGTCACGTCTCGGACCTACCAACAAACGTTCATTGTTCTAACTATTGCCTGCTTTGTCCTAAACAATTACTACTTAAACTTTACTGTCTATATTACCCTTGTGTGTTCGTAATAAGGTTTGAAATGCCAACCAGAGGGTTGTTAAGAAGTTGTCGCAGAAGACGTCGCCAGATGGTCTGACAGGATGCGTAGTGTTTTGTTAGAAGTGTCAAAGTAATAGCCTTTGTACTTGAATTGATAATGAGAGGATGCGAAAGCAGTAAATCTGTTATTTGTAAAGTACGAAAAAAATACTTTTAATGAGATAGGAAAGCACTATGGGGACGTGACAGTGAGCTTATTTATAAAAATAACAGGAATAATAAGATTATGATGTTAATTTGCACTATTGTAGTTCTTAAGTTACATACATGCTAATGTTAGGTAGGTAGGTATAGTTACCTAATGTGCCACAGCTTTATAAGTGCGCCTATGATGCCAAGTAGGCATAGGTTTATATCGCAGGTAAAAGATAAATAATGCTAAAACCTAGGTGCGTAAAGAAATTAATATAATAAAAGATAACTCTAGGTAGGAGTTTATGCCAATAAGTATTTCATATTTACATTTAATCAATATGACGCTCCAGTATAATAGATTTACAATCACGTCGTTGATAGGTGTTAGGTGTAGGTAGTCGTGTGAGATTTGTAGAGTCCCTATCCGTAGGTATGGGAGTTATCTCTTTCTTTGAATCCTCAGCCAAAACGTGTAAGTAATAATCGGATATCGTATATAAGTGAGGTATTTCCACATTAACAAGTGGTGGGCTGATGTATGGAGCGGTCGCGATGTGTCGGGACGCCGCGCGCCGCTGCGGAGGCGAGCGGTCGGCGCGCGCTTGGCAGCGGTTCAAACGTCGCGCGGTAATTTGCGCCTTCTCACCTTACCACACTTTCGATGATCATTATCATTTTTTGAATATTATTTATACCGCCAAAATATTAAGAACGTGTTTTGTATGTTACAACTATTTAACTTAAAAACTGGAAACGGTTACGCTTTTTTTGAGTAGGTATCTTTTCTTTTGCAATGTCGGTACATATGATATAATAAACGATATGAGCTAAATAAATATGTATAAACTAACGACATGACAAGAAACAACCCTACATCACGTGAAGTAGTGCGTCGCCCGGCGCCCGCGCCCGCGCGGACCGCGCGTCTCTCAGTGCGTATGAACATATAAAACGGCTGGTGAGTCTTTGTTTGACGTTAGTGTTAGTTGTTCTGTAAATAATCCTCCTGAATTAACGGCGCAGTATTTTTGCCCAGGCTAATTTAATATAACATTATTCTCACATCAGAGCGCACAATAGCTCGGCGAAAGTTTTATGCGTCTCCATTGTTCAGAGTGGTTTACAACTCGTAAAAACCGACGTCCCCCGCTAACTATTGTTATTATTTGTTAATTAATTATGAAGTGCGGCTCCGCGGCTCCCTCGCTGTGACGCGGCTGAAATCATCGCCGAGCTCGCTACACCACGAAGCGGTACACCAACACAACTGCACACCTATCACAAGTGTATTTCCTGATAACTATTATTATTTTACATGTTATTTATGTACCAATTCTAAAACGGGGAATCTCCCGAAACGTATTTCGATCTTGTTTTTCTCTCACATTTATAATAAATTTTGATCTGAATTTTAATCGGGAAGTTTACATGTAGGTATGTTATTGATAGCTGTTATTATTAGTTAGTATTGTATAATTAACTTTGAGGAAACCGGAACGTGTACACACAATAGTGTTCACTGGAGGAAGTGGGTACGAGGTGGCGATAACACATTGTTTCCTGCAGGTGAGGAACATATCGCGGTGTGTGGAATCCAGTGCAGGACAACCGGTGTTGTGCTCTGGGGCTAAAGTACTAAAATTATAATTTATTATAATATCAACCCTCTTGGAAATGTGCGTAGGTATTTCATTAATGTTAAACCGAATCGTGAAAATAATATTTTCCTGCCATTGTCCAAAATTATTGTGTGGATACAATTATTATGAAAAGGTTATGAGTAAGATATTTTTATTAGTTAACTAATCGGAAGTCCCAACGAATACATTTTTTAAATTAAATAAAGATATTATTTAGTAAATATATAGTTAAAAGATCAGTCTTTGACGAACTTTCAGTTGTAGGTAGGTGCCCACGGGTGGCACAGTCGATCGTATCGGTGATAACATTTTTACCTTAATCTGGCCTAGCGTAGCCTACGGAGATTCAATAGTAGCCAGCTTATACTGGTTTTGTTACCACTGATTAGCGGCCTACTGTATGTAACAGCTGACTGTGCACATAATGATCTGCTGTTGATAAGGTTGAACAAAGGCAATAGAAAGAGGTGCAGGGTCTAAACCATACCTGCAACACAAAAATAATGATCTACATGATTTTAGCCCTAACTCTTTCAGTTTCGGAATAAAAATATTTTTTTTCTCATTCATGTTTCACCCTCAAAACCGGTCGTCAGATCTGCGATGATAAAGCCGGCTGTTGGCACGTGGCTAGCAGCCATTCGCGACGCTCCGGGTGCCATGAGGTCACCCGGACTGAGGAGACTCCCGCTCTCCGGCCGTACAGACGCCTAACTGCCAGTTTTTCTCGAAAGCACCCATCGAGGTACGCAATTACAAGGAACGCGTTCCATGTCCCGCGATGCCTTACTGCGGAATGTGCTTAGCGATTGTTGTGCGATGGTTGTCGAATGTATGTTACTACTTGATAATAATGATTGACGTGTAAAAGTGTTTGTAAAAACCTACTTACAGAAATAAAATCATTTATCATTTACTACGTACTGTATTTCTCTATAGATGATTATAACCTACATATTCGACCCAACCGCTTTGCCATCAATAGACGATCGGTTACATCAACAATCATACGGTCTGTCTGTAGCGTGAATTGAAAGGTCAGTTGGTCTTAAGTATACATTGCATTGTTGCAGTTTTAAAGTACTTTGGTACCTCCTTTAATGACATTCAGAACCTTTGCTTTGAATTTCCCTGCGAAAATTTGCACACTTGTGGCAACTGGTTGCCGATTGCCCCTTATAGTGTCGCGGTGCGGCCGCGGCGTGCTGGCGCGACTCGCTTCCGGCGCAATAAAAACAATGCGCCGATGCGAACCTTTATTGCGGCAGGTTTCCGGCCGCGCCCGCGCCGCTTGTCGCCCCGCAGTCATTATGATGCCACTTGCCAATTGCCGCCGCGACCTTTTATTTTGACACTCGGAATGGTTTGAGGGAAGGGTGGTGTATGGTGTCCATAGTACGACATGGGTTAGCTCGTGCCTGGACTGAAACCCTTCGAAGAATACATTTCCGAGCTGTTTTTGTCACTAACTGTTTATTGCAATGAAGGTCCCGTATTTTAGAGAGATGCGCAAGCAATATTCTCAATGTAATACTAGATTTAAGCATTACCATTAAGTTTCGTTTGAAATCAGTCAGTGACTCTTTAGCTTTAACGCTCTCACTTCAATAGGTGTGCACTGAATTTGGTGACACGTAATGTGCAACCTCGCATGAAAGCTTTTAAAATTTGCTTAGCGAAACAACACATTTCAAGCAAAATTCCTTCGCAGTCTCCTATTATTTTAACTACTTACTTTGCAAGGAATAAAAAGTAACGTCAATCTATTTAAGGTTTATAATACAGTTATCATTCGTCGAGCTACATCCATTATGTTCAACATTTACGACCGCGGTGACATATAAAAAGATTATTAAAACAACATTCTATTCGTGTCATAAACGTTTTCCAGTATATTGTGACGTCTTTAGTTTAGTGTAGTCAATAGCGATATGTGGAACGATCATGTGAATAGCTAGTAATTGTGTTTTAAAGGTGGGTTGCTGTTGGTGAGCGTATAACGAATATACAAGTAGAGTTAGCGCTCGAGACGAGCGGCCATGCGAGCGGTGAGCCGCTGGAAGTGCCGCGCGCCCGAGGGCCATCTGTGCCGCAGGTGGAAGCTGAGCGTCTAGCCGCTGTAGCTAGGTGTACCTTGATATATTGCGGTCACGTTTATTCTATTGGCAAAAAGAGGTTTCTTTGAAACACATTACTATTAAAACCGGTAAAGTGCGAGTCGGATTCGCACGCAAAGAGTTCCGTACTACCGTACAATATTTAACAATACATCATAGATGGATACCTACTTAAAAAAATAGTTTGTTAAAACACGTTCTTGGGGACCCCTTTAAATTGTAACCTTATATTATTTTTCGTTTGGTATAGCGACCATAGTAGTACACACTGTGCAAAATTTCAAGTGTCTACCTATTACGGTTCAAAACATACATCCCTGTGACAGACGGACGGACGGACAGCGCAGCTTTAGTAATTGGGTTCCTTACCCAAAGGGTGCCAACGGGACCCCATTACTAAAGCTCCGCTGTCGGCCTGAAAAGTTGCTAAGTATGTTTAGACTTAAGTTGGGTATTTGGTAAAAGATTTTTGCAGGTAATACTCGGAAACAGCCATTTGATCAATAGGTACCTACGTAGGTACCTACCTACCTGATCTGCTATTATTATAAGCACCTACGTCTATATAACCTAAAGTGATAGTCAATGCAGATAAACCTTTTGAAGGATAAACATTTGTCCGTATGATGTAGGTACGAACCTATAGGAACCTACATAGAAATGGTAGCAAGTCACGCTTCACCTACCAAACACTCTTCATTATAATTAACCACAAACTCTTTACAGCCATTATAAATCCATCACATTTGTATATATGTTCATTCTTGTGGTTATTGACATATAAAAAGCTATGAAAAACATCGTACTCTTTCTAAATATAACTTAATCGTAACCTACTCTCGGAAGATGTGCGTTAATAATAGGAGCGCGAGATACTATGTTTATGGGACTCACAATACCGGCGAAGGGCTGGTATGCGACTAGCGTTACAGTATTCAGTGTTCTAGGTACGTTAAGTAGGTACGTGTGTGTGGCGTGTAGCTCTTCTACAGTACGATTCCCGAGTAGGTTAAGGAAGGCTATTGCCTGTCACTTAAGCAAAAAGAACTACAACTCAGTAAAAAACAACATTTATATAATAAACTCTCATGAAACATAACTTATGGTATTATTCTAACATAATCACAACTATTGAGATCCGTATTAATTCCACACATGACACAATCAACAAAAAAATGGTTTGACTGGAATTGTCCGACATGGCTGATAATACCGGTCGGCAGGTTGGCAATACCGGTCAAGCTTTTAGCGGCACAAGTCGCACACGTAGCTTTCGGGAGACTCACAACCCGAGCACTCAGCATGAGCCCAAAGCCTACAGTGTACGCACCTGTACCAAAGCCTGTTGTTCCGGCCATAATCGTCACATAACATGCATCTGTTCTACAGGCCTTCGACATCAGTGACATCATCATGATCATCGCGTACGTCAGTCATTTCGATTTCGGAGTCCTATTTCAGGAACAACTTTTCCTGGCTCATGCACTGAGGAGATGCTAGTTTCATCCACATTGTAAATGTTCCTTGGTAGAAACTTATATTTCTCCATTAACTCTTCAAGAAGCTCAAAACATATTGCAACTTCTTTTGTTAAAAGCTGTAGCTCTATTCAGACACGTGCCATCAGCTTTCTGAACAGACCATTTATTTCTTTTCATGCATCCTCTAAGCCAATCTTTTCCAGCCATTTCAAGGGTGTTATTAAAGTTATGCTTCATGCCATTTTTAACTGCGTATTCAAAAGCCATCTCCCTTATCGGAATTGGAGTGCAGCCATAAAAGATATTACCAAGGAATTTTATCTGGTCTGCTATTTCCGCTTCTTGATCTTTCGTGAAGACTAGATTTCGACCCATAGTTGGTAATTCACTATTCTCTTTCTTGTAGGGTTGAAAATGGGATGCCATTAGACCGAGCTGCGTCTCTTATCGGTGTTCCTTCTTCGACAAGGTTGAATGCCCTATTCAAATAATTTTTGCTCCATTTCACCTTCAATTCTCTGCTCCTACTTCGAGTCCTCGAGATCCTACAAAGGAAAATAATATAATATTTAACAGATTAAAAGGCTTAAAATATAATGTACTTGCAAACATAACTTGCGGTTAATACCGGCCACCATGACCGGCATTAGCCATCCGTATACTTTTCTGATTAGTAATAATTTTAACAAAAACCTGTAGCAAAGTGCTTGAAATCTATAACTACATGGGTATATAGGTAACTAAACGGAAATAAAAAACACGGATAACGAATGAAACATGAAAATTAAGACACTCTTATGTTCCACGGCCAAAAAGTTACTAAAAAGTGGCGCGAAACAAACTGACGTGCGGTTCTCCCTGACGCGTGCTCAGAACTGAGCGGGGAAAGGTGCGTCGGCGCGAGGAACAATGTGTGTGCGCAAAAATGCTGTAATTTGGAAGATAGTGTGGTGACCGCCATTGTCACTTGACCGCGGATACTTTTCTGATTAGTAATAATTTTAACGAAAACCTGTAGCAAAGTGCTTGAAATCTATAACTACATGGGTATATAGGTAACTAAACGGCAATAAAAAACACGGATAACGAATGAAACATGAAAATTAAGACACTTTTATGTTCCACGGCCAAAAAGTTACTAAAAAGTGGCGCGAAACAAACTGACGTGCGGTTCTCCCTGACGCGTGCTCAGAACTGAGCGGGGAAAGGTGCGTCGGCGCGAGGAACAATGTGTGTGCGCAAAAATGCTGTAATTTGGAAGATAGTGTGGTGACCGCCATTGTCGCCTGACCGCGGATACCCTACTTTACCCTAAAGAGCCGCACATTACCGGTGTCGGCCCACTTGTGGGGCACAGTCGCACTCAGGCATCCGAACAAAGAGCAATCAATCAAGTTATCTCATCTTCCTAGAATACGGCGATGTGATCGACAACACGTGAACGTTGCGTATCCGCGCGATCCTTCACCTCCGGCCCGTTATCGCGCAGATAATACTCACAAATAGGGTACCGATTGACGTCAGCGCCGTACACCGCGGCGAGGTAACTCCGATACCGCGCGACCTGTGACCCGCGTATCGCTCTAGAGGCCTGTTCACCTAGCGCAGCGGTGCCGGGCGCTGCTAGTCGCACAACCCCGGCCCCGTTTCGACAAGGCTCCATTAAATACGACGCAGTACGAGGCGTTAACCTTACATTTTTGACGTTTGTTGTTGTTATAATCGTGTTTCAGACGCTATCGCGGGCCGCGCGGGCCGCGCGGGTCAGGCTGTGTGCAGGAAGTGGACCAGGCGTCATACCTATGTGTTTACGATGAAGATGTTTTCTGCGCGTTGATGTCGATATGGTTCAGTGATATACCTAACGATTAGGGAACGAACTTAATTAGTTATAAATAATTAATTAGGCGTCTCTCCATATCGCAATCGAAGAAGATCTAGAACCGTTACCTACGTGCCCTTTCTTCAGATGCATTTCTTAATATGTAGCTAAAGCGATGGCTATGAAAGTAATTTTCTGGTTGTGGGTAGAGTCAGCATTAGTTACACGCAGCACTCGGTTACCTACTTACATGGGGACCCAATGTGTCAATGAATAATGGTCCGTCTATTATTTCGAGTGGTCACTCCTAGGTGCCAACCATAGATGTAGTATATACTACTAGGTGCCAACCCTTATACCTAATATCTTTATTTTTTTAGAAATAAAGAATGAAAACTATTTTATTTGGGACACTCCGGAAATACAGACAAAAAAAAAACTAAAATTGAAGCATTTAAAAGTAAAACGAACAAATTTAACATTAAAACAACAATAAACAAGGAAACACAATATAAAGTAGCTCATGTCCTTCCCCAGGGCTTATCCCCTTACCAAATTTCATCAAAATGGGTACAGGCGTTTCGGAGATTAGCTCGAACAAATAGGCAGATAGACAGACAAAAATTAAATTGTATTTTTTGTTATAAATACCGGGATAGGCAAATCTACGCGCAAACTGAATTCATGAATCCAGCACATGATTGTTGTGTATACAATTTTCGTTGGTTATGAAAACAAACTGCTGTTTCATAGAAAAGTGCAATACCGACGCGGTCAACATGTGCCGAGCTATTGTTTTTATAACCGACCAATAGTTTCATCGCAGGGAGGTTCAGAATCATGTGCTGAATCAGTTTGTGCGCCGACGTGACTGCCACCCTGTATAACACTTTCACACGCATTTAGTAAACAGCTGTTATTTGTAAATTACAAACATACACTTATATTTTATTTCATTGTATAGAGTTTAGTTTACAAAGAGTCACGATTTTTTTTTGTTTTTTTTAATGCTATATAATTATGTATCTTGATTTTCTCCCCAAAAGCTGCCATAAAAAATACATTTAACGTTTTATATTTTAGTTTTTTCTTTCTAATTCAATTTTATAGACTTAACTATTTTTTAAGATTCAGTTAGTTTCCAGCCCTTTTTAGTTTTGCCTGTTAGTAAAAATAAACTGTTTATTAATTTAAATATTAGATCCGTGTATTGTTGTTAGTAGGTAGTGGGAAAAGTTATCATTTATTATATTCTTCGTCGCACCGTGCAGCTCTGTGGCTTATCTGGGGGTTTTACCAAGTGCTGTTTAAACAATGCCATTGTGTAATTATTCTAATTCCAATTGATTCAATGCGCGGTATTTTCTGGCAATACAAAATATTTCACTTATTATATTATTGAACCAAAATGTTTGTTCGGAGCCAGGTTTTCATTCGGGGGTTGTCATTACGGAAACGTATTATTAAACTTTACTTACCGACATGCACGTACCTACGGAGGAGTTACGTCAAACCACTCTCTGCTATCGTAGTTAGTACCGACCACACATGTCTAAAGTGGCCTATTTTCCTCAATCGACGTCAAATCTGCGAACCTACTTGATAAGTTCATGACCTGGATGCTAGTTGTTTGCTTCGTTTCTTCAGTAATTAGGAACATACTACGCGATGTGTAATTAAAGACGTCAAGCTATTATTGATCCAACAGCACTTAAGACATTGATTGAGCTACTGAATAGGTTATCATTACTTAGACTCGCTGATCGTGCCTGCTGCTTCACCTATGTTTATAAGAACAGGTCAGCACCTATAGGTAATACATATATGGGGCATGTACTTGAATATAGCTATTATTTATTTTTGAAAGTCTGATCATCATTATTTATTCAGTCAGTACTTAAGTACCTACCTACTTATTACGTAGAAGAGCTCATTTAGATATTTCCAATTAATGAACGCGTGTAGGTAGGAACAGTATTTCGGTATTGACTTAAGTAATTACACAACAGGTATTTACGGCGGGATTGTGTAAACAAACATGTTTTGTTAATTACCGACGTGTTTCCCCAACACTAGCTCTGACGCCCCCGATACCTCCCGTGATATCACTGCGCCTCATGCACATTGCTACAGCCGCCGGGATTCTTAATCAAAGGACCAGCAGGCGTAGCGTGAGCACTGTATTGTCGACGGAACAGTAGACAAAAATGACGTTCAGTGTAGACAGTAGGTACGACGGCCGCAAAGTAGAAAGACTCAACTGCACTTTTTTTTACGAAATTCACTTTTTACATAACTCGACTCAGAATTCTTTGTTTTGTCATAGGATTTTTTTGTTTGATTCTCAATTTTTACTGATTAAGTCACGTCTACTACATATAGCAATTTTTCTCAAAGTGTCGAAGTACCGTATTTTGGATCAAACAATTTTACAGTAATATTGGCCTTAACTATTTCCTTGGTACTTCGTATTGCTACTTGCTTCGTATCACTTGGTACTTGGTATTAACTAAATGATCTGAAATAGGAGAAAATAGCTTTGTTCTACTTTTAATTATCACAGTTTGCGTTCAAAACGCTCCCTTGTAAGATCATGATTTTGTAGATAACCGTTTATACTTTGTGGCTGTCGAGTAGAAAGTTTTCTACTGGCGATTCCAAAATCAAATTGTCTTCACTACCTTAGACAAATGTCAGATGCCAGTGTGATTTTGACATTAAGGATAGAAAACTAATCAACAACACCTACAAAGAACACAAACTAAAATCATCAAAGTCCTCTTCAATTATATATAACTACTATACTCCTACAGAATTACTCTACAAAAAAAAAAACAAAATTATTTAATATACAACAATTGTAGATACACATACCATACCTGCATGACTATCCGAAAGATCCTTAAGACCATCGTACACACAAATATTTCATTTACACATAAGACTCATATATATAATACCCGTAACCAAGACGACCTAGAAGTATCAAGAGTGAGAACCCTGTACGGCAGGAGAAGTATACAGTATGAAGGGGTCCGGTTATACAATAAACTACCTAAAAAAGTCAGAGCGTGTACAAGCATACCAACATTTACAAAAGGCCTAAGGAATTATGTATTAGACACATAGGTTTAGCTTTTATATTAGTCACATAAGTTTGACTTGAACTGTTTTGTATTTTATTTAGACTTACCTAAGTACATACTTGCTAAGCACCTATGTTTTATAAATGAAACTATGATGTTCAGTTGCTTGGTTGGCTTAAATGTCGTAAGTAATGTAAAGTACAACCTATTGTCCATTTAGTTAAGTTTCTCTTTAAGTGAACTCTAATTTGTTCTTTGAGAAATAAATGTCTTTAAAACGAAAACTTTCTTCCTAAATAGGCACATTTACAAAGACCTAGACAAAGATCGTTAGAAATGAAAGACAAAATGACAGATTTTAGAAGGATTTCTACGGTGCGATGTCAAAAATGAAGAAACGAAATGTCACTTTGTATAGAAAAAGCTGTCTATTCTTCGTAGAAATAGAAAGCGTCATGCTACGCCTGCTGGGCAGCTAATAGTAACTGCAAAATTTGTTATAAAATAAAATCTCCCGAAAGACCTCAGGAGGAAGATTCTTGACAACATTCGAATGACCAAATAGAACAAGCAGCCTGGAAGCATCTTGAGTCTATTTCCATCATCACTCTCCCGCCTCATCCCACCTTATTAGTGGTCGGCGTAACATGTCTTTTTCTTGCAAACTTCAATATTAGCCAATATTTCTTATCATCGATTTATCTTGAGCCTTTCTTCTTTATATTTTACAGTGTCCAAATAGGCACTATCCACCAGATAAAGAAAATGTCATGTAATGATGATGATAAAGAAATGGTCATGAATGAAACATAATTAAATGTATTCAGTAGGAGAGTGTCTGCCAGAAAATTCGGAGGTGTTGAAACAGATTGCTAATATTTTCTATGGTCATTTAATAGAAACACAATTATAAAAAAAAATGCTCATTGTTTGGTCAAATGGTAATACATTCTTATATAAATAATTCAAGTTTCTGATCGCGACATTAATTTGTTGTTAACATTCTATATAGATATGTTCTGTTTTTATTTGTTTTGTTCATCAGATATTTACAATGTTGGTGTCAGTGGTGTCCTTTAAACTAACCAAATATGCTTGTTTCAGAAACTTTCACGCAGAGACATAACAGGCCCGGATTAAAAAAAACACATTGCTTGCTCCGTAGTTTAGATACATACTTACTGCACAGAGTGACGTTATGAACTACCTACTTAGGTGTTTGTCAGTTTAGCCCAAACTATTTTAATTTACAGTAATTAGTGGAAGATCTTACGTCAGTTAATTCGTGTTGCAGCTAAATAAGTTATCAAACAATGCTCTTATTTCACTGCGAGTGGTGGGCGTATAAAGATTACTATTCACGAACCGTTTCTGTGATCCGGATTCCGTAGCTCAGTCGCCTCAGAAAATGCGAATGAAGGAATAGTTTGTTTACTTGTGTTTTTTCATGATAACTTCGTTAAGTTCGTTAAGTATCTAATTGTTAAGATACCTGCATAATATGACAGCTAGCCTTTCAAGTTTCAATGCACTTTTCTCATCAACCTCCCTTGCATACCTACAACGACGAAGGGATAGTCATCCCGGCATGACTCTATCCTAAAAGTATGTTTGCTTCCTACCTTCTCCAATTATTGACCTGTAGGGTTTGTGTGGAAGGTTGATCAGTCGATGGGCAAAGGAAGGTGTCCTTGTTTAGCGGCATAGGTAATATTGTATGGATAGCAGGAATCAGCTTCGTTTTTTGTAGAGTTCAATAGGACCAACACCTGTAGGCCAATTCTCGTACTTAAAAAAACGTTCAAATTCAAGTCGCAATCTCATTTCAGCGACAATCAATGTCAAAAATGTATGTAAATTGATTGTAATTTTGACAGATTGAGACTGAGATTAGAATGCGAACGGTCTTAAAAATACGAGAATTGCCCCTTTGATATCCTGTAGGTACAGGCGATACTAGTGGGACGTATGCGGGTCGTAGGTAAGGGGATGGTGCTGCTCAGAGTGGAGCTGTTTTTTATTAAACGGCTCTGTCGCAGAGCCGTTTAATAAAAAAGAGCTCCACTCAGTCAGTCAACGAATGCGCAGCTTTACACAATTATAATAATTGCGTTTGGCGCAGTGTAGGTGAAGCGCATAGATTACGCGCAATGGTCGCGTTGTGCAATGTGCCCGTTATTGATGTGCCGACTGACGGCTGCAGTCGCGAGTTATTGCATCGCTGCCGTTATGTCTACCTAGTACTCAGCACGGATCCAGGAGTGTACCACATCTTCAACGATTTAAGAACGTTCAAGATTTCCCTAGTAAATAAGAAAATCCATAATTTAGACCAGATTTTTGATTCAGGAATTGGCAATTTTCATTCCAGGAGACATGTTGAAGTAACTAATATACCTAAATATCAATGTAGGTTTAAATAAATTAAATCAAATTAAAATTATTACACGTAAACAGGTTTATATTAATTCAAACATAATATCAAACTAAGACAAGTGTTTTATTAAGTATTATTCATATTTTTTAAGGAAATCGTTAATATTTATTTATTTTTGATTAATTACAACAGTTATACTCGTAGACCAGTAACAGTAATTAATTAGTTCATAACTGCGTACAGCGTTAATATTAAATTAAATAAAAATATATAAAATTAGATGACAAATTATTAGAACATGCAATTATTCATATACAATGTCTTTCACAAAATTTTGAGCACAATAACATGATTTGGTTGAATCTGTCGGTCAACACGTCACAATCGGGTAGGTCAAAAATAAGGTCATTGATTGCGCTGCTCATGCGACACAGCGGGGAATGCGCACGGGACACCGTGCGGCACTGTGCACTCGCGAATAGTCGGTACCGGCGGTTAGACCGGTGGCGTAGGTAGTTGTCAGGGACATAAAATGTGCATAGTATGTTGTGCAATTCTGGGGAGTCAATTACATTCCGTATAATTTTCAGAGCAGTGATGATCTGCGTTCGAGACAGCTAAGGAGTTCTATCCTAGAATACCTAGCAAAAAATCCGTGGGGTACATAAGTGGATAGTACCCGTGGTTCCTCTTATACATGTAGCGTAGGAAGGCCTTTTGAACTTTTTCAATTACTAGGGTGTATGTTGATTCATATGGTTGGAGTCCATATGAATCAACATACACCCTAGTAATTTACACAAGCTGCAAATTCTAATTTACTTCTAACAAGGGAATTATACAATATTTTGATGATGATAGGGTTAAGGAAGTCACGTGCATTACGCAAGACAAAGCCCAAGCGTCTGTATGACTCGGCGGTAACTAAAGAGATGTGCTCGTGAAATGTCAGGCGACAATCAAATGTCACACCAAGATCACGGATGTTAAATACGCGAGTTACGACTCTATCACCCAATGTGTATACCTACGGCTTGACTAGGTCGTGATTTCCGGCTGAACGTCATAACATAGCACTTACTAGTGTTAAAATACAATTTATTAGTTAGACTCCACTGTAAGACTCGGTCAATGTCGCTTTGAAGATCATCACGAGAGCAATTCTCGGTAATTTCGAGTACTAACTTTAAATCGTCCGCATATAGCAGACATTTAGCATGCTGTACCACACTGACGAGATCATTGATCATTAAAATAAAAAGTAATGGCCCAAGAACTGATCCTTGTCTCACCCCAGATCGTGTGTGGTAAGAACCTGAAAGAAAGCACCCATGAGCAACAAATTGTTTCCGGTTCAAGAGATAATTAGCGAAAAAACGCAGAAGCTTTGGTGCGAATCCCATGGCTTGTAATTTGCTCAGTAAAATGTCATTGTCCACTGCATCGAATGCCTTTCTGAAATCAAAATAGAGAACACCCAAACCCCTCGAGGCGCATTCGACGTGCGGCAATAAATTTGTTTCGACTGAGCGACCTAGTCGGAAGCCATGTTGTTCATCACATAAGTGGGATTTCAGTTGGTAATAAATTTCCCTATGCGCAATTGTTTCAAACACTTTGGCCGGACACGACAAAACGGCAATAGGACGATGTTCCTCAACGCGTAACTCGAGACACCTTCGTTTGATCAGGATATATGCCACTTCAAAGTGCTAAGTTCATTATATAGGTGAGTGGAAGAGCAAGAAAATCCCTACAGCCTATTAAAATATATGATGGAACTTTGTCTGGGCCAAGTGAGCTACGCGGTTTTAATTTACGAATTCCGTCCTTAACCTGAGATATGGTGAAATTTTCAATGTGTATGTAGCCCCCGTCAGTTGTAGTTGCAACAGGTAATATATTTTTAGCATCCAACTTAGGATTCTGTGGCAAAAAGACACTAGAAAAATACTCCACAAAGGCATTGGCTGCGTCACTGCCCGTGAAGGTTTTGTTTTTGTAACTCATTGTGGGCTCAAAGCCACCCTTGGACCGAATACTTTTGATGTACTGCCAGAACTGAAGTGGGCTACTTCTAATGCGATTTTCGATTGATGCCGTGTAAGTTTTGTATGTACAATCAATACGTTCTTTTAGTTCAGATCGAATAATAATAAAATAATTAAAAAAAGCCTTTATATCTTCCAGAAATTGCAAGTTTATAAATTAGTAAGTTTGTTATTATCAAGAACAAATATTTATGTAATTTAAGGTTTAGTGGATAGTAGATTCAGTTTTAAATAAAGAATTTCGGATACGTTAATTTTCGTAGTTATAGTATATCTATTTTTAATAAAATTATTCTGTAAGAACCCCTCTGCAGGTAAAGGCCTCCTCCAAATTGAGCCAGTTTTCTCTGGATTGTGCTGTTTGTGTCCAGTCTGGACCCGCCATGCGTTTGATTTCGTCCTCCCATCTAGTGGAAGGTCTCCCTTTGTTTCTTTTGCCCACTGGCCTCCTCCAATCTGTCACTCTTTTTGTCCACCTTTGATCTTGCAGGCGTGCTACGTGTCCGGCCCACTTCCATTTTAATGCAAGAGCTTGTGCTAAACCGTCTGTTGCTTTTGTGATGTTGCGTATTTTTGTATGCCTTATTTTATTTATTCTTTTATTATATTATAATTTAATATAATTATTTAATAATATTATTATTATAATTTTATTTTTAATAATATTTTTGTTAAATTTCCACGTTTGACAAGCATAGGTCAGGCATGGTATAAGGCAAGAATTCATGACCTTTGCCTTCAGTTTGATTGGCATATTGCTCTTAAATATTTCATTATTTCATTAAGGCTCCAGTACTTATTCCATGTTAATTGGGCTCTGCGCTCAATCTCTTGGTAGTTGCTTAGTTTGTCGAAGCTTATTTGCTTGCCCACATAAATGTATTTATCAGTGTATTTGAGAGGCTCGTTGTCGTTGTTGTTGTAACTGTTGGACGTTACCATCGTTTTAGCCCAACGAGCTTGCTAGCTTTGTTTAGTGACTCTACCATGTACTGTAGTTCTTTTGCTTTCTCTGATATCAGCACCACGTCGTCGGCAATACGTAGACGGTTTAAATACATATTTTTTACTTTTATTCCGCATTCATTCCAGTCAAGCTTGCTTATTATCGACTCTAATGTGGCTATAAATAGTATGTGTGAGAGTGGGTCCGTCTGTCTTACGCCTCTCTTTATAGGGAACCGGGGACCAGCTGTTTAAAATTTTACTCTACTTTTGCTCTTCCTATATAGGCTTTTAATTACTCTTCAATATTCACTTTCCACATTTTGAGTTGTTAGAGTTTCCCAGATATAGTTGTGTGATACTGAATCGAATGCTTTTTTGTAATCGACATACGAGTATGCCAAGTACGGTGGTCTATTTTTCTCTTGATATTTCTCGATGTGAAGTTCGAGTGTGTGAATGTGGTCGATGGTAGAGAATCCTTTTCTGAATCCTGAAATCGATAGTGTATTGGGTAAGTACCTGATTGGAAAAAGCTCCACGTGTAGAAAAATCAAACAAACTCATAAAAATCGGTTATTAAAAAAAAACCAAATAAAAAAATCTATGGGGTCTAGGTCAAATCATTTGGGCTAGGTTGGCTAGGCTATCTGCCATTTTCGTATGTTCAACGTTCTGCCGATCACCCTGTATATCAATTGAAGATAACAAAACTGAAACCGTTCCAGAGTTCGCCCTTGTTAGTCCCTGTGAGTCGCGGTGACAAGCTCTCTATAAACACGTCGTAGTGACAGCTTTATTCAAACATTCAACTACCTAGTATAAAAATCTTTTTACGTGAACGCCCCATAAATTTAGCCACATTTAGTGAAACAGGTGCAGCGCGCACGCAGAGGTACCATAACGGTAGTGGTATAGTACTTACCAGCGCAAGCATGCTTTTCAAATATTCTTTAATTTACAATATTTAATTCAAATAGCAACCGGTTTAATGTGGTTTAATGTTCAAATATTTGCCTTGTATATGATCTCCGTTCTCTTAAAATTACCTACTTTATGAATATGACGTACCGTCCGTGACGACCACTCAGAGCACTAATTTTAACGGCTCTTGTCGAGTTATCACATGACGGGTTTCTTTTTGTTAATACATAATCGAAACTGCTAAAACCTTAAGAAGGTACCGTTAACACTTTCTCTAGTAAATTGATGCCATTAGACGTAGGTCGGTGGTATTATAACTATTTATTTCTTGATTAGCTTTGATTGATTTAGTACAATTGATACAAGTACGTATTCTTCTTCCTCCGTGTATCGATTTCAAGATACTATTTTGTATTCAAGTATCAATACACTGTTTACAAGCAAGTAACGTAAATACATAGTATCATATTCGCATATTGTGATTGAACTTCGTTTTTGTCATCCAATTATTATCAGCTGCTATCGTCGTCACAGTGAATCTCTTGTCATATAAAGGGAGGCATTTACTTCGGTGTCACGTGAGGTACCTACGTCAATCCAGTTCAGACGTTATTCCAATTGGCGGCTTTTTATAATTTCGGCGATACAACTTTTATTTTCTAACAATGCCGTATCACATTAGATTAAGGCTAAGGCTAAGTATATAGCTCGAAAGCTATATACTTGTTATTTAAAAGAAATATTAACTATTAAAAAATATATTAAATTTGTACATAATCTTGAACCCTCTATATTTCTACAATGGTACATTGTTATCTCCTTACCAAGAAAACACAGACATGAGAAATAATGATTGATTTTGATTTCGCTAATGACACTATCATCATCATCATCTGCCTAGCCCTTTCCCACTAATTACACTAATGGATAGACAATTTAATAATTAACATTTTGCATGAAATATTTTTTTCAAAAGACCAAAATTAGGCTTTATTATCGGATTTATTCTAAAATCTGGGCGTATTTCACTACTGTCACTCATGCGCGGAGTATCGGGATTCAGTGCAAAGAGTACAGCCAGTGTGCCGCAAGATCTCGAAGGTGAAACCCGTGCCATTTGTCACCGCGTCGGCTAGCACACTAGCTCGCTCACGTCACGTTATCAGTAGATAATAATATTAAACAAAAGCATAAACTTTTTGCTAACGATTATTTAGCAATTATTTATTTATTTTACTAGACAGGCGATGATTGCGAGTTCGGGGCTCGGTGGCCGTGCCCGAAGTATTCCGATGCTGCCCGAGTGCGACGAGAACACGAATCGAATTGTGTAGGACTTCGGGCACGTGCGAATCGGTTGGGTCGGGCGGGACTAATCAGTCACAAAAGCTGGCTTATATCTATTGAAATAAGGAATATAACTGCGTAAACATTAGGTATGCTTATTCGTAATTTTAGCAAATCGCCTCAACTCTTTTAAACTAGTTCCCGCCATTCATCATATTTTATTTTAAGTACCTACCTACCTAACCTACCTAGTAATAGGTATGTTTAGGTACCTTTATTAAACTAAATAATTTGATTTTGTTTTTTGTTACCTACTTGTGATTGCGAACTTTTTACGTCACCAATTGACCGTAACTTAATTTATAGAAGTTTTGTCGCGAGTTCATTGCATCTCAAGACAATTTTTGAAAATAGTCAAATGAATAATAATTTGTATATACCTAATTACAAATTATCATACCTATACCTACTTTAAAATAACAAATGATAATAAAATTTACTTTGTTGTTTATATTTTACATTTATACTTTTATCACTGTCTAAATAGCAGGTAACTCACCTTCAATCCAAAAAATAAACACCGCACACTGTTTAATATAGAGTACCATGAATACTTGTATTAGAATAAAATTTGAAAGTATTTCATGGACGTTAGTATAGTTACTGAATTCATGAATGACTGACAAACGTTTCTTTTAAAGATTTTTTTAATTGAATGCCTGAATGTGAATATATTCTGAGGTCCGTGATTTTTACGTACTCGTAAGTTGTTCGCCAGATGGCACTAGTAGTGTTTTACGAAATATTGTACAGGTGGAATGCGGCACAGAGGAAACGAATGCTGAGGATTATTTGCTCAGGGAAGTGCCTTAACAATCGGTCAGCCAATCACCAGTTGGATGGGATCTGTTATCGGCGTAATAAGGTAAAATTCCCGTCACTTCAGATAACGCACGACGTCCGTCCGCCACGCGTGCGTGTGTGCACGAGCGTGTCCCTACGCGGCACCGTTGTGTGTGTGCTATCTGCCGCACCCATTCATACGACGCGCGACGTACCGCTGTAGCATATCGGTGCATTTGGCGTACGCGCAGCGCGCTAGCGGTGCCATTCATAGATCGGTACACCGTTATTAATGGGTTTAAATAAACTGTTATGTACTTATCTTAGTATTAGTGCACAAATATGTTTACATACATTCCAATAAGAACACTACTTATCGCCTCTCAATATATAGATCCGTAATAATATTGACAATAGGTTTTATGAGAGCCATCATCCGAGATGATAAACATTTCAACACTAAACGGTCGTCTATTTTTTTACCAGCAGCTAGACTTAAGGAAAACCATAATCTCACGGAGAACTGCCTAAATAAGTAAGATAAAGTATTCGTCTAACCGTCATTTAAAAATACTTGATTTATGAACTGTATATTGAGCTCGGGAGCATTATACTTGCATTCTATTCTAGCAGTTTCTGTAAGGTGAGGGATGTACAAAGTACAAACTCATGGCTACAGCGCGCCCCTGGCCCCTGACCGCGCGTATCATGCGCAGATAACGCGACCTGTGCGCGCGCATGTTTGTGTGTGTGTCTCTGTGTGAGTTGCACGCGTCCGCCGTACCTCGCACATCATGTGGCTATTTATAAATTAACAAGTATTATGTATAATACAAGCAGAAAAATTACTTACTTTTTCATTCATTTCGGTGTTTGTCATTTGTTGATAAGGTGCGTGTTTGTTTTATGCGTTCATAACGTAGTTGTGGATGCCTCTGTGTGGTCGGTAGGCGTCTGGTGTGGGACGCAACCTGTGTCGATACCCTTGCGCGATCTCATGTTCCTAGCACGGTGGGCAATGCTGGCGCCACTGCTGCCGCTGTTGAGACACTGAAGCGCAAATACTGTAACCTTATGGGTAACTACAGTTTTAAGCCGTTTGGGGTTGAAACGCTCGGGTCATGGGGCCCGAGTGCGCGTCTCCTTTTTAAGGAAATGTCTCGCCGAATTGTCAACACTTCTCGTGACCAGAGGGCTGGGTTGTTCTTTGACCAACGAATTAGCATTGCCATTCAACGTGGCAATGCTGCCAGTCTTCTGGGCACGTTTCCGGATGATAGCGATGCGGACGAGTACTTCGACGCCTAAGTGTCCTTTTGTTTTTATTTGTATAGTTAGTTAGTCATTTAGTTTAGTACTTAGTGTAAATAGTTAACTGTAATTGTAATCTTTTAATTTTTTTAAATAAACAGCAGCATATTTGTAGTGTTCAGTTATGACCACGTAGTGTTCAGTTATGACCACGTAGTGTTCAGTTATGACCACAATTGTACTTTAATGTTGAACATGAATTAATTGGGCGATCAGGTGCGATGGCGTTGTTTGTGTTGTCTTCTTCGTAAGTCTTAAATTCTTCGTCTTTTCGTGTTGTTAGTGGTTTTATTATAGTGCCCTCTTTTACAACGAGTTTTGCAACTACTTAAAACATTCTAGTTCGACAATCATTGCTGTAAGATATCTTACCAATACTCTACATTTACTCGATCGATACCAATCTTCAATAATAGGTAGGTACTCGTACCGAAGCGTATGGGTGGTATTACCGCGATATTCCCCCGGCTTGCTCGGCTCATAGGTTACAATACTTTAGCGTCGAATGAGAAATACTACCGAGCCTCGTTACAATGACGTGCACTGATTAAACAAATAAGTATCGCTCGTACATTACGCAGCGACTACACTCTGTACGCACGCCCGAGCTCTGTGCCTACACACGGAGCGATTCTTGAAAAAAGTAAAATAAAAGCAAGTAGCTGAATTCGAAAAATGTGTAAGATAAGCTGGAAGAAGTTTTTTGAGTTTTCTTGAAAGAAAATGGATTGCTTATTTCAAAAAATAATGTATTCCAGCCTTTCACTACTAGATTAGTGATCTTAATACAAAATTGACAACTGAGACTACATATTAACGTCAGTTTTTGTAATTGAAACTTTTGCCTTGTCGGAATAAAGTTTGAATTTCAAAAATGACTCGATATACCTTTGTCTTAAGCGAAACCCTGTGTTGTATTAAGGCCGTTTAGGTTTTCTTTGAATTTTCTGAGAATTCTGTAGACATACCTTCCTACCACACGAAAGTTCGCCTTGTGTGTATCGGGCTGGCTGTCAGCGAATTCTTCCAATCTGTGTAACGTCTGGTGATTCGCGTTCCACTTATTATCGTACCGTGGGCATTTGCATAAGAATAACAAGGAGGATTATTGATGTCGTCCCCCCGCGTGCCCCCGCGCTCTCTCGCGCGCCCTCCTGCCTCCTGCCTGATCACAGGGAACCGACACATGTGGATAAGAGGAAGAGGTTGCGGAGAACAAGCCAGTGGCACCTCTGTAGGTACCGATACATAATATGTTATTTTTTGTTGCTTTTTATGTTATACTTGCAATTATTTTTTTCAACCTCACTAACTTACTACCGATAACGAGACTACTTAATTTATAAATCTACATAGTATGTCCAGCACTGCGGCCAACTTTGAGAGTGAACTGCAACTAGCAAGATTAATTTCTTCTTAGTTGTGGTTATAATTAAGATAAGAATATTTAGCAAAGAAACATATTAGAATCGCCAGTGAGACTGTGACTACTAATAGTGTCGTACTCGTACTAGAATCTAATCGTATCGAACTCGTACTAGAATCTAATCGTATCGTACGCGTACTAGAATCTAATCGTATCGTACGCGTACTAGAATCGCTGCCGCCCCTGGCTTGCGTACCGCGCTAATGCTTAATTTTGTTCTCTTTTCATGTTTGCTCTGTATACATTTCGTCTAAAATGGAATGGAATAATTTGACGTGAGGCTGCCATCGACGCGTGCCATGGCGAGCTTCAGTTTCATGAGGACGCTTCGACCGCAGATCCTCCACAGCGTAATAAATAACCCACTTATTTATAGGTGCTTATAGTTCGCAATAAATATAGCCTGATCCTGAATAATAATGCGGAGACTGTAACATTATCTTAACAGCTCTCGCGAACATGTCGGTATGACGTCAGAGTAGGTTTAATGTTGTTTCAGTAGGTAATTTTTGCGCTCCTGAATATTGCGGTCTGCTGTTTACAAGCTTCATAAATTATAATATTATTGCACGTCAAAATATATGGCTGTGGCTGCAAACCAAACAAAATCACTGCAGATATTAATAATTTTGTTGATGTGATGAAACGTTTGCACTACAATAAAGTAGGGTTCGTATACACGTACATATAGGTAGGTACATGCCTATTCGAATTATTGTTATTATTAACTCAGAAGAAGAGGTAACGAATTCATGTACCTAAGCGTCCGAAAATACATACTTCCATACAACAAACTCAATCGTTTTTATTATTAATGAAATCAAAAAAAATATTTAAATACTAAAATCATCCCTCGTAGCGTAACTGCTTACCTTATATTACTGTGCCAATCGCTTTATATTACATTACCGCGGGTCCAGCATGAACTTGCATCAAAGTTATTTAAGTGAAAAGTTTGTAACTACAGAGTATTAGTAAGTTAAGCCACCTCTCAGCGGCCGGTGCGATTCAATTAACCCGTGAGAAGGCGCGCCTCTGTTTGGTACATGGAAAGGCGCGCGCGAGCAAATTACTCACACTAGTTTAAATGCTCATATTTCTACTTTAAAAGTACTTATTGACTTATAATGGATTTATATGAATAAAACAAGGTTTGATAAGAAAGAAAATAAGTATTTTTATTAAAACTATGAAACATAAATGCAACTTCTAAAACAAATAACAAAGCAACTAATTTTTATTTTCTAATTTTAACAGTCTTCATATAAATCACAATAAAAAATCTTACATATAAAAAACTTTAAAAAATTACTGTTCCATGAGATCTGGACAAGTGTGCCTCTCGAAACATATTAAACACATATATGTGATATGTTCGGTGCAGAGTAATTGCTTGCACAAAGTGCAAGCTTTTTTTGACCGTCTATTCTTACGTCTAGGACATATAGAACAGAATCCGCTTGGCCTAGGCTCTGAAATAGGTCTAGGAGCCGACACAAATCGCTTCATTAAAAACTTGAGATCTGACGATATGTTCTCCATGCAAATTCGACGTGAAATATGTGGTTTTACCAGCTCAAGCGCCACTTCTTTTAGGAACGTACGTCTTTCAATCAAAGTTTTGGTGTTAGCTTTGTATATTATTTGGGCATTGATTCCAGTTATGTTCAAAATGGAAAAAAATAAGCGCATTGGCCATCGTGAAGTGATTCTGGCAACGGAATAATCCTCTTTCTTTTGGTCTACTACATCCACTCCTCCTTTTGTGGAATTTTAAAATGTTATAATCTCGGGTTTAGCTTCATTTCCTGTTTCTTGGTCTATTTTATCGTCATCGTGAAGAGATGATAGCATTTAAAGGACAATTTTCTTGGTTTTCTTCTTTGGTACATATGATAAGATCATCATATCTTCACCGAAACCAAAAATGGAACTTGGCATTGGCCTATCCTTCGTCGACAAAAATAAAGGCGGAATCTCTTTTTTATTTTTTCGCAGTGTACCCACCGCAGTTGTTCTGTAGGTATTTTTTAATTCATCAAACAACGGTATGGATGTAAAATAATTGTCCATAGTTATATTTCTTCCAGTGTTCAATATGGGCCTTGCAATTCTCTTGACAACATCCGTAGCAGAATTACTCAAATTGAAAGGTCCTGCAGGTTGTTTTCCGGCGTAAATCTCCAAATTGCTTGAGTAAAAGGTTTTGGCATCTACAAGCGCATAGATTTTGATGCCGTATTTTGCGGGTTTGTTGGATATGTACACTCTAAATTTACAGCGACCTCTGAATGATTCCAACATTTCATCGACAGTACAGTACTCTCCGGGAGTGTAATTTTCATTACAATGAGCAACGAAGCTTTCAAATATTTCTCGGATTGGCGCTAGGTTATCGCTTTCTTTTCTGTTATCCCGAGTATTGAGATCATCAAATCGCAGAACCCGTAATAAAAACAAAAATCGTTTTATTGACATCGTTGCTCTAAAGAAATCACAAGCTGTACCATCATCAAGCCATATTTCTTTTACATTTAAATGACTGATCTTTTTCAAGCCTGCCATGTATAATACTCCGATCAGTGCTTTTATTTCAATTGCATCTGTAAGCTTACAATCCCGTTCACGTGAAAACTTTTCGTGTAACTTTGTGATGTATATATTTGTGTACAGGACTATTTTGTCTATCATTGAATCATCCACAAACAATGAAAAGCATTGCAATGGTTCTTTTGCATTCTTGGCTACGTTTTTGACTCCTGGTAAGTGGATAACGATATTACAACTCCTGGTACGTACGTTACGTAAAGGTTTATGCATGAGCCATTTCGTTGATCGATCTTTTCCAGTATAGAATGGAGTCCTACCTCTTGGTTGTTGTGGCGCAGGAGTTGAAATGTCAGCTTCAGTTTCATCCGAAGATTGCTCTGTATCTGTTGCATGAGGACTGCAAATGATGGAAGTATCGCTTTCTATGGTGTCAACACGATGTTGTTCTACATTCTCAAGATCCGCATCCAATGTTTCATCACCAGAATCCTCTTCCAGCCATGAACAAATTTGTGCTTGACGTCGGTCGCCCATTTTACATGTGTGTTGTAGCTAAAAACAAAAAATATTATTATTAAAATTTTACTATAGAGTATTTACGTAATAATTAACAAATCTAATATAAATAAATAAATTATATAATCTAGAAAATACAATTATACTTTTTTAATTGGAAAAATAAATACTTACACGGATGGGCGCGTGATGAGCAAATTACCGCACGATGGTACGCGGCCTCCACAAACACCTAGCTGCGCGGTCGCAACAGAACTGACCGGCACGAGAGTTGCGTCAAGGGGGAGGGGATGAATATTTAGGAAGGTACCTAGGCGCTTGAGACATTAGGGCGTCGGTATCACCAAAAATTTTTGCTTTAAATTTTTATGTGAGTAAATTGCTCATAGCGCGCCTTCTCACGGGTTAACAGCCTCCGTAGCACGTGACAGCTACGAACTTGCTACGGTGCTTAGCTACGCGGCTACGAGTTACGAGTTACGACGGTGAGCCGCTACGGCGCTACGTGATCGGGAAATACACTGCTACGTTACCTTTGAACGTTTGGAAAATTGGATTTTAGTTACTTTTCTTCGGGTTTATTAACTTAATTATTTTCGTCAATCGTTTTCGTTGTATGCAACTGAAATATAAATGTGTTAATTTAATTTTAGTTCATATTAAAAAAAAAAACTCATCACACATTCTTAAGACGAATGTTATTTAAACGGTAGTGGGAACTAAAACTTTCGCGGTTTATCACAACACTGAATTTCAATTCAAACAAATCAAAACCAAATCAGTGTTTTCGATTCGAACTGCTTCGGTGAACTGGCGAGGGGAGGTTGACCCCGATTGGACGCAAACTAAAACTGACCGCTCAAATCAACTCGTCCAAATTAACCTTAAATAAACCCAGCCGGCCGGACAAACGGTTTTGTTCCGTACATTTCCCACGATTAAAATTCCAAATTCCCTTTTTGCCGGCTATTTCCGTTGGAGGTGTGTTGGGTACAAAGCGGTCTGTCCCTAAATCACGGGAGGCTCGGGTGCAATTCAGAGCGGAGTTACTTAATTCAATCATGATAACTGCGGTCCCCGGCAGGCGCAAGAAATAAATTGACCAATGACCGCCGTTGCGAGCCGCCGACGGCACGACGGGCCAGGGCTGGCACACTCCTACTGCTAACACATTGTTATGTTCAAACTTATTGCTGTCGAAGCCGCTCCAGTCATCTTGATTACCGATTCTTTGCTGGATTGGTAAACATGGTCGAAGCGACGGCTGATGATATACGAGTAGCACTCATTATTCTCCTACGTACGTGTTTCCTTGGCTGTTATTCCGACTCAATCACGCGAATAGATTTTTTATTTAAATGATTTCAGTTCCTATCCAAGTTCTATTGTACCCAATCTGGGGCAGACATTACATTGTTTGACGTACATAAGAAATAAATGATTACTTGCCGACAATACAATGAGTTCTGTAAGTATCGAATGTTCATGTCATCGAGTGATTTATGATACGACTCGATATTATTCATTCCTGTGTATTGCCTCGATATTGTTTACCTTACTTGACATTCAAATGTATTTTCCTGCGAGTCACTTATTTTCGTTCGTAGCAGTTCGTAGGCGAAGTAAGAAATATTCTTATGTTGTCTAAAAGCTGGCCCGTGTGTTGAAAGATAACCTTTATGATGGCTGATGCATAACTAATATAATCAGGAGTACGAGTATGTCCTTATCATGGATATAAAAGAAATACTGGAAGTAGTTACGGAGACAACCCTATTGTAGAAGAAAGGGCTGTAGTACCTGTCCGGGGCTATTGGGGGCGACCTTGCAGCGGCAGATAACAATTGAGAGTCGCTTGCCGCCGCAAATTCAATATCCAGAGGTGTCGTCGTTTCTCCACCGACCTACACCCCCCCTGCCGCCCGCGCGCTGCCCGCACCCCGCGCCCTCCCCGTTCACCTTGTGTTTAGTGTCCACTAGCCCTCCTCTGTCCACTGTTAAAGGGGATATAACCACTTAACGAGAAGTGAAGTCTGGCTCGAATTGAATTTCCGAACTCCCCGCCATGCACTAAAATATGTAGATAATTGTAGGTACCTACATATAGCAGTTTCGTATTGTTTTATCGCAATACAACTTAATTATTCCACCGTGTTTCACTGGGAATATGATAAATTCATTTTTAGAATATCAAAATCAGGAAAACGTGTTCGTTCGATACCCACTCCTTTGAGAAAGACGTCATAAGTTAATAACAAACAGTTAAAACTGCATATAGTAGGGAGTGTAGGCACATATGAATAAACCCGCGATAACCGTCAAAGTGAACCACGCTCGCATCGTGTTTCACTTGTACCTACTTACTGAACCAAATGAAAAGTAACGTCTCCAAAAGTAAGTAATAGCCGAACTTGGATCACGTGTCGTGCCTTATCTGTTGATAGCGAGCTACATTTGTTATGAGATAGCGCGTTGGCCGATCGGACCGTCCGGCATATTAAACGGCGATTAACCCACCGGCCGCTTGCGCCGCTCTGATTTATGTGAACTATTAAAATCTCCGAAGGCACAGAATTAATTGCACTACTTCAGTGTTGGCTGCTTTATTAATTGGGAGCGAGTCGCCTGTTGTTTATGGACGGTGCCCTTTCCTTGGGCGCGGTGGTCGGCGCCCTTATCGTGACCCAGGCCGCTCCAATTTGTCCACTCACGTTTCTGTTCAGTTTCAATAGCTATTAAGGACCCTACCTCTGGTGCCGAATACGCTGAACAATGTTCATGTGTATGCCCTAGTTCGGGATATTATCAAGTTTCTCAGTTTGTCCCTAGACACTTAGCTATTTAAAATAGGAAACTAAGTATATCGAATCAAAATTGTACGTTAAGAGACTCAAGTTGTTACATAACGAGGCGGAGCAGAGGTGTATCTATAGTAGGTACACCCACATTTCGCCAGCTAAGTCAAGTTTTTTTATTGACACTGGTAGGTACCTACCTATATGTCGCGAGTTTGGACTAGACTTTATTGTCAAGTTTAAAACAAACTGGAACAAACGAATGAATATTGCGAACCTTTCCAAGTAGAAACTCACTCACAACACGACAAGACACTCCAAATGTAGATTTAATAATATTCAAATCACACGAGGGCAGTCGTTGGGGGCGAGTAATTTATAACTTGGACAAACGAAAATTATGTGCGTAGGTAGCCGTCAAAACTCCGCTGGAAGTTTGCACATTTACATATAAATTTGGGCACGTTAAAATATCACCTTGCGTGTCGCGGTGCTCCGAACAAATTAGAACAACAATTAGCGCGGTTGACAAAGTTGTCGTGCCGCCCGCGCCTCGGTTCGCCCGCGTGCCGTACCGCCCGCGCGTCACACCGCCCGGCGCCCGCGCGACCTGCCGCGCCTAGCTCGCCGTCGCCGGACGCGAGCTACATGTGTTGCCAATTTGTTGTCCTTGTTTATGTGATTTTTGTTGGAAAAAGGTTTCCCCATTGAAAGGATAACCATATTTGGTAATTGAATCCTATCGGTTGGTATGTTATTTTTACTTATAACATATTAGTATTTTTACTGGATATCCGTCACATATTCCTTGAATGGACAATGAATACGTGAAGGAAGGATCATTGGACCTGAAAATATTGGAAATATTAACACCTATTTGGAAATGAGGCAGTTGGTTTAAGTGGGTAAATCGAAAAACCTAACCCTAGCTTTCGATAAAATTCCTGAAGAAAATATTCCTGTAACAATGTTTCCATTTGCATCCGAAAAGGCAATTCCTGCCTCATTTGGGCAGCAATTAGGCGTGCGCCCTGACCGCGCGCCTATGAGATATGGCGCACACCTGCGCCGCGCCGCATCCGACAGTGTGTGGACGCATTCATCTTATCCTTGCGAGAACACGCGCCCACCACTCATACGTCGAACATGAAGGGTACAATCGACCTGAGTGAAATTGGTAGGTTGGTGAAAATGATACGATTACTGTTACGATTATTGTTTTGCTTGTTTAAGCGAGATCTATGTTGCGACATCGATTGTTGATGCTGTTTATTTTATATATCTAGTAGGTAAACCATTACCTAAATAAATTTATTAAATTATTACATTTTATCATTATTAAATCTAAATAATAGAGAAACGAAATACTTTTTTTACTGCGCTTCATGTGTAACTCGAAAGTGAAGAATTTATAATCTTTGAGAAACTATCTAAGTACAAACCTATCTACGTACCTTTATCTACAGAAGGTAGGAAGACTGCATTAGCCCGTCCCTTAGGAGTCATAACGCAGGTCTTGAGGCGCGTCATCCCGATGGAAACTAAAATAAATTTCTCACAATCCAGCCGTCATAAAACTGAATCCGCCTATTTAGATCATCTCAGCTGCCCATGTGTCCTCGAATTTGTGACATAACCAACTTATTTTTGTAACTTGAATTTTTCCAAAGTGTTTCTTGTGACATGGGGGTAAGGTGTATGTTGGTGTGGTAAGTAAGTCGGTGTTGTATCACGGAGGTAGGTAAGACAAGCACGCGATAAGTTTTATTCGCGCGGGGAGGTGAGCCGCCCGCGCCGGCCGCGCGTCGAGGGAGCCGATAGGCGCGCCACTTAGGACGATAGCCGTGTGATGGCACCGGACGACGGCCGCCATGCAGTTTACAAGGGAAATGGATTGCGGATATCGCAAGTAATTTTGGAGAGTTGGGGACAAAAACCCAAGTCGGATTATGAGATCTGCTCACCTTGATATAATATGGATTAAACTTAGGTATAGGTCATGTTTACTTAAAGTCAGAAAAGAGCTTTTTTTTTTAATCTAGGTAAGTACCTACTCATTATACATTTACGGCCCGTTTCACCAACCCCGATAAAATTGCGATTAGCTTAGGTATTTAGCAGATAATTGTATACAGATTCTGTCCGAGTTTTGAATTCGTCTGGTGGCTGGTGACTAGTTTGAGACTGAAAATAGACCTTATTTCAAAGAAGATTAGCTAGATTTCGATTTTCATATAAGTAAACATTTACCTACGTAAGAGTAATTTTACTGAATAGTAAGTCTAGGTAAACACTATACTTATTAAAATATAATGAATAAATAACAAACACGTTATCAGTGATCGCGCGCTGGCCACTCCTGAGCGCGGTGCTCGGGTCATGATAAACATGTTTGTACCGACGTTTGACGCAATTACGATGTAATCATTAGTGTAGGTGCTAGGTATGAGCAATATGTTATAATAAGTATGTTTACTAATAGCATAAGAAACTTGGAATCACGCAGTGGCAAGAATTCAAATGTGAGAGATGTCATACCTACTCAACTATGCTAAATCTAGTTTTAAATCAAGAAAAATCTTTTTTACAATAAAAAGAGCCAACTCCAGTGAAGCAAAAAGGAGGGTTATGATTTTTGACCGGTTGTATGTATTCTATGTATGTAGGTTCATCAGTTCGTTCATAACTTCTAAACTCCTTATCATAATTTGACAAATGAGGTATCGTTGGAAATGTCTTGATCGTTCGCTGGATATGGGCTATGTGCCGTCACATATAGAAGGCGCCATTTATATATATATATATATATTTTTCTCTTTTAAAGTTCAGACAAAATCTTGGTCAGATCATGTGAAGGCTATGTAGATCGGTATCTAAAATGGTCTTTTGAACAAAGAACCACACAGTTTGAGTGGACTTGTCCAGTCAATGCACGCAATTGTCAGCAATCGTGCAGCTTAACTCAGAACTTAAGGAGCTCAACGATTCGACGAACAATATCAAAGAAAGGACATTTGAGTAGGTCGCATAAATTACTTAAACTGCCAGATCAAGATTAAACAAACAGAAAAATACAAAAACAGCAATGACCGCCATATTTCTCACATTCACAATAATTAAAATAATATTATAATACTTTACAAAGTAAATACTCATGTCATAGTATATACAAAATACATCAAAGTCAATGTGTATATAAAAATCCGGACATAATGTATATTAGTGTATGTAATAACTGATTTACATCCGTAAGACGTCCTCGTAACATAAGGTCCAGTTGAAAACCAGCGTCAGGCACTAGTTGTCTGGCATTTATGCTGAAATGGGCCTATTTGGCGCAGCCGTGAGGCACACAATACTATTTTAAGTACTGTTTGTCTGTTTTTGTGTAATATTGTGTGCTTTAACCTGGGTCAAATAAATTTATTTTCTTTCTTTCTTTCTTAAAAATTTATTGCCGCTGCCGTGAGGCACACAGTACTATTTTAAGTACTGTTTGTCTGTTTTTGTGTAATATTGTGTGCTTTAACCTGGCTCAAATAAATTTATTTTCTTTCTTTCTTTCAAAAATATTTGGCGCAGCCGTGAGGCACACAATACTATTTTAAGTACTGTTTGTCTGTTTTTGTGTAATATTGTGTGCTTTAACCTGGCTCAAAAAAAATTATTTTCTTTCTTTCTTTCTTAAAAATTATTTGGCGCAGCCGTGAGGCACACAATACTATTTTAAGTGCTGTTTGTCTGTTTTTGTGTAATATTGTGTGCTTTAACCTGGCTCAAATAAATTTATTTTCTTTCTTAAAAATTATTTGGCGCAGCCGTGAGGCACACAATACTATTTTAAGTACTGTTTGTCTGGCACCAAATTTGCGACCTGATGTCAACTCCATGCCTCGGAGCTCGAGCCGATCAGTTACAGGAACTCCGAAAAGAAGGAGTTTGGTTGAAACGACTCCTTTTAGCGGTAAAAAGACACGCCTGTGTTTTGGTGGCGTTAAAAGAGACCAGATTGTCATCACCCCACTGGGAGACAAGGCTTAAGGTCAAATCAGTACGCTCTACTATGGCCTTTCTCAAGGAACAAACCTCGGCCCCGCTGGTATTTGCGCTGGACAAGTATCTCTCTGAAACAGTACTGTAATCTGCGTATCCAACAATACCAGGCTGAAGTAGGTCATTGATGTACAGCAGAAAACGAGTTGCAGAGAGAATAAACCCCTGAGGAACTCCGGCATCAATAGCCATAAGATCAGAGGAGCAACCGTCAACAATTACTCTGATCGACCGTTCACTAAGGAAGTCAGATATCCAGCTACAAAAAAAAACAGGAAGCTTGCTGAGAAGACCAGGGTGCCAGACCCTGTCGAAGGCCTTCGAGTATCATGCGATATACTCGTAGCAAGTGCTTCGCCGTGTTTCTCGATGGCCTCGCCAAGATTGCCAGTTGCCCGTTCCCGACGCAATGAGTAGAGTAACGTGTGTCAAGGGTTGCGTAGTGGAGTTTAGAGATAATGTTATGAGTTTAGTTTTATTAGTGTTTAGCGTGAGTGAGAGAGAACCTATATATTAAATCAAATCCTGTTTGAGCGGTTGCTTGCAGTTTAGCCCACGATTCATCATAAAATGTAATTGCAGCATCGTCGGCAAAAGAGACAATGTTGCCAGAGCTCAGGTGCGTGTTGCACAGGTCGTTTATAAACACCAGGAATAATGTATGACCCAAAACAATGCCTTGAGGCACTCTATTCGAAATAGGCAGCCCGTCTCTAAGGCAACCGTCGATTTTGATTATCTGCCTACGGTCTGAGAGATATGAATTAAAAAGCTGGAGTTGTATACCACGTACGCCTAAACATTCTAGTTTACATAGAAGGCGGGGGGGGGGGAGAACGGTATCAAATGCCTTTTCAATATTAATGAACACTCTGAGGCATTTTTTGCGTTGATAGCATTTATCAATGATAACATTTATCAATGTCAAGTCTGCTTTAGAAGTTTATTTTTTTAATTCTGGACCCAAATTGGTTAGTTGACAATATATTATTAATATTATACGACCAATTGGAACCGTGCACCTAGCTTCTGACGTTTCATAAGTGCCCATGCCCTTCAAATAAACATAAAAATATTTTATTACACATACACCTGAAATTAAATATTTTTATTTTTATTTTGCTTTTTTGAAAGAAGATGGAAAGGTACCAGAGACGAGGCATAGGTTGAAATTACGGGTGTGAGAATTGCGGTGTACCTTTTTATAATGATTGTAGAAATGCTATCAAAGACCACTCACATCACACCACCACGTCAAAATCACACAGCTTTGACCTTTAGAGATCCAATAATAGAAGCTATCTCATCAGGATTTTTTTCCAAGAGTACGAAAGAACTGAAACTATTTTAGGTATGAACTGGGAATGAGGAGGGCAGCTATTCTGTACATTCTGAATACGATCAGCAACATCTTTGCCTTTACAAAAAAACATTAAATCGTTAAGAGATTGAAAAGGGGTTTCCGAGGAGAAAAGTAACTCAAGCTTTACCAAATTCAATGAGAATTTAATGAGATGTAGTGGTGCAAAATGACTGCAAAGAGAGGAGCGCATTCCTTATAGGCTCACTCATGTGCTAACCGGGCACTGTCGCTTCGGTTAGTACCTAAAGAAGATCGGGCAACAGGCCACGGCAAATTGCCACCATTGCGGAGGAGGCTTGGATACTGGCTCGAGAAGTGCCCGGCGTGGGCTTCTGAATGACAGGTCCGAATCCGGGATAGAGAATAAGCTGGCCCTGGGTAGGTTATTTAGTTACTGAATACAATCAGAGTTTAGGATTTTTTACAACCATATTCCAGTTTACTGATATGAGAGATGTGAGGTAACCACTTGCAGTTGCTGGTCCAACTATCTGAACTTTAATATAGAATAGGAACCCTTTTTTTTCTCTTTATTGATAATAGTCTAAGAATCTGATGTGATGACGCAGCAGCGACTCGAGGCCATCCATCATATTTAAGAATTAGGCCAACAAAATATAAACTTCACAGTCTAATATTATGCTCCTTTGGTTTTCATAGTTACTTTCTATGAGTGAATGCATACGAATTTCTATTACTCTATGTATGTAAAGAACCTAGCATTGAAGTAACATGTTGTAGACAAAGCAGTGCATTGACACCTTCAGCACCCGCATAAAATAATATCATTCTGCAAAAACTTATTTTGTCTTTACGGCCAGTTAGATTTGAAGATTACTTTGTCGGGCGAAAAAAACTGGTGACAACGAAATTTTCAAATCTCCCGCTAGCCCCCGGCGAACATAAAACGCGAGAGTCGAACGGTCGCCGCGAGGTGCGTCCTTACACAAAAACTCAATCTTATCGCAACTCCGACATATTCCACCGAATTGCGCTTGCGGGACGTACGTAAGTAGGTATCGTCTCACAATTTCGTCGCTATGAATACAAACAATATGTTTGGGTACCGAGCTTTGCGAAGGACTGATAAAGGATTTGCGAGTTGATTGCATGCAGCAATCTAGATGGTTGGAAATTGACGAAAATATGGTGGGAAAGTAATAGGTTGTTCACGTGTGTTGTAAGTAGATGTGGTTCGATAGAAGCCTGGGGATCGGGGGCGTGGGCCCGCGGGGCTCGTGAGGTCTCCAGAGATAGCCACCCACCGGGGATCACTCCGGGTTGACGACCGCCGTCTATCTGTTGATCGTTTGACGTCCTCTCACGAGCACAGCGGACTGATAGATTTTACACTTAACTTTCATGGGACCATAACATTTAATGGATGAGAAGGTACCATCATGATACGATACCACGTTAGGTAGGTACTTAGTTAATATCTGAGATGTGTGCGATGTTATTACGACGATATGAACGATTTGAGCAAGTAGGTACACACGACGTCATCATATCAAGCTTTACATTTTTAGTTTTAACTGACCTCGCATTGTATAGGCTTTTCGTACATTGAGATTGAGAAGTCAGCTTATACTGGAAATCTATATCTTGATATGTCGTCGTTCGTACAAGCCAGGTAACTAAAAGTATCGTCACGTAAAAAAATTGGGGAAAATCTTTGTTTGAAAATGTTATTTAGCAGTTCTCTTAATTAAATTGCGGTGCTAAAGAATTATCCAATAAAATAAAAAAATAAAAAACAAAGTCGAACGATAACGAAAATTGGCAATTCTCTTGATTACCAAATATGGAAATGAATGGGGCTAATCGAGAAAACTCAAGAAAAACCTCGCGGTAATGAACGAAATAATAATAAATGGGACCTTAGTTGTCAAAAGGGCTCCTCAACAGATTATAAAGAAGTTCGATAAGAGTATTCACGATTCAATCGAGATCCCGGCTCCACTAATCTAATTACGGCTCCACCGTCTCTTTGTGCGGCGCGGGCGAGCGTCGTTTGTTTATTTCCTTTGCCTCGCGAGCTGATATATTTTTTTGTTTATGTTTTTCGCGGAGTTTGTGAGCGCTCAAAGGCGGAGCCGAGTTATGAAATTGTTCAAGCGTTAATTGTAGACGCCCAGTGGCGAATATTAAAGTGGTTGTGTGCGGCGAGGCCTGCGGAACTAACTAGTTAACCTCGCTGCTACACGGGGAGCCGCAACTTTAAACGTTGCACGCCAAATTTTTCATTATTTTTTTATTTAATTAGCGAGTTGCGGTGGAGGTGATAGATATCGCGGCGTGTTGAATGTTAATTAACACTGTTATTTTTGGGACTGATTCGTTTGCAGTTTATCCACACTCTGTGAAGTTAGCTGCTTTGAAGTTTCATGAGGTGCGTATTTAGATTTTCTCAGTGTTTGCTAAACCCGTTTTTGGAAATGATGGATATGAACACTTTACCTTGAGGTAATTCTGTTAACAAACTAACAAAAAAAAACTAATAGCAACCATCACCATTCATGGATGATCACAAAATAATGGTAAGCACAGTAATACCCAGCTTATTTTCGTTAAAAAAGCAGTTGATTCAGTCGGTCATTTGTTCGCTGGAGATTGTAGAGCGTTGCGGTGGTCGGCCGATGAGTCGATTTTTTCCTAGTGATTGGTAATCGGCGAAGTCATTAGGAAAGCCACGCTTTGTTTTTTACGTCCGGGTAATGGCGCGAAAAATGTCGTTAGCGAACAAACACCAGCCGAGAAGAATTCAGGTGAAGAGGTCACTCGTGGGTAACTGTGGGTTCAAATGTGTCTTTAAAAGGTCAATAAAGTATTTGTGCAAAATTGCAGATTTTCTTCGTCACATGTTATTGTTACAAAAGGCCTTGTTGTGTTACACAAGTAGGTATAGGGATCTTTGATGTTATCTGCAGAAATAAGATGAATTTCAATATCACGATTTGCAAGTAATGATTTTGGGAATCTGGGTAATTTTATTCATAAATTGGGTATTATTCCCTCTAACCGAGCTGCCAGTTACACAGTAAACTTTTAAAAGGTTCCAGAGTAATAAAACAGTGCTGTGCGTAACGCAGTGGCGCCCGGCCGACGCGCGACTTGAGAACTGTGGAGCGGCCATTATTTCATTACTTTGCCCAATAAAACGAATTAAAACCTAATTAGACGCCGCGATTTTTGAACATTAAAAGAGGGGCGGAATTAATTAGTGGAGGGCAGAGGCAATGATTCCAGTTCGGCGAGTAATTGCCGCTCCACCGTTTCAAATATAAATCAGAGAAAGTGTCAAGCGATAAGCGAAATGCACCGTTCGGCACCTACCGCATCTTGGACAGAATCTTGTCTTCAAAAGATCTTAAGAAATAATTTGCTTTATGGCTATTGAAGTTATACACATTGCAATCGTTCAATTTTGGTTCACTTGATTGTTCAATAATTTCAGGGCTGCATGCTTTATCTTAGTTCTTTCTTAGCTGTTTGGTACCCTAAGATTACAATGGCTGCCGCTGCCGCCTATGCCTCGTACCACACAAACACGTCCAGGAAAATCTCAATGTAGCCAGTCTTAAGATTCACTTTGAAGGGTGAAACAGATTTCGTTGAATCAACGATGAATTATTCTGTTTGTTCGACTTTTTAAACGTTTGCCCAAGACCGCAGTGTTTGGCCTGAGCGACGGAGTGGTGGAGAGTCCTCCGTACCTGTCTAGGTACGTAGACATTAGGCACAGAGTGGGCGTTTGAGATTGTTATAAGAAAGTGCGTGACCTGCCTACTGGTACGAAGCTAAACAAAGTTTAATTCCACCTTTTTTTGTTATGTTAGTAAAGCCCCATAATATTGTTGAATGGATATTCATCATATTTGCTTGATGTCTGTACACAAATGAAAGTGTTTTAAAGGTGGAAAGTAATTAAGTCTTTAGTATTATTATTGCATACCTATCAAAATCTAAACCTTAAGTAAAGTTCCATTACATTCAGCATTCTAAACGAAAATATTTGCTCTACCATGAAGTTAAGGAAAGCATTTGAAAGTGTTTACCAAATATAAGTCAGTAACTGGCACAAGTTAGTCCAAGTTCAATCAATTATTTGAGAGTGAAAGTAGTTGAAACTGTGTTGTTGTGCGCGGGAACCAAGTGGGGCTGCCGGCGAGCCGGCCATTGCTATAAATCCGATAATTTAATAACGATTAACTCGAATCGTTCATTTCACAAATTAAATCGAGTTTCGCTATAGGCTCTCTTTATAAATACCTTCATTTTCGTTACGAGCTACTGATTATTGGGAAGTTTAGTTATTTATTGAATTTTATTTTGGAGATTATTTGCATACCTATAGATAATACCTTCAGTATCATAGCCGGATTATGATACCGTATATCCGAATCAGCTCTAGGTATTCGGAGTATTGGAGTTTCAGGAAAACGTAGCACTATAAGAAACTGATGTAAATTGGTTGATGGCATCACTAAACGAACCTCGTGATGTTGGGTATTCACTGTAACGTTTTGGGTTCTACTAATTTATCAGATCATTACGCACCTTTTACCGCTGTCATTTGTACGAAAACAAATTAACTGTAGACGAAGGCAGGAGGCTTCCGGTGGCCATCTGTATGATGGCGGCGTTTCCGGAAGTTTGACAGGTCGGATAAAATGTCGCGCGATTTTTAGTAATTAAAGGGGTGCTATCGGCGAAGTGCGGCGAGGTGAGGGAGGCACACCAAATGATCAATTTCAAGCTTTTATTGCCTCGACATTTTTGAGGGCCAACCTTATAATTAAAGTTTGATTGGAGTCATTATTTTTGATTAAATATTATGATAACGGTGATGACTTGTGATATCAGTGCAGTTTTTTATGCACTGCAGTGTGTTTTACTACAATTTCCTTTATGTTGTTAATGAATGACCTTTCTACAGTTTGTATCAATAAGTTTTCCTGCTATCTGGTGTTAATAACATTGGCCTGGCACCGGTTATCGGTGCCAGCACTGAACTCAAGCGAGTCTTATTTAATTAATGATCCCTTGATTAGATAGCGTAGTATTGTGCATCAGGAATTCATTCAGATTGCATTTAATAATGTAATCCTTGAAATATAACGAGCACATAGCACTCCTAGACCAATCATTCTGTTTCTGGTAAGTTCACGAAACAAAGTTCTTTATTTAGTATTATGCTGTATTAGTTAGTGTTGTATCGACTTGTTGCAGCAGCTCAGTAGTTCATGCCTTGTGCAGGAGCTCCACCCAGTAAGTAGAAACCTTTATCTGGACTGCGATGTTAGTTGAGTTACCTGAACAGCTACATCGACTGTCTTCGTCACCGAATTGTCAAAGCTTCCAGTATTCATTGTGACTGTAATTTTTCTCGTCACCCTTCCGCCGGCGGTACACGTAATTCAGCACACAATCAAACTGCCGCCACTCTCCACAAATTAGTTTTGATATTTAAATTAGTCCCGCCGCTGGCGATCGCTGGAGACGTCTTAGACCCTACGATTTTAGTTGTCCTAATATTCAGCACACGGAATGAAAATGAAAACAATACATGGTAGAGATTTGAGATATTCAATAGGTACCTAATCATAAATTGTGCATTTTGGTGTAGTTGCTGTATTTGAGTGAAATCGTTAAGATCAAACTTTAATTACCTGTTTTCGTAGTTTTATTAATGGCCACATTTAGTTAATAGTAGGCAAGACACTTCAAAATCTGGAAAATCAACACGAAGTCGTGTCGTACGGTCTAAAGCCACCCACCGTCCGGCAGGTTCGGTTCAAAGATTGATTTCTCTTTCTCGTCGGACTAACTAAAACTTCTCGGCGAGCCTCCTCCCCCCAGCCCCCCCGGCGCCCCGCCCCCCGACGGCGCCCGCGCTCATGCCCGTTTGATCGCGTTATTTCGCAAGATAAGTCCGTTAATTGCCTTTACAGACAGGTTGCTCATTCTATTCCAGATTATTGATCTTGCTGAGAAGTTTTTGTATGTCTTCAGAAGGGATTGTTAAACGGTTTTTGTTTTTAATTGAACAGTTCTGTGAAGGATCCGATAGGCTTGAACTTGCTTGTTGGGCTTCGTGTTCTGATTGAATTAGCCAAAAAAGATGTGATTGAAACAATGGACTGTGGTTCTAACAGTATACAACAAAATAAAATATAGCCATTCATATTTCTTTTGCGAAGTGTAAGATAGTAAAAGACAACATCTTAAGAACGTAGACAGATGGCGGTATCTATAATATTGGCAAGCGAAACGAAACGCGAGTTAACAAGTGTGAGAATAAGCAGCACCTACGGACAAAGGTCTTTGTGCAAGAAGTACAACGTGAAGCCGCACACACACACACACCGCTATACCTAACTAGTACGACCAAAGTGATACAATCACTGTCATTCATTTTGTATTTGTACCTAAGTTTGTTTAGCACACTAATCGATACTACCTACCTATATCTCTAATAGATCATCAGAATGACATAATTTGAATTTCTATTAACGGCAAAGTAATTATGCTTATTTTACCTTAATAATTACACTGCCAATGCTATCAATGGAATTAAGCTAAATATAGCGGTTATAATTAGCCCAAAACTGTAAAACCGCACGAACTACGTCAGGTGAATTAATAATTATAATGCACTGAATGTGGTTACTGTCGCTTTATACGTACCCAAACATACTGATTAATTATATTATTTTAGCAGAGTTCCTGTTCCCCGTACCGCGCTAAACCATAATATTGAGCTACTCCTTCGTGCTGCCAACCAATTCTTTCGCATGCCAATGCTAAAGTTGCATAAACTGGCTTAAGCCAGTTATTGTTTCAGATGTTATTGAATTTACAATTGGGATTATCTCCCCTAGTTGTCGACATAGTCGACGCGATTTCTTTTTAATCAAATTACGTTTTGGCCACCCTTTCCAAATTATCGGCTTTCATTAAAGAATTTTATTCTCGGGGTATGAAATTGCTGCCTTGATAAGAGCAGGTTTTGTTTTAAAATAATAAAGACACTGTTCATAATAGCACTAATATGTCTCGTGTTCAAATTATAATATCAGTTTGGAGAGTATCATGTTAGTATGGAGAAAAGTTAATGTCAGTTTAGTTTTCTTCGGTGAACGCTACTATTATTTCAGTACCCACCGTTAATGTTCGATGATCTGCGATTTATTTCGTCATGAATATCAAAGATTATTTAATTAAGATCTTTACTAATCCTACGTCCGTCTCTAACTCGGCTCGCATTGTGTTCAAATTGAAAAACTTTTCTCGTTTTCAACTAATTATATCGAGAGGAAAACGAAAATCTTTTGCAAATATTTATTGAGAACTCGCGATTGTCGCGCTCGCGATACAAAGATTACTTGCGGACCAATCGAAGTTTGAAATAATCCTTCGACTGTCCCCTTTATGCATATCAGAAAACTCCAAGAGAGAGTGAGATAGAGTGATTGTAATAGTTATCTAGCTGCGAACGTTCTTGAGGTGAAGGCTGGTTCTTGTTTTTAATTAATTAATTTTATTATTTTTCGCCGGCCGCCACCGCGTTGGCTTTATTGGCGGAATTTCTCGAGTAATGAGTCGTTTTATTATTATATAATATCGGAAGGGTTGAGGTGCGACCAGATGCCGCCGTCGCTACGACTCGCCGCCGCCGCCGGTGCTGCTCGCCACGGGGATGCCAATTTTTATTTATTTTTGGGGAGCTCAAGATTCAACCCTTGGTTTCGTTGAGTTTAAGGATAGAATTTGTTTTCTTTAATTAATTTATGATTTTTAAATTCCCTTTCGCGGGTTGTTAGTTCTGCGTTATTTCATTTTAAAGTGGCCATCCTTTAATTTAGTTTAAGATAGTTAAGATATAAATATTTAAAAACCTAGTTAAATTAGTTCCATAAGATTAGTAATGTGAGGTGAAGGAATGCAGATAACAAGTCTATTGGGTAGGTACCTACTTATAACAATTGATAAAATATTTACCTAATGAATAAAGAATACACACAACATGCGCTCGACGTTCCTAGAAGTAAGAACGTCCGTATCGTCCGTATCTTGAACACGCAAACCATTTGTGGCGACAGCGACTGTGCAACAGTGCCTCTCATCACGTGTCAGATAATCAGTAAACAATGGCCACCTCGCCATTAAGGTAATTAGTGCGGGACTTATCCAATTAGTGCTGTTTATACTTACTTCTTGCTCCGGCGGCTAATCACCGAGAGTGCCGCCTACTTCCCTGCGCACCCACCTACCGACACTGTTACGTAGCGGCCAATGTTTATCCACATGCTACCTAGTGTAGTGCCTAGTTTATGAAAAAGTATGTTAGGTAGGAGGAAAACTGTTTGATTAAGGAAATTATCAAATTGGTGTTGTAATCAGGGATATTGGCTGGCAAATACAATGCCAATAGGGTGTTATTGTGAGTTTAATTAGGTAAATGCGTGTGAGTAGGTATTGCTATTGAAATGTACCACAAAGCAAATAGGTAACAATGAACTAATTGCCGCTCATTAGTGAGTTCGTGAGCAATGGATGTCGGCTGTTGCTGGGCGTCGGGTGGGTAGTACCTGCTACACCTATAGCTAATGTGTGCAGTTACCTGTAACCTACGAGAATGACGTAACGACGCCATTCATTGGCTGATGGCTGGCGTACACACACCCACTCTTCCTAATGTAGGCAGGTATATAATAGTGAACTAATGAGTAAAGTACCTCTGCAGGCCGCTTACTAGTCTCACCAAACTGCTTTTAAATAAGCTGTGACACATCAGGCACACACTATTTTTATAAAAAAACATACTTTACATAAATATTGTCACTCTAACGTCAACGTAATCTAAAATGGGTGGAGGAAAGGTAAGCAGGAAAGTAAGTGAGTAAGTACTTCCCAGCGTTAAAACCTAATGATTCAAAACAAAACGTTAATTGGGTCAAAGCGTTGTTATTGGTTTGAATAGTATCCCCAACAGCAATGGCCGCTCGAAATTTAGTATTTTTGTTATTTGGTTTAGTGTATGAATTTTAAGTTCGGGGGTAGTCGATGTTACAGTCATCATTTGACTATGTTCTGCCCGCGGTTTCGCGTGCGCGGATGTCGGAACATATCCCACGGGAACGTGCTGCCGGGCTACATAGAAGGTATCCTATCATCCAAGTCCATTCAGCCGTTAAAGCGTGGAAAGGTAACAGACAGACATATAATAAATGCTAATAATCTTTTAATTTTTAACCGACTTCAAAAAGGAGGAGGTTATATGTTCGTGTGTATATTTTTTTATATTCATCCATATGTTCGTCGACTGTGGACTGATTTTGAAAATTCTTCTTGCATTTGGTAGAGGAAGCTTGCGCGGTGGACTCATATAAATGTAATTAACTTTGCTTGTGTGGGTTGGTGCCATAACTAAAAAGTGAAAAATTATAACTTATAAAAAATAAAAAGTTTGGATTAATGTTTTTAATTTTGTTATCATTATATTTTGAAATACTCTAGCGCCACCATTGACCACGTATTACATACATATTGGTTAAGTTATTTTATAACTTCATTTTATATTAACTGTAAAGCGGGTGAACCGAATTAAATGAAATAAATACAAAAAAAAAACCTCAAGATACGGGTTCTGACTATATTTCCAATTCCTAAAATCTCTTAAAAAGCAGTACACAAAATTTCCAATAATCATGTACATTTTAAAATCATCCCCTATTTTACGTCCTTGGGGAAAGATTTTACAAAAATACTGAATCAAATAATTTTTTGTTTCTTACCAAAACCATACATTTAAATTTTCACATCCCTAACTAAGTTTCCCATACAAACCTTCATCCCCTATATCACCCTCTTTAAGGATTATTTTTGAGACAACAACTAATTGTGACCTTCCTCAGGGTGCCATCTATCTCCTTACCAAATTTTATCGAAATACGTTCTGTTGCTTAACCGTGACAAGGTAACATACAGCCAGAGTTACTTTCGAATTCTATAATTTTAGTATGGATTGTTTCCGTTTATTTTTATTATGAAAAAAATACTCAAAATGACTAGTTTTATTGTTTGATCTCTTTTTATGTAAAAAAAATATTTTAGGTAGGAAAATTGCAAGATATCTACGCCAGAGGCTTCTTCTCCGCTCGTCTATTATATCCAATTTCATACTCACTGATCCGTTATTGTATACCTACGACATTATTGTTTTTTCTATAAATGTGTATTAAATACTCTTGAACATTTTGTCGATAAATACCTATTATGCCACGTCACCTACTTCAATGATAAAAATAAATTTCGACGAGACAAATCGGATATCAGTTGTTTGTTGGGTTTTTTGTATGAATTTCAAAATCAGCCCAGATTTTCGCTGATATTGATGAATATTCTGACTAATATTATAAATGAGACAGTAAGTTTGCTTGTTTGTTACGCTTTCACGCTAAAACGGCTGAACGCATTTGGATGAAATTTGGCACATGGGTACACCATGACCTGGAGAAGGACACATGCTTCTTTTCATCCAGATCGCAGACAAAGTTGCGCGCAACAGCTGCGATACTATATTTAATAGCTTTCTAGTGATCCACAGGAAGAACAAGTGATTGTGATGTTAATATGTGTGATATTATGCGCGTAGATATCGCGTTCAATTCCTGGGCAAGTTCAATATTATTGATTTTGGTTCCTGGATACCACCTCTTGTATAGGATATCCTTCTTGGAGAAATGTGATTCAGGTAATTAGCAACGTTTGCCAAAAATAAGGACATAAGGTTATCGATTGTAGTTGAAGATACGTCCTAATAAGTACAAAAAGTAGTACCTAGTAGTCGTAGTAAGGATTAAAAAGTTGCGTACTTATGTGTCTGGTGCTCTGTGAGAGGAAGTATGCAAGGGAGTCTACTGTTCCCTGTTAGTCTTAAGGTTATTTATATTAGTGTCAACGTAAATTGTAATATGTATCTGTTACTTAATGTAATTGGTGTTGTACCGTTTTAAATAAATCAGTACACCCGCCTGGTACATCCATCTATACATACGCGTGGATAGCTTCTGTCATTTCATTTTGTTACTAAATGTTATTTTGTAAACCTATTCTATATGTGTAGGTACCTACGCCGTTAACGGCAAAACATAGAGATCTCAGTACCTATGTTATGTACAACACCTACTTTTATACATATATGATTTACAAATAAAATCGTTGACTTTGACTATTTGCGGAGTACGTAAGCACAACCCGCGTGGTGTAATGTTCCCTCGGTGCAGTATACGGCTGTCACTACCCAGGGGACGTCGGGTGATAGACAGACTGACAGGTACGATTATCACAAATCGCTTTACAAAGTCGAAGCGTTCCTACAACGCTACAGCGTTAGTACTGGAAGTACTTTGTAGGTTTAAAGATATTTATTGTCAAAAAGACATAAAGTCACTTACATGAAACCATGTTTCTAAGCTAAATTATAAATAGGAGTTCGTCACAATCGTCACTGCATCAGTTATTTATGATAGGGTGTATCATCCAATGCATTAAGTATTTAGGAAAGTTATTATTTGCGAATAAATATTCAGATTATTGAGTCTTCTATACAGAGACGTAACCCTTTCTCCAACACATGGCACTAAACTGCAGTCACCTGTTGTGCAGGTGAGGTGGGCGTGGCGGCAGGTGGGCCGTGCGCCCCGCCCATCGCACCTGCCCTCCCACCTGCCACCTGAGGCGACAGCGGCGACACCTCCCGCAGGTACATAGGAGTATGTGCCAGGTAAATAAGCAGGTTTACCTTTCTATGTAAATTTACTTTGTCATTAGAATAATGACGTGGTGAGTAGAGGTGTGAATGATGAGTGTTTACCAAAGAGGTACGTGCTTGGTTGGAAAACTAACTTATTGAACTTAATGGTGCTATTCTACCTATGTGTTGTCTCTCATTTCCGGGAGGTAATTAAGAATTCAGACAAAGGAAAGTGAAGTGAATACTTCTGCCTCCTATGAACTGTTATCGCTTCCAGTCTAACCGGATGCAGTTGAAAAACAATTATTATACCAGGAGGAAGAAGTGTTCACTTTCCTTTTTGTACCTGCCCCGATCATAATGGTGTTGTAGGTAGAACCTACTTCTCAATGTACGCAAATTAGATAGTCATATCACATGGTCACTTTGATTATATAGGTGATCTAATCATAACCTTGGACACGTCTGTAAGCCTTAAATCACAAAAATAATGCTAAAGTCATAGAACAAAACCTCATCTATCACGCCGACGTCCTAGACACAATTGTCTCGCCTTATCACCTATTCAACCCGATCAATACTGAAGCACCTCTACATACTGCTCCGAGTGGCCACTCCACCCCAGGACCGCTAAGGGTGTCACCTTCGCATCGCATAAATTTTTTGTGCTCTTAACCGTGCGGTGGCGGCGGCGGGTGCGCGACACGGAAAAGGAGGTGCCATCTTAGGCACGCGAGCCTGAAGGGTTGACCTCTGTGCTCGCACGCCGCTGGTGCGGTGTGTTACTGTTTGTGCAAGTTATATGGATATGCAATAACGAAAAAAGGCAGGAGAGGAGGGGGGATAAATAAGCAGCAGTAGAAATCGTTTCGTAATTCTATAACTAGCACCGCCCATGCTTCGCACGGGTACAATCTACTGATGATGTGGCGAAATATAAAAAACATCAATAATCCTGTACTATATCCAATTTAGGTATTACTTAATGTATTATACAAATAAATTCTAATTATGTATGTATAGATCTCGTTCAAACTCTTCCTGCATTAGATTCTTAAACCTTTGGAACCGTAAGCACTCCTACAATAAACGGTCAAGACCTTTATAGAGGATTTAGATGTGTATGTGTTGTAACGTTACTAAACAGTAAATGATTTGTTTTCGGAATTATACTTCCAAGAGTTTCAGCCCTTAAAGGTCGAATCAGAAACAGTCCGTGGTCGGTGTATTGTCTCAGTTTTTCGCGACACGAGGACCGTTCGGCCGACACCGCGGTCCCAACACGCTTAGCATAATTTACTCACACACTTTTTGTTCGCAATCCCCTTCCGATTGTATTGCTCTTGCATAAATACGGATATTTGAATTTGAACTCCTTTTGGAGCGAAGGACCAAAATGCGGATGAAAAGAACGTTTCGACAAAGATAAAGTTTTGGGTTTAACAACATTTTTGTTAGTATATGTCGAATAACTCACAGAAGTGGATGAGAAGATTTGCCGATATAGATAAACATAATTTATGAATCAATATCGGGTAAACATACAAGACACCTGGCCACACAGCAACCCGGCCACGTGCGTGCTATACATGTAACCCTGAACAAACTGTGTAACATGAGGACATGCATGTTTGTGCTCCGTGACGATGTGGCCCAAGTGCAGACACAGTCATGTCGTGATCATACCGACGTGTTCCTCATTCCGCACGCTGATTCGCTGTCGAGTATGACGACCGAAAGTGTTACTGACAGCGCAAGACGGAAAAAAATGGACTGGAAACGAAATATTGTGCTATCCCAGAAATATTGTGCTATCGCAGAAATATTGTGCTATCGCAGAAATAATGTGCTATCGCAGAAATATTGTGCTATCCCAGAAATATTGTGCTATCGCAGAAATATTGTGCTATCGCAGAAATATTGTGCTATCGCAGAAATATTGTGCTATCCCAGAAATATTGTGCTATCCCAGAAATATTGTGCTATCGCAGAAATATTGTGCTATCGCAGAAATATTGTGCTATCCCAGAAAAAAACAATGAGATTGACAGCACTATTTTCGCATTTCAAAAGACAATAACTTAGGTACTGGTTACACTTACCATCGCAGTACTGGCCACTGCACGTTCCTTATTTAAATTAAAATCTCTAATCTCGCCTTAATTACATTAGGCAACACAAAGAACTTCAGCAAACACAGAAAAACAATAAAAGTAAACATCGTTTGCTGGGTGCGAGGCGCAGCGTGAGGGAGTGCACCTCAGCGGAGCGGTGATGTAAAGCAAACACAACGAGAGCGCACATAAATAACGTCACGAGTAATGTTTGCCAACTGATCCCATGGCGCTAGCACCTCATGAGGTGATACAGAAGGGCCAGTTCTAGGACAAGTCTAGTTCTAAACGATATAATTATAAGAATGGGTCTAAGTTGCCCAAATATTATCAGATAAGATAAAAAAAAATTGGTGCGCCAACTTGACAGTCATTGATCCACTTGCACTGGATAAAACATTTGTTCAGATATGTTGTACTTTGTTTGTTTTGTTCAGATAAATTACATTTTAGGAAGAACGAAAAGCATCTTATGGGATTGATATAGAGTCAAAAAGTTGAGAACTGCAGTCGTAGTTTACACGTACTATTGTAAAGTGGTAAGATTGTTTGTTCTTTGGAGGTTTAATGTCCGCAAGCTTCTGTAATGTCACATAGAGTTTACCTTCTGTTTACTTTGTCACTCAATACTAGCCACGTAATTGAAATTTTAATGGGAACAGGTGCGCGGGAGTGTTCGTTACCTCTGGAGACGTACGGTTGAGGGTTAATTTATAAAAAGGTATTATGCCCGTCAATGGGGACGCTTCTTTGTGAGATATCATCCTAGAAGGGTATATTTATTGAAATGGACTTTGAACGTTTTTTTGAACTTTGTGTTAAATGCGTCTAAAAATGGCTCTGATAGTCGTTAAAATAAATAAGGAGATAAACATTGTGTGTATTCTTAATAATAGCGTGTCAAGTGTGTTTATGATATCGTTAAATAAAGTTACTAAGCGTAGTTCTTATCATGCTTTTAAATGTAGTAAATATTTTAAAGCGCTAATTAGTCAAAATCTTTGGGTCGTCAAGAAAACATGGCAACAACTTACTCTTTTGATTATGCGCTGAAAAATCCTAGTACAATAATTATATACTATTTTACATGATGATAATACTAATGTCGCATAAAAATCGTTACTGTTTTTTTTCTGTAAACATTGTCCCATACTGAGATATTCTCCTGTATTGTGGGTGCGTTTACAAATACTTAAAGTCACATACACAAACAGCCTGGAACAACTACTTGTAGGTCATACTATTATTTGTTCCTGGCTGACGTCACTGCCCCGTCGTATGGTAATGCTTAGCTTCTGGCCAAGGTAAAGGCCAGTCCTTGGGTAACGGGACGTGTTAACCAGCCGATTGGAGATTTCGTTGAACAAACCATGAGCACTCGGACCCCACGAGTTACTCTCGGTTTATGTTTATCTATTTACCACCACAGTAAATGAATGTTTATCTATTTACCGCCAGAGTAAATGAACTTTTCCATGAGTGACATGAAACCGACAATGGGAGTGGGTAGGTACCTAAGTATGTACAGAATGAAGGACAGATATTTAGAGCAATGTCGGGCCGTATCACGTATATATTTGCAATGCGTCATGTTGCCACTTTTCTTTCTGTATCCCTTCTCGTGTTCAGCACCTACACGTACGTAACGTACGTACGTACCTACGTACTTAAATGGACTGTTCATTTCCAAAGTAATCAAGAAATTATGGCAAAATAATTTGTTCCTCCCATTCCTCCCATATCAACGTACATTTATAAAATTGTAGTTCTGTATAATGTTAGTATGCGCTTTAATGAAAGTTCAGTGCTGCGTGGGGTGCTCTCACCGCGGTTCCAATCAGCCGCCAGCGACAGCACCGTGGGAGTGACGTAACGAGCGGCTTATTGTACAAAAATGGCCGCGAGCAAGAACCTGGATTGAAGTGTAAATTGAGTCATTTTCGCTGCGCACCGGCTGCGGCACTCCCCTGTGGCCACAGTAGCAGGAGGACAGTCAGTCAACTGCGGTTTGATTTTATCAGCAATATTTTTTTTTATTACTTTTAAGAAGGCTTACAGTATAATAATTACAAATAAATAGGTAACAACAACATATCATCAAGTTGCTAATAGCAAGCCTCCACAGATATATAGCATATCGATTACATAAAGCCGAACAATTAAAGTACATAAGTAAGTAGGTTAGCCAAGTTATATTTATTTGATTACGTTGATATTATGAGTTTAAGAACCACTAGCCGGTGCATCACTCACAAAAAATGATTTGGCTAAGAGCGTCCTTGCTGTGCTACTAACGCGGATACAATCATACATTATTAGGAAAACGTAGATTAACTATGCAGATGAAGTACTAACTGTCCTATTTGTGTTGGGGTTCAGCTAAGGACGAAACATTGAGGAGGAGACATTTAGGAAAATTGGAACAAAGTATTTGTTTATATAAGTATAACTTCAATCTGCGCATAAGCTTTGTCATGACTTATAATAGTTAGGTAGCGCATGAATGTATTATTATTACTTCGCACACTTTCGGTGAATAACGAGTTACAGTGAATCTAAATCAATTGGTTTGGCAAGATTTTGTTTTACTGTAACTACATTCACTGTGTACGAGGGTAGTAAGAACCAGCGCGCACCTCAAGATGAGCAAACATAAATTGTGCGAGGTTCCGGCACAATCAACCGTACACTTTGTTAACACGAATACGAACGATTTACTGCGCCTTGTAGCATCTCGTAGCGATGCGTAGCGGCTCGTAGCAGCGCGTAGCGCTTCGTAGCGATTGGAGGTACTATTATAATTGAATGATGTTTGTGTAAGTGTTTGTATGTAAATTGGTTTTTGCGATTCCATTTCTAATGCAAAGACAGGTGTTTGTAGGTGTCGTTTGAAGACGATGGAAGTTAGAAGTGGAAATTGAGAACAAAATACACACAGCTGTTCTTAACAAATAAAACAAAGTCGTTTTAATACTTACGTTAAGTCGCACATAAAGCCTGGTTGTCAGTGAAGGTGCGATTTCATTGTCTGTGGCACGCCATAACTTAAATCAACAATAAAACTTGCGTCGTCTTAACTCGGATATCTATGGTCTAAACAGTTTGTACTTTTGTAGACTATTCAAGTCATTTGTTGCTTCAATTTTATTGTGTACCACAGGCAGGGAACTTGCATCGTGTACCTGGGCTTTATAAACCAATTGCAAGAGGTTCTTCACTTCTTTCGTCAATTAACAGGAGCCACTCAATAACTGTACTTATTTTCATCCTAATCTTCAGGTATTTTATACAAATCTGGAAACCTCGACAGACTCTGAGATTTCCTATATTTACCTGAGCTATAATAACTAAATCACAGCTCCTCTTGGCATGCGCACTCTCCCCTACACATCTTATAAATGTAGTCAGTTTTCCTGAGCCGGCAGGTATCCGATATGATTTTATTACGCGCGCCAAATATTTGCACCGCTCTCCCCTCGCCAAAGATGCTGTGATCAGATCAATTCCTTCTGCGTGTGCTCCAATCAAATTACTTTTTTATTTGTTTGATGATTTCAATAAACCGGTGATATTGTTGTATACATTAGTTCTTCTTCTTATTTGTGTGCTCAATTAAAACAGTCTTGCGCGGGATTTTTATAATAAAACGTTTAAATAAGTAATTAGTTGAATGAATTGGAGCATTATTTAGTCTTTTTTGGAATGTGATTGTGTTTAATACTCAAACGAGTCGTTTAAATGATAGAGATTTGATGGCTTCCTATAGGAACCTCAATATTATATTACCGTGAATAAATTACGGGGTTTTCTTGCGCCGACCAAAAACAATTGAGTATTGAGAAAAACGATGAAAATTGAAATTTGAAACATATCAAGTTCAACTCTACATACTCGACAAAGCTAATATTAACCTATCCATCAGTTGCCATAGTCGAGTATACTGCTGATTGTCAGATAATCACCGTGATTATCGACATACTCCGAGGGCAGTGGCCAGCCAGCGGCCACTTGCGAGCGGGACCATGTCCACTCTATAGGGCTGCCAGGAAAATAATAAACAATGTTTAGTAAAAAATATGTAGGTTTTTAATTTTGAATGAATATTTTCCCTTTACAAACTAATCAGCACTTAAAATTATGCGTTTTTTCCTTGTTATGTACCTATGAGAGTGCCACGTGTAAAAAGTTTATTGTATCCAGTTTCCGCATGACAATAGTCAACATCTTTCTCATCCCCATATTTGTAAATACGTGTTAGACTCGCTGTTCAAATAAATATGTGTTAGACTCGCTGTTCAAATATAACACTCTAGGTATAATAACGTCAAATATATTTAGTTACTTCCACTTGACTAACATTTTCGTAACGCCACAAAACTACGTACGCAAACGCAAACGTACCTACTACGTAAAGCAGTACGGCGCGGCTAGCACCATCTGTTAACGGACGTTCTAATTATGCACTGCTTTACCTTAGTAAGCCAAATAATTTAATCTATACAATGTAATGACTTTATCTAATATGGAAAGTGCTTAAATAAATTATTTATTCAAAAGAAACATATATCTATCAATATTTTAGGTAAAGCGTAATTTGAGTAACAAAACAATACTTAATCATTGAATCAATAACATTACTTATTAACGAGTGCTCTTACATACTCGTACGATAGTCAGCTTTTCCTCCTATAACATACTCTGTAACTACCGTAATATTATTCATAAAAACATTATTCTGTTTACGTTGAAAAATCCAACTAAAATTATAAAACTACTCAAACAGAGTAGTTTTATAATTTTAGTTGGATTTTTCAACACTGGGAAGGCGAATGCCTGACATCCCTAATAGCGAAAGTTAATGAATGATCTGTTGATGCATTGATACTGATGCACGTCTCATGAACCACCGCTCACGTATCACGTAGTTTGTATGCTCTAGTTCACTAACTAGAGCATACAACCTACGTGATACTGATGCACGTCTCATGAGCCACCGCTCACGTATCACGTAGTTTGTATGCTCTAGTTCACCAACTAGAGCATACAACCTACGTGATACTGATGCACGTCTCATGAGCCACCGCTCACGTATCACGTAGTTTGTATGCTCTAGTTCACTAACTAGAGCATACAACCTACGTGATACTGATGCACGTCTCATGAGCCACCGCTCACGTATCACGTAGTTTGTATGCTCTAGTTCACCAACTAGAGCATACAACCTACGTGATACTGATGCACGTCTCATGAGCCACCGCTCACGTATCACGTAGTTTGTATGCTCTAGTTCACCAACTAGAGCATACAACCTACGTGATACTGATGCACGTCTCATGAGCCACCGCTCACGTATCACGTAGTTTGTATGCTCTAGTTCACCAACTAGAGCATACAACCTACGTGATACTGATGCACGTCTCATGAGCCACCGCTCACGTATCACGTAGTTTGTATGCTCTAGTTCACCAACTAGAGCATACAACCTACGTGATACTGATGCACGTCTCATGAGCCACCGCTCACGTATCACGTAGTTTGTATGCTCTAGTTCACTAACTAGAGCATACAACCTACGTGATACTGATGCACGTCTCATGAGCCACCGCTAACGTATCACGAGTGCGCGTCGTGTCGCATGATACGACTCACGAGTGCGCGTCGTGTCGCATGATACGACTCACGAGTGCGCGTCGTGTCGCTCGGTTACGGCGGCGGCGCTCGCTACGAGACAGTTACATGTGTTAATAATTTTATTATTTGTATTATTGCGCACGCGATGCTATAACTTCCTTCAATTACCCTTCCGAGCTTCTTTATTTACTACTGACAGCTTGAACTATGTAAACGCAGGATATGAAAGGAGTTCTTGTATCTTTGGGTGGATCTGTTTCCGGTCTACTTGTTTCCAATAGGCATTAAATACGTAAACGGGCCATCAGAACACACTCACATACATGAGTACACTAAATATGTTATGTTATAAAGAACGTGCATCTTTTTGACATACAGAAGTTCTTGATATTTAATCGACTAGTTCAGAAGTGTAGTTTTTTTTTCTTCGTCTTGATTTATCCGTCACTCCTTTCATATCCAGCTTTGCACCTCCCTCGCCCTCCGCGAAGTTGTTAGCGGCTAAAAGTTGGGGTTATGCTTGACGCGCTGTCCTCGCGTTTTTATGAGCGCTTTACAGCCCATTATACGCTTGTTGTGTAATAGAAACACTTGATTTGTTCCTCCCGAGACGCCACGACGAACTACACCGTGTTTGTAAACAAGCCATCGCCACTTTTTAATTTTCTTTCGGGAGTTAACGTGGGGGACGAAGTTTACAGGAGTAATCTAAGTTGTTGTTGATCCATTTAAATTGTGTTCAGGGACTTCTAGTGGATGTAGTTGTAAAATGCAATAATAGTTAGCTACAACAGTACTTAAAACAAATGGGTAGGTACCTAATCTCAACTTGGTTGGTAATCTCAGAGGAAAAACAAATAGGATTTAGCCAGTTATAATGTAGGCGGAAGTACCTACCGAATACAACAATTTTATAATAAAGGCGGAAGTGCCTACCGAATACAAAAATTTTATAATAAAGGCGGAAGTACCTACCGAGTACAACAATTTAATAATATAGGCGGAAGTACCTACCGAGTACAACAATTTAATAATATAGGCGGAAGTACCTACCGAGTACAACAATTTTATAATATAGGCGGAAGTACCTACCGAGTACAACAATTTTATAATATAGGCGGAAAAACCTACCGAATACTGTTACATTTGAGCTTTTGTCCCTCTAGAGGTAATGGAACCCAAGCCCAGATGCAAGGTGGTGAGGTATTAGAAGGTAAGGAAACTACAAACTGTTGGAAACAAAGTATATTTATAAAAATAAAATAAAACCCTAATTACATTAGGTGGGTGACGATAAATGTCACCCAATATGCCAGCCAGCTTAAGGTTCGGTAATAGAACTATGGTCGTGGGGGGTTGGAGATAAACCCAGTACTGTTCCTATTTTTTTTTAATTAAAAACTTATACTAGAATCTTCCAGTTATGATGTGTAGTTGAATTAGTAAATGAATGGGCGCCAGGGACTATAAGTCCCAGATCCCGGAGCCGACGAAGATGTTGAATTGACTTCCAGATAAGCCGGTAGGCAGGTGTCGAACCCGGGGTCTTATATTAGATATTGAACACTGGCTTCCTACTAGGGAAACCTGTCTGGTAATAAACCGGTTCTGACCGGAACCGTTTATAAATTAAAATGATATATATCAAAAAAAAAAAACCGTCCCGCCTGCGCTATCGCTAGACGGACTCTGCCAGCCGCACAGTCGCTTCCGCTCGAGGCTTCTGGTCGACTCGAGGAATGGGTCTCGCGTCCAGGCTCCAGACACCCCTCTAGATCCTGGCGGCGAGACGAATCTCGCGAGGTGCCTCTCGGTTGATGAAGAAGGGAATCACTTGACTGCAAGACTCTCGACTGGCTAGATATCAATGCGGCTCTGCGCAATTTGGAATCCTTTTAAAACATGGAATAAGGTTTGTATTAACCTCAAGCGTGTTCACATCACCGGCAATTGGACGCCATCTCCCATCAATCATTCAGTCATAGATCACCACCGATATTGGACGGAACATTCATAAAATCTCCCTTGACTCGGGTAAAATTCATCTAAGATCACGGACGTTAAATATTGAACTTAAGATACAAACTTCTTGAAAATCACCGACAACTGTCCAACATGACGTTTAAACGCTGAAACAATCCGAACTTCCAAGACCCAGACCAATTAACAAATTATTAACGTAATTTCTAATACTAAAAATTATCCTGTTGGCTAATTTTCCCAGGTTTGCTAATTATCTCAGCAAAATAAAAAAACACAGCTTACCACACTGGATCCCAGTCAATCCACAGATTAATTATGGATTTTGGGACAGAACTTTCTAGAGAAAAGTCTATATTGAAAAAATTATTTAATTTCCGTTATCCGGTTAATTACTTTATTATGAACTTTTACCAAAAGCTGAAAATTATTAAGGATTGGACTTTACAATATTATTTCGATGGTTACCAATCAAATGTTAAAATTAACTCATATCGATTAAAACTACAACCGTGAATCGGCGACCACTAGGTGTCGCCTCTAACCGTCAAAATTGACGTTCAACCGAATGACATTTGGAATGTAAACATTCAGAACGCTATTACTATTTTTGATCTAATTTAATAAGTTAACCTATTTAATAAGGTTTTGAAAAGTGTTTTATCGTGAAAGCGTCACCAAAGAGTTCCGTGACGAAATACAGTTGAAGGAATGAATCCTTCTATCAATTGCAAGTCAAAGACAGTTGCACAAATTACAATGAAATATTTTACTTGGAAACAACACAATTTACTATGTATGTTTTCAGGCAATTGCTTTTTTATTTATTAGGTAAGTAGCTGTGTAATACCAACCAGTGGTAGCTACAAAAAATACAACGTAACAGTACCTCCCCAACCACCAGAGATTTGACCGACTAGGGCAAATCTCGACGCTGGCCCTCCAGCGTCAAAGCAGACTCTAAAGGACGCTAACAAAAATCTACAATGTTCACGCCAGAAATCAGGAACTGAGAAAGAAAAGAAAAAATAATGTAGAAGCCGGTGTACGATTTCTATATATATATATATACAACAGCAATACTATATTCATGTTACACTTCAAGTATAGAGTAACAGACCGCTCTATTAGGTAGGCTTTGGTTGTCGGGTCTACAATTCCGCCCGTGTTTTTGGCTTATTTTTCATTATCCATGTAACATGTGAAATATATTATATATGTTACTTCTTGAGCGAGTCTAATCCATTTACAAACATGAAAAAGACAAGCTTCAACGAGAGTAGAAATGTGTGAAATATATTATATATGTTACTTCTTGAGCGAGTCTAATCCATTTACAAACATGAAAAAGACAAGCTTCAACGAGAGTAGAAATGTGTGAAATATATTATATATGTTACTTCTTGAGCGAGTCTAATCCATTTACAAACATGAAAAAGACAAGCTTCAACGAGAGTAGAAATGTGTGAAATATATTATATATGTTACTTCTTGAGCGAGTCTAATCCATTTACAAACATGAAAAAGACAAGCTTCAACGAGAGTAGAAATGTGTGAAATATATTATATATGTTACTTCTTGAGCGAGTCTAATCCATTTACAAACATGAAAAAGACAAGCTTCAAAGAGAGTAGAAATGTGTAAATATCTGCTGAAGTAGTAACATCCTAGTCTGACCTACTATAATTATATAGGAGAGACCAATTCACTAAATCGTACACCACCCTTTATATCCCATTCCTGACGGTGCTGACCGCCGAGAATAATGCTGAGCTGGTACAAAAATAATACATCAAAAGAAATTAAATTAAATGCTACCTACAAACTAATGAAAATTGGCTAACCGACTTCCCTTAATGGAAAGTGACGGTTATTCGCCCCGTACATTAAAAATACCATTTATAAACGTTTTCCATCAATGCAGCCTACACGCCCGCCATTATGGCCTCCAATCTCAGGACTATCTTGATGCTGCCTTACCAGCAATCCGGAGGTTTTTACACTCTTCAAGGGTGTCAATCCTGTAACAACAACAGACCAAGAACAATTTTTTTTAACCATCGGCTTAACCAATGACTAAAAATATAGTTCACCAACGTGTACACCGTTAGAACCTGTATAACACTACGAAAAAATAGCAATTTGAGTGCGGTTAGGCACCATAGCCACCGACCAACAATAACGAATTATAACTGTGAGACACAGTTTAAAATCTCAACATCGCTAAAGATGCAAGAATAAAAAGAAGAATGCTGTGATCGGCACAACTCCACCAATCTTCCGAGCACAAACACCTTCGAAAATAAATGCATATTGTGATCGGCTCAACACTACCAACTTCCCGAGCACAATAGCAGAACAAAAAAAAAATGCATCCTGTGATCGGCACAACACTACTGACCTTCCGAGCACAGAAGCAAAAACTACGAACCACAAACACAGTGTAAAATATATTTAATAGATATGGTTCTAGCACCGTCGCATATACAGCCACTAATGCTAAAAGAAAACCAGCAACCGTAAGGCATATACAGCCCTCTAAGGTCACTGCGACCAACTACTACAACTATCTAAGTACTAATTTAAATTTAAAATCTAAGGAAAAGTTATTCCTCGCTACATGGTGATTTAAAATCCTTGATATGCCATGTGCCAAGGTTTTTACCCCAAGCCCAGATGCAAGGTGGTGAGGTATTAGAAGGTAAGGAAACTACAAACTGTTGGAAACAAAGTATATTTATAAAAATAAAATAAAACCCTAATTACATTAGGTGGGTGACGATAAATGTCACCCAATATGCCAGCCAGCTTAAGGTTCGGTAATAGAACTATGGTCGTGGGGGGTTGGAGATAAACCCAGTACTGTTCCTATTTTTTTTTAATTAAAAACTTATACTAGAATCTTCCAGTTATGATGTGTAGTTGAATTAGTAAATGAATGGGCGCCAGGGACTATAAGTCCCAGATCCCGGAGCCGACGAAGATGTTGAATTGACTTCCAGATAAGCCGGTAGGCAGGTGTCGAACCCGGGGTCTTATATTAGATATTGAACACTGGCTTCCTACTAGGGAAACCTGTCTGGTAATAAACCGGTTCTGACCGGAACCGTTTATAAATTAAAATGATATATATCAAAAAAAAAAAACCGTCCCGCCTGCGCTATCGCTAGACGGACTCTGCCAGCCGCACAGTCGCTTCCGCTCGAGGCTTCTGGTCGACTCGAGGAATGGGTCTCGCGTCCAGGCTCCAGACACCCCTCTAGATCCTGGCGGCGAGACGAATCTCGCGAGGTGCCTCTCGGTTGATGAAGAAGGGAATCACTTGACTGCAAGACTCTCGACTGGCTAGATATCAATGCGGCTCTGCGCAATTTGGAATCCTTTTAAAACATGGAATAAGGTTTGTATTAACCTCAAGCGTGTTCACATCACCGGCAATTGGACGCCATCTCCCATCAATCATTCAGTCATAGATCACCACCGATATTGGACGGAACATTCATAAAATCTCCCTTGACTCGGGTAAAATTCATCTAAGATCACGGACGTTAAATATTGAACTTAAGATACAAACTTCTTGAAAATCACCGACAACTGTCCAACATGACGTTTAAACGCTGAAACAATCCGAACTTCCAAGACCCAGACCAATTAACAAATTATTAACGTAATTTCTAATACTAAAAATTATCCTGTTGGCTAATTTTCCCAGGTTTGCTAATTATCTCAGCAAAATAAAAAAACACAGCTTACCACACTGGATCCCAGTCAATCCACAGATTAATTATGGATTTTGGGACAGAACTTTCTAGAGAAAAGTCTATATTGAAAAAATTATTTAATTTCCGTTATCCGGTTAATTACTTTATTATGAACTTTTCCCAAAGGCTGAAAATTATTAAGGATTGGACTTTACAATATTATTTCGAAGGTTACCAATCAAATGTTAAAATTAACTCATATCGATTAAAACTACAACCGTGAATCGGCGACCACTAGGTGTCGCCTCTAACCGTCAAAATTGACGTTCAACCGAATGACATTTGGAATGTAAACATTCAGAACGCTATTACTATTTTTGATCTAATTTAATAAGTTAACCTATTTAATAAGGTTTTGAAAAGTGTTTTATCGTGAAAGCGTCACCAAAGAGTTCCGTGACGAAATACAGTTGAAGGAATGAATCCTTCTATCAATTGCAAGTCAAAGACAGTTGCACAAATTACAATGAAATATTTTACTTGGAAACAACACAATTTACTACGTATGTTTTCAGGCAATTGCTTTTTTATTTATTAGGTAAGTAGCTGTGTAATACCAACCAGTGGTAGCTACAAAAAATACAACGTAACAATACAACAATTTTATAATATAGGCGGAAAAACTTACCGAATACAACAATTTTATAATAAAGGCGGAAGTGCCTACCGAATACAAAAATTTTATAATATAGGTGGAAGTACCTACCGAATACCACAATTTTATAATATAGGCGGAAGTACCTACCGAGTACAACAATTTAATAATATAGGCGGAAGTACCTACCGAGTACAACAATTTTATAACATAGGCGGAAAAACCTACCGAATACAACAATTTTATAATATAGGCGGAAGTGCCTACCGAATACAACAATTTTATAATATAGGCGGAAGTACCTACCGAGTACAACAATTTAATAATATAGGCGGAAGTACCTACCGAGTACAACAATTTTTTAACATAGGCGGAAGTACCTACCGAGTACAACAATTTAATAATATAGGCGGAAGTACCTACCGAATACAACAATTTTATAATATAGGCGGAAGTGCCTACCGAATACAACAATTTTATAATATAGGCGGAAGTACCTACCGAATACCACACTTTTATAATATAGGTGGAAGTACCTACCGAATACCACACTTTTATAATATAGGTGGAAGTACCTACCGAATACCACAATTTTATAATATAGGCGGATACATTAGTCGGTAGGCAATATAAAAAATAATTATACATTTTAACATGCTGAAATGTCTATGGTAGGTTCTATCGAACGCGTATCTTTATCTATAAAAATCAATGCCACTTTTCGTTGTAATTTTATAACTCAAGAACGGATGGACCTATTTTGATAATTCTTTTTTTAGAATATTCCTTGAAGTACGAGGATGGTTAATAAGGAGAGAAAAATTTAAAAAAATATGTTAGGCTGTACGAAGTTCGCGGGGTCAGCTAGTATTTTATAAAAACAAGTTGTGATACGAAGACATAAAGAATTCAGGATGAATAATATCAATTTCAGAGCATAATAAAGCATATAATATAATAATAATAATACGTTGCCCATAGATATTAAAAGCGCTATCTAATCAAGCTCCATTAAAAAGCAACTAAAAAAATTCCTGTTTACCATGTGTCTTTCTACTGTTGAAGATCTATAACGAAATTCCTGTAAATGTTGTATTTATGCATTTTTGTAATATTTAGCGTGTTTCTTGTTATTTAATGTTTTATTCCCGTAATTTACTTTTAAATTTCTTTTTATACTATTTAATTTCAGATAAAATTTATTGTTCATGAATAAATTACTTATGACTTATACTTTTTAAAATGCACATTTTTGTTTTGGGATATATTATTCTTCTCCCATGTAAATGAGTCTCTTGTTTTTTACGTGCTACATATCTCACATAATCAAGCTAAAAATAAACTTCAGTGTTATTAATACTAACTATATTCTGCATTTATTTTTTAAATAATAAAGAAATAGATAATTAACTTAATATGAAATCTGCGTCCACGTTTTTTGTTATTATATTTTGTAACACCATTTTTTTTTATTTTATGTTGACGTGGCAGCACTGCGTTTTTTGTTAGCAGCCAATCAGATAACGCTAAAAAGCGATAGTCGGCCATTTGGCGATGTGCGTTTTTCTGAGTGCAGTGTGCTTATGCCAGTGGTAAATTTTTTCAACAATAACACTTTTCTTTTGTTCGCTGGTCTGTTTATCAAACGGTAAGTAGTTGATTTACTATTTGACCTTTTAAATATTGTATTAGTCTCGCCCAAATCACAAGTAAACAACAGTTATAGTTAAGGAGCTTTATTGATTTTTATTTCGTTTGAGGTTATATTCAACACGTGTTTTATATTCCTTTTCGTTACAATTTGTTACAAAATATTGTTACGTAACAAAAATGAGTTAACAAAAAGGAAGTAAGGGTTATTATATACTGCTGAAAAATAGGTCACATGTTTATTTTTGTTACTAAAAACCTCACATTACATACTAGGAATGGATGAAGGGAATTATCTCATCAAGGAACATAAAATTATTAATATCTCACGAAATGTTCATAATATAAAAATGTTACGGACGACGTAGCTAGGAAAGATATGTAAATAAACTAATTAAGGATTTAGATTTAAGTATAATAAAGACAATTTGAAAGTAGGGAAATTCTTTGACAACTGTAATAATTCGATTATGATTTGTTTTATTACCCCCTAGACATAAGTATGATTGTAAGATGGTAGAGAACACGATTCTGAACAAGTCTAAACCTGTCGGGAACGCTAGACACTCGCGCCCACAACAGCGCGCTCTAACTGACGAGTCATGCTCTCTATCACCGCGCCCCACCCACTACTTGCGCTATGTAAGAAACGAATATAAACAGGACAGTGAGTTGCAAATGTATTCAGTCTTGAAACAGTCATCAGTCGTCACTCAACAGTAAAGCAGCTCACTATCCTGGGAAATAAACAAGCAACAAGAAGTCTGAAGTTTTATTCAAGAATTTATACAGTCCACCTCGATAGCTGGTCTTTCGAGCCGGATTGCATCTGGTCCTACGAAGCCCGATTGCAGATTGAACATTGCCAATTGAAGTTTCATCAATCAAGATTATCGTCGATATCAAATATGAAGACTAGAAGTGTTGCAGCTAAGAAAAGTGAATCGGAATCAGGCTACAATAGCCGACGTCCTACTGTGCGGACATTCGAAGATCCGCCTAGGTCGCCGTCGACCAACGCGTCCGTGTTGCCGCACACTCCGTACAGTGCGCCTGCGGCTGGGATCGATCCCGCCCCCCCCGCGCTCGCGATCGCACCCCCCGCCACCGCCGCGGCGAGGAGGGTTGCGCCGATTACGTCCGACAGCGCGTCCGCCGCACCTGCTCCACGCCTCGTACCGGCGAGTAGAGCCACCGCGACCGCGTACGGCTATGCGGAATCGTTCGCCACGCCATCCGCGATGATCTCCGCACCACGAACCCAGGATTCAGTGAGGACTGTGAAAGCTGCACACAATGCCTCTGCGAGGGATACAACAAGTACGGTACGTTCCAGAGTATCATATAGTAGTGACGTGGCAAGAGTGAAGAAGGCAGAATACGAGGCACAGAAGAGGATTGCTGCAATACGGAACGAGCAATTAGAAATTGAAAAGGCGCTCGTCAACAAGCGATTCGAATATGAAGTGTCAGCGATTGAAGCAGATGCAGAGGCCCGTGAAGAGGGCTCCGTGAACAGGAGTGATGACAGGGTGGACGAGTGGCTTCAAAGTATTGACCGAAGCCACGCCCAAGTCCCAGATCAGCCTCAGGAAGAGCCCCCACATCCCGCCGCCACTGCCGCTTACGTCGAACCCGCCACGTGTGTTGATGCCATCACGCCAGCTAGAGCCAACCAAAGAAGACAACGATCGGCGTCACGGTCACCCAACAGAGGGGAACGCCGAGTTGGAAGAGGAATTGAACAGTTGGCCGACACATTGGACAAGATGATGCGCGTACGTCCACCACCAAGACAAGTGACTGAGCTGCCTACGTTTACGGGAGCAGCCACTGAATGGCTGCCATTCAAGGCGGCGTACACCGATTCATCAAATGCATACAAGTTCACCGCGATCGAGAATTTGGCAAGACTGCGAAACTGCATTAAGGGTGAAGCAAGAGAAGCAGTATCAGCGCTCCTGTACACCGCCTCAGACCCACAAGTGACTGTGAAAACACTAGAGCAGTACTATGGCAGGCCGGAAATACTCATGGATCGAGCAATGGAAGACTTAAAGAAGCTACCTCGACTCACGAGCGCGGCCAGTGATTTGAATACGTTCGCAGTGAAGTTACAAAATATAGTGTGTGTGTTATCTAACATGGATAACCGCGGATATATATGGAACCCGATGCTAGTTCGTGAAGTGGTAGAGAAATTGAGCCCGCACATAAAGTCAAGATGGTGCGATTACGCTTCTGAAGCAGTGGAATCGTCGCGTGAACCGGAAGTAACACTGTTGTCCAGGTTCCTGATGCGGGAGGCTGATCGAGCTATGAAATACGCCTTCACAAATACGACATTCACACCTGCACCGAAGAAGGAAACGAGAAGTGTATCGCAAATTAATGCAAAGAAGAAGGCGGGCCGAGAAGTAGTCTACACAACATCAGAAAAAGAGGAAGAAAGAAAACAAGAATGTTTGTGTTGTGGTGGTAACCACGAAGTACCTAAATGTGCAAAGTTCCTGAAAATGAGTGTCGATGAAAGATGGGAATGGGCACGTACTGGAAGAGTATGCTTCAAGTGTGCGACGAGGCGCCATCGACGCGAGCATTGCCGAGCAAAACGATGTGGCATAGAAACATGCAGCCGCCCACATCACGCGTTGCTGCACAAAGAACGAGAAGTGAAAGAGACGCCACAGAGTGAGAAACCAGAGAAAGCGACCGACATCGAGAAGCAACACTCAAAAGAAACAGTAATGACCGTCTCCGCGCCAAGCAATGCGTCGCAACGTGTATTATTGAAGATGTGTCCAGTGACATTAAAAGGGCCCCGCGGACAAGTATCTACGTTCGCGTTGATGGATGAAGGCTCAACAACATCGCTCGTCGACGAAGAATTGACACGCCGTATACGAGTAACTGGGCCAGTCTCCACTTTACGCATACAAGGCGTGACCTCGCAACAACACGAGGAACGCAGCCAGGAGGTCAAGCTACAGATATGCGGCCAGGACGGTGAATATCAGGAACTGCGCGCACGGACAATGAAGGACCTGCGACTTCATGGTCAGACGATGGATAGGTCGGCACTAATGACCTATACACACCTCCAGGACATGCAAAAGGACGCGTTCTTCAAGGAAGCCACACCGAAGGTACTAATAGGTGCGGACAATTGGCACTTGATAGTCACACGTGAGCTACGCATGGGCAAGAAGAATGAACCCGCGGCCTCATACACTCAGCTGGGATGGGTGATTCACGGGACGGCACCGCGCGCAACGCTGAAGAAACAAGAGGGACAAGTTGTGCTACATCTATACGATGCGTCTGCAGCAAGTCAGACAGATGACGTACGTCGTGTAGAAGAATTGGTGAAATCACACTTCAGGATTGATGCCCTAGGAGTTTCTTTGGCGAAGAAAGTCAAACCGGAAGACCAGAAAGCGATTGACATAGTCCAAGGCACCATGACAAAAGTCGGTGATCATTTCGAAGTCGGGTTACCATGGCGTGATGAAGACGCTTCGATGCCCAATAACTACAACTGTGCCTTCAGAAGATTAAAGACATTAGAAAAGAAGATGGACTCGTCAGCACACTTCACAGCACAGTACAGCACTCTGGTCAAAAACCTACTTGACAAAGGATACGCCCACGAGTGCAATGGAACAGAAGACCAAAGTAAGAAAGTGTGGTACCTGCCGCACTTCCCGGTCGTGAACCCAAATAAGCCGGGGAAGATGCGTCTGGTGTTTGACGCCGCACACCGATATAGTGGAGTGTGCCTGAACGACTACCTACTAGAAGGACCTGATCTCTTGAATTCACTACCAGGGATCCTGTTCAGATTCAGAGAGGGTCCGGTAGCCGTCACAGCAGACATACAGGAAATGTTTCTCCAAGTTAAAATAAGAAAGCAAGATCAAGCTGCGCAGATGTTTCTCTGGCGAGACAAGGAACGTAGTAAGCCACCGAAGAAATTCAAAATGACTTCAATGATCTTCGGAGCTTCGTGTTCACCCTTCATCGCGCACTCAGTACGAGACGCCAACGCGAGACTACACTCAGAAGAATACCCCAACGCTGTGCAAGCTATAACGACTAGTCATTACATGGATGACTATGTGGACAGCTTGGCGACTGAAGATGAGGCGATCAAAACAGCGCGTGAAGTCATGAAGATTCACCAGAATGCGCACTTTAACTTGAGGGGTTGGTGCTCAAATAGACACAACGTGGTGAAGAGCATAACACCGGAGAAGCAGGCACACGACACAGAAGTAAGACTCGGACAAAGGGAAGAGAATACGGACAAAACGCTAGGTCTACTGTGGCAAACAGGCTCAGACGAGCTAGGATTTAACACCGGTCTGAGTCGGTTGTCACCCGAGGTGAAAACTAGTGACAGAGCACCGACAAAACGAGGTTGGCCCCGAATTATGTATTCGGACAATGGCACCAACTTTAGAGGAGCAGACACCGAGCTACGTGTGGCCTACAAAGAATGGGTAAAAGACTTCCCTCACTTTGGACTTGAGCACCGAATGAAGTGGAAGTTCATACCACCAGGGGCGCCGCATATGGGGGGAGCGTGGGAGCGACTAGTGCGCTCCGTCAAAAAGGCGCTGGGGGCAACGTTACATCAGAGGGCACTGAAGGAAGAATCACTGCTGACGCTGCTGACAGAGGCCGAGCACTCTATAAACTCTCGGCCTCTCACCCATGTCTCTGTCGATCCCAAGGATCCGGAGGCCCTGACACCCAATCACTTCCTCATCGGAACCTCCTCAGGCCTTCCCCGTACTGGGCCTTGTGAGGAGGTCAGCCGCAAGCAATGGCGAGCTACCCAAGCGCTCGCCGACCATTTCTGGCGGCGCTGGGTGGACGAATACCTACCTACGCTGGTGCCCCGAGGGGCGTCAGATGACCAACGGCGGCCCCTTCAAATTGGCAGCCTGGTCGTCATCGTCGACTCCACGTTACCACGAGGGACGTGGCCCCGGGGCGTCGTGGAAGCAGTCTACACTGGTCCAGACGGCAAGGTGCGATCAGCCAACGTCAGAACTACAGCGGGCGTCCTACGGCGTCCAGTCACCAAGCTCGCCGTCCTCTGCGTGGAAGATTAGGCTACGGTAGCCCTGCGCCGGGGGGAGGATGTTACGGACGACGTAGCTAGGAAAGATATGTAAATAAACTAATTAAGGATTTAGATTTAAGTATAATAAAGACAATTTGAAAGTAGGGAAATTCTTTGACAACTGTAATAATTCGATTATGATTTGTTTTATTACCCCCTAGACATAAGTATGATTGTAAGATGGTAGAGAACACGATTCTGAACAAGTCTAAACCTGTCGGGAACGCTAGACACTCGCGCCCACAACAGCGCGCTCTAACTGACGAGTCATGCTCTCTATCACCGCGCCCCACCCACTACTTGCGCTATGTAAGAAACGAATATAAACAGGACAGTGAGTTGCAAATGTATTCAGTCTTGAAACAGTCATCAGTCGTCACTCAACAGTAAAGCAGCTCACTATCCTGGGAAATAAACAAGCAACAAGAAGTCTGAAGCTTTATTCAAGAATTTATACAGTCCACCTCGATAAAAAATATGTGTATTTTTTTTCTAAAGCTCTATTTAAATCCCAGATAGTAATCTGAGATTGTAAGTCTTTTTGTGTAAAGGAGTTTAACATTACACCTGTCAAATTAATATCTGGGTTTAAAAAACGAACTATACAGCTTAATCGGAGGGGTTAGAAGGAATCTGTTAACTCCTTCAATTAAGCTGAATATGCTTGTACTGGGATGGGCTTACGTTTATATTGTAGCGGGTGGGGTTCGAACTCACAACCAAGATTTTAAACAAAATATAATTTGATCTAGAAAAAAATGCCCATCGACAACGCAATTACCGAGAACGCCTTAAGCAGAATGATCCCGAAAAATAAGAAGAAAAAGAGTTGGCTATTTTTATTTAAGTAGCGACAGTGAAAATTGATGTCACAGTCTGTGTTTGTTGAAACTTAGTGCTGACTGTATTTTGCGTTAGCTTGCATAATTGTTGTTATATTATAATAGTAACTGTATCTACACACACACACAGTTGCAGTTAGTTATAAACTGATTACAAGGGGATTTGAATGTACTATTAATACACCTCTGCCTAACCCTTTGAGAAAGACTGGCGTGATGTTATGTTTATGTTATGTTTGATTACAGGAAAGGGAAAGATAAAAAAAAACTTAATATAAATCTTAATGCGAAAACGCCCGCGCAATTCTATGCAATTTGCAGGTCAGTACTAGGTTGTATGTTGACCATAATAGGATTCGCGACATTCCGTAACAAAAATGACTTTATATAATTATAATCATGAAAATCATCAATACAACTCTCCCAAGTTCAAATTACCTTATTGAATGACTTTTTCATGAAATCATTTGAGGCCAATTCCAACTGGGAGAGTTGTACTGATGATCTAATGATTATAGTTCTGTACATATATAAATATATGGTTACAGTCACGAAACATATTTTGATCAACATACAATCTGACACTGACTTGAAAATTGCAAAAAACTTAGGAAAATGAATTTCACCGGCTACTTTGATGCATCCCCGTTAATGCTGTGTCCAACCAACACTAAACAACTTGTGTTTCATCTTTATGTTTTGTGTGTAATTTTTTGTGTAGGTACCTAAAGTTTTCATTAATAATAGAAATGTACAGACGCCAGCAGGTCAAGCTACCCGAAACTGTCAAATTTTCCCAATCAACCTTGAACCTTAATGCTTTAGTGATAAAGTTGAAAATCTATTAAAGAAATTTGACAGATTGTAGTAGCTTGATGTGCTGGCGTCTGTACATAAAAAAAAACTTTATAACTGCTAAGGGAGCTATTTATTAAACGTACTTAAATGTATTTTAAAGTGGTTGGATCTTTAATTAGACTAAACTGATTGTACTGAAAATATTTGCGTAAGTCATTTAAAAACATGATTGTAGTACTCATATAATAACAAACCACTTTCCGAAAAAAACATTTTTTTCTTGCATAGCAGCGGTTCGGCCATTTGCAACTATTTTAATCTTTTCTTTCCAAAAATCTCTCTTCTTATCATATCACATGTGTTTAAGTTTCCATCACTAATTACCAGTAAACTACTTTGCAAAAAATAAAAACGTGTTCTTTCAATTAATTTTTTTCTACGTGTTTTATTTATTTAGTGAAAACGGTTACCCAGTATTCTTCGTCAACAACAAGAGTTGTTCAGAAAAAAATATTAATTACTTAAGAAACAATTATGAGCCAATAACACAATTATAAGACTGATAAATTGATCTCGATTATTAATTAGGATAAGAAATAACATGAAACCACTAAAAATGTGACACTAGGTACCTGTTTTGAGATCTAAGAGTTTTCATGAAGAGTTATTTTTATATTATTATTATTAAGAGTTCAGATAAACCTATCCAACTTGTATCTAACTTTAGTTCAGTAATCATGTGACTTATTATAATTCATTTAAAAAAAACGAGTGTGCTTTAGACCACACAACTGAAGTAAAACTTCTTTAGCTCCATCCATATGCGTTCGCCTCGCCCGATCACACTTTTCGTAACGCTCCTGTCATGCATTCGCCAGCTTACTCCCCAAGCCAAGCGTGCCTAAAGAAGTTTTACTTCAAAAATGGAAACTGATGTTGTTTTGTTCATAGCCCCATTGGTTCCTTTTTGTAACACATCATTTTTGTAACGAAATTCATTTTTGTTTCATTTTGATGACTGTACCGTTCATTTTAATATTGTGTTAGCAATTAAAATACCCGAATTTATCTACGGTAGGTACATTTGAATGTACATCCATGTGAAACGGCTCAACCTTATTATTGCCGAACTTGGCACTAAAGTCTTTAACGCTAATTGTTACAGTATTATTATCTCACGAAGCGAGGGCGCTTTTCTTGCGGTTGCCAAGTGTACAAACACGCTGTGAATGTGTGTGTGTGCAGGAGCAGCGGTGTGTGCGTGTTGTGTTATGTGCTGACGCTTCTCGTCTTCACGCACACATTCACAGCGTGTGTGCACACTTGGTCACCACGAGTAAAGCGCGCCGCGCTTCGTGAGATGAAAAGACTATACTCTCCTGAACCCGTCAATTATTATAAACGATATGAGTATGATTACAATGTACGTACGATTGTCCCGCGTCACTGGCTCACACTCCGCAAGGTACACGAGGAGACAATAAGGCAATAACACACTGATGAGGAGCGATAGCGCCGCACGTGTACACCTCGCCCTTGAACCGCGCTCTCATAAGTAGCACACACGCGCATGGGCAGCGCTTATCGGCCGCGCCGCCGACGGCTGATGAAAGTGGTGGAAAGTAGCATTAAATATGTAGTGCGTGCTTGCAGTTTTAATACAAACTAAAGACAGTCCATAGGTACTTTGGGTAAAGAGGAAAATGCGAACTACACTTCTCGCGCTCGCTGTCAAACAGCGAGACGTCGAGCGGTGTGCGAGAGTTCGCCTTATCGCGACAATGTGGCCGCAGCTTAGCACACATAATATAAATGAATAATTAGTACCTATAAGATTAAATCGGTGATAGGTACCTAACCGACGATAACTATTCTACGAGAATATTTTCCTTTACCTATACATCAGAACGATGCGCGAAGTCGGGAAGACGCGGTGTAGGAAGCGACGCGCGACGTGTGCGATGTTGTTGTCAGTTTGTGATATAATGATGTCGTCGCGCGTGTTCACAATATCCTTGACTCGCACTACTTATATTTAAGTTATTGTACGGATTAAGTTTGTGACGTTAACGTAAAACAGTTTCGAATAACAAGTACAAATAATATCTAATCATCATTCTACTTTAAGTTTGTAGCTTTGATTCTTACGAAACTTCTGGATTGATTTTGTAACAATTTCACTTTCTTTCTTTTTGTATTGAATGATAGGTAAAGCTACTGAATCCACGCATCCAGGCTCACCTTACAGTAGAATGTATGACCGATGAATACGTATCTATCATTGGTTATATTTTTATCAAATGCGTTTTTATTTAACGGTTGCTACACCAAGTTCAAACTAAGTATTCTGTTAGCTCTTCAAAAACAAACGTGGGCAGGTAGGTAGGTGTGTAGGTACATGGGTAGGTAGGTGTATAGAAAACTGAAAAGTTGTGGCTCGCTAATGCGCGCCGGGCGTTGGATTAAAAACGGTGGTGTGCCGAAACAGGGACGCTGCGGGACGCGGGACAGGGCGGGAGTTCTCCGAGAAATTGTGGATTGTGGATCGTTCGGTTACCTTCATAATGGTTGAGCTAAATGGTGCTGATAGATGCGTCATGTTCGTGCCCGGGCGCCGCCGTTGAAACTGGTTGTCTCTTAGCAAGTTAATTATTTACTATGGACGCTTCTGACGTGCACGTCTTTCTACATCGTTATCACACGTATATTTCAAGTTGAATGTTGTTGCCAATATTTTGATTTAAAATAAAATTCGTAGCGTTTCTTGCCCGGTTTTCTCCATAGGTCCCCTACGCTTTGGAATGGGCAACTAGCTTCATCTTTGGAATGGGCAACTAAATGCAATAAATGCATTGAGTTTGCCAAACTTTAAAAAAGCTGCAAGAAACTGGCCTCACAGTAGTGATTCTAGATGTAAAATGATTTAACGATAGGACAAAAATATGGAAAAATTAACTGTCTGTTACACGAGTGAAGATTATAGTAATTGAAGTCAAACTTAGCAACATTTCCAACGCAGGAGGATGCAAATAAGGAAGAGGAGAACGTGGGTGTGGCACACAATATTTTACGGATAACGATGACCACTCACCGTTAAAATAACCACTAAAACAGTAGCTAAGCGTTTATGATAACTTTTAGGTACCTAACTAATACAATTTTGAAACAGTGGTTTTCCTCACAGGAAATGTCCGTTTAGGTGATATGAATACATATAATATACAACTTTAAACACTCATAATTAGTCTCCTTTCCCGTTTCCCGTTTTCTCGTTTAAATAAACATCTAAAACAAATTGGTTACTCAAAATTTCACGTCAATAAATGTTGTCCCCCGTGACTTTCCTGGCGTTTTTGTGTCGAGTCCCACTCGGCACCAATTATCCCTGCTCCGAGGATTAAAAAGTGTGCGATCGTAACTCGCGCTGATTGTACTCGAGCTGGGTACGAGTAACACGAAAAGTGTTTGCGCTTGGGTTTGGAGGTGTGAGTGTCGCTGAGGCAGAGTCCAAGTTAGGTTACCGGTGTTCGACATCGTAAGGTTATAACTTACACAGCTAAGTACATTGTGATTTTTAAATAGCAGTGGGCCTCGTTTTAACAAAGAATCCAACATGAGATGGACTACCTTTGGGAAGTCGTAGCTCTACTTATCAAGTGCCTCGCTTTACGAAATTTATACAAATTTTCTTGAAGAGGCGTCAAATATGTATCTACGTAGGTATAGAGTGTATTCAGGCTATTGCGTGGGCGTAGTGTGGTGATTGATGCTTAGCTTGTTTGTAGTGTTCAAGCGCCATCACTGAGTGGCGATGGAAAGTAACGCGTTCGCGAAACCAGGGTGCAGCCTAACAGCACTAACTAAACGAGAAGAAAGAAGTGTTGTGTATACTCCATGTATTTTTTTTTTTAATGCTTTTTCAGGAAATATCTTTCAGTCGTTCTAAATAAATGTGTAGGTAAGCCGGTAAAAGTCTGTATATTATTTGTTTGCATTATAAGGTCAATTAAAACGGTCAAATACCGTTTATTGCCGACAGCAAGCAATCTTCTACCTATAGTTACTCAGGTCACTGATGGTCCTTAAGGGGCCTGAGTATCCTCGGAACGTCTTACTCGATCTTAGGGATAAGGTAACTTCCTGACGAACTGAACTGAAGGCTTGACAATTTACAAGTAAGGACTAATAAAGGTGGCAACATCTTCAAGCGCACCATATTTACAAACACATCGCGGGATATAACGTCTCTAGATGTGCCACTATTGAGCGTACTCCACGTCATATGAATATGTGGGTCGTCAGTCACGACAGTCACACCCGTGCACGCACTTCATGATGGCTCATTAGGTGCTTACGTAGCTATGTCAGACACGTTATAATTATATAGTTCGCGAATCAGTCTCGTCTTTAGGTCTGCGGTGATGGTTGCATTACAAAAGGCAACTTTGCAAGATGACGTGCTTATCTACGTCAGCCACTGTATAGTTTTTGATATTATTATTTATTGATTACAGTTAGATAGTTGCATCCATGAACAAGTACTTACTACCTCATCTTGGCATGACTGGATTTAAAACTCCCACAGACAGGCGCGACGCGACTCTTGTAGAATAATTTGCATGAAGCTTTCATAGAAGTTGTTATACTAGACTCGCATGGGTTTGTTCCAAAAGTCGGAATAGGTATTTAAATACAAAAGTTTCAAAACAGTTTCCATAGTTTTCTCAATGGTTTCGTTGATTCAACTACCTCCTATAAGTAGCTCTCAATTAGAACTAGCCCAACACAAGGAAACATATCCAAGTGCAGATACCAGGCGCGCAGAGGATCAAGTTGGTGTGCCTAGGTGTGGACTTCGTGCCGAAGTGATGATGTCCGCTGATACATATGGATGAGACAACTTTGATTGCTTCGCAGATTAAACTCACTAGTTGTGTTACGTGGTTTAGGCAATATAGGTAGATGCGTATATTAAATAGCAATGGTTCATAAACGACAACTATTAGAATAGTAACGTCAAGTAGGTAATTACTTACAGCTTAAAGAGCATTAAAATTGAATCGAAGACAAAGTTAAGTAGCAGCTTATAGCTGACTGGTTAATATTTGACCACAGACAATAGCTTTTGCAGTTGTCATAGTACCTACCGACGAGTATATGTAGTGAGAGAAGGGGCAGCTTTAAGATTGATTCATCTATCTATGTCTATTGTCATAGTACCTACCTACGAGTCTATGTAGTGAGAGAAGGGGCAGCTTTAAGATTGATTCATCTATATATGTCTATTGTCATAGTACCTACCTAGGTGTAGTGAGAGAAGGGGCAGCTTTAAGATTGATTCATCTATCTATGTCTATTGTCATAGTACCTACCTACGAGTCTATGTAGTGAGAGAAGGGGCAGCTTTAAGATTGATTCATCTATATATGTCTATTGTCATAGTACCTACCTACGAGTCTATGTAGTGAGAGAAGGGGCAGCTTTAAGATTGATTCATCTATCTATGTCTATTGTCATAGTACCTACCTACGAGTCTATGTAGTGAGAGAAGGGGCAGCTTTAAGATTGATTCATCTATCTATGTCTATTGTCATAGTACCTACCTACGAGTCTATGTAGTGAGAGAAGGGGCAGCTTTAAGATTGATTCATCTATCTATGTCTATTGTCATAGTACCTACCTACGAGTCTATGTAGTGAGAGAAGGGGCAGCTTTAAGATTGATTCATCTATATATGTCTATTGTCATAATACCTACCTAGGTGTAGTGAGAGAAGGGGCAGCTTTAAGATTGATCCATCTATCTATATCTATTGTCATATTACCTACTTAGGTGTAGTGAAAGACGGGGTAGCTTTAAATTGATTAATTTGTCCATATCTATAAGTAACTCCTGGAATGTAATTTTCTTGAGATGTAAGCCAAAGTTGGCACGTATGCAAATACATGAGAGTGGACTTGTGGACACTCGGACCTCTGACTCGGACTCGACTCGGCGGTAGGTACTTGTCACTAATTGTGCTCAACTTGCAACTTGCTCACTCACCGTAACACCGATAAGTTGGGGCACACCGGGAACGCTAAAGTTATATAGTCATTAGAAATATGGTCTTTTGGCCCCTACTTATTATTGAAAAACTGCGTATTTAAAAATTGAAAATAAAAAACGAAGAAGAACGACTTACGGCCGCTTAATTTATTTTATCATTATTCAACTGTATCTATATTTTTGTTACTTTCCGATTAGTTACAAGTTCGATTCGTGACCTCTGCTTGTTTAGCCATTATAACATAGGCCACGTAAGAGTCGAAATTACTTTACCAATTCATTTAAATATTTTACCAAAATCTCGTTAGCACTCTTGAAAACTAGTCAAACACAAACACTCATTTATCATTCGCTCACTATTTCTTAACGTGCACTCATTTTCATTCAGCGTTGCAACCGCGAATTAAAACAAAACAAAATCAGCAGCACTCTTTTGAAATTGAGGTGTATTATGTAGAGGTCTGTCATTTATAAGTAGGATGATGATTAATGAAAGAGGAAGTTATTGAAGTGCAATTTCTTAGGCAGTGATTCGATAATTACTCAATACTCAATAATTAGACTAGAATTGAGAGTGAAATGGTAGGCACGGGTAGGCACATTTCGTTACATGAGAGAGAAGAAACATATAACACTCTCCTACTGTGTCGCACACTAAATTTCGCTTATTCTTAATGTTTCAAGAAGTTTCACTTCTATCACATGTACGGTGCTGCACGCGCATTTTTTATTGATTTTTATTGTTTGCTATAAATATACCTCCCTATACCCACTTCGTATAAAAATACTTAATGTAATTATTTATAGTTTAATTATTATCAACGTTGTAGAAGTTACGAGTACATATTAATAAATCGAACCGTGCGAGCATCCCTCTGTACCCCCGGCCTAACGGAACTTTCTTAGAGTTGTTACGAGGTCGCCAATTAGTCAAATTGCCGCAGCAGTTAGTTGCTCACTTGTTTGAACAGGATCCGGACAGTCTTTGATTCGGGACTTTGCCTCATTTGGTCTTTGCATAAATTACAATTAGAGCCAGTGTCCGTTCTACCTGCTGCTGTTAATTGGTAACGTACATTTTCCCGTCTTAAGCCTGTTAGTATTAAGGCTTAAGATGTAAAGAAGGTTGTGCTATTAAGTGCATGTATACGCGGTGCCTTGGACGAATATTTCATCAGCTTTCTATTCAAAGGTGGACCCGTCTAACGATGTTTTACACAGGCTTTTTTCGGTACCTACTTTATGTTGTATAATTAAAATAAGTAGTGGTTCACAAAAACACATAATTAAAATTAATTCACGTTAAACCAAACAAACTGATTTAGATTAAAACTATAATTAAAACTTTACGAGTGGGTATAGCTAAAAAAATAAGCAAGAGTACGTGGCGATGCGACGCGGTGGAAGTAAGAGGCGACACGACACGATCGCGGCAAATAAATTAAGTAAAACGACGGTCCGCACCGCACCGCGTCGGATAGCGCCGCTCTGCGTCGTGCTCGTGCGGGCGGCGCGCGGCGCGGCGCGGCGCGGCGCGGCTACGGATCGGGTGCCGCGCCGGCTATGCAACAAAACAACGCGAATGAAGTGAAGTACATTAGGATTTACCATGTAAATTTCGGAGCTGAATTAGTTGATTATTGAATACTTTTCGTTATTCTTTTGGCTGAGGAAGGAATTTAATGATTTTGCTTAGAGGTTTCAAAAACTGATGCTTGTAAAGTAGTACTTTTCGTAATATCCAAGAAATTAACACCACCGCGGAAATTGATTTTGACAATTTATGTAGTTGACAAGTTCAAATCCATATCCAATTAGACTGATGATGATGATGATGACTGCTAGTTCAGCCCTAAATAATATTGGTGCCGATTCTCTTCTACACCGAACTAAACCATCACTAAAATTTCTTATTTTTGGTTAAGAGAATCTTAAAAGTGTGTCCGGTTAAAAACTGTTCTGCAAACAAGATTCTCTAAACTTGAAAACAATTTTGACACCACTAAAATCAAGTTTGACAATCGCTAAGTTGAGTAGTCCATTATGATAGACCAAAATTTGTCGGAAATTAAAATAAAGATTGAATGAAAGTGAACGAAATGATCCAAAGTGCAAAAAAATCTGAGTAAAATCAAATAATTATCTTTAGGTAAGTAATTGTTTATCAATAATTAAGTAGGTATTTAAAGGAAGTACGGCGAGCATAACGACGGCGACGCGACGGTGTAAAATGTTAATGTATGTATGGTAGTTAATCTAATAAATTAAGAAGTAATATCCTGTATTCTTTTTATCAACCTCGTTTGACCTTCCTTACCTTGGTTAAAAGAGCTGCGCTAGCGACCAAGGGCGAATAGTGGAGGTTGGGTCAACGGCTGACCGTGTAGACGGCGGTTGCCACCCGCGAGTACTTCAGTCGCTCGCTGTCAATCGTCGTTCGAGAAACACGTGTTACGCGCGCAAGTTTTACGAGTTTACCAATGTATTAAATCGTGCAAAATGGCGAAAGAAAAATATACATATTTACTAAGTTGGTCGAACTGTAAAGAAACCTACTCTGTCTGTGGGATTTCAGCAGCGAACAGTACAAAAACAGCAATCAAAAGCGCCTAGCCTGGGAGGTTTAGGTTTCTGAATGGAAATCAATTGATCCAAACGTCAATGAGCATCGGTCAAAAAGAAAATTGACGAACTATTTTATTATTTTCTTGTTCTTCGCTAGCGCACAAAATTGCCAAAGCCACTCATAATCTTTCTGTATTTGATAAATTCGCCATGACGCGGACGTCTTTACTGCTCGAATATCACGACAGAATGGCATGTTGGAGACCATGTCGTTGAAACCTCTCCTCTATAGTTCGCGTAGAACAAGCTAGCTGGACCAAATTATTTGTTTAAATTTTTATTCATAGATGAGGTTATTATGCATAGATAGGAGTGTCTTAATACTTTTTTGAGGACCATTGGTCGCTTGAGCAGTTATAATCAAATAAAAACATAATATTTTTTTAAACAATTTTTATTAAATATTTTATCTATAAATTAAACTATAAAATCTAATAACAGATACACTAAATCTCCACTCCAATCTCCACTCCTTATCATCACTATCATCAGATGAATCATCCATTGAATAGTCATGATCATGAGTGGCAGAACTATGGAAACTATAAACTATATTAACATTTGGTTCCTTACAGCTAGGTTGAACTATTAAATCTAGGACTTCGGTAAAGAACGATCTAATTTGTTCCGGGAACTTCTCTACCATTTATTACAGGGTCAGATGTTATCAATAACATATTAAGTAAATCTCTATTCGTAGCAATTCGCGATCGTTTTCGTGTGTTGTGTTCACGTAATTTTTCGCAGTCATATTCCGAGCTTCCTGTGGTTCCTCGGAAAGCTGGCCGATAGCAGAAGTGATGATTTAATTACACACCACTGTGCAAAAGTATTTTGTGAACAGTCGCGGCCATATAATACCACGGATAAAGGTTTACGTAAAGTGGTCTGGTTTCTTGAGCTAAAGTTTCAAATCTTTCAATATTTATATCATATCCTGATAATAAAGCACGAAGCAGTATGGCCAATTTTTGTAAAAGTGAAACATCTAACCCTGTAAAATCGGCACTTGTCTCGGGATTTTCAAAACATCTTCGCGCGGTATTGCCGTCATTAGTGTTACCGAACCCTGGTTTTGGTTTGTCTACAATCAAGCCCATCTCGCTTTTAAAACGTCTTTTAATGTAATCTGAACGTTGCTTCAGACTAGCTTTGTCATTTGCCATTTTTTGCATTAAGTCGATAGCTAATGTGAAGCAAGCATTCAAAGCACCTAATCCAAGCGTGCAACGTAGACAAACCAAAACTAAGATTATCTTCTTTCGCCATAAACTTTTTTGACCAATCATTCATCATTCATGGAGTTGCCCCACAAATAAAACATTTCTGTGAAGAAGAAGTTTCGGTCAGGGTGTTGCAAACCTTCCCGCCAATTATTGTCAAAAGCATTACATGTGTGACAGACACCTTGCTTGTTGTCGGCAATAAAGCATTTATCTCTTCTAAAACCTTATTGGTTTTGGTTTCCTTAGAAAAGATACATTTTATTGAGCGACAATACATTGTAGAGGAGGGCCGAGGATTCTGCCACACAGTATTACCCTTTTCGTCTCGCAATTGAAGGGGAACGAATGAAAATACAATCAAAACCTCATCACTGTCATCACAGTTGGTGAATTTTTGTTTGTACAAACTATGACCGCGACTTCCATCACAACCCCACTTACTGGTTAATGTGAATGTTGTGCAAGGTAACAGACTACTGACAACTTCTTGTTGCGCTGAAATTTAACGTTCCGCAGTTTTATCAAGAATGGCCTGAACTTTGATTTCAGCACGCATCTGTTTATCTGAAGGATAACAAGTTATTTTTGCCTTTCTAACACTGTGTAATGACGGAAATACCTTATGTCCGGCTTTGATGCTCCACTTCCGAGTCTGCTTATAGCTATGGCTACTTGTTTTACTATCAACATAGTATGCTAAAGCTTCCTCGCTTGTCAAACACCTGGGGGCACTTACTTCACTGTCTATATGGGTTATTGAAGGGTCACCAGTTACATCTTTGATTTGACGTGCTACACTTCTACGACCCGACATACGCGCTGATACCTCACTAGCACTCATGGACTGTAAGAGGTCATCTACGCGTCGTCTTTTCGTTTTGAGACTGGAATCATCAAACTTTTTAGAGGGTCTTCCAGGTCCCGGTTCTGCAGATGTACTTCGCATACATTAATAAACGGACACGTCGAAAGATATGTCAACTCCCTTCAGCCACGTCGAATTCTTCTCTAGGAACCGCTGTCGATTTCTTCCACAGCTGCTCCGCTTTTCAGCTAATTTTGACGAATATTTTGAGATGATGACCTTGACATCTCTTAGGGACTGCTCTGTAACACCATCAAAATGATGTCTTAAAGATATAAACCGAAACAGCTCCTCATTCCGCGTTTCCTTTGGATGTTTTAGCCATTCTTCAAATACATTTTTCAGACGATGAAAACTGTTTATAGAAAAAAATAAAAAAAAATGTTGTGCAAATAATTCGCAAATATTTTTTATTACTTATTAATACTACATACTTGTGAGAATCAAATAAAATAGATTCTACAGAGTGGACATGAGTGGACATGTAATTTTTTGACCAATGAATTCAAAAATATGGGTGAAAAAGTCCGCTTTTATCTAAACAATTAATTTAATAAAATTATAGAATGAAGTTCCTGTGATAAAATGAATTAAAACAAAACTACTTACCCTTATGTACACAATCCTTCACCAAAACACTATCACTAATTTCTTATAGTTACCATAATGTTATCAAAGATGGTGTAAAAATGCAACTTTGAATTATCAATTCTTTAAATACTTACCTTAATGACGGTCCTAATGAGGGTAATTACGAAAATTAATAGGTGTATTCCTTAATGTAAAGGGCTAATGAGTTCTTATTAGTAATTAACTACTAGGAATTGAAGAGTTGTTTTTGTCCAGCTAGTTTGTTCTACACGAACCATAGTGCGCTCTGCCGGTCGCCAACCAAGGTCACCTCTGTCGGGGGCGCGGTTGACAACCGTGTAGCAGGCACTTTAGAGTGGCTTGGGCGGAGCACCGCCGTGTCCTCGTGAAGGCGATTGGCGGTGGCGATCTCTCGCGTCCGGCCCTGGTCCAGGCCATGGTACGGAGCGAGAGGGCTTGGGAAGCCGTCACCTCCTTCTGCGAAGCAGTAATGTTTGCGAAGGAGGAGGCGGAACGCGTGAGGGAGAGGCAAAATTCGCGCCCTCACGCCACTAGCCGCCGCAGGAGACGCCCTGGGCGTCGGGAATCGCAGGCCGATTCCCGGCCACCGTAGGCGTGGGCTTGCGAACGGCGAGCAATGGGCAGCTCGCCGTTCGATAAGGACCAGGCCCGGGTCGACGGCGCGTTGTTTTCCACGCGCGCCTCAAAGAGATGTCAGCACCAATGACGGGGTCTGCTAGGGCCGATGCCTGCTGGGGTTGCGAGAAAGTCCGAAAGGGTTACCGTGGCCCCAGGCACCGGCAACTGAAGGAACACAGGTGGGTTTTAGTCAGTAAGAGTCTGACACGCCCTCCTGCTCTGTTCAGAGCGGGAGAAGTTATTTGATGATTTCCCACACTCAAAAAAAAAAAAAAAGGCACTTTAGTAGTGCGCGCAATATAAGTCTGCGCGCGTGTTTGGCTTTCAAGACTATAGCCCTGCCGGCAATTTTTATCACTTAAACGTCACGATGGCGGCAAACGATTGTTTCCGATTTCGGCCGCGCGCAGCCTTATTTTGCGCGCACAGAACTGTGGCGATATTTTTTAGGTCTTCAACAAGAAAAAAACCTTTTAATTTTTTAAACTGGACAAACTACAGCATTTAAAAATTTATTCAGGTAGCATGATTATCTTGCTATTTATTTCAGCGTAATAAAGCTAATTTACTTATAAAAATGTGGTCTCGACAAATGAAAATCCGGTTTATCGTTCAGTTGAAAATCTCCGGTATTCTCGTCACCGTAGGAAATAATTTCTCTGAGTCTGTCTGTTTGCTAAGTAAATACAATAGGTTCTTCGACTTCAGCAAAGACTCAAAGAGCAAAGTAATTATAGGTAATAAAAAGGAAGTTTCCTCTTCAGCATGCAGTCGTTGAACTCGTCGAGAAAACGAGCCAGTAAGAGACAGCAGGAGCTGCTCGTGGAGCGGCTCCATAGTAATCGGCAAATGGACGGAGGTTTACCTTTCTGCCGAATCGCCAACAGCTGCAATCACATAAGCTTTCTGAATGATTTACAAACCCCAAAGTTTCAAGAACTAGGTAGTAGAGAAATGTGCTTTGTAAACTTTAGTCCATGACAACTAATACCTATTTTTATTTACGGTAAAAAACGTCAAATTCAGAACAGAAATACTGCCATTTTCAGTAAATTTATTATTTAAATGAATTTAATGCTGGCAAACTATATTATAGTTTTTGGTGATATATTATAGTCTAGTAGAATTTGGTGACAAGAGAATCGGCATCATTATATTTCTCATTACAACTTCAAAGTCACCTCTTTGGAATTCGTTGTAATTCCGCATTCTATTCAGCTAAGGGCCAACAATAATACCTAACTATTTAACATTATAGTTTTCGCCGCAAGCAGATGACACGAATACCGTGTAGCTGTACAAGTCTTAAACATAAAATTTAAGTACCTACATGTTCCACAAAGACTACAGCGGCTAATCGTTAACCAGAACACTTTAATTTATCTATAACGGCCAAGCTGGTACAAAGTTGTCTCTAAATAAACATGGGTCACGGAATGGATGGGGACAGAAGGAACACTCGCGCATAACAAATATTACAAAAGGTCCACTCACTATGAAGCCAATCTTTGTTGGTGAATTTATTATTGTTACGTGAGGAAGGTATGGAGGTTGTGTTTGTCGTTTCATTACACAAGGCCTGTGAATTTACTACAGGATTTAAAGTGGCTCAATGGTGCAACAAGATAAACTTGGTCAGGGCGACCACTTGATCGCTCGTGAAGAATCTTAAAGCGCATACAAATTGGTAGCGCATAGGTAGGTACTGTTTTGTTTTACCGAAAACCTATTGACTTTTTGGATGTAACTAAGTTAGATTATTTTCCATGTGAAGAGTTAGTTTTCTGCGTTTTCTTATGTCGGAGGTCAGCCAGTACATCGGGCGGTTAGTTGTACGAATATAACCGAGTGCGGAATAACAAAGACTGCACAATGCAGTTAAAATTTTCACATCGGTTTATTTCGGCTTCGCTGGACCTCTTGTACGGAACACTACGGTGAGCACGAACTTCGTACTTTCTTTACGCTTTAAATTTATCTTATAACTTTAAAGAATGAGTATTATTGACTATTGCGTTCATAATTAACGTATTACGAAATCTTCTAAATGGACTCGGCTCAGAATTCGGCGACGTGTTTGGCGCCATCACTAGCGCCATCCACCGTCACTAGAAATTATAATTCACATATTAAAAATGTGGTTCAGACTACAATTTATTCTCTTAAATTGATGCTTCTAAAATTGAACTATCACTGTGAAGCAACAAAATATTATTATTTTATTGCATCACAGTGATATTTGGAGTGTATAAGAATTAATTAATTCTCAACTCAACACGTCCACCGCAGTCAACATTAAAGATAGCAGGCATAGGAGATACCTACTTGCATGTATCACAAAGCGAAGCAGGCTAGTACTTACGAGTTCGCCGAGCAAACACTCCATTCCTCTCAATGTCCAGCCAATGACCTGGTTACTTCACTTTTGAATTAGTAAAAACTTCTCTGAAGGAGTGAGGTCCACAGTAGTGGGGAGCCCGGCACGGTGTCGCTAGTGTTGTGTTCCGTGTAATTTACATAACACAGCACCGGATCGTGTCGTGTGTAGTGCAGCCTTCCTGCGCGGGCACACTCTCGCGGATCACTAACTAATGGCTATTTCTAAGTTTTGTTTTAGAAACTAAGGGTAAATTTGCTAGCAAACACACGTGTGTGTTACTTATTTCGAGTTTATAATTTTCCTTTGACCAAACATAACGGATGTTTGGTTCACCTAATCGTGTAGAATGTTTTGTGAAATTGTAAACTACAAAATATTCTTAGTGGCGTCTCGTGTTTGTATTTTTTCGCAAAATTGCTTTTACCTATTAACTCTTAGAAAAAAATATAATTGGAGCTGCAGCAAAAGTAAAGCTATGTCCAAACCAATAAATTAGCTAAGTAACCCCCTAAGTAAACCTTAAGCCAACATTTAATGAGGGAATCTAAAACGGAGCCAAATGACCGCACTACTGCAAAAAGAAGTTTGTGGCTGCGCGGCGCAGCCATACGTTACGGTCGCGTTTGATTTAGGCAAATTGACAGGAAACATGGAGGTTTGCCCGAGTAACCGAACAGCAATTAAAATAATACTTTATAAGACGCTGAAACACGCACTCAAACAGAACTGTGTATCTGGCAGATGCATTTTCGTGAGAATCTAACCTATCTAGACTTAACAGCCTCATTGACTGTTAGTTTATTACGAAAATGCATGCGTGCAAGGAGCAATAGGAATTGAGAAGAAATGACGAAAAATCCCCTCATCAAATAATTTTTGAAGAGGTATGTATATTTGAAGTCAGTGTAAAGGCTGAACGATGATGCAATTAGTAGACTCGCTATAGATCATGGATCATTTCATAATCAAAGGAGAAAATCCTAGTCATAAAATTCGTAGGTAACCTTTAAATTCATTTATAAAATCTCCAAAAACCTTTCGCATTCTTACCGCACTAACAAAACAAGGCGTAATGAATTAATGTGGCGTTCAGCGTTCTAGCTCTGAGCAGTCGCACGAGCGGAGCGGGGGGCGGACAGCGGCGCGTCACCGTTGCTGAATTTATGGCCCCACACTAATTTATAGTCGTTCAGCTACGAGCGATTAATGGAAACACTTATTCCAACTTTAATGTCGTTTCATTAACATTATTACTGTTTAAATATTAAAAATGCATGTTCATCGTTTTACTCCAAAAGATATAATGAGGCAGAAGACATTTTACTTTTGGACATAGACAGGTAGATACTTTCCAAGATGATATTAATGAACTTTTTGCGTGAAACAGAGCAAAATAAAGACAAAAGAATCCATACAGAAAAATATTCTAAATTATGTGACAAGACTACCTATATTTAAAAAAAAAGTGTCCTTCACAGAACAATTGAAAAAAAAAAAAATAAACAATAGAGTTGCCTTCAAACAACAATATTTTTTATGAATAAATGAAACAGTCATTTGAATACCTATCCACCTCGATAATATCCTGCGATATCGATAAAAAGTGAATTATGTAGATTTACACGAGTTGGGGGTGAGTGGGGGTGAAACAGGGGGTTAGGTTCACACGCCGCTGCGTCCGTTAATATTCATGTTGGACGAAAAAAAGTCCGTTTTGTTCATCCACGATGTTCATACCTGTAATGGTTCATCGTTTGTTTTCTTCAAATTGTATTTTTTTGCATACTGATTTCGAAAATAGTTAATTCCTGGAGTAATGGGTTATTACATCCTCTTGTGTGGCTGGTTTAAATATAATCTATATCTGTCTGTCATTGCAGGTATCATTGTGAAAAAATAGGTAGGTAATCTTGTTATCTTCAGGCTTTTTCCAAATTAAAAAATATTTATTTAACTCGCGTAACTATACATTTTGACACACGTATTGGAGTTCGGAACTCCAAGACGATTTTGTTTATGATTTTCAAATAACTTAGCTAATACAAGTTTTGTACTTAACCTTTCCAAAAACGAAAAACTCTACGATCTAAACGTAGACGAAGAAGTCAATATTTCATGGAAGTGGCGTCGAGACCTGTAGTTGACAAGGATTATGTAAATTAATTGGGGGCAAATATTAAATAAACGCGATACGCTTGATTTGTGACGAGAAAAAAGGAGGGGGCGAAAGGGGGTGGAGGGGAATATGGGGAGGAAAGAGCTTTGTTTTTTACGAGCCCACGCACCTACCGCAGGGAGCTGTGTTGTGCTAACGGTATACAAATACTTACCTATACTTAGACTTCTGCGGAACAAGGAAAATTATCTATCCTTTCCAAGAGGAAAATGAAATGGAATGAAAACCCGGAATTCTGTAATAAAGTCTTACATAGAAATAATATTAGTGTGGGTTGTTTAGTGCTATATGTCTGTTGAATTTTGCCTATTTAGAGTTAAGGAGTCTACGGTCTGCCGAGGGGAAAATATCACTATCAAAGTACTCAAAGCAATTCCTCCTCCACATATTTTTAATAAAATACAGACTCACAATATGCGGAGCCTAATAAGAGTATTATTTATAGAAAACTAACTGGTGTGTGATAGCCGCGGAATGGCCTCCAGTAGCAAGTTGGTCCTATTACCATGCCACAGCGATCTGTCGTATAAGATATAGACAGTTACACGGTAACATATTGTTGATTAGGAGAATTTGACTAAACCACAATAGTCGTGTATCATGCGCAAATGGCGGGTAGTCGTAAGTTTTTATTAGCCGTACCTACAGACTGTATATACCCAGACGTAATATGTATGAAAAAATGAATGTTCATATTTTTTTTGGGAAAATAGCCGGTAGCGACAGCAGAGGAAATTGCTTGGTTGCTGTCTACCAAATGTGTGTTTGTGTATGTTTGGCTATAGATGTTACGACTAGAGAAAACGGTTTGGCTGGTATCCGCCGTTTTGTCGTCTCACCTTTAATGTAAGTACTATCTACTAACTACCTTTTAATAGTTTTGTTTATTCTACATTCTCTCTCTACAGTCAAGGTATTTAAGTCCTTTTGTTTTTGAATAATTAGTTGATTTAAGACCCAGTATGTGTAAATTATATTTGTTGTTACAGTCCCCCATTAACGGCATCACTATGTAAATGTCTATTATCTGCTTATTTTTTTTCATACAACCTTTACGTATTCGGCTCATTATTTGGCATTATAGGTACAATTCTAATTTCAACTTTTTACTAATGGCTCTTGTAGACAGGATATTAATTCAGATTTGTTACAGCTGTCATGGCAATCATGGCATTTGGTTTAAATAGGCTTTTATTTTTTTCTTTTTCTTTTATGTACTCGTAGATTCTTTTATATTTTGTGACTGTGAGAACGTTGTAGGCCTTTTGGTTTTGGTTTAGGAATCATCAAATAACTTCGCCCGCTCGGGCGGAGCGGTAAGGCGTGTTAGACTCTTCTAAAATCCAGCCGTGTTCCTTCAGTCGCCTGTGCCAGGGGCCACGGTAACCCTTTCGGACTTTCCCGCAACCCTCGCAGACATCGGCCCTAGCGGACCCCTTCATTGGTGCTGACTTCTCTTAGAGGCGCGCGTGGAACACAACGCGCTGTCGACCCGGGCCTGGTCTTTATCGGACGGCAAAGTCAAAGCATTTATTTCAAATAGGCACATAAAATTGCTCGCCGTCTGCAGGCCCGTGCCCACGGTGGCCGGGAATCGGAGCGTTGTAGGCCTAACTTGTAGACTGTAGATTTGTAGACCATTTAAGTACTATGTTGTTAAGTACCTGGTACTTGTTGACAGGGCCTACACTGTCCTCCCTTGCCTATTAGCACTGTTATTTGAAAACAATGTAAAGGTCAATTATTATTTTAAAAGAGTAACCGTGGAGTTTCTTGCCAGCTCTTCTCCATAGGAAACGATCAATTGGAACCGTGCACCTAGCTTCTGACGTTTCATAAGTGCCCATGTAGGTTTATGTGAAATAAAATATTTTGTTTTGATTTGAATTATTTGTAAACCATTTCTCAAATGCTTTTAAAAAAACATTTCTAGATTAAGTTAGAATTTAAAGTATTTGTATTAATGTCAGGCGTACGTTCTTGATCGTCACCTCTAGATATTCTTCTTCAGATATCTTTCATTTCTCCCAGACTCATTAACAGCTGAACGAACTTTCATCTAAACATAAAAACAATGACTCGTTTAATTTTCTAAGCTGTCATTTGTTTTGCCATCGCTACAGCCGCCGCGGTCTCATCCGTGTATCGCATCGTACCTATTCGAAATGAGAGCTTAGATAAAGCCTATTATATTTGCATAGAGACAGCCGCCTCTCGTGGTCGCCTCATATGTAAGTATGTCTGTATTGTCCACAACACAGTTATTACTTCGAGTAGCCGCTTGCTTGAAGAAATCTTCATAAATTGTCGGGCTATTGTGACAAGTGACTAGCTCGTCAATGAATATATCAAAAGTCGCTTGGGTGTTTTCTTTACTATTGTGAGCACTGATCGATGGATAAGATTCCTATTTATTTTCCGAATCGTAATCGAATCCAATATCGATAATACGCAATCTTACACAGTCTGACCAAATCCCGAAAGTTATAGAAAAAGTATTTTGGGTGATGGTAAAACTATTGTAACCAAACAAGTTCACTCCTAACTAAGCTGAACGCGTCCACGTACAGCGCTCGATAGACAAGCTTAGAGCAATATACCGAAGCGTTCCATTTCAAAGTTAATAAATTAAATCGCCGGCTCGTGCCGTATTTTCCAATACATTACTTAAGTAAATTGAACTTATGAAGCATACATCCCCCTGCAGATTGTATGGAGGTAATTCAGTCGCGCTCACTATTCCAATAAAAATAAACAGTCGCTGTCTCAATCAGACGCGCAATCAGGTGCTCTTATTCTCATACATTGCCGTACAACACACACACACACACATACTTCTACAACCTCATAGACACGATACCCTCACGTAGGTAGGTATGCTTCGAGTTACTGCGCTCTTTGTGACGAAGCTACGAAAACGGCGAGTGGTTAAACGTTTTCGTGAACAGGTTGACTGAAAAGCTCTTATTCTAGCTAGAGAAGAGGCTTTAATACTGTGTTGCCTTAAATAAAAATATTGACGTTGATTAAGACAAATAAAGGTAGGTAGTTAATTCTGTACGTGACTAAGGTGCTGAAAAAGTCTTGTAGCAAATTGAAATTGGCACAGCTAGGCACAGCTAGGCACGGCCAGGTATAGATTGTGATGCGCAGTAGGAGCTAGTGCTATGTTGTAGGCTGTCTGAATGAGCTACCGAACTATGATTTCCTTAGAGGTACGAGTATATTATTATGTAAAGGTGATGTAGGGAACTCCTATGGCGTCAGTTTAGTGGCCCCGCAGAATGTGTGGAACGCGTCACGCGCGCCATTCTGTCAGCAATATTGTCTAAAGCAATTTGTATGTAAATCAATTGTTGTTAATACTATTTATGCCGATGGTTATTGAGCATTACTATTTACTTTCACCCTAAAAAGTTAAACGAATCTCATTCTTATTTACATACCGCAAAAGGCGATATTTCCATCAAATAATTTCGGTTACTTAAGCCAGGTTTACGAAAAAACATGAAGTCGAGACGTGCTGTCAGGGAATTGTTAATAAGAGATTGTCTTACTGTGAGCTTTGTCGGGGATTATGGCGGTTATAAATTTTATTATATTATAAATAAGAAATTTATGTGTGCTGTTTATCGGCGTTAAAAAGAGATGGGATATCGAGCCATGTGCAGTGAATGTAGGCCACTCGACGCCGCGCCGGCTCATACTTCGTCCATTCGCAAATAAAACGGAGCTTAGTCAGTAGGGATGTTAATTAATTATTAATTTAGTTAGCTAGTCGATGTGAAGCGACCTTGCAACAGAAGCTAAGCTAACTATATAGGTACCTATGTAGGTTTTTTTTTTGATATTGATAACTTTTTACGAGAGTACCTAGGTAGGTAGATTTAGACTCTAAAGTTCAGAGTATGAATACGCTTGCAGGAAAATCGTATCGTGAGCAGTCTATGTAAATCGATTTCACACTCAAATATTCGCCAATCGAAACCATAAGGAATATTCGCCAAAATGAATTTTCCTGAAACCTTGTAGCCATAAATTGCAAGCACAATTTTCTTTTTTCTTCCAATTGATATAAAGCAATTTATTAAAGGAGATACAGCGAGTACAAGTGTGCGGTAACAAGTGGGTTAAGCCAGTAAATAGGCCGAAATAAGTAAATAGTAAGTAACAAATCACCGCGTATCGGATTAGCGCTATAAGTTATTTATGGTGCTGACTTGGCGATACGTGACCCTGATGTCAGAAGACATGGATGTGGTAGTAAGAGGTCTTCAGGGAGCTTTAAAGAAACCATAGTTCGTTAAAAGTACACATACAGGGTGTCCAGTAAATAGCACGACATACTGCAGGGGGTGATAGCTTGGGTCAATACCTACCAAAACAACACAATATAATTAGGTTCAGCAAAATCTTACGGATTTTTTTTTACCACTGTTAAAGTTAAGCGATAATAAATTACTATTGTGAAAATTTTAACAAAAAATTGTATTTCCTGAAAACATACTTGTTATTGATAGAAAAATACTTATCAATGAGTAATAGTATATTATGCAATTAGTGAATAAAGGACGGATTTAAAGCGAGGGCCATAGATGAATCACGAGCTAGTGAAGGATTCTAACGACTGAATCACGACCGTAGGGAGTGATTCATGATGATTGAATCACGAGCGTAGCGAGTGATTCAAGTATTAGAATCCTGAGCGACGCGAGTGATTAAAACTCCCCTCCCCTCCCCCTCCCCCTCGCACTTTTTTCGCCTCGCCAGAGTTGGATACTATACTTTATACCATGACTACGAGAAAAAGAATGATTTAAGCGAAAATAAACATTTAATAAAGAAAAAGGAAGCTTAAATTAATTAAAATGCACATTAAAATTGGAACAATTACTAAAATTAAGAGTTATTTTCTTGTTATTATTATTAGGATGGTCAACTTGTGTAGCGATATAACAGTGAGTAAAAGTGCTTTTTATTCACTGTTTTCAGTGAATAAAATAAGCTTTTTAGAGGGGGAATGGTATAAAGTAACTATTCAAGAATAATTTGATGTAAAAAAATACTAGAAAAGGAATGTTTCATTACTACATGCTTAAAAATCTGTTTCTAGGTAGAGATTTTTCGATATATCGGAAAATTCTGTAAACATATATTGTGTTGTTTTGGTAGGTATTGACCCAAGCTATCACCCCCTGCAGTATGTCGTGCTATTTACTGGACACCCTGTTATATCGGGAGGAGGCCCTCTCACTGAGAGGAGGCCTGTGTCCCAGCAGTGGGAGCGTTACGGGCTGATTATGCTTACACATAATTATATACATAAACGAATGCCTTTCTCCCACGGCGGCAGGCAGAGACTTCAGAACGCACCTGCTACGATCCTTACATACTCCTTCTTCCACGGCGGCAGGCAGAGACTTCAGAACGCACCTGCTACGATCCTTACATACTCCTTCTTCCACGGCGGCAGGCAGAGACTTCAGAACGCACCTGCTACGATCCTTACATACTCCTTCTTCCACGGCGGCAGGCAGAGACTTCAGAACGCACCTGCTACGATCCTTACATACTCCTTCTTCCACGGCGGCAGGCAGAGACTTCAGAACGCACCTGCTACGATCCTTACATACTCCTTCTTCCACGGCGGCAGGCAGAGACTTCAGAACGCACCTGCTACGATCCTTACATACTCCTTTTTCCACGGCGGCAGGCAGAGACTTCAGAACGCACCTGCTACGATCCTTACATACTCCTTCTTCCACGGCGGCAGGCAGAGACTTCAGAACGCACCTGCTACGATCCTTACATACTCCTTCTTCCACGGCGGCAGGCAGAGACTTCAGAACGCACCTGCTACGATCCTTACATACTCCTTCTTCCACGGCGGCAGGCAGAGACTTCAGAACGCACCTGCTACGATCCTTACATACTCCTTCTTCCACGGCGGCAGGCAGAGACTTCAGAACGCACCTGCTACGATCCTTACATACTCCTTCTTCCACGGCGGCAGGCAGAGACTTCAGAACGCACCTGCTACGATCCTTACATACTCCTTCTTCCACGGCGGCAGGCAGAGACTTCAGAACGCACCTGCTACGATCCTTACATACTCCTTCTTCCACGGCGGCAGGCAGAGACTTCAGAACGCACCTGTTACGATCCTTACATACTCCTTCTTCCACGGCGGCAGGCAGAGACTTCAGAACGCACCTGCTACGATCCTTACATACTCCTTCTTCCACGGCGGCAGGCAGAGACTTCAGAACGCACCTGCTACGATCCTTACATACTCCTTCTTCCACGGCGGCAGGCAGAGACTTCAGAACGCACCTGCTACGATCCTTACATACTCCTTTTCCCATGGCGGCAGGCAGAGACTTCAGAACGCACCTGCTACGATCCTTACATACTCCTTTCTTCCACGGCGGCAGGCAGAGACTTCAGAACGCACCTGCTACGATCCTTACATACTCCTTCTTCCACGGCGGCAGGCAGAGACTTCAGAACGCACCTGCTACGATCCTTACATACTCCTTCTTCCACGGCGGCAGGCAGAGACTTCAGAACGCACCTGCTACGATCCTTACATACTACTTTTGCTTCGGTTACGTTTGTTCCATGTTGTACTCGTATGTTATCTAAATCGATTGGTAGTAGGTACTTCCGAATACGTAGATGAACTTATTGTCTACGGCACGATTTCACAATACGACTAAGTCAAGATGCGATACTGAAACTGTCCCCGGCGTCCAGACTATCAAAGAAAAGGCTGAAGAAGGAAAGTCCTAAAACCGCCGTCGGACATTGGGGTGGTCACTGGAAACTAATATTATCAAAAATAAGTTTATACCTAGTCAACCAAAACTGCCGCCTCCGTAGCGTAAATCGTGATATTAGTAATCGTACACAAAGACACACGTGACAGTGCGTCCGCGCGGTATCGTGAGTAACGTCGGCCGGCCGGTTTGATCGAGTCCCAATTAGCTGCCTATACGACACACACAGACGCGATACTCCCGCGGTACGCCGGCTATACCCTACGATACGCCCGCGATAAACTCGCGATACGCCGCGATTACTCCGCAATCGACAAATAAAAATGTTATTCCTCCCTTTTCATTGACCTATAAAGGACAGGAATAAAAGTAGTGATAATAAATTCTGTGGTTTTAGGAACTAGTTGTACATATTGATCTGGTCATAAAAAATGTAGTTCACGCGGATTGGCTGTTTTCCTTCCTGTATGAGGATTGCTAAAATCAAACGACCCTCTTAGGATATGACAACTTAAGTGGGTTGTTTTGGAATATATACGTCCATCGTTCTCGTTACTCAAAACTTCGGGTTTTGAATGGACTAATGGTTTGTAGAAATGAGCAGGGCGCGTCGGTACAAAAAAAAATGGTTTAAAAAAAAACAAAAAAACACGTCTAGTTTAAATTAATTAAAATTATACGCAACTAAAAAGCGCTCCACGCTTTTTGAATTAATCATGGGATACAAGAGAAGTGTCAAGCTGCACAGGTAATTATATCGTAACTAATGCAAGTCTATTTATTTAAATATTTTATAACTCTTTGGTTTAGTATGTTCTACATTTAGTTAATAAGTCTAAAGCCAAAAAAGTTATCAGTTGAGCGGTTTATTAGGAGCCACTGAAGAGTTTCACTATCCACCTCGTAGCTCCATCATCAGACCCTCGTTATCAAGCCCAATCTATTGGAGTCGTCAAAACCTACGAAACGTCAAAGCATACATTCAAAGGTTTTTTTTTTCTTTAAGATGTTAAGATGATTGGTTTAAGAAGCCACTGAACACTCTTTCACTATCATCAGATCAGTTCCAGGATAAAAAAATATTGTATTGTCATCGGCCCTTGGTAGGTGTGTCATTTTTGAAGTTGTTGAAAATTACGTTGAAAGATTCCGTTACCTATAATACGGGTCAATAATAAAATTGTGCTATTTATGTGTAATATCGGCTAGTAATAAAAGTGTGGTAATTCCGTTGTTTTATCATAATTTTATTTTTTTGGTTCCCGTAGACCATATTTTACGTATGTGTAAAATTAAACTCATACCAAATCCTACTTCAGACTATTTATGTTTGTATGTTCTACTTCTACCTATGTATTGATGATTTAATGAAGTAGGAACATGTTGAAGCAATACGAAGTCCTTTCTCAAGTGTCTTTCCAATAACACAGTCAATTAATTGATGTTAACCAATTTCTCCAACCCCCACTGTACCAGTGTGTCGTGCCGAGGCGCACAGCGATGCCGCCGCGCGTATCTGTCGTTGATTACAATAAATCAGCGGCTAGCGCCCGACACTTCAGACACACTCGACAGTTGTTGCTACAATTAAATGTCTATTGCAATCTCAAGATGTGGCGGTGTCAAGTGTATGTGGTTTTATTGACACTGGTGGGTGTATGGTCTGGAAATTGATATGGGTCCCTCTTAAAGTTGTGAAGATAAATCTCCGTGCCTATGTACGTTTATTGTACATATCACGAATATCCATATTTACATGTCTTCGAAAATTTCCTTTGGCTGAGAAGCTTCTTGATTTGTTTTTACTAAACTGCTAGTGACTTTATAGGCTGTACAATACAATCTAAAACAATATTAAATCAAATCACCGTCTAGACGTAAATTAGACTGAAACTTTTACGATTTTATTGTCCGAAGCCATTTCGTTATTTGTGGAAAACATAAAGAAAATTCATTCCAAAGAAGACCAGATAAAGGATCGTTGGCAAATAACGTCGAGGGAATAAAAAAGCGGAGTTTAGCCTCCTACTGACTCGATACAGCGACATCGAATAATCAACAGACAAAAGAGATCCTCTGTAGCGGTTTCATAAATCAAAACATGAGTAAACGTCAGTTTTGGACGATCGTAAACTGTGCAACATTTACACTTCTTTACAACCGAATATTGTTCAACACCACAGCCTAAAAGATTTCGTAAAAAACTACCCACTGAAACTTCAGTAGAATAATTCTCTGCATAAAACGCTTGTTATGCTGTGGTGTTTTGAAGACGATGGGATGGTATTCTGAACGCGTAGGGATAAAAGTATGGACATTAAAAAGGGCGAAACAATTTGAATAAGAGTGCGGTTGCGATCCAATTTAGTGATTGTGAGTGCTGCTTCGGTTTACCTACTTATTGAATCCAAAATGGTGTGGAACGCAACTTTATTACAAAATAAATGGAACATTTTGTATTTTCCGTGTATTATCCTGTTTTAACTTGTGCATGTCGAAGATGGATTGTCGAATCCACTGTTTTACATAACGGCTAGTTATTTTACAAAACAGCTCCGTTGTGTAAAACAGCTGAAGGACGTTTAGCGATTTTCCATAATTACTCAACTATATCACGCAAATTGCATACACGTTTTGTATTTTTCCATGCAGCGGGTCAACAATTAGAGGTTATGTGATAACAGCGTGAAATGAAACGTCAGATTGTAGTTCAAAATTTTGACGCTCGTGGCTCGTTTGTGTCTTAACGACAATAATGGCATCCGAAACATAAATAAATAGAACGGGTAATATGAGTGAAAGTGACCCTAACTCAAGAGAAAACAGTGATTTTATGGACTAATTAAATATAACGTTATGGAATTGAATGAAGGTCAGTCCAAAAAATATTAAATAACTAAGTAGGTAACTGCGACCAACTTGGAAGTAGCGCTCGCTCGATGTCCGACCGATGGTCACAGTTCTAACGTAACCTAAATCAATTGATCAGGGTGCCCTACCTTAGTACTACTACCGATTCGGCATTAGAAGCCATACCAAATGCTTATTTATGACTGCAGATAAGCTATTCTGCAATTATTACTTCTAAACGTGGATAGCAGTTTCGTCAAATGTAACGCAATGACAATCCAATACATGACGGAGCTGTTTAGTAAAATGGTTAGCGGTTATGTAAAATAGCGGATTCGACAATCCATCTGCGACATGCACACTATCATAGAGCTATCAAAATTGGTTCCTCTGTCTAGCTACTTGAATAAAATTCTTGCTAGGTATGTAACGTAGTCAACTCATAATAAAATTCTTGCTAGGTATGTAACGTAGTCAACTCATAATAAAATTCTTGCTAGGTATGTAACGTAGTCAACTCATAATAAAATTCTTGCTAGGTATGTAACGTAGTCAACTCATAATAAAATTCTTGCTAGGTATGTAACGTAGTCAACTCATAATAAAATTCTTGCTAGGTATGTAACGTAGTCAACTCATAATAAAATTCTTGCTAGGTATGTAACGTAGTCAACTCATAATAAAATTCTTGCTAGGTATGTAACGTAGTCAACTCATAATAAAATTCTTGCTAGGTATGTAACGTAGTCAACTCATAATAAAATTCTTGCTAGGTATGTAACGTAGTCAACTCATAATAAAATTCTTGCTAGGTATGTAACGTAGTCAACTCATAATAAAATTCTTGCTAGGTATGTAACGTAGTCAACTCATAATAAAATTCTTGCTAGGTATGTAACGTAGTCAACTCATAATAAAATTCTTGCTAGGTATGTAACGTAGTCAACTCATAATTTCACTAAACAAAAGCAGTTAGTTTAGTACTCATTTGAAAACAGTAGGAATCTACTTGCATCAATGGATGTTCCCAAAATTATTATTGCCTAATCGCTCTCACTTCCAAAACGTGTGAAACTGTTCGACACACAAATTGAAATCAGGCTTTTTTACGCGAAAGGAACATCAATAAGACATGCCCATCTGCGCAATTCGTATGCGGTGACTCCAGAGCCTCCATTACGCCGATACCATAAAACGAAAGTAAAACAATACAATATTTACGCCTCTGTAGTGCTGTCACTAGTTTATGGTCACGGGTTTCGCGGGATCTCCGACATGAGCGGGACATATTGCCAAAACACACTAAGTATATTTTAAAGTTTGATTTCTGTGTTCAAGCACACGGTTTCAAAATTAAAATTCTCAGGTCAAAAGTATTTTTTTTTACTATCATATAGCTCTCTCGCCAAATACATTGTTAAATCGGATCATGGTTAAAAATTAATTAGGTTTGCATGTTTACATGACGAGTGGCTTACAGACCTTAGAGTAGAGTTACCTACGCACTAGACATGAGACACATCCCCAGTTACATCAAACTATCGCCGTATTCCGGGATTGCCTTGTCTCTTCCTAGCCGCACCCACTCCTGCAGTCGTAGGCACATCACTACTGGTAGTAAGTGCTGTTTACCATACAATGGGCACTACAAGTCGTAGTGTTGTTACAGTTTATAGCTCATCATAACTGCGAGATGACCATCGCGCTTATCTCTTTATTTATTGTTCTTAATAAACTGCTCAATGTTGAGGAAAGCGGCTTCGCGGAGCCTATTCTGGCCACAGAATTGAAAATTATTTGTGATTTTGTACCCTTTAATATCAATAAGTTGGCATATTTCATGGTTTTTCTTAAATAATTTCAATTCTTTGCAGTTTGACTGGTGAATTTTCTCTTTCTTCCTAAACAAAATCGTTGTTGATAAATGATTTTATTTCTGTACTTAATTAAGTAGGTTTGTACAAACACTTTTACACGTAAATAATATATATTTTTTAATTGCAATTATATTATCATCCTTATCATTTAACCATTCAGCCATTTAATTTTATATTAGTTACACATATAACTTACTACTTTCTAAATTAAATAAAAATCATACCATATTCAATCACTGCGTTCTCACTGTATAAGAGAAGTGACAACAAGGCTATGTGCATAATAAGCTGAATTTAGTAGGTACCGTCTAAGGTATAAAAACTACTTCGTTAGGGTTTCCTTATGCTCCGTGCAAATGTAACATTTGTGAAATAGCTTGCGGTCACCATTCGTTTTACATGTTACAATTAAACATTTGGTTTTTGCTGCAGCTAAGAAATGGAAAATAGATTATTTTTATCAAAACGAAACAAAAGAGATGCGAGAGAGTCGTGCTGAAGTTTTTTTCTGCCTGTAAATTAAAATCAATGCGCTTTCTTTATGATCGATTGAATCTGTTTCACTTTACAGCAGCAGATTGAAACTCAACAAACAAATAAGCAAGTCTGAAGTTGTTTCTAAAATCAAGTAAAGACATAAAACGATCCGTTTTAAATGAAAAAACGATTGTTTGGCAGTAAATGTGCAGGCCGGTTTATGTGCGGACGGGCAGTGGGTTCGAGTCCGCGCCGCCCACCGCGGCCGCATAAACAAACACTTTGCGCTTTTTACACTTTACAGCTACCCTCGTAAACGACGCGACACGACGCACCGAATCAGCGGTTTACTTTCAGTGATGGGACACGTCGGTGGACAACACTCGATATCTAGCAAGTTTGACTTTGAATTCAATATTTGACTATCTAGTCACGTACTTACAACATTGCTACTCCAATGCAGCAATGGTGAAACTTGCCTGAGAAGAAAACAATTTGAATTACAATGAACTTGCCAGTTTTGTAAAGATTAAGTATAATCAGCCCATAACGTTCCCACTGCTGGAACACAGGCCTCCTCTCGGTGAGAGGGAGTGAGCCGTAATCCACCCAGCTGGCCCAGTGCGGTATGGTGAATGTCACATGTCTTCGAATTTTCGGTTCTAGGACATGCCGGTTTCCTTGCGATGTTTTCTGGTCACCGTTTTGAGAGCAGTGATGATGAAATAATTTACACAAAGTAAAGCGCCTGTCTGGGTTTGAACCTATGACCGCTCACTACCGCTCAGTGTTGAAAAACAGAACATCCATTGGTTTTTGAGATTCATCTATGATTACTTTCGTTCGATATTGTTGACGTATTTCCGCTTCGATTTATTTAACGTATGTATATCGAAAAAAACGTAAATAAACAAAATAGATAAACACGTTATGCACGAGTCCATCTCTACCGTCTTCTAGCCGGGCATCGTACGTCTCCTTTGGTCGTTCTACACTACACAATATTTGCATTTTATTCGCCCGGGGCGTCCTCGCCATACTGCGGACTCCGGCCAGATCGCTTTATATGCTTCAGGTAATAACCTCTTCTGACGGATACTCACCGCCAACCTACCTTACCAGCATCACAGCTAATATTCAACCTTATTTCTTTAACATAGGAATGTTGAAGAATGTACTCGTTAATTTGTCAATTGTACAAGGGGTTGAGAGATAAAAGTAAACGGATTATTGCTTGTGTATCGTGGAATGGATCCGTGCGGTCGTTTGTCCCAGTCTCCAACGTCTGAAGATGGAGAATGTCCGTGTACGTGGTTATATTAAATTATATGAGGCTAGTTTGAGCTCCTTCTGAGAGTATAGTGGACTATCCAATAACAATATGCATATTTAGAAAGGGGTATATGGACAAGTAGGCACCTATTGTCTTGGACGTATTATATAGTTTCATCTCACTAAACATGTTTCATTTGTCAATATACGGCGTGGCAGGGACATGGACGCGCTAACTGTCACTACGGGGTGGCAGGGACATGGACGCGCTAACTGTCACTACGGGGTGGCAGGGACATGGACGCGCTAACTGTCACTACGGGGTGGCAGGGACATGGACGCGCTAACTGTCACTACGGGGTGGCAGGGACATGGACGCGCTAACTGTCACTACGGGGTGGCAGGGACATGGACGCGCTAACTGTCACTACGGGGTGGCAGGGACATGGACGCGCTAACTGTCACTACGGGGTGGCAGGGACATGGACGCGCTAACTGTCACTACGGGGTGGCAGGGACATGGACGCGCTAACTGTCACTACGGGGTGGCAGGGACATGGACGCGCTAACTGTCACTACGGGGTGGCAGGGACATGGACGCGCTAACTGTCACTACGGGGAGGCAGGAACATGGACGCGCTAACTGTCACTACGGGGTGGCAGGGACATGGACGCGCTAACTGTCACTACGGGGTGGCATGGACATGGACGCGCTAACTGTCACTACGGGGTGGCAGGGACATGGACGCGCTAACTGTCACTATGAATTCAGCACATGTTTCTAGACTCCCCAGCGCAGGATTTTCGTGTCAGTGATCAAAAAAAAATCTGCACTTTCATAGAGAAGTGTAAACATTTGGACCGCGCAGGTACGCGGCCGCGGTTAAAGCGTATGGAAAAAACCGACGAAAAATTTCAAGGCTACAGTTGGCGCGTCAATGTCCATGCCACCCTGCATTAACTGAAACAGCCTGTTTCATATCCACACAAAGTAGAAAGTCAGTAGGTATCTCATTTTGTTCACGATGCTAGTGAAGAAAATGAGATGACTCATTCAGCCAAATGAAGGCTAAGTTTCTAAGCGGCAATAAATCTAGGCACCTAAAGCCAAGCGTGTGCGCCGCGATAAGTGTTCGCTCTGTTACAGTGCAGCGTAGGCGCGGCGTAAGTGCGGCGTAACGAGGAGCGGTTTATCACCCATGTATGCAAATCGACGCATTCACCTCCAGCTATTAGTGAACAGGGCTGTGTTGGAAGAAGCTGTACCCCGGATCCGCACCCAAGAAGTTGCTCACAATAATAATTATTTTTCAACATTCTAAAGTTACTTATTTAGTTACAACCACGTCATATGTGAACAACAATAAATGAATGTCAAAAAAATATCTACAAAAATAAAAACAACCGACTTCCAAAAAACAAAAAAACTACAAAGTTAAAAATTACTTTAATTTCGGAAGTCGGTGGCAAACACTAAAATACAGATCCAAAGACATCGACTAAAAAAGTTTTTTACTTTTCACTTTTTAGTTATAGTCCCTACTACTAGGTGTGTGGGGGCACACCAATTAGAACACGGTCGTCTTACACGTTCACGTCCGTTTGAATGCGGTTTTTTTATTTCAAAATATGTTATTGTTTATTTTTTTAAGCCTCTTGACCGATTTCGATAACATTTAAATGGAACCTGGGAAATATATACCCTTTGAAACAAAAATTAATTTTCCAAATCGGTTCAGGCATCTTCGAGTAATCGGTTCCGATAAGGATACGATTGGAAGTAGAATTAAAGATGAAAATGGCTGGGTACCGGTTACTCCTACTGTTGCAACATTTCAGGCAACAAAAGGATACGGAGATGTCGAGCGCCGAATGCTACCTTTGATTTTAAGTTGGGCAGTTACTGTTCACAAGGTACAGGGAACTTCTCTAGAAAAAGCTGTTATAGATCTAGGCAAGAAAAAATTCGCTAAAGGACAGGTGTATGTTGCTCTGAGTCGTGTTAAAACCTTGGAAGGAATAGCGTTGTCTGACTTAGATTCAAACAAATTATTGAGTAGGCCACACCACGAAAGGGCATTGCTAGAGATGACGCGATTACGCAACTTAAAATCAGTGTCAAATTGACGCATCAGCATGCCTAGTAGGTAGTGGTATTCCTATGTAAAACTTCAATCTTAATTAGGTATTATTTTTGTACGAACTGAACATTTTGGCATTTTGAACCGTATTAAGTAAGCCCAACAAAAGGTAACTGCTGTAAATCGTTGAGGAATTCCCTCGACTGTCTTTCGGCTCCATCATCAGATCGACTCCAGACCTTCATTAAATAGTAGTGCTTTAAAATGCTTAATGCAAAAAAATAAAAAACGCACTAGTCGCCACTACAATTTTCGAGGGTCCCCTCAATTTCTCTGGGATGCCATCATCAGATCCTGGTTTTATTATCATGGTACCACCCGTGGGATATCCCCTTTCCAACAAAAAAATAATCATTAAAATCGGTTTATAAACAACGAAGTTATCCGCGAACACACATAAAAAAATATATATATATATACGGTCGAATTGAGAAACCTCTTCCTTTTTTGAAGTCGGTTAATAAAAACTTTAAGTGGAAAAACACATTAAGTGAGTATTATTCAATGATTAAGACGCGTTAGTAAAATAGTAAAGTAAAGTAAATTAATAATGTAGTAATACATTTTTTACACATTTCTTACGCACGCGCACAATTATTAGTAACTCGTATTTTCTGACTTATTTCAACAAAGTTTCCCTTGATAACAATCAATAGTTCAATACACCAACAATAAGAGGGGAGAGGACCTATTGACATGCACGTACGAAAATTTCTCCGCCAAGAAGTGCCATTCAATGAATTGAACCACAGCTCCTGTCAAGAGGTGTAATTGGAGTACCTTCCAATTCTTTGCATCTCCATGACAAAGCGGCTCGGTGGCATCCCTAAGCCGCGCACGTAAGAGGCGTCTGAAGAAAGCAATTATATCCTCCCGCCGGCACCGCATTAGAGGTGCTATTACAGTTGCTGCACCTTGCTAGCATGAGGTCAGTACAGAAGGCTCACATACTTAGGCCCACTCCTTGAGGGTTATAAGTCGTGGGTGTAAATATTTGCATCACTAGTAAGTACTAGCCTAATGTTCGAAAGTATGTTCCAATGATATCACTGCTGGTCTTCAGACGCAGCTACTGTGGCTGCATCGCAAACTAGATGGTTGAATTTATAAAATAATATTTATACGTATTCTTCACTCAGTCGAGTCAGACCATCATTGAAATGGTTGCATATTGTATACCATTAACCGGGGTTACTTTGAATTGCGGGATGACTTTGATCAAAACTTCCATTTCGTATAAAATCGCGAATTGCGTTAAACGAAACGCAATTTGGTAATTTTTTTTTCGATGTTACCAACACTGAAGAACTGTCATATCCTTTTCTGAGGACACGCGGAGACTTCGTCAACGATTTTAATTAAAAAAGGTAAATATATTGTTCTTCTCTATTAATAGCTAAATAATTGAGCTGCAAAACTTCATGTGTACTCAATCGCTTGATGGTGTAATGAAATTTCTATATACATTCCATTATGTGGCCTATTATCGATTATCCAATGCTTTGATCATTGTTTTCCTAACCTCAAAATAAATGCAGTGGCTTGAGTTTGTTTAATGCGGGATGTCATTGATAGGGTATATGGTGTGAGATTGATCAAGTGATCAAATTAACCCCAGAGAGTATACTCTTTTTTTCATATGCATTTTTTACAATCTTTTAAATAACTTGCACTTTAAATAACCGCACTAAAACGCTTTGTAAGCTAAAATGTTGTAAGCACCATTTTGATTAAAGAAATGCTAATTATTTGATGACTTTTACTAGATCAACGTTACCCCATACGACAAAAACGTCAATATTTATTATTCCCGTTGGCAGATTTTGGTTTTTTAAATTGAATTGGCATTGTTATTGGAGTTACTTTTTAATCACGCAATAAAATCGGGGGTATCAAAGTAACCCCATCCTACGTTTAACTTTGATCAGCCAATTTTTATTTTTTTTCTCAATTTCAAGCCATATTTTTTCACTTATCATTACAGGAATCGAGAGTGATAAAAAAACCGATTATTAGACATTTTTTGTATTTTTTTATACCCACTAATTTAAAAGATATGGACTTTCAAAGTTCAATATTGATCAAAGTAGCCCCGGTTTACGGTACATAGAGTTGAACTTCTGCCCCACCTGTGTTATGAACTTACCTATCTACCTTCTTGGTAAACTGCCTTTGTTAGGAGTGGAGTTTACCTACGTCTGTTTGTAAGTACTCCCTGCTGTTAACTCTAAATGTAATTGCTCTTTAATTCTCATGTACTTTTCTGTAAGGTGTATCTACACCGCGAGCTAACAAGAACAAGATTTAATATAGTGATTTTAAATACTAAATATTAAATTGAAAGTATTTGGTTTGCCTCAAATGATTTTTGTATCAGTGTAGTCATGAAGTTTAAAAGTATCTCATTTGACGAAACGGAATAGAAAAATATGATGCTTGGAGCATCGCCTAGTTTCTAAGTTAGTTCTCTCCGGGCTTCGAAATCACAGTACAAAATCAAAAGGTTGTCTTCAAGAAGTCTATATTGATATTATTTTGAGTAATTAATAAAATAGTTGGTCAAATATTGATATATACCAGGTTTGCATGAGTGCAAGTATTGAAATACAGAAATGTTTATACTGGAAAGGGTGTGTTCATTTCAATCTGTTCAGATCCATGTTTAAGAAACGAGAGCTAGTTTTTTTTAATTTCCAGTAGTCGGGTCTTGATGGTACCTACAATTAATTAAAGTTACAACTTTCAATAAAAACCTCTTCGAATGAATTCGTTCAAAACATTGTACACGTGTGCGGACAGAGGTGGGACATGCTGACGCTAATATCGGGCGGTGCTGGTGTATGACAAATGAATGGCGGTCATAATTAGAGATTAGGCGCAAATCGAATGGTCGGCATGCGGTGTGATCGCACGGTGAAATATTGGCTGCACGAGATGTTGAGGAGCTGGATGCGATCAGGAAAATTTTATATTTTTGACTATAGTACAGCGGCTGCAGCGGCCAGCAAAAGAGGCATTGATGGACGAACGTGTAAATGTGGGCCGAGGCAAAGCCGAGGCACACATAGGTACGTAAGTCCATCAATGCCTAGTTGTGGCCAAGGCTTGTATAGTACTTTTCTCAAATAATGTGCGGAAATTAAAATACAATTACTTTTCAAAATCAATGACGAACAACGAACAACAAAAAAAAATTCCCGCGTTAAAGTTTTCATTTGTTTTTTTTTCAATATAGCTTTCTAATTGCAAGCCAGTTTGAAATTTAAATAAAACCTTCGATAAGTTACCTCCTTGGTTGCCATGTTCCGGAGTAAAAGATCGTTCCATTTTTAAATTATAAGATATAATGAGTTTACTATGTAAATTTGGCCGCTAAACCACGACAGATAATATGGATTTTCATACAACTTGTGCCGGCCGCTGCTCGCATGTATTTGGCACTACAGCAATTTTGATTTATCTCGAAGAAGGTTGTCAAAATAATGCTCAATTTTCCAAACATGTTTCAGAAAAGTAATTTTTATTCATAAAATTGGAACCCGCTTCGTGGTAACTTGACATGCGTACAATCGTTACATAGTATAGCATTGTTTTTGACCGTTCAACCATGTTCATTGCACCTTGCTTGCATGTTCGAAATTCATTTTTAGACGGTTTGGTCAACGCAATGTTATTCCGCCAAGAAAGTCAAATTGTGCCTATATTATAAAGATCCAGTTATATTTGACCACAGCAACCTGGAACGCCTGAACTACCTTTTGGAGAAAACCGATCCTTAATTTTCTTATGTATGCGATCAAAGAATAGTGTCATTATTTTACTTCACCCTTCAATCTTTGATATGTAGGTAGGTATTCTTCATATTCTTTCGCGCTTGTATTTGTCGACGTCCCTTCCAGCGTGCTTGCAGCGTGTCGCCACGAGCCGGTCTCGTTGATTACGCGCGTGACAAAGATCCGCCGACAACAATCCACGTCAATTTGTGAGCTGACAAGGTGCGGTCGCGAGCTGTACTGCATCACAGAGCGTGGCGTAGAGCTGATGATAAGCGGAGATTTATTTAAAATCGTTTAACGTTACAATCATTTATATGGTCCCGCACACAGGGGAATAATAATATGACAAGACGTGTGCCCGATGGAACTTCCCATCGGAAAAAATGACGACCTTCCATACATATTTTCATCCCCTATTTAACCCCTTCAGGGAATTAATTTTTAACAGTACTCATTTACAAAAGGAACTCTTGTGCGAAATGGTGTGCTTCTAGACCCAGCGGCTTAGGCAAGGCGTTGTCTGTCAGTATTTAATGAATTTAAGCTGAGTAGGAGATACCTTTGTCTGAACGTTGACTGTTTGTGTGTCGGTCTGTTGGCATCGTATCTCCAAAATCAAGCACATTAGTAATGTCAGTTAAAATATATAATTTACCAGAAGCAATTAAAAAAGAACAAAAATTTAATATATAATATTTATAAATTAATTAAAACAATACCTAATCCATAAATGCTATTATAATATTAATGAATATTTTAATGATAAATAAAATGAATAATTAAAAATTAATACCAAAAATAATAAATACAATCAAAGTCAAAGTATATTAGAAAAACATTTATAATCTACTCTTTAAAATAATAACGTATTATTAGCTCTCTTCCTCTATCCTATCTTGCTGTGCCCGACAGGGCCCACAATGATCCAAAATTATGTATATTTTATAATGTACCTACCACCTAAGTTCACATTGTGGATGCAAATAAATATATTGAGTATTGAGTATTGAAAATGGTGAACTGATTATACAGCGAGTTTAGTTTGGTTTTATCAAGATGTATCTTAATTATGTTTGATGATGATCAGCTCAATATGAATATTAACCAACAACATGTTAATAACTAGCACTCCTTAAGCAGCCACTCACTGCCAGCTTAGTTCTATATTAGCATCTCTGTCGCTGCGATTAGCTCGTCCAGTCAGTAGCACATTTTATAAGGAAGTCTCCATTGATCTCTGTTAGGTGGGTGCGTCACTAGTTTTGCCCAGCACTAGAGTGAGTGCGGCCCTGGCACTCGTGGCCGCTTCCACATTTTCAATGCGCTAAATTCGCTTGTTGATTGAGCGTGTATTAGGTCCGTGTTTAGAATTTAGTGAAAGGGGTTTTGCGGGGCACTGTTTTAACATGACGTGGCCATTTTCATGATTTTTATGTAAATGTAGAGATAATAACTAATAAGCCAGGTATAACCGCTTGAATGAAGTCACGTGACCGAAGCCGCGCATACACACGCAAGCTACATTGAACTGATTTAAAATCAGCTCTTAACATCATCTGTTATTGTAGATAGGCTTTATATTATAAAAAATCCGACTTTTCAAAAGATGTATTTAAATTAAATGACAGTCACTGCAAGTCGATTTTAAAACTTGAGCTATCTCTTGAAAGCCGTCTGCGAATATCGCGTCTTTACTTGAAATATGCCACTAATTACGACAAACCCGGAGGTGCTCGGCAGACGGTGGCTCTCCCGATGTTATCACCGTATTATCTGCGGCTCCTCGTGGACGTCACGTACGTTACACGTCGCTGCCCACCCCCTAATGAGCGGTTATGACTAGTCTGGTTGCTGTAATAACACTACAAATAATAATTATCGATACGCTAGATGATTTGGAAGAAAGCTGCTTCGATTAGATATTAATAGGTTTGTAGTACCTACCTACACGAAAAATGAGAGATCAGAAATCGATTGCTTTGATGTTGGTACTTGTAGCTAAAGCCATAGCCATTTGGGTGCTCGAGAAATGTTAATTGTGTGTGTCATATTTGTATCCCTCCTGGAGCAATCAAATCAAAAACTGCTGCAAATGTAATTACATTCTAACTCCCACATATTTAATCGTCGACCATTATCAAAAAACGCACCATACTTCTAATTGGCGTCATAATCCCAGAGGTAACATCACATAATGTGATTCATAAACAACGGCAGTGATCACTAGTAGACCCGCGCAGAGTGGCGTGTGATCCCGGAGTTAAAACTTAAGTGTCATTAGACTACGGCGCGGCGGCGGCAGCGGCGCGGCGTCCCCGCGCGTATTTTTATCATTCCGCTTCCCCTTAACACTTAATGTGTAAAGTTTTAATTGAAATTTGATCTGGCGCACTTTTAACGAATTGTCCCTAATAATTATGTGCTCATAATTAAAGTAATGTCTTTGAGTGGAACGTTATTGGTCCGCTGTGCACTCGAGGAGCGGAAATGCTGCAGATGTTATATCGATAGAGATAAATGAAATGTATTATTATGTTTTTAATTACATGAAATCAAATCAAAATCAAAAGTCATTTATTCAAATTAGGCTGAGAATCAGCACTTTTTGAACGTCAAAATTACATAAGACAGTCCCCGAAAACGCCCGCCCTTCACCACTTCCTAGTGCTTTAGCTGCGAAGAAGAAGTGGCGCATTAAACACCCCAGCAGCACAGCTGTCTGCTCTGTTAGAAGAACTGGATTATATACAATAGTAAGTAATTAACATTACGAAACACAAAACATTAAATTAAATTATTTGCCATATGTCAGCTAGCCCACGCTAATATACCAACAAAAACATTTAAATCTATACCCAAGCAGAAAGAAATCATAAAAACGGAAACAGAACTTAATACGTAATTAAAAGCCTCCAGGCATAAAGTGCGTGCCCGCTTATACCTGTATCTGTTCATTAGCTGTAACTTGAAGTCACAAATGATAAACTAGGACCTTCGAAGTAAAATAAAGAAACAGTTAATTCGGTACCTACTAATAACAAAAAGAAAACCATGGTCAGCAAGACGGCCTGTCACCACAAGCAGCACGCGTTCACGAGTATAACGCAAAGATAAGCTATTACCGTCGCCATATTTCGGGGAAGGTAGCAACCCGACCCCCGACGCTACCGCAAGCAGTGACATATATCTAAGGAATCATGTCGAACTTGCTGCCGGTTGCTCAGGCAAGAATAATATGATCAATTGTCGAGGTCGACCACGATCCTTAGTAAAGAGGTACCGATTAAAGTACAAGAAGTCGAGGTCGCTAGCTGACCACATACTGCAATACAACTCATTAAACAACATTGAAGATTATGTCAATAATAAACGTTTTTTTTAAACGTTGCCCCACACTGCAAATTAAACTAAATTGACTTACTCGTATATAGTCATATAAAATAAACAATTATAAGAACTCATATAACCAGTCAGTAGGTAAACTAATTCTGAAGAAAGAACATAAACATTGTCTTGAGTTAATCACAGCGATCAGCTATCATTACTTATCGTTTAAGTAGTCGTTGATAGAGTAGTATGCCTTTGTACAAAGGTTAGATTTTACTTTAGCTTTAAAAACGCATCAAAAGGCAAATCTAGCAAAGAACTGGGAAGCTTGTTGCAAAAGGTTAATACCAAGCCCAACAAATGAGTTGAACCTTATGAAGTCAGTGAAAGGGAGCACGTAGTTTGTCCTTATTTCTAGTGTTAATATTAGGAATATCACTTTTTTTGTGATAAGTGTATAATGTATAAGTGTCTAATAAATAAGATGTTGGCGAAGATGAATTGTGATGCCACCGTGAGAATAGCAATATCTATGAAAACTTTTTGACAAAAAAAAAACCAACCGACTTCCAAAAAAAAAACACTACAAAGTGAAAAATAACTTTAATTTCGGAAGTCGGTGTCTTTAGACCTGCATTTTAGTTTTTGCCACCGACTTCCGAAATTAAAGTTATTTATCACTTTGTAGTGTTTTTTTTTTGGCAGTCGGTTGTTTTTTTTTGTAAAAAAGTTTTTTATTTGTAACACGCTTTTATTAGTTTCACCTGTATATTTGTGAGTTTTTTTGTTTGTATGTATGTAACTGACTCGTTCGGACTCGATTTTTCACCATTTTAAGCGATCAGATTTACTTTAAACATTTTAGACTTATCAACGACCGACGACAATACAATATTTTGATAAGCTTATCTCATTATCCTGATTAGGATCGCTAGGATTAGTGATTTTATTTTAATACAGGTCTAGTACCGACAACAAATTTTTCAAATGTCTGCCTTATCTACTGTCGATGGTAGGTTCTGAGCCTACCATGGTTGTAACGGTTAACGGGAATCAGGGTTCGATTCCGGAAGCCGGAGCCTGAGAAACGGCTACCACATCCAAATCCAGCAGGCGCGCAAATTACCCACTCTCGGTACGAGGAGGTAGTGGCGAAAAATAACGATATAATAATAATATGAGACAACATCCACACAAGGTCTTCAGGTCCCGAACTAGGCAGAGCCTGTACTACGGTAACCTGATGACTGATACACATACTTATATACATATACACACCCAGACACAGGTCAAACAGACATGTTCATGCTCACAAATGTTTGACTTGTCCGGGGATCGAACCCGGGACCAGTGGCTCAGAAGGCAGGGTCGCTACCAACTGCGCCAACCGGTCAGCCATATGATATGGGACTCATCTAAGGCCCCGTAATCGGAATAAATGCACTTTAAATCCTTTAATGAGGATCCCTTCCGACAATTTCTATAAGATTCAGAAGAAAGAAAAAAAAAAAAATTATTAATTTATTATTAAAATTTCATATTTCTCTTATCTTCGTAAATCCTGGGACGGTAGGTATTCGAATTGAAGAACCTGATTGCTCAAAATTAACAGGAAGAACCCCACGTAACAGTGAAGCATTAGATGAAATGGTTCCATTACGAAATAATCCATATGACTTGTTCGCAAATAAACTTACACCACTATGTCTCGCTGTTTATATTGGCAACATGAAATCTTTGAATATGTTTTCTATCGAGATGCAACTGTTAACACATCTGTACATATTAAAGACGGTTAAAAAGTGAAAAATACCATATAGTTTAAAAAAACTGAATAAACACGCTTTAAAGTGAAGTGGTTAGGTGTACACTTCTTAACTAGGAGGATATGAGCAGTAAAAACGCAAGTTGAAGTAAGTAGCGGAATGGTTCCTTAGTTTAATTACCACGGTTTATATAGGCACACAACAAACATTTATAGCAAATCGAACTAAAAATGAGAAAATAACTTTTAATTTATATTTTATCAATTGTTATAAAAAGTATACTAACTAAATATGTTTCAATAATTTACAAAAATTCTAAAATAAAAATAAGGTTATGAAAAGAAAATTAATTTCATTGTAAAAAAGCGTGGGTTGCTCGATATTGGTTGTTGTAAATGTATAATTAGTTGTTATTTGTAAACCTAGATATAATATAGAAATATGATAAAAAGCACCCCACGCTTTTTTACAATGAAAATAATTTTCTTACGATTACTGTTGCAACATTTCACGCAACAAAAGGATACGGAGATGTCGAGCGCCGAATGTTACCTTTGATTTTAAGTTGGGCAGTTACTGTTCACAAGGTACAGGGAACTTCTCTAGAAAAAGCTGTTATAGATCTAGGCAAGAATAAATTCGCTAAAGAACAGGAGTATGTTGTTCTGAGTCGTGTTAAAACCTTGGAAGGAATAGCGTTGTCTGACTTAGAGTCTGAGTTGATTTAGATTCGTCACGGTTGGCGCAGTGGTTAAAAGATTGACTTCTGCGCTGCGTGTTGCCGGTTCGATTCCAGCACGGAACAAATATTTGTATGACCTACAAGTAGTAGTTCCGGGTCTGGCTGTTTGTGTATGTGAGTTTAAATGTTTGTAAACGCGCCACAATACAGGAGAAATTCCTAGTGAGGGGCAACGTTATTTGTCTTTAAAAAAAAATGCGTAGGCCACACGACGAAAGAGTATTGCTAGAGATGACGCGATTACGCAACTTAAATTCAGTGTCGAATTGGCACGCATCAGCATGCCTAGTAAGTAGTGATATTTCTATGTAAAACTTCAATCTTAATTAGGTATTATTTTTGTACGAACTGAACATTTTGGCATATAGAACCGTATGAAGTAAGCCCAACAAAAGGTAACTGCTGTAAATCGTTGAGGAATTCCCTCGACTGTCTATAGTCTTCAACGTCAGCCCTGTAATGGCACTTATAACCCATATGGGTGCAAAGTTCTCATCAATACTAATTAATCAAGCCCAAACACCAGATAATTGCTGTAAATCGTTGAGGAATTCCCTCGACTGTCTTTCGGCTCCATCATCAGATTGACTCCAGACCTTCATTAAATAGGTAGTAGTGCTTTAAAATACTCAATGAAAAAAAACTAACAAACACACTAGTCGCCACTACGATATTATTTTTATTATTTATTAAAACTTTATGCACAAGTAAACAAATACTGTACAAAGGCGGACTTAATGCCTGAGGCATTTTCTACCCGTCAAAGTTACGGTGATGCAGAGATAAACCATGGCAGATGCAACATACGGGATAGATAGCTCGGAAATTACTATAAAATACAAGAATAAATACTAATACATAGATACATACATATTAACAAAATAAACCTTGGTCAGGAGAAATAACGATCGGTAGAGGAGAAAACGAATCCAGCCACTCAGCGCTGGGATGTTTCGGCCAACTTCTGACGGATATGTTCACGTGTCTTCACTTAAAAAGATAACCGACTGGTTGCGGTCCTGATTTTCAGAGGGAGCGCATTCCAAAGAAAAACCGTCTGGACAAAGAAAGAAGAATGAATGAAGCCGGAACGGTGAGAAGGACATCGTAGAAGACGATTGTTGGTGGAACGAAGATTTTTACCGATGGGCAGTGCATAAATATTGCATTTGGGAAGTCAAGTAAGAAGGAGAATTGGGTTTGTCCAGAATAGAGTACAACGCTGACAGAGCCCTCAACTCTCTGCGCTGACGAATGGGTAACCATTTCAAAAGCAGTCGGTGCGCAGATACATGGTCATACTTACGAACATTGAAAACGAATCGAATGCAGTTATTGCGAATGCGGTCAAGTTTATTGAGGAGATCTGCATTCATAGTAACACACATCCCCATAGTCAATGAAATATAAGGGCCTGTACAAGCATTGCTTTTGTGTGTGATGGGAGAAGATTTTTCAACCGATAAAGCGACCGCAACGTTCCGGTGACTTTTTGACTTACAGTCGTGTCCTGCTTTCGTCAGTCTAGACAAGTGTCGACATGCAGACCAAGATTCTTAACATCAGAGCTAAACGGGATGACTGAGTTGTCGAAGATTACAGGGGTTAAAGGACAGAAAAATAAGGTCGTGATGGGCAAAGCCAGGAGCAACATGTTGACCATGTGAGGAAACTAAGGAAGGATTAGAGGTGAGGATAAGGTCAAGCCAAGTGTCATCACCTGCTTTATTATGATGAGTGGGTTGGAAAACCAATACATGTAGACTGGTTGAGTCGATAAGGTGCAGGAGTTTAGAGGACCGAGGGGAGTTGTGGGCAAGGAGGTTGGTGTTAAAATCTCCCATAACAATGTGATGTGCATAATGCGAACCCAAAGATTCAAGTACCGATTCGAATTCAGTGAAGTAATCAATGGAAGGGGGGCAATATACGACACCAAGGACGGTTTTAGCTCCTTTGACACAAACCTCAAGGAAAAGAATCTCTGCGGATTCATTGCGCCTTCACGCAATGAATCCAGAACTTTAAAAGCCTCCTACCGATTCGGTCATTCCGAAGGAGAATGAAACCGGGGAGTGAGTAAGTGGTTGAAAGCAGGTTAGGTTTGAGCCAAGTCTCGGAAATCAGGACTGCGTGAACGTTATTGTCAGTAAAAGTGTCGTCAAGTTCGTTTAAGTGACTATGAATGCTTTGAGCATTGATGTGGCATACGTTAAATAGCCGGCCAGACTTCTGGCAAAAATTTTGGCGTAAAAGAACACCTAAGGTGTCTGTGAGAGAACAAAAACTTTCAGCGCTGGAAGATGCGCTAGGACCGTTGGCAGAATAAAAATATTCATTATTAGAGGTCATAAATTTAAGTTTATATGCTAAATATATACTTAAATTTATGACCTCTAATAGGTTGCACTACATAAATACGAAAAACTTTATTCCGTCAGTCACAAATACAAATGTCAAAATATCGATTTTCATAATTCCGAATGGTTCAATATTCATAATATAACAACTCCGATTTATCATTCATCCTATTTTTATAATTCCAAAATTTCAATATTCCTAACTAGATCGAATAACAAAAAGTCCGAATTAATGATAATTCGAAACATCAAAAATACGAATTCCGATTATTAAAGTACCGATTAATTAGAATTCCGAAATAAAAACGCCTCGTAAAACTTAATAGCAGTATATTGGTTCATATTTAAAACTATGATTGTTTACTTTTGAATAAAAATATTTTCTTTCGCTGGTCACAGTTCTAACCTAACCTTACCTAACCCAAATGATTCACCAACCATAGAGGGGTCTGGCGCTTGGCGGCCACTACCGCGACACGTTCGCTTCGCTCGCTCGCATTCGCGCTTTAATGGTCACAGTTCTAACCTAACCCAAATGATTCACCAACAATAGAGGGGATCTGGCGTTAATGGCCACTGTTCTAACCTGACCTAACCCAAAGGATTCAATAACAGTCGATGGTACCCGACGCAGGTATATATATATATAAGGAGAAGAAGAAAACACATAAAAATAATATTTATACAAAAATATTAATAACAAAGACTTAAAGATTTTGAATTGATGTATATGCGTAACTGAATATTATTCAGAAAATTTAATCAAAATCCTAATTTTAGCAGTTTATTCTAAGTATTGGAAATCGGAATGTCGATTTTCGGACCGAAAATCCATCGAGCATTTTGATTCATCGAACGTGTGAAAATCGTAAAACAAATCGCATTTACGACTTTCGCTAAAATAAATTTTGTGGTTTATATTATTATACATTATTATTCTTAGGTATGAAATTCGGACATTTGAAAATCGGATCATCGAAATTCGGAATAAAATATTTCGGAGTATTTGGGTGTTCTCCCTCTAATAACATGACAATTTCGAAGGTTCCCCTCTATATCTCTGGGATGCCATCAGCACATACTGGTTTCCTTATCACGGTACTACCCTTGGGATATCTTCTTTCCAACAAAAAATAATCATCAAAATCGGTTCATAAATGACGAAGTTATCCACGAACACACATAAAAAAAACAATATACGGTCTCACTGAGAAAACTCCTCCTTTTTTTAAGTCAGTTAAAAAAAATTCTTAGAGAAACTCTAGCACCTAGCTGGTAAATTGCTGGAACAGCTCGTTTGCGGCTTTTCCCCACAGCAAAATGCCGTAGGACATAACGCTATGAAAATAACTAAAATAGACTAGCCAAGCTGTATCTACGTCAATGTATTGTCTTACTTTCCTGGCGACGACGTAGGCGGCTGAACTGAGCCTTCCCGCTAGGCTTGATGTAGGTACATAATTATCATAAACGATAAATTATTTTATTTCTGTAAGTAGGTTTGTACAAACACTTTTACACGTCAATCATATTTTTTAAACTAGGAGTTTCCTATCTGACTACTCTACGAAGAAACGCCGAAACAAACTATGTGATCCCCACTGAAGTTTGACATCTACTGCTATGCCCAGAATGACTGCCGAGTTTACAGTTTCAAGCACCTCTTATCTAAGACGATGTTGGGTCCTAGATTTCTAACATTCGATAAGGCGAACTTTATACATTCGGTTTTCTTGGCATTGGGAACTACGTTATTTGTGGTAAACCAATCCGTAACCATTAATAGTGCACTGCTTACGTCGTCAAAATCTGGCCTATTCCTGCCTAGATTAAAGATAAGAGAGGTATCATCATCAAATAGTAAAACGTCACAGATAGCCTTTAAATAGAATGGGAAGTCATTGATATACCCTAAGAATGAGAATGTACCCAGTATTGAGCCTTGAGATACACCTAACTGAACTGGTAGCTGGAAGATTTCCCTTCAATCACTACACGTTGGTAAATAATAAGTAAAAATATGAGTTTATACCATTCCCCCTCTGAAAAGCTTATTTTATTTGACTTGCTGACTATGGTTTTGTTATTGTTATTAGAAATTAATGTTTCTTTATTTTACTTCGAAGGTCCTAGTTTATCATTTGTGGCTACAAGTTACAGCTACTACAAGTTACATATAAACATAATTTAGCATTGCATATGTAAGCGGGCACGCCCTTTATGCCAGGAGGCTTTTTATTATGTATTAAGTTCTGTTTGCGTTTTTGTTTTTATTATTTATTTCTGCTTGAGTATAGTTTTAAATATTGGCGTGTGCTAGCTGACATATGGCAAATAATTTTAATATTTTTGTGTTTCGTAATGTTAATTACTTATTACTATATGTATAGAATCCAGTTCTTCTAACTGAACAGACAGCAGTGCTGCTGGGGAGTTTGTTCCGCCACTTCTTCTTCCCAGCTAAAGCACTAGGAAGTGGTGAAGGGTGGGCGTTTTGGGGGGACTGTCTTATGTGATTTTGACGTTCAAAAAGTGCTGATTCTCAGCCTAATTTGAATAAATGACTTTTGATTTTGATTTGATTTTATTCACTGAAAACAGTGAATAAAAAGCACTTTTACCGCTGTTATCGCTACACAAGTTGACCATCCTAAAAATTGTTCCAATTTTAATGTGCATTTTAATTAATTTAAGCTTCCTTTTTCTTTATTCAATGTTTATTTTCGCTTAAATCTTTCTTTTTCTCGTAGTCATGGTATAAAGTATAGTATGCAACTCTTGAATAAAACGGATTTATATCGAGGGCCATGATCACTCGCGTCGCTCAGGATTCTAATACTTGAATCACTCGCTACGCTCGTGGTTCAATAATCAAGAAGGAGCGTCAGTGACTACGACACGGATATCAAACAACGCCTCACTCTGAGCAACCGAAACGCCCCGGCAAGAATGGACTCCACGTAGTCCGCAGTCTCCTTTGGAGATGATGGGTTCATTGACTATGTTTCCCCATGCATATTGACATAATGTAAAACGTAATTTGTACAATTATTATCATTATAAAAATAAAATAAAGTATTATAATTCCGTTTATTTATTTTCATACATATAATTTCATACATTTTTAAATATTTTTATAAAAAAACTGATTGACTGAAGTTGAGGAATTTGGTTTTCATTTTTGTCGAAATTTATCGTTCAATCACTCTACTCTTGATAGGGGAGAGTTTGACCAAGACATTATCCAAGAGTTCGTCATCAAGAGTGTCTTTCTCTTTGCGGCTTTCTTTCTGTGCTCTTCTTTCTTTAAGGGATTTAAGATGTTGAGAGAGGTCCATATGTGTATTTTCTATCAAAGAACTTGAGAGGACTGCACGACCTTTTTTTGAACATACATAGTTTATGTTTGTAATTTTTGATAGAGCGGAGATTGCTAGACCACCTTTGTGAACGGGTAGAGAGAATAAGTCAGCTTCCAAGGGTGAGATATTGCCTCCTAGTAGAGTGGGTAAAAATTGGTTCGCAGTGTTTGTCAGTGGTTCGAAGAATTGGTTTACGTTATCTAAGACTCATAATAAGAATGACCATTGGAATTAAGCTGCTTTATTCAGGGCAGTGTAGGCAGGGCAGTGTAAATCGATCACATTCATTCAAAATTCATCGCAACACACATTAAAATAGTCGTTCGCCAATAATCCGGTCGTTACAATTCAAACGCCTCGGTAATCCACACAAAAATGGCGGGTGGCGCGCGCGCGCAGTCACACACATGTCCCGCACCTCGCGCATTTACATAATTGAATATTCTATTGTACGTGTCTAATGCTGTTACCGTACACATTAGCGCTTCCATCGCTACCCTACTAAACTACGAAAATTATATAGCATTTTGTGAAGCGCTTTATGGCTCATGTACACAATTGAGAGTATAAAGTTACCTGTAGAGGGTGGCATAAAGCGCCATCTGTCGTCAAACGGGACAATGCAGAGATTTATCGTTGCAAAATGCGCTTATGGGGGTTTACGGGGATTCGGTTTTTTGCTCGCTATCAAGTTTCCATTAGCTAATTTAGTATCGATTCGCTCACGGTGAAAGTTTCGCGGTGCGCGGACGATTCACAATTGATGGATCGTTTTTATTCGTTCCAAACTCGAATGCTCCAAGTTTACAAATTCAATTTTTATGGACAGAAGCGGAATATTTTGGTAATTCAATTTGGAACCTGGACGGAAACAGAGGTTATTTATGTTTTTGTTTTGGTTGTAATCTTAAATATTGCTGCACTAGTTTATTTATTTTTATTACGACCACTACTGAAAATAAACCAACCAATTTTATTCAAACGCGCAACGAGGTTGGCTGGTACCTACCACCTACCTCTGGTTCTGTTAAGCTTTATTCATCTTAATATTATATATTTCATCCACTTCAGTGCATTATGCCATTTCACAATAAGCAAAGGTAATGTAATACATTTATATTAATAGAAAACGTCACTGGAAATTTCTTCTGTCATCAATGTGAGGCCCTCCTCGGAGGGGCTACCTCGGGCCCTCAAACATCTGCATTATCTTACCTACGTCCCTCGCGAAATCAGTTACTGCACGGGCATTCACTAAAGTGCATTTGCCATTCCGCCCGTCAAACCTTACAATTATCTCCCTGGCTCTATACCAATATCAACCTTGTCAGTTTGAAGGAAAATCCAATTTCGAACATCTACATCTAAACGTGCGTACCTAAACGATCATAACTTATACTTTCTGTTGATCAATCGAAAAATAAATCTAATGTCGCAAGTTTCGTAATCGCAAATCAACTCAACAATGGTTACGAAATACGGGCCGTTTAAGCTAAGAGGGTAGTTCACATGTTGGCGGTGCGATTTATCAAATTTTATACGTTAGGGCACGACATGTGCGTCCGCGGACAATCGCTTAGGTGCAATGCACAGAGGGTTCACAATTAAATATGGGCCGAGGTGGCTAATGGATTAGCAGATGAGCCCGCCGCCTTATGGCGCGCAATCAGCACGTGCAGATGCGCCTCGATTGGATCCGTGGGTGACGCGTAATATGTTTACCGGCAGATTGAAACTGAGTGTGAGATCTTTTTACAGACGTATGCCGTGATAATAAAGCGTTAAAACTTATTTACATTCGCATCTGTTCGAATGTGTCGATGATATAAAAGAGGATAGAGCACAGTAGTATTACACTACACTAAATGTCCACCAGGAAGCACTTAGATCTTTTGGTATAAATAGAGGAAACTCCATCAACCCGCAGATGGCGGTACGAGTATAACACGCTATCGATATGACTGACCAAACTAACCTTCAAAAGAAAAGCGACCGTTGAAAGTACCTCCAAATTTGCAAAATGTATGCCAAACATAAAGGTAACTAACCTACATCAACCTACGTACAATCAGTCTAGGACCATGACTATACGTGTTGACGTATGTTAACGAGCACTATTTTCTAATGTGTATTGGTGTCAGCTTAGATACAGCACACAATGGGTGACCTAGCCAGCGATCAAGTGCAATGATTGTGAAGATGTGTCGAGGTCGAAGCAACCGACGCCGCAGGTGCTAACTCTTTGAATGCACCGTTATACTACGTTAAGATGTCAACATCGCAGCTTGTAATACAATGTTTTACGAGTATTCGTCGATTGTTGTTTGATTTGGAAGAACAGTTATGAGTTACTATGTTGCTGATAAACTTATTTCTGTAAATGGTTATTTCTCGCTTTTGCTAGTCATGCAGGTAATACATCGTGTCATTGTATACGATGATTGATTATTTATATAAACAAGATTTATAGATAATTTTTATATTTAGACCTGTTATTGGAGATCTACTACACAGTTTTTCTGCTTGAATTTGTCTAAGGCGGAGAGGAGAGCACACGCAACGCATTGATTGCTAAGACATAAAATGAAAAAAAATTGTAGATAGAGAAAGTTTAAATGAAAGTCAAAGCAGTTCTAACGTGTTCGACTTTTTAAATCAACACACAAGGAACATGTTGTTTAAATAACCACATTGACTACAATAAACGCGAATTTTCTTTGCGTCAACAGTTAAATAAAGAAAATTCCTCCATTGGTCATAGGTAGGTAGGCACTAACGGCTCTCCTAAAATATAATAATAATTTATCGATGGTAACGTTTGGTGCGAGGCAGCTTGATGTAATTGCACGCGTGTGTCCCGTCACTCACGGCAACGTAGCGTCTGCAACGCAATCAAAATGTCCATTATAAAAACTAACATTTCCAAATCTCGATCTCACTTAAACGGCTGAAGGATTTTAACTAAAATATTAAATTAAGTTTGGTAAAGAGGTAAAATATCATACGTTTCGGATACCAGGCTCGTCACTTAAAATATTTTTACAAAACTTTGTTCAAGTCAAAATTGCTGGAATATGGTAGGTACCGAATCGAAGAGATATGTCTCATGCCGAATGTTAGTACCTACTAGACTACAGGTGCTCTATAACTCAACCTACACCCAGGCAATTTAGATTTTTAAATTTTATTTCACGACTATGGTAAAAATTACAGTGTCACTAAAATTAAGCATATATATAATCATTTGAGCAGAACAAATAGTTGGTTCAGTCATAATCTTTTGTTTTGCAACTATCGAACATTTAAATAACCTTATGTTCACCTCAGCACCGGCTGCTGACGCTCCCGGCTCACCTATTCACGTGGGTGATGGATTGCGGCGTCGATTAGGGCCGCGCTGACCTGTTCTTTCATATCTCGCTAATGGCCGCCAGTTCGTTCGGCCGCCAGTTCGTCAGGCCACCGGCCGCCACTCGTACACCTACATACAACTCTACCGCTTGCGAGATGATGTACAGATTCTAGATGAGTTCGATTTTCCTATTCCCGATAGATTTTGAAACTGATATACTTATTGTTTTCTCACTTTTGTTTTTAATTTTCTGACTTGCGTAATCAATTTCCTCTGGTAGAAAATGGTCTAGACCTGCCACAGTGAGTCTAGACCTACCACAGTGAGCAGCGACCTCAATGTGGTGGGTCCGAAGCCCTAGCTTTAGTTCCACATGGTGGTGAGATCAGCTGGCCTCATCATTTGTCTTTACTTCGCTCTGTCTTCGGCATCCTTGCCAAAAACATTGCATAGTGTCATATCTCTGTTTACTACACCGTATAGTATAACTACGTCTCAATCCAAAAATGTTGCTAAGTTCTTCATAGCTCTTCCAGCTTTTCTATGTCCAGGACGGTACCTGTCGGCGTCGGCTGTCAAATATACAAGGGTCATTACTTAGAGCATCACCGGCCGTAATTAATATAACGTGCGCCCAAATTGAGGCGACTGCTTTTTTGCTAAGTCGGTGACGTCATGACGTCCGTCAGGGGCGGCGCGGCGGTGGGCAGGCGGGCTAGTAATCGGAGAGCGGTAATTGATATTGCACATGATTTGATTTTGGTTAACTAGTCAAATCTGGTAGAGTTATGTTTAGACTACCAAGATGACTGTAGTAATAATAATAGTAGTAGTAACTAATCAAGTTTGAGTTGGTTTTGAAAATAAGATTTTCTCCAATATTTAGCTTGACAACATTATTTTACAGCAGGTACAACGTTCTATTCCTTAAATAAGATTGATATGCAAATATAGTCATTACGGAATGAAAATGTATAAAAAATATCCATACTTTCGCTATGTCAGAGTTGGTTCTTTGAAAAAAAAAAGTCATATGATTATTCATCTCCTGAAAGATTGATAATGAACTCAGTCATCCTGTACACAGATTTAACTGTAGTGGAATACACAGATAAACATCCCCACGACGTCCCGACACGGCAAATTACAATCAGCAGACGAATGCAGTCCGTCATTGTCTAATCACGCGACTGAGGCTACCTGGAGCCTATCGGCCGCAGTCAGCACTGGACACTAAATCAGGACGTCTAGCTTACAGTCTGCCACCGAGTAGTTAATGACTCAGAAGCTTCAGTTTGTGGCGTTATCTACAACGCCACTTGCGAAATACACATCAAAAACCTTATGTCACACAAAACCTGCATCGCGCAATAGAGTTATCCGCGTGACTAGCATATATGCAACATCCCGATAGTAACCGCCGGGCAGTATCCCTCCAGGGACAACACGCCTGTGGTCGGCGGATCTTCTCTTTTCTTTGGAGGATGAGTATGGTTCCACCCTGTGCCTCGTACATCTATAAGTTGAAAAGCTGCGGGGTTTCAAGCTCATCCACTACACGCTAGATGAAACAACTATTCTTGTCACAAGCAGAATGGGCGTGGTAGACTATTCTTTTATTTGTTAAACAAGTTACAGGTTACCATCATCTACGTTCACCATCGTCAACTATATGATGGCTTACCATCGGAGCCGGAGTCGGTGGAGTTTCTTGCCCATTCTTCTCCATACGAAACTACCTTTTGGAAGGGGCGACTAGAATCAATTCTATTTAAATGTAAATGTTGACGTTCAAAAGTGCCTTTTATGTGCCTATTTGAAATAAATGCTTTGACTTTGATCATCAGGTAAGGTAGTGATCAAATTCGAGCCTATCAATAATAATTAAAAAATAGCAAATGAAAATCCGCGCACCGGAAGACGTAGCGTTGGAAGGCCTCCCACAACGTGGACTGATGACCTTGTGAAGGCCGCAGGAATTCGTCAGAAGCGAGAAGCACAGAACCGGTCGACGTGGCTGTGCTTGGGGGAGGCCTATGTCCAGCAGTGGTAACCGTCATTCGGCTGAAGTGATGATAGAGATTAAAATCGACTGCTGAATACGACCCATATAGTAGAGCCGCAGGTGGGCACTGCTTCAAAAGCACAAACTATTTCTATCAACAATAACATGGTGTTAAATTGTGCCAACACGACACCAACAATTCCAAACAAGTTCCTAGGTCAAGGGGGGGGGGGGGGTCCAGGGGTTCAAGGTCCTAGTCCTGTTTGGCGAAATTCCCGGAATTTAACAGTAGTCGGTTATTTTCAGCCGTCAATAGTAAACAAGTATATTATATTATAGTAGAGTTTTTCATAGATTAATGCCTTTTTTGGAAAGTTACATAATGCGTACTTCCACTTAATTTACCCCTGGATTGATTAAAGTCGGAGGGAGCTGTCCTTCTGTGAGTCGTCCCTCCATGTTTGTCCGTCATGTACCTGTGACAGTAATTAATGTGGTCCTGGCGCCACCAGAGGGCACCCCTGCACGAAGTTGTTGTGGGCGGCTGTAGCATTTACATTATGTAATTTATTTATATTGCAGTGGTAGGCATTGAGATTTTACTAAAAAAATCTTGATGTTTTTATTTTATATGAATTGTGTTTGGTTAATTTACAATTCTTTGTTTCTTTATTGGTTCGTAATGTGATGGAAATATTTATCAAACGCTATTTAATTTGATAGGTAGGTACTTTAAATATACACCATTTTTCAATGTAAGGAAATAATTTATTGACGTTTATTTATTTCCTGTTACTTATACAATTTGTTTCTTTGAGATATTACGAAACAATCAAAACGTAAACGAAAAAAGTTTGCGTAATGTGGTTTTTTCACACAGAATATACGTTATTTCCAATCTCAATATTATCGTCAATATTTTCCGTCCATTCCTGTCTGTACCTACACAGATGACTGGCACCTACTATGCAAATAGTAGCGTATGACCCACCGCGGCCCACTCTCCCCGCGTCGGTTTCGATTGCTCAGTAATTAATCTCACCTCCTTTCACATCTCCCACTCTCCGCTCGCTTTGTGTTTACATCGTGTCCTATTATTGATAACTCTCGATCGCTGTCCAAAATGTCTGCTTTACAATGTAAAGGAAAAATGTTTTAGCTTTATGGATGGATAGAAAAATGCTGAGCAATAAAACATCCTTCTCTTTAATTCGTAATTAACTAATGATGAAAAATGTGGAAATGTGGTGATGAATGTTTTCACCAGTGTTTTTACTCGAGGCATGTCGAATTGCTGTTTTTATTTTTTAAGCTGTTTGTGAACTTGATTGTTTAACCTTTAACATAGCGTCGTCATACTATTAAAAACATCTTAATGTAAGCCTCTATATCGCAGTTTGATTTGGAAATCTCTCACCAACAACTCTCTTTCGAAAATATGATGTTCAATGCAGCAATACGTTCATCTTGCAAGTCTACAATTTAGAAGCTCGCGTTCGCGCAACGTGGCGAGTTGCATGTGATGTGAAATGGCTTAATATAACGGAATCGAGTGTAAGTGCGAATAGCCGCCAGCCGCCCGCCGCACGCAATCAAACCGCAGTAAAATCGCAGCGCACTGATAACTGCTTTCGGACGGTGGTGTACAGAGAGCGAATGAGTAAAATAAGGAATGTTACTTTTTCGGTGAATGAGCAATCTGGATGGAAGGAAACACGTTCAGCCATATGTAATAACTGGATTAAAAATCCCAGTGATACTCGTATAATATTGTGACAGCATCGCTTCTAAGTCCCAACTCAGGTTTTTGCAGCAATTGGTCTCTTTGAATCCGATATTAGATAAGATGGTCAGCGTTGTCATGTACAGATTTACACAATAAGTAGGAGGAGTTTAGGAATTAAAGGTCTAACATACATAAATTTTAATCTTTATATTCAATTAAAGAAGAAACACGTTAGACAATTAACAAGTCACGATCTTTAATAACATTAACGTGAGAAAAATTATTGTCACCTGCAATTTTATAGCAGAAAGAGGCATTTGCAAAGACCTATTGTACCTTATAAGGCACCTCCCCAGTGTGTCTCTAGAATCGCGGAGCAGTTTTCATATTGAACGCAATACTGAAGTCGGCAAGTGATTTATAGAGCGCTGTGCGGACATATGAGCAGATGACGACGCCGAGGTAAGCCGACAGCTCCACGGCTTTATTATACCCTGGTACTTAGTTTTCCAACATATTTGTATTAAAGGTAGTGGTCATTGGAGCTCATGTTAGCAGTGAATGCTTATTTTTTTTTTTGAGGATGGGAAATCATCAAATGACCCCTCCCGCTCTGGGTGGAGCGGAAGGGAGTGTCAGACTCTTACTGACTAAAACCCACCCGTGTTCCTTCCTTGGCCCTTTATGTTCCGGGTCAGCGGTACCCCTTATGGATGATCCCGCTTTCCCGGCAGGCTTGGGCCCTAGTGGGCCCCCTCTTCGATGCTGACATCTCTTTGAGGCGCGCGTGGAACACGTACGCGCCGTGCAGCACGGGCCTGGTCCTGATCGGACGGTGAGCTACCCATTACTCACCGCCCGCAGGCCCGCGCCTACGGTGGCCGGGAGCAGTGAATGCTTATAGAATAATTTAATGAGGAAATTCCTATTGAAGGTGTATTCCGAAGAAGGTTATGCGAAATTCACTTACGACAGGAAAGTATAGATCAAAACACTATCGAAATGTTAGTGCACCAATAGTTAACCGTTTTTCCATGGTATCGTCACGAATCGTCAAGTATTTATTATATGAAGCGATTCTTCGTCGTACATAACTACTCTGATCTCTTGCTCCGATGAATATGTTGCAAATCAAGTGCATGTTTATGACGCGTCAATCGACGCTTCACGTAAAACCGGTTTCAGTCCAATTCTCGGTAAACTATTTTATTGCTTGTCATGTTTATTTTCATAATGTTAGGTCTTTATTAAGTGGTTCCTACAAAAGCACTAATACAAACCTGCGTGCCTATGTTAACGTAAACAGTTTTTGATGCTGATTAGAACTTTGAGTGGTTTTGCAATAATATTATTATGGTTTTACCAATTGCATCGACGTCCTGTTCTCGCCATATCAGCTCCAGAGCTATCAAACTAAGTACTAGGTAATGTATATTTGACGTCACTACTGGGTTGAATACATATGACTCACATGTGACACCTTATCGAACCCAACTTTTTTGCGATATTATGATAAAAGCATGTTTCTTTTAATTTATTTATTTGAGACAAAAACAGTAACACATCACAGCATTTACAAAAAGTAGTTATAATAATATTACAGTCGAAAAAAGTATAACCAACACGATTGTCCACGAAGTAACATCGAAGTATGATAACGAACGCTTGTTAAATGAGAAAAACACAATATACCGACGAATCGAAGGAAGCGGATGACAAGAGCATCCGTATTATGGACGACTTGCAAGATATTGTGAAACCATTATTTTAAATTTAGATTTTAGGCGTGTGAGTCTAACCTGTTGTCAGTATGACCATAAAAGTTATATCGTACTGAAAAGGTGTTTTGACTCAACACAATGCCGACTCTGGTGTGCGTACTGTCTTAGTTATCAAATAACATTCACTACAAGAATTCTATCACGCGTTAGATCTGCATACTCTCGTCACCTCACAATTATTCATAAGTTGATGGCGTCAGGTCGCCGGCGAGCCGCGAGCGAACGCGCCGCTCATCGCAATAATGCTCGCAACCAGATGTATGACGGGACAATCCACTCCTCACTACACCCACACTTCCACACTAGGTACAGAATCACAGAATAGGTGAGGACGGAAGGATCGTTCAGTACTGGCCGACTGAGACATATCAATTGGTATTATTAGATGATTGAGTAAAACGCTCTACACGTGCTCGCTTAGCGTCTTAGTACTGTTCAAATCCATCAAATGTCTGCGGCGGACTTCACGATTGCTAAATGTTTAATAATGTTCCCTCTGCTGGGACACAGGCCTCCTCGCTTTGAGAGGGAGTGGGCTGTAATCTACCACGCGGGCACAGTGCGGGTTGGTTGATGACATATTATTATGTATTCGAATTTTTGATCCTAGCACATGCCGGTTTCCTCACGATGTTTTCCTTCGCCATTTTGAGAGCAGTGGTGACGAAATTATTTACACAAAGTAAAGCGCCTGCCTGGGTTCGAACCCACGACCTGCAAACTCGTAAGTCAGGGCTGTTACCACTGGGCCACCACTGCAAATAATCACTGCACAAAAAAATATCACACCCTTGCAATACTTCTTTGCCTTTGACTTTTGCTACATTAGAAGCCTACACCCGGCCTCCCGGCCTACGCCGTAGCCCTCGTAGGCCGTAGCGCGTAGCACCTTTTTGGGTCAGCCTTTGTAACATTATGAGGGTTTTTAGTATTCTGTTCATTTTTATTTCCTAGTAATGTTTAGTTCGCAAACTATGTTGAGGTTTTAAGAGTTACAAGTCTTTTCAGTATTGAAAAAATAACCTTCTAACAACAGTAATTTTCCTACAATTATAAAAAGGTAAATAAGTTTTACATTTTAAACGTGTTTAGTCTTTAAATTACTTTAATTGTATCACTCGTGGGTAGAATTCGCCTGTGGGGACTCCGTCCGCCCACCCAGTGACCGCAGGGAAGACGGTAGTACAGTGGTCACGTGCTACCGTGCACTGCGAGGCTCAGGAGAGACCCCTTTACAGTCTCCTCAGGGCGTTGCACAGAAGGGGTTCAGGAGTTGGTCTTTTAAGAGGAACCAGGACCCCTCTCCATGTGCTGTTAGTGGCCACAGGGGTAGTTTTAGTGAGGTAAGAATCGCACACTCCCCAACCTGTTTCCCCGGAGGCCGGGCGCCTTATGAAGGTTGCCTACATTAAAAAGAAATAAGGTTCCACTCGCCTATTATCTCCAGAGTGATAACATCCACCGTCACCTCGTCTCCACAACGTCGGGCAGTGGATCAAATAAAGACATGTTCCGTCAGCCGCATACAAACGATACTCATTTGTAAGAAGTCGACTACGGCCGGCAGGTTATGACGACACGGATGGGGGATAATAATTGTTTATAGTACATTACTGTAGCGGCCAGCAAAAGAGGCATTGATGGACGAACGCGTAAATGTGGGCCGATGCAAAGCCGAGGCACACATACGTAAGTCCATCAATGCCTAGTTGTGGCCAAGGCTTGTATAGTACTTTTCTCAAATAATGCGCGGAAATTAAAATACAATTACTTTTCAAAATCAATGACGAACAACGAACATCAATATTTTTTCCCTCGTTAAAGCTTCATTTGTTTTTTTTTTTTGTGCAATAAACAGCTTTCTATTTGCAAGCCAGTTCGAAATTTAAATAAAACCTTTCATAAGTTACCTCCTTGGTTGCCATGTTTCGGACTAACAGATCTTTCCATTTTTTAATTACACTATATACTTATATGAATTTACTTATTTGGCCACTAAACCACGATAGATATGGATTTTCATACAACTTTTGCCGGCCGCTGCTCGCATGTATTTGGCCAGTACAGCAATTTCGATTTATCTCAAAGAAGGTACAAAATAATGCTCAAATTTCCAAGCATGGTTGAGAAAAACGTAATATTGTATTAAGTGCAAAGTGTTGACATCGTCTCCATAATATATTATATTGTTGGTAACGGAAGGCGAGATGACATCATAAAGACGTCAGGCGATCAGCTGTCAACCGATGGGAGGTTATAAAAGGAGGCACGTTGTGTGGCAACGCTCTCTTTTTGCCTGGACGGTGCTCGGAACGGACGTGCTACCTGACCGTTATAGTGTGCTTGTGTTTCTTTTGACATTTTTATGATTTTGTAACGTGTAATTTAAAAGAATTAAAGATTGTTTATTTTTTTAACTTATTTCCCTTCTGATTCCTAACATCAGAACTGGGATAAAGATTCATTCGCCCACAAGTTAAAACTAGTTTTCAGGCTTACAATTTTTATTAAAGCAGGTAGAAGTAGCTATGGATAGATCGAGTCGTTCACGTTCAAAAAATAGTGCCCCGCGTTCTAAACGATCTCGTAGCCACCATAAGCGGAGCACAAGGTCACGTAGCAAGTCTCGGGATTGCGATCGCCGTTCCAGGCGCGAACGAGATCGTCGTGGGAGCCACCGGAGGACGCGAAGCCCTGCATCACCGCTCCACCAACAATCGCTTGAGACCATTGTCTCGCGGTTGAATGCCTTAGAAGATCGTTCACGGGTAATAGCTACGCCGGAAACTACAGGTACTGCTACTGATACTTCGACTGCAACTACGGATAAAATAGTGGAAGCAATACAGTCATTAAAGTCAGTAAGCACCCATCATTTTTATGTGTCTAATTTCGACCCAAAAGTGCATGATTTTGATCAGTGGTTTGACGAGGTGGACAGGGCTCAGGTTTTGAATAATTGGTTAGGAAATGAGTGCCTTTCCCGCGTTGGGAACTGTCTGAAGGGAGATTCTAAGACCTGGCTTAGTGAATGGGTTACAAATGACCGTTCATGGTGCAATTTTAAAAAGGATTTTCGATCACTTTGTGTCAAGAAAATGGATGTGGCAGGTATTTTGTATGAAGTAATGAGCTCTGATTCAGACAGTTACCCAACCTACACTGAATATGCACGTAGATGTCTATTACGTTTACGGATTGTAAAAGGCTTATCAGACGAGTTGATAGCGGCGATTGTTATTAGAGGGATAGAAGACCCTCAAATTAAAGCAACTGCTACTAATGCAAATCTGACGCCTGACAACCTCGTTAGTTACTTATCTACCTTCGTAAAGCCCATTTCTAAGCAGAATAGTGACAGTTCGCGTTCGAAAGATAACAAGAGCTCACTTATGAATAACTTCAAGCGCTCATCTAGGGGTCAGGGTCCCAAATGTTTCACTTGTGGTCAGATAGGGCATAAACAAGCGGGTTGTTTTAAAAGGTCGAAATCAAACGATGCGACTGAACTAAATAAATCTGAATCGAATTCTACCTCAAATAAGGCAGTATGTGCATATTGTAAAAATACTGGTCATGATATTAGTGTTTGTTTTGCTAAGCTGCGTGCAAATGGTAAGCCCAATAAAAGTAATGTAAATTTCTGCTCTGTTCCTATAAAAAATAAGTCCAGTGACATTGTAGTTGGAATGGTTCAGGGTATACCTATAGACATTCTGATTGATAGTGGGGCGTTAGTAGTTTCGTTGATTTCGTCATCTGTGGTCAATCATTTTTCTTGTTCGAGGTGAACCATCGGAAAGGGGAATGGTCTGAACAGTTGTGGAGGTTACAGCTGATACTCAACATGACGGAGCAAAAGACCACCCAGCAGTCCCCGCTGAACCTGCTTGTCGGTGCCGAAGGAGCTACCCCGGTTATTCGCACATCAATCCGAGACGTTGCCATCGAAGCGTCTGGTGAAAACCGTGTGTCGCTACGGGAGATGAGGAGACAAGGAACGGCCGAACGGTTAAGCAAGAATCAAGCTGATCAAGACAGGCGTGTTAACGAACACCGAAAATCTCCACGTACGTACAGCAAAGATGACAGAGTCTTCGTTATCAAGTATTCCCAGTCCACGGGGAAACTTGATCCTGGTATGCGCGAGCCTTACCGCGTAGTTGGAGTCCTGGACCATGGCCGCTATGAGCTGCAGCTTCTGGCTGGTTCCTATGGGAAGACCACATATGCTGCTGCACAGTTCATGGTACCCTGGAGGGGTGAGTGGACTCCTGAGACATGTGCTGTATTTTTTGAAGGCAAGTATTTTCTTGAAGTCTGTGTGATATGCTAACAACGAGCCTATGTCAACAGCCACTGGGTGGTATGCAAACTGAGAGCCTATGCCTACAGTGTTTCTAGAAGTCTGGGCGGTATGCCAACTAGGTGCCTATGCCGACAGCCGCTGTGAGATACGCTAACTAGGTGCCTCTGTCTGCAGTGCGACCAAGTTACTTATTTGGTTTGTTAATCTTAGCTAAGATTTTGATATCTCATGTTATTTTACGAGTAATGCGCATTACGTTTTATGTACTCAAGATGTTTTTGCTTCTACATCTGTTGTCTTTTTATGTAATGCGATTGTCTGATTACAGGAGTTAGCGAAGACTCAAGCGTCTTATTAGAAGACACTGCTAAAGATCAGGCGGGATCATCTTCTGGACCTGACGAGGACGTCAGAGCATCAGGAGAGGCCGTGTTGGTAACGGAAGGCGAGATGACGTCATAAAGACGTCAGGCGATCAGCTGTCAACCGATGGGAGGTTATAAAAGGAGGCACGTTGTGTGGCAACGCTCTCTTTTTGCCTGGACGGTGCTCGGAACGGACGTGCTACCTGACCGTTATAGTGTGCTTGTGTTTCTTTTGACATTTTTATGATTTTGTAACGTGTAATTTAAAAGAATTAAAGATTGTTTATTTTTTTAACTTATTTCCCTTCTGATTCCTAACAATATATTATCATTTTTATATTTAAGAGAGCTTTTTGCTTGACTTTTAATTAAATCAATAAAAACTTGCTTTAAAACACTCAGTATTTCACCTTTCAAATACATATATTATACATTACTTTTGTTAATTCAATCCGACATCCGGTTCTTACTATAAGACTTCATGTCACTTCCACCACCTCTTTCAGTTTGAGGATAAATGACGATGAGGCATAAATAAATAGTATATTATAAAAAGAGGTTGTCTTTAGATTCGTCCACAAATGTACGCGTTACGCTTTAATATAGTAGAGCGGTCATTGACCCCTCCGTGCTCAGGTTATGGGGATAAACGGTTAGCTGTAGTCAGCTGGACACACAAGCGTCCATAGTTCACTTCGTTTATTACGGGCCATCAAAGCAGTTAATAATCAATTTATCAAACGACTGTCTCCACTCTAATTCTCCACTAACGCACATCGTCAGGTCATCAAAACATCTGCGTGTTTCGGAGAACGTAATAGTAATTTTTTTAGTTTTGATTTACAGTATAATATATAGGAGCCATAGAACTACCAACCAAGCGAAAAACGTGTTTCGCCGACCCCAAGTAATATGGGCCAAGAAAAGGAAGAAGATCAAGAAATACCAATGATATTATAAGACTGTATCCTGGTGTTTCAGGTCGATCACGCGGGTAGAGATAAGCACACGTAGTAAAAATGATATTGTGATACCCAAATTTAGATTAACTAAAAGTAGCAAGTTATTTCTTGCCAAAGTCGTTACAGACTTTAGCGATGGAAAGTTCCAAACCCACGTGTCCTTACATGTTAGCACAACTCCATGTACTTATAACACCTTGCATGCATTGTATTGTATGTACTGTACACATGTTTGAGCAAATAAACTATCTGAATCTTATGAAAAAAGCATTAAAGACTAAGTTGAATACAAGGAAGTCTGGCAATAATTCCTTCTGCACATGTGGCTTCCCCGGTACCTCATTAGCGGTATCACTTTTTATGTAAATGTCTATTAACTGCTCCCAAATTACGATGTTTTGTTTATTTTTGCATACTTCTTTGACATAATCTTCTCATTATTTAACATTTTATACCTACAATTCTAATTACCAATTACTTAGTAGTTGTAATGGCAATCATGTCATTTGGTGTAAATAGGTTCGTTTTTATTTTATTATTTATCTTATAGATAGATTCTTTAATATTTTGTAAACGTGAGAACATTGTAGGCCGTTTAGACCGTAGATATGTAGACTATCTTCTATATTATTAAGTACCTGGTACTAGTTGAGGCCCACACTGTCCTCCCATACCTATAAACACTGTAACTTGAAAACAATGTAATAGCCAATTGTTTTTAAAACAGTAACCGTGGAGTTTCTTGGCAGCTCTTCTCCATAGACCAATTTGGAACCGTGCACCTTGCTTCTGACGTTTCATGAGTGGCCGTGTAGGTTTTTGTGAAATTAAATATTTAGATTTTGATTTCAAGAGGTTGACCGTTAGCCTGTTTGCAAACAAAAACAGTTTCTATTATCGTCTACCCACATCTTACAAAAAGCAATTATTAAAATCCCTTCAGCAATCGCAGCGCCACTAATAAGAAAACTTTAAATCAGATAGGCTCAGTTATCAAGTGACTGGCAGAGCGCAGGTTCAGTCCCGCGATGTGTATCACCGGCCGGTGGTCGCCGTGATTTATGCGAACAGTTAATCCTACTATTTACTAGTTTTAGTGGAAGGTAAAGAGGGAGTTTTTCCGAGGACCCTTAGGCCTGAGTTGAGAGACGTAAGGCGTAAGCGAGAGGCGAGTAAACGGTAACAGTAGGCAACGTGTAAGTAAGCTATAGTTAAGGTAATCAACGTATTTTTAGTTTGGGGCAATAACCTGTTCGTTGCGCAAGGAAAGCGGAACAGAAAACAACATTTTATGAAAATTGTTATTTAGAAATGTTCCGCTCATTATTATCAACCACATTGGGATTCCGTACCAATTTCCTGTCGTCTCTTTGTTGTTCATAGTATAATTGGTGAGTAGGTACCTAGATAACGAGACAGGAAGGTTATTTAACTGAAAATATTCCTGTGCGGGGTGTTACGTATGTATCCGCGAATAAGCATAATCAGTAGAATATGAACTGACGCAAACGATGCCACTCCGCAAGCCACTCCGCTTTCTGCCTGTGTCTTGCACATTGTCCTCACTAAGAACAGTTATCAGTCAGTGCGTGTGATGTATGTCGCCGGAGGGACGGCGGACACCGGGCGGACAGAGGATGGCGGACGCACCGGCGGATAATTATCTGATACCTTTGTAGGCTTGAAATTCTTCAAGAAAAAGAATGATATAGTTTCCATAGCTGATAAGTATTACAGGAAAATATAGAGTTCAATACCGATGCCACATGGCGTCCGTACGTGTACTAAAGTTCAACTTAAAATCAAAACAAAACCTACATGGTTTCTGAATTTCTCGAGAAATTAAAAAAAAGGAAAAAGAAACAATTTCGCGGGCTTTCACCGTAGGCAATGCCAAAGTAGAGTTTGACAGGTTCTCAATTTCAAATTGTCAATTCAGAAACCAGTTGCAGTTGCAATTGTACAAAGAAGTAGGTAGTAGTTTTACGGTTTGAGTCGCAAATCATTTATTGATATAATGTTTGTAAAACAATTTAGCTTAGCAAACATGTGAAGTTATCTACATTCAAACAATATCAAAAGTCAAAACAAGGCAAACAAGTCATGAGCGTAAGAACTTCTATTACAAATTCAATCTGTTGAACAATATAATTATATGGAATCCGTTCCAAAGCTGCAACCCGGCCGCTCACAGCACAATTAGGAGCAGATCACTTTCCATCTAAGAAGGCGTTTCTTGTTATTTTTCCCTTGGCTTTGTCCTCCGACGGCCGGCGGCCGGGCGGCCTAGGGAGCCAGAAGCCGTCGAAGAACGCACATGGTGAGAAAGGTAGAAGGCCCAACGAAGTGCGCTAAGTATATAAAAATGTAGATGATTTGGGTACGAAAATGTCGCTGCGTTTCATACGTTTACATTCTAAGTTTTTGGTTTTGTTGGTTCATTTTGTGAAGAGAAATCATTGATTGAAAAACAAAACGCACGCTTAATTTAATTATATGATACCTATAGTTCATTGATATTTTTTTTATTTATAGCGGATGGATACCTACTAATGGTATGAGAATAGTTTCCCTTCGAGGGCAGGCTATACGACGCGACGTATTTTATTGTAACCACTGCCAAGTTAGTTGCGCAGCTTCGCTTTCTTATGCTACTATTATTCGACTGGACCTTTCATCTTACCCTGTTATGTGACCGGAGAGAGTAGGGGTGGCTCGTTAATTAGAAGAAGTATTTTATTAAGGCCAATTTGTCGGGAATACCTGCCTGATTGCCGAGGCTGAGGCGATTTGTTTGAATTTTTCAGCAAAGTTCCTGAGGGGAGCGCGCTCATTAGTTTGAAGAGTGCGCCTATTTGAGCGATACAATGCGCTTATGTTTATATTTAAGATATTGTTATAGGTGTATGTATGTATTTACTCAAAAATGCTTGTAATGTGGTCATTATGTTGACAACTTTCTTTGAGCAACGTCGACCTTTCCGCGCTTCTTGAATAGGCGCCGGCAAAGTTCTATGGCATTTCATTTTCAAAAATCCATCATAGTCGAGTTTTGTTTCAAAAATAGTCAGGTGCAAAAAAATTTTTTTCAGAATTTGGCTGTAAGTGTACAGATAGGTACAATCATCATTGCCAAATTTAAAAAAAAACAGAAGTGCGGGGAAGAAACAAAAGCGCAGCGCGGTGAAAGTTATTGCAATTCTCCATATTGTTTTTCATAATTTTTCGTGATATTTAAAATTAAATTTCAAAAAAGAAATTCTTCTTCTTTTCTTCTTCTGCAACTCAATGTGTTTAACACCGGACATTCAAAATGAAGCGAAATTAATGATTGAAAATTTATTGCCACCGAAGTCGAAAGAAAAATTTTAACTTGTCTAAGAAACGTTTGCGCAACGGAAAATCGACAGAAAGTCAGTCTTTATCGGAAAACGTTTTTTTGAGCTTACTTTATCCACCTTTCAAAGACAATAAAGCCTTCATCTTTCTAGAATACTTACTCCATGCTAAAGTGCACGGTTTTGGTGAAGCACAATTTGAACATAAAGACTATCACAACCTGACGGGTATGCTGAAAAGACAGTCAGACGAATATAAGTGTAAAAAATCAAGTCTTGACAGGACAAAATGTGGAAACGCTTATAACTGAAGCCCCGACTCTGAGTTCTTGGCGGTGAAAGTAAGTGTCTATAACTTGAATGCATTTTTTATCTCAATATAAATCAGTAGGTAAAAATACCTACGCTTGTCCAAATTAATCCTATGTATTTTAGTTTACCTAGTTCCTGTTAAATGTATATACTTAATGCGTTCCTATGCTTGAAATGAATCGGAAATATTTATCATTTATATTTGTATTATATATAAATATTCGGTTAATTTAAATTTTCAGTAGCAGTAGTAGTTAAAACTAGGAAGTTATGGTGTTTATATTATTTTGTAATAATACATTTTACCTTTTCCTGTGTATACATAATTAAACGTTTACATTTGTGTCGTTTCGGTAGCTGCATATTGTTATCAGTATGATTGTACCTATCGATGATATTTAATTATATTATTTGCACAGAACTAAAATAACTCAATTTACCTAATAGGTACTGTGTTGTTATTAATTCTGCTTATCTCGGTATTTAACTACCTACCTACTGGTGCCTAGGTGCAGTATGAAACCATTGTTATAAATAGACAATATGACCTGACCTAAGGTACTTATTTAGGTATGGTCACAGACTACAGTGGTTGTAAATAGGGAATAATAAATAAGTAAGTATCACAATGACCGTATATAATGACTTAAATATTAATAAAAAGATAAACATATTGCTACAATACCATGCTAAGGCAGATGGTAATCGTAGTAAGTTGCCATTAAAATAAACTACTTTCCCTGAAATAACTAGGTTTGACAGAAAAGCCTCAAGATCAGGGCAACTTTTCGTTAAAGGCTGTGGGTTGAAAGATAATGATGTTGATTTTAAGTATGGGGAGTTATAATATGATTTATGATATATGATATTTGGATGTTTCTAGCGAATATGTACACAATCTTATGTTACTTCTCGCCGCCAAACCTACAGCTATATATAGTAAGTGTAAGGACTGACGAGGTGAATCATGCGCGCGCGCCGTTCCCACGTCTGCGCGCGCCAATTGGTGGAATTGACCGGTATGCGACGCCGGCTCGCTTGACCCCCGACCCGTTAATTGTCTTCCACCTAACTGATGTTGAGGAGACGACGCTCAATCATTTTGTGGCTTTGTTTGGACCGAGCTCATGTGGAGTCGGGAATTTGGGTGGAGGAGACGAATATTATGAACTCAATGTTTCGTTATTTTTAGATTGTTCGTTATTTAACCCAAGAGTAAAAGTCAATGTTTCGTTATTTTTTAGATTGTTCGTTATTTAACCCAAGAGTAAAAGTCAATGTTTCGTTATTTTTTAGATTGTTCGTTATTTAACCCAAGAGTAAAAGTCAATGTTTCGTTAGTTTTTAGATTGTTCGTTATTTAACCCAAGAGTAAAAGTCAATGTTTCTTATTTTTTAGATTGTTCGTTATTTAACCCAAGAGTAAAAGTCAATGTTTCGTTATTTTTTAGATTGTTCGTTATTTAACCCAAGAGTAAAAGTCAATGTTTCGTTAGTTTTTAGATTGTTCGTTATTTAACCCAAGAGTAAAAGTCAATGTTTCTTATTTTTTTAGACTGTTCGTTATTTAACCCAAGAGTAAAAGTCTGTTTCGTTATTTTTTACTAGCCTTCGCCCGCGGCTTCGCCTGCGCTTAGGTTAAAAATCACCCCACGGGAACGTACGATGAAAAGTACCATATGTCCTACCTGTGTGCCATATAATTTCATCGCAATCAGCGGTTAACGTGTGAAAAAGTAACAGACAGACAGAATTACTTTCGTATTTATAATATAAGTATGCACATGGGTATGGTTACTTGTGTGTATACAGCAGGGAACAGGCATTCCCCTTGATTGATAGGAAGGTACCTATTTTGTTATGTATTTATTTATACTTGTTGCACACGACATAACTAGGGTAATACCCTACTTTTTTTTAATCGTACAAGAATTACTGAAAATAAGTAATGAAAATATTGAAAATGCAAATTTCAATATTAATGTGCAATGTTTAAATTATGAAATGCAATTTTAACCAGGATACTACATTATTAATATTTATTGGTAATAGAGGTAATGTGAACAAAGGAGAATTACTCCAATATTATACTTCATTATGCAACCTGAAGTTAAGAAAAATTGTTATGTTCACATTCCCATATATCCAAAGTTTGCCACAGGAAGAAAACAAGTTTAGGTATGAAATTAATATGACATTGCATAATTTGACAAATAATAACAATTTATTCCATCTAATTGACACTAACAATTATGTTGGTAATCATTTATTTTATATTTGACTAAAGATAGATATTTTGTGGATAGGTACTATTTGTCAAAATATTGTAAAAGACAGATAGCTGTGTCGCTATCATATTACTTTTGTATTACAGCCAAGAATTTGGCTAAACAAATTGCTTCTATTGAGCAAAGCTATACTAACATATCAAATAATTCAGCCAATAATTTGGTATCACACATTGACATTGCTAATCATTTAAATTAAAAAATAAGACAATAGAGGCAACCTCTAGCAATAATGTACAGAATTGTAAGAATAATTCAAGTAAAAGCTTGAAATCAGTAAATAGTATCAACCTGGTGCATCAAAACATTCAAGGATTTATGAACAAAGATTTAGAAGTAGAATTATTTATAAACTGTAACAGTATAGATATTCTTTGTATAACAGAACATTGGCTTAAAATCCACCAGTTCTTGTTCAATTTTAATAATCACCAGGTTGGTAGTTCGTTCAGCAGAGTAAATGCTATACATGGTGGCTCCTTAATTTTAGTAAGCAACCAGCTTAAATTTAAAGAACGTTAGGATATTGTGAGCCTATCTGTTGAGCGGACAATAGAAATAGCCTGTATAGAATTGGAGCAGTTTATTGTATTAAGTGTGTACAGACCCCCTTCAGGATTGTATGACTGCTTTGAAAAGGTAATGGATGAAGTGTTAAACAAGATTTGTAACTCGAACAAGTCCATTATCACTTGCGGTGATTTTAATGTTAATTTATTAGAAAACTCAGGTTCTTGTAGTAAAATATTAAGTCTGTTTCAGTCCTACAATCTTGTAAACCTATTTTTGGAGCCCACTAGAATAACCCCTACTAGTGCAACATGCCTAGATAATATTTATACAGATGTTATACCAAGCCACAAAGAAATAATAAATTTACTAGATTCTGATCATTGCGGGCAAAGGATTACTATCCAAAACCAAATCAAGAAAGTGGCTAAAAAGGATATCACTGTCAACCCCAAAACTGCAAGTCGCTTGGAAGCTTTTAAAGTTAAACTCATTAATAAATTACCAGTTTTATCTATTAATTTTGATCCTAATCATGTATATGATGATTTTTTTAATATATACTGTAAACAATTTAATTCCACCTTTGTTCCCAAGACTATCTCGGTTAATAGCAACGCATCTTTCAGTGATTGGGCTACCATTGGTATTCATAAAAGTAGAACACGGCTTTATGAACTGTACAATGAAAGGACCGTTTTAAACACTGCTGAATTTAATTTATATGTTAGAAATTATTCAAAATTATTTAAAAAAGTTTGTTGTATGGCCAAGTCCCGTTATTTGAGTTCGAAGATTAAAAACAGTAGTAATGTAATTAAAACGACTTGGAATATTGTTAATAGTGAAACGGGAAGGTCTAGTAACCGAAATACTGACTACAGCCTGTCTATTAAAGACAACATAATAAAATCTGACTCACAAGTCGCCGCGGCCTTTGAAAATTTCTTTTCAGATATTCCCGTTTCAACTACTAAATCAGTAAACTCATCACCTTCTGTTGCTGAGTATTTGCTTAAAGAAAATGTTAATGTTTGCGATTCGGAATTTCATTTTGAAAATATTACTTGTAGAGATATAATTAAAACCTTTCACACTTTAAACGTAAAAAAGACTGCAGATCTGTGGGGTAATTCTGTAGAAGTTGCTAAGTCTATTATTGATATTGTAGCACCTACTTTAGCTCTTATTTTTAACAATTGTATCGACTGTGGAGAGTTTCCTGACCTCATGAAAAATTGTAAAATAAAACCTTTGTTTAAATCAGGTAGTACTACAGACCCCACAAATTATAGACCTATTTCAGTACTACCTACCTTTAGTAAAATTTTTGAGAAATTAATTTTAGCCCAATTGCAAAGATTTTTTAATAAACATAAATTATTACATAGTAAACAGTTCGGTTTTACAAGGGGTCGTTCAACTACTGATGCCGGTGTTGAACTTTTAGGACATATCTATAATGCATGGGAAGATAAATGCGATGCCTTGGGCATTTTTTGTGATTTGTCCAAGGCGTTCGATTGCGTTCTTCATGAAACGCTAATCAGGAAACTCTGGATCTTCTTACTTCATACTTGAATAATAGGGTTCAGAGCGTTGACATTAATGGTAAAAGATCTCCCGGATCTATAGTAACAATGGGAGTCCCACAGGACTCAATTCTTGGTCCTTTTTTGTTTCTTATTTATATTAATGACTTGCCTTACCTCATAAAGGATAATCATGATATAGTGTTGTTTGCGGACGATACTTCACTTTTGTTTAAACTTAAACGTCAGCAGCTGGTTACTGACGATGTAAATAGCGCGATCTCAAAAGTAGTTCACTGGTTCAATGTTAATAATTTACTACTTAATGAAAAAAAAACCAAATGCATTAAGTTTACGCTGCCTCACGTTAGACAGGTGGTAACTAATGTATTGATAAAGGGCAGAGAATTGAATCCTGAAGATAGCACAGTATTCTTGGGCTTAACTTTGGATGCTAAGCTTCAGTGGGGCCCACACATAGATAAATTATCAAAAAAGCTTAGCTCCGCAGCATACGCTGTTAGAAAAATTCGTAATTTAACTGACATAGCGACAGCCCGTTTAGTGTACTTTAGCTATTTTCATAGTGTAATGTCGTATGGTATTCTGTTGTGGGGAAATGCCGCCGACATTCAGACTATCTTTGTTTTGCAGAAAAGAGCTGTTCGATCAATTTATAAATTAAGCCCGAGACACACTCTCAGAGAGAAATTTAAGGAGATTAATGTAATGACTGTGCCTTCACAGTATATTTTTGAAAATCTTTTATATGCCCATAAAAATATAAACTTGTTTAAAAAATACAGTGATATCCATAATATAAATACTAGGAACAAACACAGCTTCGTTGTACCTACAACAAGGCTCAAGAAAATAGGTGGCTCGTTCAGATGTCAATGTATACGCTTTTATAATAAACTTCCAAGCCACGTTCAAGATCTAAGCCTTAATAAATTCAAATCATTCATTAAACGTAAGTTGTGCCAGAAAGGCTTTTATACCGTTAAGGATTATATTGAGGACAAAAAGGCTTGGGATTGAGTTGGTCCAATTTTCTGCATACTGAATGTTTTTTTTTTATATTTCTGTTACATACACTGATAAATTGATAATTATTATAACAGAACGACTTGAATACTTACCTTGAGAAGTACAATTTATTGTTTTAATTATTGTGAATGTGAGGACTATGTGGGTCATTGTTTCAATCATGATCTGGCAGTTTAAGTAGTTCATGCGGCCTACCCAAATGTCCTTTCTTTGGTATTGTTCGTCGAATCGTTGAGCTCCTAAAGTTCTGAGTTGTGCTGCACGGTTACTGACAAATGCGTGCACTGACTGGACAGGTCCTCTTAATCTGCGTGGTTCTTTCCTCAGAAGACCATTTCAGATACTAATCTACATGGTCCTCAAAGATTATGTTCGAATATTTATATACTTACACATTGACATTGATGAATTTTATACATACAATGACATGAGAATTTACTTTGTAAAGTATTATTATATTATTTAAATTATTGTGAATGTGAAGATTATGTGGATTATTACTTTATTTTATTTTATTTTTTAGTTAGTTTCACGATCTGGCAGCTTGAGTAATTTATGCGGCCTACCCAAATGTCCTTTCTTTGCTATTGTTCGTCGAATCGTTGTGCTCCTTAAGTTCTCAGTTGAGCGGCAAGATTACTGACAAATGCGTGCACTGACTGGACAGGTCCGCTCAATCTGTATGGTTTTTCCTCAAAAGACCGTTTCAGACACCAATCTACATGGTCTTCACATGATCTGACCAAGATTATGTCTGGACTTTAAATGAGACTGTGACCTCTGAGTTTGTTTCGGACTTCTCAGAGTAGTCAGTTATGAAACGCCGACCTCATCTAGTTTTTAAAATATGATTGACGTGTAAAAGTGTTTGTAACAAACCTACTTACAGAAATAAAATCATTTATCATTTAATGTGCCATTATTTTAGGTAAAAAACCCGCAAAAAAATCACACCAAAAAAAGGTAAAAAATCACACCTGTTTTCCATTGAGGAAAACAGGTGTGATTTTGTGTATGTGTATTTTGCAGGAACCCTACCTACATATTATTAAGAAACTTAATAAAAAGAAAACTTTGCGAGGTAATGAGCATGTTTCAGGTTCGTGTTCAGGGTTATGCCCACGATGGTTATCCCCATAAGCAAATCTACCGTAGATCTGTGACGTACTCTGAACTTAACAGAGGTTCTTGTCACGCGGTGAGATCATAAACCCAACTAGTCAAGTGATCCCACAGCACTGCACGTGAGCACAGTCGCATACTTCTGTTCTGTTATTTTACTTCCTTGTACGGCTTATGGTTTTTACTAACCACGTAATCGTGAACGTTAACAAACATGAACCTACGTGACCTGGTAGCGGGATATGAGATCATATTAACGCATAAGTAGTTATGGCTGCTCGTCTATCAACTATTCACATTTTCCCGTTGACTGACTCACTGCTTCTGTCAGAAGATTAAACGTAAATAGATATGTATGTAGTATACGTAAATGTATTTTCTTTTTTAAAGTAGGTACCTACCTACCAACTTGAACATTTTCGAAAAAATCTCCTCGTTTTATCGATCGAATTACATCTCTATTTGCCGATATCATTTTGACCTGTGTGAGATCTGCATAATCATTGACGTAGAGATTTCAAGTTACAAAGTATTTTACATAAAAAATTTGCCTTATCGATAAAACTGCCCTTTTTGCTGGGTTTGCATTCTGAATTTGTTTACTCTTTTCGTTTTTAAGTGGAGCAAAAAACTAGGCAAAACAATCGCCGAAAATCAGAGCTTTTCATACCTCTATACCACGCTGCAAACTATTGCACAAATTGTATGTCGTACCTAGTACAGTTACTCAAAACAACTAGTGTTCAATGGTACAGCCATTGTGTAATTGTCCTTTGAATTTACCTACTAGGTAATACAGATGTATTTAAAACTATTTATATGCAATCTGTTTTTAATATAGTTCGTACAAAGTGCGTTGCCCACTCCACGTCTTCGATAGCACTCGTCCGCGAAAACAGGAGTGTTTGTGACTCACTTATGACACTCTGTTCATTAGTACCCACAGCTATGAATGTTTGTTTAGTTAGATAGTCTAATAGAAGTAGAGCCTTTAAATGAAACATATTTGATTTCAATTAGTAAATTAAACCATACCTAGAATTAATCCAGGAGCTTTATTTTCTTTTCCTACCGAAAAAAAGCCGTTTCATACGGCGTTTATCGTGCTTTCAAATTAAAATGAACAATGAGAACTTCTCGGTATTTTGTAAGGGAATATATAGGGTACGTGGCCAATTAAAATAATGGCTAAAACTACGATTACTGGAGGTAAGAGATGGGGATAGTAATAAGGAAGTCTACCATTTTTCTTCCATAAAATATAATATATCTATAATGTTACCCATCCAGCACTCGCCATACATTCTTCACCATCAATCAGCGGTCACGTCGCAAGGTGCGCGGTCGTTGTCTCAATTGAGTCCAGCTCAAGTGGGTGTCATCTTAACGACTCGCGTGTGTACCCGTCTTTATTGCTTAGCATCTAATGCGGCCGTGTTTAGATCATTAACATGGTCACTGTGTGTGTGTGAGGTTTTGTTCATTAACATGGGGCCGTGTCAGTGTGTGCGAGGTTTTATGTGATCTGACGGCCGCCTGGAATGCAATGAGCGATGACTTTTTTCAATTGAAAGAATAGAGTGAAATTGTGTGTGGCCTAAATTATTTGATTAAAGCGAGTAACGACTAACGAACTGTACTTAACTGTAATCTGGTAAGTAATGCTAGGCTATACAAAGAGTCTATATTCTTCGAATGGTAAATATAAGTTACCAGCTCTGTCTCTTATACTCTTGGTATAACTCTGGGAGAACATAAGCTTGCGATGCAGTCGAACCAAAAGGTCTTGAGTATTCAAAAGTCAAAATAAGGACGTGGGACAGTCACGACCCTAAAGTCACTCTGCTTACACATTATAATGACGACTTGCATCAGTTTTGTTTGTTAGAGCGGTCATACTTATCACCGCAAGACACTGCATTAGAAAAGCAGTTTCACTATTCCTACATGCATATAGCTGGACAGACACGACAGATACCTTCTACCTTCAGATAGGCACTCGTGTAAACCGATCTGTGTGTTACAGATGTGAGGCACCTATCGCTAATGAGCGTGTGATGTGATTCACAGGCGGCGACGCATGTGCGGCCTCGATACTATACACCACAGACTATAGTGCACGGGCATAATGTGCAGAGGAGACACTGTCCTAAGTGTCCTACTGAAAAAATACCTTAAACACACGCCAATGACAGCAGCACAGCAGTGGAACTCTATCTTAGTAAACTGGCCTACACCTATGTACCACCTAATTGGCTTGCCGTATCGGAATAAACTCATTACATAAGACAACAAGCTTATCGGATTCTGTAATAAGATAGACGTGCTAAGATACCTCTGAAAAAACTAGAAAGCGCTACGAAATGAAAGACACCAACGGAAGAGTCAATGAGTGATAAAAGAAAGCGGTGCAGAATATGGCACTAAAAGTCACACCGTCACACGTCATGCATCGCTTTAAAATAGAAAATTGTTGGAACGAATATGGTTTTTTTTTATTAAATATTTTTACTAGTAAAGGTACAGGTAAACGTAGACCAAGTGTCTCATCTGCAGCTATAAAGCCCCGTCTCATCGTTGCGGTACACTCGTGAGAACGCCGCGCATGTGTCGTACACACTCTTATTGGCGCACATACTTTTTAATTACCTCTACATCATGTAGGTACATGCACTAAGCAGATTGGTACAGAAGGGCCACTCTACACAAGACTCAGAAGAAAGGTCACACAAATTAAGATAGAAAAAAACAAGCATAACTGTGTATGCGATTGCAGATTAGTTTGAACTCAAATAATGTAAATAATGTACTTAGGTACATACAGGCCCAAGTTTTTCGATAGTATGATTCATGCATACAGTAATAAGCCATTAATAAGCTGTGGACGAGGTTGGCAGTGGGGCTGAGTGCCCAGTGCAGTGCGTCAGAACGTACTAAGGTATTAATTTGTGTAAGTCTCGGAAAATAATTGTTGAGCAATTAGACTGTCCGTATATTCAAATCAACTGTCATTCTTTGGCAGTTTTATGAAATGGTTATAACACGAAAATTTACGTAAGGTGTCAACTTGCATGACAGTTAATTTCTCTTTATGTACAATCACGGAATGCAAACCTACACCATTTCTTGGTTAGTTTGAGTCTGCTTTATTCCATACTTAATGTTGGAGTGAGCTTTCGTTGTATGATGATAAGCTGTTGATTTTCTGTACTATCTTCTTAGTATTGCAGTAACTGGTAGTTAGCGGTTCAAATGTGTGTAGTGTTGCTTAAGTGTTGCATTTATGATGGCAGATGTATGTATGAGTTGTACTATCAATACTTTTGGTTCGTACGAGCTCTGCACGGAGGTAGCTTTTATCCGTTGATTGTGTTCCCGAGCATTATGAAGGTGCCTATCAGGGATGTTACGGAGCTTTGGTTCCGATTCCGAAAAGTCGGAACTTCCGATTGATTTTACACCTCCGATTCCGATTTCGGTTCCGATAATTTTGAATCGGAGTTATACCGAAATTCGAAACGCAGCGATACACGTGACCTGAGCGCCTACAAACAGGTTTTAACTTGTCGCCAGGGTAATGCGAAGTCTCAGTTTATTGTTTTGTTTGTGGATGTTAGACGTTAGTAAGTTCGTTAACGTTAAATTAAGACTGATTAAAGAGACTGAATTATATTTCTATTGTTTCATTAAGCCTTCCCTTAACACATCTTTCTTCTATTTCTGCCCCGCTTTCGGTTTCGGTTCCGATAACGGTTCCGATTCCGATCAATTAAATTTAAAACCTCCGATTCCGATTCCGGTTCCGGTAAAAAGACTTCCGTAACATCTCTGGTGCCTATATCATTCGAATGTGAACATTTAATATAACAGCATTTTTATACAAATATGACTGCTGGATATTTAATTTGTTTGAGAAAGGTCTAGCTGTACGATGATTAATACATATTAGTAATACCTACTAAAATAATACAAAACAACAAACTTTAATAGCCTTGGAATAAATTCTCAGAACTTCTGAAAAAGGACTTTAATATTTTTTACCTCGTTTAGAAACCGCAATTATTTATAGCAATGTTCGATGAGGTGTCCCTACAACAATGGAATGATTACCAGCACTCACACACTATTGAAATTATCGCGGCTAGCTTAGAGATCAGTACCTACTCAGACACCTACCGACCTACCTACGATTCACGATGAGTAGGTAATGTTATTTAAGCTAAACTGAGATTGATTGGCTGTTTATGAACCTATATTTATAAACTCATTATCTACTCCACTAATATCGTGAACCCGGGAAAAGCGTTCTGTACTACCAAATCGAAGTACGGATGTTGTTGCAATCTGCAAGTGGTAGATGCCCGAGAGGCAGACATTCGGGAGGTTCTTACTACACCGAAGGGTTTGAAAGCCAGCCATGTTTTTTAATCTTATGTGATTGGTTCTTTTTTCACCATTATGATTCTAATTTTTTTCAGATTTAAACTGGTTGTTAATCCTTGACATTGTCTGTTTTAATTGTGGTAGGTATATACCTACCTAAAGTCTGTTCCAAAAGTATCTGATGAGAATATAGACAAATGGACCTGATAACGTACTCGTACCCGCGGGTGCTAATTTGTAGTGCCACTTAGAAATTGAGAGCTTTGATTTGATACTTATAAAACTGGAAATTTTAATATTAAATCACCTTAATTATGTTTTTCATTTGACAAATGAGCTTAATTTTCATAAACGAAAATTTCGTCGATTATTGTTCATTTTGAATTTCTCATTTTTCGATCGCAATTTATTAATGTTTTTCAAACAATCACTGCTGCAAAAAGTGATGAGATATAAATTTGAAACCATCTAAATACAGATGAATGTGTTCCTAATTCCTTATAGTGAGGGATTGCATAAGAATTAAACCAGAACAGGGTTTAGGTATTTACACTGGCATCAGTTGCTGTTGAACAGACCATAGTACAGGCTATGCTGCGTTAAGTTTAGCTAAAGATATTTTGTTTTTACTGAAGATGTATATAAAAGCAAGGATTTCTTACTGGAGACTACTTTGCGATTGAAGTACAAACACCGATAAATTACAAAGTTTTAAAAATACTCCCGTGTCAATTGGCTTGCGAAGTGTCCCGTGTGTCGTAATGATACTTTGGACAAAGAACACTTGTATCTCCTGAGTCACTGGCGCCAGCGCGTGCGCCGCTCAGCGGTGGCGCCCGCGCTACCGCGCGCCCCCGCGCCACGCGCGCCGTCGCCTAATGTGGTTAGATCATTCTTTCAAACAAGGTTTTGTCAGTAAACGATTGTGCCTTGTTGCTAAGTAGGTACACTAATTTGTGTTCGGTGTCCGCGACATGGTGTTTTGATAGTATGCCTGTTACAGCGTTGGTATTTTTGTTTTACAAGACGCACTTTCTTGTCAGTTTTTGATGTCTTATTCAATATCTGTGGCACTAGTGGTAGTGATTTTATGAGGTAAACACACAGGTACTTGTAGCAATCAGGAGCCTTAATTGAGAAAGTTATTAGAGATCTGATCAGGCTTACAGACCACAGAATTTACAGAAATCTATTGTTCATGAACTTATTCGTAATTTTGTAAACCGATATCGTCCCATCCTAATTTGAAGCCTTTATTTAAGGTAAATCAATTTTAATTTAATAATTAGGTATTCCTTCTCATTAAACCACACCATTAGCGGGGAAAATCCCAAACAACAAAAATTACGGGATCGATTTCGTTTTGTTTGTTTAAAATAACAACTTAATGTTATTTCCAAATAGAGTGCTTGTTTCTGACGAGTTCACTAATTATGACAGTAAGGCATCGTCCACATAGCCCCGCGCCACCTGGCGTGTTATACGCGCGTTCCGGTCCCGAGACTGCGGAGCACAACAACCGCGCGCCGCGTGAAACAGAATATACGCCAAAATCAGTTACGGTTTTAGTGTGTCTTCTAATATGTAATTCTATCTTTCACTTTCTTTTAGAATATAGGTAAGTGATTTAGTGTTCATAAACTGTAAGCTTATTTTATATTTTACTGAAACAAATAAATAAATGAACACGTATGTACGCTAATAATAATAATATTTTTTTTTTTTTTTTTTATCTTTATTTTTTATTTAACAGGGTTTTTTCTATACAGAAAATGTCACCCCGATGATTACATACAATTAAATTACATATACCTATACAAAACTAGCCTACCCGCATCCTTATAACCATAATAATAATACAATAAAGAGTTCTGGCTTCATCGGACAATGGTGAAGCCAGAATGCTATTATAGAAACCTACATTTAAACTATTGACAAAGGCTTGACGCCTTTGGACCGCCACACGAGCACACTCCGCTAGGACATGATGCACATCTTCAATGATTCCACAGACAGCACAATTTGGTGAATCGACTTTGCGCATCATGAATCCAAAGCTATTGAGCGGTATATGACCGGATCGAAGTCTCAAGGCCGTCACAACTTCCTGCCTGTTCATCCTGCCCTCACTGAACCAAAGTACGCGTGGAAGAGATGGTTGAATCGTTCTATACCAGATGCCCTTAGTCAAAGACCTTTCATCAAAATATTCTGACCATGATTGAATACATCTGTCTCTAACTAAGGGCAATAGCTCAGTATGCCAAGGAGAACAAGGATATATTTCTCCATCAGATGTCGCTTCATTTGCCAAACGGTCAACCATCTCATTTCCTTCCAGTCCAACGTGAGATGGAATCCACTGCAATACCATTCTTTTCCGTTTGGCAACTAAATCTATAATTTTTTTCAATATAGTGTACGCTAGTGGAAGTCCTCTAAAAGGTGAAGTACTCGTGCATCTCATCAGATGGAGAAGAGCACTTTTTGAGTCAGTAAAAATAACAAATCGATCACCGGCCAAAGATTCGACATAAGCCAAAGCTTCAGCTATAGCAATTAACTCTAAATGCATTATTGAAACTTTGGATACAATTTTGAATTTAAAAGAAGCACCTATTTGAGAATCGAAAAAAGCTGCGCCAAAGTAATTCTCGTGTCTAGAACCGTCCGTGTAAATACAGTAGAAGTCAGAGTATTGTGCATTCAAAGATGTACAACATATCGATCTAAGATTATATAAATTATAACAATGCTTAGGTTTCTCTACTGATTCTAAACTAGGCTTGACAATACCTGATAAGTCCATATTGCTGACCCAAAATAATAATAATAAAACCGCAGGGCAGCATGTGGCGAGCTGTTGGGCAGTAGCGACCCCACGGACCCTACCTCCCGGGAGAAATCTTGTTTATCATCTCTGGCTTGACTTTATTGGCCGGCTGGAGTGAACAATGACGAGGAACAGAGCTCCCACCTCTTTCTTGCCTTTATTGGCTGGCTTGAGTGGAGGTTCGCAAGAGCAAACGTGCTCGGAGGAAGGTAGTATTCCAGTAAGGTGCTGGTAGGGATCTTGACCGTACTTCCGGGATTATCCTGATAGCCGTGGAATACCTCTCCACTCCTCAAGCACCTCAGGAAGTGTTGCCTCCTTGTTGCTACGTCACTATGTGCTAGCGACCGTTTTCGGGGGCCCATTATTGAGTGTGCAAGTCACCCCCTGCCATTTTATCCGTGTATTACACCACATTGATCAGGCAGGGGACATAGTCCTTCCATAGTCCTAGGTAATCAATCCACTATAGCCACCCAAACCCACAGCCCAATATGTTTTGTTCCTATATTTTGCAATAGTCCTGCACCAACCGGGGGTTGTCCTTGGGTACACTTGCATAGTGCATACAGGGATAATCGTCGATTAGTGCCTCAACACTTAAAATTGTCTAAGGGGCCTCTGCAAGTTGGCTTCGGCCCCTCGTACGCCTTCCAAAGGTCCGGGACCCCAGGGTCCCGAGAAATGTCAAAATGTCAAGCACAAGAATAATAATAATAATAATCATTTACTTCGGACATAATTAAAAATCCATAATGAGTTAGTAACAGAAAAACTTACAACTATGTTAGTAACCTTAAAACAAAATAAATTAATGAAAAAAGTTTAATTCATAAACTTCCCCTCTGCACCGGGCCAGCAGGCATGCCTACGGGACCAGTGCGCCAGGAAAGGGCAGTCTGGTCTTTCAGCAATAACGCTTAGGATGCTGTTGGGACTCCCACGTACCCTACGCATCAAGAAGGCCGCCCTTTTGCGCATGATAGCCTCAAAACTATCTATGCCTGCCTCAGCAAACATGCCCGACGCGCCTAACCGTGGAAGGCCCAGCAGCACCCGCAAGGCGTTATTATATTGAATACGAAGAGCGTTGTAGGCCTTCTGCGTATACTTGATCCACAGGCTGCAGGTGTAAAGTCTGGCTGTAGGCCTTAAACAGTGTAATCTTCACTTCTTTAGTACACCTAGCAAACCTGCGGGCCAACATATTACATCGAACCGACAACGCTCTTCTCTCTCTCTCCAAATCATCATCATCACTCAGATCCTCATTCAAAACGTGCCCAAGGTATTTAAATTGAGACACTCTCTTAAGTGGTTCCCCATAAAGGAAGACTGGAGGAACCGACTTAGGTTTTCTGGAACCAACACGAAAAACCATGACCTCACTCTTCCTGACATTGTACAGGAGTCCATGGGCCGTGGCGTATTGTTCACACACCCCAAGCAACCGTCTGAGTTCATCAATCGAAGGACTCAGCAGCACCTTGTCATCAGCATAACTTATACTATTAATGACCTTGCCATCAATAGAGCATCCGACTCCAGTGCTGCCGAGCTCCTCAACCAGCTGATTGACGTATAGGCTGAAAAGGCCTGGGGAGGTTAAGCCACCTTGCCTCACGCCACACTCCAGCCCATACTCACCAGACAATGCACCCGACCATCTGACCTGGTTAATTTGGTGGTTTTACCAAAACTCGAGGAGATTAACTATTTCCTAACTTATTCTGTCTCAATTTTGACCACAGGATATTAATATAATTAACCAGGTCAAACGCCTTGGAGAGGTCCAGAAAAGCAGCATAAACAGGAGTATTCCTATCAGTATAGTACTTAACCGTGTGCTTAAGCGCCAGAATAGCAGTCTCAGTGGACAACCCGGCTCGAAAACCAAACTGAGCATCATGTGGTTTGAGCTGGGCACTTATCCTACGCTCAAACACACGGTCAAGCACCTTAGCTGTCACAGTGGCTAAATAAATTGGTCTATAGTTGTCCTTGTCTGACGCATCTTTAGTTCTACTCTTAACTATAGGCACAACTATCGTCCTCATCAGGTCCACAGGTAGATAGGAATGCCTCACACAAAAGTTGAAAAACATGGATAGGATCCTAGGAAGATGTGGACCAGCATACTGAAAGTGTTCAATGCTTAGGCCATCATGTCCAGGGGATTTGCCTCTAGTCATAGATTTAATAATATCCTTTATCTCCCGGGCCGAGATATTGATTGGCTCTCCAGACACGATGTCCCCAGCGACACGTACCTGTTCCTCCACCTGAACTGGAGCTACCGCAAAATGCCTCCTGAACATGTCCGCAATCTCCTCAGGTTTCTCAACTCCACCCACGCTGACTGGAACTGAAGGCTTTGGGTTCAATCGCTGAGTGGATTTCCAGAAGTTTTGGAAATGTTTGCGGCCATGCTCAGTCGCTAGCATGTTCATTTTGATTTGATCCTCATTATCCTGACAGTATTTCAACCTTTGCTTAAACACCTTGCGCGTCCCATTCATTTCTTCATATACCCTACCATTCCGAGGTCTTCCACGCCACACCCAGTTCAGAAAAGCCTTCCTTGCATCTCCATGCGCCTCTGTAACATACTTATTCCAGCCGATCACTGCACGCTGTTTCTTACCATCACTCACCGAACCAGAACTACCTTCTGCCGCTTCCCGAAGGGATGTCACTAACCTTACATACAAATGATCAATAATAGATCTGTGACTCACATCTTGACAAAAAAATCACAACACTTTCCTAATTCAGACGGAAAATCTATGTTTCTTAGTTTTTCCATACACAATTTATAGTAACAATCCCTTTGTAATACATTTCTTTCCCCCCATATAGCCTTATCAATGTTTTTATTTGTCACCGACAAAGAAGAAGCAACCCTTGGTCCCACCATCCCCAGATCAACTTGAAATGACAATGGAAAATTATCCGACCAATATTATATCATGATGATTGATCATGATGATATGATTTAAGGGGAACAATGCAGTCACACAATTTTGTCCTATGGGTATTTTCTATTTATTTTTTATATAGGTAATACGCACATATTGGTTATTTATTTTACTTTGTTTTTCACTAATCACAATACAGCACACACACATGTATGTCACAACATTTTATTTGTTTTTGTATGAGCTTTTCTTTATGTACTATCACATTTAATTAATTCTATTAATGTATTAAAACGGACACAAGCTTCTCTATGTTTTGTTATTCTAGCGTATGGCACTCGTGGGTTGCAGCTGAAAATCAGCGTCAGGTGGTACACCTTGTGTTGTCATCTGACATTATGCTGAGCTGAGGCCCGTTTGGCATTATAATTTTTGTATTCTGTTTTTATAGTATTAAGGTGTATTTATTTTGCTGTAATGCCAATAAACGCATTTTCTTTCTTTCTTTCTATATACTTCAACTTTTTTAAGTGTCTGCCACGCCATCTCAGAGACCAGGAGATGATCCAACCAACGTCTGCTTCCACACAATTCACTGACAAAGGTATATGTATCTGAGTCAATACCCAGTTTCTCATAGTCGGCACAAATCCAACTCTGTTCCACACAAAAACTCAGCAATTCCCTATTAAATAATTCACCAGGGTGAGCATTAAAATCCCCTAAGATATAAACATATTCTACATTTACACTTTCAACAATAGCCGCTAAAAACCATGCATTGTGTGAATGACGCCTTAGTTGGAAATCGACAAACTACAATATTTAGTAGCTATTTACAAATGCATTAATTAGCTACTCACGTTAGTGATGTTACGCATTATTTACATAAGTGTGATTCATTTGTAATCATGACGTATTTGCCATTACATGACATCAATCTTTCGTTTATATTCCGCCTTTAGGAGACAAGAATAAGTGTAAATATGAGTACCTAGGTACTCACCAATCATACCCAATACTGGCAGACATTAAACGTTAATGATTTATGGCATCATTATCCATATAAAGTGGTGCCGACGGAACATATTAAATATAACCACGATATCTAAACCACTTACATAGTATATTTTTAAGTACCTATCTCATAAGTTTAGGTATACTTAATTCACATTACAATCTAGTCTACTTACCTATTGATCACGGTCAGTCGATCGACGGCAGTCCACCGCGGCTAGTTTGCAGACTTACGTCCCTAACATGGGACCAAAGCTAACAGGCGACATGTAGGTGTGCCTATATGATAAATGATTTTATTTCTGTAAGTAGGTCTGTACAAACACTTTCACACGTTAATCATATTTTAAAAACTAGATGAGGCCGGCGTTTCCTATCTGACTACCCTGAGAAGAAAGGCCGAAACAAACTCAGAGGTCATAGTCTCTTTTAAAGTCCAGACAACATCTTGGTCAGATCATCTGAAGACCATACAGATTGAGCGGACCGGTTCAGTCAGTGCACGCATTTGTCAGTAATCGTGCAGCTCAACTCATTACTTAAGGAGCTCAACGATTCGACGAACAATACCAAAGAAAGGACATTTGGGTAGGCCGCATAAGCTACATAAACTGCCAGATCATGATTAAAACTGAAACAATGACCCACATAGTCATCACATTCACAACAATTAAAATAATACTATTATACTTCTCAAGGTAAGACATTAATTAGTATTCAAGTCGTCGTAATAATCATCAATTGTCAGAGTAAATATGTAACAGAAAAAAAAACAACATTCAGTTTGCAGAAAATTGGAGCAACTCAATCCCAAACCTTTTTGTCCTCCATATAATCTTTAATGGTTAAAAGGCTTTCTGGCACAACTTACGTTTAATGAATTATTTGAATTTATTAAGGCTTAGGTCTTGAACATGGCTTAGAAGTTTATTATAAAAGCGTATACTTTGACATCTGAACGAGCCACCTATTTTCTTGAGCCTTGTTGTAGGTACAACAAAGTTGTGTCTATTCCTAGTATTTATATTATCGATATCACTGTATTTTTAAACCATTTTATAATTTTATGGGCATATATAAGATTTTCAAAAATATACTGAGAAGTCACAGTCGTTACATTAATCTCCTTAATTCATAATTAAACATCTCAATCTACCCTTTTGTGGAATATAGGTGAATTAATGTTGTAATGGTAATACTAATTTTTACTCGATGGCAAACCAAATGAATAGTTACGTGTAGGTTTTAAAAGTCAAATGTTTTTAAATAACTATATAAACTAACCAAACAAAAATATAAAATATAATAACCTAAACTAACTAAAACTATTAACAAATTAAAATATGGCGTCGAAAAATTCCTCTGCATCGCTGTCGACTGGTAAAGTACCCAAGAGACTGGCGGCATTGCCACGTTGTATGGCAATGCTAAGCCTCTGGCCAAGGTAAAGGCCAGCCCTTGGATCCCGGGAAGTGTCAACAAGCCGTTTGGAGATTTCGTTGAACAAACCGTGAGCACTCGGACCCCACGGCCCGAGGGTTTCAACCCCAAACGGCTCGAAAATATAATTGCCGATAAGGTTATTATACTTTCGCCGTTTGAGGTTTTCCGCAGCCGCAGCAGCAGCGCCTGCACAGCACGCCGAGTCAGCAAGATGGGATGGCGCAAGAGTATCGACACAAGTTGCGTCATAATAATAATACTAATTACAATATCTTCTAACATTGTTTAACCAACTAAAATCTTAGCAAAGCCTTTTGCCAGTTACCCGTAGCACCGAGGGCGAAGTTTGGACTTGTATGAATACGTCCAATCAAAGTTTGAGTCGTTCACTAATCAATTGGATCGACTACAAGTACACACGAGGTTGCGGCATTGGGGGTGAGCGGACCTGCTGACTAGTTGAGTTGGTGTGCAAATTATTAGTTAGGAAAATACTGTAACTACGTATGTAGGTATTCCAATATAGGTAACGAGCTATCCGCCCCTGCTTCGCACGGCTTTTACGACAAGACATCGAAATTTCTTTATTAAAAACTTCTTAAAATCAGGCAGGCGATGCGTTACGATGGGGTAGGTCGGTCGCCAAAGGAGATTTATTACAACGCGGCTGTTATTTCGGAATATTGTGCATTCAAACTATTTTTAAATGTAATACCACACCTTTACCTCGTTACGTTACCTCAATGTGTTTATTATATCTGGAAATTCACTTTTCAATAGCATGTAAAAAATTACATTGCTCTTTCTCTGAAAAATGCGCATTTATTGCCGCCTTGAGCTCTTCATTGTTGGAAAATCGTTTCCCACGAAGGTCTTTTTTCAAATTAGGAAACAAATAATAATCACTTGGGACTAGGTCCCGGCTATAGAGTGGGTGGTTAACTTCTTTGAAACCAAAATCTCACACAGCCGCCTTGGAAACACGCGCTGTATGGACCGGGGTGTTCCGTGAAGAAGCAACACACCGGTGGTCAGTTTACCCCGTCTTTTTTCTTTAATTACTTCCCGTAAATTTAGTATAATCGATGCTGGATGCTGCGTTTATGGTTTCACCTTTTTTTGTGTACTCAATCAGCAAAATTCCCTTTGAGTCCCAAAACACTGTGGCCATGATTTTTCCGGCAGACGGAACGACTTTGAATTCCTTACGGGGCGCAGTACCCTTCTCGTGCCACTGCATGCACTCCTGCTTACTTTCAGAGTCATAATGATGAACCCACGTTTTATCTCCAGTAACAATACGATCGAAAATACTTGCAGAAATTTTACCACAGATCCCAAAAACTCGCTACAGCACTCGATTCGCACTTGTTTTTGAGGCGCCGTCACCCGTGTGCATTCGCGTCACCCATCTTGTACTGACTTTTGAAAGGTAAAGCAGTTCATGAAGAATAGTGTGCACGGTACCACGGGAAAGGTGGGTCATCTCTGCTATCATTTTCATCTTCATTCGGTCATCCTTCAGTATAAGCTTCTCAATTTTTTCCACCAGGCCGCCCGGCGCCCGAGCGAGTATTGTCTTCAATACTCTCGCTGCTCGTTGTAAATTCACTTCATCACTTTTGAATCATAGACAACAAAGGTGCAGAATCTTGGTAAACAGACGCTCAGTTTTTTGATGGTTTCCTTGTTTGGTAAGGAATTTAATAACAGCGCGGTGTCCGATTTTTTTCAACATTGTCACGTTAGTCATTCCAGCGGGGCGAGCACGGCCTACTATGATAGGCTTGAGTCACACATTTTTATCACAGTTTGGGAGCAAAAACCGTGATAAAATGCGTGACGCAAGCCTATCACAGATACCCAGCTCACCCCGCTGTTGTCGTTAACTAAGGATAACTAGCAAACATTAGTTTGATCATTGGATCACAACTACATGAATTTTGACCTTTACACCCTTAGTTAATGTCATTAATTAAATATTTGTCAAATTACCTACATCATAAGTAAATTACCCTCATACCGAGAATACATCGAACGCCCCTCGTATTTTAAAGCCACCTAGTACAGTTCAACTGCTGGGCAAGGCCTCCTTCCATTCTTTCTATTGGTGACAATTCTGCGCTACTCTGTGCCAATGTCTAAGGAAGACATCCAAGTCGTCACACTATCTTCTTCGTGGTCTACCGCGGCCATTATGTCTCGCTTTTTGCATAATATCTAGAAACATAGAAACATTCTTCACACACCTCCGAAGGGAAAGTGGACTTCTAAGACGTAGAGACATAAGGACTTTCTAATATTTGTTCTGTACAACTAGATATAATTTACTTAGAACAATGTAATGTTAATGAAACCTTGGACCTACATTTACCCGGTAAATATTATATAAATATATATATTTTCATTATTACTAATGAAACCCACTAAAGAAAAGGTTTCCCTCAAAGAGGCCAAGGTCTGTGGTAAAAGTGACAAAGGATGGCTAGCGTCCTGCTGTCTGCTAAAAAATACAAAGTGTTTTTTAATGCTAGCCTGATTACCTACTTACTATGGTTATCTTCCCTGTAACCGTTAATTACAATAGTCACTATTTCGTTCCATCAGTGATATTCAGAACTTTTTATAAAATACATTAATTTGAAGGCTGATTTTTCATTCTTGTTGCCTAGCACAGCTGACGTCACTGTTTTTTTTTTAAAACAAATCTGACTTCTTTTCCCCTTTTCGTTTGTAGAAAGTCCCCCCGATTATTTAAAGTAAATACAAAAACCACAGTAGCTTTGACTCACAATAATATATTGTTTCAAAGCAGTCTGTGGTTAAGGTCATCGCAAACATAAATACACAATCGACTAATTGCTGGTATCCGCAAATTTTATGTCAGTAATTTTGAACAAATTAAGTAAGAGTTAACTATATTTTTTCCCACAAAAATATGAAACCCTTTTTTTGTTTTATTCATGTTTGACATAACGTTACATTACGACCATAAAAAAACAAGGGACAGCTAGCGCTAGCTCCTAGCTGTTAGTTTTCCCCAGTTCATTTTATGATATGTGATTTGTGCGCACTATAGTCGGTCTTCTAATTTGTGCGAACTATAGTCGGTCTTCTAATTAGCTGCAGCAAAATGACAACTTATGTGTCACCACTTGATAGTTTCTTTAGTAAAATGACAGAAAAAAGTGTCATTTTACTGCAGCTAATTAAACGTCCAACCATAGTGCCCCGTGTTTTTTTAGGTTTTCAACCGGAGTTTATCTATTTCTTAACACTTAGCCAAGGAAGAAATTCGATAAGCGGATAAAATTGTCGAATGAATTCCCAGTGCGAATTTATCTGAGGACCTCAGAAACCTCAGTGGTACAGTGGAAGGTAAGGTAAAGGTAATTGCTGTGACTACTCGGACATTAGAATTTGGCAACTATTTCCCTACCCCAAAACTGAACCGTGTTTCGTCGACTATGAACAAAGGTAGCCGCTTGGCCATACTTGGCTATTAGAAGACCCCTCAAATCTTACGACTCAACATTTGGTTCCGTACAATGGTGGTTACTATGACCGCTCGCCCGTAACGGCGAGGATTAATTAAATTCTCTTCACACACACACATGTAAATACCGGATCTTAACCTGCAGTGTTTTGAATTACTTTGATATTGAGATTTGATGTTTACAAAATGTAATTGTTCCGGCGAAGAGTCTATGGCGTTATACTCGTAGTACCAACATACTCGTAGCTTCATCATTTGTTTTAAAGAAATTTGCACACAGCTACGTTTTCCTTTGAAATTTTAAATATGTTTTACTCAACAATAGTATTTACAGGATATCTTTTTTTTAAGGTATAATTGATAACCTTCCTTGCTGTACCACAGTGGTCTCAAATAACAGAAATCTTTTGTTAAGACTAAAGGAAAAATAAAATAATTCGGCAATGTAAAATATATTTAGGTGTTGGCAATATTGGGGAAGGGTTATCAAATTGAGGCGCCAAAGCTGTGTGGGTGTGTGTCTTAATGTGTTTGAGTGAGAAAAAAGAACAAAGTTTACTAAGGAATAAGAAATGCAAATGATAAATGATTTTATTTCTGTAGGTTTGTACAAACATTTTTACACGTCAATCTTATTTTTTTAAACTAGACGAGGCCGGCGTTTCCTATCTGACTACTCTGAGAAGAAAGGCCGAAACAAACTCAGAAGTCACAGTATCTTATAGAGTTCAGACAAAATCTTGCAGATACAGTAGGTAAGTAAACTGAACAGTAGTGACCAATAATTTATATAAAATACTTTAAATAAGTGATTATTGCCAAACACAGGTACTCTATCTAAATCTATTAGTTATAAACTATATTCTCCCCAATGTTTGTACCTACTTTCATCCAAAGGTACTAAGTAAGAGCGACACATGTAACCTATATCAAAGAACTTAACAGAAAGGGAATGACATCAGCAACCTTTAATAGAATTCCGAAACCGTACAGGCAACTTCAAATTGAATGTAAACGTTCGAACAATGATCGCACAGGCTAAACCGCTGTATCTATTTGCGTACGATTAGTTGATTGGAGCAGGCCGGGCTTCCATACTAACTTGCCTGCGACCGATGTTTTGGAAATAGGAACCCAACTTACCTAAGTTGGCTGGCTCCTTCGAACGCACTGGGTGCTGGAAACTCTGCGTCTTAAGTGTTGTGATTTCTATGACATTACACATGAAATTATTTTATTATCATGCAGTTTTGAGAGTGGTGCATTTGCAGACATTAATAAACTTATGTGGGTATCGAACTGCATCTTATTTACGTCATTTAACTATGAAAATTCATGTTATCAGTATTATGCATGTCTTAGATTTGTTTTAAAGGATTTGTTTATGGTAATAAATCTACAACAATGGAAGCAGCGTAGGATATGTAAATAAACTGCTTGAATGGGGCATTCCCGACTTCCCTCAGTAAACACAATGCCTGACATAATCGTTATGTTTCAGTTACTCCCGACCATAGTGAAGAAAAGGCGCGCAGTTATTATATACTCAAAAGTCACTCTGTCGGTCTGTTACCTTGTCTCACCTAAACCACGGCACAGATTTCGATAAAATTTGCCAAGGAGATAAGTAGCTGGCGTCCTGTGAAACAACAAAGGTTACTTTTGTATTACGAGTTAGTAACAATTAAAAAAAAAAATAGAAATTTATGCTTTTGGTAAGAATTAAGGAATAACTAAGTAGGTATAAGAAATAGTCTTACAGCGTTATTGTAAAATCATCCCCCAAGGGCGTAAAATAGGGGAAAAACTTAAAAGTAATACCTATATAAATTGTTGTGTAGTTTTTTTAAAGACATTTAAGTGATTGGAAATTAAATTATAGTCATAGTCCGTATCTTGAGATAACATTTAGTCTTTATTTCATTAAAGTCGGTCCACTGGGTCCAGTTATTACAATGTATTTATCTGTCCATCTGTTACTTTCGCTCCTTAACGGCTGAACGTATTTGGATGAAAGGCATACGGATAGGGCATGGTTTTTTAATTTTATTTAATTTATTATGGGACAATAAACAGCTACAATATAAAAACATTACAAATACTATGGTTTGGGTTAGGACATAGTATACTTTTATCCCGGTAGTACGTCCCCGTGGGACGATATCCAACATACACGCGGGCGAAGCCGCGGGCAAAAGGTAGTTATTATATAACTTTAATAACATATCACGACAGAAATATAACATTAAATACTTCGTAATTTTACAAGGAAAACCCTAATAAATTATACAAAACAAACATCAAAGATTACTGCGGCATTACACCCAGATGACACATCAGTCCTCGTTGTTATCAAAACAATTACTTGAATTTCCTTTATTTTTGTGTATTATTTAACAAAAAAACCTTACAAAGCGGACAAATTATTTTGTCAAAGACATTATCTGGGTTTATGGTAGGGTTAACCATTACCTAGTAATAATTAATGATACTTCAGGTAATCCCAATGGGAATCGATCTTCCAATTCGAATCTATCTTACCTGGATTTTCTTAGCCGCAGACTGTACTGTTCCAAACGCAGCACTTCCTAGCCCAGTGCGTGCGCCGCGCGCCGGTCAAAGGGCAAACACAGCGGTTAGTAGCGGACCTCGCAACCACTTCTGAAGTAGAACTTAGCGGCAACTGTGCGATCTATTTGCGTCGGCGCTAATCCTGCGCATCGTAAACTATATGGATTTTATCAGTCCCTAGGATTTGTAGCGCTACTATTATTGGATGCTTGAGCTCTCGCCAGTCGTTCGTGTTTAGTATTGAGGTGAAAAGTAATTCGAGCTTCGGATCAGTGTTATTGTTTTAAGGGATTTGTTGTGTCTGGATGGGTCGTAGGTTGTAGTGAAAGTGCTGTGTTGTTTTTGGTCAGATATTTTTGTTTCTTGCTTACCTTTGTAGCCTTGTAGCTTTTTCATACCATTTTGGTGATACCATAGAATAGAATAGACATTTAATTTGCAAATAATATGGATAATACATAATTGGTGATAAGATACATTAAAGTTCAGCCATATTTCACCAGTCGGCATGCAAACATTTGTTTATCATTTACCTACTTAAAATAAACCAAAAGCCAGATCCATCAAATCCAGAGAAATTCAGTCAACTTTTTTCTCTGATAAAAACTGAGTCACACTGTAGTATGTTTTATCCATTAAAAACTTACTTAGTCTAGTCTTATACAGCACCAGTTTTTGATACTCGTGCACTCCTAGGTGCATACGTGAGTAGGGACTAGTTCTTTCACCTAGCGGTTTAGTTTTCTATGATGTAGGTAAAGCAATGGCTTTGTTAAAATTAAGGCAATAATTAACAAAGACCATCTTTAAAAAGAAATCGCTTCTTTATTTATGGCACCACGTACGAACTTTTACGGACTAAGACTAGGCTAAACTAATGCATACCTGCGTGACTCTGATAAGGCGCAGCAAGTTAGCCTCTAATAACTAGGGTAATATTATAACATATTAGTCAATAATCTTCCATTTAATGATCAAGTTATAGCGTGAGTCAGGCCTGCCCACGTTTGCGGCTCCTATAATTCAATTCAACAAACATAAAACTTCTCTCAAAAGCCAGCCGTACGATATTTGTGTTGGGATTTGTTGATTACTGTCAAGTAGGGGGGCAGGGGGGGCAGTGGGAGGCGGGGGGGCAGGGGAGGCGGTCACTCGCTCACCTAAGACGAGCCGCGGAGTTTAAACACCTCGGCCGCCCTGACTTACCAATGTTACTGCAAATCTAGTATAACTTGTGTATACAGGGGGTTCTGAAAGTGTGACATTACTTTTCGGATTTTACAGAATGCGAATAGTGAAGTTTATTAGATGTGCATCGGTTTGGGATCAAACGCAGCACCGGTTAATGGTAAAGATTAGTGAACATATTTAGAAAAGTCAATTATTTGGTTATCTAGGATTTAGTTTGGGTATATTCGATCTTTTTCTTATTTTCGCACAAAAGATTTAAAATCATTTACATTTGAAACTCTATGAAAAGGCACATTGATGTCACTAATGACAAATGTAAAACCTTAACTCAAAACACAACAAACAAAGTCCACTCCAAATAAACAGAAACTCGCCCTGTATATAATTCAGACATCCCCTTAAGGGTGGCGGCACACACGGCGCTTGAAACTTTACGCAAATAACCCTCCCCGCCTGCCCGGGCCCCCGAGGTCCGAGTGAGAACAATTCCTTAATAGTCCATAAGTCGGTGCGGGGCAGCCGTGGCGCGAATTAGTGTCAAATTTACACCGGCCAGTACAGCCGGCCAGAGGAGGCAGTCGTTGAATGAATGCTTGAGTTTATGGCGGTAGCAAGGTGTAGTAATTAATTTGGGAAGATCGTTATTTAACTTTTACTCAAGTCTTAGTGTCTACTTGGTTCCTACCCGGCGCCCTAATGTCTTACAGACTATTTTCGGTAATCACCAGTACCTCATTTTCTCTTATGTAAAATAGTCTAGTCAGTTTTCATAGCATAGTACCTTTAAAGTTTCGAATAGGTATAAACTTATTTCTAAAAAGTTATAATAGGCACAAAGTATTTTTTATTTTTTTGAAATAGTAAAATTTTAGATATTTAACCGAGTCCCAAGGCACACAAACAGCACAGGTTTTCGAAATCTTTCCGCACGAAGGGTCCATTGTCGTGGGCCTTTTAACCCTCCATCACCGACCTTGAGGGCTGTTTGTCAAAGCGCCGGAAGTGGTCTGCGGGACCTGGCGCGCACGTTACTTCCGGCCGCCCACTGCTTGTAGACATGCGACACGTATTGGTTGTTTCCGGTTGATTCTGTAAAAATTTGAAAAAAAATCATTTAATTTTAGAAAAGAGGTAGTTGTTATGACTATTTTGCTTTAGAACATTTAAATTAAAACACCAGTAAACAAATATGTACCTCAAGTAGTATATTATTTGAACTTCCTGCTTAGCTTATTGACTAGTTAGGAAGTAGTTCTTTTGTATTGAACTAATGACCCCTTACACAACAGTAATGCCTATGTCTGCCTGCGGAAGATTGAAAGTTTATTTATAAACAATTGTGTGAAGTATTACAATAACAGCGCATACATCTTATAATACCTATGTGTCATAAAGTATTTCAAGGCAAAAATAAAATATTTTATTTTACATAAACCTACATGGACACTTATGAAACGTCAGAAGCTAGGTGCACGGTTCCAATTGGTCGTTTCCTATGGAGCAGAGCCGGCAAGAAACTCCACGGTTACTCTTTTAAAAATAATTGGCTTTTAAATGTTTTCAAATTACAGTGTTTAGTTTATATAGATCACTCTCTAGTCCTGATCTCCGAACTTTGAAAGAAGACCCACAGAAAACGTACCGTGACACACATTGCAAAAATTCTTGATCATAGCATTACTCGCTCTGTTGGTCTCTGTACAAAGCTCCTTCATTACGTTTGTGTAATTAAAATAAACTTTAACTGAAGTCATGATTAACTTACACTTAACTAACTTACACTAGCCAGTTCAACGTTGATGTCACCTAAAACTGGTACGTCTTTGGCGATTTCCTGCGAATAACGCGAGGGTCATACTACCCCGGGCGAAACACACACTCGGACCTGAAACAACGGAAAATATGCCTTATTTGAATGTTGATAAGATAGGTGTTATGTGTAAGATGTGGTAATGGTTTGTAGTAATGTTGTAATTAGAGCGAGCGGGCACAAAAGACAGGTCAAAGGGCCGGAAGCTGACCGCGCGGCGTGCGCACTTCCGCACTGTGTCACGAACGATGTCTTTGGTCGGAAAGGCCTGCCTGGTCGTTTGAGGGTTAGCTCTTAAGGGGCGCGTCTCATGTACAAGCTGCTTAATGTTCACTGTGTTGTATGTTAATATTTACATTCGAGTTATATGCATGACGTCTTTACCTAAAGTATTTGTTTTATTAAAACATGTTATGTAAACCTCTTCAAATGCTGGGGACAATACGATCCATCTTTCACAGATGCTTAATTTTTTTCGCACACTTGAACTAAAATCAGTTTCAAAAACCCCGTCATTAATTATCCTCTTTCATTTCATAACAGTCAGAACCAAATAAAGGACTCCTCCAGTATTCAAGTGGTCACCTTTGACAACCCTCTCTGGAAATAATTAGCCTGATCATCACCAGGTAGAAGGTAGTCGGCAGGTCATTACGTCACGCGAGGCTGGGCAAAGCAGATCAAAGCAGACCCTTCAATTGGCTCGCTAATTGGCTTGACCGACAGCTTCGGGGCTTAAGATGACGTTTCGAAAAAAGGTATGTGTTTATTTAATTAAATTGTGTTTGTTCAACTAGAGTCATCTCACACGACTGATAAGAAGTTGTGATATGAATATACCTATGGACGTATATTATAAGTTGATACTCAATTTGTTTAGCAATCCGTGTCCCTGACTGTACACGTATTTTTGTCCAATTCTACTTCATGTTAGAATGGAAAACCTTCAAAGATCTTGTTCCATTACATGATTTTCTAATAGATATCTAATATTAGCCGTCTGCGGCTGTGAATAGCCGGCTTGATATTGGTGCGTGGGCGTCGCCAAATGAGTCGAAGGGATTACTCAAATGGATGAACTATAAATAAACTGGTTCCGTTGTTCTGTTATGAAGAAAAATGGTTAATGTTGTATGAAAAGTATACTCGTTTTTATTACATAGGACTTTATAATGTTTCAAATTAAAAATATAAAAAAATACTTTCCTTTAATATACCTTTCACCTCACCAAGTTGAAAAAGCGCCATCTTAGGCCCCAAAAAAAATATGACAACTTGAAAGCCAGACAAAAAGTTTTTCATAATTTTAGTCTGCCTGTCGCGGAGTATCGCAGAGGCTGGAGAGTCCTCGCCGGGTTCAGCCGGGATGAAATAATTTTAATTGAGAGCAAGTCGTGCAGACGGCAACTTAGGCGGCCTGCGACTGTCGGCCCGCAACTTTCGTGGCCACACACAACTTTCAATGTTTAAAAAGTTTTGATTTCTGGTGTACCACTTGTGTTAGTGGCTGTGGGAAACGATTTTATTGGACAGAGATAAGTTTAGCTTTAAGCTAACGGTTTGTAACTGTTACGTAATTGGTACGTGGAGGCGAACCCTTAAATATGAATTTATTTTTACAGTCTTAAACTTATATGTTTATAACTAACATATTATTATCTGTTTCATTTACATAAGTTCATCTTTATCTTATTATTTTTTCTTTATCTACATATTACTATATAGTCACAATACACATACAACTATTAGAGACATCAGAGAAGTTCTAGTGACTTAAATATGTAGTAGGTACCTATACAATAATTTGTACGCCAACATTTGTTTGAATTTGTGTACTCCACTGAAATATTGGGATCTCAAATGAGCAGACCATGACTCAGTACAACAGTGTTTGCGGTTTCCCAACGGAAGCTGAAAATAAATGATAAACTAAACCTTGCATTATATTACCCTGAGTGATCCGGGGCGCAGTGGGCGGAGGCCTGATCATGTGTCTAAGAATATATCGCAAACAACGGGAGCCACCTCTCTGAGGAAACTTTTGATTGAAGCGGAATCAACGCCATCAATAATATCGTACGTGTATCCGATACTGGTGCTTACTATTCATAAATGTAGAGCTGGGAGGAGTTTGAGGCATATTTATTTATTTGTTACAACTTTATGCACAAGTAAAACATACTGTACAAAGGCGGATTTAATGTCTGATGCATTTTCTACCAGTCAAAGTTACGGTGATGCAGAGATAAACCATGGCAGATGCAACATACGGGATAGATAGCTCGGAAATGACTATAAAATACAAGAATAAATACTAATACATAGATACATACATATAAACAAAATAAACCTTGGTCAGGAGAAATAACGATCGGTAGAGGAGAAAACGAAACATTTCCCGAGTAGTATGTTTTTGTGAGCAAATACCTGCAGCTACTGTAACAGTTTCCTTATTTTGTGTTTGCTAATACCTAACGCTTCGAACTTCAATTAAACAATAGGTAGCCTTGTAAGATATGTTTTATACCCACGTGTAATATTGTACATTTTCGTACGCCACTTTAAGCGGCGGATGTGTACTGAACATAAATAGACGAACCAACTTTGTACCTACCATATCTTTTTTTTTTTTTGATGGTGGGAAATCATCAAATAACTTCTCCCGCTCAGGGCAGAGCAGGAGGGCGTGTCAGACTCTTACTGACTAAAACCCACCCGTATTCCTTCAGTTACCTGTGCTAGGGGCCACGGTATCCCTCTCGGACTTTTCCGCAACGGCGCAACCCTAGCAGGCATCGGTCCTAACAAACCCCGTCATTGGTACCTACCATATCTGACAATTAAATGTCTTTGTCCTTGTCTTTGATAACACGCAATATAATTATACCTACAGTTACAATACCTCAGGGGGCCAACGCGCAATATGGTATAACCTAAGTGAGAGTCTAGATAGAATCGAGTCCAAGAAACGTTATTAGCATTCATAATTCTTATACGATCGAACGTAAGATTCTCTTGCTCAACTTTTGAGCAAGAGACAGAAACAGTCTGGAATGCTAAGCAATATACCTGCAACATGATTCAGTTTACTCCAACCACAACAATACCCGCCTGCCGCCTGTCTATCGATAGCTCATTTATCTACCGGACAAGATACTTCGGGCGCCATATTGTTCGCCCGCAAAATATGCTATGTAAATATGATGACAGCGTAATATATTGCTCCGTGGAACTCCATGTATCCATGCACGCGCTGTCGGTGGGATTATACCGCTTGTTGATTGGAAGATACTTTGTAAACAGTGGGCTCTTAAGATTGATGTATTCGAGCAATTCGTTTTGCCTACATAGTATTGTTGAACACGCTGTGTCCACTGTTCAGTAGGTAGGTACCACCTGTATTTCGCTTGACTATATGACTATATAAAATACCGCTTTCTTCTGTGTTTTGAAATGACCATTAAGAACAAGTAATTTTTCTAAAGATTTTGGAAGTTTAAAGCCATCATAACAAACCATACCTATAATTATTCATTCCAATGCATTCGAATTTATTCGTAAATTTTTCGGAACCTGTGCTTAACTTTTACATAAGTAATCTAATCCAAAGCTATGCTTTTGACTATATATTAGCATCATTATTTGATAGTTCCTATAGGTACTACCTACGTGGGTCGTGCTCATGCGTCTCCACTTGCATAGTCAAGGATCAATTCGGTCCATGCTAAGGAAGTCCTGTTGTTCAACAAACAAGCCAAAGGAAGTGGCTTCAGGTTTGCCTGATCCTCCTCCTGTTCATGCTATTCTCAAGGGGAATACCTACTGCTAAGTAGGTATTCCCCTTGAGAATAGCATGTCAATTAAGACAAGAGCACAAGACGCTTGCCCAAGTACGTAGTTAAGTCTACGTTGAATGTATTCTAGAAAGACAATAATAGGCATGGGTCTGGTTTACAAACTTGAGTAACTTTATCGCTTATTTTTTCTGTGCTGTAAAGGATAAGAATCTCAAAAAAACTTCTTGAAGTCACTCGTTTTCTTTATTTTACAATATTTTAACAATTCCTTCGTCCATTCTTCCAGAAATAACAGAAACACCATTAAAACATAAATATCTATTAACCTGGGGTCGTTTCACTCAGTACCTCGTGTCCCATGAATTATGTAACGACTAGTGGTGTCGCCCGGCCGCACTCGCCAGACGTTTGAATACGATCAAATTTTTGTAAAGAAGTGTTTTTTTAACGACGACTATTGTTTGAAATTCATGTCTTTATTTTATCCCTTACAGTCTGAGTTATTCTGTAAGAGTTTGTGCGATGGGTACAGTTTGATGTGGTCTGTTCTGTTCGCGTTGATATTATTATCTGAGTAGTATAATGAAGTGGTGCTCTGGCCATACTAACAGTTACTTAGTAGTTTTTGAAAAAGTTTGGCTCTGATAGCTCAACATATTTAACTCCTGGGTAATGCATTTCAGGACTAAAGTAGGTATATTTGGTTGTATAATTTTCATGTTTATTTACGAATGTTGTCTTAAATAAAATTTTGAATGCTTTATTTATTTCAACCCTACTTTTAACCCAAACATCTTTCAACCCAGTTTTTTGGCACCATATGCTAGATATAAACAAGTACCGCTTTCACCGGTCGTTCCGCGAAGGGCCCGGCATGTCCCGGGAATGGCGGGACAAACAAACGGACAGACAAGGTGACGGAAGGTCGCCCTCGTGTTTATGGGGACTGTTTGCGTAGCTTTTTTGGAAAACTCACATTTGTTGCCGAAGTACATATTGTGACAATACAACAGAAGTCGATACATGTCTCCTTTGCTTGACTATGTTTTTGTTTATTTACTTAGGATGACTATGTAGGTCAGTTTTATTTATTAGAAATACAATTAGACTGCTTTTTTATGAATTTATTGTTACCAGCCATGAGTCACTAAGAGGAGGTAGTCACTCAAGGACAAGGATAAAAAAAGACACTTACCTACTAGCAATAGGCTCGCACCCTGTTACATGGGCCTTACACATAACTGGTGAAATGTGGGTGTATGTACTGTCAGTCACCTCTGTGTAGGTACTGTCAGTCACCTCTGTGTAGGTACTGTCAGTCACCTCTGTGTAGGTACTGTCAGTCACCTCTGTGTAGGTACTGTCAGTCACCTCTGTGTAGGTACTGTCAGTCACCTCTGTGTAGGTACTGTCAGTCACCTCTGTGTAGGTACTGTCAGTCACCTCTGTGTAGGTACTGTCAGTCACCTCTGTGTAGGTACTGTCAGTCTCCTCTGTGTAGGTACTGTCAGTCACCTCTGTGTAGGTACTGTCAGTCACCTCTGTGTAGGTACTGTCAGTCACCTCTGTGTAGGTACTGTCAGTCACCTCTGTGTAGGTACTGTCAGTCACCTCTGTGTAGGTACTGTCAGTCTCCTCTGTGTAGGTACTGTCAGTCACCTCTGTGTAGGTACTGTCAGTCACCTCTGTGTAGGTACTGTCAGTCACCTCTGTGTAGGTACTGTCAGTCACCTCTGTGTAGGTACTGTCAGTCACCTCTGTGTAGGTACTGTCAGTCTCCTCTGTGTAGGTACTGTCGGTCACCTCTGTTGAGGTTTTAGTTTTAGTAAGCTTATAAATCTCTACAGCTTTGTAAATCTCTACTGCTTTGTAAATCGTCGGCTTAGATAACAGAAATCTCCTTAAAAAAGACAACAACATTGCCTATTTTCAGCAATCCATCAAGATGAACTACAAACTAGGTAACATCATAATATTCAATAACGAAATACTTACCCAAGCCGTAAATGTAAACAGCCACTAAAGCAAGTCATTCCACATTGCAAGTCCTCACATTAGGAAGTGTTTACACACTCGGGCCGGGCCGCACGGCTCACCTCCGGCACCGTACTAAACACTCCGGTTCGTACAAACAAACCCTCTGTCCGCCAGGTGGACGCACGCAGCCGGAACCGGCTGTTTACGCCTCTTTTATGGCCAGCGCTAACATCTTACACCTTCCACGGATGCGCAAGGGCAGGGTTAAAATAGATTTTGAAGATTTGGTAGTAAAAAATTAGGACACATTGGTAGTAAAGACGTTAGGTAGTGTTTGGGAATTGATGGGCTCTGGTTTATAGTTCATTAAAGGACCTTCTCAGCACCACAGGTCGAAGTCAAATATGTATTAAGAAAAGTAAGTATTAAAAAAAAGTCGAGAGGTGGTGTGGGAAACCCGGTTGGAACGAACTTCCTTTCGTGTAGAGTATACCTAACGTGCGTTTCGTTCCAAAAGAAGACATTAGTGTTTATCAAAAAATTTAGGTATATACTTAAAAGTCGAAGTTCTTATCTAGGCGCAGAATTTAAAAGGCTATCGTCTCACAGAGCACAGACGCAATTCTTTCGCAACATTAACGAGCCGTCTACAAGTTTTCCCAACAATAAACCTCTCGAAAACTCGTAATGAAGACTGGGCTTATCGGGCAGACTCGGATAAGACAAGGTGTCGGCAAAATCCTTCGCGAGCGCTCATAAATCTCCTTACGAGGAGTAGGAAGGAGTGCGAAGTTCGTAAATTGCGCATTTACAATTCGCGGCATACGCGGCGCGCGTCGGCAGGCCTAAGCCGACGCGCGCGCCGGACTCAACATAACTGATATTTATGGTCAAAACGCACCTCTTTTGCTTTTAAATTATAAATACATGTTTTGGGTGAACTTGGAACTACCTTAAAGTGGGGTTAGCGTTGACTCTGCCGGATTTGAGGTTCGAGGATGTAGTGTGCGCCGGAAATTGGCTTAGACCGGGTGTTTGGAGTTTGGTGGGTGAAAGCTTGTTTAGAGACTTGCTATTTTGAAACAGTACCTTGTACAAGTTCACTTCAGGACAGGTCAAGACATAGGTATTTCTATGAAGTGACCCCAGATAAAAACCACGAATCAATCAACAGTAATTAGCACAAATTTGAAGCACTCGACCCGGTGCCAGAAGATTAAGCATTGATTTCAACTGTAAACGTTCCGCTGAAGTACTATTGATGTTTCGATTTGTTAACTACATTATCGTTCACTTTAAGACCCCCCTCGCACGTGAATCTCAAAACCTTTTAAGAGTCAAGAAGAAAAATCACCAGCTTTATGACAGCATTCGAAGCAAATTTGCTTACGCAAAAATTAAATGTACAGCCATTACTCTCAACCCTCTAATATCCACGACAGCACCGCTGTGGATGCTAGTGGATGTCGAAGGCGATCGCGTTCACTTAGCGCTTGCAATAAATCTCGCGGCGTGCAAACGTTCGGTAAATGAGAGGTGCCCGATGCATTACGGGACATCAGGGCATCAGGGCGCTCTTCACGAATCATTAGGGGCGCGCGTTTTGAAAAATGCTCCCGGTACTAAAATAGACATTATGTAAAGTGCCACAATTACCGTGGTGACTTGTGAAAAAGTTGTGTGCCGCTGAGAGGAGCTGAGATCTGTGCCAGGGGTGCCGACTGTGGTTCTTGGATGTTTATGTGTTGTGTTTGCGAAAGTTACAGAAAAATTTGAGTCTTAATCAAATCTTGATATTCTACGTTTTTAATTTAAAATATACTCGATTCTTTAGTTGTAGCCTAATATTAATCTTGGCAAACACATTTATTGCCAGCGTTGCCAAATTCAGTGAAACAAAACATAAATGGTCATCAAATGTTAACTATCCAATAGTTCCACCCACGAGTACTTAGCGATATTGATATTACTTTCTTCACCAATCCCCTACGTAGGGGTAAGAAACACGAGTGACATATAATTTCCAAACTTACACTTGCGCCTAAAAATTGTACCGAGCATCAATAAATTCAGTTTTATTGCTATGCAACCGACAGCCCTATACAGGGTGAGTATAAGGTGGCGGGAACACGTAAGACGTCATTTAGCGCTCGGAATTAACATAAATAATAACGTCGTCGTCACCGCGCCCCTGCCCCGATATTGCGTCATTTGGCGTGCCCTTTATAGCCGCACAACACTTAACTCCAAATAAAAAAGTGTTTTATAAAACTTGGATTACGTGCCGCGGCGATGCTTGTCGTTTATTGTTTTGGAGTCATTTTCATATTTTTGAATTGCAAACACTCTCGGATGTAACCGTAAAAAAAACCTTGTTGTTTCCAGTAGGTAGGTAGGTACTCTGAAAGACGAATGTAAATAATGATTAAGTAACTCAGAAACAATAGTTGGCCTGACTTCTTTACCTTCGGTGAGAACAGTTGTAGTTAAAGCGCAAGGGATAACGAAACGCGTTCAATTGGAAAAATTAACGAAAACGCTTCAAAGAAAAACCTCAAGAATCACACTCCCACATTCCCATTTAAAAGCAAGTCAGAATTTTTAATAACAACAAAAAGATACAAAGCTCCCATTTCATTTTTATTACTAGTGAAGACGTAAGAAAGCGGACATTTTTCGCGCGCCCGTTTTTTTGGCTTGCACTGTAAGCACCACGTATTTTGCATCACAATTGTCTGTTGGGAGAGCAACCTTTTTATTTCTGTTTTAATGTTTTAATTTTAGCAACAAATAACATTTAATAGTGGTGTAAGGAACGGTGGGACATTTGCATGGCCGACGTCTCTTCATAAAAGTGTGCTGTTAAACAAATATAACGTGGGGCGGCGCTAAGTGCTTTTATTGTAGTTATTAAAGAATACATTACGTTTATTTTAATTTAAAAGGGATATAATCGTAAAGTATTGAGTGGACAAAACGTTGGTGACACTTGCAGAGAAACGGTTGCTCACAAAAGTTAAGAAACGAAATATCTTTATTAAAGTATTTCTCTATAACTCTACCATAATTATGTGTCATTAATATATAATGCTAGTTAGTAGTAATATTGTGGTTAGGTGATTAACAATGCAGTATATAATACAAGATACAACTGATAATTGGGAACGTGTAAGTTCTTGGTGAAAATAGAACAGAATAGATAATTTTATTTATTTGAAATTAATGTAGGTACAAAAACCTGTCGTTACAGTTTTTAGGGAATTCATGTACGTTCTACCTACATCTTTGCTCCTTTAGCTAAACACTTAAATAAAACTCATATATATTTTAAATCCTTGCTTCCCCTTGAAAAGTAACGGTAGATTTAGTCGCCATGTCGTCGCCAGGGAGCACCATAAATATGCGGCAAGGTGTGCGGCCGCAAACCATGACTTATGGCGCCTAACCCCACGGTTTTTGCAGATTAATCTCTCCATGGAAACTGTTCTACATGGGGTTGAAGATTGAGCAAATTATTATGGTACGGTAAGTGTAGCATTCATTTGTTGAGCCTCTATCATTTTGTATTGCTTGGATACTTGAAGGGAGATAATATGAAGATGTTGCGTGTTGACGAATTGGGACAAAATATGAATGTATTAGGTAACGCAAAAATAAAATTCTGAATTAACTTCAAACCTTGACTGTTTGCTTATTACATTAAGAACAAAGTAAGCAGTATCATGTCATTGTGTGATCCCACTTTCGCACGTCATCAGTTTGAATCCGCACGAGACAAATCTTGCCGTTTTGTGACTTTATGCATTAACGTCACTGTCCAAATGCTCAGTGATTAGCGTTATAAATGGTAGGAATTAGATATATCTACTCTTAGATTTTAAAATAATACTGCACGTAACGTGAATTCTGCTTGTCTTTCATTTATTATGGGTGGACTCAATTTATCTTTAAAGCTTTTAATATTCAAATCCTTTCGCGTAAGTAGAGGTGCAAATCGTAAGTACCTAGTGGTTTGCATCTCTGTATCAAACGGGACCCCTAATTATGTACCAATGACACAATGAACACACTAGATAATGTCATTAACTGTCAAAATATCAAATATTTTGCTTCATGATTTTCAAAAACGCTCTCGCTAACCCTCTGCACTGTGCCTACCATGTTATATCTACGGATCGCTATAAATCAAAGAGTGTTGCTCCTTATAAACATATTTCGTGTGTCCTCTCTCCTTCAAATTCTCTTGTTTTATATCGCACAATATTCGAGCAATTCTTCGTGAGACATCATCAATTTTACTAAAATATTTTGATAGCACTTGATGACAGGAGCAATACATATTGCGCGTTGAGTAGACTATTTTGACATGTTTGTAGCCATTTATTTGTTGAATGTGAAAATAAAAAATATTTATTTCGTTCTAGATTGTTCCAGTAGGTATACTTACTTGCTTGTTGTGGCTGTACACGCTAAATAATATCTAGCTCTTAACATCACTAGCCTAATTTTCTGTATCTAAACCAGAATTTTCTTGTGAAATTCAACTGTTTCTAACACTACAAAACTTTTCAAAAGACATCTGAGACTAAATTACTTTTGAAAAGTGTGACCTTCTGAAGTTTCAATCGCGCTCTAAGCAAAGCAGAAGTTCACTTATAGGTACGAGTACTACAAAACCAAGCACATAAAGACAAAAGGGTGGAAATCTACCTGAAACACGTAAACAAGAAACATTTGACTTTTGCATTCAATTTAAACATTCTACATAGAAATCTTGGCATTTTCTTAGCGGGTCCGGTCCGGCAGGCGGAAGGTGGCGACAGGTTGGGTCTCGGCCCCCGGGGGTCAGAGGTCCGGTTAAGTGGCCCCCGTGAATTATTCGACGTAATTATACAGCGGCGACTTAACACGTGGCTGGTCAGTGAGTCCGGATTGGGGGACTGATTGGAGAGAAATAGTTTTCTTTAGCTTTGATTGCAATATGAATTCCGTTGGTTTCGTGTTTCTCAAAATTTTCAGCAATCTCAAAAGTCTACTCGTATGTCAAAGAAAACTTATCATACTAGTACATTTATGCTGCTGTATTTTCATATTGTTGAGTTTGAGCGCTATACTTTACCTGCCTGCCAGTAAGTTACCATTGAATGACAACAGTGAGTGTTGCGAATTATGCCTCTAAAACAGATCCCCTAATATGAACAGTACCAACAACAACACAAGAAGGCGAAGTCACAACTTTTCGCCGCCGCGCGCCGGACTGTGCCGTCTTAGATTAAATTAACATTAGGTACAACTATTCGAGGGCCCCGTAGGGCGCCATTGTGCCAGCCTCTGTGGACCCCGGCCGTCTTGCCCCGTGGTCTTCGGAATCCTAATTAAAATTACAACATGTAAATAGTCCGAAACGTTCAGGCTGTTGTTTGATGTTTGTTTAAAAACGTTAGAATTGTTTTGTACTTATTGTTCACTGAAGGCTGTACCTATGAGTCTGTTAGCTTCCTTTGTCTTGCGCAGTTCAGAACATTGTTGGTTTGCTTCTTCAGGTTGCTTGAAACGACTGACTTTTGTACATTTAATGTTTCAATGTCAATAAGTTGCAACATCAAATGTATAAAAGACAATAATTTAAGTAGGTATTCAATCTTTTTAGAGTGATTCATGTTGACTTTCCTCAAAGTCTGGCCAAATGTGGTATATTATTAGGAATACATTACAATGTCGGTGTTACCTAGTGGCTACACGCACAATGGCTCACCCGAAGGACTAAGTGCGGAAACCAAACCCTCTAACATACCTACTAGCTGTCGTCAAACATAAGTTCCTCAATAGAAACACTACCCAAACAATTTGTTTAGCTTCAATTCCTCACACGATACACGTACACACACAACTAATTCGGACCCTTTAAGTTTAAACCTTAACGCATATATCTCCTTAATTTAATAATTTCCAACCATTTAGTTGTGAGCCGGCCATATTTGTCTTGGTCTAAAATCCGGCCTAAGATTAATCCGGAATGTTGTTAGTTGTCCCGTCCGTGTCCCCTGTTCGTGGACAACACGCGGTAGGGTGGCCACACCGTCGTGCAAACACTTGGACACGGGTGGCGGACATAACGCTATTAATTTTAGTGGTGGGCTTCAATTTATAATTTGAATTATTGATTATGGTACGGATATTAATGGCTTTAATGTTTGTAATTGACCTGCCAGTATTAGTTGGTTCCGTTGTTTATGTTCGAAGTTTTCGAAAGATTGCTGTTTTACTTTTGATTAGCAAGATTTAAGCTTTTGACTAACGATTTGTACTTGTCAGCGTCATCTGATGTTGAATCTTATTGTAAGTCACGCTCGCTAAAGACTTGCACTTTATCGGTAGTAAGTAGATATAACGCGGACATACAAACTCAAACCTCAAGATTTTTAATAACTCTTCAATCGGGGTTTTTGCCCTCGTTACCTCATAAAAGACATTTAGTTATCTAGTTACCTATCCAATTCAATAGTCAGAAAAAAAAAACAAAAAGGAGGAAAATAAACGCGTAGGCTTTTGTATCGAAACTAAAAACAAGTGTATGAAAACAAAAGTGCCGTAAGCCGTCAGCGAAGATAGTTTTCAGCTATTTCATGCTGCACAGTTTGTGAGTTCCTTAAGTGATATGAAGCAACGTCTAGAAGTCACTTAGCATAAGTGGCGACTTACCTGAATACATGAGGTATGGAGATCTAGAAGAGACTAGAGTGTGGAAACGAAAATTTTTTTTGTGAATCGTGGTAATATGTATTATAACCTTATTTATTCTCTGCTCATTGTTAAAGCGAAGCGAATGTTGTTCATTCATTCGTTATACGGTGTCAGGATAATCCCCTTTCTACTCTCTTTTACCCCGCATCCTTTATAGTAACTAGATTAATATAATTATCGTATAGGAATGTAGGTAACATAACTCAAGATAGGTACAGATCAATGCTGTCTACTTTGATATGAAAATAAAAGAATCTTTTATACCATCAAATCCCAATAAGGAACAGATTCTGTGCTGCCACAGCTGCTGCGACAACTCTGTTTCCTACCCAGCCACATCTTTCCACTCTAACTCTACAGTCACAACAGAACAACAGTCGTTACATAAATAATAATCGTTGAGGGGACAACAAAACACCGTGTTTACCTCACGACGCGACGCCCGCGCCAACAAAATGTATCGCTCCAGCGTTATTGAGGACACTGCGAGACTTGTGTCCCGACACTACTGGCTAGTTGGAATTCATATTGGATCATAAAGGAGGACGTGCGTTTGACTAGATGAGTAGGTATACCTACACACGGTGGACTTATATTAAAAATAGTGAAAAATAAAAAAATATTTGCTGCTTGGGTCTGGTACAGAACTCCGCTGTATGTAATGTTTTATGAAGTTACCACCATATAACACAACATCGCGCCTGGAATCCCAGAAGGATTAGGCAGAGGTGAACCGTCAAGTGTAGGATATACCTAAATAGTTTTGAGTCAAAAGATAAAACGTCATAACAGAAAGTTGCACCTGTTTCCCCTAGAGATAGATAGTTAGGAATTACTTATTAGGCTTGCTAGATGTAAAGCCTATGTAACTCCTGCTACAACTAGTGAGCCATCGTTTTGAAAGCCTATTTAACAGGGGTTAGATAGCTTTTTTACATCTGGTATAATGTTGTTTTACCAAACACATCTGTATAAACTTCATCGTTGACAGTAATAATTCTGATAATAACCATCTTTTAGTTATGATACCAATCTTCTGTTCCACAACCCCTTAGAACAGGAGAAACTTAACCTTTAACAAGTGACTCCTCCAAAAACAAAAATTCCAGTTATCTTGTGGAGTAGTCAATCTTTTTGTAAGAAAATCAAATGCGTTGTAGGGCCAATAATCCGCATGAGCCGTGGAGCGGGCGGCGCATTCCGCAGCTTACAACTATGCTGAATATTTTTAATCAATACAAATTAGGTTGAGGCACGATGCCGGGCGCCCGACGGATACACGCGAGCCGCACTGTGCTGCTACTATAGTGGAGGTGGGCAAAAATAAACATCAGAAAGGTATAAAAATGCTTTAAAACATATATTTTTTTGTATGTTTTTCTGCATATAAAAGAAGCCTTTATTTTATTGAAAGTATTCTGCTTGATTAGCATTAGAAATAACCAAAGACTGATTACCAAAACTTATTTATAAACGCTATTTAGCGTTAAGAAGTTACTTAGCAATTGAATACCTAGTAGTTGTCAAAAGTAAACACTACCGGTGCACTGTTAAGAGGATACTAACCGGCAAGATGGCGGATTTTATTTGAATCGGCTGATCGATCCCGCAGGATTATTATGTGCGAGGTTATTTTGTTCCTAATATCGAGTTGTGTCTTAGTAAATATGGATTTCAACAATCTTTTAAGGGATTTCAGAACGACGCAGAAGAATTAAATAATTTTGAAACGCCGCCGCCGCCGCCGGCGGGACGTACACGGATGTACACGGAGGAAGAAATACAAAGTTCATTTAAATTCACTACGAGAATGATTATTCGATAACCTATCACATAGGTATTCTTCATTCGAAGTATACGTGATGAAAGGTTTCATAGGGAAACCTCAACCAGGAGGAGGCTCAGTAGGCACTCAACAGGGTTGAAGAGAATGAGTTCGTGAGAGATAGTCATTATCCAATGTGTTATCCCGTGTGCCCCTCACCTTATGACGCCAGTTCTAAGGTCCAGAACTAAAGAAAAGCCACGTCGTGGCAGTCACATACAAAACAAGAAACTTTTGTAGAAACAATTTATTTTGATACATTTTTGTTATAAATTAATTCTTTTTGATTTCCAATATTCTTCCCCTAAAGTCATGGACCAGTCCATTATTTTCTCATGCCACTCTCATTCTACATCTTTTTCACGTGGCATGGATTCCTCTCTCGCTTTCTTTGCGAGGTTGAATAGTATTGGTGCTAGGTGCTAGCGGCTTTCATAAAAGCAGTCAAACTTGTACCTGCAAACAAGTAAGTATAGTAATTGTTATTAAAATACACTGAAACCCCGGCGCAAAAGTAATAGGAAGTAATGTAAAAAAGACACAAGTACCTACATACATTTCTAAAAAAGTATATACATTCATGTGAACAAGCATAAATGACATGAAAATACATAGCTATTATCGGCTACTGCCTTAACACTCATTTGGTCAGTTTATATTAGTAAGTATATATAAATTCAGAAATCTTTTCCTGTTTACTCCAATTATTGGAGCTTATTAATTTCATTGTTATCATCGCAAACACAATGAAATAAACCTAATAAATTATTTTATTAAACTTCAATTTTTCGATGAAATTTTTGACTTTTGTCTGTCAAAGTCAGGACAGATACAAACATCGTGGTTTTGACCAGTTTATTCTGTAACTCTTGTAGTCGACTATTTAGATGATAATCTGTGCCGAACGCATAATTTCACCTTTATTGCGTTTCGCTGCTAATCACCTATTAACTAGCGTTTATAAATAAAGAAAAGTTAACAATTGATTAAGAGCTAACTAATTGCTAAACAGTGGCTCATCAGTGATTAGCGAGATTTTTATAAATTATGCTGTTTGTATAATTTTAAATTCACAAGAAAATACCTGGCGATTACGAGTTGTTTAGGTCATATTTTGTCATTAGGATTGTCATGTCTGGTATTCAGTTGCATCCGGTTAGACTGGGAGTTTACCCCAACCTAGTTAGGAAGAGACTAGGCAGATTAGTTTGCCACTAAGATCAAGGTACTAAGGTCCTAGTTTTTGTCTAATAAATCTGACTGCAGTTATCTAGCTCATCAGCCTTCTATGCTGAGGCTATGCTGAGATGCATGCGTGCATGAGAGACTATGCTGGGGTTCGGCAGTAGCAGTCGGCTTCCAGTTGCAGTTTTCTACCAAGTGAGATATAAACTAAAATTTCAACTTCAACTTTGTCCACAATAATAACACCATTGGCACACTGCGCGCTAGTGAATGTGCATACGATACCAGAGCATCTCGGGATAAAGTTACTTAACAAGCCGAAGATATTGATTTATCGAGCTCAGCCCCACAGGTATAACTTCGCTTATTTAGATATCGGAGCACACTGTACCATATAGCTAGGTGCGGGTAGCTGTAGGTACTCGTATTGTGCTAACGTTCGTGGTTTGTGTTTGTGTTGGGCATGTTCGTGTTTTGGTGCTAAGTCGATGGCTTGTTGATGGAGTGGGATGTTTTATGTATTAGCGTAAGCGTCTTCGATTGGTTTTACATAATCTATTCTATGTATTGACGTTAGTCAGTCTTTTAAAGAGACATGTTTTTATTCATACTTGTAGTTTATTTTTTGGATTTGTGAAGATGACTTTTCTTTAATGAAATGGATTTATTTGCGCAAGTTTCTAATTAAAAATAAAATACTAAACTAAAATTTGAGTACCCAACTTATTTTTCTATCCTTTTGTGGTTATCCTCACTTTGGCAAAGACCTCAAGTGTCCACTTCAGCAAGGTACTCACAATAGTACATTTAGGCATATTATATAGCAATGGCAACAAATGGCAGCGTGTGGCGAGCCAGTTAAATGGCAATCTTGTGTTAGGCGACTTAGGGGGAAGTAAAAAAGTGCTAACTTGGCCGGCCACCGCGTTTTAGCTTCGTGCTAAGTTTTATGCGGTGAGACTGTGGGACCCATGTAGGTATCTCGTAGGAACTAAAGTGCCTATAGATTACACAATTGGTAGTATAGTTTCATGATCAAGCTCTTCGCGTAAGTAGACTTCATAACAAAATAAGAAGTGGTTAGGTAATTAAATTCAATTGGCTGAAAAGGATTTGTACTCACCACATACTTAATAACCTTTGTCTGTGAAAGTTTTTTTTTCACAATTTCAACAGTTTTTTTTCCAAAATATAGGTACTTACCTAACTTCAACCTTTCTGGCACAGGTGTTTGACACCTGTTTTATAATAAAAAAAACATATTTTACTTATTTTTTATTTGAATATGTTACCGCAAATAAAACAAGAAGGATAACAAAATAAAATTGCGAATAAATAAAGATGCGAAACAGTGGTGCGAGCAATATTTTGAGTGCGGCGTAGTTAGTGCGCTGCAGACACTGATCTAACTGCGCAATTAGATCTAACTCACCTACCTACGTAGTAATCAGTGACACACAACGAGTGAACTGTGTCACTCGTATCGGACGGACGCCGGACGTCCGGCGCGGCGCGCAGATAACACGCGGACAGGTTAGTGTTGCTTTATGTGGAATGTGTGGCAATTGTTGGTGGTGGAGGTGGTGCACGAAGAAGGGATTGTAATTGATTAGGAGCCGATTGATATTGGGTTGGTGGATGCAACTCATAATGTTTGACGTCATAATTTATTGCAGAAAGCAAACACGCGGGAGCTTTTACTACTGATTAGTGCGCAATTTTACGTACCTAATCACTGTGGACAATTAAATTTTGACCTGCGCGTGCAATATAACGCGAATAGTAAAACTAAACCATTACATGAAGACAAAAAAAAGACCATGTATTCGTGGACTAGGATGGTATTGAACAATTTTCTACATACCACATCCATATTTAGCTCATTCACTACTCCACTGTGTATCGCCAACATGATTGGTCGTGTCACTTCTTTGTAACATCTTGCATGCTTACAATTGTATGTATGTTTAATCATTTTTGGAACAAATAAATCTTTTCATAGCTTACGTTATCCTATGATGATCACCAATCTTGTGATTGAGATAAATAGGATAGTGAAGTACAGGTGCCTGCTTAAAGTTATTTTGATTCACAACCTTTCAGTAGCTACTTGAAATTCGAGTAGGTATTTCTTCTTTCAGTGACCACCAATTCGTAGTCTGCACATAGAGTGGCCTCTTAAATAGCGCACTTAGTCGTCAGTTAGCGCAAGTTTATTGCGACTCTACGTAGTCTTGGGTTGAGTTCGGTTAAGTACAGGACAGCACTGCCCAGGGCGACTCTACATGTAACTTTGCATGCGAGGAGAGTGAGGGTTTCGGTACATGACTTTTGTTTTAAAGGACCTTAGAGTGGAGAGCTGTTTTAGTTACATTTCAGCCCTGAATAACTGAAGTTATTTGACAAATACTAAGTAAGTAGGTATAACTAAATAATTTATGCATACGCAGTCTCTACTTACCTACACTTGTTAATTAGTGGTAGGCTCATATTTGACAAACTAACATGTAAATATGCGATAAGTTACACACGTATTTTTTGCAATGATACACCTTTCAGAAATGATATTTTATTAAAACCATGTTTTCATTAAAAGAGGGCAGTTAATTCGTAGCATTAGTCAAAAACGCATTATTGGCACGATGAACTCAGTTATAATAATAGGAACCTAAGTACTTTCTAAGGCTTCTCTTCAAGGTTTATCAAAAACAATACTTTATTATTTTTAACAATATTCCTTAGTCATCATATTTTTTCAGGCATGACTGACTATATCAATTGTGTTGAACAGTGGGGGTAATAAATTCGTTAGAGCCGCACAAGGGGGGAAAACTACCCGTCATTATGATGTACTCGGGGGTAAGAAGTTGCTTTTTATTGTGGGGTAGTTGTTGTAGGAGGATTGTTGTTAGAAAGGGAAATGTAAGCGGATTGGTGGATTAGTTTGAGCATGGTGTTATAGTCAATTAATTTGAAAGTGGCTCGTGCACTTTTCACATCATTTTCAGTTCCCAAAAGGCCAAACCGTATGAGAAAAGAAAACTATCAGAAAAATTCAGGAAAAAAAAAATGTCGTTTAAGTGGTTACTTTTTAAACCAATTTTGTTATAACGCTTGCGACTCAGCACAAAAAGGTCTGAAAAGTGTAGGTTAATACCTCGTCGAACTCGTAGAAGCTAAACATTTCAGGAGCGAAACTAATAGAACCACAAATTTTTATAATCATACCAACAAGCAACTTTTGACACAAACTAACATCACAAATCCACAACGACTTCTCCATTGCCAACCCCAATACACCTTAGAAGTAAATTTAACAAGCTCGCTCAAATAGTTATAATGATACGTTAATGTTTCAGGGGACGGATGTACACCCCTCCCATCAAGATGGGGGAGGGGGGAGGGTATCCTGCGTGTGCCGGAAACGCACGGAGCTGTGCCCAAGTGGGACTCCTCGGACCACGCTAACGTCTTCGATAGACCAAAGAATAAATAGAGGGCACAAGCTTAGTAGTTATAAAGATTGGGTAAAGACATCGTGTACAAGAATTAAAAATGAGAGATTGAGATTTTGATGATGATTTGATGAGAAACGACGTTGTGTTTGTGAAGTTTTTATTTTGGAACAGGCCGAGTCCCCGAAAGTCGTCGAACTTAAAAACTGTCGGCGCCCTATGGAACTTACAAACTGTCAGCCCCTATGGAACTTACAATCTGTCAGCCCCTATGGAACTCTTTTCTGGGAGGGATTTTCAAAAAGCCTTAGCATTAGTGCTCACTTTTTCGAATTTTAGATATTTTAAAGTAGAAGATAGCCATATTGGTAAGATACCCGAAAAGGTTTTAAATGAGAAAGAAAAGACTTAGATAATAGAGCATAGTAATTTCAGCGTACGTTTAGTCCGTTACAGCTCATGATGAATTTAGATACCTAAATTCAACATCATACTAATCCATGCAAACAGTCTATAGCCTAAAAACTATAGGACAAATTTCAATATCCATGTCCATTCGTGACATTTTAGTTTGTATGTGAACCATTTCGTATTCACATGTCTATCTGTATCTATTTGTAACCCGAAACTAGTTGCGAAGTTATTCGGGCTCACCTACACTCGCTATAAATATCACTTAACTTGGATACTCTCACCGTCGTAACCAGTCGATCGCAAGTTTTAGCGCCACCAGACAATAAAATACAAGAAAGATCACAATTGAGTTTAGTAATTCTGCAATTTTGAGTATTTTTTGTTTTCATATGAATGCGCAAGCATGCATCACGCACGGTACTAGCGCGGACTCGGACAGTACTTTGTAAAAAGCAAAGTTGTTTAATGTTATCAGGATGAACAAGTAAGCAATGCCTAACTAACCGAGGACAAAATGAATGTAATGAAAGGGAAGCTGCATCACTATTTTACTATGCTAGGTAATGTTTCTAGAAACATCCGGTTTTTGGATAGGGCCAGACATGTTTTCCTTTTCGAAGTATTACCTTGTCAATTAGTGTCAATATGGACTTTGCTCCCACTATTGTATGTAGTGGACCTTCTATATTTACAGCGAGGTGATAGTGCCGCAGGAAACGGCGCAACTTAGACAATAACCGTTGAGATTAGACAGGTCTCAGCCCGAGGTGGGCTGTGAACAATACATGCAAATTGAATATTAACAAACGGCGAGGATTTCGTGTTATGAGTGTTTGTTATTGTAGGTGATGCGAGGCTCATTATTACAAGTTGTTTAAATATGGACACTTTTTCAATATTATTCTACTGAAAACATTCCTTGTTTTGGTTTTTCTGTGGAAATCCTCAGGAAATGAATCCCCACGGTGAGTTAAAGGCAGAGATACCTACTTCATGGAACACATAGATTTCCTTGAATAGATTGTTGCGTGTGGTGATAGGGCAGGTTCTTTTGGGTAGTAGTTTAAAAAGAAACGCAGACGATAGGGGGTACTTATCTTGGCGACAAAAATTAAAATTTTAATACCTCACGCTCTTCCCTGTCATCCAAAGAAAAATTTACAATTTTATCGCGTCTTTTATTTGTTTACGAGCACCAATTTTTCACCACTAATCCTTTGCTTGGCCAAAAGATTAGCACAACAGGGGTTGTATTTTTTAAGAAACAATATCAGCAACAATGCCTCGACATTCAGCCAACAATAAAAGAAAAAGCAATTAGGATGTTTTGTTTGTCACCACTAAAGACGATCGCGAACATTTTTCATTTTTAATCTGTTGTGTTGTAATTGTTGTCTTGATGACGTCATTGTCGTTTATCGAGAGTTGTTCACGGTTGACGGAGGCTGAATGTTGCTTTGTAAGTGTTGAGACAATGGACAGCTTTCTTGTTCAGCTCGCTGGATACGCTGAGACGGTGTGGTAGGCTTGGTATTATGTAATCTAGTCATCGCGCCTTTTCCAATGAAAATGCGGTTTTCCATGGGTGTTCGGGAAGGCGACTGAAGAAGTACTTTAATATAATGGCCAACAATGATCACCAATCACTCTTCCCTGCTATGAAGTGATAGTAAGGTAGGTACGCCAATTTTTCTTTTGACCGTTAATTTTATTGTTATCATCGGCGGAGCAAAGCACATACAAAGACCCCAGATTAATAAAAAAAAAACGTCTCTGATAAAATTAGCAATTTTGCAAGGGCAATTAAATTCCCGCAACTGATTTCAAAAAATAAAAAAAGAAGCAAAATTAGAAAAATTTTACGCGCTTTGCGCAGCTTTCACTTTGTTAAAAGGCGTAAATGGCGAAACTGTCTCAAAGGAAAATAAAACACTGTCTGGAGCGGAGTAGCGTTCCTAAGCTAGTATTTTAATAAGTTAGGTGAACATCATATATTAAAATACCTCTTGAAAATAAAAGTAAAGTCTGCCATGAATAATATTCCGATGATAAAACATATTAACATATAGAGGCTGAATACAAATCGGCTCATTTGCTCCACACTCACAGTAATGTAGTCCTTTAAAATTCTGAATATTTAGTACTTACTTTTCGATGCCTTGAACCTAAGTTTTATGAGACATTTTATGTTTCTAAAAATTAGATGAGATATTGTTTGTATGATAAATGTATGTAAGTACTGTATGTAATGCATAGTACGAAATTCACTATTAGGTATTTGTTCTGTGACTTTTCAGCAATGGCGGTCTTGAAAATGAAACTTGAAAATGAAGCCTAATTAGATCTTCTGCTGAACGAAATAAACAATTTATTTCGATTAGGTTAATTATTATTAATTAATTATTATTTATAGTCAACAATACTGATTAGTGATCGCACTGAAAATAATAGAGGCTCTATCGTCAGTCATTCATTTACATATTTTACTCAATGCAAGTTTGTTACAAATAAGCCAATTACAGTTACATACTAACCGTGACTATTTATAAACAAAGTGTCTACTACCCTCACATTTTGTACAGACAAACGTATAGAAACAATCAATCCTGAACGTCACGTTACTGTTTCACCATGTACTCGTATATTCCAGTAGCACCGTGCATAGAGGCGGTGCACACTGGCAGGTAACAATTGAATAGCAAGCGCCGCGCCGTGTGTTTACAACCGCTTTATATTGCGGAGCTGCTCCAGGGAGGTTATTTTAGGGAAGTCTTACTTTGTAGATTTTGTTGCTACATTGCTTTTATTGTGCTCGATAGAGATCTTCTTGGTAGAGCAGCGGTGGAGGGATTTTTGTCAGGTGAATTTGCAGAAGAATCTTAGATTCTGCAGATGTAAGCTGCAGTTCTGAAATGGATTTTATTAGTAAAAGCTATTTGCGTTTTATTAAGTAAGTATCAAGTTTCAGAAAGTTGCCCTTATGTGTAGGAGAGCTGCAGTTCGTCATTTTATAAAGCAAGGTAGTCAGGTAACATTTTATTGAAGAACACAAGCGTTCATTCCTTACGAGTTCTGGTTTCCTTTTTAAATACATGTTTCAGGACTCCAGCAACAAACGACGGGCTAACAACGATCTCACATATTGTGAGCACAAATGCGATGTTTAAATTCAACACATTATAGCTGTGCGTGACTGTGAATATACTGGGAGCACACGTTATTCTGCTCGCACCTTAAATCTCCACCTAACGTATAAATAAACACACGAATTACCGAAAGGTACGAGCATCACAAAGTAGAACACAACAGCCAACAATAAATCCTTTATAATCACTGCATTGTATTTTAGTAAATCGTACTAAAGTATTTTGTATTTCGGATCGTTTAAATTACCCCATAAATACACGTAAACGATTCGCAACAAAGAGATGTCGCTGGAGTGCCCGCCGGATTCGAACAATAAATCTGCTGCAGCACAAACAAGAAATAACTTTCACGGCTGAAAATATCAAATGTAAAATGTAAATTTAACTACCTAATACGGGCTTAAGCCGTACGAAACTGCGCTTTAAAGCACTGTTTATTTGATATTTGAGTGTTGTTTTTATGTTAGTGTCGTTGGTTCGGCAAATAAAAACGTCTGGTGTGGAGGATGCAGCGCCGGTTATGAATGGCCTATGAGCTCCGACGCGCCGCGCATAGATCGGATATGTGTTATTAGTGCAGAACAGACACTGGGCTTGCTGGTAGTTCGATTAAGTTTTGTTTTCAAAGTTGAAGGACTTTTTAAATCGTACTTTTGAGCAGATAAGGATTGAAGTGTTAATATCTGATAACAGCTTGAGGGGCTTAAAGTTTGACCTCTATCTTTTGGAATTGGCGTTAAATAATTACACTGGGCCCGGCCGCGATGAAAGCGGATCGGTTATAAAAAATGCGATAACTTTTCAAATCTTTGAGTAATCCGTTTAAAATAAAAACTAAATTAAAGTTTATTTCATTAGAAATATAGCAGGAAGTAAAACCTTTTTAGTTCTTTTTGGTGATTGTATTAAAAACCATAAATAAAAAATAAATACGATTTTTACCATTTTAACAACTTTGAAACCGTTTTACTTTTGTTTATGAATTCCATTATTCTGATCAAATTCAATTAAAAACATGCCACTAACCCCTGAAGAGGGTACCAGAATTCTGACAATACTTGAAGACGGGTGCAGTCAACGTTATACAGCGAGAACTGTGCCGCTATCAACCGCTCAAAGAGTGCTCCAGCGATTTGAAGAGACTGGATCCAATATTCGCAGACCAGGAACAGGCCGAACAATGTGCAGGACAGAGGATTGATATATGGTGTCAACAATGTTGAGAAATCGATTTCAAACAAAGTTGAAGTCAAAAATCACCTTCGTGCTGGAGGGACCAATCTGAGCACGTGTACAGTGAGGCGGCGTCTTGCGGAAGTAAACTTGAAACCATTAAGATCTGCAAATGGTCTAAAACTCGAAAGGCAGCATCGAAATTCAAGACTGAGTTATACTAGAGAACACACCGATTGGACGCTGGATGACTCATTGTGAACATGGACGAGAACGCCAACTTTATGCAAGATAACGCTCTTCCCCATACAGCTCGGATAGTGTTTGACTACCTTGAAGATATCGCTATCACACGTATGGATTGGTCAGCATGCAGCCCAGACTTGAACCCCATTGAACATGCCTGGGACAAACTGTGACGACGTGTACTCCAGCGAAATTCTCCTCCAATCATGCTTCGTAAACTGAAAGAAGCACTAATAGACAAATGGGAGTGTAGCGATATCAACATCAACACATTCGAACTACGCATCACACTGACGTCACGAAAATCCTGCATCGCGCAAGCAGAGTTTACTACGCAACTAGCATAGATACAACGCCCCAACATCAATCGTCGGGCAGTTGCCCACCAGACACGACACCCGTCTGGTCGGAGGATCCTCCCTTTCTATGGAGGTATGAGTGAACTTTGCACCCTGTTCCTCGTGCCTCTATACTGGTGACCCCGAACATGGACATTGACGCAGCCTTCGAGCAGCTAGTTCAGCGTGATATCATCACCATCCTTAAGCTTTCGAGCGGCGAGTCTCATCCAGCCAGCACCCACGGCTTCAAACGGGTATCCTGACCACCACCACGCACCGAACGTGCATTCCTGGTCATCACCCTCAGCCTCGTCAGCAACCTTGGCACAGCACACTGCACCTTCAGCCGGTCCACAAGCAGAGCCCTTCACACCTCTCCTGGTCGACGCCAGCAGTCAGCCTCAACCCGGCGCTGTACCACATCCAACGTACTGGAGCACAACGCAGCGCCGAATCACCGTAGACAGTTCCGACTCACCGTGAACTATGCGGCACTCGGTTCCGACCCACTGGAACCTCAACTGGCACTGGCAAGCATCGCAAGATGCACGACTCAGCCCACTATCGACCTCCGGTCTCCGGAGGGGAGTAATGAAGCGGTATCAACATCGCCACTTGCAAACTACGCATCACACTGACGTCACGAAAATCCTGCATCGCGCAAGCAGAGTTTACCACGCAACTCGGCATCGGCTCAGAAATCTGGTGGAAAGTATGCCAAAACGTATAACAGCTCGTGGTGGCAATGCAAAATATTAAAATGTCAATAAATTGCATTAATATTTGATACCGTAGCACATTTTTCGTAATATAGTAATGGTAATTTTTACTTAACTTACTTTTATTTAGCTTTTTTTGCGGCCCAGTGAGAGTTAAGAGCTCTCCTACCTATAAAACTCAACAAAAATAAACATGACTCACTAACACGTCTGACACATACTTGCCGTGTTTCAGGAGCACAGTGCAATTATCTTATTTTAATGCCACCGAGACTTAAAAGACACATTGTGTTGACGCTTTACTTAACGCCTCGGTTGGCGTGAATTATATCGGCATAAACAATCTCGCACATTTTGAAAATCGGTAAATGTTCCTTCAAATTAGCTGCTGACACGCCATCGAGCTGTCACATCTTCACTCGCTGGTCTGTGTGAAGCGTCTCTTAGGTGGCGTTGCATCGCAGGCCGTTTGCTTGATATAAGGCACGTCGCCGCCCGTTATTGCTCCAACCTACTTATTTATAATTGTCGTTCCATCCACCATCTTAACCTGACCTCCCGACCTCTTCTTACTTCGAACTAACTAACCACCTTCGGGGAGTAATATGAGATATGGCGGTTCAGGCTATGCTGGTCCAGATATGGCCAAGGGTAAGCTTTCAAGAGTAGCCAGGGAGGTCGGCACGGGCTATTTAGTTCTCTTTCACAGTGACTATTAGTGCGACCTTTATTGCGTTAGCCTGTACGGATGACGCATCGTTATGATCTTACGTTTATTTATGTTATTTGTATTGTTTGTCTTCATGCAGATTCAAGAGAGGAATAAAAGGAGTGCGTTAGTTCAAACCAACCTGCATGACAGTACAAAACAGACTTACTACTAACTTGTAAGTTAATAAACTTACACATATTATACCAAGAAGATTATTTAATTAAACACAAGAAATAGCTACCCGCTTACAAAATAATAGAATTATATACTTGTTAATTGTATGATAGGTTTTGTGAATTATATATAATTATTTTAGTTTTCACAATTAATTTAATTTTAAATTTTGGCTGTGTACGACTGACATTTTTAATTTTTAACTGTTTACATTTAACTATAATCGTCATTTTTTCATTCAATTTTTTTTTTTGCGAATGTATCTAATTATTTGGTTTCATGTATATTTTATTTTAATTTTTAGCTTGTAAGAAGTAGATTTAGCTGTGCCCTGACAGGGTCTACAATGGCTCTTAGCTCTAAGCCTTTTGTTAACACCATGTTTTACCTTGTGGAACGCAAAATTAATATGAAAGCTTAAATGCTGATTTCAAAACCATTTTGTGTTATTCAAAAATACACGGTGACAGCAATATTACACTTGTACCTACTTAGAGTTCAAGTAGAAGTTGCTTCTCATAAGAATGCTGTAATATGTTTCATTGGTATCTAATTAATAAATTAAAAATATATAAATATCATAAAAACAAGTAACAAGAACATGTGAGACGCTCGCCTGGCGACAGAGCTAGGTAGAGTACCTGTATTTCAGAAGTCAAGGTTCTAATAGAACCACGATTTGTGGGAATGCTCAGTTTCATAAGGAGACTTTTAAGTCTGACCAAATACTACATTATTTGTTCAGGCAGCCGCATTGCACTGTTCATTTTTTATTGCGAATCAATCAAAAACGTTAAATCAGACGCTATCGTGAAATCTGCCCGCGGTGGTTCAAGAAATTGTAGCAAATAGCGCCCTGACAATTTGAAAGATTACTTTCGACTTAGACTATTTCAATAGATTTAATTTTGACGGTTTCTCCCTCTCACAAACTTGATTATAAAGCCAAAGACAGTACAGTTACGTAACGCGTCGAGTTACGAGTCTCAATAAATGTCAGTGCCACAGCGCACAGAAATAAGTAGCACGGCTAAGTAGGCTTGGCAATGGTACAGCGGCGTAGGCTGACATATACACATGCTGTGACGACTCCTGCAGAGATAGGTTTCAAAGTATATGATAGGAACAGGATGATGTTTTTCTTGGACATGATTGCGAGAAATGCCATCAGAAGCCGTTATTAAAAACGTTCAAAATCTAGTCGCAATCTCAACGCTGCGTTAGTCAAGGTCAAACATGTCAAAAATGTAGGGAAGTTAGGGTTTGTTAGAAAAATTTGGACTGATATTAGCGTGCTGGAGGATGAGCTGCGTGAGGACGGTCCAAAAAATACGGCTATTGTCCCTCTGGTGTTTGTCATTGAATATTGAAGTGGTTTTCCGAAGAAACAAATATCCACACTATTCTGTAACGTGTGAATATCGTATGTAAACACCCATCTTATCAAATCTACTGAAAAAGGAATTCGGCCCTATCTATTGCAAGTTACACTTTGGAGCAAACAAGGTAATTTTCAATAAAATTGTAACACGCTATACACAAGCATTCAACACCAGTAAGATCAACACACTTGAAAAGTGTCGCTGAAAAGCCTGTAGTGTAGACTTTACTGAAGCTTCTCAGCAGGAGAGCCGTTCGAAGTGTTGCTGAAACGCGAGGTGGTCCAGCCATGAAAGAAATCTCCACAGAAACATCACATTTTTTTTTTTTAAATATAAATACTTTGCCCCACACTAGGAATTTTTCCTGTATCGTGGGTGCGTTTACAAACATTTAAACTCACATACGCAAACAGTCAGACCCGGAACAACTACTTGCAGGTCATACAAATATTTGTTCCGTGCGGGAATCGAACCCGCGACACGAAGCGCAGCAGTCAATCGCTTAACCACTGCACCAATCGTGCCGTCAACTATGTACGAAGTGTCAGAAACACATCGACGAACAAAATGAAATTGACTAAATATCTTGATATGACTTAGTAACTATGAGGTATCCGCAACGTGGAGCTTATCTAACCAACACTTACGTAGGTACGCATTTATTTTAACGACAATTACCATTTAATGTATAGTCAATTTCCTTAAAACAAATTTTATTATTATTTTTTGCAACAAAACGTTGCTATAAAATTAAAAGTTTTTAAACTTGATAAGTTTGGTTTTGTACCATTAGGTAGAGGTCCTTGGAGTCCAACTACCTAAGGCGATGGACCTCTACCTTCTGTATCTATTTTGTGAGGTATTTAGGTCCGTTGTATAAATTTTAAATCGCTGTTATGAAAATAAAAGAAGAATATAGCTTGTTAGTTATTCTACGTGAGTTATAGTTCAATAACTCATTGAAATGCAGCAGAATGTAATCGTAAATCATTTCTATCTTGTGATGCTTTTGTAAATAGACTGCGATAGGTCGGTACCTATGTACCTACGTTTGATCGAGTTGGAAAAGTTCAATAATTTTCCTTTCAGCCACATTTTTCTCTTTCAAATCTAATAAAGTCTTATCGTAATTGGTTTTCCAACTTCAATCTTTTTATTTACTCAATAAGCTCCACAAAGCTTATGTACTAAAGCAAAATATTCATCGTTTCGCCCGCTTTTGTTTCTAAGGGGGAACCGATTAATTTTATTGGCCCGGCTAATTCTATCAAAGACTCCGCCGGTTTAATAGCGCACAACAAAATAAGACCCTTAAAAACTAATGTTCAGCCTTAAGTCCGCCGCAAATACCTCTTTGTGACTCCGAACGATACCCACGCTGCCGCCGCACCGAGACCTGGTTACACGGAGTTTTCTTTAGGCTTTACGAGACAAATGACTTTGAACTTTGAGAACACAAAGCTCAAGTTGAATTTCCAGTGAAAGCGTGGTACTACTTAAGGCGAAGTAAGACGCGAGCAAGATTAAAAAGTTCGAGTCGGTCGCGCGATGTCATTGTAAGTGGAAAATGAGTTAAATAAGGCAATACATTTTAATTAGGAGGAAGGGATCCCTTTATTTCTTACGCGATAACTCGCCGCGTTCTCTATTAATTGAATTTCATGTTTAATTAAGTCGGAGGCGGCACAGATAATCCGCGCACTGATCTTGCCGTTTGTTCGGCGAGCTCATTTAACTTCCTTTTGGCGATCGCTTGAGTTTTTTGAGCGACCGATATTGCGACCGCGAAGTACATCCGCTGTTATTTACTGCTTTCTGCTTTTCCTCAGATAGGTGAAGGGTTGACGATTGTTCTTAAGAATTATTGTGTTTGGCGGAAGTTCTATGGAGATGGTAATCAAGTATAATTTTAATTAGAATGAAAGCCTTCGAAATTACAACATCATTATTTACAAATGTTTAATTTAGATATAAATCTGTCAAGTTCAGAAACGTGATTTTCAAGAACTTGTCAAGCTTTGGTACCACAGTTTGGCACCGTATGTAGATAATAAAATTTGGTTTACCTAAGTATTTGTCATACATAATATATACAATCAAATGTCGGCATGACCATAAACTGAAATTTCTCATACTAACAGAAACCCACCACTTCTGAATGACTATTAATTCCCTCAAATTACCTCCCTACTATCTTACGTCCGTCAAAAAAACTGAACGTCTGAATAAAATACCGGTGTTCAGTTAAATGTAGTGAGATAATCCTGCAGTAAGTGTCTCGGGCGGGACTCCTTTGCTTAAAAGATTAAAAACTTGGGGAGCACCGAACATTGGTTTACGGCACTCAAGTCGCAGGGTGCGCTGGTAGAGGGATGGTTTTCCTTTAATATAGGTAGATAGTAATTGGATAGACAATACAAGTAAATTTATAGCAAAAATACAACGACCTCACGAAAAATAGAACCCGGTATGTCGCTTAAAATTCTTCGTTATTTTCTTCTTATATTTTCTAGATTTCTCTGTGTCGGGAGGTGTTGACACTGGCATTCTACAACTTACCGGGATCTACTCACATCCATGCTACAACAGTCTAATTCCGCTATTAACCGCGATGTAGTGTGCGTTTACAGACCCCCTAATTATCAGAACTTTTCTTTATTTGAGTCAATAATGGAAGATGTCCTAGCGAAACTTGCACTCAGTAATAAAGCTGCAATTATTTGTGGTGATTTTAATATTAACATTTTGGAAATTAATTCGAATAGCAGTAGATTATTAAGCCTTTTTAAATCGTTCAATTTATCGAATGTTTTTACTGAACCAACTAGAGTAACTCTAAGTTCTGCTACTTGTATTGATAATGTCTTCTGCGATTGTGATTATTTAGTGAAAGCCATCGTAAATTATTTGCCATCTGATCATAGTGGACAAACGGTAACTTTTAAGTTTAAAACACCTTTGCAAAAAGTGCAAATACAATTTAGACCAATAACGACTGGCAAATTAAGTAGATTTAATAGTACCCTAAACAATAAGTTAAATGTTCTGAGTCATAATATGCACGATGCAAATAAATTGTATGAGAATTTCTTTTCAGTAGTGCACAATGAATTCAATAAAACTTTTGAAAAGAAAACAAAAAAGATTTGTCCTAATTTTATTTTTACTGACTGGGCAACTAGAGGTATTAGGATTAGTAGGGAAAGACTGTTCGATCTGTACGGCCTTAAGCCCTACATTAACACTGAAACTTTCAACAAGTAAGTTGCTACTTATTCAATAATTTTTAGGAATACCTGCAAGATAACTAAAGCCCAGTACATTAGCAACAAGATTAAATCAGCAGAAAATAAAATAAAAACAGTTTGGAAAGTTATAAATAACGAAACTAGTAGGAAAAAAATACGAAGCACAGATTATACATTAGAGACTTCACGTGGTGCCATAAGCTCTAACTTAGAAGTCTCTCAAGAATTTGTAAATTTCTTTACTAATTAATATACCAGCTAAAACGACGGAAGCTTTAAATTCCTCACCTTTTTTTTTTTTTTGAGGGTGGGAAATCATCAAATATCTTCTCCCGCTCTGGGCAGAGCAGGAGGGCGTGTCAGACTCTTACTGACTAAAACCCACCCGTGTTCCTTCACTTGCCTGTGCCAAGGGCCACGCAACCCTAGCAGGCATCGGCCCTGGCGGACCCCGTCATTGGTGCTGACATCTCTTTGAGGTGCGCGTGCAACACAACGCGCCGTCGACCCGGGCCTGGTCCTTATTGGTCCTCACCTGATGTCTCAATTGATTTATTAAGAGCGAACGTTTTAGGCTGCCCGGTTGAATTTCAATTTAAACATATAAACCCTATGATAGTTATAAAAGTTTTTCGGCAAATAAAAATAAAATTGACCAAGATCTATGGGGAATGTCTATCAAAGTTTGTACATCAATAATCGATACTATAGCACCATACTTAGCTTTAATATTTAATTTGTGTGTAGATCAAGGAGTCTTCCCGGATTTAATGAAATACAGTAAGGTTCCAATTACTGGCACTTTTGAACTGTCAAGGGGTCGGTCAGTCAGAAAGATGAAGCTAGTTGCCCATTCCAAAGCGGTAGGTACCTATGGAGAAGAACGGGCAAGAAACTCCATGGACACTCTTTTAAATCAAAATATTGTTACAAAAAAGTGGTTACATCATTCATGTTGTAATTATACATGTGAGAACGATGTAGAAAGACGTGCACATGCACGTGCATGTGCGTTTTCTTTGTGCAGAATAAACATTTTTTCTTTCGTTCACATTAAAAGCGTCCGTAATAAAAAGATAAAAACAATTATGGAATTTAAAAAAGCCGTGGCAGCTAAGAAATGACCAGTACCTACTGACGGCGTCCGTTCACGAACATGACGTATGGATCAGCACCATTCAGCTTAACCATTTTGAAGGGAACTCAATGATCCAATACACACGCCACCACCAGCGACACATTTGAGTGAGCATGACATACTCCCAGCCGCCAGGGCACATTCAAGTCAATGAAAGACGCACCCAGTAAGCTTTATAGTGCTCACACATGTGCTATGCAATTATACAATACTAAGAGATTGAATTTATACAATGCAAAGATAGGTTGTACAATCTTCATCAGCTCCAACATTATTTTCGAATGCTAATTAATTATTTTACGCGCCCTTGTGGAGCAGGACCAGCCCTGAGCCAAGCATTTTTGTCAGCGATATAATCCCCCAACTTATAATATGCTTGGCTGTATAGTGTGCGTTTTATACAAGATTTAAATTTCGTTTCATTCAGTTGGAGTATGTGGGGAGGTATTTTATTGTAACATTTTAAACAGTACCCATGAAGGATGAGTCTACTTTAGCCAGTCCGAAACCTGGTTGAACTAATTGGTCCCTATTTCTAGTCCTATAGTTGTGTTTTTCACCTCTTTTACTGAATATATTTAAATTTTTCCTTACGTACATTATGTTTTCATAAATATATTGACAAGGTACCGTCATTATGTTAATGTCTTTAAACAGTTCCCTTAGAGAATCGCGCCTGCGGAGGCTGTATATTGCTCTGATTGCTCTTACTAACTTCTTCTAACTTAGACGTCCTGCAAGAGATGTCAAATGAGGAGCCCATTGCAGCCTTGAGTCGAGCGTTATCCCCAGGAAAACAGTTTCATCGACCTATTCTAGTTTCTCGTTATTCAATACTATGTCACAATCACTACTTTTAACATTCGGTAAAGCAAGTCTAATGCATTTCGTTTTTTTTCCCATTTAATACTAAATTATTAGCAGTGAACCAATTATGTACCTGCAGTAGGGCATTATTTACGTCGTCAAGATTTGATGCACGTCTATTTATCTTAAAGATTAAAGAAGTATCGTCAGCAAATAACACCATTTTGTGGTTGGTTTTTGAATAAATGGGGTAGATCATTATTAAATACTAAAAAGAGGAAGGGACCTAATATCGATCCTTGTGGAACACCATTTGTACTTTTAAATGAAGTGAATTGACACCATTTATTTGCACTTTTTGTTGTCTATCATTTAAATAAGATTGTACTAAACTAAGCGCGAGTTTACCTAGTCCGTAAAGCTCAAGTTTTAAGAGCAAGGTTTCGTGATCAACGCAGTCAAATGCCTTGGAGAGGTCACAAAAGATCCCTATGGCATCTTGGGCCTCCTCCTACGCTGTAAATATGTGTTTTAATAAAGTGACACCGGCGTCAGTCGTACAACGTCCTTTGGTGAAACCATATTGCTGACCGTGTAAGATTTTATTGGTGTTAAAATGATTAAGCATTTGATTGAGCATTACCTTTTCGAACACCTTGCTGAATACTGGCAACACAGATACTGGTCTATAATTGTTGGTGTCTTTGCTGTCCCCAGATTTAAAAAGTGGTATAACCTTACTGTATTTCATTAAATCCGGGAAGACTCCTTGATCGCGTAGACCATAAAATACTGATAAGTAAACTTAACGCATACGGAATTAGAGGAAATATATTAAATTTAATAGAATCTTATCTATCTAATAGAAAGCAGATAACGACGACTAGTAGAATGTGTAAAAAAACCGAACTCACATATAAATCCAGCCAGCGAACTGTAACTTACGGGGTACCACAAGGTAGCGTACTCGGACCGCCTCTATTTATTATCTATATTAATGACTTTCCTACAGCATCAACTTATCCTATGACAATGTTTGCGGACGACAGCACTTTACTATTTAATAATGACGAAGTAAGTACATTAGAGGCTGAAATTAATTCTCATTTAAAATCAGTTGTGAATTGGCTGCCAAATAATAATTTGATTATAAATCTAGACAAAACAGTATTAATGAAATTTCAACAAAGAGTAAATCACAAATTGAACTTAAATATTAGATATAATGATAAAGTTATTAATGAAACAAATGTAACAAAATTTCTCGGATTAAATATAGAAAACACATTGAAATGGAATTCCCATATTGACAAAGTGTGTAGTAAACTAAACCAACACTCCTATGCCCTGCATATGTTAAGTAAAACAGCCGATCGGACAACAGTATTAACAGCATAATCATGGTCTAGTGGCCTCAACATTAAGATATGGAATTATATTTTGGGGAAATGCAACGGGTAAAAATACAGTATTTAAGTGCCAAAAAAGATGCATAAGAGCTATTTACAACCTACAGACAACTGACAGTTGCAGACCGTTTTTTAAAAATATTAACAATGCCATCGTTGTACATATTTGAAACGTCCATGTTTGTCAAAAATAATCTGCACAAAGGAGAATGAGTAATGATGGGCCCACCTCTCAATAGGAATAAGACACTCATAAATGAATAGGTATGTTTATGCCCCCACCGATGTGTCTTCACGTTGTCGTCGTGGTGGGGCTTGTGTGTCTCAATGATCTTGGAGCTTTGCCGGTAGAGTTACTCATGCCGGAAAGGTTCAAGTGAGAGACCAGACTAAGAGAGACACGGGGCAGAGTTCATAACATCGGAATTCTGCGAGAGGCGCACCGTTTCGGGATTTTAACAGTGCTCATGTTGCTGGGCGATGTGCGATTCATTCTCCGAGTTGTTGGAGAGTGAATGGGGACTCAATTGAAGAATTCTTCGTGGAGTGGGTCCGGGGTTGAGGTGTTTGTCGTGTGCCGTGTAATGGCCCACGGAGCGGGTCATTGGACGATACGTGATTTGTGATTCGGTCCTCTAATATTTTTAGAGGAGTGAATTGGGGATGGGGTTTTCGTCGTGTGCCGTGCGATGGCTCACGGAGCGGGCTTATCGGACGGTACGTGATTTGTGTGATTCGCGCTACTGATATATTTTTAGAGGAGCGAATCCGGGATGGGGTTTTCATTGTATGCCGTGCGGCTCACGGAGCGGGCCAGAGAGAACAGCGGTGAATTTCATTGGTTATTGGTGGAATTATTAGGCCGACAAGGACCAGAGGCCAGGGAGGAAAAAAAAAAAAAAAAAAAAAAAAAATTGTTTAAGATATATTTAGGTTAACATAGAGGACTCCACCTCTTTAAAAAAAAAAAAAAAAACAATAAAATCATGAAGGCGAATTGTAAAAACAAACTACCCCAGGGGGGTACCGGTTGCACCGCAGCCGGAGAATCCCTCACCGAACTTAGTTCGGTCAGCCCTTCGTATTCTGGGGGGGGCAACAACCGCCAACAACCGTCAGTCGACGCAAAGAGCCAGGGTGGCTCATGTGCCCGAGGTTTGGAGTCGTTGGAGGTATCCAACACGTCCGCATCTCAGGGACCAAAACAGCGGACGCAAAGCGTCACAGAGGCACGTCCAGTGTCAGAGGGGAG